>JASWHV010000019.1:33885943-35135943 GCA_030760725.1 Neostapfia colusana | reverse complement strand
CAACTGTTATGGATACCGGGTTTGGTGTGCAGCCGAACCTGATGATTAAGTGTGTTTTATGTAGGTACTAACCACGAAAACCTTAGTACGTGTAGAACACGTTTGCGAGTGATCGTTTTAGTGCCACCTAATGATACGTGTATGCCGGTGTAATCCGGTTAGGTTTTTCTTTGGTGAGGCAACGTAGTACCGTCATATGTCTTACGGTGCATCGTCACCGTACTACACTAGATAGTATTCTTACCTATGAAGAAATCATTCATGACTAACTTCCAAACAAAAAAATGGATGTGATAAAACACATATTAGTTACTGAGCTCTTCATTTGAACTAAGTTTCAAAGAAGAGACTTGTTAGGCTTCTTTTGATCTCAAAGACAGAGTGCTCTGTTCAGACAGAAATTTCTCTGGTCTTTAACAGAGCGTAACTCTAATTAGTTTGACCCAATGGAGGTGTTGAGACAGTTCTGGAAAGTTTATTAAGTGCTCTACAACTTTTCTGTAGAACTCCAGAGCCAAATCCGACACCAACTTGGTTGAACGTCCAGATGAATGCAAACTGTTCAGAAAACAGAGCAGCTGCAAACTTCTCTGGATGTTTCGGTAAATTGGTCATAAAAATCTGTAGAAAATTTTCTAAGGGTCATGTAATACACCGTTGGAAAGGTTATGAAACTTACAACGATTTTGTAGTTCATAGTTTGTTCAGAATTGTACCCCAGTTGTATATAAAACTGTGATGAAAACAGCCACATACAAAGGAGGTGCTGGCAAATTTTAGCCAGAAATTCTGTCAACTTTGAACAATCCTAACTTTTGTTCCAGAAATGATCTAGGGGCATATGAGTACTCGTTGAAAATATACTGAAGTTAACTTTAACTTTGGTGTTCAACTTGAGTTATAAAAATGCTAATAAATGGATCAAATTCTGGGTTAAGTACATAAAGGTCTGTTCTGTACAGAATGAGGGACTGAATATGTTGGCTTTAGAAAGATGTGTAAACATGAAATTTTGTTATGCTTTCATAAAGTTTTAGCATGTTCATGTTTTACATACTTTCACATACTGCTAGATCAAGTTGTGACTCCCCTCAAAATTATGCTTTTGCAGTATGGTGCGTACTCATTCTCCGAGTAGGACTGAAGGTTCTCATCGAGACGGTGATGACTCGAATCCACCAGGGGCACCGCCATCAACGGTATGGGCGGATATCATGGCTCAGATGGTCGAGTCAAGTCAAGAGAACACAAGACTACTCCAAGCCTTGGTACAACAGGGCTTACTCAAGCGTGCACAACAGGACGTTCCACCTCGGAACGCCTACTTGGATTTCTTGGTGACACAACCACCAATCTTCACGGAAGCCCGTGAACCAGTGGAAGATGATCAGTGGCTTCGAGTTATGGAGTCCAAGTTTGGAGTGTTTGAGTGCGACGAGTATCAGAAGACATCATTTGCAGCTCAACAGCTCCATGGAGCCGCCGGAAATTGGTGGTTTGCGTATCTCGCCACCGTTCCGGAAGGCCATCAAGTGGAATGGACGGAATTTCGTGAAGCATTCCGGGCTCGTCACATTCCTATGGGTTTTATCAAGGCCTAGCAGCAAGAATTCAGGAAGCTGAAGCAGGGGGACATGAGTGTCCTCGATTATGTCAGGCGATTCAATCTTCTGGCACAATATGCTCCTGCTTATGCGACGAGCGAAGCTGCATTGTGTGACTACTTTTTCTATGGCTTGAGTGCCATACTAAAAGAGAAGTTAGCTTTGTTCAATCAAGGCAGTTACACCGAGTTGATCAGTGCTGCTCTGCTGCAAGAACAAGCGACCCTTGAGTGTCATGCAGAGAAGAGGGACCGGGAGGATGTGCAAGAAGACACACCAATCGTTCCTCGTAAATACCGTGTGGTGTATCACACACCATCCGATGAGATATGGCAAGCACCAGGGAGATCAACTCCGTACAGATTTCCTGCTCAAGAATCATGTCTTGAAGCAACACCTTTGCCTCAGCAACGAATGACATCTGTTGCATCATTGCTGCAGCCAAGTGCCTCAACTTCTCAACCACAAGTCAACGAAGAACCGGGGAAACCTCCGTGTTCTTATTGCCACCGTTTTGGGCATTTTAGGCAGGAATGCCGGGAGAAGTTGGTAAACACCAGACAGCCATCATCATCAGGTGGTATGCCGCCACCTGCTCAAGTCAACATAACAGCATTGCGGTCCGGGAGTGTGCAACATCTTGCGTTTGAGGATGTCCCGGAGGGAGCACCGGTGTTAGCGGGCATGTTTACTCTCAAGGACGTATCCGTATTGGTATTTTTTGATTCAGGTGCAACCCACAATTTTATCAGCAAAACATGCGTGGATCAGCACCAATTATCCACCAATACTCCCACAATGAGTTTTCTCATACGTTCACCGGGAGGAAATATCTCTGCCAATCAGATTGTGTCCCGAGCAGCTTTGTGTTTGGGCGGAAAAATATACCCAACATCGCTGATTATGTTGGATAGGCAGAAGATAGACATCATATTGGGGATGTCTTGGTTAAATCATCACGGTGCCGTTCTCAATATCGGTAACCGGACTGTCCAGATTGACTCGCCGATTCACGGACAGCACATGCTGTTTTTAGAAAGCAAAGACCCAGACATGGTAGAGGCCTACCACACGGAAGCGCTGAAGCTTGAAGATATTCCGGTGGTACGTAATTATCCCGACGTATTTCCCGATGATTTACCGGGCATGCTGCCCGAACGGGACGTCGAGTTCAAAATTGAACTGGCGCCGGGAACGACACCTATTTCAGGAAGGCCTTACAAGATGGCACCTAACGAGCTAGCGGAGTTGAAAGAGCAACTGAATGAACTTATGAGCAAGGGTTTCATACGACCAAGTTCTTCACCTTGGGGTTGCTCAACGCTGTTCGTTAAGAAGGATGAAACGCTACGGCTATGTGTTGATTACCGTCCTCTCAATGCTGTCACAATAAAGAACAAGTATCCTTTTCCCTGCATTGATATCCAGTTTGATCAACTTGTGGGTGCAAAGGTATTTTCGAAGATGGATCTTCGGTCGGGCTATCATCAAATCAAGATCCGACCGGAGGACATACCGAAGACAGCTTTCTCGACGAGATACGGACTCTACGAGTACCTCGTCATGTCATTTGGGCTAACCAACGCTCCGGCACACTTTATGTATTTGATGAATTCTGTATTCATGCCGGAGCTAGACAAGTTCGTCGTGGTATTCATCGACGACATTTTGGTTTACTCCAAATCTAAAGAAGAGCACGCTGAACATCTGCGTATTGTGCTACAACGGTTGCGGGAGCACCAATTGTATGTCAAGTTCAGCAAGTGCGAATTTTGGATTGATCAAGTGCCTTTCCTAGGCCATATCATTTCAGCAGAGGGCATTGCCGTGGACCCCAGCAAAATTGAACAAGTGCTGAAGTGGGAATCTCCCAAGTCAGTCCACGAGGTCCGAAGTTTCCTAGGTTTAGCAGGGTATTATCGGAGGTTCATTCCGAGCTTCTCAAATATTGCTAAACCAATGACGGAGCTGCTGAAGAAGGGCACTAAATACATGTGGAATGCAGCATGTGAAGCCGCATTCAAAACTTTGGTGAAACATCTCACAACGGCTCCAGTTCTTGCTCAGCCGGACACGACGAAGCCATTTGATGTATACTGTGATGCATCCGGCATCGGTCTCGGCTGCGTTCTGATGCAAGAAGGGTGTGTAGTCGCCTATGGGTCTCGTCAACTGCGAAACCACGAGCAGCATTATCCAACTCATGATCTTGAGCTTGCTGCTGTGGTGTTGGCGTTGAAGATGTGGAGGCATTACCTGCTTGGTAATCTTGTTCACCTCTACACCGACCATAAAAGCTTGAAGTATATCTTCACGCAGAAGGAGCTGAATATGAGACAACGGAGATGGCTGGAGATCATAAAAGATTATGAAATTGAGATCCACTATCACCCGGGAAAAGCCAACGTGGTTGCCGACGCGCTTAGTCGGAAAGCCCACATTCACAACTTAGCGGTTGCTGAGTTGGAAGATGAAGAACCCAGCCTCCGTGTCATTCCGTATGGCGCGCTTTATAATCTCGCGCTCATTCCAACAATCCGTGAAGAGATTGTTGAGGCTCAAAGAAGAGACAGAGGTATGTCTCACATACGGAGAAGACTAGACAACGGAGAGGTGAAATGTTTCCGGAAGGATGAGAACGGTACAATATGGTTTAACGACCGTATAGTGGTACCGCGCAATATGAAACTCCGGAAGAAAATCTTGGATGAAGCCCACCTGTCAAAGTTTTCCATTCATCCTGGAAGTAACAAGATGTACCAAGATTTGAAACAGAAATTTTGGTGGACGAGGATGAAGAGGGAGATTGCTAAATACGTATCCGAATGCGATACGTGTAGACGGGTCAAGGCGGATCATATGCGGAAAGCCGGACCGCTACAACCTTTAAAGATTCCGGCATGGAAATGGGAGGATGTGAGTATGGACTTCATCGTCGGATTACCGCTCACATCCAGGAAGCATGACTCGATATGGGTGATCGTCGACCGGTTGACAAAGTCGGCTCATTTCATATCGGTGAACACTCATTATCGAGCAAGGCAATATGCGGAGTTATTCATCTCCAGAATTATTTGCTCACATGGTGTCCCGAAGACCATCATTTCAGATCGAGGAGCGCTGTTCGTTGCTCGGTTTTGGGAGCAGCTGCATGCCTCGTTGGGCACCAAGCTGATTAGAAGCTCCGCATATCACCCTCAAACCGATGGACAAACCGAGAGGGTGAACCAAGTGCTTGAGGATATGTTGAGAGCGTGTGCCATCCACCACGGTAGGAATTGGGACGATCACCTACCGCTGGCGGAGTTTTCATACAACAACAGTTATCAAGCGAGTATTAAAATGGCACCATATGAAGCTCTCTACGGCCGGAAGTGTCGCACACCACTAAATTGGTGTGAGTCCGGCGAAAGAGTTCTATTTGGGATTGATCTTGTCAACGAAGCCGAAGACCGAGTTCGGTTGATACAAGAGAACTTAAAGGCTGCACAATCCCGACAGAAGAGCTACGCTGATCAACGGCGTAGGCCTTTGCATTTTGACGTCGGAGAGTATGTGTACCTTCGGGTATCTCCGATGAAGGGAATTCACTGGTTCGGTGTAAAGGGGAAACTCGCTCCCCGTTTTATTGGTCCTTTTGCTATCACGGAGAAGTGCGGACCCGTAGCCTACCGGCTGGAATTACCGGCAAGTCTAGTGGGTGTTCATGATGTATTTCATGTTTCCCAGCTGCGTAAGTGCCTCAAATTCACCGCTGCTGTTCGCACTGAGGACATCGACGAATTGAAACCGGACCTGACCTACACCGAGCGACCGGTTCAGATTTTGGATGAAAAGACCCGGGTAACCCGGAACCGAACGATCCGATTTTTCAAGGTGCTGTGGAGTAATCACACCGCGGAAGAGGCGACGTGGGAAAGTGAAGATTATCTCCGCACCATCTACCCGGAACTTTTATCTTTGTACAGTTTGTAATTACCTCTCCCGTCGCGTTCCTCTTTTGTAATCTCGGGACGAGATTCTTTTAAGGGGGGAGGAATGTAAAAGTCCCAAAAATGTGTATGAATAAAAACTATGGTTTGAGTTCATATGTGTGGCAATGACAGGAAAAATGGGACTTGCTAAAATTTTTCTTCATGCAAGGTAATACATGGATGAATATCCAACATGAGGTTCACCTTTTTATTTAAAAGTGTTGGACCAATAAGGAGTTAAATACCTCTTTGCATGTAAGTTTAAAAATCAGATTTTAAATTCAAAGTTCACACATGTAGTGACCAAAAACATTGAATAAACATGCAGCCCTATAGTTGGGATTATAGGGAAAAGTTTGCTCCTAAACTTTTCAATTGTAGGGTGAGCTCATAAGGGAGTTAAAGAGGAGAATTTGCAAACTTCAACCAAATTCAAATTTGGAAAGCAAATTCAAACTGAATTGGAAGGATTCAAATTCTAACCCACACTTTAAACTCAGAATTGTGGGAATTAAGAGGATCAGCTTCAGAAGATATTTGGAGAGGAAATTTGGAGTGGGACCCACATGTCATGGAGCTAAAATAGGAGCCTTGCACCTTAAGTCTCAGCCCCAGTGGGGAAATTCGTCGAGCAGCACGTGGGCCACGAGCAGCTCCCACCGTGGAGCCACGGGGACGCTCGGCAGCGCCACCAGCTGCTGCATTTCCCCACACACGGCGCCCAGAGGCGGTTCTGCGGCCGGATCAACCCCCCTGGACGAAGCAAAGGCCGTCCCTTCTTCTCCTCCTCGCGAGCGCACGGCCAGCGACCGTCTTCCCCTCCGCCACTCGGTCCGATCGGAAGAACGGCGAAACTACCACACTCTTTCCTCCCCTGAGCTGCTAAACATCACCGCGAGCTCGGCCTCCACCTCCCTGACCCGCAAGCCAGCAAGCTGCGGCCTCCGGTGCCCAAGAACGACCGCTGCCGCGGCGACCTAAGCCGAGAAAGTGATCGGGCGCTCGTGGACAGCCCTCCACAGCGGGTTTCACGGCCGAACGATCACACTTACGGACGCGCACCGGTGCGGTGCTGCTCTCAGACCAAGCTCAGGCCATACCGTGAAGCATCGCCGGCGAATTTCGAAGTTTTGCTCCGGCGACCCCATTCCGAGCTTCCGGTATGATTCTTTCAAATTCTTGCCCTCTGATCCTCCTTAAGTCATAAAATTTGGAACATAGACGCTGGATTAGCCAGCGGTCATTTCTTCCTTAGGATCCAGCGCATGAAAACACCTCAGCACGACGGAAGTCGAGCTCGACTAGAGGTGTTCATGGCGGACCCGTTCGGTCGCACGGCGACAACCTATTTACAGCCGCTCCCGAGCCATTTTGAGGTCGTGTCGATCCTCCTAGAGGTACGCTGGTGCTGTAGGGCTCTTCGGCATAAGCTTTTGAGGGCTGGAGACCCCGGGCGACGCTGCCGGACTTCCACAGATGCAGTTACACATCGCCGGCCATGTTCCGGTCGTCAGCGGCCCTAGCAAACCCCACAGCCCTGTTCCTCGAGGCCCTAAACCCCCTGGCGGCGAGTTGTAGCTCCGGCGGTGGCCGGGAAGGCCGGTCCGGCGAGCTTCCGGTTACTCCGGCGAGGGGGAGAGCGCGGGCGCGGAGAGGAAGCCGGAGGAAGAAGACGGAGCGTGGGCCCCATGTGTCAGCAGCTCAGAATTCAAATCCGGGATCAGGTGTGGCCGGGATCCCATGTGCTGGCGCGAAAACCCCGTGGCCCCGGTGTGGCCCAGTTGTGATTGGGTGGAATTCAAATAAGCGGGCCCAGTGGGATTTTCAATGGGAAAATAATTCCAGACTTAGCTTAATCTTTAGAAATTCATATCTCCCTGTAGAAAACTCCAAATTGAGTGATTCCAATTGGTTTGGATTCATCTCTCTGAGTTCTATCAAAATATGAACTCAGATTTCTATGAAAGTCAATATTATATTCTGGAAAATTCTTTGAATGTTTTCTGAAAAAGAATTATTGAGGGAGTTTGGTTATCCAAAAATACCCAAATTTTGCCAGAATATTCTTTAGCATATTGTTGACCTTATAGCAAATTTTCAGCTCATTTGCAGATCATTTGATTAGGAATTTGCTAAAAACAATCTGCTGTGTTCATAAGAATCCAGAAACATTTTCAGAAAATGTTTCCCACTTCAAAAATCTGTTCTGAGCAATCCATAGCTCCAAAAATCATAGGAAAATTTAGGCAAGCTCTCTGGGACATACTTGGAATTGTAGTTCACTTAGTTGGGCATGAAAATGCACATTACTACAGAATTAATTCTATTGAGTACAAATGCTTAAAGAATTGTTCTGGGAGAACTACCCAAGTAAAAGGGCTGAATTTTGGACCAGATGACTCTCATGTGATCAAGAACTCACATGTAAATTATCAGCCCAAGATGAGTCCTGGAACTCCCTGTTCTTATTCTCCATACTTATGTATAAGGGAAAATATGTAAGAGATATTGTGAGAATTATGGAGGACACAATATAACTCCACATTAGCTGCAATTTGGCAAGCTAAATCCTTAGGTAGTATAGAACCTGCTGTAAAAGTTTTGAGGCCATTGGAGTTCTTGTTCTTCAGTTGCACTCAAATCTTTTCAGCTTATCTATTATGTTCATTAGAGAAAAGGGTTAGTGTATAGCTAAGGGCCTTAAGGTCAAATTAGTTTAATTCTGTTCTTTGCACAACAGAGGCAAACCAAGCCATGCTTGGCTTTTCCACACAACCTCTGTTCTTAAGAAAGTAATTCTATAACTTCTTTCCATTACATTCTATAAAATATGTGCATATGCATTTCAATAGGAAGCACAACGAAGGGGACTCAAAGGAGTGATTCATCGAAGTGGATCAAGCTCCGGAGAGTCAAGGGTGGATCTGCAAGGACACTAACTTCTATATACGACTACCCTGCAAAACAGGCAAGCTCCGGTTTGCATTTAACAGCTGTTAAGTTTTTATTTTGTACTCACTTTCGGTCAAGATATGAACTGTGCATTAGGTCTAGTGATTGATACTCCTCTTGCATAGCCAAATGACCCATGGAGTATTGGGCAGGTATCTTTCACCGTGTAGAACTGCCATGCTTAAGTACGGTTCGGTAGAAGTCGAGTGGTGAGATGCTACTCGCCGATTTAGGAACAACAGGGGCACACGGGATTGGTTCGTAATTGAATTAGCAAGTTAAAGTTGAGACCGGAAGGTTGTAGGAGCAGCAGGACATAGGGGCCTGGGTGCTGTAGACCTGTCCGTGTCGGTCAAGGACCGATCCGTATGCGGCCCTGTTGAACAAGTTTGAGTTGTGTACCGGACTCATGCTGGCTATATGGGACCCAGTAAACCGATGTACCTCGGGAAGCTGTCGTTGGGACTTTTCGGGTCGCCTCAGGCGGACAGCCGGTGTGCAGTATGTGGGGAATATTCTCATGACATCTCACGTCGGCAGGTGCACCATGAGAGTAGCTACTGTACGGGGCGACTTGATCGATTCAGCGGGGGTGAAACGGGGGAAAGGCTGCCACGTACGACGTCAGTGATGGTTGTTGTAGGCAACGTCGAGTACGGGCGTACGTGTCGTGTAGTCCGGGTGTTATTGATTTGAATCACCGTCGCTCGCGGAATGGACCGAGCATACTTGTTCTCACAGTTGTGACGTAGTAAGAACTTGCATGAGAAAGGAACTAATCATTTTGATGTGAAGTATTATCCTACCTTTGTATTGGATTTTGATGAATAGGCTAGTGCAAATTCGATTCTTTTATGCCATGAGCAATTTACATCGGGGGAAAGCGTTTCTTGTTTGATTGTGGACTCCCGACGTAGCGTGCCCAGGGTTACTTAAAATACTGCAATTAATACTGAAAGTAAGGATTCACTTTTAGGCGAGTTTACTTATGCTTATGCCATCCTATGTTAGGTTCATAACCTCACTTAGAGTTTCATGTTTAGGGTGACGGTTAAGTCTTGCTGAGCGTTATGCTCACGGATGCTCTCCGAGTTGTTTTGCAGGTAATTGACTCGCTGATTATGAGAAGGGGTGCCGATGCGACTCGGAAACCTCCGAGTGCTTACTCTAAGAGCATCCTCGCCGCTGCAGATTGTCTTCGTGTTGCTAGTAAGAAACGTCCGCGGGCTGGACCGTTTCTTTGTTGCTAGTTTAGATATGAGTCGTGAGAGTGATAGTCTTCCGCTGTAGTTTACTATGATATACTTATTTGTAAAACAATCTTGTACGCTTCCGCAAACTATTTATGTAATATGATGTGTGTTCATCGACCCGTGTGCTGTTGGGTGCCGCATAACACGGCACCACCCGACGAGGTCCTGTGGGGCCATCTCAGCATGGTGTCAGAGCTCTCACACCACACGGAAGCTGTTAAGATAGAGGACATTCCGGTGGTACGTGACTATCCGGATGTATTTCCCGATGATTTACCGGGCATGCCGCCCGAGCGAGACGTTGAGTTCAAGATTGAACTTATACCGGGAACAACACTGATATAACGAAGGCCGTACAAGATGGCACCCAATGAACTGGCAGAATTGAAGACACAGCTGAATGACCTAATGAGCAAGGGCTTTATACGACCGAGTTCGTCACCTTGGGGTTGTTCAGCATTGTTTGTCAAGAAGAAGGACGAAACACTACGGCTTTGTGTTGATTATCATCCTTTGAACGCCGTTACCATCAAGAATAAGTATCCACTACCTCGCATTGATATGCTCTTCGATCAATTAGTGGGTGTGAAGGTATTTTCAAAGATGGATCTTCGGTCCCGGATATCACCAGATTAAAATCCGGGAAGAAGATATTCCGAAGACGGCATTCTCAACGAGATACGGGCTGTATGAGTATCTCGTTATATCTTTTGGTTTGACCAACGCCCCGGCACACTTTATGTACC
Organism: Neostapfia colusana; assembly: GCA_030760725.1. Taxonomy (NCBI): domain Eukaryota; kingdom Viridiplantae; phylum Streptophyta; class Magnoliopsida; order Poales; family Poaceae; genus Neostapfia; species Neostapfia colusana. Next base: position 35,125,414 of record JASWHV010000019.1, on the reverse strand, counting down.
TGATGAATTCAGTGTTCATGCCGGAGTTGGATAAATTCGTCGTTGTCTTCATCGACGAGGAAGAACATGCTGAACATCTGCATATTGTGCTACAAAGATTGCGAGATCATCAGCTCTATGCAAAATTCAGCAAGTGTGAGTTCTGGATTAATCAAGTACCTTTTCTCGGACGCATCATTTCAGCGGAGGGCATCGCTGTAGATCCGAGTAAGATTATCCAAGTAAGAAATGGGAGTCACCAAAGTCAGTACATGAAATCCGTAGCTTCCTCGGTTTAGCGGGTTATTACTGGAGGTTCATTCCGGGTTTCTCCAAGATCGCTTAACCAATGACGAAATTATTAAAGAAGAATACCATATTTGTGTGGGGTGCTGCATGTGAACAAGCTTTCAAGACTTTAGTGAAGCATCTCACAACAGCCCCAATTCTTGCTCAGCCGGATACGACGAAGCCCTTCGACGTGTATTGCGATGCATCTGGCATCGGTCTTGGCTGCGTGCTGATGCAAGAAAGACGAGTGGTCGCTTATGGATCTCGTCAACTCAGAAATCACGAGCAGCATTATCCAACTCATGATCTTGAGTTAGCTGCCGTGGTCCTCGCTTTGAAGATGTGGAGGCATTACTTGCTCGGAAATCTTGTACACCTCTACACCGACCACAAGAGCTTGAAGTACATATTCACTCAGTAAGAATTGAACATGAGGCAACGAAGATGGCTAGAGCTCATTAAAGACTATGAACTTTAGATTCATTATCATCCAGGAAAGGCGAATGTGGTCACCGATGCGCTCAGTCGTAAGGCACATATCCATCACCTAACTATTGCTGAAATGGATGATGAAGAACCAAGCCTCCGTGTCGTCCCGTATGGAGCTCTCTATAATCTCGCCCTCATTCCGACCATCCGAGAGGAGATCATTGAAGCTCAACGAAAAGACAAGGGTATGTTTTCACATACGGCGAAGGATAGACAACAGAGAAATGAAGTGCTTCCGGAAGGACGATGAAGGTACGCTGTGGTTCAACGACCGGATTGTAGTACCCCGGGATATGGGACTACGGAAGAAAATTTTGGATGAAGCTCATTTGTCCAAGTTTTCCATTCATCCGGGCAGTAATAAAATGTACCAAGATCTCCGGAAGAAGTTTTGGTGGACACGTATGAAACGTGAAGTTGCAAAGTACGTTTAAGAATGTGATACGTGTCGAAGAGTCAAGGTCGACCATATGAAGAAGTCAGGCGTGTTGCAACCATTGCAAGTACCAGCATGGAAGTGGGAAGACTTAAGTATGGACTTCATCGTCGGGTTGCCGATGACCTCTCACAACCATGATTCGATTTGGGTAATTATGGACCGGTTAACCAAATCAGCCCATTTCATCCCTGTGCATACTAGGTATAACGCAAAGCAGTATGAGGAGCTGTACATAGCATGGATCGTGTGCTTACATGGAGTTCCCCGTACCATTGTGTCAGATAGAGGATCGCTGTTCGTAGCCCGTTTCTGGGAGCAGCTACACGCATCCTTGGGGACGAAGTTGATTAGAAGCTCTGCATATCACCCTCAAACCGATGGGCAAACTGAGAGGGTGAGTCAAATACTGGAAGATATGCTAAGAGCACGTGCCATCCACCACGGTAAGAGCTGGGATGATCACTTACCGCTGGCGGAGTTCTCGTACAATAACGGATATCAAACGAGCATCAAAATGGCACCATATGAAGCTCTATACGGCCGGAAGTGCTGTACACCATTGAATTGGTGCGAATCCGGTGAACGAGTAACATTCGGAGTTGATCTTGTCAATGAAGCCGAAGAGAGAGTTCAGATAATACAAGAGAACCTCAAAGCTGCCCAATCTTGTCAAAAGATCTACGCGGACCAGAGACGTCGACCGCTGCATTTCAATGTCGGAGAGCACGTGTATCTTTGTGTGTCTCCGATGAAAGAGATTCATCGGTTCGGTGTCAAGGGGAAACTTGCTCCCTGATTAATGGTCCGTTCGCCATAACGGAGAAGTGCGGAACTGTACGACATATTTCACGTGTCCCAGCTGCGAAAATGTCTCAAGTTTACCACTGCAGTCCACACCGAAGACATCGACGAGTTAAAGCCGGATCTCACCTATGTCGAGCAACCTATACAGATTATCGACTAAAAGACCCGGATCACCCGAAACCGGACTTTGAAATTTTACAAAGTCCTGTGGAGTAATCATACCCCGGAAGAGGCTACGTGGGAAACCTAATATTACATCCACAAGAACTATCCGGAACTTTTGTCATAAACTTTGTAATCACCTCCCGTCTCGTTCTTATTTGTAATCTCGGGACGAGATTCCTTTTAAGGGGGAGGAATGTAAAGGTCCCAAAATTGTGAATACAAAGAAACACTTGTTTGCGAAAGTTGGTTTCATATGTATGAAATTTGGGACTTGGTAAAACGTTTTCCCCACATGTGATAATACACATGAGGGTTTTCTTCACACAAGTTCAAATGTTATTTGAAAACTTGAACCCAAGGGGGGTCAAAAACTAAGATGGGAAGTTCCAATTGGTGTGAGAAAACTAAAGACAGATTTGGAACAAAAATTGTTTAAACTCAAAAATTCAAATGAGAGCAACACAAGGGAATTCAAAAAACTCTTGTGCTAAAAACCTTATTTCAGCAGTCAACTTTAAAATCAGATTTCATATTTGAATTCCTTGGGTCCAAACTAGGGGGTGTGCAAAGTTTCATGTTTTATGGAAATGATTTGCAACCCATTTTCCAAAATGGACTTCAAAAACAAAGAATTCAATTCCTATTTGAATTTGGATGATACTAGCCCAATTGTCCAAATGTCTCTCAGGTTTAAACTCCCATAATTGAATTCCATCATATTCAAACTTTGGGGGATATTTTGGAGAGGGATAAGGGGAGACTGAGCAGTGGGACCCACATGTCATTGAGGGAACTGAACAATTGCTAAAGATCTTCAGTACACGGTCTCTGCTTGCTTTCCTCCCAAGCGAAGCAACGGCAGAACCGAATCCTCTCCGGGTGACACCGGGCTCAGCCGACGCCTCCACCTCCTGGTGGTTTTCATCGCGCTGGAAGATATGCTGGACGCCTATACTCTCTCCCGTGCTCCCGTTCGCCTTATCACCGAGGAACCGGCGTTGTTTCCTTCTCCTCGCGCGAGAAAACAGAACAGAGCTGCCGACGCTCGAGCAAATCGATCAGCCATCGCCTAGCACGCACGCGAGCCTCGACTCAGCGACCAAACACCACCACAGACCCTCCTCTAACGTCCTCGCGCCATTTCTTCGTGAGTTTAACCATCACAGCCCGAGAGAACCGAGTTCCCGCGGCGGCCGAACATCCCGGTGACGAAGTGCTCTCGTGGACAGCTCCACAGAGGGGTTTTCACGACCAAGCAAGAGGGCCTTTTGGCGCGCAAGAGCTCCCTGCAGCTTCCATCCAAAGCATAGAGCTTGTCTTTGCGTCTTGCCGATGAATTTCAAGATTCCCCTCCGGCCGGCTCAAACCGAGGTGCGGGTAAGAGTCTGTTAAATTCTCGCGCTATGATTGTGTAGAGCACTGCAAATTTCACTCACATGAAGTAGCCTTGCTCAGCAACAACTTCCCTTTTGGAACCTAGCTAGAAACATGCTCTGCACGACGTATGTTCGATCTTTCTAACGGCGGTTTTGGTAGAAACCGTCGGGCACTCGATGAACCCTAAGTAGGAGTCATTCCCGAGCCCATGTGCGGCCATGCCTAGCTTTGCCAACCTCCACTGGTGCTGTAGAGCCTTTCCAGGGAGCTTTTGGCGGGCTAAAGCATCGGGGCGACGTCGCCGGACTCCCTCAGAGCCGCTGCACCAGTGCGGGAAGGGTTAGGGGCTTCGCCGGTCCATAGAACTCATTCCATCGTGTTCCTCGGGTTAAATAAGGGCCTGCCAGCAAGTAACAGCTCGGGAGTTGGCCGGAGCAATGAAAACCGGCGAACTCCGACGAGCCCCGACGGCGCGGGCGCGCGGGCGGCTGGAGGTTGAAGGAGGCTGTCGGTCCCACGCATCAGTCACACAGAGAGGGGATGGATACTCTGTGGTGCCGGATCGTCTTGACAGCGCGGGAAACAATCCTGTGTCCCCATGTGGCACTCTCTCGGCAGCAGACACGTGTTCCCTGGTCCCACCGTCAGTTTAAACTTTTTCCCGGATTTATTCAAATTCCAGATTTTTCCCCAAACTTTAGAAGAGCATAACTTTTGCTAGGAACCTACAAATTTAGTGATTCAAATTGGGTTATATTCAGATTGACAAACTCTATCCACATATGCAACCCAATTTGTATGAAAGTTTTTATTTAATTCTGGAAAATTCTTTAAAGCTTTTCAGCAAAAGAATTTTTGAGGGAGTTTGGTTTATCCAAAGTCCTCAAATTTTGCCAGAGTATTCTTTAGGGTGTTATTAGACTCCTGTAAAAGTTTCAGCTCATTTGGAGTCGATTTGTTCAGGGTAATTCAGATTGTAAGTTGCTGTGTTCAATTGAATACAGAAACATTTTCAGAGAATTTCCAAAATTTGTAAATTCAGTTCTGGGCAATTCTTAGCTACAAAAATCCTAGAAAACTCATGCAAGCTCTATGAACTATAATTGAATTTGTGGTTCAGTGAGTTTGACATGAACATAGGTGTTACCTCAGAATTAATTCTTCTTTGCTTAATTGCTTAGAAAATTGTTCTGAATAAAACACTCAATGAAAAGTGCTAATTTTTGGTCCAGATAACTTTCTTGTGATAAGCAACTCACATGAAAATTTTCAGCTCCAATGGAGCTCTGGATCACCACTGTTATATGTAGCCTCTTAAGGGGATCATCACTTAAGTGGAAGAAGCACTCAACATTTGGTCATAGTGTTTAAACCCAACCCAAACCACTAGCACCAGTGTCATTTTAAATTCTTAAACAGAGTTCCAGTTTTTAAACTGTCATTAGACCTTATGAGCAAAAGCTTTTCAATTAAATACCTATGCATGATCATGTCGTGTAGCATATATGTGAAGAACGTGAGAAGGACTTAAAGTGAAGATCAAGGAAGAAGGAAAGCATGTGATCAAGCCCAAGTGATCATAACTAACTGATTATATTCCTAGTCACCTGCAAAACAGGCAAGCCCCAGTTTGCATTTGAACAGTTTTATAAAGCATTTTCATTTTTAGAGATCATAGCTTTGCATCGTTGATTACATTAGGTCTAGTTGATTTGAAAACCCCACTTGCATGACAAGAAATACCTAAGAGAGAAAGGGTAGAATAGCACCCCCTCGAGGGAATTTGGCTACGCTAATCTTAGTAGGAAAGATCCGGTAGAAGTCGAGTAGTTGGAATCTACTCGCGAGTTTAGGGCTGGTTTATTCGGGGCGGGTCCAAAATAGAAAAGATGAGGAAAGTTCACGCATAAGAAATGGAGACCGGGAAGGGAGGTTTAGATGCAGCAGGTTGCGGACCATGCGTGCATAGCCCTGCCTGTGTCGGTTAAGTCCCGTCCGTGCTTGGCCCTGTCGGACAAGTTTGAGTTGTGTACCGGGCACATATTGGCTATATGGTACCCAGGAAACCGATGTACCTTGGGAGATCCATATTGGAACTTTTCCAACTGCCTCAGGCTTTCGGCGTCAGGGTAGCAGGAGGTAACTCGCTTAAGAACATACCACTGTGGGTATGTACCTTGAGGGAGCTTGCGTACTCGGGGCAGTTGGACTGCGTCCAATGTGGAAGATCTTGGGAAAGGTGGCCGCGTACAACGTCAGTCGAGGTTGCTGCCGGCAACTCAGAGTACGGGTGTACGTGTCGTGTAGTCCGTGCGTGTACTGATTCGAATCACCATCGCTCGCGGTCATATGAGCATACTTGCCCACTGCGTCTTGACATAGTAACAACTGGAACTGGTTATCTTTCGAACTTGATAAGGCTGTGCTGTAACTTGTATTGCAACCATGATTGAATTAGAGATAGGATCATTAAACTTTACTTTCACTTTGTGCAAGGAGCATCGCAACAAAGCGTTTCTTGTTTGATTGTGGAGTTGCGATGCTTTTCGGCTCAAGGTCTGCACAATGAGGCTTAAAATCTGAAAGTTAAGGATCAACTTTAGGCGAGTCTTTTATGCAAATATAGCTAACATAATTGCAACCGTCGTGCATGTAGAGTTTCTTGTTTAGGAGAGACGGATCAGTCTTGCTGAGCCTATGTGCTCACACTTTCTATATAAGTGGTTTTGCAGGTTAACATTGATGCTAAGAAGAAGGTTGTCCGGTGAGACTCGAAGACTTCCGAGTCATGTAAACATGTAGAACCCAGCCGCTTCTGTTGTCTTCGTGTTGCTAGTGAGAGGAGTCCGCGGGCTGGACTTCATCTCGAGTGCTCTTAGTTATTAGACGTGAGTTGTTATAGACTTCCGCTGTAGCTATTTGATGTAAATTATTTACAAAGAAAATTTATAAGCTTCCGCTATTGTTTTATGTAATACATTGCTCCTTGTATGTGTGCTGTTGGGTACCGCACAACACGGCACCACCCAATACGGTTCCCGGGCAAGTGCCCCGTCCCCGTGACTAAAGGGGCGGCGTCAGGCCGTCTCATTTTCTTACTTAGGTCAGCCCGTAGTCATACTTTTTGACTCCGGTGCCACCCATAATTTCATAAGTCAGTCCTATGTTATTAAATATCAACTGCCTATCATTCCCACAAATAGTTCATACTTGATATGTTCTCCGGGTGGGAAAATAACAGCTGATAGAATGGTCTATAGAGCACCATTACAATTGGGTAGAAATCTATATCCGACTTCTCTAATCATGTTAGAGAGTCAGGAACTAGATGTCATTTTAGGAATGTCATGGCTACATCGTCATGGTGCTGTTCTTGACATCATTCCACGTGTGGTTCGTTTAAACTCTCCACTTCATGAACCACATGTTCTTATTCTTGACCGTTCGTGTAAAAGCCCAAGAAAAGGGACTTGCAAAAACTTTTCATCACCTCACAACACCACAGTTTTTGTTGTGGACATCTTGTGAAAAATTGTAAAGAGCAAGTAACCTCCATCAAAAGAGTGATTAGAGGACAAAACCCTAATCTTCACAAAGTAGGGTTTCTACACATGAACATGAGAGGTTGAGCTCACCCCTAGGACTTAAAAAGTCTTGGGAAGGTTCAAGCCAAGTTTCGTGCAAACCCAACACTTTTTGAGGCAGTTTTTGAGCCATTTGAAAAAGAGGCCAATTTCAATGTAAATTCAAATTGCAGCAACTTTCATCCCTCAAATTCAAAAGTTAGCTTCATATTCAAACTCAGCACATTTTTCTGAGTTAGCCCACCAATTTTCATCCCCATTGGAGTTCATCTTGTCGGGAGCTCAATTTGCAAGAATTCAAAACTGAATTTGAATTTCAGTTCAAACATGAAGCAAATTTAGCCAAGCAAAGTTTAAATTTGAGAACTCAAATTCAAACCAAGACTTGGGGGCTAAGTCTCTCATTCAATGTTTAGTAGCTGGGGATATTTACAGCAGAAGGGGGGAGAAAGAATTAGGGGGAGAAGAGGGCCCACTGGTCAGCCACACAGGGATCAAACCGACTCAGTCACTCGGTCGAACACCTCTGCGGGCGCCAGCGCATGAGATCGACCCCGTCCCAACGTGGCCGCCGCGCCACCTCCTGTTTGGGGGATGAGGACGCCGGCTACAATACACTCGATTGCACCCTGGTCTGCGTGAATCCCCTCCCCATTCTCCCTGTTCCAACCGCACACATCCGAAGCGGCGCGCCCTGAGTTTGCCGCCCTCTGATTGCCGGCACCCGGACAGCACAGGCCCCCTCGTGCCCGATGATCAACACAAGAAACAACCGCCATAAGGTGCTGGTCCTGCTCGTCCATACCGTTCAGCATTCCATGCACCGTCGTGGGAGAATTTTGCCAGGGAAGGTTTCTGTGTTCTTAAGGCCGAGCCGTACCAAATCGGGAAATTCACGGGTATTAGCTCATCACCGGGTATACTGAGCTACACACATGATCTACACCCTATCACGACCATCTAGGATCAAGAAGTATGAAGAACCGTGGAGTGTAGACCCTGGTTATCGAGTTTTTCTGGTCACAGCCGATATCGGGCATAGGTCTACGGTGAGCACGTAGCTCCGGCCATTTCCATGGCCAACCGAGCTCATATTCGTGCTCAGCATGCCACAGCGGAGCTGTAGGAGCAACCTGTTTGAAGAATGAGGCCCTGAGTAGCCCGGGCGACATCGCCGGAGTAGAGAGAACCACTGTCACCATCACGGGCAAGGTTCGGGCCATCGCCGAGCTTCGGTGTGGGCACCAGCGTGTTCCCCGAGCCAAGTTAGGCCCAGGCGGCGAGAACCGTCGAAGGTCGTGCAGCGAAACGGCCGGCGGCGAGAACTCCGGCGAGGCACCGCCGCGGGAGCTGCGGGAGGGCGCGAGGTAGACGAAGGGGGGGGGGGGGTCGGGTCCACTGGTCAGCCTCTGTTATCGCGCGGGGATCCGTTTGCGGCCAGGATTCAGTGCGGCAGCACAGTTAAAACCCATGGGCCGCGGTGTGGCCGCATTCTCAGTGGGCCGGTTAAAGGAGTGGGCCCCACCCGCAGAGTTTAAATATTTTGGGAATTTCCAGTTTTAGTTCAAACTTCAAATGCATAGAACTTTTGCTAGGGAACTCCAAATTCAGTGAACCAAATTTTGCTGAACTCAGTATTCTGAGTGCTTTCCAGCAATACCAATTTCAGCTCATGAAACTTAATAGTTTTCCAGAATTAAATCCCTTAAGTCCAAACTGTTAGGAATTTTATCTGGAGAACTACTTTATGAAAATTCTGAAATTTGGCTGAGAGGTTCATTGGAAAATCCTTGAGTCACAGTAAAATTTTCAGACTCATCCAAGTTCATTTAGTCCCCCTAATGGGGTGTTCAAGTGACCTGCCCTGAGAAAATAGAAAAATGAACAGAAACATTTTTTAGATTTTCTCCAAAACTTGTTTAGGGCATAACTTCCTCTAGGATTCTTCAAATTACATGAAACTAATTCCATTAGAACCATCTTAAATTATAGTTTCCAGAAAGTATTGGTTGGAGCCATGAAAACCCCTGGAATTCCTTAGAGGCTCAAACATTGACCAAATAGACTTTTATTTGTACAAGGCTCAAATGAACTTTGTTTCAAATGAAACTTGGTCAAGACTCTGGTTAGGACCCTACCAAGCCACTATAAAAATTTCAGAACCAAAGGGGAGGGCTAGCTAGAGTTATTAATAATTATTTATTTTCAGGTCTACACTTTGCATTTAAATTGACATATAGCATATGGTGAACATGTAGTTGCCGAAGGCGAAGAGACTCCGGAAGTACTTGACTTCCTCCTTCCGGACGAATACCTAACCCCTGACCAGCAGCAACAAGGCAAGCCCCGGTTTGCATTAACCCTTTTATAAGTTTTGCTTTGGTTACATGTTTCGTATGAAGTATGAATGTGCATTAGGTATAGGATGGATGGAACCCCACTTGCATAACCAAAAGTTTCCTATAAGAGTGAGGGTAGTGTCTAAGACCTCGAATAGACAGGCTATGCTTAATGATTCATAGGACTTCGGTACAAGTCGAGTAGTTGGAATCTACTCGTGAGTTAGGTTTGGGACAGACGGGTTTGGTTTGAGTGATGTGAGATCACTTTAGAAATAAAAATGAGACTAGGCAGGGGCTAGGACGCATCAAGAGGAAGTCTTGTGTGCGCAGCCCTGCCCGTGTCGATTGAGGACCAATCCGTGTGCGGCCCTTCTGAACAAGTATTGAACGTACCGAAGGCATATCGGATATATGGGCCCCGATAAACCGATGTAGCCTAAACCTCCGGGCGTCGAGGCATAGCACACCGATTTATAGGTGTAGGTTGAGGGCAGCAAGGTGGAAATCTGCTAACGGGCCTAGAGAGATGCTCCGTGTAGGGAACCTCCTGTCCGTTTCGGTGCGACCGGTTCGACGTTTGGGCTGTTGGGTGAAAGGTTGTCCCGTACGACATCGAGTGAGCGTGCTGTGCAGCTCCACGGGTGGGCGTACGTGACGTTCTCTTTGGGTTTCCCTGCAGGTGTATATCGAGTCGATTCGCCGTCCCTCGCGGTGACGAGTATCGCTTGTTCACTGCGTCGTAACGTAGAAAAGTTTGGAATGTTATGATTCAATATTGTTGTTATGACATAATTGTATTGCTACATGTGTGCCACCAAATATTGCTTACTAAATTTCAGATTCCCGAACTGTTAACTTGTGGCTAAAAGATGAACTAAGGATGAACTTGTAGGCGTGTCCATTTTATGCACTGTTACTATCCTACGTTCATTGTACACCTCATGTAGAGTTTCGTGCCTAGGTGAGTCGGTTAAGTCTTGTTGAGCCATCGTGCTCACGGTTGCTGCTGAAGTGTTTTTCAGGTGAGGAGCCACCCACGGACTCGGGCTACGAGTCCACCGGCGAGGGTTACCCTCCGTCGGGGACCACGGCTGAGTGGGAGCCGTACACGCTGCACTGAGCTGAGACGTGCAGCTAGTGTGGGTTGCCCTAGGGCTGGGCAACCGACTTTTGGTAGATAGGCGGGGGTGAGTTGTATAATTTAGACTTCCGCTGTGTAATATAAACAATAGTTTGTAACTGAAGTTTGTACCTGTTTGTACAGTTCAGTTGGTTTTCCATGTAATATATTGTGTCCTTATGACGTGTGCTGTCGGGTATCGCATCGTGCGGCATCACCCTCTGTTATCCTGGATGAGCGGATCCCGGTCCGCCACAGCCTGGTATCAGAGCTGCATTTGGGATAGCACAGTACTTAAGGACTGTATTATGGGAAAACTTAGGTTTACGGTGAGGATTCGGTAGTTGCCCAAGTAAGGACTATATTAGCATAGTTACTTAAAGTGGCAAAGACTAACCTATGTGTTATAATTCTGAATTTTAATTATGTAACGACGCACCTACGGTCTGGTAAGAATGGTAAGGAACGCCACCGAAAGCGGTTCAATTTCGGTTAGCTCCCCTGACGAGGAACGTGGTTCCGGAATGAGTCTCACAGTGTGATGGCCTGGCCCGGGAATCACAGTGGGTGGTGCCGTGCGATGCGGCACCCAACAGCAAGCACGAAAAGAGTAGTAAGAACATAACGGACCCATTTCGTTACTGAATATAAGTTCTTTTACAACATAAGTACACACGCAGCGGAAATTAAAAACTAGCTGGACAATCTACTCACTCTCGACCCTAACTACGCCGAAGAGAAGTCGTTCAGCCCGTGAACGCTTCCTACTAGCTTCACCAAAGAAAGGCAGCGGCTAGGTTTCCGATGAGTGGAACGAACCGTGAGGTTCATCACCTCACCGAACAACCCTCTTCATAGCAGGCATCCTGCTACCTGCAAAACAACTCAGAAGCAACCGTGAGCACTAAGCCTTAGCAAGACTTAACCGTCACTCCTAAACATGTAACTCTAAATGCAGGGGTAGTAAGACAGTAGGAATAGGAATTTGCAAAATGCAGCTTGACTAAACGATCCTTATATTCAGATTCTTTTAGCCTTCATTTTAGTGGTCCTCACGCCTCACAACATCGGAAGTCCGCAATCAAACAAGAAACGCTTATCCCGATGTTGCTAGCATAAGGTGGAAATGAAATTTAGTTGGCTCTATATCTACTTCAGTCAAGGTTCCAATACAGTGATTAATCCACAAACAGAAAGTTAAGAGACTTAGTTCCTCTTCTTACTAAGTCACGGCACAGTGGGCAAGTATGCTCAATCCTCTTCCGCGAGCGACGGTGATTCGAATAAATAACAACCCGGAATACACGACACATACACCCGCCTCGAAAGACTCTCTCAAGAGCTCTTTCTTACGTTGTATGCAGCAACCTTTCACACGACACCACGACATAGAAAAACATTTCGCGCCGAGCAGGATGGTCCTCTACGCGGACACATCGAAGTTGCCCGCTAAAGGATTTACACCTTCCGCCTTCTCAACGCCATTCCCACGCTAAGGATGAGTTTCTATATCACGGTCCATCGAGTTACATCGGTTTCATGGGTCCCATACCCCACTATATATCCGGTACAGCTCAATCTTGTCCAGCAGGGCCGCATACATACGGTCCTTAACCGACACGGACAGGGCTACAACCAACCTCCACATTTGCCTTACCATCCCGGTCCAGGCCAAATGTGGTCTCAAGCATTGTCACACCCATCGCAGGTCGAGACCAACCTTGAGCGCTCCATCCTACAGGAACATCCCCGTCCCCATCTCATTTTCATGAGGGTGCTCTTATCATTAACCTCCCGCGAGTAACTCCATTACTCGAACTTTCTCGCGAGTAGCTTTTTACTACTCAACTTCTACCGAGCTAGCTACAACATTAGCCTAACATCTACAACGAGGCAAAGCCTACACTAAACCTTATACTCAGGGATGTAATAGTCATGCAAGTGGGTTTCAATAATCCTAGACATAATGCACAATATCAAGTCTAATAAACATGAGGTGAGGTAAAGCAAAATTTAAAATGGTAATGATATGCAAACCGGGGCTTGCCTAGCTCAACGGTTTTGTTAGAAGCTATGAGTTAGTCTTCCTCCGGAGAATCCGCCAAACTCGTCACGAGATGGAGATCCTCTCTGCAGAGTCGAGTACTCGTCGAACGTCGACGTCACGTGCTATTAAAATGATTTATGCACATGTATTCAAAAGCAATTTAGAAAATGATTCAAAGATGTTGTACAAGTTAACTCACACATAAGAGAGATAAACAACAGCAAGGTTTCTGTTGTTGGATATACAACCCTAGAGATGATGAAAGCTAGGGTGAAAAGGAGATACTAGTAATCACCATGTGATTAAGTCCATTATATGAACACTTAAACCTAAAAGATGGTGGCTCAAGTTCCAGAGGTCCAATGAAGCTAAGAATTTAACCACAGCCTCTATGGATGGTATTTAGGCAGTGTGCAAAAATTGAGCTCAAGAAATAGCTTCATGTGAGCACAACAAATCCATATGTGGTTTTCACTAACCAATCTTTACCCCCTAGATATTAAGCTTTCCTATGCTGCAAAGTAGACTTTTTGTGAAGTAAAAAATGTCTTGAGTCCATAGGAATTGGTTTTACCATTTTTGGAGTTTCCTACATAGAGATGTGGATTTTACAAAGAATGAGGAAAAGCTGAAAATGTCTCTGTTTATTTTCCCATTTTTCAGAGACATAAGGAATGAACACATCATTTGACCAAGCAAATGAGTTCCAATGCCTCTGAAATTTTTACTGGAGTTCAAGGAATTTTGGAAGAATGTCCTGTCCAAATTTGGGAATTTTCCAATAAACAGAACTCCTGTTAAAATTCATACAATATTTTCTTTAAATGAATTAATGAGCCAAATACAGGGATTTTCATAAACATTGGGCTGCATCCCTGGATAGTACTCTTTGAGAGGAATCCAACAAAATTTGTTTCACAATTTGTGGACATTCCTACACAAAGTTATGGCTCTTCAAATTTTGAACTAAAGTGGGAAAATCTGGAAAATGTTTAAATGCTGACAGTGGGTCCCACCTGTCATCCCTAACCTGCAGACTCGCGCCAAACAGGGCAGTGGCGACCCACTCCGGCGAGGTCGCCGGAAAAGCACTTCCCAGCCACATCCAGACCCCCTGCTGGCCGCCCCCCCATATTTCCCCACGCTGAACACATTGGTGAGGTCGCCGGCGGCTGAAACTCGCCGGAAAATAGGGCGCACCGGCCACAGCAAACCCTAGGACTCCGGCGAGGTCTTGCACGGTGAATTCTACACCAAATGGTCGGTTCTTGGGCTCTACAGCACCAGAGGATCATGTAGAATACCAACATGAGGTCTAAACAAGCTGGAGAGGGCTCTAAACCTATCGGCACCGTGCGCCCGATAGGGTCCAGCGGTATACCCTCTAAAAGAGCTCGGATTGCTCACTCTACACTCAATTTCTTGGTCTCAAATCGATGGAGGAGGTGTGCTAGGCAGTTAACATCCGGTGTGTGAAGTTTGAAACCCAACAAACACGATTTGAGGACGAATTTTACAATTCCTTACCTCTAGGTCCGTTTCTGCCGCCTGGGAGAAAAACTTAAAATTCTCCCTCTGTGATCAACGGCTAGGGCTGAGCTTTGGAGGTGAGCAACTAGACTTGTTGGTGCACAGATGGGGTGGCTTGCTTGGGCGTGATCCCTTCTGGTTTGGGCTGTCCACGGCGTCCAGTTCCAGCTTCTTCAGTTTCAGTTCGGGACAGTGGAAACTTTGCCGTTTCTAGGCGCCGGTGAGCTCAGGACTGCGGAGGGAAGTTGACAGCCGGCTAGAGCACTCAGGGGCGAAGGTTTTTTCTGTGGAGACCTCAAGCATCCAGTGCTTGGATGGCTGTGTATGAGCGGGAGAAGCAGAGCTGCCGAGGTTGGGGCGTTCTTCGTGCGTGAGGCAAGAACAGAGGGTCGATGGGAGCTGGGAGCGAAGGCAAGTTTGTTTTACCGTCGTGTACGCTAGATAAGGGTGAGAGCCGGTCGAGAAACCCTGCACACCGCTCGCCAGCCACCTCCCTCGCTGTGGCGCACTCTGAATAGCCGGGGGGTCGGTTTGTTTACCCGTGTGTATGACATGTGGGCCACAGCCCCCAAATATCTCCCCTCTCAGTGCTTTAATTTTCCCGCACCGCCTTCATCCAAATTCAACCAAAATTGGACGGTAGATCAACAGATTACAAAGAATTTGAATCTGAAATCAGATTTCAAAATTGAGCACGTTTGATTCAGTTTTTGAATTCAAATTTGAATTTGAACTCTCCCTCAAATATTCCCCAGAATAATTGGTATACAGGCTCCAAAATTATCCTAATTTGGATCACGAGCTCATTGATACATGGGGAATGCATCTATGAATTCCTTTGCATGCATTAGGGTAATCTGAACATGAATTATTTCAAAAGAATTCAAATTGTGTTTAAATTTCCTCCACTCTCCTCATAGAGGAGGTGCACATGAGTTAGAGTTTTTGGGAGTGTAATTCTTTCCCGTAGGTTAACATGTGTTGAGCATGGGCTAGAGGAAATTTTTAACTCCCTCACATGTCCATTTGTGTGTTCATCATTTCATGTGACACAATTATAGCCTTTCTTCACCTTAACTTTGTTTTATAAGTTAAAATCAAACTTTACAAAAGTTAGGGCTGTTACATTCATCCCCCCTTAAAAGAATCTCGTCTCGAGATTACAAAAAAGAAAGAAGAAGGGAGAATGACTACTGGGCATATGGTACAAACAAGTCGGGAAAATTTAAACGGAGAAATGCCTCGCTTTCCCACGTGGCTTCATCAGCGGTGTGGTTGCTCCACAAGACTTTGTAAAATTTCAATGTCCGATTTCTTGTGGCGCGGGTCTTCTCGTCGATAATCTGTATCGGATACTCAGAATAAGTGAGATCCGGTTGAAGATCCTCAATGTTCTCCATATGAACTGCGGTTGGGTACTTAAGACATTTCTGCAGCTGAGAGACGTGGAAAACATTATGAATACCCGAAAGTGACGTCGGTAACCCTAGACGATAGGCCACGGGTCCGCATATCTCAATGACAGCAAACGGTCTGATGAATCGCGGAGCAAGCTTTCCCTTCACTCCGAAACGATGAACCCCTTTCATCGGAGAGACACGAAGATAAACGTGGTCCCCAATGTCAAAGTGAAGAGGTCGACGTCTTTTGTCTGCATAGCTTTTCTGCCGAGATTGAGCAGCCTTTAAATTGGCTTGAATCACCCGCACTCGTTCCTCGGCTTCATTCACAAGATCAATCCCATAGACCACTCTCTCACCGGATTCACACCAATTCAGTGGTGTGCGGCACATCCGGCCATAAAGAGCTTCATACGGGGCCATTTTGATGCTGGATTGACAACCGTTGTTATATGAGAATTCTGCTAACGGTAGATGGTCATCCCAATTCTTCCCATGATTGATGACACATGCCCGTAGCATATCCTCCAGAATCTGATTTATCCTCTCCATTTGACCATCAGTTTGTGGATGATACGCTGAACTCCGAATTAACATGGTTCCCAAGGAAGCATGCAGTTGCTCCCAAAATCTGGATACAAACAACGCACCTCGGTCAGACACGATGGTGCGGGGAACCCCGTGTAAACACACGATTCTCGAGATGAACAGCTCTGCATACTTCTTTGCCACATATTTAGTATGGACTGGAATAAAATGAGCGGTCTTGGTCAAACGATCGACGATTACCCAAATAGAATCATGCTTGTTGCTGGTCATGGGTAAACCGATGATGAAGTCCATATTTATGTCTTCCCACTTCCATGCTGGAACCTTCGGCGGTTGAAGTGGTCCGGCTTTCCTCATATGGTCGGCTTTAACCCGCCGACACGTATCATACTCGGATACGTACTTCGCAATCTCTCTTTTCATCCGTGTCCACCAGAACTTAGATTTCAAGTCCTGGTACATCTTATTGCTTCCCGGATGAATGGAGTACTTGGATAAATGCGCTTCATCCAGTATCTTCCTCCGCAATTTCATGTTTCGGGGTACCACTACGCGGTTGTTAAACCATAGAGTACCCTCTTCATCTTTGCGGAACATCTTCAACTCACCGCTATCCACTCTCCTCTGGATGTGAGACATACCCCTGTCTCTCTTCTGAGCCTCTACAATCTCATCTCGGATTGTAGGAATAAGAGCGAGGTTGAACAGCGATCCATAGGGAACTAAGCGCAGGCTTGGTTCTCTTTCTGCATCTGCAGCCATGGCTAAATGGTGAACGTGGGCTTTTCGGCTGAGTGCGTCGGCAACCACATTCGCTTTGCCCGGATGGTAATGAATTTCAAGTTCATAGTCCTTGATCAATTTGAGCCATCTTCGCTGCCTCATATTCAGTTCTTTTTGTGTGAAGATGTACTTCAAGCTTTTGTGGTCAGTGTAGAGATGTACTGGATCGCCTAGTAGATAATGTCTCCACATTTTCAATGCTAAGACCACTGCAGCTAGTTCAAGGTCGTGCATCGGGTAATTCTGCTCATGACCCCTGAGTTGTCGTGATCCATACGCGACCACACGTCCTTCTTGCATCAACACACAACCCAAACTGATGCCGGATGCATCACAATAAACATCAAACGGCTTCGTTGTGTCCGGCTGGGCCAAAACTGGAGCTGTAGTGAGATGCTTCACTAAAGTTTGAAAAGCTTGTTCACACGGATTACTCCACTCATATTTGGTGCTTTTCTTCAACAGCTCCGTCATAGGTTTAGCGACTTTGGAGAAGTTGGGAATGAATCTCCGGTAATAACCCGCTAAACCCAGGAAACTCCTCACTTCATGAACAGATGTTGGAGATTTCCAATTCAGCACTTGCTCGATTTTACTTGGGTCCACAGCGATGCCTTCCGCTGAAATAATATGCCCAGAAAATGGCACTTTGCTGATCCAAAACTCACATTTACTGAACTTTGCATATAGCTTTTGATCCCTCAAGTGTTGGAGTACAATACGCAAATGTTCAGCATGTTCTTCTTCTGACTTTGAATAGACCAAAATGTCGTCGATGAAAACCACGACGAACTTGTCTAACTCCGGCATGAACACAGAGTTCATGAGATACATAAAGTGAGCCGGAGCATTGGTCAACCCAAAAGACATGACAAGATATTCATAAAGACCATATCTTGTCGAGAACGCCGTCTTAGGTACGTCTTCTGCCCGGATTTTTATCTGGTGATACCCGGACCGAAGATCCATCTTGGAGAATACCTTAGCACCCACTAGTTGATCAAATAAAATATCGATGCGCGGTAGTGGATATTTAATCTTGATAGTGACAGCATTCAGTGGATGATAATCTACGCATAGTCTTAATGTCTCGTCCTTCTTCTTCACGAAGAGTGCGGAACAGCCCCAAGGTGATGAACTTGGGTGTATAAAACCTTTGTCCATGAGGTCATTAAGCTGTTCCTTCAATTCTGCGAGCTCCTTCGGTGCCATTTTGTATGGTCGCTGAGAAATAGGTGTTGTTCCCGGTGCTAGTTCAATCTTGAACTCTACATCACGTTCGGGCGGCATGCCCGGCAAGTCTTCGGGAAACACATCTGGATATTCACATACCACTGGAATATCCTCAAGTTTAGGAGCTTCAATCTGATGCACTGCTGCAACACGTTGTGATGGATCCACAAGATTCAATATGTTGCAACCATGTAATGGGGAATTCAGTTGGACAGTCCGCGAGCTGATGTCAAAGATAGCTCCATAATGTGTCAACCATGACATCCCCAAGATAATATCAATCCTTTGGCCTTTGAGTATGATAAGGCTCGCAGGATAGATATTTCCACCCAAACATAACGGTGCCCGAGAGACCATCTCATTTGTTGATATCTTGCCTCCGGGTGAGCTGATATGAAACGGATGCTTAATTGTGCTAAATGGAAGATTATTCTTCAGCACATAGTCTCTGCTAATAAAATTGTGGGTGGCTCTGGAATCAAACAAAATAAAAGTGGGCTGTTCATGTAACTTGAACATGCCCGCTAAAACTGGTTCGCCTTTTGCAATGTCCTCAATAGCAGTGTAATTAACCCTGCCAGCTTTCGAAAGATTCTTCTTTGAAGGTTCACGGTGCTGATCTGAGCATTGACGAGACAACACATAAGTGTGGCTTGGCTCAGCTCCACGGTGGTTTCGTGCTGCAGAAATCCTCAGCTCTCTACTAACACGAGGTGGAGATAATTCGTGCGTAGCTGGTTGCGGTAGGGTTGCACAAATAATTTCTGACCGCTTCTGTTGAGGTGGAGGCTCATAAGTGAGTTACTCCAGCCGTGGTTGTGAGAGTTGCACCACAGGCTGAATTTTTTGCCTCGCTGGCGAGTAATACCGTACTCGATAGTTTGGACAAACCTCGATATCGCTGTCTAGCGGTATACTTCTTTTCAGTTCCGCTTCACAACAACGATGCATGTCTTCCTTAATGATAGCGGCATTTACCAACTCATTGTAAATACCATTATTGAACAAGGTCACTTGTTCATTAAGTTCGACATTCAAACCTCGGAAGAAATACTCGCACTTCAACGCTTCCGAGTCAACCATATGAGTTGCGTATTGCATCAAGTCTTCAAACTCTTTGAAGTACTCGTACGCACTCCTTTCTCCTTGCTTTAACTCCAGAAAGTCTTGATACTTTGTTCGTAGAATTCCCGAACAAATGTGACATGTCCGGAAAACAGTCCGGAATTCATCCCACGTCACTCGATGACCTTCAGGAAGAGTAGCGATGTACTCCGCTCACCAAGCTCCAGCGGCTCCGTGGAGTTGTTGAGCGGCAAATAGAGTCTTCTGTTATTCATCGCACTCAAGCATATCAAACTTGGCTTCAATACATTGGAGCCAATGAGCCGGCTCCAACGGTTCTTTCGCTTCCGAGAAAACCGGTGGTTGTCTTGCTAAGAAATCCAGATAAGTGCTTGGCGGGGGATTTTGCTGTAGTGTCTCCTGTCGTATGCTTTGTCGCACCAACAGATCCAGAGACTCCACCATCTTCGTCAAGATTTCCGCCAATCCGGTTGATGATGTCGGCACTTCTTGTCGTGGCGAATTATTTTTGCCATGACTCGACTCACCAGCCTCACTCCTTGAATGAGCACGATCCATGCTGCAAAAGTGAGCAATCTACGGTTAAAATTCATAGTTTAAACTCAACTTGAATTGAAAACATAACCGTCAAAGCATCACATATATATTGCAGCACTACACAATCTAACCAGGGTTTAGACAATTCTGATATCTATCAAACTCGAGCAATTTTGTCCAAACCCTTAATTCCAATAGTAGGAAAAACTGATAATACCTCAAGAACATGTTATGGAACTTAGAGAAGTCTAAAACATCCCTGTCCACAACAAGTCTCAAGCTAAATGACGATAAGCACTACTTTGTTCAGAATGACCAATTGGTCTTAATCCCAGAATTTGAATATGAAAATGGCAACTTCATGTCTCGAGTTGAATATCAAAGTTATAGTTAACTTCAATATCTCTCCAACGAGTATTCATTTGCCTTCATATCAGTCATGGATCAAAAGTTGTGATATTTCAAAGTTGACAGAAATCTGGAACAATTTTGACAGCACCTCCTTTGAAAGTGGCTGTTTTGTCCGCAAGATTCCATACAATTAAACTCCAAATCTGGAGAAACTTTGAACTACAAAGTCGTAGCACATATCCTAAACTCTCTAACGGTGTCTTACTTGACCCTTAGAAATTTTTCTACAGAAAGTTATGGTCGAAGTACAGAAATTTCCAGAGAGCAATTTGTGTCTGCCCTGTTTTTGGGCAGTTCACACTCCTCTGAGAATTTAATCCATTTGGAGGGTGATTCTGATCTGGAGTTCGACTGAAGAGTTGTAGAATACTTAAATAGCTTTCCAGAAATGTATCACTCACCTCCATTGGTTCAACCAAACAAAAGTTATGTCCTGTTCAACTTCAGCAAATATTCTGCCAAAAACAGGGTAGGTCATTCCTAAGTCTTGGTGAATAAATCTATACTCCCAATTGACTCTTAGTTCAATATAGGAGTTCATTACCCCCTAATGGAATCCTAGACTCCAAATTTACTCTTTTTCTTTTCAAACCATCTCTTTTTATGCAGTTTCAAAACACATCACGGTACTACGTTTCCTCACCAAATTAAAATCCTAACCGGCTTTATACCCGGCGTATACGTCTCAAGTGGTGGCACTAAAACGATCACTCACAAACATTGTCTACACGACATGTTCTAACGTGGTTAAGGTACCTGCAGAAAATCACTCAATAATGATGTACACATTGGTTTATCATTTCAGGCAGGTCCATATCATAGTAAAAACATACGCCCCGTATCATTGCCATACGGGTCGTCCTTGAGTCAAGCCACGTCTCAAGGTACATGATCGGGTTATTCACCACCCGACAGGGGCTCCACGCCCTTGCAATAAAGCACACTGGTGGAACAGTGCTTTCGTATGCCTCATAGGACATGAAGAGTCCTAAAGAACACACTTCGTGTTACAAACCACACGATGGGGTCTCCTCCTCTTGCCCCTGGGTTTGCGCACTGGAGGCTAGTGCCATTCATATGTCTCTAAGACATGAAGAGTCTTAGAAAACATATTCACTTCCGTCCATTGCTGAACGGAACATCCCCCACTACTTTCCTCGTATGGGTGAGCTAACCAAAATTGATCCGCTTTCGGTGGCGTTCCTTACCATTCTTACCTCCACGTAGGTGCATCGTTACTGAATTTAAATACTGAAGAGCAACACAATGTTAGCTTGCCACCATAAGTAACTATGCTAATAATACTCCTTATGTGGGCATACTGTACGTTCCTCACTCGTATACCTCTAAGTTTTCGAAAATATGCTCTTCTCATGCGTGCCATTCCCAATGCGGCTCTGATACCACGTCTGTGATGGCCCGGCCCGGGAATCGCAGTGGGTGGTGCCGTGCGATGCGGCACCCAACAGCAAGCACGAAAAGAGTAGTAAGAACATAACGGAACCATTTTGTTACTGAATATAAGTTCTTTTACAACATAAGTACACACGCAGCGGAAATTAAAAACTAGCTGGACAATCTACTCACTCTCGACCCTAACTACGCCGAAGAGAAGTCGTTCAGCCCGTGAACGCTTCCTACTAGCTTCACCAAAGAAAGGCAGCGGCTAGGTTTCCGATGAGTGGAACGAACCGTGAGGTTCATCACCTCACCGAACAACCCTCTTCATAGCAGGCATCCTGCTACCTGCAAAACAACTCAGAAGCAACCGTGAGCACTAAGGCTCAGCAAGACTTAACCGTCACTCCTAAACATGTAACTCTAAATGCAGGGGTAGTAAGACAGTAGGAATAGGAATTTGCAAAATGCAGCTTGACTAAACGATCCTTATATTCAGATTCTTTTATCCTTCATTTTAGTGGTCCTCGCGCCTCACAACATCGGAAGTCCACAATCAAACAAGAAACGCTTATCCCGATGTTGCTAGCATAAGGTGGAAATGAAATTTAGTTGGCTGTATATCTACTTCAATCAAGGTTCCAATACAGTGATTAATCCACAAACAGCAAGTTAAGAGACTTAGTTCCTCTTCTTACTAAGTCACGGCGCAGTGGGCAAGTATGCTCAATCCTCTTCCGCGAGAGACGGTGATTCGAATCAATAACAACCCGGAATACACGACACGTACACCCGCCTCGAAAGACTCTCTCAAGAGCTCTTTCTTACATTGTATGCAGCAACCTTTCACACGACACCCCGACATAGAAAAATGCTTCGCGCCGAGCAGGATGGTCCTCTACACGGAAACGTCGAAGTTGCCCGCTAAAGGATTTACACCTCCCGCCTTCTCAACGCCATTCCCACGCGAAGGATGAGTTTCTATATCACGGTCCATCGAGTTACATCGGTTTCATGGGTCCCATACCCCACTATATATCCGGTACAGCTCAATCTTGTCCAGCAGGGGCTACAACCAACCTCCACATTTGCCTTACCATCCCGGTCCAGGCCAAATGTGGTCTCAAGCATTGTCACACCCATTCCAGGTCGAGACCAACCTTGAGCGCTCCATCCTACAGGAACATCCCCGTCCCCATCTCATTTTCATGAGGGTGCTCTTATCATTAACCTCTCGCGAGTAACTCCATTACTCGAACTTTCTCGCGAGTAGCTTTTTACTACTCGACTTCTACCGAGCTAGCTACAACATTAGCCTAGCATCTACAACGAGGCAAAGCCTACACTAAACCTTATACTCAGGGATGTAATAGTCATGCAAGTGGGTTTCAATAATCCTAGACATAATGCACAATATCAAGTCTAATAAACATGAGGTGAGGTAAAGCAAAATTTAAAACGGTAACGATATGCAAAACGGGGCTTGCCTAGCTCAACGGTTTTGTTAGAAGCTATGAGTTAGTCTTCCTCCGGAGAATCCGCCAAACTCGTCACGAGATGGAGATCCTCGCTGCAGAGTCGAGTCCTCGTCGAACGTCGACGTCACGTGCTATTAAGATGATTTATGCACATGTATTCAAAAGCAATTTAGAAAATGATTCAAAGCTGTTGTACAAGTTAACTCACACATAAGAGAGATAAACAACAGGAAGGTTTCTGTTGTTGGATCTACAACCCTAGAGATGATGAAAGCTAGGGTGAAAAGGAGATACTAGTAATCACCATGTGATTAAGTCCATTATATGAACACTTAAACCTAAAAGATGGTGGCTCAAGTTCCAGAGGTCCAATGAAGCTAAGAATTTAACCACAGCCTCTATGGATGGTATTTAGGCAGTGTGCAAAAATTGAGCTCAAGAAATAGCTTCATGTGAGCACAACAAATCCTTATGTGGTTTTCACTAACCTGCCTTTACCCCCTAGATATTAAGCTTTCCTATGCTGCAAAGTAGACTTTTGTGAAGTACAAAATGTCTTGATTCCATAGGAATTGGTTTTACCATTTTTGGAATTTCCTACATAGAGATGTGGATTTTACAAAGAATGGGGAAAAGCTGAAAATGTCTCTGTTTATTTTCCCATTTTTCAGAGACATAACGAATGAACATATCATTTGACCAAGCAAATGAGTTCCAATGCCTCTGAAATTTTTACTGGGGTTCAAGGAAATTTGGGCGAATGTCCTGTCCAAATTTTGGAATTTTCCAATAAACAGAACTCCTGTAAAAATTCATACAATATTTTCCTTAAATGAATTAATTAGCCAAATACAGGAATTTTCATAAACATTGGGCTGCATCCCATGATAGTACTCTTTGAGAGGAATCCAACAAAATTTGTTTCACAATTTTTGGACATTCCTACACAAAGTTATGACTCTTTAAAGTTTGCACTAACGTGGGAAAATCTGGAAAATGTTTAAATGCTGACAGTAGGTCCCACCTGTCATCCCTAACCTCCAGACTCGCGCCAAACAGGGCAGTGGCGGCCCACTCCGGCGAGGTCGCCGGAAAAGCACTTCCCAGCCACCTCCAGACCCCCTGCTGGCCCCCCCATATTTCCCGACGCTGAACACATTGGTGAGGTCGCCGGCGGCTGAAACTCGCCGGAAAATAGGGCGCACCGGCCACAGCAAACCCTAGGGCTCCGGCGAAGTCTTGCACGGTGAATTCTCCACCAAATGGTCGGTTTTTGGGCTCTACAGCACCAGGGGATCATGTAGAAGACCGGCATGAGGTCTAAACAAGCTGGAGAGGGCTCTAAACCTATCGACACCGTGCGCCCGATAGGGTCCAGCGTTATACCCTCTAAAAGAGCTCGGATTGCTCACTCTACACTCAATTTGTTGGTCTGAAATCGATGGAGGAGGTGTGCTAGGCAGTTAACATCCTGTGTGTGAAGTTTGAAACCCAACAAACACGATTTGAGGACGAATTTTACAATTCCTTACCTCAAGGTCCGTTTCTGCCGCCCGGGAGAAAAACTTGAAATTCTCCCTCTGTGATCAACGGCTAGGGATGAGCTTTGGAGGTGAGCAACTAGACTTGTTGGTGCACAGATGGGGTGGCTTGCTTGGGCGTGATCCCTTCTGGTTTGGGCTGTCCACGGCGTCCAGTTCCAGCTTCTTCAGTTTCAGTTCGGGACAGTGGAAACTTTGCCGTTTCTAGGCGCCGGTGAGCTCAGGACTGCGGAGGGAAGTTGACAGCCGGCTAGAGCACTCAGGGGCGAAGGTTTTTTCTGTGGAGATCTCAAGCATCCAGTGCTTGGATGGCTGTGTATGAGTGGGAGAAGCAGAGCTGCCGAGGTTGGGGCGGTCTTCGTGCGTGAGGCAAGAACAGAGGGTCAATGGGAGCTGGGAGCGAAGGCAAGTTTGTTTTGCCGTCGTGTATGCTAGATAAGGGTGAGAGCCGGTCGAGAAGCCCAGCACACCGCTCGCCAGCCACCTACCTCGCCGTGGCGCACTCTGAATAGCCGGGGGAGTCGGTCTGTTTACCCGTGTGTATGACATGTGGGCCACAGCCCCCAAATATCTCCCCTCTCTGTGCTTTAATTTTCCCGCACCGCCTTCATCCAAATTCAACCAAAATTGGACGGTAGATCAACAGATTGCGAAGAATTTGAATCCGAAATCAGATTTCAAAATTGAGCACGTTTGGTTCAGTTTTTGAATTCAAATTTGAATTTGAACTCTCCCTCGAATATTCCCCAAAATAATTGGTATACGGGCTCCAAAATTATCCTAATTTGGATCACGAGCTCATTGATACATGGGGAATGCATCGGTGAATTCCTTTGCATGCATTAGGGTAATCTGAACATGAATTTGTGAGGACCCCGCCGTCCCGGTTCACGGGAACGGGGCACCTCACCCGGGAATCGCATTGGGTGGCGCCGTGCGATGCGGCACCCAACAGCACACATAATAAAGCATCATATTACATAAATCAAGCGGAAGCTTACACAGTGTAAATTTTACAAATACTTTTCAAAATATTCTACAGCGGAAGACTATTACAACTGACATCTCATACCTATGCTAAGCAACAGAGAAGGTGTCCAGCCCGCGGACCCTTCTCGCTAGCAACACTGTCAATATAGCAGCGGCAGGGGTTGCCATGAGTTCACCACTCGGAGAGTTCCGAGTCTCATCGGGCACCCGTACATCTCAGCGTACAGTTATTACCTGCAAAACAACTTATGCAGTATCTGTGAGCACGAAGCTCAGCAAGACTGACCCGTCACCCTAGTCATGAAACTCTACATGATGAAAATAGAGGGCTGATTATAGAAATTTGCACAAACGGCCAACTTGAGCTAAAGGTGAGTCCTTACTTCAAGTTTTAAGCAACTTTTATAGCCCTCGCGCGATTTACATCGAGACTCCACAATCAAACAAGAAACACTTCATCTCGATGTCACTTGCCCGAGGTGAAAGTAACTTTAGTGAGCTACCCTAGACTCATACAGACCTTGCGCTACTAGCCCAAGGTGGAAAGTAAATTTAGTGGAGTATTGATCTTTCCTCATCTCCATTATGAGGATTACTCACGAAGCATATTAAACGTTTCCCACTTTATTACTACGTCACGACTCAGTGTACAAGTATGCTCACTACCGCGAGCGACGGTGATTGCAATCAAAAACACCCGGCTGACACGACACTTACGCCCGTACTCGACGTTGCACACAGCAACCGTCACTGACGCCGTACGTGGCAACCTTTCACACGACACCCAAATGACGAACCGGTCCCACCGACTGGGATTAAGTCTCTCTACGGCAAACCCTCGTAGAGCCGACTTCTCTATCCTTTCAGCATCGGCATCAGACGGTGAGGTATGCCTCGACACCCAGGTTAACATGTTACATCGGTTTCCTGGGTCCCATATTGCCAGTATGCATCCGATACACATCTCGAACTTGTCCAGCGGGGCCGCACACGAGAACGGGCCTTAATCGACTCAGACATAGACTAGGCTCACAGGACCACGTCCTTGACCTTCCATCCACTGCCCGGTCTCCATTCCCAACTATGAGGATCAATTCCCAACTCTTCCGATTGATCCCCCTTAACCCCGTTTCACGAGTAGGAATCTGCCCACTCGAGTTGTGCCTCTTTTAATCCACTTTTGTTGAGATCAGCAGTAATAATTAATTGATAACATATCCTACATTAAACTCCAGGGTTTTCTGGGTCATGCATTTGGAGTTTCATACCATCTAGACGTAATGCAATAAATAAAATGCTAGACGTATGAAATGAAACAAATAAAAACTTGTAAATTTGATGCAAACCGGGGCTTGCCTTTGTTTTGCAGGTGACTTATATATATATGCAGTTAGTGATGACCACTTGACTTGATCTCTTACCTTCCTCCCTTGATCTCTACTCCAATGATTTCAAGTCCTTCACGTAGATGCTACACGTAATGCATATGCACAATTGTTTAATTGTAAAGACTCTGCTACAAGTCCTAATAACAAGTTTTCAAAAACTGGAACTCTGTTTAAGAATTTAAAATGACACTGGTGCTGGTGGTTTAGGTTTGGATCTAAACACATGATTAAGTGCTAAGTGGTTTTCCCCCTCTTCTATATTGATCACCTAAAGAGGCTAAAAAGAACAGGGGTGATCCATGGCTCCAATGGAGCTGAGAATTTTCATGTGAGTTCCTTGTCACAAGAAAGTCCTCTGGACCAAAAATTAGCACTTTTCATTGAGTGGTTTGTTCAGAATAATTTTCTAAGAAATTAAGAAAAGAAGAATTAATTTTGAGACCACACCCATGTTCATGCAAAAATTAGTGAACTACAATTTCAATTATAGCTCATAGAGTTTGCATGAATTTTCCTAGAATTTTTGGATCTAAGATCTGCCCAGAACTGAATTTCCAAGTTTTGGAAATTCTCTGAAAATGTTTCTGTATTCAATTGAACACAGCATCTTCAAATCTAAATTTCCCTGACCAAATCAACTCCAATTGATCTGAAACTTTTACATGGGTTCACTAATACCCTAAAGACTATTCTGGCAAAATGTGAGGATTTTTGGATTAACCAAACTCCCTCTAAAATTCTTTTGCTAAAACACTTTAAAGAATTTTACAGAATTAAATAAAGGGTTTCATAAAAATTGGGTTCTACATTTGGATAGTACTCTATCAGAGGAATCCAACAAAATTTGTTTCACAATTTTTGGATTCTCCTACCCAAAGTTGTAGCTATTCAAAGTTTGAACTGAAAACTGAAATTCCCCAAAATGTTCAAATACTGGCTGTGGGTCCAGGGGACAGGTGTCACTCGCCGGGGCAAGCCACACGGGGCTACTGGGTATTTCCCGCGCGGCCACACCAGATCCCCACGCCACAGCCAATCATAAATTTGAAAAACCGTCGCTGACAGGCAGGACCCGTTGGGTCGTCTTCTACCTCCGGCCCCGCGCCCGCGCGCCGCCGGGCTCGCCGGAGTTCGACGGATTCCGGCCTCCCGACCATCCCCCGAGCCCTCCCTTGCCGCTAGGGCCTAATTTCACGTGCTGAACACAATGGAACCCTCTTCCCCGGCCGGCGATGGCTCTAACCTAGCTGGCCACGGCGCGGCGGCTCTGGACCGGTTCGGCAACGTCGCCCGGTCATCCTAGCCTGCCTAGACCTCGGTGGAACGGCGCTACAGCACCAGTGGACTATGGGGATGCTCGACCTAGCCTCAAAACTGCTCGGGACCGGCGGTTAATGGTGTCTCACCGTGCACCCGAAACCTCCTCCGCGTTTGAGGTCGGAAATTCTGGAATTCATGCGGTCTACGTGCGTCTTTCCAACTAGGGCTGTGAAGGACTACTGATCGCCGGCTAGTGGCGGACCTTTGTGCAAGGTTTCATGGCCTAAGAACGAGAGGGACAATCGAATTTGTTATTACCGTATCAGAAGGTCGGATGGTGCCCGACGGCGAATTTTTCTCAAATTCGGGCCCGGTAGATCATCTCATGGCTTGAGCTTCGGGGACGAGCATCAGGGGCTCCTAGCGCATCCGAGGGTGCTCTAGCTCAGGCCTGATAAGCTTTCGGTGGGGCTGTCCACGTGAGACCACCTCGGTTTCCCGATGGTGAGCCTCGGTGCCCAGCGGAAATCGTCAAATTGTGATCAAACGACGCGGCAACACCATGGAGTAGCGAGATGGGCAGCTAGCGCACGCGCTGGCGCTCACTTTTGCTGTGAATCACTCGCTCCGCGGAGGAACAATGCCGGTTTGCAATCGGCCGAATGGGGAGCGGCACCGGCAGGTCTCTGCTGTGCGCGCGAATGGGGACTGAGGCGACGTGCGAGCTGAGGTGATAAGCGCGGGAAAGAACAGGTCGCCAGCGCGAAATGGGAGCAGGAGGTGGAGCCTTGGGCGAAGGGGGCGGCCGCTCGGTGTCGCCCCGGGGTTACACCTCGGTGGAGTGAGGAACAGAGAGAAAAACTTAAGTGTTAAGTCTATTCATCCCCATGACAGTTGGGCCCCACTCAATTTCCCTGTAAAAAGATCTCCATAATTTGACAATTATCCAACCCAATTGTTTGAAAGTTGGAAACTGAGCTCATTTGAATAGTTTGGACAAATTCCATGCAAATTCAAATGTTTATTTGAATTCTTTGCACATTTGACTCCATTTGGAAAAATGGGTAGCAAACCTTTTCAAAAATTAATGAAACTTTGCCTCCCCACTAATTTGGACCTAAGGAATACAAATATGCAATTTGATTCTGGGGTTAGCTGCTGCAAACAAGGTTTTTGAACACAACAGATTTGAATCCCCCTTGTGTCCTTCCCTCATTTGAAGTTTGAGTTTAACCTTTAGCTCAAACTCTTATTTTTTTTATCCTCCCATTGCACTGAGTTCTTCATTTCTGTGGTTTTTAATACACATGAGGTCCATCCATGCAGCAACCCTAAGTTTGTTTAGAGGAACCTCACATATGTTATCATATGAGGAAAAAGTTTCAACTAAGCCCCTTTTTCATACACATGACTCCAACATTTGTGCAAACTCATGTTTCTTTGTATTCACATTTTTGGGATCTTTACAATCCTCCCCCCTTAAAAGAATCTCGTCCCGAGATTACAAAAGAAAGATGAGACGGAAGGTAATTACAACAACTACGACAAAAGTTCCGGATAGTTCTTGTGGATGTAATCTTCACTCTCCCAAGTCGCTTCTTCCGGTGTGTGATTACTCCACAGGACTTTGTAAGATTTTAAAGTCCGATTTCGAGTGATACGGCTCTTTTCGTCGATAATCTTGATGGGCTGCTCAGCGTAGGTGAGATACGGTTGCAATATCTCCATGTCTTCCGAAAGGATGTCCGTCGGCTTCTTCAAACACTTTTTCAAGTGTGAGACATGGAAGATGTCGTGGATGCACGATAAGGATGGCAGCAGCTCCAAACTGTAGGCTACCGGCCCACACCGTTATGTAATAAGGAACGGACCCACAAAGCGAGGCGCTAGCTTTCCCTTGACCCCGAATCGATGAATTCCCTTCATCGGTGATACTCGGAGATAGACGTGATCTCTGACGTCAAAACACAAGGGTCGGCGTCGCTGATCCGCATAGCTCTTCTGGCGAGATTGAGCGGCCCTGAGGTTTTCTTGAATCAGCTGGACTCGCTCTTCGGCATCTTTTACAAGGTCAATGCCGAAAATCACCCTCTCGCGTGATTCACACCAATTGAGTGGTGTACGGCACTTCCTGCCATAAAGTGCCTCGTATGGTGCCATTTTAATACTGGATTGGTAACCATTGTTGTAAGAGAACTCTGCTAATGGAAAATGGTTATCCCAGTTATTTCCATGATCTATGGCACATGCCCTCAACATATCTTCCAAAATCTGGTTCACCCTCTCCGTTTGACCGTCCGTCTGAGGATGGTATGCTGAGCTTCTGATTAATTTTGTTCTCAGGGATTCATGTAGTTGCTCCCAGAAACGAGCAAAAAATATTGAACCTCGGTCTGATATGATGGTCTTGGGGACTCCATGCAAGCATACAATTCTAGAGAGATACAACTCTGCATATTGTTTAGTATGGAATCCCGTATTCATTGGGATGAAGTGGGCTGATTTGGTTAAGCGATCAACAATCACCCAAATGGAGTCATGCTTTCTGGACGTGAGAGGCAGTCCGACAATAAAGTCCATGCTGATGTCCTCCCACTTCCATGCTGGAACATTTAATGGTTGCAGCATTCCCGCTTTATTTATGTGGTCAGCCTTGACTCGCCGACATGTATCACATTCAGATACATATTTGGCAATTTCTCACTTCATCCGAGTCCACCAAAATTTTGTTTTAAGATCTTGATACATCTTATTGCTCCCTGGATGTATCGAGTACTTGGACATATGAGCTTCGCCCAAGATCTACTTTCTTAGCATCAGGTTCCGGGGTACCACGATACGGTCGTTAAACCATAACACGCCTTGATCATCTTCCCGGAAACATTTCATCTTATCCTCTTTAATCCTTGCTCGTATATTCCGCATCCCTCTATCTCTCTTCTGGGCTTATACAATCTCCTCTCTAATGGTACGCACAAGAGCAAGATTATACAACGCCCCATACGGAATCACCAGCAAGCTTGGTTCTTTCTCCTCCTCCGGGACAACTGACAAGTTATTAATGTGGGACTTACGACTGAGTGCATCAGCCACCACGTTAGCCTTGCCCGGATGGTAATGGATCTCGAGCTCATAGTCTTTAATTAATTCCAGCCATCTCCGCTGCCTCATATTAATATCCTTCTAAGTGAATATATATTTGAGGCTCTTATGGTCGGTGTAGAGGTGCACTAAATTTCCAAGTAAGTAGTGCCTCCACATCTTCAACGGAAGCACCACTGCAGCGAGTTCTAGGTCATGAGTGGGGTAGTGCTGCTCGTGGTTGCGGAGTTGACAAGACCCATACGCGATCACGCGTCTATCTTGCATTAAGACGCAGCCAAGTCCAATGCCGCTGAGGCATCACAATAAACATCAAATGGCTTTGTTGTGTCCGGTTGGGCTAACACCGGTGCCGTTGTGAGATGTTTCTTCAAAGTTTGAAATGTCTCTTCACAGGCCTCTGTCCACATATACTAGCTGCTCTTCTTCAGCAACTCTGTCATTGGTTTAGCCACCTTTGAGAAGCTGGGAATAAATCTCCGATAATAACCCGCTAGCCCCAGAAAACTGCGGATTTGATGAACAGATGTTGGAGACTCCCACTTCAAGACTTGCTCAATTTTAGTTGGATCCACGGCCACACCCTCTGCTGAAATAATGTGGCCTAAGAATGGTACTTTTCTGATCCAAAATTCACACTTGCTGAATTTGGCATACAGCTTATGTTCTCGTAGGCGTTGGAGCACAATATGGAGATGTTTGGTGTGCTCCTCCTCCGATTTGGAATATACGAGAATGTCGTCGATGAAAACCACAACGAACTGATCCAACTCTGGCATGAATACAGAATTCATGAGATACATGAAGTGTGCAGGTGCATTTGTTAGCCCGAAAGACATGACTAGATACTCATAGAGCCCGTATCTAGTCGAGAAAGCCGTCTTCGGTATATCCTCCGCTCTGATCTTTATCTGATGATAACCAGACCGTAAGTCCATCCTGGAGAATACCTTGGCACCCACTAACTGATCAAATAGTATATCGATCCGCGGCAATGGATATTTATTTTTGATCGTCACTGCATTCAGTGGCCGATAATCCACACATAACCGAAGCGACTCATCCTTTTTCTTCAAAGAGGGCTGAACAGCCCCATGGCGATGAGCTTGGTCGGATGAACCCCTTATCCATTAAGTCCTTTAGCTGTTCTTTCAGTTCAGCTAATTCCTTCGGAGACATTTTGTACGGCCTCCGAGATATTGGTGTGGTTCCCGGTGCTAACTCGATCTTGAATACCACATCCCTCTCAGGCGGCATCCCTTGAAGATCGTCGGGAAACACATCTGGGTACTCACGGACCACTGGAATATCATCCAGTTTCGTGGTCACACTGTGGTACACCACTGGATTTTTAGAATCCACGGCTTCAAGTATGAGCGTTTGGAGACCGTAGATTGGAGAGTCCAAACTAACAATCCGTGGACCAATATCAAGAACAGCCCCATGGTAGTTCATCCACGCCATTCCTAGAATCACGTCGATCTTCTTCCCCTCTAACACAATGAGGGTGGTGGGGTATAAGTTTCCACCTAAGCACAAGGGTGCTTTGATCACTACTTCATTAGCAGCTATATTTCCACCAGGTGAGCGGATAAGGTAGTGATCCTTCGGTGTTGAGGTGGAGAGCTCAGCTTTGCACACAAACAACCTGCTGATGAAATTGTGTGTAGCTCCAGAGTCAAATAATATTAACACGGGCAGTCCATTGAGGGTGAACATTCCCACTAGCACAGGTGCCCCATCTGGCACATCCTCTAGAGCTGTATGATAAATGCACCCGGATTTTGGTGCTGTTCCTTGAAGCTGAGCACGGGGTTGATTTATACCCCACCCCGGTGTAGTTTCTCTACGGTGTATCCTTTCCGGACACTTCCTTCTGAGGTGACCCAAGTACCCGCACGTGAAGCACGGTTTCTCAGCCGGTTCCTGGTTGCTCTGTGCATGGACATTAGTGGTATTCTGCTGCGGCAAGAACACTTGAGGAGCAGAATAACGTGGCTGCATATACCGTTGTTGCAGCTGTCCGTATTCAGAGTATTGGGACGAACGACCTGAATGTTGCTGGAGTCGTCGAGCCGGCTGCATCAGCTGACAGTTCAAGGTACTGTCTACCACCCTGTATTTCTGCGGAGCACTACTGCTACTCTCCGGTGGTATATGCTTCTTTCTTTTCTCAGCCTGAACTTCCCGCTGAGCATCTTCAACCATGATGGCAGCACTCATCAATTCGTTGAAATTCTTTCGATCAGCTAAAACGAGTCTCTCCTTTAGCTTGGGATTGAGACTGCGGAAGAACCATTCACACTTTTGTGCTTCGATGTTCACATGTTGAGGCGCATACTGCGCCAGCTTGTTGAACACTCGTGAATGCTCGTATGCACCCCTCCCTCCTTGTTTTAAGGCCAGAAACTCCTCGAGTTTCCGCTGAATTATTCCGGACGGAACATGATACGCGAGAAATGCCTTCCGGAATTCTGCCCATGTACAGTCATGTCCAGCTGGTAAGGAGGTGAGTTGATTTGCCCACCATGCACTGGCGGACCCATGAAGTTGTTGCGCTGCGTATAAAACCTTCTGATGTTCGGTGCATTGAAGCAACCCGAACTTAGATTCAACGGTACGGATCCAGCTATCCGCCACCAGAGGATCCTCAACTTCAATGAAAACCGGTGGTTGAGTTGCCAGGAACTCAACATAGGAATTCAGTTGAGGTTGGCGCAAGTCTTCGTCTTGACATCCCCCTTGACGGGATGTATTCATCACCAGGGTGCAGAGCAAGTCGGTTCGCTCATCGTTTGCACCCGTCATGGCAGCCAGAATGTCCGCCATTGTGACCGTGGGTGAAGGTCCTGGTGGCGGCTGCTGTTGCGGAGCTCACTGCTCCCGCTGTGGAGAGTTATCACCACGACCACCACTGGAACCACCCACCTCACTCATGGAACGAGTTCGCACCATTCTGCAATTGCAAGAGTTCATTATCAGTTCAACACTATCACTTGATTTATTCCATAAACAAAGTAGTGCAACACTGATAATGAAACCTCAACATGTAAGCAAAATGATTTAAGCGCAAACTGATGTATCTAACGGCAAGGATTTACAAGCCGACTGATTGGTCCTCAAACCGATCAGATTCTGATCCAGTTAAAAGCACTTTCGTAACATAAGTTGAATATTAAAGTTAAAGTTAACTTTAATATCTTTCCAACGAGTATCCAAATGCCTCCATATCACTTCTGGATCAAAAGTTATGAGTTCGCAGAGTTGACAGACTTTCTGGATAAAATTTGCCGGCATCTCCTTTGTATGTGGCTGACTTTATCACTGTTGTATATGAAAATACAACAAGAATCTGAACAACCTTTGAACTACAACAATGTTTCATATCTCATAACCTTTCCAACGGTGTATCACAGGCTCCCTAGGGATTTTTCTACAGGATGTTATGGCTTAAAAACAGAAAGGTCCAGAGAGGTTTTGCTACTGTCCTGGTTCTGAACAGTTTGCCTTCAACTGGGCTTTTCACCAACTTAACATATGATTTTGCTCTGGAGGTCTACAAGAGAGTTGTAGAGCACTTGAAAATATTTCCATAACTGTATCATACACTTTAATTGGTTAAAGCTACTCAGAGTTATGCTCGTTAAAAGTCCAGCAAAAATTTCTGCCAGAAACAGAGCACTCTGTTTTTGAAATCTTTAAAACCTAGACACTCTCTCATTTGAATCTTAGTTCAAAACAAGAGTTCAGTAACTAATATTTGTTTCAAACTTCCATTTTTAGTTGAAAGTTAGATCATGAGTCATTTCTTCATAGGGAAGAGGTTAGTAAGTTTAGTACGGCATCGATGCACCGTCAGAACCATGTCGGTACTACGTTGCCTCTCCAAATGAAAATCCTAAACCGGATTATCCTGGCATATCCGTATGATCAGTGGAACTAAGACGGTCTCTCGCACACGTGTACTACCCAGGATATGTACGTGGTTAGTACCTGCAGAAAGACACTCAATAGTGGTGCACTCAAAGGTTGTTTCATTTCAGGCAGTTCCATAATTGAAAGTAAATACAAACACCCGTATCATTGCCATACGGACGTCCTTGAGTTAAGTCACGTCTCAAGGTACGTGATCGTATTTCAACACCACACAATGGGGAACCCGAGTATGTCATGAACGGGTCATCACGGTTGGGAATGTTATCAACCCAACAGATACCACCTACTGCCCTGCAGGGCACGCCGATGGCAAGCGCTGCGTATGTTCTCCTGGGCTACTTCCAGACGAACACACTCTCGCGTTACTGACCACGCGATGGGGTCTCCACTTACTTGCCTAATGCACGCTAGGGATCAGCATTTCATATGAACTCAGGAACATGAAGAGTCCAAAAGTTTCATATTGACGTCTCACACCAAGCTGTGAGACCTATCCCTGAACTACTTTCCTCGTCAGGGGAGCTAACCGAAATTAACCGCTTTCGGTGGCGTTCCTTACCATGCTTACCTGAGCGTAGGTGCGTCGTTACATAATCAAAATTTCAGAATTATAACAAGTATGTTAGTACTGCCACCTTAAGTAACTATACTACTATAGTCCTTATGTGGGCCTAATACCGTTTCCTCACCGTATCCTAAGTTTTTGTCGTAATACGATCCTTATTCCGTGTTCTATTACCAAAGCGGCTCTGATACCACGCTGTCTCGCCTACGAGTTCATCCTTAACTTTCAAATTTTAGCCATATTAATAATGACCTTGCGATCAGCAACATTGGAACTCCACAATCAAACAAGAAACGCTCCATTCCAATGTTACTTGCCCCAAGGTAGAAAATAACTTTAGTTAGCTCTATCTCTACTTCAAACATGGTTTTCATGCAACTTAACATCATCATATCAGCAATTATACTTTTGCAAACTGTTTCCACACAAGTTGATTAACTACGTCACAACATGGGAGCAAGCGGTACTCAATAACCGCGAGGGACGGTGATTCGAATCAAACACTACCCGGATAACTCGACACATACGCCCGCCTCTGAAGACCCAACTCTAGCGTCCTTCATTACGTCGTATGTGGCAACCTTTCTCAGGAAACTAAACTGTAGAACCGGTCGGGCCGTCTCGGGCTCATATGTCTAATGAGACGATGTGGTATGCCTCTACCATCCAGTGAACCTGGTACATCGGTTTCCTGGTTCCCATATATCAGTAAGCATCCGGTACACAACTCAATACTTGCTCCTGGACGCGGCATACGCATCGGTCCTTAACTGACACAGGCAGAGCTACTCGACCAAGACCTCGTCTTGTCGCTGCCTAACCCCTCTGCCCGGTCTCATCTTTAGAAATGTAAATTTTAGTTTGCTTTCTCTTCCCAACCACACTTATGATATTCTGAACTATAGCTCGCGAGTAGATTCCAACTACTCGTCTTCTACCGGATGCCCTAGTCTATTTAGCATGGCCTTATTCTACAGCGATGACACAATGCTACCCTTGACCTCAGGGTTCATGTTTGGTTATGCAAGTGGAGTATAAAACATCCTTGACCTAACGCACATACAAACTTTGACCCATAGTAGTGAACAAATGAAAAACTTTATAAAATAGCTTAAATGCAAACCGGGGCTTGCCTTTGTTTTGCAGGTGACTTATATATATGCAGTTAGTGATGACCACTTGACTTGATCTCTTACCTTCCTCCCTTGATCTCTACTCCAATGATTTCAAGTCCTTAACGAAGATGCTACACGTAATGCATATGCACAATTGTTTAATTGTAAAGACTTTGCTACATGTCCTAATAACAAGTTTTCAAAAACTGGAACTCTGTTTAAGAATTTAAAATGACACTGGTGCTAGTGGTTTAGGTTTGGATCTAAACACATGATTAAGTGCTAAGTGGTTTTCCCCCTCTTCTATATTGATCACCTAAAGAGGTTAAAAAGAACAGGGGTGATCCATGGCTCCAATGGAGCCGAGAATTTTCATGTGAGTTCCTTGTCACAATAAAGTCCTGTAGACAAAAATTAGCACTTTTCATTGAGTGGTTTGTTCAGAATAATTTTCTAAGCAATTAAGCAAAGAAGAATTAATTCTGAGATCACACCCATGTTCATGCGAAAATTAGTGAATTACAATTTCAATTATAGCTAATAGAGTTTGCATGAATTTTCCTAGCATTTTTGGAGCTAAGATCTGCCCAGAACTGAATTTCCAAGTTTTGGAAATTCTCTGAAAATGTTTCTGTATTCAATTGAACACAGCATCTTCAAATCTAAATTTCCATGACGAAATCAACTCCAATCGAGCTGCAACTTTTACAGGGGTTCACTAATACCCTAAAGACTATTCTGGCAATATTTGAGGATTTTTGGATTAACCAAACTCCCTCTAAAATTCTTTTGCTAAAAATCTTTAAAGAATTTTACAGAATTAAATAAAGGGTTTCATACAAATTGGATTCTACATTTGGATAGTACTCTATCAGAGGAATCCAACAAAATTTGTTTCACAATTTTTGGATTATCCTACCCAAAGTTGTAGCTATTCAAAGTTTGAACTGAAAACTGAAATACCCCAAAATGTTCAAATACTGGCTGTGGGTCCAGGGGACAGGTGTCACTCGCCGGGGCAAGCCACACGGGTCTACTGGGTATTTCCCGCGCGGCCACACCAGATCCCCGCGCCACAGCCGATCAGAAATTTGAAAAACCGTCGCTGACAGGCAGGACCCGCCGGGTCGTCTACTACCTCCGGCGCCCGCGCGCCGCCGGGCTCGCCGGAGTTCGACGGATTCCGGCCTCCCGGCCATCCCCCGAGCCCTCCCTCGCCGCTAGGGCCTAATTTCACGTGCTGAACACGATAGAACCCTCTTCCCCGGCCGGCGATGGCTCTAACCTAGCTGGCCACGGCGCGGCGGCTCTGGACCGGTTCAGCAACGTCGCCCGGTCATCCTAGCCTGCCCAAACCTCGGTGGAACGGCGCTACAGCACCAGTGGACTATGGGGATGCTCGACCTAGCCTCAAAACTGCTCGGGACCGGCGGCTAATGGTGTCTCACCGTGCATCCGAAACCTCCTCCACGTTTGAGGTCGGAAATTCTGGAATTCATGCGGTCTACGTGCGTCTTTCCAACTAGGGCTGTGAAGGACTACTGAACGCCGGCTAGTGGCGGACCTGTGTGCAAGGTTTCACGTTCTAAGAACGAGAGGGACGATCGAATTTGTTATTACCGTATCAGAAGGTCAGATGGTGCCCGACGGCGAATTTTTCTCAAATTCAGGCCCGGTAGATCATCTCATGGCTTGAGCTTTGGGGACGAGCATCAGGGGCTCCTAGCGCATCCGAGGGTGCTCTAGCTCGGGCCTGAGAAGCTTTCGGTGGGGGCTGTCCACGTGAGACCACCTCGGTTTCCCGATGGTGAGCCTCGGTTCCCGGCGGAATTCGTCAAATTGTGATCAAACGACGCGGCAACACCATGGAGTAGCGAGATGGGCAGCTAGCGCATGCGCTGGCACTCACTTTTGCTGTGAATCACTCGCTCAGCGTAGGAACAATGCCGGTTTGCAATCGGCCGAACGGGGAGCAGCACCGGCAGGTCTCTGCTGTGCGCGCGAATGGGGACTGAGGCGAAGTGCGAGCTGAGGTGATAAGCGCGGGGAAGAACAGGTCGCCAGCGCGAAATGGGAGCAGGAGGTGGAGCCTTGGGCGAAGGGGGCGGCCGCTCGGTGTCGCCCCGGGGTTACACCTCGGTGGAGTGAGGAACAGAGAGAAAAACTTAAGTGTTAAGTCTATTCATCCCCATGACAGGTGGGCCCCACTCAATTTCCCTGTAAAAAGATCTCCATAATTTGACAATTATCCAACCCAATTGTTTGAAAGTTGGAAACTGAGCTCATTTGAATAGTTTGGACAAATTCCATGCAAATTCAAATGTTTATTTGAATTCTTTGCACATTTGACTCCATTTGGAAAAATGGGTAGCAAACCTTTTCAAAAATTAATGAAACTTTGCCTCCCCACTAATTTGGACCTAAGGAATACAAATATGCAATTTGATTCTGGGGTTAGCTGCTGCAAACAAGGTTTTTGAACACAACAGATTTGAATCCCCCTTGTGTCCTTCCCTCATTTGAAGTTTGAGTTTAACCTTTAGCTCAAACTCTTATTTTTTTATCCTCCCATTGCACTGAGTTCTTCATTTCTGTGGTTTTTAATACACATGAGGTACATCCATGCAGCAATCCTAAGTTCGTTTAGAGGAACCTCACATATGTTATCATATGAGGAAAAAGTCTCAACTAAGCCCCTTTTTCATACACATGACTCTAACATTTGTGCAAACTCATGTTTATTTGTATTCACATTTTTGGGACCTTTACAGAATTCTTTCAAAAGAATTCAAATTGTGTTTAAATTTCCTCCACTCTCCTCATAGAGGAGGTGCACATGAGTTAGAGATTTTGGTAGTGTAATTCTTTCCCCTAGGTTAACATGTGTTGAGCATGGGCTAGAGGAAATTTTTAACTCCCTCACATGTCCATTTGTGTGTTCATCATTTCATGTGACACAATTATAGCCTTTCTTCGCCTTAACTTTGTTTTATAAGTTGAAATCAAACTTTACAAAAGTTAGGGCTGTTACACACAGCTTGGTGTCAGACGTCAATATGAAACTCTTGGACTCTTCATGTTCCTGAGTTCATATGAAACGCTGATCCCTAGCGTGCATTAGGCGAGTAAGTGGATACCCCATCGCGTGGTCAGTAACGCGAGAGTGTGTTCGTCTGGAAATAGCCCAGGAGGACATACGCAGTGCTTGCCATCGGCGTGCCCTGCAGGGCAGTAGGTGGTATCTGTTGGGTTGATAACATTCCCAACCATGACGACCCGTTCATGACATACTCGGGTTCCCCGTCGTGTGGTGTTGAAACACGATCACGCACCTTGAGACGTGACTTATCTCAAGGACGGCCGTATGGCAATGATACGGGCGTTTGTATTTACTTTCAAGTATGGAACTTCCTGAAATGAAATAAACTTTGAGTGCATCATTATTGTGTGGTCTTCTGCAGGTACTAACCACGTATGTATTCCGTGCAGTACACGTGTGCGAGAGACCGTTTAGTGCCACAATTGAGACGTATATGCCGGTATAATCCGATTAGGATTTTCTTTTTGTGAGGAACGTAGTACCGATATATCATAGGCATGTGCATGGAAGATAATGATAAGAAGGAATTAAAATCACTAATTTTCAACATTTAGGATCCAGGTTGGGTAGGAAAATGTGATAGTTGCTCAGTGTAGTTCCAGAGGATTGAAAAACAGAGTGCTCTGTTTTTGCAGCAAGTTTGCTGAATTTTTAACAGAGCATGCCTCACAGGTCTTTTAGCCAATGAAGGTGTGGAATACAGTTCTGTAAAGGTGTTTAAGCACTCTACAACTTTGTTGTAGACTTCCAGGGCTGAATCACACCTTAAGGTGGCATAAATCTCAGAGGAGTGTAAACTGTCCAGAACCAGGACAGATTCAAAACATTCTCTGGACTGTTCGGTTTTTCAAGCATAACATACAGTAGAAAGACCTAAAATTTTCATATCATCCATCTTTAGAAAAGGAAGGAGATGTGTGACATCTTTGTAATTCAAAGTTTCTGTATTTTCAGTACGGGATTCAGTGGAAACCAAGGTTGAAAACAGCAACTTCCAATGGAGGTGCTGTTGAAATTCTTCCAGAAATTCTGTTGACTTTGAATTACCACAACTTTTTAACCAGAGCTGATCTGAGGGAAAATAAGTACTCGTTGGAAAGATACTGAAGTTAACTTTAACTTTAGTATTCCGCATGAGTTATGAAAATGCCAAGAACCAGATCAAAATCCTGGATATGTAGAAACTGGTCATTCTGACGGGGGAATGACAGTTGAACCCATTTGAGAGATTGTTGTACCTAGGGGGTTTAAGTACTTCCAATGGGGTAGAACATACTCATGAGAGGTTATCTTCAACTAGTGAAAGATTGAGTATATGCCGTACTCAAGCTTCTTTTACTAGAGACCATGTTTGTGTCGTATTGAAGATAAAAGGGTGGTATACGTGATGACAAAGCGATAGTAACGTCTCGTAGTGACCAAACCTAGTTGTGATGAACTTCCAAAGAGGAAGTCCATCAATTTGGATTTAAACTAGCTTGGATTTGGTCTGGTAATGGTGTAGCTTGTGCAAAGTTATTACATTATCTGTATACGAGATG
Source organism: Neostapfia colusana (assembly GCA_030760725.1). Taxonomy (NCBI): domain Eukaryota; kingdom Viridiplantae; phylum Streptophyta; class Magnoliopsida; order Poales; family Poaceae; genus Neostapfia; species Neostapfia colusana. The sequence goes on along the minus strand of JASWHV010000019.1, from coordinate 35,083,834 downwards.
TATCGCATGATTTTATTGTCATTATGTTTTTACGCTTATTTCAGTTGACTGCATGAAATATGTTGTGGGACTGATGTTTATTGTCGTATGGTTGCAGATGGTTCACACAAGGACCACGCACGAGGTTGGTGGCTCTAGCCAGCAGTGAGGCGATGACTCCCAGCCACCTGCCTACGACAGCACCCCGCAGCAGCAACAACCACTGCCGCCTCCGCTTACTCTAGCGGATGTGATAGCAGCACTGGTGGGGGGTCATGAGGAGCAGACCGACCTGCTCCGCACGATCGTGCAGAATACGTCCCAGGCGGGGGGGGGGGGGGGGGGCGGGGGGGGGGGGGGGGGGGGGCGTCAAGAGAGGGGGCCCCATGAGCCCCGGGACGTGTCGTACTCGGACTTCATGAGTACGCACCCTCCAGTGTTCACCGAAGCAGAAGAACCCCTGGAGGCCGACAACTGGCTGCGGACAATTGAATCAAGTTCGGGCTGCTCCAATGCACGGAGCGGAAAAAGACTCTGTTCGCAGCGCAGAAGCTTCATGGTGCCGCTGGTGCGTAGTGGGCGAACTATGTCGCCTCACGTCCGGCTGGCCATGCCGTGGAGTGGGAAGAGTTCTGGGAGGCGTTCCGCGCCTATCATATCCCTCCCGGGATAATGAAGAGGAGGTTCCAAGAATTTTTGGAACTGAAGCAGGGCGGGAGGAGTGTCCATGACTACTGCCGTGCCTTCAACCATCTGGCGCAATATGCGTCAGACTACATCTCCACCGAGGAGAAAAAGCGGGAGCACTTCTATCGGGGGTTACACCCCGAGATGAAGACGCATCTCGTTCAGTGGAATCGTGGCACCTTCAACGACCTCGTCAATGCCGTAGTGGGGGCGACGCTCCCCAGAAGTACCGCATGGTGTATCGGACACCATCCGGACAGCAGTGGCATCCACCGGCGCGACCTCAGCGGTTCGGGGGACGTTCTTTTCAGTCACCTCCGTTCCGACCGCCGATGCCAGCACCGTGACAGCAGCAGCAGCAGACGACACCCCAGGCGTTCCCACCGCCACAACGCGCCCCGGGTTTCTGTCCGCCGATCAGCGGGGGACTGCCCCGTTTCACTTGCTTCACGTGTGGCCAGGCGGGCCATTTCACGAAGGACTGTCCCCAGGGGCAGCATAGAAGCGGGCAATCCCAGTTCCAGGGCGGTGCTCGAGGCCGACCTCCGGTCAAGAAGGTTGGTCAGCGGACTGGGGGCGTTCGCCACCTCGACAATGAGGGCCCCGGAGAGAGTCAACGTGCTGGCGGGTACGTTCACTCTCAACAATCAAGCCATCATCATATTATTTGATTCTGGTGCAACCCACAGTTTTATAAGTGCATCCTATGTGGCTAAGCATCAAATGCAAGTCTTCCCAACCGAGTGCACCTATATGATCTTCTCACAGGGAGGGAAGATTTCAGCAAAAACGATGATCCCAAAGGCACCTCTGTGCTTAGGTGGGAAACTATATCCCACCACCTTGATAATCCTTATGGGGCAAAAGATTGATGCAATCTTAGGGATTTCATGGCTACAATACCATGGCGCTGTCCTGGAGACTCGGACACGGACGGTTCATTTAAACTCTCCATTCCACCATCCGCATTCCATGGTGTTAGACACTCCAGTCCGGGAAGTTTCAGAAATTAATAATGCTGAAGCTCTCAAGTTAGAGGACATCACTGTAGTCCGGGAGTACCCCGACGTGTTCCCGGGCATGCCACCTGAGCGGGATGTCGAGTTCAAGATCGAGCTGGCACCCGGGACTACACCCATATCACGGAGACCATACAAAATGGCTTCAAATGAGCTGGCTGCACTGAAAGAACAACTCAATGATCTGTTGAACAAGGGTTTCATTAGGCCGAGTTCCTCACCTTGGGGATGCTCGGCGCTGTTCGTGAAGAAGAAGGATGAAACCTTAAGGCTGTGTGTGGACTACTGGCTGCTCAACGCCATCACCATCAAGAATAAGTACCCACTGCCTCGCATCGACATATTGTTTGATCAACTTGTGGGTGCAAGTGTGTTCTCCAAGATGGACCTTCGCTCGGGATATCATCAGATAAAGATCCGGGCGGAGGATATCCCGAAGACGGCATTCTCGACGAGATATGGATTATATGAATATCTCGTCATGTCTTTTGGTCTCACAAATGCTCCAGCCCATTTCATGTATCTCATGAACTCGGTGTTCATGCTGAAGCTGGACAAGTTCGTGGTAGTGTTCATCGATGATATCTTGGTTTACTCCAAGACAGAAGCCGAACATGCTGAACACTTGAGTATCGTTCTTCAACGATTGCGAGGCCACAAGCTCTATGCCAAGTTCAGCAAATGCGAGTTTTGGATCAGTCAAGTGCCATTCTTGGGACATATCATCTCCGCGGAAGGCATTGCGGTTGACCCAAGCAAAATAGAGTGCTGAAATGGAAAGCTCCCACTTCAGTTCATGAAGTCAGAAGCTTCCTCGGGTTAGCGGGATACTATCGGAGATTCATTCCAAGCTTCTCCAAGCTCGCTAAGCCGATGACAGAATTGCTGAAGAAGGGGACGAAATATGTTTGGAACACGGCGTGTGAAGGAGCGTTCCAAGCATTGGTGAAGCATCTCACAACAGCCCCGGTCTTAGCTCAACCGGATACAACCAAGCCCTTTGACGTGTACTGCGATGCGTCGGGTATTGGGCTCGGCTGCGTGTTGATGCAGGAAGGACGTGTGGTCGCCTATGGCTCACGCCAACTTCAGAACCATGAGCAGCACTATCCGACTCATGATATTGAGCTTGCTGCAGTGGTTTTGGCGCTGAAAATGTGGAGGCACTATCTCCTGGGGAATTTGGTGCATCTCTACACCGACCACAAGAGCTTAAAGTATATCTTCACCCAGAAGGAGCTGAATTTGAGGCAAAGGAGGTGGTTATAACTAATCAAAGATTATGAAATTGAGATTCATTACCACCCCGGCAAGGCGAATGTGGTTGCCGACGCGCTGAGTCAGAAATCACATGTCCATCACCTCACCATTACCCCGGTGGAGGAGGAAGAGCCGAGTTTATACTTGGTTCCTTATGGATCGTTGTACAACCTTGCCCTGTTCCCTACCATTAGGAAGGACATCATTGCAGCTCAGAAGATTGATAAGGGTATGGCACATCTCTAGAGATGGATAGACAACGGGGAGATCAAGTGTTTCCGGAAAGATGATGAGGGGACCCTATGGTTCAATGACCGCATAGTCGTACCCCGAGATATGGAACTTAGGAGAAAGATCCTCGATGAAGCTCACTTGTCTAAATACTCCATTCATCCGGGCAGCAACAAAATGTACCAAGATTTGAAAAAGAAATTTTGGTGGACACGGATGAAGCGAGAGGTAGCGAAGTACGTATCCGAGTGCGATACGTGTAGACGAGTGAAAGCTGATCATATGAAGAAATCAGGGCTGCTGCAACCCCTGAAGATCCCGGCATAGAAATGGGAAGATGTGAGCATGGATTTCTTTGTGGGATTACCCCTGACTTCCAACAAGCATGATTCCATTTGGGTAATCGTTGACCGGTTAACCAAGACGGCTCACTTCATCCCAGTGCATACACGTTACAATGCCGGCAAATATGCGGAGCTGTACATAGCAAAGATTCTATGCTGGTGTACCCAAGACCATCGTCTCAGATCGAGGGGCATTATTTGTATCTCGCTTTTGGGAGCAGTTGCACGCTGCTTTGGGTACTAAACTGATTAGAAGCTCCGCCTATCACCCTCAAACAGATGGCCAAACAGAGGGGGTGACTCAAGTACTGGAAGACATGTTGAGAGCATGTGCCATACACCACGGTAGGAACTGGGATAATCACCTACCGTTGGCAGAATTCTCGTACAATAATGAATATCAGGCGAGTATCAAAATGGCACCCTACGAAGCTCTCTACGGTCACAAATGCCGCACCCCATTAAACTGGTGAGAGTCCGGTGAAAGGGTCACATTCGGGGTTGATGTGGTGAACGACGCCGAATTGCGTGTTTGGACGATTCAAGCCAACTTGAAGGCCGCTCAATCCCGGCAGAAGAGCTACGCTGATAAGAGGCGTAGACCGTTGCATTTGACGTCGGTGAACACGTGTATCTCCGTGTGTCTCCGATGAAGGGCGTGCACCGGTTCGGTGTGAAGGGAAAGGTCGCTCCCCGTTTCATTGGACCCTATGCTATCACCGAAAAGTGTGGACCAGTGGCGTATAGACTGGAGCTATCGGCATCTCTTGCTTGTGTCCATGACGTCTTCCATGTTTCACAACTAAGAAAATGTCTAAAGTATACCGCTGCTGTTCCTACGGAAGACATCGGCGAGCTGCAACCGTATTTAACGTATGATGAATATCCGGTGGCAATTATTAATGAGAAAGCCCGAACCACGCGTAGCCGAACGTTGTGGTTCTACAAAATACTATGGAGCGACCACACCGCCGAAGAAGCGACGTGGGAGAGCGAGGAATTTCTTCGCTCCAATTACCCGGAGTTCATGGTGTCTCAACACAGGTGAGTCCCTGTTACATCGCTGTGTCTTCTTTTGTAATCTCGGGACGAGATTGTTTTAAGGGGGGGATGTAAAAGCCCAAGAAAAGGGACTTGCAAAAACTTTTCATCACCTCACAACACCACAGTTTTTGTTGTGGACATCTTGTAAAAAATTGTAAAGAGCAAGTAACCTCCATCAAAAGAGTGATTAGAGGAGAAAGCCCTAACCTTCACAAAGTAGGGTTTCTACACATGAACATGAGAGGTTGAGCTCACCCCTAGGACTTAAAAAGTCTTGGGAAGGTTCAAGCCAAGTTTCATGCAAACCTAACACTTTATGAGGAAATTTTTGAGGCATTTAAAAAGAGGCCAATTTGAATGTAAATTCAAATTGCAGCAACATTCATCCCTCAAATTCAAAAGTTATCTTCATATTCAAACTCAGCACATTTTTCTGAGTTAGCCCACCAATTTTCATCCCGATTGGAGTTCATCTTGTCGGAAGCTAAATTTGCAAGAATTCAAAACTGAATTTGAATTTCAGTTCAAACATGAAGCAAATTTAGCCAAGCAAATTTTAAATTTGAGAACTCAAATTCAAACCAAGACTTGGGGGCTAAGTCTCTCATTCATTGTTAGTAGCTGGGGATATTTACAGCAGAAGGGGGGAGAAAGAATTAGGGGGAGAAGAGGGCCCACTGGTCAGCCACACAAGGATCTAACCGACTCAGTCACTCGGTCGAATACCTCTGCGGGCGCCAGCGCACGGGATCGACCCCGTCCCAATGCGGCCGCCGCGCCACCTCCTGCTCAGGGGATGAGGACGCCGGCTACAATACACTCGATTGCACCCTGGTCTGCGTGAATCCCCTCCCCATTCTCCCTGTTCCAACCGCACACATCCGAAGTGGCGTGCCCTGAGTTCGCCGCCCTCAGATCGCCGGCACCCGTACAGCACAGGCCCCCTCGTGCCAGACGATCAACACAAGAAACAACCGCCATAAGGTGCTGGTCCTGCTCGTCCATACCGTTCAGCATTTCATGCACCGTCGTGGGAGAATTTTCCCAGGGAAGGTTTCTGTGTTCTTAAGGCCGAGCCGTACCAAATCTGGAAATTCACGGGTATTAGCTCATCACCGGGTATACCGAGCTACACACATGATCTACACCCTATCACGACCATCTAGGATCAAGAAGTACGAAGAACCATTGAGTGTAGACCCTGGTTATCGAGTTTTTCTGGTCACAGCCGATATCGGGCCTAGGTCGACGGTGAGCACGTAGCTCCGGCCATTTCCATGGCCAACCGAGCTCATATTCGTGCTCAGCATGCCACAGCGGAGCTGTAGGAGTAACCAGTTTAAAGAATGAGGCCCTGAGTAGCCCGGGCGAAATCGCCGGAGTAGAGAGAACCACTGTCACCATCGCGGGCATGGTTCCGGCCATCGCCGAGCTTCGGTGAGGGCACCAGCGTGTTCCCCGAGCCAAGTTAGGCCCAGGCGGCGAGAACAGTCGAAGGTCGTGCAGCTAAACGGCCGGTCAGCCTCTGTTCTCGCGCGGGGATCAGTTTACGGCCAGGATTCAGTGCGGAAGCGCGGGTAAAACCCCGTGGGCCGCGGTGTGGCCGCATTCTCAGTGGGCCGGTTAAAGGAGTGGGCTCCACCCGCAGAGTTTAAACATTTTGGGAATTTCCAGGTTTAGTTCAAACTTCAAATGCATAGAACTTTTGCTAGGGAACTCCAAATTCAGTGAACCAAATTTTGCTGAACTCAGGATTCTGAGTACTTTCCAGCAATACCAATTTCAGCTCATGAAACTTAATAGTTTTCCAGAATTAAATCCCTTAAGTCCAAACTGTTAGGAGTTTTATCTGGAGAACTACTTTATGAAAAATTCTGAAATTTGGCTGAGAGGTTCATTGGAAAATCCTGGAGTCACAGTAAAATTTTCAGACTCATCCAAGTTAATTTAGTCCCCTAATGGGGTGGTCAAGTGACCTGCCCTGAGAAAATAGAAAAATGAACAGAAACATTTTTCAGATTTTCTCCAAAACTTGTTTAGGGCATAACTTCCTCTAGGATTCTTCAAATTACATCAAAACCAATTCCATTAGAACCATCTTAAATTTTAGTTTCCAGAAAGTAATGGTTGGAGCCATGAAAACCCCTGGAATTCCTTAGAGGATCAAACATTGACCAAATAGACTTTTATTTGTACAAGGCTCAAATGAACTTTGTTTCAAATGAAACTTGGTCAAGACTCTGGTTAGGACCCTACCAATCCACTATAAAAATATCAGAACCAAAGGGGAGGACTAGCTAGAGTTATTAATAATTATTTATTCAGGTCTACACTGTGCATTTAAATTGACATATAGCATATGGTGAACATGTAGTCGCCGAAGGCGAGGAGACTCCGGAAGTACTTGACTTCCTCCTTCCGGACGAAGACCTAACCCCTGACCAGCAGCAACAAGGCAAGCCCCGGTTTGCATTAACCCTTTTATAAGTTTTGCTTTGGTTACATGTTTCGTATGTAGTATGAATGTGCATTAGGTATAGGATGGATGGAACCCCATTTGCATAACCAAAAGTTTCATATAAGAGTGAGGGTAGTGTCTAAGACCTCGAATAGACAGGCTATGCTTAATGATTCATAGGACTTCGGTACAAGTCGAGTAGTTGGTATCTACTCGCGAGTTAGGTTTGGGACACACGGGTTTGGTTCGAGTGATGTGAGATCACTTTAGAAATAAAAATGAGACTAGGCAGGGGCTAGGGCGCAGCAAGAGGAAGTCTTGTGTGTGCAGCCCTGCCCGTGTCGATTGAGGACTGATCCGTGTGCGGCCCTGCTGAACAAGTATTGAACGTACCGAAGGCATATCGGATATATGGGCCCCGATAAACCGATGTAGCCTAAACCTCCAGGCGTCGAGGCATAGCACACCGATTTATAGGTGTAGGTTGAGGGCAGCAAGGTGGAAATCTGCTAACGGGCATAGAGAGATGCTCCGTGTAGGGAACCTCCTGTCCGTTTTGGTGCGACCGGTTCGACGTTTGGGCTGTTGGGTGAAAGGTTGTCCTGTACGACATCGAGTGAGCGTGCTGTGCAGCTCCACGGGTGGGCGTACGTGACGTGCTCTTTGGGTTTCCCTGCAGGTGTATATCGAGTCGATTCGCCGTCCCTCACGGTGACGAGTATCGCTTGTTCACTGCGTCATAATGTAGATAATTTATGGAATGTTATGATTCAATATTGCTGTTATTATATAATTGTATTGCTACATGTGTGCCACCAATTATTGCTTACTAAATTTCAGATTCCCGAACTGTTAACTTGTGGCTAAAAGATGAACTAAGGATGAACTTGTAGGCGTGTCCATTTGATGCACTGTTACTATCCTATGTTCATTGTACACCTCATGTAGAGTTTCATGCCTAGGTGAGTCGGTTAAGTCTTGTTGAGCCATCGTGCTCACGGTTGCTGCTGAAGTGTTTTTCAGGTGAGGAGCCAGCCACGGACTCGGGTTACAAGTCCACCGGCGAGGGTTACCCTCCGTCAGGGACCACGGCTGAGTGGGAGCCGTACACGCCGCGCTGAGCTGAGACGTGCAGCTAGTGTGGGTTGCCCTAGGGCTGGGCAACCGACTTTTGCTAGATAGGCGGGCGTGAGTTGTATAATTTAGACTTCCGCTGTGTAATATAAACAATAGTTTGTAACTGAAGTTTGTACCTGTTTGTACAGTTCAGTTAGTTTTCCATGTAATATATTGTGTCCTTATGATGTGTGCTGTCGGGTGTCGCATCGTGCGGCATCACCCTCTTGGATCCTGGATGAGCGGATCCCGGTCCGCCACAGTTCGGCTCAAGAAACTACAACCACATATAACATGGAAGCCACAAAACTCGAGGATATTCGTGTGGTTCATGAATACCCGGATGTCTTTCCGGATGATCTTCCGGACATGCCACCCAAAAGAGATGTCGAGTTCAAGATTGAACTTGTACCTGGGATGACGCCGATATCACGAACACCATACAAGATGGCTCCGAATGAGCTGGCTGAACTAAAGGAGCAGCTCAATGACTTAATGAAGAGGGGTTTCATTCGACCGAGTTCCTCACCATGGGGATGCTCGGCGCTGTTTGTGAAGAAGAAGGATGAAACCTTGAGGTTGTGTGCGGACTACTAACCTCTCAACGCTGTCACCATCAAGAATAAATATCCACTGCCCCGCATCGATATTCTCTTTGATCAACTTGTGGGTGCGAGTGTATTTTCAAAGATGGATCTTCGCTCTGGATATCATCAAATCAAGATCCGAGCAGAAGATATTCCAAAGACGGCATTCTCGATGAGATATGGATTGTATGAATACCTCGTCATGTCCTTTGGTCTTACCAACGCCCTGGCACATTTCATGTATCTCATGAACTCAGTGTTCATGCCGGAGTTGGACAAGTTCGTGGTGGTGTTCATAAATGACATCTTGGTTTACTCCAAGTCTGAAAAAGAACACGCCAAACACTTGCATATCGTGCTTCAACCATTGCGAGACCATAAGCTTTATGCCAAGTTCAGCAAGTGAAAGTTTTGGATCAACCAAGTGCCATTCCTTGGTCACATTATTTCTGCAGAAGGCATTGCATTTGATCCAAGCAAAATCGAACAAGTGCTGAAATGGAAGCCCCCCACATCAGTCCATGAAGTCAGAAGTTTCCTCGGGTTAGCAGGAAATTATCGGAGATTCGTACCCAACTTCTCCAAGCTTGCTAAGCCGATGACTGAACTGTTGAAGAAGGGGATCAAATATGTTTGGAACTCAGCTTGTGAAGAAGCTTTCCAAGCATTAGTAAAGCAACTTACAACAGCCCCGGTGTTAGCTCAACCGGATACAACCAAGCCCTTCGACGTATATTGTGATGCGTCTGGCATCGGGCTTGGCTGTGTATTGATGCAAGAAGGAAGAGTGGTCGCCTATGGCTCACGTCAACTTCGTAACCATGAGCAGCACTATCTGACAAATGATCTTGAGCTTGCTGCTGTGGTGTTGGCATTGAAAATGTGGAGGCACTATTTGCTTGGGAACTTAGTGCACCTCTACTCTGACCACAAAAGTATGAAATATATATTCACTCAAAAGGAGTTGAATATGCGGCAACGGAGATGGTTAGAGTTGATCAAATACTATGAGATTGAGATTCACTACCATCCCAGGAAGGCAAACGTGGTTGCCAATGCCTTGAGCCGCAAATCTCATGTCAACAATCTGTCCATCACCCCACTTGAAGAGGAGGAGCCGAGTCTGTACTTGGTTCCATATGGGGCATTGTATAATCTTGCCCTCATCCCTACAATACAAGAGGAGATTATGGAAGCACAGAAGAAAGACGTGGGAATGTCGCACATTTGGAGAAGGATGAAGAATGGCGAAATGAAATGCTTCCGAAGAGATGATAACGGTACTCTATGGTTTAAAGACCGTATAGTGGTACCCCGCGACATGAATCTTCAGAAGAAGATCTTGGACGAGGCTCATTTGTCCAAGTATTCCATTCATCCGGGCAGCAACAAGATGTACCAGGATCTGAAGACCAGATTTTGGTGGACACGGATGAAAAAGAAATCGCAAAGTACATATCCGAATGTGATATGTGTCGGCGGGTGAAAGACGACCATATGCGAAAAGCCGAACAGCTGCAACCCTTGAACATTCCGGCGTGGAAGTGGGAGGATATCAGCATGGACTTCATTGTTGGTTTACCTCTCACGTCTCACAACCATGATTCGATTTGAGTGATAGTCGATCGACTAACCAAGTCGGCACATTTTATTCCCGTACATACAGGCTACGTGGCCAAGAAATATGCGGAGCTGTACATTGCAAGGATCTTGTGCTTGCACGGTGTTCCCTGCTCCATTACTTCAGATCGCGGTGCGCTGTTCGTCGCTCGGTTTTGGGAACAGCTGCACGCGTCATTGGGGACCAAACTGATCCAAAGCTGTCACACCCGGTTTCTCCGAAGAACAACCGAGTGAATATCACATGTATGCCAGGATCATTTTCTCATACATGTGATGACAAATAGTGAAGCATCATTTATTACAAGCCAGGTGTCGAATATAAATATGTCTTACAACGCATACGTCTCGATGGACGATAATAAGTTCATAACATGTAAATAAAATAGCAGCAGAATATTATTCTTGTGGGCTCCGTCACAGGCGTTGCCCGGGGGACTCCATGAACCTAGAATCCTTCTTCGGGTCCGAAATCTTGATCATTAAACACCACATCATCCCCTTGACCTGAGCAGCAATTTAAACCAACAGATATGCAAGGTTGAGTACCGTTGGTACTCAGGGAATGTGGAAAAGTTATGTCATGCATGGCTAGAACAAGGAGAGGTTGAACTCATGGTTAAAGCACTACGCAATTATTACCTACCACCTTAGCTTATTAAGCACCTACATTACTACACAGGTGAAATGGTCCCAATCTCCCATCCCATCAAATAACCATAACATCATTTCCAATGTTAAGCTCCCCGCTTAACATCCACAACTTCCAAAGTCATCATCCTCTAATCATGAATAAGTCCAAGCCGCTCTTGACCGTGAGCACGGCTGTCATGACAGTTTTTGACTCTGCAGAGTTTGCACCACTGTACCCACATGTAGTGATTCCATCCCCCGTTGCCGGCTGGACTAAAAGAACCTCCATTATGCCAGTGGCCACGAACCACATTCACACTTCCCATGTGTGTAGCCAGGAGATCACTACGAAGCCTTTACAAAGGGATTCCCGACGAGCGTGGGCCCACTGAGGTTTCACCCCTAACAGCATACAAGAGACTCCAACCCCGCTGCAGTAGCCCCCTCTTGAGCCTTGCGGTTCATATGGTAGTCCAGCTGACACCTATTCCCCGCACCATCCAACACACCCATACTACGCTGGGGATACACCTAATTAATTGGCCAAGCTGCCCCATCTCAGCATGTGGTTGGCACGGTAAAGCCAGGTTACATGCTCCATGAACCGGTCCTTAGGATCCAGGCAAGTACTAAACACAAACCCGAGTCTCGTGCACCTAGCACCATCCAAATCATCCAACTTGCCTCGATCCCTACCTCTACACAACTCATAATATCTCATTCAAGAGTAAGGTAACAAGTTGATGATATCATATCCCACTTATCCCATTCTAAGCATGGCTAAGCATAAGTAATATGAATGAATGACATAATAAAGCAAATCCCAACCCAAGCTACAAGGAAAACAAGGTAATGCAATTCTAGGGAAACTTCCTAGCATGGGTTTCATATTTCAATTGACAATGCAAATAATTCTATCTACACATCCTAGCATAGGATCAAAGTGGTCAAGGACACTTGACTTCTTCTTGCTGCTCTGGGAATGGATAGTCCTGATCTTGGAAGGGAAGAACTTGCTCTAGGGCAGGTTCTACTCATGTCAACACACATAGCAAAAGACAACAACAATCCATAAGACATAGTTCACGCGTTCACTCCACACATACATACATATGATAGTCATTCACATTTCTAAGTGTTGTGGTTACTCTAGATGTGTTGATTTTTAGCCTTCATGCACTTTTAAACATATGTATATGATTTCTAACTTTTGTATTTCAGATTTCTGTTTGCACACTATATATGAATTTTCAATTTGAACAAATTCTTTAGATTTAATTAATATACTTCTTAACTACCAAGTTTGCATGAAAGGTAATTTCCTACTCCAAATGGGTTTTCAGATCTTCTACCAATCCTAAACTGAAGTCTTTGGATTGGGAGACTTCATTTATCATTTTCTAGTCATGCACTCCTATTTTCCTATATTTTCCAGATTTGTTTTCTATGACTAAAAGTAAATTTTAATATTAAAGAGTAGGACATATCATCCAAACAGAATAGGTTCTGATATAAAATATTAAATAAAATATTTTGGAACTTCTCCTCTGATGTGAACTAATTTAAATTTATTTTACCAATTTTCAGAATTATTTCCTAACCTAAAAATGTGTCCCTATAACTAATAAATGTGAACAATCAATAAAACAGATTCATTTCAGCTTAAAATCTACTTTTAACTCATTCTAAAGTTTTCCAAGTGCTAGGGGAGTTTAAATTTGAATTTACAATGTGTTTGTCTCACCCTTTTAAATTTTAAATCATAATCACATAATCAAATTCCTAAATTTAATATCATATAGGGTTAAAAAGGTAAACTCACCCCACCACAGGGTCTATTATATTATTTCATAAATTTCCAGGGGTCTAACTACACATAACAGAGGGATTTTTTTAATTTTTATTAAGTCCAGGGGCTAAAACTGATTTTTAATTGAATTTACATGAATTTCTGAAGTGCCAGGGGCTAGATCAGAAATTTCCGGGGCTAGCTCGTATTTTCCGAGATCCCCAGGGGGTAGAGCGTAAGAATCCTGCCCTTTATAATGCGGGGCCGACGTGGACCGTCCGATTTAAAACAGACGGCTGAGATTATAACGTCGAACCGGTACGCGGGGGTTTCAGTCCTACCGTGCGATTTAAAATAGACGGCGCACAAGCGGCCACGTCGCCCTGGCCGTGCGCGGGCGGTGCTGCCCGGCGGCGCGCGGCAGCGGGAGGCGGCGATCTCGCCGGAAAACTTCGGATCTTCGTCTATTCTTCCTAAAACTGGGATTTCATGGCATAGATCGGTAGAGGGGAGGTCAGGGATCTCACCTCGGGGTTTTTCTTGAGCTCGGAGGCCGTAGAAGGCGGTCGGCGATGAGGTCCGAGATGGAATCGCTGCGGTGCTCGTCGGAGTTGTGCCTAGAGCGCAAACCACCGAGTTTTCTGCACCTGCATGATTCCCCGGAGGCGGTGGAACAAGCTCGGCGCGTTAGATCAGAAATCCCGAGCGAAGATCGAGAGAAAACGGCCGGAGAAGCTCTGGTTCTCACCGGGAGGAAAAGCAGCCGATCGTGGGGAAAAAAACAGGGCGATGCCGGCGTTTTTATAGACGAGGGAGGACGGCGTGTTTGTTTAGATCGAGCCGGAGTCGTCCGGGACCGGGAGTCGGGCTGGGGACGCGGAATTCCGGGTTAGTTGCGATCGGGCGCGCGCGGAAGAGTCCGGCGGTTGGCGCGAGCGGGAGGTCAGAGATGACACGCGGGCCCCGCGTGTCAGTGAGAGGGAGAGGGGAGCGCACGGCAGCGGGCTGGCGCGGGGGTGGGTGGGCCGGCTGGTGGGTTTCGGCCCACTGGCCGGGGTTTTGTTTTTTTATTTTTCTTTTTCTTTTCTGTTTTGATTTGAATTTGAATTCCAATTTGAATTTGAATTTTTGCACCACATGCAACACGTCCAAAAAATTTTAAATTCCCCTCTTAACAGGATTTTGGGGTGTTACAGCTCTACCCCCCTTAAAAGAAATCTCGTCCTCGAGATTGGTGGTTCTAGGAAAACAATTCCGGAAACTGTGCCTTAAGCTCGTCTTCTCGCTCCCATGTGGCTTCCTCTTCCGAGTGATATTTCCACTGCACCTTGCACATCCGGATTCTTTTATTTCTTGTGAGGCGTTCCATTGTCTCCAAAATCTTGACCGGTTGCTCGGCATAAGACAGATCCTCTCGTACGTCAACCTCATTCATGGGTAACATCCCTTCAGGAGTCCTTAGACATTTCTTGACCTGTGACACATGGAATACATCATGCACATCCGATAGGCGAGCCGGTAGTTCTAGTTGATATGCCACTTCACCTTTCCTCTCCAGAACTTGAAAGGGTCCGATGTATCGAGGTGATAACTTCCCGTTCACCTTGAACCGACGAAGTCCTCGGAAAGGGGACACCTTGAGGTAGACATAGTCACCCACGTTGAAAACGAGCTCTCTTCTCCGTACATCGGCATAGCTCTTTTGTCATGTTTGTGCTATCCGCAAGTTGTTGCGGATTTCCCTCACTTTCGCCTCGGCTTCTTGTAGTACTTCGGGCCCAAACACTTTACTTTCCCTTGTTTGGTTCCAAAATAGTGGAGTTCTGCACTTCCTCCCATACAAAGCTTCAAACGGTGACATCTTCATACTAGCCTGATAGCTGTTGTTATAGGAGAACTCCGCATACGGTAAGTTCTTATCCCAACTCCGATTGTTTTTGAGTGCACACGCTCTCAGCATGTCCACAAGGATCTGATTGGTTCTTTCCGTCTGTCCGTCGGTCTGGGGATGATAGGCAGAACTAAAGTTCAGATGAGTTCCCATGGTTTCATGTAACTTCTGCCAGAACCTTGAGGTGAACTGTGTCCCTCGATCTGACACTATCTTCTTTGGCACTCCATGGAAACACATGATCCTTGACATGTATAATTCTGCCAATTTGGATCCGCTGTAGCTTTCTTTCACAGGGATGAAATGAGCTACCTTGGTTAGCCTGTCAATGATGACCCATATCGAATCATATCCTGATTGGGTCCTGGGTAATCCCACTATGAAATCCATACCGATTTCTTCCCATTTCCATTAAGGCACTTTAAGTGGTTGCAATAATCCCGCGGGTCGTTGATGTTCTGCTTTCACCAACTGACATGTGTCACATAGGGCAACATGTTCCGCGACATCTCGCTTCATGCCATACCACCAATACCTGCTCTTGAGGTCATGGTACATCTTCGTACTCCCAGGATGAATGGAATAGTCTGAATCATGAGCCTCCTTCAAAATCAATTCACGGATCTCCTTTACTTCAGGTACACAGATTCTTTTCCCGTGCCATACCGTACCTTGTTCATCCTCTCTGAACCCAGGGGCTTTATTTTCCTTGATGAGTTCTCTAATCTCTTGTATCTTCTCGTCATTCTTTTGACCATTGCGGATGTCTTTCTCTAAGGTGGAATCCACTTCCATGGCTATGGCTTCACCACTATTCACCAGACATAGATTGAGTTTTATAACCTCTTCCTTCGATTCTGTAGGCATGTCCTTCAAACTCAACCTGTTGACCTGCACTTTCCGGCTTAAAGCATCTGCCACAACGTTCGCTTTCCCAGGATGATAGTTGATGCCCACATCAAAGTTGTTGATTAGCTCTAACCATCTCCTTTGTCTGAGGTTGAGATCTGGCTGTGTGAAAATGTACTTTAAGCTCTTATGATCCGTATATATCTCTGTCCTCTTCCCCATCAAGTAATGTCGCCAAATTTTCAACGCGTGTACTACTGCAGCTAGCTCTAGGTCATGTGTAGGATAGTTCTTCTCGTGTTTCCGGAGCTGCCGGGATGCATAAGCCACGACATGCCCCTCTTGCATGAGAACACATCCCAACCCGTTTCCAGAGGCATCGCAGTACACCGAACAGTTCTTCTGCATATCTGGCATAACTAGCACTGGGGCTGTTGTTAATCTTTTCTTTAGCTCTTGAAAACTCATCTCGCACTGAGGCGTCCATGTGAATGTGATTCCTTTCTCCAACAGTTTGGTGAGGGGTCTCAAAATCTTGGAGAAACCCTCGATAAACCGTCGATAGTATCCAGCCAATCCTAAGAAGCTTCGAACTTCCCCGACATTCTCAGGGGTCTTCCACTTCTGTACATCCTCGATCTTGGCGGGATCTACGGAGATTCCTCCCTCTGAGATTTTATGTCCTAAGAAGGGAACTCTCTTCAACCAAAACTCACACTTGCTTAACTTGGCATATAGTTGGTGTTCTCTCAGCTTCTGCAACACCAACCTTAGATGCCTCTCATGTTCTTCTTCATCCTTGAAAAAGACGAGAATGTCATCAATGAAAACCACCACGAATTTGTCCAGATATTCCATGAATACCTTGTTCATGAGATACATGAAGTATGCCGGGGCATTAGTTAGCCCGAAAGGCATGACGGTGTATTCATACAGTCCGTACCGAGATACGAAAGTTGTCTTTGGAATATCAGTTTGCCTTATCTTAAGTTGGTGGTATCCTGACCTGAGATCAATTTTTGAGAACACACAAGCTCCCCTCAACTGATCAAACAAGTCTTCGATGCGGGGTAACGGGTACTTGTTCTTGATGGTTACCTCATTCAACGAACGGTAGTCCACGCATAGCCTTTTGGTCCCATCCTTCTGTAGCGGACCGGAATCCGCTCATCCAGGATCGCAGAGGGTGGTGCCACACGATGCGACACCCGACAGCACACGTCATAAGAACATAATATATTACATGGGAAAAACAACTGAAACTGTACAAACAGGTACAAACTTCAGTTACAACTATTGTTTATATTACACAGCGGAAGTCTACACTATACAACTCACGCCCGCCTATCTAGTAAAAGTTGGTTGCCCAGCCCTAGGGCAACCCACACTAGCTGCACTCCTCAGCTCAGCGCGGCGTGTACGGCTCCCACTCAGCCGTGGTCCCCGACGGAGGGTAACCCTCGCCGGTGGACTCGTACTCCGAGTCCGTGGGTGGCTCCTCACCTGAAAAACACTTAAGCAGCAACTGTGAGCACGAAGGCTCAGCAAGGCTTAACCGACTCACCTAAGCATGAAACTCTACATGAGGGGTACAATGGACATAGGATAGTAACATTTCAGCAAAAAGACACGCCTACAAGTTCATCCTTAGTTCATCTTTTAGCAACAAGTTAACAGTTCATGAAATCTGAAATTTAGTAAGCAGTATTTGGTGGCACACATGTAGCAATACAACTATATCAACCAGCAATATTGAATCAACAGGTTTCATCCATTAATCTACGTCACGACTCAGTGACCAAGTGGTACTCTTCACCGCGAGGGACGGCGAATCGACTCGATATACACCTGCAGGGAAACCCAAAGAGCACGTCACGTACGCCCACCCGTGGAGCTGCACAGCACGCTCACTCGATGTCGTACGGGACAACCTTTCACCCAACAGCCCAAACGTCGAACCGGTCGCACCGAAATGAGCAGGAGGTTCCTCACACGGAGCATCTCTCTATGCCCGTTGGCAGATTTCCACCTTGCTGCCCTCAGCCTACACCTATAAATCGGTGCGTTATGCCTCGACGCCCGGAGGTTTAGGCTACATCGGTTTATCGGGGCCCACATATCCGATATGCCTTCGGTACGTTCAATACTTGTTCAGCAGGGCCGCACACGGATCGGTCCTCAATCGACACGGGCAGGGATGCGCACACAAGACTCCCTCTTGCTGCGCCCTAGCCCCTGCCTAGTCTCATTTTCATTACTAAAGTGATCTCGCGTCACTCAACCGAACCCGTGTGTCCCCATGCCTATCTCGCGAGTAGATTCCAACTACTCGACTTGTACCGAAGTCCTATGACTCATTAAGCATAGCCTGTCTACTCGAGGTCTTAGACACTACCCTCACTCTTAGGGAAAATTCTGGTTATGCAAGTGGGGTTCCATCCATCCTATACCTAAAGCACAAACATAGTCCATATGACACATGTAAACAAAGTAAAGCTTATAAAAAGGTTAATGCAAACCGGGGCTTTCCTTGTTGCTGCTGGTCAGTAGTTAGCTCTTCTTCCGGAAGGAGGAAGTCCAGCACTTCCGGAGTCTCTTCTTCAGTGACTACACGTTTATGAAATACTACATGTTAATTAATATGCATACAAGTTATTGTAAGGTTACTGTTATTAGTTCTAATAACCAGTCTCTAACACCTGGAACTCTGTTTAAGAATTTAAAGATGAACTGGGTGTGGGTGGCTTGGGCCTGGACCTAAGTACATGGTTAAGTGCCAAGTGGTTTTCCCCCCTTTTCCATATTAATCCCTCAAGTGGTTAAACAGGACAGGGGTGATCCAGAGATCTAATGGAGCTGAGAATTTTTGTGTGAGTTCCTTGTCACAAGGAAGCCCTCTGGACCAAATATTAGCACTTTTCATGGAGTGGTTTGCTCAGAATAATTCTCTTAGCTAATAAGCAAGGAAGAATTAATTCTGAGGTCATACCCCTGTTCATGCCCAACTTAGTGAACTACAATTTCAATTATAGCTCATACAGTTTGCATGAATTTTCCTAGCATTTTTGGAGTTAAGAATTGCCCAGAACTGAATTTCCAAGTTTTGGAAATTCTCTGAAAATGTTTCTGTATTTAAATGAACACAGCACCTTCCAAATTGAATTGCTCTGACCAAATAAACCCCAAATGGTCTGAAACTTTTACAGGGGTTTAATATTGTCCTAAAGAACCTTCTGGCAAAATTTGGGGATTTTTGGATGAACCAAACTCCCCCTAAAATTCTTTTGCTGAAAAGATTTAAAGAATTTTCCAGAATTAATTAATGGGTTTCGTACAAATTGGGTTGTATATCTGGACAGAGCTAGGCAAGGTGAATCCAACCCAATTTGAATCACTAAATTTGGAGCTTCCTAGCAAAGGTTATGGATTTCTAAAGTTTGAGTGGAAACTGGAATTGTTTTACTATTGGAAAATAACCTGGGCCCACTCTTTAAATCGCAGCCAGTGAGAAGCAAGAACACACAGGGTTACTGGGTTTTCCTGTGCACAGCCACATGGAATCCTGGCCATATTCGATCCCGTTTTAAACTCGCCCTCACTGACTGGTGGGCCTGCCCCACCCTTCTTCTTCCTCCGAGCCCTCCTTCCCGCGCGCGCTAACCTCGCCGGACCGAGGCGGCGCCTCACCGGCTGAGTGTCTCCGGCCGTCTCCCGGCTGGAGGCTCGCCGCCTGGGGGTTTATGGGGTCGGGAAACATGTTTGTGGGCTCGGTTTAGGCGCTAGAGGATCGGAACGGTGCCGGCAGCGTGCGGCGGCCTCGGGGAATGATCGGCATCGTCGCCCGGTGGTCCTAGCCTGCCAACGACTCAGCCCATCCATTCTAGAGCACCAGTGGGTGCTAGGGAAACTCGGCAAGTAAAGGCCAGCGCATGGCAACACCTCCAGAGGAGTTCTCACCGTGCGCCCGACTCCTGCCGCGCGTTTGAGCGTGGAACGACATGAAATACCCCGCACTGTGTCAGTTTTCTAGCTAAGGTTGCGAAGAGAAATTGACCGCTAGCCAGTTTAGGTCCTGTGTGCATGATTTGGTGGCCTAAGAACGAAGATTAAGGATGAATTCGATGGATTCTTACCCGGAGGTCCGAGTGGATGTGCCGGGAGAAAAACGTCAAATTGACGCTCGATGGTCCACCGTCGGGGCTGTGGCTTGGCTAGCAGCAGTGTGACTATCCGGCGCGTCTCCGAGTGGCCTAGCTCGGCCAGGAAAGCCTCGGGTTCGAGCTGCCCACGGTGAGCCCGTGCCGGCTATTCTTCTCGGTCATCGCCGATAGTCTCCGGGCTAGGTTCTGGGCAGCTAAACTCGATTGTCTTCGGCCGGAGGAGGTAGAGGGCGAGTAGCTGATGTGGTTTTTGGCTAGGGGGGTGCTGCATGCGAGAGCTCGGCTGAATCCTCACGGGAAGTCGATCGGCGGCAGTCGGGTCGGCCAGCGCGAGGCACGGGAGCAGTGATGATCTTCACGTGGCCGCGCGTGTTACCGCCGCTGCAGTCGGTCCTCCACGGCGCGCTGGCTCGTGCGGTGTCCCTCCCTCTCGGGCGCGGGAGCAGGAGCTGGCGGCCTGTGTTCGACCGGCGTCGGGGAGCACAGGCCACGCTCGGTTTGGAGAACAGTCCTCCCACTGACTTGTGGGCCCCCCTCTCCCCCTAATCTCTTTTTCCAAATTCTGCTGCAAATATCTCAGCTACCCTCCATTTAATGAGAGACTTGGCCTCCAAGTATTGGTTTGAATTTGAGTTCTCAAATTCAAACTTTGTTTGGTTAAATTTGCTTCATATTTAAACTGAAATTCAAATTCAGTTTTGAATTCTTGCAAATTTAGCTCTTGACAAGATGAGCTCCAATGGAGATGAAAATTGGTGGGTTTACTCAGAAAAATGTGCTGAGTATAGATATGGAGCTAACTTTTGAATTTGGTAGATGAAAGTTGCTGCAATTTGAATTTACATTCAAATTGGGCTCTTTTTGAAATAACCCAAAAGTGCCTCAAAAAGTGTTGAATTTGCATGAAATTTGGACTGACCCTTCCCAAAACTTTTTAATTTCTAGGGGTGAGCTCAACCTCTCATATTCATGTGTAGAACCCTACTTTGTGAAAGTGAAGGCTTTCCCCTCTAATCACTCTTTTGATGGAGGTTACTTGCTCTTCACAACATTTCCTAAGGTGTCCACAATAAAAACTGTGGTGTTGTGAGGTGAAGAAAAAATTTTGCAAGTCCCTTTTCTTTGGCTTTTACATCCCTCCCCCCTTAAAAGAATCTCGTCCCGAGATTATAAAAGAAGAGATAGCGATGTAATAGGGACTTACCCATGTTGAGAAGCCATGAACTCCGGGTAATTTGAGCGAAGGAACTCTTCGCTCTCCCACGTCGCTTCTTCGGCGGTGTGGTTGCTCCAGAGTATTTTGTAGAACCACAATGTTCCGCTACGCGTGGTTCGGGCTTTCTCATCAAGAATGGCCACCGGATACTCCTCATATGTTAAATCCGGTTTCAGCTCGCCGATGTATTCGGTAGGAACAGAAGCTGTATGCTTCAAGCATTTTCGCAGTTGCGAAACATGGAAAACATCATGGACGCCAGCAAGAGATGCCGGTAATTCCAATCGATACGCCGCTGGTCCACACTTCTCGGTGATAGCGTAGGGTCCAATAAAACGGGGAGCGAGCTTCCCCTTCACACCGAACCGGTGCACGCCCTTCATCGGAGACACGCGGAGGTACACGTGTTCCCCAACGTCAAAGTGCAATGGCCTACGCCTCTTATCAGCGTAGCTCTTCTGTCGGGATTGAGCGGCCTTCAAATTGGCTTGAATTGTCCGAACGCGCTCTTCGGCGTCGTTCACCACATCAACCCCGAATGTGACCCTTTCACCGGACTCGCACCAATTTAATGGGGTGCGGCACTTACGACCGTAGAGAGCTTCGTAGGGTGCCATCTTGATACTCGCCTGATAGCCGTTGTTGTACGAGAATTCCGCCAACGGTAGATGATTATCCCAGTTCCTACCTTGGTGGATGGCACATGCTCTCAATATGTCCTCCAGAACTTGATTGACCCTCTCTATCTGGCCATCTGTCTAAGGGTGGTAGGCGGAGCTTCTAATCAGTTTAGTACCCAATGCAGCGTGTAGCTGCTACCAAAAGCGAGATACAAATAATACACCTCGATCTGAGACAATGGTCTTGGGTACCCCGTATAGGCATAGAATCTTCGCTATGTATAGCTCCGCATATTTGCCGGCATTGTAACGTGTATTCACTGGGATAAAATGAGCCGTCTTGGTTAACCGATCGACGATTACCCATATGGAATCATGCTTGTTGGATGTTAGGGGTAATCCCACAATGAAATCCATGCTCACATCTTCCCATTTCCATGCCGGGATCTTCAGGGGTCGCAACAGCCCTGATTTCTTCATGTGATCAGCCTTCACTCGTCGGCACGTATCACACTCGGATACGTACTTCGCTACCTCCCGCTTCATCCGTGTCCACCAAAATTTCTGTTTCAAATCTTGGTACATCTTGTTGCTGCCGGGATGAATGGAGTATTTAGACAAGTGGGCTTCGTCGAGGATTTTCTTCCTCAGTTCCATATCTCAGGGTACGACTATGCGGTCGTTGAACCATAGCGTCCCCTCATCATCCTTCCGGAAACATTTAATCTCTCCATTGTCTATCCGTCTCCGGAGATGTGCCATGCCTTTATCCGTCTTCTGAGCTGCAATGATGTCCCCCTAAGAGTAGGGATGAGGGCAAGGTTGTACAGTGATCCATAAGGAACCACGTATAAACTTGGCTCTCCCTCCTCCACCGGTGTAATGGTGAGGTGATGGACATGTGATTTCCGACTCAGCGCGTCGGCAACCACATTCGCCTTGCCGGGGTGGTAGTGAATTTCAATTTCATAGTCCTTGATTAATTCTAACCACCTCCGTTGCCTCATGTTCAACTCCTTCTGGGTGAAAATGTATTTCAAGCTCTTGTGGTCGGTGTAGAGATGCACCAAATTCCCCAGGAGATAGTGCCTCCACATTTTCAGCGCCAACACCACTGTAGCATGCTCAAGGTCATGAGTGGGATAATGCTGCTCATGGTTCCGAAGTTGGCGTGAGCCATATGTGACCACACAACATTAAACATCAGTCCAGCAACATTTTGCATGCAGTCCAATAGAAATGGGCGTAAAAACATTATGACAACAAAAAACATACGATATATCTCGTAAGTAGATAATGTATTAACTTTGCACAAGCTACACCATTACCAGACCAAACACAAGCTAGTTTAATCCAACTTGATGAACCTCCACTTTGGAAGCTCACCATAATTGGGTTTGGTCTCTACGAGACATTATTATCGCGTTGTCATCACGTATACCACCCTCAGGGTACAACACCCTTTTCAATGAGTTCAACTGTCATTCTTCTGTCAGAATGACCAGTTTCTTCCTATTCCAAGTTTTGATCTGGTTCTGAGCATTTTTATGACTCAAGTTGAATACCAAAGTTAAAGTCAACTTCGGTATCCTTCCAAAGAGTACTCATTTGCCCCCAGATCAGCTTTTGTTAAAAAGTTATGCTATTTCAAATTCAGCAGAATTTCTGGAAGAATTTTAACAGCACCTCCCTCGGAAGTGGCTGTTTTCAACCCTGGTTTCCACTGAAATCTGTGCTGAAACTTCAGAATCTTTGAATTGCAAAGATGTCACACATCTTCTACTCTTTATAAGGATGTGTTATATGACAATTTTAGATTTTTCTAATGGAAGTTATGTTTGAAAAACAGATCAGTTCAGAGGATGTTTTACTCTGCCCTGGTTCTGGACAGTTTACATTCCTCTGGGATTTCAGCCATCTTAAGGCGAGTTTCAGCTCTGGAAGTCTACAACAAAGTTGTAGAGTACTTGAATGCCTTTCAAGAACTATATAGCACACCTCTCTGGGCCAAAAGACCTGTGAGTTATGCCCTGTTGAAGATCAGCAAACTTGCTGTCCAAAACAGAGCACTCTGTTTTCAGTCTTTTTGGAACTACACTCATCACTATCCCATTCTTATACCCAACCAGGGTCCTAAATGTTGAACCTATATATTTTAATTCCTTGTTATCATTATTTTCATGCATATGCCTACAATAACTCGGTACTACATTCCTCACAAAATAAAATCCTAACCGGATCATACCGGCATATACGTCTCAAGTGTGGCACTAAACGGTCTCTCGCACACGTTTTCTACACGGATACATACATGGTTAGTACCTGCAGAAGACCACACAATAATGGTGCACTCAATGGTTGGTTTCATTCCAGGCAGTACCATATTTGAAAGTAAATACACACGCCCGTATCATTGTCGTACGGCCGTCCTTGAGCTAAGTCACGTCTCAAGGCACGTGATCGTGTTTCAACACCACACGACGGGGAACCCGAGTAGGTCATGAACGGGTTGTCACGGTTGGGAATGTTATCAACCCAACAGATACCACCTACTGCCCTGCAGGGCACGCCGATGGCAAACGCTGCGTATGTCCTCCTGGGCTATTTCCAGACGAACACACTCTCGCGTTACTGACCACGTGATGGGGTCTCCACTTACTTGCCTAAAGCACGCTAGGGATCAGCGTTTCATATGAACTCAGGAACATGGAGAGTCCAAGAGTTTCATATTGATGTCTCACACCAAGCTGTGAGACAAATCCCTGAACCACGTTCCTCGTCAGGGAGAGCTAACCGAAATTGAACCGCTTTCTGTGGCGTTCCTTACCATACTTACCAGAGCGTAGGTGCGTCGTTACATAATTAAAATTCAGAATTATAATGCATAGGTTAGTATTTGTCACTTTAAGTAACTATACTAATATAGTCCTTACTTGGGCAGCTACCGATTCCTCACCGTATACCTAAGTTTTTCCCATAATGCAGTCCTTAAGTACTGTGCTATCCCCACTGCAGCTCTGATACCAGGCTGTGGCGGACCGGAATCCGCTCATCCAGGATCGCAGAGGGTGGTGCCACGTGATGCGACACCCGACAGCACACGTCATAAGAACATAATATATTACATGGGAAAAACAACTGAAACTGTACAAACAGGTACAAACTTCAGTTACAACTATTGTTTATATTACACAGCGGAAGTCTACACTATACAACTCACGCCCGCCTATCTATCAAAAGTTGGTTGCCCAGGCCTAGGGCAACCCACACTAGCTGCACTCCTCAGCTCAGCGCGGCATGTACGGCTCCCACTCTGCCGTGGTCCCCGACGGAGGGTAACCCTCACCGGTTGACTCGTACTCCGAGTCCGTGGGTGGCTCCTCACCTGAAAAACACTTAAGCAGCAACCGTGAGCACGAAGTCTCAGCAAGGCTTAACCGACTCACCTAAGCATGAAACTCTACATGAGGGGTACAATGGACATAGGATAGTAACATTTCAGCAAAAAGACACGCCTACAAGTTCATCCTTAGTTCATCTTTTAGCAACAAGTTAACAGTTCATGAAATCTGAAATTTAGTAAGCAGTATTTGGTGGCACACATGTAGCAATACAATTATATCAACCAGCAATATTGAATCAACAGGTTTCATCCATTAATCTACGTCACGACTCAGTGACCAAGTGGTACTCTTCACCGTGAGGGACGGCGAATCGACTCGATATACACCTGCAGGGAAACCCAAAGAGCACGTCACATACGCCCACCCGTGGAGCTGCACAGCACGCTCACTCGATGTCGTACGGGACAACCTTTCACCCAACAGCCCAAACGTCGAACCGGTCGCACCGAAACGAGCAGGAGGTTCCCCACACAGAGCATCTCTCTATGCCCGTTGGCAGATTTCCACCTTGCTGCCCTCAGCCTACAC
Organism: Neostapfia colusana; assembly: GCA_030760725.1. Lineage (NCBI taxonomy): Eukaryota > Viridiplantae > Streptophyta > Magnoliopsida > Poales > Poaceae > Neostapfia > Neostapfia colusana. The sequence goes on along the minus strand of JASWHV010000019.1, from coordinate 35,058,399 downwards.
CTATAAATCGGTGCGTTATGCCTCGACGCCCGGAGGTTTAGGCTACATCGGTTTATCGGGGCCCATATATCCGATATGCCTTCGGTACGTTCAATACTTGTTCAGCAGGGCCGCACACGGCTCGGTCCTCAATCGACACGGGCAGGGATGCGCACACAAGACTCCCTCTTGCTGCGCCCTAGCCCCTGCCTAGTCTCATTTTCATTACTAAAGTGATCTCGCGTCACTCAACCGAACCCGTGTGTCCCCATGCCTATCTCGCGAGTAGATTCCAACTACTCGACTTGTACCGAAGTCCTATGACTCATTAAGCATAGCCTGTCTACTCGAGGTCTTAGACACTACCCTCACTCTTAGGGAAAATTCTGGTTATGCAAGTGGGGTTCCATCCATCCTATACCTAAAGCACAAACATACTCCATATGACACATGTAAACAAAGTAAAACTTATAAAAAGGTTAATGCAAACCGGGGCTTGCCTTGTTGCTTCTGGTCAGTAGTTAGCTCTTCTTCCGAAATGAGGAAGTCCAGCACTTCCGGAGTCTCTTCTTCAGTGACTACACATTTATGAAATACTACATGTTAATTAATATGCATACAAGTTATTGTAAGGTTACTGTTATTAGTTCTAATAACCAGTCTCTAACACCTGGAACTCTGTTTAAGAATTTAAAGATGAACTGGGTGTGGGTGGCTTGGGCCTGGACCTAAGTATATGATTAAGTGCCAAGTGGTTTTCCCCCCTTTTCCATATTAATCCCTCAAGTGGTTAAACAGGACAGGGGTGATCCAGAGCTCTAATGGAGATGAGAATTTTTGTGTGAGTTCCTTGTCACAAGGAAACCCTCTGGACCAAATATTAGCACTTTTCATGGAGTGGTTTGCTCCGAATAATTCTCTTAGCAAATAAGCAAGGAAGAATTAATTATGAGGTCATACCCCTGTTCATGCCCAACTTAGTGAACTACAATTTCAATTATAGCTCATAGAGTTTGCATGAATTTTCCTAGCATTTTTGGAGTTAAGAATTGCCCAGAACTGAATTTCCAAGTTTTGGAAATTCTCTGAAAATGTTTCTGTATTTAAATGAACACAGCACCTTCCAAATTGAATTGCTCTGACCAAATCAACCCCAAATGGTCTGAAACTTTTACAGGGGTTTACTAATGTCCTAAAGAACCTTCTGGCAAAATTTGGGGATTTTTGGATGAACCAAACTCCCCCTAAAATTCTTTTGCTGAAAAGCTTTAAAGAATTTTCCAGAATTAATTAATGGGTTTCATACAAATTGGGTTGTATATCTGGACAGATCTAGGCAAGATGAATACAACCCAATTTGAATCACTAAATTTGGAGCTTCCTAGCAAAGGTTATGGATTTCTAAAATTTGAGTGGAAACTGGAATTGTTTTACTATTGGAAAATAACCTGGGCCCACTCTTTAAATCGCAGCCAGTGAGAAGCGAGAACACACAAGGTTACTGAGTTTTCCTGTGCACAGCCACACGGAATCCTGGCCATATTCGATCCCGTTTTAAACTCGCCCTCACTGACTGGTGGGCCTGCCCCACCCTTCTTCTTCCTCCGAGCCCTCCTTCCCGCGCGCGCGCTAACCTCGCCGGACCGAGGCGGCGCCTCACCGGCTGAGTGTCTCCGGCCGTCTCCCGGCCGGAGGCTCGCCGCCTGGGGGTTTATGAGGTCGGGAAACATGTTTGTGGGCTTGGTTTAGGCGCTAGAGGATCGGAACGGTGCCGGCAGCGTGCGGCGGCCTCGGGGAATGATCGGCATCGTCGCCCGGTGGTCCTAGCCTGCCAACGACTCAGCCCATCCATTCTAGAGCACCAGTGGGTGCTAGGGAAACCCGACAAGTAAAGGCCAGCGCATGGCAACACCTCCAGAGGAGTTCTCACCGTGCGCCCGACTCCTGCCGCGGGTTTGAGCGTGGAACGACATGAAATACCCCGCACTGTGTCAGTTTTCTAGCTAGGGTTGCGAAGAGAAATTGACCGCTAGCCAGTTTAGGTCCTGTGTGCACGATTTGGTGGCCTAAGAACGAAGATTAAGGATGAATTCGATGGATTCTTACCCAGAGGTCCGAGTGGATGTGCCGGGAGAAAAACGTCAAATTGACGCTCGATGGTCCACCGTCGGGGCTGTGGCTTGGCTAGCAGCAGTGTGACTATCCGGCGCGTCTCCGAGTGGCCTAGCTCGGCCAGGAAAGCCTCGGGTTCGAGCTGCCCACGGTGAGCCCGTGCCGGCTGTTCTTCTCGGTCACCGCCGATAGTCTCCGGGCTAGGTTCTGGGCAGCTAAACTCGATTGTCTTCGGCCGGAGGAGGTAGAGGGCGAGTAGCTGATGCGGTTTTTGGCTAGGGGGGGTGCTGCATGCAAGATCTCGGCCGAATCCTCACGGGAAGTCGATCAGCGGCAGTCGGGTCGGTCAGCGCGAGGCACGGGAGCAGTGATGATCTTCACGTGGCCGCGCGTGTTACCGCCGCTGCAGTCGGTCCTCCACGGCGTGCTGGCTCGTGCGGTGTCCCTCCCTCTCGGGCGCGGGAGCAGGAGCTGGCGGCCTGTGTTCGACCGGCGTCGGGGAGAACAGGCCACGCTCGGTTTGGAGAACAGTCCTCCCACTGACTTGTGGGCCCCCCTCTCCCCCTAATCTCTTTTTCCAAATTCTGCTGCAAATATCTCAGCTACCCTCCATTTAATGAGAGACTTAGCCTCCAAGTATTGGTTTGAATTTGAGTTCTCAAATTCAAACTTTTTTTGGTTAAATTTGCTTCATATTTAAACTGAAATTCAAATTCAGTTTTGAATTCTTGCAAATTTAGCTCTTGACAAGATGAGCTCCAATGGAGATGAAAATTGGTGGGTTTACTCAGAAAAATATGCTGAGTATAGATATGGAGCTAACTTTTGAATTTGGGCGATGAAAGTTGCTGCAATTTGAATTTACATTCAAATTGGCCTCTTTTTGAAATAACCCAAAAGTGCCTCAAAAAGTGTTGAATTTGCATGAAATTTGTACTGACCCTTCCCAAGACTTTTTAATTTCTAGGGGTGAGCTCAACCTCTCATATTCATGTGTAGAACCCTACTTTGTGAAAGTGAAGGCTTTCCCCTCTAATCACTCTTTTGATGGAGGTTACTTGCTGTTCACAACATTTCCAAAGGTGTCCACAATAAAAACTGTGGTGTTGTGAGGTGAAGAAAAAATTTTGCAAGTCCCTTTTCTTGGGATTTTACATCCCTCCCCCTTAAAAGAATCTCGTCCCGAGATTATAAAAGAAGAGATAGCGATGTAATAGGGACTTACCCGTGTTGAGAAGCCATGAACTCCGGGTAATTTGAGCGAAGGAACTCTTCGCTCTCCCACGTCGCTTCTTCAGCGGTGTGGTTGCTCCAGAGTATTTTGTAGAACCAAAATGTTCTGCTACGCGTGGTTCGGGCTTTCTCATCAAGAATGGCCACCGGATACTCCTCATATGTTAAATCCGGTTTCAGCTCGCCGATGTATTCGGTAGGAACAGCAGCTGTATGCTTCAAGCATTTTCGCAGTTGCGGAACATGGAAAACATCATGGACGCCAGCAAGAGATGACGGTAGTTCCAATCGATACGCCGCTGGTCCACACTTCTCGGTGATAGCGTAGGGTCCAATAAAACGGGGAGCGAGGTTCCCCTTCACACCGAACCGGTGCACGCCCTTCATCGGAGACACGCGGAGGTACACGTGTTTCCCAACGTCAAAGTGCAACGGCCTACGCCTCTTATCAGCGTAGCTCTTCTGTCGGGATTGAGCGGCCTTCAAATTGGCTTGAATTGTCCGAACGCGCTCTTCGGCGTCGTTCACCACATCAACCCCGAATGTGACCCTTTCACCGGACTCGCACCAATTTAATGGGGTGCGGCACTTGCGACCGTAGAGAGCTTCGTAGGGTGCCATCTTGATACTCGCCTGAAAGCCGTTGTTGTACGAGAATTCCACCAACGGTAGGTGATTATCCCAGTTCCTACCTTGGTGGATGGCACATGCTCTCAACATGTCCTCCAGAACTTGATTGACCCTCTCTGTCTGGCCATCTGTCTGAGGGTGGTAGGCAGAGCTTCTAATCAGTTTAGTACCCAATGCAGCGTGTAGCTGCTCCCAAAAGCGAGATACAAATAATGCACCTCGATCTGAGACAATGGTCTTGGGTACACCGTATTGGCATAGAATCTTTGCTATGTATAGCTCCACATATTTGCCGGCATTGTAACGTGTATTCACTGGGATAAAATGAGCCGTCTTGGTTAACCGATCGAATATTACCCATATGGAATCATGCTTGTTGGATGTTAGGGGTAATCCCACAATGAAATCCATGCTCACATCTTCCCATTTCCATGCCGGGATCTTCAGGGGTTGCAACAGCCCTGATTTCTTCATGTGATCAGCCTTCACTCGTCGGCACGTATCACACTCGGATACGTACTTCGCTACCTCCCGCTTCATCCGTGTCCACCAAAATTTCTGTTTCAAATCTTGGTACATCTTGTTGCTGCCGGGATGAATGGAGTATTTAGACAAGTGGGCTTCGTCGAGGATTTTCTTCCTCAGTTCCATATCTCAGGGTACGACTATGCGGTCGTTGAACCATAGCGTCCCCTCATCATCCTTCCGGAAACATTTAATCTCTCCATTGTCTATCCGTCTCCGGAGATGTGCCATGCCTTTATCCGTCTTCTGAGCTGCAATGATGTCCTCCCTAAGAGTAGGGATGAGGGCAAGGTTGTACAGCGATCCATAAGGAACCACGTATAAACTTGGCTCTCCCTCCTCCACCGGTGTAATGGTGAGGTGATGGACATGTGATTTCCGACTCAGCGCGTCGGCAACCACATTCGCCTTGCCGGGGTGGTAGTGAATTTCAATTTCGTAGTCCTTGATTAATTCTAACCACCTCCGTTGCCTCATGTTCAGCTCCTTCTGGGTGAAAATGTATTTCAAGCTCTTGTGGTCGGTGTAGAGATGCACCAAATTCCCCAGGAGATAGTGCCTCCCCATTTTCAGCGCCAACACCACTGCAGCAAGCTTAAGGTCATGAGTGGGATAATGCTGCTCATGGTTCCGAAGTTGGCGTGAGCCATATGCGACCACACGACATTAAACATCAGTCCCGCAACATTTTGCATGCAGTCCAATAGAAATGGGCGTAAAAACATTATGACAACAAAAAACATACGATATATCTCGTAAGTAGATAATGTATTAACTTTGCACAAGCTACACCATTACCAGACCAAACACAAGCTAGTTTAATCCAACTTGATGAACCTCCACTTTGGAAGCTCACCATAATTGGGTTTGGTCTCTACGAGACATTATTATCGCGTTGTCATCACGTATACCACCCTCAGGGTACAACACCCTTTTCAATGAGTTCAACTGTCATTCTTCTGTCAGAATGACCAGTTTCTACCTATTCCAAGTTTTGATCTGGTTCTGAGCATTTTTATAACTCACGTTGAATACCAAAGTTAAAGTCAACTTCGGTATCCTTCCAAAGAGTACTCATTTGCCCCCAGATCAGCTTTGGTTAAAAAGTTATGCTATTTCAAATTCAGCAGAATTTCTGGAAGAATTTTAACAGCACCTCCCTCGGAAGTGGCTGTTTTCAACCCTTGTTTCCACTGAAATCTGTGCTGAAATTTCAGAATCTTTGAATTGCAAAGATGTCACACATATTCTACTCTTTATAAGGATGTGTTATATGACAATTTTAGATTTTTCTACTGGAAGTTATGTTTGAAAAACAGATCAGTTCAGAGGATGTTTTACTCTGCCCTGGTTCTGGACAGTTTACATTCCTCTGGGATTTCAGCCATCTTAAGGCGAGTTTCAGCTCTGGAAGTCTACAACAAAGTTGTAAAGTACTTGAATACCTTTCCAGAACTATATAGCACACCTCTCTGGGCCAAAAGACCTGTGAGTTATGCCCTGTTGAAGATCAGCAAACTTGCTGTCGAAAACAGAGCACTTTGTTTTCAGTCTTTTTGGAACTACACTCATCACTATCCCATTCTTATACCCAACCAGGGTCCTAAATGTTGAACCTATATATTTTAATTCCTTGTTATTATTATTTTCATGCATATGCCTACAATAACTCGGTACTACGTTCCTCACAAAATAAAATCCTAACCGGATCATACCGGCATATACGTCTCAAGTGTGGCACTAAACGGTCTCTCGCACACGTTTTCTACACGGATACATACGTGGTTAGTACCTGCAGAAGACCACACAATAATGGTGCACCCAATGGTTGGTTTCATTTCAGGCAGTACCATATTTGAAAGTAAATACACACGCCTGTATCATTGTCATACGGCCGTCCTTGAGCTAAGTCACGTCTCAAGGCACGTGATCGTGTTTCAACACCACACGACGGGGAACCCGAGTAGGTCATGAACGGGTCGTCACGGTTGGAAATGTTATCAACCAAACAGATACCACCTACTGCCCGGAAGGGCACGCTGATGGCAAATGCTGCGTATGTCCTCCTGGGCTATTTCCAGACGAACACACTCTCGCGTTACTGACCACGTGATGGGGTCTCCACTTACTTGCCTAAAGCACGCTAGGGATCAGCGTTTCATATGAACTCAGGAACATGGAGAGTCCAAGAGTTTCATATTGACGTCTCACACCAAGCTGTGAGACAAATCCCTGAACCACGTTCCTCGTCAGGGAGAGCTAACTGAGAACCGCTTTCGGTGGCGTTTCTTACCATACTTACCAGAGCGTAGGTGCGTCGTTACATAATTAAAATTCAGAATTATAACGCATAGGTTAGTATTTGCCACTTTAAGTAACTATACTAATATAGTCCTTACTTGGGCAGCTACCGATTCCTCACCGTATACCTAAGTTTTTCCCATAATGCAGTCCTTAAGTACTATGCTATCCCCACTGCAGCTCTGATACCAGGCTGTGGCGGACCGGAATCCGCTCATCCAGGATCGCAGAGGGTGGTGCCACGTGATGCGACACCCGACAGCACACGTCATAAGAACATAATATATTACATGGGAAAAACAACTGAAACTGTACAAACAGGTACAAACTTCAGTTACAACTATTGTTTATATTACACAGCGGAAGTCTACACTATACAACTCACGCCCGCCTATCTAGCAAAAGTTGGTTGCCCAGGCCTAGGGCAACCCACACTAGCTGCACTCCTCAGCTCAGTGCAGCGTGTACGGCTCCCACTCTGCCGTGGTCCCCGACGGAGGGTAACCCTCACCGGTGGACTCGTACTCCGAGTCCGTGGGTGGCTCCTCACCTGAAAAACACTTAAGCAGCAACCGTGAGCACGAAGCCTCAGCAAGGCTTAACCGACTCACCTAAGCATGAAACTCTACATGAGGGGTACAATGGACATAGGATAGTAACATTTCAGCAAAAAGACACGCCTACAAGTTCATCCTTAGTTCATCTTTTAGCAACAAGTTAACAGTTCATGAAATCTGAAATTTAGTAAGCAGTATTTGGTGGCACACATGTAGCAATACAATTATATCAACCAGCAATATTGAATCAACAGCTTTCATCCATTAATCTACGTCACGACTCAGTGACCAAGTGGTACTCTTCACCGCGAGGGACGGCGAATCGACTCGATATACACCTGCAGGGAAACCCAAAGAGCACGTCACATACGCCCACCCGTGGAGCTGCACAGCACGCTCACTCGATGTCGTACGGGACAACCTTTCACCCAACAGCCCAAACGTCGAACCGGTCGCACCGAAACGAGCAGGAGGTTCCCCACACAGAGCATCTCTCTATGCCCGTTGGCAGATTTCCACCTTGCTGCCCTCAGCCTACACCTATAAATCGGTGCGTTATGCCTCGACGCCCGGAGGTTTAGGCTACATCGGTTTATCGGGGCCCATATATCCGATATGCCTTCGGTACGTTCAATACTTGTTCAGCAGGGCCGCACACGGATCGGTCCTCAATCGACACGGGCAGGGATGCGCACACAAGACTCCCTCTTGCTGCGCCCTAGCCCCTGCCTAGTCTCATTTTCATTACTAAAGTGATCTCGCGTCACTCAACCGAACCCGTGTGTGCCCATGCCTATCTCGCGAGTAGATTCCAACTACTCGACTTGTACCGAAGTCCTATGACTCATTAAGCATAGCCTGTCTACTCGAGGTCTTAGACACTACCCTCACTCTTAGGGAAAATTCTGGTTATGCAAGTGGGGTTCCATCCATCCTATACCTAAAGCACAAACATACTCCATATGACACATGTAAACAAAGTAAAACTTATAAAAAGGTTAATGCAAACCGGGCCTTGCCTTGTTGCTGCTGGTCAGTAGTTAGCTCTTCTTCCGGAAGGAGGAAGTCCAGCACTTCCGGAGTCTCTTCTTCAGTGACTACACATTTATGAAATACTACATGTTAATTAATATGCATACAAGTTATTGTAAGGTTACTGTTATTAGTTCTAATAACCAGTCTCTAACACCTGGAACTCTGTTTAAGAATTTAAAGATGAACAGGGTGTGGGTGGCTTGGGCCTGGACCTAAGTACATGGTTAAGTGCCAAGTGGTTTTCCCCCCTTTTCCATATTAATCCCTCAAGTGGTTAAACAGGACAGGGGTGATCCAGAGCTCTAATGGAGCTGAGAATGTTTTTGTGAGTTCCTTGTCACAAGGAAACCCTCTGGACCAAATATTAGCACTTTTCATGGAGTGGTTTGCTCAGAATAATTCTCTTAGCAAATAAGCAAGGAAGAATTAATTCTGAGGTCATACCCCTGTTCATGCCCAACTTAGTGAACTAAAATTTCAATTATAGCTCATAGAGTTTGCATGAATTTTCCTAGAATTTTTGGAGTTAAGAATTGCCCAGAACTGAATTTCCAAGTTTTGGAAATTCTCTGAAAATGTTTCTGTATTTAAATGAACACAGCACCTTCCAAATTGAATTGCTCTGACCAAATCAACCCCAAATGGTCTGAAACTTTTACAGGGGTTTACTAATGTCCTAAAGAACCTTCTGGCAAAATTTGTTGATTTTTGGATGAACCAAACTCCCCCTAAAATTCATTTGCTGAAAAGTTTTAAAGAATTTTCCATAATTAATTAATGGGTTTCAAACAAATTAGGTTGTATATCTGGACAGAGCTAGGCAAGATGAATTCAACCCAATTTGAATCACTAAATTTGGAGCTTCCTAGCAAAGGTTATGGATTTCTAAAGTTTGAGTGGAAACTGGAATTGTTTTACTATTGGAAAATAACCTGGGCCCACTCTTTAAATCGCAGCCAGTGAGAAGCGAGAACACACAGGGTTACTGAGTTTTCCTGTGCACAGCCACACGGAATCCTGGCCATATTCGATCCCGTTTTAAACTCGCCCTCACTGACTGGTGGGCCTGCCCCACCCTTCTTATTCCTCCGAGCCCTCCTTCCCGCGCGCGCGCTAACCTCGCCGGACCGAGGCGGCGCCTCACCGGCTGAGTGTCTCCGGCCGTCTCCCGGCCGGAGGCTCGCCGCCTGGGGGTTTATGGGGTCGGGAAACATGTTTGTGGGCTCGGTTTAGGCACTAGAGGATCGGAACGGTGCCGGCAGCGTGCGGCGGCCTCGGGGAATGATCGGCATCGTCGCCCGGTGGTCCTAGCCTGCCAACGACTCAGCCCATCCATTCTAGAGCACCAGTGGGTGCTAGGGAAACCCGGCAAGTAAAGGCCAGCGCATGGCAACACCTCCAGAGGAGTTCTCACCATGCGCCCGACTCCTGCCGCGCGTTTGAGCGTGGAACGACATGAAATACCCCGCACTGTGTCAGTTTTCTAGCTAGGGTTGCGAAGAGAAATTGACCGCTAGCCAGTTCAGGTCCTGTGTGCATGATTTGGTGGCCTAAGAACGAAGATTAAGGATGAATTCGATGGATTCTTACCCGGAGGTCCGAGTGGATGTGCTGGGAGAAAAACGTCAAATTGACGCTCGATGGTCCACCGTCGGGGCTGTGGCTTGGCTAGCAGCAGTGTGACTATCCGGCGCGTCTCCGAGTGGCCTAGCTCGGCCAGGAAAGCCTCGGGTTCGAGCTGCCCACGGTGAGCCCGTGCCGGCTGTTCTTCTCGGTCACCGCCGATAGTCTCCGGGCTAGGTTCTGGGCAGCTAAACTCGATTGTCTTCGGCCGGAGGAGGTAGAGGGCGAGTAGCTGATGTGGTTTTTGGCTAGGGGGTGCTGCATGCGAGAGCTCGGCCGAATCCTCACGGGAAGTCGATCGGCGGCAGTCGGGTCGGTCAGCGCGAGGCACAGGAGCAGTGATGATCTTCACGTGGCCGCGCGTGTTACCGCCGCTGCAGTCGGTCCTCCACGGCGCGCTGGCTCGTGCGGTGTCCCTCCCTCTCAGGCGCGGGAGCAGGAGCTGGCGGCCTGTGTTCGACCGGCGTCGGGGAGAACAGGCCACGCTCGGTTTGGAGAACAGTCCTCCCACTGACTTGTGGGCCCCCCTCTCCCCCTCTCTTTTTCCAAATTCTGCTGCAAATATCTCAGCTACCCTCCATTTAATGAGAGACTTAGCCTCCAAGTATTGGTTTGAATTTGAGTTCTCAAATTCAAACTTTGTTTGGTTAAATTTGCTTCATATTTAAACTGAAATTCAAATTCAGTTTTGAATTCTTGCAAATTTAGCTCTTGACAAGATGAGCTCCAATGGAGATGAAAATTGGTGGGTTTACTCAGAAAAATGTGCTGAGTATAGATATGGATCTAACTTTTGAATTTGGGTGATGAAAGTTGCTGCAATTTGAATTTACATTCAAATTGGCCTCTTTTTGAAATAACCCAAAAGTGCCTCAAAAAGTGTTGAATTTGCATGAAATTTGGACTGACCCTTCCCAAGACTTTTTAATTTCTAGGGGTGTGCTCAACCTCTCATATTCATGTGTAGAACCCTACTTTGTGAAAGTGAAGGCTTTCCCCTCTAATTACTCTTTTGATGGAGGTTACTTGCTCTTCACAACATTTCCTAAGGTGTCCACAATAAAAACTGTGGTGTTGTGAGGTGAAGAAAAAATTTTGCAAGTCCCTTTTCTTGGGCTTTTACACCTTCTTGGGCACAAATATCACTGGAGCTCCCCACGGTGAGGAACTAGGACGAATGTACCCCTTCCCTGTCAATTCTCTTAAATGATCCTTGAGTTCTTCCAGCTGCTTGGAGTCCATCCGATAAGGTCTCTTGTATATCGGAGCTGTTCCAGGCACTAGCTCAATCGCGAATTCTACTTCACGATCAGGAGGCATACCTGGCAACTCCTCCGGAAAAACGTCTGGATATTCCCTGATAATCCTGATCTCCTCCACTTTCACTTCAACTTGATTTAATTTAATGTCCCTCCTACGCTCTTGTATTGTTATGAACTTTACTCTTGTGCCACTAGGGTGAGTTAGTTCCACCGTTCTGGTCGAACAATGGATGATTCCCTTATGTTTGGTCAACCAATCCATGCCCAAAATAATATCTATCCCTTGAGAATCTATCACTATGAGGGTGGCAGTAAATACTACCCCATTAATGTCTAGATTCACCTTGGGACACACTTGTCTTGTCATTATTTCTCCACCTGGAGAGTTTACTGCTAGCATATGGTTCATTTGTGTTGTTGCTAGATCATGCTTCTTAACAAACCCTTGGGCAATGAACGAGTGGGTAGCACCAGAATCGAACAACAGGGTTGCAATGTGTAAATTGGCAGGAAACTTACCAACTACCACATTAGGTGCCTCTTGCGCTTCCTCCATGGTCACGTGGTTCACCCGTCCTCACATCACATTCTGTTGTTGTGGCTGCATGGGCTTCTTCTTTGGGCACTTATGGGCGTAGTGCCCCACTTCACCACAGTTGAAGCATTGCACCCCGACCTTAGGTGCCTGACCTTTGTTGTCTTGGGGTTGGTTCGGGGGGTCCTTGTACTGCTGGTCGAGGTTGATATGCGGGGTGAGGCTGCTGTACAAACTGACGTTGTGGCTGTGTTGGTGCTGACGGAGGCCTGAAATTCGGGTTGTACCCTCTCGACGCGGAGTAGGGTACCGCAGCACGACTCGTCTGCCCTGCGGGTTGCTGCATCAGACGTGGGCGGGTGTTGCTACCAGAGGCTTGGTGTGACCATCCCGCCTTCCTCTTGTTTTCATTTTCCAAGGCCTTCATCTTCCTTTCTACAACAAATGCTCTGTCCACCATCTTCTGGAAGCTTTCATACTCGTTTTTAGGACATTGCACACTGCATTTCCGCTGTAAGTCCTTCCACAAAGCAGTCATGTTTCTGCTCATCAGTCTCTATGTCTCGTGGTGCATAACGGGATAGTTGGGTGAATTTAGTGAGGTATTCCCTCACCATCATGTTTCCTTGCTGTAGCCCCAAGAACTCCTTTCTCTTATTTTTAAGCTCACCCCTTGGTATGTAATGGTTGCGGAAGCTACGCTTGAACTCTTCCCAAGTGATGTTCTCAGGGTCATGATGGGCGGACACGTAAGCGGTCCACCAATCAGCAGCAGGTCCATGAAATTGGTGAGAGGCAAACAGCACCCTCTCATATCCTTGGCATTGTATGATCCTCATCTTGCTCTCAATGGTCTTTAGCCAATCATCTGCCTCCAGAGGTTCAGCAGCACTTGCAAACTTTGGAGGTTGAGTCCCTAGAAACTCACTCAACCTTGGTTGGCGTGGTGCAGCTTGTGGAGGTGGAGCTTGGTGCAAGTTGGCCACCACTTGAGTCAGGCTCTGGATGAGCTGATTCTGATTTTCAAGCATTTGGTGGATGGGATCAACTCCTTCATGGCAACCACCCCTGTCTTGTCCTCCAGAAATATGAGGGTTGCCGACCTCATCGTTGTTGTTGGCGGGGTTGGAAGCACGACCCTTTCCTCTTCCGGCCATCTATCATGATCAACCAGATGTTAACTTAAAACATTACGTATTAACTTCCCAATTTGCTTGTTTTAAACTTAAAATTTTGAGACCTTATTATATTTATATTTTCTGAGGGTTTCATGTCTCACGCGAAATAAATGCACTCTTTATTCATAGGGGTTCACACATCAAAGCAAAACAATCCTGAAGACGAGGTTGTGGACAATTGCCCCTAGCTTCCACAACTCACGTCACACACCAAACATAATCACACCCTTAACTAAGGTAACGACTCGACTACTCGACATCTGCTAAACTAAGGGAAAGGACTCTACACTACTCGTATCACTGAGCTGGCTCCTCGGGATCTTCCTCATTATTGTGGCTGCCCTCCGACTCCGCTTTGGGTGGGGAGGCTGCTAGGGGAGAAGTGCGGCGACGCCTGCTTGCCCGGCGATCTGGGGAGTCAGGAGTCCATGTGTCATTCACGGTGACACACAGTTCATTCCCATCTCCTCTTTCTCTCGCCCTCAAGCTGGCTCGAAGCAACGCCTCATTCTCCTTCAGGGTGTCACGTACATCCTGAAGCTCCTGCTGACATTCCTGCAGTCTAGTGTTGAGCATAGCAGCATCCTCCAAGCACAAGTCCATGTGCTCATGGGAAGTCCCTTGCTGCACTGGCGGGTACTTGTACTCCGTTGTACCACTCTCACGCTGGAGGACATACATGTACTCAGTCCTGTCCAGGTGGCGATGATAGATGTGACTCTGGCAGGTGATTGCCTCCCAGGTGACATCCTTCTCCGCATCGACCTATGTTGCTCGACAAGCTGGAGAGCGGTGGATCTTAAGCAGCTGATTTTCGTGGATAATCCTCATTTCTGAACTCCATTCTTCCCGCTTCTCACGGATGGTCCGGGTGGAGCTATAGTGTATGATTAGCTTGCCTGTATTGCCGGCGGCTTGGAGCATGCGTCGAAGACGGCGCAACAAGCCTCCTACTACCAATCTGTAGGAGAGATACGTCACCGGACGGTCCTCCTCTCTCAGGGCAAGGGCAACTACGGGAACTCTCCCTACGGTGGACTTGCAGGCGGTACGGATCATGCGAACCATCTAAAACATAGAGCATTTAAAATTAAGTTAGACAAGATTTTAAACAAAAATCCTATTTTGAATAAAAGTTGGGGTAAGATGAATAAAGTGACCCCATTAAATAACACCTTCAACCCACACTTTTGTAAAATAGTTTTTAAGAAAATAGGGTTCTTAAATACGTCCATTTCTATCTAGGTCCACGTTCCTACGGGCAACCTTGGCTCTGATACCACTTCTGTCACACCCGGTTTCTCCGAAGAACAACCGAGTGAATATCACATGTATGCCAGGATCATTTTCTCATACATGTGATGACAAATAGTGAAGCATCATTTATTACAAGCCAGGTGTCGAATATAAATATATCTTACAATGCATACATCTTGATGGACGATAATAAGTTCATAACAGGTAAATAAAATAGCAGCGGAATATTATTCTTGTGGGCTCCGTCACAGGCGTTGCCCGGGGGACTCCATGAACCTAGAATCCTTCTTCGGGTCCGAAATCTTGATCATTAAACACCACATCATCCCCTTGACCTGAGCAGCAATTTAAATCAACAAATATGCAAGGTTGAGTACCGTTGGTACTCAGCAAGTGTGGAAAAGTTATGTCATGCATGGCTAGAACAAGGAGAGGTTGAACTCATGGTTAAAGCACTACGCAATTATTACCTACCACCTTAGTTTATTAAGCACCTACATTACTACACAGGTGAAATGGTCCCAATCTCCCAACCCATCAAATAACCATAACATCATTTCCAATGTTAAGCTCCCCGCTTAACATCCAAAACTTCCAAAGTCATCATCCTCTAATCATGAATAAGTCCAAGCCGCTCTTGACCATGAGCACGGCTGTCATGACAGTTTTTGACTCTGCAGAGTTTGCACCACTGTACCCACATGTAGTGATTCCATCCCCCGTTGCCGGGTGGACTAAAAGAACCTCCATTATGCCAGTGGCCACGAACCACATTCACACTTCCCAGGTGTGTAGCCAGGAGATCACTACGAAGCCTTTACAAAGGGATTCCTGACAAGTGTGGGCCCACTGAGGTTTCACCCCTAACCGCATACAAGAGGCTCCAACCCCGCTGCAGTGGCCCCCTCTTGTGCCTTGCGGTTCATATGGTAGTCCAGCTGACACCTATTCCCCGCACCATCCAACACACCCATACTACGCCGGGGATACACCTAATTAATTGGCCAAGCTGCCCCATCTCAGCATGTGGTTGGCACGGTAAAGCCAGGTTACATGCTCCATGAACCGGTCCTTAGGATCCAGGCAAGTACTAAACACAAACCCGAGTCTCGTGCACCCAGCACCATCCAAATCATCCAACTTGCCTCGATCCCTACCTCTACACAACCCATAATATGATATCATATCCCACTTATCCCATTCTAAGCATGGCTAAGCATAAGTAATATGAATGAATGACATAATAAAGCAAATCCCAACCCAAGCTACAAGGAAAACAAGGTAATGCAATTCTAGGGAAACTTCCTAGCATGGGTTTCATATTTCAATTGACAATGCAAATAATTCTATCTACACATTCTAGCATAGGATCAAAGTGGTCAAGGACACTTGCCTTCTTCTTGCTGCTCTGGGAACGGATAGTCCTGATCTTGGAAGGGAAGAACTTGCTCTGGGGCAGGTTCTAGTCATGTCAACACACATAGCAAAAGACAACAACAATCCATAAGACATAGTTCACACTTTCACTCCACACATACATACATATGATAGTCATTCACATTTCTAAGTGTTGTGGTTACTCTAGATGTGTTGATTTTTAGCCTTCATGCACTTTTAAACATATGTATATGATTTCTAACTTTTGTATTTCAGATTTCTGTTTGCACACTATATATGAATTTTCAATTTGAACAAATTCTTTAGATTTAATTAATATACTTCTTAACTACCAAGTTTGCATGGAAGGTAATTTCCTACTCCAAATGGGTTTTCAGATCTTCTACCAATCCTAAACTGGAGTCTTTGGATTGGGAGACTTCATTTATAATTTTCTAGTCATGCACACCTATTTTCCTATATTTTCTAGATTTGTTTTCTATGACTAAAAGTAAATTTTAATATTAAAGAGTAGGACATATCATCTAAACAGAATAGGTTCTGATCTAAAATATTAAATAATATATTTTGGAACTTCTCCTCTGATGTGAACTAATTTAAATTTATTTTACCAATTTTCAGAATTATTTCCTAACCTAAAAATGTGTCCCTATAACTAATAAATGTGAGCAATCAATAAACAGATTCATTTCAGCTTAAAATCTACTTTTAACTCATTCTAAAGTTTTCCAAGCGCTAGGAGAGTTTAAATTTGAATTTACAATGTGTTTGTCTCACCCTTTTAAATTTTAAATCATAATCACATAATCAAATTCCTAAATTTAATATCATATAGGGTTAAAAAGGTAAACCACCCCACCACAGGGTCTATTATATTATTTCATAAATTTCCAGGGGTCTAACTACACATAACAGAGGGGTTTTCCTAATTTTTATTAAGTCCAGGGGCTAAAACTGATTTTAATTGAATTTACATTAATTTCTGAAGTTCCAGGGGCTAGATCAGAAATTTCCGGGGCTAGCTCGTGTTTTCCGAGATCCCCAGGGGGTAGCGCGTAAGAATCCTGGCCTTTATAATGCGGGGCCGACGTGGACCGTCTGATTTAAAACAGACGGCTGAGATTATAACGTCGAACCGGTACGAGGGGGTTTCAGTTCTACCGTGCGATTTAAAATAGACGGCGCACAAGCGGCCACGTCGCCCTGGCCGTGCGCGGGCGGCACTGCCCGGCGGCGTGCGGCGGCGGGAGGCGGCGATCTCGCCAGAAAACTTCGGATCTTCGTCTATTCTTCCTAAAACTGGGATTTCATGGCATAGATCGGTAGAGGGGAGGTCAGGGATCTCACCTCGGGCTTTTTCTTGAGCTTGGAGGCCCTGGAAGGCGGTCGGCGACGAGGTCCGAGATGGAATCGCTGCGGTGCTTGTCGGAGCTGTGCCTAGAGCGCAAACCACCGAGTTTTCTGCACCTGCATTATTTCCCGGAGGCGGTGGAACAAGCTCGGCGCGTTAGATCAGAAATCCCGAGCGAAGATCGAGAGAAAACGGCCGGAGAAGCTCTGGTTCTCACCGGGAGGAAAAGCAGCCGATCGTGGGAAAAAAAACGGGGCGATGCCGGCGTTTTTATAGACGAGGTAGGACGGCGTGTTTGTTTAGATCAAGCCGGAGTCATCCGGGACCGGGAGTCGGGCTGGGGACGCGGAATTCCGGGTTAGTTGCGATCGGGCGCGCGCGGAAGAGTCCGGCGGTTGGCGCGAGCGGGAGGTCAGAGATGACACGCGGGCCCCACGTGTCAGTGAGAGGGAGAGGGGAGCGCGCGGCTGCGGGCTGGCGCGGGGGTGGGTGGGCCGGCTGGTGGGTTTCGGCCCACTGGCCGGGGTTTTGTTTTTTTCTTTTTCTTTTTCTTTTTCTTTTTCTTTTCTGTTTTGATTTGAATTTGAATTCCAATTTGAATTTGAATTTCTGCACCACATGCAACACGTCGAAAAAATTTTAAATTCCCCTCTTAACAGGATTTTGGGGTGTTACAGAAGCTCCGCGTATCACCCGCAGACGGATGGTCAAACCGAACTGGTGAACCAAGTGTTGGAAGACATGCTACGTGCTTGTGCCATCCACGACGGCAAGAATTGGGACGATCATTTGCCATTGGCGGAATTTTCTTACAACAATGGCTACCAAGCTAGCATTAAGATGGCGCCGTATGAAGCTCTCTACGGCCAGAAATGTCGCACACCCCTTAACTGGTGCGAGTCCAGCGAGCGAGTCATCTACGGCATTGAACTTGTGAATGAAGCTGAAGAATGAGTGCGAGTTATACAAGCCAATCATAAGGCTGCTCAGTCTCGTCAGAAAAGCTATGCGGATAAAATACGCCGTCCTCTCCACTTTGACATCGGGGACCATGTTCATATCCGTGTGTCTCCGATGAAGGGAGTCCATCGTTTCAGAGTGAGGGGTAAACTTGCACCGCGGTTCATTGGTCCGTTCGCCGTCATTGAAAAATGCGGACACGTGGCCTATCGCCTGGAATTACCGGCGTCGCTCGCGGGCATTCACAACGTCTTCCACATCCCTCAGCTGAGGAAGTGCCTCAAACCCTCAGCTGAAATCCGCACAGAAGACATAGAAGTTCTTCAACCGGACCTCATGTACACAGAGTATCCAATCCGGATTATCGATGAAAAGACTCGTGCCACAAGAAACCGGACCTTATGGTTCTATAAGGTCTTGTGGAGCAACCATACCGCTGATGAGGCGACATGGGAAAGCGAGGACTATCTGCGAACGTATTATCCGGACTTGCTATCATCATATACCCGGTAAAGTTTTCTCCGCTTTGCATTTCTTTTGGAATCTCGGGACGAAACTCTTTTAAGGCGGGGATGTAAAATCCCTAAAAAGTGGTAGCAAGAAAAATTCAGCTCATGAACACTTAGGAAAAATGAGAGGAATTTAAACTTTGAATTATAACAGTGTAGGTTCAAAGTGAGGATTTAAATTTCCCAAAAACTTCCAAACATGGAGATCTAAATTTATAACTTGGATCTTCATAGCCCAACTATTCACCCTTCCAAATTTCAGTTCATTTGGAGGAGTTTCAATATTTGTTTGGGATTAAAAGGAGAAGCCCTCTAATCTGAATTTGAAATTCGGTTTCAAGTTTGAGTTTTCTCAATTTGCAAATTTGGTTCCACAAATGTGTTCCTTACATTTGAATTAACAGCCATGCAAAAATCAGAAATTTTGGGCCTGGTTTGCTATATTTTTGGAACAAGGCAAAGGGGAGGATTCAAATGCATTTCAAATTCAAATGATCAAACACAATTAAAATTCTACACCAGAATTCAAACCATTTGAATTCAGCATATTCAAACTATGACTTTGAGGTGAAGTAAAGCCTTTAAGTTTGAGTAGCTGTGGAGAAATATCAGTGGAAAAAGTTGACTGAGAATTGAGGGGATGGGGTCCACATGTCAGTCACCCAATTTCCTTCACCGCCTCTGTTTTTCCTTCGGTCGAACAGCTAGCGAATGCCAGCACCGGCTGCGACCCACTCCCGCTGATTTCCACCGCGCCACCTCCTGCTTGGGAGATAAGCACGCCGAGAAGGATATTTCACCGCCCTGGTGCCCACGTGAATGTTGCCTCACTCGCACATTCGACCCTCTGCTCAGCACGAGTAGCCTCGACCGCCGCTCAGTTGCTCCACGCCGCCGCCCATCACCGACGCAACCCCGGCGTTGTCACGCCCGGTTGAGGTCATAGGAAGGTGCGCAAGGCTATCTAGTTCCTCCCTGAAGACAGTCCATAATGTTCCCCCAAACCGATCCTGAGAACTGCGCATAGTTCGTCGTTCCACGTTCAAACTTTGCTGTCACGACGCTGCACCGTCGACCGGTCGCCTCAGACTCGTTCACACTCAACCAACAGGTGTTCTAGGTGCGTTGTCGACCCTTCTTGTTGTCCTCCTGGTTTGGAGCTAGGTCGTAGCCTAGGTCGGCCGGAATTTGAAGTTTGTCACCGGCGGTTTCTTGGAACCGAGGCGAAAGAAACGGGGAACTCCTCAGCCATATTGGGTTAGGGTTCACAAGAGTCTAGGCATAGGTTCTCCAAGCCATGACAACCCTTCTCGAGCAAACGGCAAGCAAAACCATGCAGATTCCGAAGGGTTCTCCGTGTTTTCCCTGACGGCGGTGAAGAACCACTTCAGTCGCACGGTGAGCTTATGTTTCCAGCCGTTTTCCGAGGGATCAGGGTAGTGTTCCGGGTTCCCCATGTTACGGCGGTGCTGTAGGACAAAACCGCGGTCGGTTTCCGGGCTCGCCGGGTGAGTACCATGTCGCCGGAGTCGCCCGAGTTACTGCCACCGTCGGGGAGGTATTTCCGGCCATTTAGCGCCACCACCGAGCTCACCAGAGTATTCCTCGTCGGGTTTTGAGCACAGGCGGCGAGGATTGAGCCGTCTAAGGCACGGGGCAGCCGTTCCGGCGAGGCACATTCGTTCCTCCGGCGAGGAGGCCGGCCGGGCGCGAGGTAGACGAAGGTGAAGGCCTGCCCCACCTATCAGTGGCACTGGTTAGGCGCCGGATCATGGCGCGGCTCAGGATCTGCTGTGGCTGCGCAGGTTAACTCCGTAGCCCCCGATGTTGCCGCAATTTCACTGGTCCGGTTTAAAACGGTGGGCCCAGTCACAATTATTTGAAGTTTCTGTTAGGGAAATAATTCCAAGAATTAGCTAATCTTTGCAAGCCCATAACTTTGTGTAGAAAACTCCAAAAAGAGTGAGACCAATTTTGTTGGAATCCTCATGAGTACTTCACACAGAAACAAATTGCTTACTATGAAAATGCCCAGGATTTTCTGTAGAATTGTTTTTAGTAAATCGTTTAGGGATTTATTACAGGAGCAATTCTTTATGAAATATTCCCAAATTTTGGCAGCTAGTCCTTTTCATAGTTACTGATCTCCAATAAAAATTTGGGCTTCATTTGAGTTCATTTGCTAGGCTAAACTGCCTTCCCAAGTTCAGCCTTTATTTGAAAATTCCAATTTAAACAGAAACTATTTCAGAACTCCTGTTCAACTTCAAAAATTCATATCTCTCTGTTGGTAGCTCCAAAAATGGTGAAACAAATTTTGTTAGAGCCATGGAGACTTACCCTAATCAGATCTTCCACTGTTAGCTATGTCAAAGCTCCTGATTTGGGCTCAAAATGCAGAGAAGCCTTGTGCTTGTGGAAATTTTGGAGACCACAACGTGCAATGACATTTCTCCAAATTTTGCTCAGATCATCCTTAGAGAGTCTAGTATCCACTGTAAAAATCCCAAAGCCAATTAACGGTCCTAAATAGCAGTAGCTATAAATAGAAGTTCATATCTTATAAATCCTTAATACTTACACACATATTTGTTACATTTCGTTTAGTGACCGAAGTTGAAGACGCACCAGAGCCCTTGGACGTCCTCCCACCAGAAGCTAACTTCCCGTTTGACTCGCAACCAGGCAAGCCCCGGTTTGCACTTAAGTACCTTTTATAAAGCTTTTTATTTGTATCACTTACGTCTAGGGTGAATGTTTGCATTAGAGTTAGGGTGATTGAAACCCCACTTGCATAACCTTTTAAATCCTATGGAGGGTTGGGTAGCTTACAGACTCGATGAGTAGAGAATGCCATGCTAATATGCTTAGGATCTCGGTAGAAGTCGCGAGTAGTTGGAATCTACTCGCGAGGTAAGGTTTTATCACACGGTTTGGTCAGAATAGAGAATGGCTTAAAAGTGGAGAAAATGAGACCCAGCAGGGGGGATAGGAAGCAGTGAGCAGAGGTCTCACGTGCGTAGCCCTGTTGGTGTCGATTGAGGACCGGATCGTGTGCGGGCCTGATGAACAAGTGTCGAGCAGTACCGGATGGCATACTGACATAAGCAGGAAACCGATGTAATAGGTTAACCTGGGTGCTGAGGCTTACCCAACCGTAAATAGGAGTGGGTTGAGGGTAGCAAGGTGTAAATCTGCCGGTGGGCACAGTCACGCTCCACGCAGGGACCTCCTGCCCGTTACGGATGGACCGGTTCGGTGTTTGGGTTGCCTTTGAAAGGTTGTTGCATACAACAGAGTAGGAAGGGGTGTGGAATCACGCTTCTGAAAGTGGGTGTATGCAACGTGTTGTACGGGTGTCTCCTGATTGCAATCACCGTCCCTCGCGGTTATTTGAGTACCGCTTGTTCACTGTTCCGTGACGTAGTAAGAAGTGAAGTAAGCCAGTTGAATGATAACATGCTGTGATGATAGCTTAATGTTTTGGAAACCATGTCTGCTGTAGATGTAGAGCAAATTAAGTTTACTTTCCGCTTTGGGCATCACCACATCAGAGAAAAGTGTTTCTTGTTTGATTGTGGACTTCCGATGTGAGGGCTGCCTAAGGCACATGAATCTGCTGCTATAAAACTGAAAACAAGGATCAACTTATAGGTGTGTCTTTGACGCAAAGTCCTTTTTCCTATCTTACATATCCCTGCATGTAGAGTTCCATGCCTATGCTAGACGGTTAAGCCTTGCTGAGCCATCGTGCTCACGGTTACAATATTTGAGCTGTGTGCAGGTGAGAGTTATGAGGAGGGATCCGAGGACGAGGCGATGCCCCGTCGGGGTACACGGCCGAGCTGGAGCCCTGCACGCCGCCATAATCTCCGGTTACTTGCTGCTAGTGTGTAGCGTCCCCGGGCTGGACGGCTGCACTTTTGCATAGTTAGGATGAGCGGCCATATATGTATAATACTTTGCTGTTACTTAAGTTTTTGTAAAAGACTTCCGCTGTTTTATATCAAACAAAAGTTGTATGTTGTTCTTTATTCTTTTCTTGTGTGCTGTTGGGTACCGCATCGCACGGCACCACCCTATGCGATCCTGGATTGGGTGAACCACGGGGTGGTCCCCACACTGCTGCCCTTACTCCCTGCTCGGTCTCATTTTTCTTGCCATGTGTTTCATTTGCTATCTTTACCCGAGTCAAGTGCCTCTAGCCTATTCTCGCGAGCAGTTCCAAGTACTCGACTTGTACCGAATCCTACACTATCTTAGCATTGCAGTAGCTAACAAGGTTTTCAAACCTAATCCCAACCCAGGGTTTTCTTGGCTATGCATTTGGGTTTCAAATAAGACTCTAATGCAAGAAGTAAGTGGGTGCTCAAAGTAAGTTCTCAAAACAGTAAAAATTTGTAAAAGGGTTAATGCAAACCAGAGCTTGTCTTGCTGCTCTTGGTCGTAGGCTAGCTGTTCTTCCAGAGTGACAAAGTCTAAGACTTCGGGTCCCTCCTCAACCTTAGCGATTACATGAGAGAATATATACATGTATCAATTTGAATGCATTTAAATTGAAGTTTAAACTTGTGAGGACTATAAGTCATACTAGACAGACCGACTGACTCTGAAATTTTTACTGTGGTTTGGTTACAACCTAAACAGAGGCTTGGCCAAGTTTCATTTACAGAAAAGCTCATTTGAGCTCTCCACAAATAATTATGTGCTTGGCCTTAAGTAGAGCTCCTAGGTTGTTCTAGGGATTTTCATGAAGCAAGACATGACTTTCTGAAAACTAGGTTTTCATAGGGTTCTAATAGAGTTGGTTTCGCTTAATTTTAAGGTTCCTAGCTAAAGATATGAGCTAAACAATTTCAGAGAAATTCTGAAAATGTTTCTGGACATTTTCTATTTTCTCTGTAACAGTTTTATTAATCACACCATTAGGTGGATCAAATGAGCTCAAATGGATCTGAAATTTTATGGTATATCAGGGATATTTTGGTGAATATCACAGCAAAATTTCAGAAATTTCCTCCAAAGGGTTCTCCAGTTAAAATTCAAGAGTTTAAATTTTGAAGAATTAATTCTGGAGAAATAAGGATTTTCATGAAGTGAAACTTGATTTATTGGAAAGTAATCAGAGAGCTGAATCCAACAAAATTTGGTTCACTCAATTTGGAGTTTCCTAGCCAAAGTTATGTGGGTTTGAAATTTGAACTAAATCTAAAAATCGGGGAAATGTTTAAATTGCTGCGCATGGGACCGGGGCTATGTGTCAACTTCTCAGCGGTCGACACACGGGGTTACGGAATCTTTCGCACGCAGCCGCACCCGATCCGGTGCCACAGCAAATCCCAGTTTTAAAATATCCGCTGACACGTGGAACCGGGGGCTTCGTCTACCTCCGGCGACCCGCGCTCGGCCGCCGCCCCTCTCGCCAGAGTGCTCGCCGGAGGGCTCCTGTCGTGCGACAAACTCCATGATTTTAGCCGCCTCTGCCTAAATCCATCCGGGGAACACGATGCTGGGCTCAGCTCGTCGTGACAGTCACCGGAATACGGCCGGCGACGAGCGGCGACTTCGGAAGAACTTCGGCCGTGTCGACCGGACTTCCTAGCACCCCAACCGATCGAGAAAAAGGTCGTCGAGCATCAGTGGACCCTAGGAAAGATCGACATGAGCTCCATATAGCTCGGAAATGGTCGTACTAGGCGGTCACCGTGCGACCTAGGCCGGAAATCGGGAATTCTCCTAAAACTCGAAGAACAGTGGTTTCCCCCAATAGTTCTTCGTGGTTTTGGCTCTTATGAACTCGCACGGACACCTAGAAGTGCTTCCCCTTGTGAGAGGATGAGTGGTGCGGTGTGTATCATGAATTTTGTGAATCGGTCTGGCCATCAATTTTGTATACCGTCGCAAAATCGTGAAATTCCGGCGTGGGTAGTTTATGTCACGCCGCCGGGGCTTGCGGTAATGAAACAGGGACTGAAGGCAAACCTTTCTGCTATTCACAGCTCGGAAAACGACAGGCTGTGGTGGCCGTATGGGTCGTCCCCATGACGGCGGCTCGGGTTTAACTGAGGAATGGAAGAACGTCACGGTGGAGCTCGAGGAGGGTTGATCAGGGTCCGGAACCGGTGCGAGGACGTCAAGGAAGACTCGGCGCACTCGGTTATGGTCTCAGATCGCCGTGAAAACCACACGGTCGTCCGGGCGACGAGTGATGAGGACATCACAACAGTGGATACTCACATTGATATACAAGGACCAATCACAAGAGGACGAGCACGATTACTAAATCAGCAGGTGAACTCGTTCCTAACTTCCTACCCATGTGATTTTGAGAATGGATTGCTATTGAATGATTTAATTGTTATTAGGAACCATGGACATGATCAACAAGTGAAGGTAGGAGGATTTGGGGACGTGGAGAATCAGATGGGACGTCCACAAGTTGATGGAAACAGTCACCAACTCGGACTCGAGTTCAACTCGGAGTCCAGGAGCAGTACATCTTAAAACGGACGCCCAGGATGCATACGGACTCTGTTTTTGACGTTCCACATATGCATGGAAAGATGAGAAGATAAATTTTGCAATGGTTTTGGTCCCACATTAAAATTCGCCAGGAGTCGTTAGAATTTTTGAAACAAGTTGAATTCGGAGTTCTGTCCGGTGTTGCACCACCGTATTGGGCTTTTGGGCCTTGTATCCCGTATGAGTCCATTAGGGACGCGTCTAAGGGTCTTATGGTCGAACCCTAGCCTTTAAATACTGCAGCCGCCAGCCATATTTGGGGGGTTTTGCTTAGATTAAACACTTTCACCGTTCTACGGTTTGTGAGACCCCAATTTTGCAATTTCGGATTGCATCTTCGTCGTTCTTGCTTGTGTTCTTGGTTGCACCTGCAGGGATAGCCTTCTTGCCGTGGTCAAGCGTGTGAAGCACGGTTGACAACCAACGGGGCAGTGGTGTAGTGATTGCAGGAGTGTTCGGGTCTGCTCGAGTTCCTCGGATCATCAACGTCGAGATCTCCACTTCAATCGACCTACCTTTCGGAAGATCGGGCCTAAACAACTCATCATTTGGTATCAGAGCACCGTATTGGGCTTTTGGGCCTTGTATCCCGTATGAGTCCATTAGGGACGCGTCTAAGTGTCTTATGGTCGAACCCTAGCCTTTAAATACTGCAGCCGCCGGCCAGATTTTGGGGGGTTTTGCTTAGATTAAACACTTTCGCCGTTCTACGGTTTGTGAGACCCCAATTTCGGATTGCATCTTCGTCGTTCTTGCTTGTGTTCTTGGTTGCACCTGCAGGGATAGCCTTCTTGGTGAGGTCGAGCGTGTGAAGCATTGTTGATAACCAACAGAGCAGTGGTGTAGTGATTGCAGGGGTGTTCGGGTCTGCTCGAGTTCCTCGGATCATCAACGTCGAGATCTCCACTTCAATCGACCTACCTTTCGGAAGATCGGGCCTAAACAACTCATCATTTGGTATTAGATTTCAGGTTGCCCATGAGGTACTTTAATTTCCCACTAGATTAGTTTTTGTTTTTCATACCTAGAGTCCACAGAAAAACCCACAAAAAAATATATCGTGTTACCGATTCCTAGACTATAGTGCCTGCAAGTTTTCGTTTTTCAGTTTGCATTGTTGAGTTTGCATTCGTGTGGTCGAGTCTTGTTGCTGGTTTAGCTTTGTGGTTTTGGGTCGTAGTTATTGTTTTTATTCCTTGTTTTTCTTGCTGCTCACCTATTCCACAATTCCTAAACAACAAACCAAGCCACCAAGATCATCGGTTTGCCCTAGCTAGCCGCCTTGCGTGAACTCCCGCATCGCCAGCCCTAGAAAGGTGACAAACCATTGTGCCAGTCCTCCTTGATTCATCACACAACATCCCATCAGCCATCGTTGCTAAATTCCGATTGTTTTTCACATCCTATTGCGAGATCTTTTTCAAAACCGAGTTTGAATCAACATAAAAAAAACAGTAATTCGGGTAGCCTACCTTAAAACGGCCATAACTTTTGCATACGAACTCGAAATTGGGCGATTTTTATTTTCAAATTGATCTACTCAAAATTTCGCAAGCGATTTTCCATGGCTTTGCCATGTTCGGCAAAATTTGTTTGGCCAAATTCCCCTCGGAAGATAGACTATGCGGCCTCTGAAGTTTCAACACAAATTTTAAAGAATCTTCTTGATTTTCTATAGGCCACATCTTACATCCAATTGAGCTGCAAAGTTGTGTGCTTCCTATTTTTGTGCTCTCAAGTAAACAAAAAATATCAGAAAAATATTATAAAAAGAAAAAAATAGTGAAGAGAGCACAGATATTAAAGCATTGACAGCACACACTTGAAACAGTTGGCATATCCACTTGTGTTGTACTTGTTGCTTATATCTTCCTGATCTTCTATTTGCCTCTCTACCGCCTTGTGTTGTGCTAGGCCTAGAACACTTGTTAACCAGCAACAGTTCCTACATTGAATACATATTCAACTTTGTTTTGTTGTTAACGATTTTCTTTGCCTATTAGCCACTATATTGTGCCATCCAAGCGCCACTTTTCCTCTTGAGCAGAACAGGTACCTTTGCAATTACTCCACGCTTCATTGG
This sequence comes from Neostapfia colusana, assembly GCA_030760725.1. Classification (NCBI taxonomy): domain Eukaryota; kingdom Viridiplantae; phylum Streptophyta; class Magnoliopsida; order Poales; family Poaceae; genus Neostapfia; species Neostapfia colusana. Next base: position 35,031,349 of record JASWHV010000019.1, on the reverse strand, counting down.
TTCTCACCGTCCACCGTTTACCACCTGCTGTATCGGTAAGAATACTTGTAAGAACGTGGTAAGACGCTTGAGAGAGAGAGATTGTTTTCTTCCTTCCACTTTTCACATTGCCACTATCCTTTGTAGTTGATAGGGATAACATCTTTTTGTTGTCTTTTGTTTACTACTAACAATGGCAGAAGATAAAAGGGATGATGAATGTGTTCAACATGCTGAGTTGCGTGACATGATGAGGGAAATGACAGATATGTTCACCAAAACCCAAGCATTGACAGAGGCGTCATTGACGACCTTGAATCGCCAACTTGCTGATCTTGTTGTTCGAATGGATACTCTTGAGGCGCGGCTGCCTCTCACTGAAGATCGTGAAGACGATGCCTATAATATGGAAGATCATAACAATCAACCACAACTTCCACGTTATCTACAAGGTATGGGAAGTAATTATCGTTATAATTACAATGATCATCATAACAATTTTAATCGCCCTCTTGATGATCCTTTTGCTAAAGTCAAATTTACTATACCCTCTTTTTCTGGTGCTTATGATGCTGAGGCATATCTTGATTGGGAGATGACAGTAGAGCAGAAATTTAATGCCCACCTTGTTCCTGAACAACATAGAGTTCATCAAGCCACTAGTGAGTTTAAGGATTTTGCTATCATATGGTGGAATGAACTTGTTAAAACTAGAACTGATCCTCCAACATGGGATAGATTAAAGGAAGCTATGCATATTTGTTTTGTTCCTCCTTCTTTTCAGCGGGACCTTCGCAAAAAATTGCAACGCTTAGACCAAGGTAACATGTCCGTAGAGGAGTATTATCAAGAGTTACAAAAGGGTATGTTGCGCGGTGGGGTAGTAGAGGACATGGATGATAAAATAGCTCGTTTTTATGGGGGGGTTGAGGCGTGAAATTCAGAACATTGTTGATTATAAGGAATATGATACTGTTAACAGATTATTTCTGCTGGCTATGTTAGCATGAGGAGCACATTTACACCGCGTTCGACATCTACACCATCCAAAACAGCACCATCTTCGAGTTTTCCTACTGCCACTACACCATCCAATGGTGGCCAACGAACTTCATCTACTGCTCCATTTCCTCGCGCGCCGGAGGGCAGCAAGACGACATCATTCAAGCCTACGTCTTCCACTCCTTCCACAAGTCAAACTTCCAACATTAAGTGTCACCGCTGCCAGGGAGTTGGTCATGTGATGAAAGATTGCCCTAGCAAACGAGCATACATAGCACGAGACGATGGCGGGTATGATAGTACTTCGGATGTGGAAGATGAATATTCTCTTGCTACTAACGTTGCAGGACCAAAAGATGACCACTATAGCACAGATGAAGAGGTACTTGGTACTGCAGCAACAGAAAATTATGGAAGCATAATTGTGCAGCGTGCTTTGAGCTCCAAAGTTGAGGCGGATGACAAGCTACAACGACACAATCTTTTTCACATGTTTCTCATCGTCAAGGACTGCCGCGTGCACAATATAATTGTTGGAGGCAGCTGCAACAACTTGGTGAACACGGATGTGGTCAAGAAACTTGGGTTGACAACAAGAGCACACCCTCATCCATACCACATTCAGTAGTTCAACAACAGCGGTAAGGTTAGGGTAACACAAACAGCGAGGGTACATTTTTCGGTTGGTTCTTACCATGATTTTGCTGATTTTGATGTCGTACCTATGGATGCTTGTTCTCTTTTGTTGGGACGTCCATGGGAATTTGATACGGATGCTATTCATCATGGTAGAACTAATAAATATACTCTGATGCACAAAGGAAAGAAAATCACTTTGCTTCCTATGACTCCTGCTGAAATTGTACATTTTGAGAAAAGTAAAACACGTGATGATAAGGCAACAAAATCACTAGACTCTGAAAAACAGCAAGTAATTAAGTTAAAATCACCTTCGTTGCTCACAACTAAATCTGACCTTGCTGATTTATTGAATACCAAGGGGATGTACTACGCTTTAGTATGCAAAGAAGCCATGTTTTCAATTCATGAAGTGTCCATTGCATTGCCCCCTGCTGTTGCTAACCTTTTGCAGGATTTTGCGGATGTGTTTCCCCCCGAGATACCCCCTGGATTACCACCTATGAGGGGCATTGAACATAAGATCGACTTGATTCCAGGGGCAAGTTTGCCAAATCGTGCGGCGTACAGGGCGAATCCGGAAGAGACAAGGGAAATTTAGCGACAAGTTCAAGATCTTTTGAACTGTGGGTATATTCATGAAAGCCTTAGTCCTTGTTCTGTTCCTGTTCTTTTGGTTCCTAAGAAAGATGGTAGCTGGCGCATGTGTGTTGATTGTAGAGCGATTAATAACATCACTATTCGATATCGTTATCCTATTCCTCGCTTAGATGACATGCTTGATGAATTGAGTGGTGCTATTATTTTTACAAAAATTGACTTGCGTAGTGGTTACCACCAAATTAGAATGGCACTAGGAGATGAATGGAAAACTGCATTTAAAACCAAGTTTGGACTTTATGAGTGGTTAGTAATGCCTTTTGGTTTAACTAATGCACCTAGCACTTTTATGCGATTAATGAACGAGGTTTTACGTCCTTTTATTAGAAAATTTGTGGTGGTTTTACTTTGATGATATCCTCATTTACAGCAAGTCATATGACGAACATCTTAATCACTCACGTGCTGTTTTTAGTGTCTTGAGAGATGCACGTTTGTTTGGTAACCTCAAAAATTGCGTCTTTTGCACCAATCGAGTTTTGTTTCTTGGATCGTTTCATCGCAGGGAATTGAGATGGATGAGGCAAAAATTGTGGCGATCAGTAGCTGGCCAACTCCATCGACCGTCACGCAGGTGCGTAGTTTTCTTGGTCTTGTAAGTTTTTATCGATGATTTGTGCGGGATTTCAGCACCATTGCAGCACCTCTCCATGAACTGACGAAGAAGGGAGTGCAGTTTCGATGGGGCGAACAGCAGCAACAAGCTTTTGATGTTCTCAAATCAAAGCCTACACAAGCACCATTGCTACAACTTCCTGATTTTGACAAGACATTTGAGCTAGAATGTGATGCAAGCGGCATTGGTATTGGAGATGTTCTCATACAAGGAGGTAAACCCGTTGCATTCTTTTGTGAAAAATTCCATGGTCCTTCTCTGAATTATTCTACTTATGATAAGGAATTGTATGTCTTAGTGTGAGTTCTACAAACTTGGCAACATTACCTGTGGTCTAAGGAGTTCGTCATACATTCCGATCATGAATCTTTGAAGTATCTTAAGTGTCAAAACAATCTGAATAAATGACATGCTAAATGGATTGAGTTCATAGAATCATTTCCATACATCATTAAGCATAAGAAAGGGAAGGAGAATGTTATTGCAGATGCAATATCTAGACGTTACACTATGCTGTCCCAACTTGATCATAAAATATTTGGTTTACAAACAATAAAAGGATTATATCCTACAGATTTGGACTTCAAAGATGTCTTTGAAAATTGTAGAGAAGGAAGAACATGGAATAAATATGTACTATGGGAGGGCCTCCTGTATCGTTCTAACAAGCTATGCGTTCCTGCTAGTTCCGTTCGCCTATTACTTTTGCAGGAAGCACATGGAAGAGGTTTGATGGGACATTTTGGAGTGAAGAAAACGGAGGACGTGCTGGCCACACACTTCTTTTGTCCAAAGATGAGACGTGATGTCGAGCGCTATGTGTCACGATGCACTACTTGCAATAAAGCTAAGTCTCGACTTAATCCACATGGTCTTTATATGCCTCTTCCTGTTCCTAGTGTACCTTGGCAGGATATTTCCATGGATTTTGTTTTGGGATTGCTTAGGACTAAGAGGGGGAGGGATAGTATTTTTGTGGTTATTGATCATTTCTCCAAAATGTAAAAGTCCCAAAACATGTAAATAGAAAACTTGAGCTATGAATAAAGTTGAGTTTATATGCAAGAAATGGGACTTACAAAAACTTTTGTATACTCATGAAAGTATTGGCTTGTGCAATAAAACATTGAATTCAGTTTGAACTAAAAGGGTCACTTCAAAAGGAAGAAGGGCATTTTCAAAAGAGGAAATTAAAACTGTGGTTTGAGAAGTTGTATTTGCCATGGCCAACTCAAAGATCAGAGGACATAATTGAATTCCTCAGGTCCAAATTATGAGGGAGCCCAGTTTTGAGCAAATTTGGAGGTGCTTTGATATGAATGTCAAAGGAACTTGTAAATTTCATCCAAATTTGAATTTAAACTCAAAACTGAGGAACAACTTGTCAAATTGTCAAATGACTTTTGGATTTGAGTTCCTCAGAGCTGAGTTTGCACTAGGCCAAAAATCTGGAGATATTTGAGAAAGAAACTTGGTGGGGCCCAATTGTCATAGAAGAGAAGGAAAACTTAACACCTATGTGTTTGCTCTCAGGTTAGACCGAGCTCCTGGCGCCACCGAGGCTACCCCAACGCCACCGCCTCACCCGCCCTCGCGCGCTGGTGACCAGCTTACCGCCCCCCTCCCTGCCTCGGCGTGATCTTTTTCCTCTGAACCGAGCCAACGGTGTTTCTCTTCTCCTCCTCGCGCCCGGTAAACCCCGAGCTCGCCGCCGCTTCAGGTCTGACCGGAGGTGCATGCAAAACCAGCGCGCAGCACTGTCTGAGCCGCAAAACGGCAAGGCCTGATCGCCCTCCACTCCCTCAGCGCAAGTGCAGTCAGGTTCCGGCCTCCCTTCCCTAGCAAAGCTCGTTTCCGCGTCAACCGAACTGCACAGAAGCTCGTCGTTCCCGTGGACAGCCCACTCCGTGGATTTTCCTAACCAAGCGAGGACGGTCATCGGTGCGCTGTTGGTCACTGCTTCTTCCACCCAAACCACAAGGCGAGCCGTGAACCACCGAGCGAGAATTCGGAGAAACTTCGCCGGCGGCCACAGAACGACGTTCCGGTATGAATTCTCCAAATTTCCCCTCCCTTCTCGTCTTTAGGTCACTAAACTGTGCTCAAAGGATCTAGACTCGAGGGCGACCCGATCCCCTCCCCAATCCTGGCTTGAAACCCCATATTAGCAGACCATTTTGAAGTCTCCGAGCGGCGATCATGGCGGGAACCGCCGGGCACACGGTGAACCCCCACTTGCCGCCGTTTCCGAGCCAGTTTGATGCCGTGCCGAGTTAGCCTAACTTCCACTGCTGCTTTAGAGCGTGTCTGCCGAACTTTTGGCGGGCTAGGGTGCTCGGGCCACGGCGCCGAAGCTGTACCGAAGTGTGCGCACGTCGCCGGCCTACTTCCGGTCACCGGCAGCCCGAGCCAACCCCGTAGACATGTTCCCCGACCCTGAAAACCCCCAGGCGGCGAGTCTCCGGCCGAGGGGCGGCCGGGAAGCCGGTTCCGGCGAGCTCCAGTGGAGCGCCGGCGAGGGGAAGGCACGGGAGCGGGAGGAAGAAGAAGACCCCCATCGAGCCCACGTGTCAGCAGCTGAAGATTAAAAATCCGGATCGGCTGTGGCGTGTGATCCAGTGTGGTGGCACGGGAAAAGGTCTGCGGCCCCGTGTGGCTTAGCTCCGGCAACCGACACGTGTTGGATGGACCCACCGTCAGAGTTTGAACATTTCCCGGATTAATTTGAATTCCAGATTTGGTTCAAACTTTAGAACCTCATAACTTTTGCTAGGAAGCTCCAAATTTAGTGATTCAAATTGGGTTGGATTCAGGATGAAAAACTCTATCCAAATATACAATCCAATTTGCAAGAAAACCAATAGAAAATTCTGGAGAATTCTTTAAAGCTTTTCAGCAAAAGAATTTTAGAGGGAGTTTGGTTCCTCCAAAATTACCCAAATTTTGCCAGGATATTCTTTAGGATATTAGGAGACTCCTGTCAAAGTTTCAGCTCATTTGAAGTTGATTTAGTTAGGGTAATTATAATTCCAAGTTTCTGCATTCAAATAAATACAGAAACATTTTCAGAGCAATTCCCAAAACTTGGAAATTCAGTTCTGGGCATTCCTTAGCTCCAAAAAATCTTAGGAAAATTCATGCATGCTCCCTAAGCTATGTATGAAATTGTAGTTCACTTGGATTTGCATGAAAGTGCAAATTTATTCAAAATTAATTCCTTTTGGCTTAGATGCTTAAGGAATTATTCTGGGTGATCCACTTAGTGAAATATTCTGAATTTTGGTCCAGAGGACTTTCTTGTGACAAGGAACTCACAAGAAAATTTCCAGCTCCATTGGAGCCCTGGATCAGTAGTGTTCTGTTCAACCAATCAGGTGATCACCACCCAAGTGACGAATTTCACTTCTCACTTGATGATAGTGCTTAGACACACATCCAAACCACCACCCTCAGTGTCATTTTAAATTCTTGAACAGAGTTCCAGTTTTAAACTTCGCTTTAGCATTTGTTAGCAAAAAGTTTTACAATTAAACATGTATGCATGTTCATAACGTGTAGTGTTTAAACGTGGAAGAGGGGAGGAAAGGTGAAGTTTGAATCAAGGAGCAAGAAGGCCAGTGTTTGATATCCAAGTCATCATCAGCAGCAACTAACTTCATTTTATCTGACTTTAGTCACCTGCGAAACCAAGGCAAGCCCCGGTTTGCACTTAAGTCGTTTTTAAAGTTTTCCTTTGTTCACTACTATTGGTCAAAGTGTGTATGTGCATTAGGTCAAGGATGTTTTATACTCCACTTGCATAACCAAACATGAACCCTGAGGTCAAGGGTAGCATTGGGTCATCGCTGTAGAATAATGCCGTGCTAAATAGCTTAGGACATCCGGTAGAAGTCGAGTAGTTGGAATCTACTCACGAGCTATAGACGAGAGTACCTGGGTGTAGATGGAAAAAGAGGGCAAACTAAAGTTTACATTTCCAAAGATGAGACCGGGCAGGATAGGTAGGCAGCGACAAGACGAGGTCTTGGTCGAGTAGCTCTGCCTGTGTCGGTTAAGGACCGATGCGTGTGCGGCACCTAGGAGCAGGTATTGAGTTGTGTACCGGATGCTTACTGACATATGGGAATCAGGAAACCGATATACCAGGTTCACTGGGTTGTAGAGGCATACCACATCATCTCGTTAGACCTATGAGCCCGAGACGGCGCGACCGGTTCTACAGTCTAGTGTCCTGAGAAAGGTTGCCACATACGACATAATGAAGGACGCCAGAGTTGGGTCTTCAGAGGCGGGCGTATGTGTCGAGTTATCCGGGTAGTGTTTGATTCGAATCACCGTCCATCGCGGTTATTGATTACTGCTTGCTCCCTGTGTTGTGACGTAGTAATCAAGTTGTGTGGAAATAGTTTGCAAAGTTTTAAATGCTGTTATGATAATTATAGAGTTGCATGAAAACCATGTTTGAAGTAGAGATAGATCAAACTAAAGTTATTTTTCCACCTTGGGACAAGTAACATTGGAACAAAGTGTTTCTTGTTTGATTGTGGAGTTCCAATGTTGCTAAGCGCAAGGTCACTACTATTATGGCTAAAAGCTGAAGGTTAAGGATGAACGCGTAGGCGAGTCTTTTCGCAAATGACAGGGTTAAGTCTTAGGTTACTTTCATGTAGAGTTTCCTGCCTTAGGAGAGACGGTTAAGTCTTTCTGAGCCTTTGTGCTCACTCTTGCTATATAAGTGGTTTTGCAGGTAAACATCGACGCTATAAAGAAGGTTGTCCAGTGAGACTCGGGAACTTCCGAGTTATGTCACCCTTGGAGAACCTAGCCGCTGCCATGTCTTCGTGTTGCTAGTGAGAGGAGTCCGCGGGCTGGACCCCTCCTCGAGTGCTTCTTAGATACTCCACGTGAGCTGTTTATAGACTTCCGCTGTAGCTATTTTATGTAAATTATTTACAAAGAACAATTTGTAAAGCTTCCGCTTTAATTTATGTAATACATTGTTCCTATATGTGTGCTGTTCGGTGCCGCATAACACGGCACCACCCAATGCGATCCCCGGGCGAGGCGGCACGACCCTGTGATGGAGGTCGGGCTCCCTCAGCGTGGTATCAGAGCCGCATTGGTAATAGCACACGGAATAAGGATCATATTACGACTAAAACTTAGGATACGGTGAGGAAACGATATTAGGCCCACATAAGGACTATAGTAGTATAGTTACTTAAAGTGGCATTGCTAACTTACTTGTTAAAATTCTGAAATTTTGATTATGCAACGACGCACCTACGTTCAGGTAAGAATGGTAAGGAACGCCACCGAAAGCGGTTCAATTTCGGTTAGCTCCCCTGACGAGGAAAGTGGTTCAGGGATAGGTCTCACAGCTTGGTGTGAGACGTCAATATGAAACTCTTGGACTCTTCATGTTCCTGAGTTCATATGAAACGCTGATCCCTAGCGTGCATTAGGCAAGTAAGTGGAGACCCCATCGTGTGGTCAGTAACGCGAGTGTGTTCGTCTGGAAGTAGCCCAGGAGAATATACGCAGCGCTTGCCATCGGCGTGCCCTGCAGGGCAGTAGGTGGTATCCGTTGGGTTGATAACATTCCCAACCGTGACGACCCGTTCATGACATACTCGGGTTCCCCGTTGTGTGGTGTTGAAACATGATCACGTGCCTTGAGACGTGGCTTAACTCAAGGACGGCCGTATGACAATGATATGAGCATTTGTATTTACTTTCAAATATGGAACTGCCTGAAATGAAACAAACCTTTGAGTGCACCACTATTGAGTGTTTTTCTGCAGGTACTAACCACGTATGTATCCCGTGTAGTACACGTGTGCGAGAGACCGTCTTAGTGCCACTGATCATACGTATATGCCGGTGTAATCCGGTTAGGATTTTCCTTTGGTGAGGTAACGTAGTACCGACATGAGTCTTACGGTGCATCGACATCGTACTACACTTAATAACCTCTTCCCTATGAAGAAATGATTCAGGAACTAACTTTCAACTAAAAATGGAAGTTTGAAACAAGTAGTAGCTACTGAACTCTTATTTTGAGCTAAGATTCAAATGAGAGTATGACTAGGCGTCAAAGTTTTCAAAAACAGAGTGCTCTGTTTCTGGCAGGAATTCTTGCTGGACTTTAACAGAGCATAACTCTGAGTAACTTGACCCAAATAAGGTGTATGATACTGTTCGGGAAATATTTTCAAGTGCTCTACAACTTTCTTGTAGGCCTCCAGAGCAGAATCACACATTAAGTGGGTGAAAAGTCCAGTGGAAGGCAAGCAGTTCAGAACCAGGACAGTAGCAAAAACCTCTCTGGACCTTTCTGTTTTTAAGCCATAACTTCCTGTAGAAGAATCCTTAAGGATCCTATGAATACTCGTTGGAGAGATACTGAAGTTTACTACAACTTTGGTATTGAACTCGAGTCAAGAATTTGTTGATAACTTGAGTAAAATTTGGAGTTTGTGTGAACTGGTCAGGGTAGTCCCGCTGATTAGTTTAGCGTACTTAAGATTTGTTTAAACGTGAATGTGGTTATGCTTTCATAAAGTTCATGACATGTTCATGTTTTACTTATCTTTACTTACTACTGAGATAGAATTTTGATTAACTCAAAATTTTGTTTCGTGCAGTATTGTACGCACACATCCTCAAATGGAGATTGGAGATTCAAGTCGAGGTGGAAATGACTCGACTTCATCACAAGAGCCATTGCCAACTGGATTGGCTGAAATTATGGCAAAGATGAATGAAACTCTCCAAACTCTAGTTCACCAAGGCATAGATCGAGAAGCTCAATGTCACATGCCAACCCCGAGCACGTATCTGGATTTCTTGGCGACACAACCGCCGGTATTCTCTGAGGCGGCTGACCATTGTGAAGCAAATCACTGGTTACGTGTCATTCAATCCAAGTTCGGGTTGATCCAATGTGATGAATTCTCGAAGACTCTATATGCCGCTCAGCAGCTTCACGGCTTTTCTGGAGCATGGTGGGCATACTACCTTACTGTCCAACCAGCAGGGCATCGTGTCACATGGGCAGAGTTCCAGGCTGCATTTCGTGCCCGTTTCATCCCTGCGGGCATAATGCAAACCAGTCTGGATGAGTTCTGGAGTCTGAAGCAAGGGGACATGAGTGTTATTGAGTATGCGAAGGAATTCAATCGCTTAGCTCAATATGTCCCTAACTATGTGAAATCACTATCCATTAGGGGTTATCATTTTTATCGAGGGCTGACTGCTAGGCTGCGATGTGAATTGGCTCAAGTTAGCCAAGAGAATTTTGATGAGTTTGTGAGCTGTGCTATCGCTCAAGAATATTATTCCAACCTCTACCTCAAAGACAAGAGGGAGAGGGACTCATCACAAGATGAAGACAATCGTCTGCCTCAGAAGTATTGGTTGGTAATCCGTTCACCTTCCGGTCGAGAGATTCCACAAGAGGTGCAATCATTCTGGGAGTGTGACGACTCTTCTACTCCACAGAGGTCTTATACACCTCCACCGCAGCAGCAACTTATTTCTCCTGCACCTCAGTATCCCCAAGGTGCACCAGAATACTATTTCCCTCAAGAGGTTGAAGATGAACAAGGTGATTTCCCAGCTGAACTGAGTGCTGTCCCACTTCACGCTGACAATGAACTCAATGTCAATGAAGCAACTGAACCGAGCAGAAAGATTGTGTCTGCGGGTCCAGTTCCACAGAGTGATCTTGGGTGTAAAAGCCCAAGAAAAGGGACTTGCAAAAACTTTTCATCACCTCACAACACCGCAGTTCTTGTTGTGGATAGATGGTGAAAAAGTGGGAAGAGCAAGTAACCTCCGTCAAAAGAGTGATTAGAGGGGAAAGCCTTCATTTTCACAAAGTGGGCTTTGGACACATGAACATGAGAGGTTGAGCTCACCCCTAGAACTTGAAAAGTCTTGGGATGGTTCAGTCCAAGTTTCATGAAAGTCCAACACTTTTGAGGCACTTTTTGAGGTATTTGAAAAAGAGGCCAATTTGAATGTAAATTCAAATTGCAGCAACTTTCATCCCTCAAATTCAAAAGTTAGCTTCATATTCAAACTCAGCACATTTTTATGAGTTAGCCCACCAATTTTCATCCCTATTGAAGTTCATCTTGTCAGGAGCTAAATTTGCAATAATTCAAAACTGAATTTGAATTTCAGTTTAAACATGAAGCAAATTTAACCCAACAAAGTTAAATTTGAGAACTCAAATTCAAACCAATACTTGGGGGCTAAGTCTCCCATTCAATGTTCAGTAGCTGGGATATTTATAGAAGAAAGAGGGAGAAAGAATTGGAGGGGAGAAGAGGGCCCACTGGTCAGCCTCCCTGGGGAGCAAACCGACTCGGGCACGCAGTCGAACACCCTGCGGCCGACAGCGCACGGGGTCGACCCCGTCCCAACGCGGCCACCGCGCCACCTCCTGCTCGGGGGGATGAGGGCGCCGGCTACAAAACACGTGATCGCACCCTGGTCGGCGTGAATCCGCTCCCCATTCTCTCGGTTCCACCCGCCTACATCCGAAGCAGCGCACCCGGAGTCGCCGCCCTCTAATCGCCGGCGCCCGGACAGCACAGGCTTCCTCGTGCCCAACGCTCAACACGAGAATCAACCGCCACAAGGTGCTGGATCTGCTTATCCTTACCGTTCGGCATTTCATGCACTGTCGGGGGAGAATTTCTTCCGGGAACGCTTCGGTGTTCTTAAGGCCGAGCTCCACCAAATCCCAAAATTCAAGGGTGTTGTCTTATCACCGGGCGTACCGAGCTAAACACACGATCTACACCCTGCCACGACCACCTAGGATCGAAAACCGGCAAGAATCATGGGCTAGGGTTGCGGTTATCCATGTTTTTCGAGCAACAGCCGATATCCGGCCTAGGTCGCCGATGAGGTCATAGTTGCAGCCGTTTTAACGGGGATCGGTGCCCATATCCATGATCAGCAGGTGTCAGCGGAGCTCCCCGAGCAAACCGCATTGAAAAGGTGCAGGGGATGCTGAGTTTGACGTCGCCGGTGAGCTCCCGGCCGCTGTTGCCGTCGGGAGCACTGTTCCGGCCGTTGTCAAGCTCCGCTGAGGGCACCAGCGTGTTCTCCGAGTCGAGTTAGGCACAGGCAGCAATTTCCGTTGAAGTTCGGGCAGTGAAATGCCCGGCGGCGCGCGCTCCGGCGAGGCGCCGCCGCGGGAGCTGCGGGAGAGCGTGAGGTAGACGAAGGGGGGGCCGGGTCCACCGGTCAGCCTCTGACCTCGCGCGGGGATCGGTTTGCGGCCGGGATTCGGTGCGGCAGCGCGGGTAAAACCCCGTGGGCCACGGTGTGGCCGCATTCTGAGTGGGCCGGCTCGAAGAGTGGGTCTCACCCGCAGGATTTAAACATTTTTGGAATTTCCAGGTTTAGTTCAAACTTCAAATGCATAGAACTTTGGCTAGGAAACTCCAAATTCGATGAACCAAATTTCGCTGAACTCAGAATTCTGAGTACTTTCCAGCAATACCAAATTAAGCTCATGAAAATGAATAGTTTTCCAGAATTAAATCCCTAAATTTTAAATTGTTGGGAATTTTATCTGGAGAACTACTTTATGAAAAATTCTGAAAATTGGCTGAGAGGTTCAGTAGAAAATCCCTGAATCCCAGTAAAATTTTCAGACTCATCCAAGTCCATTTAGTTACCCTGATGGGGTGATTAAGAGAACTGCCCTGAGAAAATAGAAAAATGTACAGAAACATTTTTCAGATTTTCTCCAATTTAAGTAGGGCATAACTTTCAGTAGAATTCTGCAAATGACATGAAACCAATTCCATTAGAACCATCTTAAAGGCTAGTTTCCAGAAAGTAATGGTTGGAGCCATGAAAACCCCTGGAATTATTCAGAGGCTCAAATATTGACCAAATGGGCTTTTATTTGTACAAGGTTCAAATGAACTTTGTTTCAAATGAAACTTGGTCAAGACTCTGGTTAGGACCCTACCAATCCACCATAAAAATTTCAGGACCAAAGGAAAGGGCTAGCTAGAGTATTAGCAATTATGTATTCAAGTTCACACATTGCATTTAAATTAACATATAGTATTTCATAAACGTGTAGTCGCTGAAGAAGAGACTCCGGAAGTGCTGGATTTCCTCCTTCCGGAAGAAGAGCTAACTACTGACCAGCAGCAACAAGGCAAGCCCCAGTTTGCATTAACTCTTTTATAAAGTTTTTACTTTGTTTACATACGTAGGGTGAGGTATGTATGTGCATTAGGTATAGGATGAATGAAACCCCACTTGCATCACCAAAGGTTCCTAAAAGAGTGAGGGTAGTGTCTAAGACCCCGAGTAGACGGGCTATGCTTAATGAGTCATAGGACTTCGGTACAAGTCGAGTAGTTGGAATCTACTCACGAGATAGGCTTGGGACACACGGATTCGGTTGAGTGATGTGAGACCACTTTATTAAGGAAAATGAGACTAGGCAGGGGCTAGGGCGCAGCAAGAGGAAGTCTTGTGTGCGCAGCCCTGTCCGTGTCGATTGAGGACCGAGCCGTGTGCGGCCCTGCTGAACAAGTATTGAACGTACCGAAGGCATATCGGATATATGGGCCCCGATAAACCGATGTAGCCTAAACCTCCGGGCGTCGAGGCATAGCACACCGATTTATAGGTGTAGGTTGAGGGCAGCAAGGTGGAAATCTGCCAACGGGCAAAGAGGGATGCTCCGTGTGGGGAACCTCCTGCTCGTTTCGGTGCGACCGGTTCGACGTTTGTCTGTTGGGTGAAAGGTTGTCCCGTACGACATCGAGTGAGCGTGCTGTGCAGCTCCACGGGTGGGCATACGTGACGTGCTCTTTGGGTTTCCCTGCAGCTGTATATCGAGTCGATTCGCCGTCCCTCGCGGTGACGAGTACCGCTTGTTCACTGCGTCGTAACGTAGACTAATGAATGAAATGTTATGATTCCATATTGCTGTTATGAAATAATTGTATTGCTACATGTGTGCCACCAAATATTGCTCACTAAAGTTCAGCTTCATGAACCGTTAACTTATTGCTAAAAGATGAACTAAGGATGAACTTGTAGGCCTGTCCATTTGCTGCAACATTGCTATCCTATGTCAGGGTACACCTCATGTAGAGTGTCATGCTTAGGTGAGTCGGTTAAGCCTTGTTGAGCCTTCGTGCTCACGGTTGCTGCTTAAGTGTGTTTTCAGGTGAGGAGCCACCCCACGGACTCGGAGTACGAGTCCACCGGCGAGGGTTACCCTCCGTCAGGGACCACGGCTGAGTGGGAGCCGTACACGCCGCGCTGAGCTGAGGAGTGCAGCTAGTTTAGGTTGCCCTAGGGCTGGGCAACCGACTTTTGCTAGATAGGCGGGCGTGAGTTGTATAAAAGAAACTTCCGCTGTGTAATAAAGAACATAGTTTGTAACTGAGAAGTGTACTACTTTGTACAATTCAGTTGTTTTTCCCATGTAATATAATGTGTTCTTATGACGTGTGCTATCGGGTGTCGCATCGCGCGACACCACCCTCTGCGATCCTGGATGAGCGGATCCCGGTCCGCCACAGCCTGGTATCAGAGCTGCATTGGGGATAGCACAGTACTTAAGGACGGTATTATGGGAAAACGTAGGTCTACGGTGAGGATTCGGTAGTTGCCCAAGTAAGGACTATAGTAGCATAGTTATTTAAAGTGGCAAAGACGAACTTATGTGTTATAATTCTGAATTTCAATTATGTAACGACGCACCTACGCTCTGGTAAGTATGGTAAGGAACGCCACCGAAAGCGGTTCAATTTCGGTTAGCTCTCCCTGACGAGGAACGTGGTTCAGGGATTGATCTCACAGCTTGGTGTGAGACGTCAATATGAAGCTCTTGGACTCTTCATGTCCCTGAGTTCATATGAAACGCTGATCCCTAACGTGCATTAGGCAAATAAGTGGAGACCCCATCGCGTGGTCAGTAACGCGAGAGCGTGTTCATCTGGAAATAGCCCAGGAGGACATACGCAGCGCTTGCCATCGGCGTGCCCTGCAGGGCAGTAGGTGGTATCTGTTGGGCTGATAACATTCCCAACCGTGACGACCCGTTCATGACATACTCGGGTTCCCCGTCATGTGGTGTTGAAACATGATCACGTACCTTGAGACGTGCCCTAACTCAAGGACGGTCGTATGACAATGATACGGGCGTTTGTATTTAATTTCAAATATGGTACTGCCTGAAATGGAAACAAAACCTTTGAGTGCACCATTATTGTGTGGTCTTCTGCAGGTACTAACCACGTAAGTATCCGTGTAGTAAACGTGTGCGAGAGACCGTTTAGTGCCACACTTGAGACGTATATGCCGGTATAATCCGGTTAGGATTTTCTTTTGTGAGGAACGTAGTACCGAGATACTGTAGGCATATGCATGAGAATAATGATAACAAAGAATTAAAATCATTAGGTTCAACAATTAAGACCCGGGTTGGGTAGACAAATTGGATAGTGATGAGTGTAGTTCTAAAAAGACTGAAAAACAGAGTGCTCTGTTTTGGGCAGCAAGTTGCTGATCTTCAACAGGGCATAACTCACAGGTCTTTTAGCCCAGATAGGTGTGGTACATAGTTCTGGAAAGGTATTGGAGTACCCTACAACTTTGTTGTAGACTTCCAGAGCTGAAACACACCTTAAGATGGCTTAAATCCCAGAGAAATGTAAGCTGTCCAGAACCAGGACAGAGTAAAACATTCTCTGAACTGTTCTATTTTTCAAACATAACTCCCAGTAGAAAAATCTAAGACTGTCATATGATACATCTTTAGAATGGGTAGAAGATGTGTTACATCTTTGCAATTCAAAGTTTCTGAAATTTCAGCACAGATTTCAATGGAAACCAGAGTTGAAAACAGCAACTTCTCAAGGTTGGTGCTGTTAAAATTCTCCCAGAAATTTTGCTGACTTGGAATTAGCATAACATTTTAACCAAAGCTGATATTAGGGCAAATGAATACTTGTTGGAAAGATACTGAAGTTAACTTTAACTTTGGTATCCAACTTGAGTCATGAAAATGCCCAGAACCAGATCAAAATTTGGAATAGGTTGAAACTAGTCATTCTGACAGAAGAATGACAGTTGAACTCATTGGAGAGGGTGTTGTACCCTAAGGGTGGTATACGTGATGACAAAGTGATAATAATATCTCGTAGTGACCAAACCTAGTTATGGTGAGCTTCCAAAGTGGAGGTTCATCAAGTTGGATGTAACTAGCTTGTATTTGGTCTGGTAATGGTGTAGCTTGTACAAAGTTATTACATTATCTACATACGAGATGTATCACATGTTTTATTGTCATTATGTTTTTACGCCTATTTTATTGGATGCAAGCAATATGTTGCGGGACTGATGTTTATTGTCGTACGGTTGCAGATGGTTCGCACTAGGACCACGCACGAGGTTGGTGGCTCTAGCCAAGGGGGAGGCGATGACTCCCAGCCACCGGCCTACGACGGCACCCCGCAGCAGCAGCCACCACCGCCGCCTCCACTTACTCTGGCGGATGTGATAGCGGCATTGGTGGGAGGTCGTGAGGAGCAGACCGACCTGCTCCGCACGATCGTGCAGAATACGTGCCAGGCGGGGGACGTCAAGATAGAGGGCCTCATGAGCCCCGTGAAGTGTCGTACTCGGATTTCATGAGTACACACCCTCCAGTGTTCACAGAGGCCGAAGAACCACTGGAGGCTGACAACTGGCTGCGGACCATTGAGTCCAAGTTCGGGCTGCTCCAATGCACGGAGCGGCAAAAGACTTTGTTCGCAGTGCAACAACTCCACGGTGCCGCTGGTGCGTGGTGGGCGAACTATGTCGCCTCACGTCCAGCTGGCCATGCCGTGGAATGGCAAGAGTTCCGGGAGGCGTTCCGCGCCTATCACATTCCTCCCGGGATCATGAAGAGGAAGTTCCAAGAATTCTTGGAGCTGAAGCAGGGCGGGAGGAGTGCTCACGACTACTCCCGTGCCTTCAACCATCTGGTGCAGTACGCGTCAGACTATATCTCCACTGAGGAGAAGAAGCGGGAGCACTTCTATCAGGGGTTTCACCCCGAAATGAAGACACATCTCGTTCAGTGGAATCGCGGCACGTTCAACAACTTAGTCAATGCCGCGATCATGCAAGAGGATGCTCAGCGGGAGTTGGCAACTGAGCAGCGGAAGCGCAGCGCTCCACCCAGCGGTGGGAGTGGCGCTCCCCAGAAGTACCGTATGGTGCATAGGACACCATCCGGGCAGCAGTGGCGACCACCGGCGCGGCCTCAACAGTTCGGGGGACGTTCGTTCCAAGCACCCCCGTTCCGTCCGCCGATGCCGCCACCAAGACAGCAGCAGCAGCAGACGGTACCCCGGGCGTTTCCACCGCCACAACGCGCCCCGGGATTCCGTCCACCAATCAGCGGGGGACCGCCCTGTTTCACCTGTTTCACGTGTGGCCAGGCGGGCCACTTCACGAAGGACTGTCCCCAGGGGAAGCAGAGCAGCGGGCAAGCCCAGTTCCAGGGCGGTGCTCGAGGCCGACCTCTGGTGAAGAAGGTTGGTCAGCGGACTGGGGGTGTCCGCAACCTCGACAATGAGGACGCCCCAGAGGGAGACAACGTGCTGGCAGGTACGTTTACTCTCAACCATCAAGCCATCGTCATATTGTTTGATTCTGGTGCAACCCACAGCTTTATAAGTGCATCCTATGGGGCTAAGCATCAAATGCAAGTCTTCCCAACCGACTGCACTTATATGATCTGCTCACCGGGAGGGAAGATTTCAGCTAATATGATGATTCCAAAAGCACCTCTGTGCTTAGGTGGGAAACTATATCCCACCACCTTGATAATCCTAATGGGACAAAAGATTGATACAATCTTAGGGATGTCATGGCTAAAATACCATGGCGCTGTCCTGGAGACTCTGACACGGACGGTTCATTTAAACTCCCCATTCCACCGTTCGTATTCCATGGTATTAGACACTCCAGTCCGGGAAGTTTTAGCAGTTAATAATGCTGAAGCTCTCAAGTTAGAAGACATCCCCGTAGTCCGGGAGTATCCTGACGTGTTCCCGGATGATCTTCCGGGCATGCCACCTGAGCGGGATGTCGAGTTCAAGATTGAACTTGCACCCAGGACTACGCCCATATCACGGAGACCATACAAAATGGCTCCCAATGAGCTGGCTGAATTAAAAGAACAGATCAATGATCTGTTGAGCAAGGGTTTCATTAGGCCGAGTTCCTCGCCTTGGGGATGCTCGGCGCTGTTCGTGAAGAAGAAGGATGAAACCTTAAGGCTGTGTGTGGACTACCGGCCGCTCAACGCCGTCACCATCAAGAATAAGTATCCACTACCCCGTATTGACATTTTGTTTGATCAGCTTGTTGGGGCAAGTGTGTTCTCCAAGATGGACCTTCGCTCTGGATATCATCAGATAAAGATCCGGGCGGAGGATATCCCGAAGACGGCGTTCTCGACGAGATACGGCTTATACGAATATCTCGTCATGTCCTTTGGTCTCACAAACGCTCCAGCCCATTTCATGTATCTCATGAACTCGGTGTTCATGCCGGAGCTGGACAAGTTCGTGGTAGTGTTCATCGATGATATCTTGGTTTACTCCAAGACAGAAGCCAAACATGCCGAACACTTGAGAATCGTTCTTCAACGATTGCGAGACCATAAACTCTACGCCAAGTTCAGTAAATGCGAGTTTTGGATATGCCAAGTGCCATTCTTGGGACATATCATCTCAGCTGAAGGCATTGCGGTTGACCCAAGCAAAATAGAGCAAGTGCTGAAATGGAAAGCTCCCACTTCAGTTCATGAAGTCAGAAGTTTCCTCGGGTTAGCAGGATACTATAGGAGATTCATTCCAAGCTTCTCCAAGCTCGCTAAGCCGATGACAGAATTGCTGAAGAAAGGGATGAAGTATGTTTGGAACACGGCGTGTGAAGGAGCATTCCAAGCATTGGTGAAGCATCTCACCACAGCCCCGGTCTTTGCTCAGCCGGATACAACAAAGCCCTTCGACGTGTATTGTGACGCGTCCGGTATCGGGCTCGGCTGCGTGTTGATGCAGGAAGGACGTGTGGTCGCATATGGCTCACGCCAACTTCGGAACCATGAGCAGCATTATCCCACTCATGATCTTGAGCTTGCTGCAGTGGTTTTGGCGCTGAAAATGTGGAGGCACTATCTCCTGGGGAACTTGGTGCATCTCTACACCGACCACAAGAGCTTGAAATACATTTTCACCTAGAAGGAGCTGAACATGAGGCAACGGAGGTGGCTATAATTAATCAAAGACTATGAAATTGAGATCCGCTACCACCCCGGCAAGGCGAATGTGGTTGCCGACGCGCTGAGTCGGAAATCACATGTCCATCACCTCACCATTACACCGGTGGAGGAGGAAGAGCCAAGTTTATACTTGGTTCCTTATGGATCGCTGTACAACCTTGCCCTCATCCCTACCATCAGGGAGGACATCATTGCAGCTCAGAAAGATGATAAAGGCATGGCACATCTCCGGAGACAGATTGACAATGGGGAGATCAAATGTTTCCGGAAAGATGATGAGGGGATGCTGTGGTTCAATGACCGCATAGTCGTACCCCGGGATATGGAGTTGAGAAAGAAGATCCTCGATGAAGCTCACTTGTCCAAGTACTCCATTCATCCGGGCAGCAACAAAATGTACCAAGATTTGAAAAAGAAATTTTGGTGGACACGGATGAAGCGGGAGGTAGCTAAGTACGTATCCGAGTGTGATACGTGTAGACGAGTGAAGGCTGATCATATGAGGAAATCAGGGCTGCTGCAACCCCTGAAAATTCCAGCATGGAAATGGGAAGATGTGAGCATGGATTTCATTGTGGGATTACCCTTAACATCCAACAAACATGATTCCATTTGGGTGATCGTTGACCGACTGACCAAGTCAGCTCACTTCATCCCTATA
This sequence comes from Neostapfia colusana, assembly GCA_030760725.1. Lineage (NCBI taxonomy): Eukaryota > Viridiplantae > Streptophyta > Magnoliopsida > Poales > Poaceae > Neostapfia > Neostapfia colusana. The sequence continues at coordinate 35,011,453 of JASWHV010000019.1, read as the reverse complement.
CATACACATTTCCATGCCAACAGATATGCGGAGTTATATATCGCCAGGATCCTATGTTTGCATGGCGTACCCAAAACCATAGTCTCAGACCGAGGTGCATTGTTTGTATTTCGCTTTTGGGAGCAGTTGCATGCTGCTTTGGGTACTAAACTGATTAGAAGCTCCGCCTACCACCCTCAGACAGATGGACAAACAGAGAGGGTGAATCAGGTTCTAGAAGACATGTTGAGAGCATGTGCCATCCACCATGGTAGGAACTGGGATGATCACCTACCATTGGCGGAATTCTCGTACAACAACGGCTATCAGGCGAGTATCAAGATGGCACCCTACGAAGCTCTCTACGGTCGCAAATGCCGCACCCCATTAAATTGGTGCGAGTCCGGTGAGAGGGTCACATTCGGGGTTGATGTGGTGAACGACGCCGAAGAGCGCGTTCGGACGATTCAAGCCAATTTGAAGGCCGCTCAATCCCGGCAGAAGAGCTACGCTGATAAGAGGCGTAGACCGTTGCACTTCGATGTCGGTGAATATGTGTACCTCCGCGTGTCTCCGATGAAGGGTGTGCACCGGTTCGGTGTGAAGGGGAAGCTCGCTCACCGTTTTATTGGACCCTACGCCATCACTGAGAAGTGTGGACCAGCGGCGTATCGATTGGAGTTACCGGCATCCCTTGCTGGTGTCCATGATTTTTTCCATGTTTCGCAACTGCGAAAATGTTTGAAGCATACGGCTGCTGTTCCTACCGAAAGCATCGGCGAGCTGAAACTGGATTTGACCTATGATGAGTATCCAGTGGAAATTCTCGATGAGAAAGCCCGAACCACGCGTAGCAGAATGTTGTGGTTCTACAAAATACTCTGGAGCAACCACACCGCCGAAGAAGCGACGTGGGAGAGCGAGGAGTTCCTTCGCTCAAATTACCCGGAGTTCATGGCTTCTCAACACGGGTAAGTCCCTATTACATCGCTATCTCTTCTTTTTATAATCTCGGGACGAGATTCTTTTAAGAGGGGGGGATGTAAAAGCCCAAGAAAAGGGACTTGCAAAAACTTTTCATCACCTCACAACACCGCAGTTCTTGTTGTGGATAGATGGTGAAAAAGTGGGAAGAGCAAGTAACCTCCGTCAAAAGAGTGATTAGAGGGGAAAGCCTTCATTTTCACAAAGTGGGCTTTGGACACATGAACATGAGAGGTTGAGCTCACCCCTAGAACTTGAAAAGTCTTGGGATGGTTCAGTCCAAGTTTCATGAAAGTCCAACACTTTTGAGGCACTTTTGGAGGTATTTGAAAAAGAGGCCAATTTGAATGTAAATTCAAATGTCAGCAACTTTCATCCCTCAAATTCAAAAGTTAGCTTCATATTCAAACTCAGCACATTTTTATGAGTTAGCCCATCAATTTTCATCCCTATTGGAGTTCATCTTGTCAGGAGCTAAATTTGCAATAATTCAAAGCTGAATTTGAATTTCAGTTTAAACATGAAGCAAATTTAACCCAACAAAGTTAAATTTGAGAACTCAAATTCAAACCAATACTTGGGGGCTAAGTCTCCCATTCAATGTTCAGTAGCTGGGATATTTACAGAAGAAAGAGGGAGAAAGAATTGGAGGGGAGAAGAGGGCCCACTGGTCAGCCACCCTGGGGAGCAAACCGACTCGGGCACGCGGTCGAACACCCTGCGGCCGACAGCGCACGGGGTCGACCCCGTCCCAACGCGGCCACCGCGCCACCTCCTGCTCAGGGGGACGAGGGCGCCGGCTACAAAACACGCGATCTCACCCTGGTCGGCGTGAATCCGCTCCCCATTCTCTCGGTTCCACCCGCCTACATCCGAAGCAGCGCACCCGGAGTCGCCGCCCTCTGATCGCCGGCGCCCGGACAGCACAGGCTTCCTCGTGCCCAACGCTCAACACAAGAATCGACCGCCACAAGGTGCTGGTTCTGCTTATCCTTACCGTTCGGCATTTCATGCACCGTCGGCGGAGAATTTCTTCCGGGAACGCTTCGGTGTTCTTAAGGCCGAGCTCCACCAAATCCCAAAATTCATGGGTGTTGGCTTATCACCGGGCGTACCGAGCTAAACACACGATCTACACCCTGCCACGACCACCTAGGATCAAAAACCAGCAAGAATCATGGGCTAGGGTTGCGGTTATCCAAGTTTTTCGAGCAACAGCCGATATCCGGCCTAGGTCACCGATGAGGTCATAGTTGCAGCCGTTTTCACGGAGATCGGTGCCCATATCCATGATCAGCAGGTGTCAGCAGAGCTCCCCGAGCAAACCGCATCGAAAAAGGTGCAGGGGATGCTGAGTTTGACGTCGCCGGTGAGCTCCCGGCCGCTGTTGCCGTCGGGAGCACTGTTCCGGCCGTTGTCAAGCTCCGGTGAGGGCACCAGCATGTTCTCCGAGTCGAGTTAGGCACAGGCGGCAATTTCCGTCGAAGTTCGGGCAGTGAAATGCCCGGCGGCGAGCGCTCCGGCGAGGCGCCGCCGCGGGAGCTGCGGGAGAGCGCGAGGTAGACGAAGGGGGGGGCCGGGTCCACCGGTCAGCCTCTGACCTCGCGTGGGGATCGGTTTGCGGCTGGGATTCGGTGTGGCAGCGCGGGTAAAACCCCGTGGGCCGCGGTGTGGCCGCACTCTGAGTGGGCCGGCTCGAAGAGTGGGTCCCACCCGCAGGATTTAAATATTTTTGGAATTTCCAGTTTTAGTTCAAACTTCAAATGCATAGAACTTTGGCTAGGAAACTCCAAATTTGATGAACCAAATTTCTCTGAACTCAGAATTCTGAGTACTTTCCAGCAATACTAAATTCAGCTCATGAAAATGAATGGTTTTCCAGAATTAAATCCCTAAATTTTAAACTGTTGGGAATTTTATCTGGAGAACTACTTTATGAAAAATTCTGAAAATTGGCTGACAGGTTCAGTAGAAAATTCCTGAATCCCAGTAAAATTTTCAGACTCAACCAAGTTCATTTAGTTACCCTGATGGGGTGATTAAGAGAACTGCCCTGAGAAAATAGAAAAATGTACAGAAACACTTTTCAGATTTTCTCCAATCTTAAGTAGGGCATAACTTTCAGTAGAATTCTGCAAATGACATGAAACCAATTCCATTAGAACCATCTTAAAGGCTAGTTTCCAGAAAGTATGTTTGGAGCCATGAAAACCCCTGGAATTATTCAGAGGCTCAAATATTGACCAAATGGGCTTTTATTTGTACAAGGTTCAAATGAACTTTGTTTCAAATGAAACTTGGTCAAGACTCTGGTTAGGACCCTACCAATCCACCATAAAAATTTCAGGACCAAAGGGAAGGGCTAGCTAGAGTATTAGCAATTATGTATTCAATTTCACACATTGCATTTAAATTAACATATAGTATTTCATAAACGTGTAGTCGCTGAGGAAGAGACTCCGGAAGTGCTGGATTTCCTCCTTCCGGAAGAAGAGCTAACTACTGACCAGCAGCAACAAGGCAAGCCCCGGTTTGCATTAACTCTTTTATAAAGTTTTTACTTTGTTTACATACGTAGGGTGAGGTATGTATGTGCATTAGGTATAGGATGAATGAAACCCCACTTGCATCACCAAAGGTTCCTAAAAGAGTGAGGGTAGTGTCTAAGACCCCGAGTAGACGGGCTATGCTTAATGAGTCATAGGACTTCGGTACAAGTCGAGTAGTTGGAATCTACTCACGAGATAGGCTTGGGACACACGGATTCGGTTGAGTGATGTGAGACCACTTTATTAAGGAAAATGAGACTAGGCAGGGGCTAGGGCGCAGCAAGAGGAAGTCTTGTGTGCGCAGCCCTGTCCGTGTCGATTGAGGACCGAGCCGTGTGCGGCCCTGCTGAACAAGTATTGAACGTACCGAAGGCATATCGGATATATGGGCCCCGATAAACCGATGTAGCCTAAACCTCCGGGCGTCGAGGCATAGCACACCGATTTATAGGTGTAGGTTGAGGGCAGCAAGGTGGAAATCTGCCAACGGGCAAAGAGGGATGCTCCGTGTGGGGAACCTCCTGCTCGTTTCGGTGCGACCGGTTCGACGTTTGTCTGTTGGGTGAAAGGTTGTCCCGTACGACATCGAGTGAGCGTGCTGTGCAGCTCCACGGGTGGGCGTACGTGACGTGCTCTTTGGGTTTCCCTGCAGGTGTATATCGAGTCGATTCGCTGTCCCTCGCGGTGACGAGTACCGCTTGTTCACTGCGTCGTAACGTAGACTAATGAATGAAATGTTATGATTCCATATTGCTGTTATGAAATAATTGTATTGCTACATGTGTGCCACCAAATATTGCTCACTAAAGTTCAGCTTCATGAACCGTTAACTTGTTGCTAAAAGATGAACTAAGGATGAACTTGTAGGCGTGTCCATTTGCTGCAACATTGCTATCATATGTCATGGTACACCTCATGTAGAGTTTCATGTTTAGGTGAGTCGGTTAAGCCTTGCTGAGCCTTCGTGCTCACGGTTGCTGCTTAAGTGTTTTTCAGGTGAGGAGCTACCCACGGACTCGGAGTACGAGTCCACCGGCGAGGGTTACCCTCCGTCGGGGACCACGGCTGAGTGGGAGCCGTACACGCCGCGCTGAGCTGAGGAGTGCAGCTAGTGTGGGTTGCCCTAGGGCTGGGCAACCGACTTTTGCTAGATAGGCGGGCGTGAGTTGTATAAAAGAAACTTCCGCTGTGTAATAAAGACCCTAGTTTGTAACTGAGAAGTGTACTACTTTGTACAATTCAGTTGTTTTTCCCATGTAATATAATGTGTTCTTATGACGTGTGCTATCGGGTGTCGCATCGCGCGGCACCACCCTCTGCGATCCTGGATGAGCGGATCCCGGTCCGCCACATTGGGCAGCCCAGAAAAGCTATGTTGAAAGTGGGAACAGTCAATTATGTGTCAGTCGATGATCTGCCAAAGGGAGGACCTGTTCTTGCCTGCAGGTTCACCTTAAATGACAAGCCGGTTGTCATTTTATTCGACTCTGGTGCAACACATAACTTCATTAGCCGGGCAACGGTGATCCGGGATCAGATCTCCACCACTATTACAAAAGGGTCTTATCTTATTCATTCGCCAGGTGGAGACATATCCACTAATGAAGTCGTCTCTCGAGCACCACTTTGTTTGGGTGGAAAAATTTATCCTACCACCCTCATCATTCTCGAAGACCAAGGAATCAATGCCATATTGGGAATATCATGGTTGACCTTCCATAAGGCTGTTCTGGACATCGAGAACAGGAGTGTTCGCTTGGACTCTCCACTTCACGGACATCAAACATTGTATCTCGGCGAAGCGGTTTCCAAAGACCCGGAAGTATGTAATGCCGAGGCGTGCAAGTTAGAAGACATTCCGGTTGTCCGTGAATATCCGGACGTGTTTTCCGAAGATCTTCCAGGCTTACCACCTGAGCGCGAGGTGGAATTCAAAATAGAGTTGATGCCGGGAACCACATCGATCTCTCGGAGACCATACAAAATGGCTCCGAGTGAGTTAGCAGAATTGAAGGAGCAACTCAAGGATCTGATGGACAAGGGGTTTATTAGTCCCAGTTCATCACCATGGGGTTGCTCAGCTTTATTTGTGAAGAAGAAGGATGAGACGCTGAGGCTATGCGTCGATTATCGTCCTTTGAATGCTGTGACGATAAAGAACAAGTATCCACTACCAAGAATTGATATCCTCTTCGATCAGCTAGTGGGTGCTAAAGTCTTCTCTAAGATGGACTTAAGGTCGGGGTATCATCAAATTAAGATCCGAGCGGAAGATATCCAGAAAACAGCATTCTCGACAAGATACGGACTCTATGAGTATCTTGTCATGTCATTTGGGTTGACCAATGCTCCGGCTCACTTTATGTACCTTATGAACTCGGTATTCATGCCGGAGCTGGACCAATTCGTCGTGGTATTCATCGACGACATCCTGGTCTATTCCAAATCCGAAGAGGAATACGCTAAACATTTGCATATTGTGCTCCAACGACTGAGAGATCACAAGCTCTATGCAAAGTTTAGTAAATGTGAATTCTGGATCAACCAAGTGCCATTTCTTGGGCACATTATTTCAGCAGAAGGCATTGCTGTTGATCCAAGCAAGATTGAACAAGTGCTGAAATGGAAGTCTCCAACATCAGTCCATGAAGTCCATAGCTTCTTGGGTTTGGCGGGATATTACCGGAGATTTATCCCGGGCTTCTCAAAAATCCCCAAACCTATGACGGAGCTACTGAAAAAGGGCATCAAATATGATTGGAGCAAGCCGTGTGAGGAAGATTTTCAAGCGTTGGTGAAACAACTCACAGCAGCCCCGGTTCTAGCTCAACCGGATACAACCAAGCCTTTTGATGTTTATTGTGATGCGTCCGGCATCGGGCTTGGTTGTGTACTCATGCAAGGAGGGCGTGTGGTCGCATATGGATCACGGCAGTTACGGAATCATGAGCAACATTATCCAACTCATGATCTCGAGCTTGCTGCCGTGGTACTCGCTTTGAAGATGTGGAGACATTACCTATTGGGAAATCTGGTTCATCTCTACACCGACCACAAAAGCTTGAAGTACATATTCACTCAAAAAGAGTTGAATATGCGGTTCATTATCATCCGGGCAAGGCAAATGTGGTTGCCGATGCACTCAGCCGGAAGTCTCATATTAATAACTTGACCATGGCACTGATAGAAGAGGAAGAGCCAAGCCTCTACTTGGTTCCATATGGAGATCTACATAATCTAGCTCTGATACCCACAATAAGAGAGGAGGTTATGGAGGCTCAAAAGAAAGACAAGGGCATGGCTCATATCAAAAGGAGGTTGAAGAACGGGGAGATGAAATGTTTCCGGTTGGATGATGAAGATACCTTGTGGTTCAAGGACTGGATAGTCGTACCCCGTGATATGAGGCTGCGGAAGAAAATTTTGGATGAGGCTCACTTATCCAAATTTTCTATTCATCCTGGCAGCAATAAAATGTAGCAAGACCTCCGGAAGAAGTTTTGGTGGACATGTATGAAACGTGAAGTTGCAAAATACGTTTCAGAATGTGATACGTGTCGAAGAATTAAGGCCGACCACATAAAGAAGTCGGGCCTGCTGCAACCGCTACAGATACTGGCATGGAAGTGGGAAGACTTGAGTATGGATTTCATCGTTGGGTTGCCGATGACCTCCCACCACCATGACTCGATTTGGGTAATCGTGGACCGGTTGACCAAATCGGCACGCTTCATCCCCGTGCATACCAGATACACCGCCAAGCAATATGCGTAGTTATACATAGCACGGATCTTGTGCCTACATGGAGTTCCCCGGACGATCATCTCTGATCGAGGCGCGTTGTTTGTTGCTCGTTTCTGGGAGCAGCTACACGCATCCTTGGGAACCAAATTGATTCGAAGCTCCGCGTATCACCCTCGAACCGATGGGCAAACAGAGAGGGTGAATCAAATACTTGAAGATATGCTGAGAGCATGTGCCATCCACCACGGTAAGAGCTGGGATGATCACTTACCGTTGGCAGAGTTCTCATATAACAATGGGTATCAATCAAGTATAAAAATGGCGCCTTATGAAGCTCTCTAAGGCCGGAAATGCCGCACACCCTTGAACTGGTGTGAATCCGGCGAGAGAGTTATTTACGGGATTGATCTCGTAAATGAAGCAGAAGAGCGGGTGAGGCTTATTCAGGAAAATCTTAAAGCCGCTCAGTCCAGACAAAAGAGCTATGCGGATAAGAGGCATCGTACCCTGGAATTTCATGTTGGGGACCACGTATATCTCCGCGTATCTCCTATGAAGGGCATTCACCGATTCGGAGTGAAAGGGAAATTAGCTCCACGTATTATCGGTCCCTTCGCTATCATTGAAAGGTGTGGAACCGTGGCATACCGTTTGGAGCTACCGGCAGCCTTAGCCGGAGTGCATAACGTCTTCCACATATCTCAATTGCAGAAGTGTTTGAAAGTTCCAACGGAGATTCTCACGGAAGGCATAGCATATCTGAAGCCGGACCTCACTTATGTTGAGCAACCAACCCGGATAATTGATGAGAATACTCGCGAAACAAGAAATCGGACGTTGCGATTTTTCAAAGTGCTATGGGAAAATCACACGTCCGAGGAAGCTACATGGGAAAGCGAGGAGTATTTGCAACGCAATCATCCGGAGTTGTTAGAGGCTTATACTTAGTAGTTGTCCTCTCCATTTTGTCCTTAATCATGAATCTCGGGACGAGATTCTTTTTAAGGGGTGAGGAATGTAAAAGTCCCAAAACTTGTAAATAGAAAACTTGAGCTATGAATAAAGTTGAGTTTATATGCAAGAAATGGGACTTACAAAAACTTTTGTATACTCATGAAAGTGTTGGCTTGTGCAATAAAACTTTGAATTCAGTTTGAACTAAAAGGGTCACTTCAAAAGGAAGAAGGGCATTTTCAAAAGAGGAAATTCAAACTGTGGTTTGAGAAGTTGTATTTGCCATGGCCAACTCAAAGATCAGAGGACATAATTGAATTCCTCAGGTCCAAATTATGAGGGAGCCCAGTTTTGAGCAAATTTGGAGGTGCTTTGATATGAATGTCAAAGGAACTTGTAAATTTCATCCAAATTTGAATTTAAACTCAAAACTGAGGAACAACTTGTCAAATTGTCAAATGACTTTTGGATTTGAGTTCCTCAGAGCTGAGTTTGCACTAAGCAAAAAATCTGGAGATATTTGAGAAAGAAACTTGGTGGGGCCCAATTGTCATAGAAGAGGAGGAAAACTTAACACCTAAGTGTTTGCTCTCGGGTTAGACCGAGCTCCTGGCGCCACCGAGGCTACCCCAACGCCACCGCCTCACCCGCCCTCGCGCGCTGGCGACCAGCTTACCGCACCCCTCCCTGCCTCGGCGTGATCTTTTTCCTCTGAACCGAGCCAACGGTGTTTCTCTTCTCCTCCTCGCGCCCGATAAACCCCGAGCTCGCAGCCGCTTCGGGTCTGACCGGAGGTGCATGCAAAACCAGCGTGCAGCACTGTCTGAGCCGCAAAACGGCAAGGCCTGATCGCCCTCCACTCCCTCAGCGCAAGAGCAGTCAGGTTCCGGCCTCCCTTCCCTAGCAAAGCTTGTTTCCGCGTCAACCGAACTGCACAGCAGCTCGTCGTTCCTGTGGACAGCCCACTCCGTGGATTTTCCTAACCAAGCGAGGACGGTCATCGGTTCGCTGCTGGTCACTGCTTCTTCCACCCAAACCACAAGGCGAGCCATGAACCACCGAGCGAGAATTCGGAGAAACTTCGCCAGTGGCCACAGAACGACGTTCCGGTATGAATTCTCCAAATTTCCCCTCCCTTCTTGTCTTTAGGTCACTAAACTGTGCTCAAAGGATCTAGACTCGAGGGAGACCCGATCCCCTCCCCATTCCTGGCATGAAACCCTATACTAGCAGACCATTTTGAAGTCTCCGAGCGGCGATCATGGCGGGAACCGCCGGGCACACGGTGAACCCCCACTTGCCGCCGTTTCCGAGCCAGTTTGAGGCCGTGCCGAGTTAGCCTAACCTCCACTGCTGCTTTAGAGCGCGTCCGCCAAACTTTTGGCGGGCTAGGGTGCTCAGGCCACGGCGCCGAAGCTGTACCGAAGTGTGCGCACGTCGCCGGCCTACTTCCGGCCACCGGCAGCCCGAGCCAACCCCGTAGACATGTTCCCCGACCCTGAAAACCCCCAGGCGGCGAGTCTCTGGCCGAGGGGTGGCCGGGAAGCCGGGTCCGGCGAGCTCCAGTGGAGCGCCGGCGAGGGGAAGGCGCGGGAGCGGGAGGAAGAAGAAGACCCCCATCGGGCCCACATGTCAGCAGCTGAAAATTAAAAATCCGGATCGGCTGTGGCGTGTGATCCAGTGTGGTGGCGCGAGAAAAGATCTGCGGCCCCGTGTGGCTTAGCTCCGGCAACCGACATGTGTTGGATGGACCCACCGTCAGAGTTTGAACATTTCCCGGATTAATTTGAATTCCAGAGTTAGTTCAAACTTTAGAACCTCATAACTTTTGCTAGGAAGCTCCAAATTTAGTGATTCAAATTGGGTTGGATTCAGGATGAAAAACTCTATCCAAATATGCAACCCAATTTGCATGAAAACCAATAGAAAATCCTGGAGAACTCTTTAAATTTTTCAGCAAAAGAATTTTAGAGGGAGTTTGGTTCATCCAAAATACCCCAAATTTTGCCAGGATATTCTTTAAGATATTAGAAGACTCTGTAAAAGTTTCAGCTCATTTGAAGTTGATTTAGTTAGGGTAATTCTAATTCCAAGTTTCTGCATTCAAATAAATACAGAAACATTTTCAGAGCAATTCCCAAAACTTGAAAATTCAGTTCTGGGCATTCCTTAGCTCCAAAAAATCCTATGAAAATTCATGCATGCTCCCTAAGCTATGTATGAAATTTTAGTTCACTTCGATTTGCATGAAAGTGCAAATTTATTCAAAATTAATTCCTTTTGGCTTAGATGCTTAAGGAATTATTCTGGGTGATCCACTTAGTGAAATATTCTGAATTTTGGTCCAGAGGACTTTCTTGTGACAAGGAACTCACTAAAAAATTTCCAGCTCCATTGGAGCCCTGTATCAGTAGTGTTCTGTTCAACCAATCAGGTGATCACCACCCAAGTGACGAATTTCACTTCTCACTTGATGATAGTGCTTAGACACACACCCAAACCACCACCCCCAGTGTCATTTTAAATTCTTGAACAGAGTTCCAGTTTTAAACATAGCTTTAGCATTTGTTAGCAAAAAATTTTACAATTAAACATGTATGCATGTTCATAACGTGTAGTGTTTAAACGTGGAAGAGGGGAGGAAAGGTAAAGTTTGAATCAAGGAGCAAGAAGGCCAGTGTTTGATATCCAAGTCATCATCAGCAACTAACTTCATTTTATCTGACTTTAGTCACCTTCAAAACCAAGGCAAGCCCCGGTTTGCACTTAAGTCGTTTTTAAAGTTTTCCTTTGTTCACTACTATTGGTCAAAGTGTGTATGTGCATTGGGTCAAGGATGTTTTATACTCCACTTGCATAACCAAACATGAACCCTGAGGTCAAGGGTAGCATTGGGTCATCGCTGTAGAATAATGCCGTGCTAAATAGCTTAGGGCATCCGGTAGAAGTCGAGTAGTTGGAATCTACTCGCGAGCTATAGACGAGAGTACCTGGGTGTAGATGGAAAAAGAGGGCAAACTAAAGTTTACATTTCCAAAGATGAGACCGGGCAGGATGGGTAGGCAGCGACAAGACGAGATCTTGGTCGAGTAGCTCTGCCTGTGTCGGTTAAGGACTGATGCGTGTGCGGCACCCAGGAGCAGGTATTGAGTTGTGTACCGGATGCTTACTGACATATGGGAATCAGGAAACCAATGTACCAGGTTCACTGGGTTGTAGAGGCATACCACATCGTCTCGTTAGACCTATGAGCCCGAGACGGCGCGACCGGTTCTACAGTCTAGTGTCCTGAGAAAGGTTGCCACATACGACGTAATGAAGGACGCCAGAGTTGGGTCTTCAGAGGCGGGCGTATGTGTCGAGTTATCCGGGTAGTGTTTGATTCGAATCACCGTCCATTGCGGTTATTGATTACCGCTTGCTCCCTGTGTTGTGACGTAGTAATCAAGTTGTGTGGAAATAGTTTGCAAAGTTTTAAATGCTGTTATGATAATTATAGAGTTGCATGAAAACCATGTTTGAAGTAGAGATAGAGCAAACTAAAGTTATTTTTCCACCTTGGGACAAGTAACATTGGAACGAAGCGTTTCTTGTTTGATTGTGGAGTTCCAATGTTGCTAAGCGCAAGGTCACTACTATTATGGTTAAAACCTGAAAGTTAAGGATGAACTCGTAGGCGAGTCTTTTTGCAAATGACAGGGTTAAGTCTTAGGTTACTTTCATGTAGAGTTTCCTGCCTTAGGAGAGACGGTTAAGTCTTGCTGAGCCTTTGTGCTCACTCTTGCTATATAAGTGGTTTTGCAGGTAAACATCGACGCTATAAAGAAGGTTGTCCGGTGAGACTCGGGAACTTCCGAGTTATGTCACCCTTGGAGAACCTAGCCGCTGCCATGTCTTCGTGTTGCTAGCAAGAGGAGTCCACGGGCTGGACCCCTCCTCGAGTGCTTCTTAGATACTCCACGTGAGCTGTTTATAGACTTCCGCTGTAGCTATTTTATGTAAATTATTTACAAAGAACAATTTGTAAAGCTTCCACTTTGATTTATGTAATACATTGTTCCTTATATGTGTGCTGTTCGGTGCCGCATAACACGGCACCACCCAATGCGATCCCCGGGCGGGGCGGCACGACCCCGTGATGGAGGTCGGGCCCCCTCACAAAATGGCACATTTCATACCTTGTCATAAGAATGATAATGCCTCACAAGTTGCTGATTTGTTTATTACGGAAATTATTCGTTTACATGGTGTGCCAAATACCATTCTTTCTGATCATGATGCAAAAATTTTAAGTCATTTTTGGAGACCTTTGTGGTATAAATTGGGAACCAAGCTGTTGTTTTCAACCACATGTCACCCACAAACCGATGGACAAACTGAGGTAGTAAATCGTACTCTATCCACTATGGTGTGGGCTGTTTTAAAAACAAATTTAAAGGGTTGGGAGGATCGTTTACCACATATAGAATTTTCTTACAACAGGTCAGTTCACTCTACTACAAAGGTAAGCCCATTCCAGGTAGTGTATGGTTTCAATCCCCGTGCTCCTATTGATTTATTACCTTTGCCTCCTTCTGAAACTATAAATTTGGATGCTACACAATAATCTGAATTTATTCTTAAGATGCATGAAACTACAAAGAAAAATATTGAAAGGATGAATGAGAAGTATAGAATTTCTGGTAGTAAAGGTAGAAAAGAAGTAAAACTTAAACCAGGGGACTTGGTATGGCTACATTTGAGAAAAGAACGATTCCCTCACTTGATAAAATCTAAACTTATGCCATGAGCTGCTGGTCCTTTTAAGATTGTTGAAAAGATCAATGACAATGCATATAAGCTTGAGTTGCCTCCCGATTTTGGTGTTAGTCCCACATTTAACATTTCAGATTTACGACCATACTTGGGGGAAGAAGATGATCTTGAGTCGAGGACGACTCCTATTCAAGAGGGGGAGGATGATGAGGACATCACAACAGTGGATACTCACATTGATATACAAGGACCAATCACAAGAGGACGAGCACGATTACTAAATCAGCAGATGAACTCGTTCCTAACTTCCTACCCATGTGATTTTGAGAATGGATTGCTATTGAATGATTTAATTGTTATTAGGAACCATGGACATGATCAACAAGTAAATGTAGGAGGATTTGGGGACGTGGAGAATCAGATGGGACGTCCACAAGTTGATGGAAACAGTCACCAACTCGGACTCGAGTTCAACTCGGAGTCCAGGAGCAGTACATCTTAAAACGGATGCCCAGGATGCATACGGACTCCATTTTTGACGTTCCACATATGCATGGAAAAATGAGAAGATAAATTTTGCAATGGTTCTGGTCCCACATTAAAATTCGCCCGGAGTCGTTGGGAGTTGTCGAAACAATTTGAATTCAGAGTTCTGTCCGGTATTGCACCACCGCACTGGGCTTTTGGGCCTTGTATCCCGTATGAGTCCATTAGGGACACGTCTAAGGGTCTTATGGTCGAACCCTAGCCCTTAAATACTGCAGCCGCCAGCCATATTTGGGGGGTTTTGCTTAGATTAAATACTTTCACCGTTCTACGGTTTGTGAGACCCCAATTTCGCAATTTCGGATTGCATCTTCGTTGTTCTTGCTTGTGTTCTTGGTTGCACCTGCAGGGATAGCCTTCTTGGCGAGGTCAAGCGTGTGAAGCACGGTTGATAACCAACGGAGCAGTGGTGTAGTGATTGCATGGGTGTTCGGGTCTGCTCGAGTTCCTCGGATCATCAACGTCGAGATCTCCACTTCAATCGACCTACCTTTCAGAAGATTGGGCCTAAACAACTCATCAACGAGGGACTGAGATCTCAGTTGAGCGGTGAGGTGTTTCGGTTTTCTGGGTGAGAGCACGTCGGAACAGCGGCGAGAAACACTGGGGATGGCTCGGGCGCATAGATAAGGGGCCAGAGTGGCGGTTCAGCGGCTTGGGCGGCAAGCAGCTGCTGGCCTCGATGGCCTGGCGCGGTGGCGACCGCGGCGAGAGCCCGAGACCCAAGTACTCGGTGTCCTCAGTCGGTTCTTTGATCTGTGAAGCTGACATGTGGGTCCCACTCAAGTTTTAACCTCTGAAATTAACTTTCCTCTACTGCTCCAAACAGTAATCCCTCTATTACCCTCTAGAATTTGAATTATCTACCACATGCCCATTTGGAATTGATGGAATTCAAATTGTGAAGTGTTTGAATAAATTTCAGCACATATGCAATTTGAAATTCAAATTGAGTTTGAATTTACTAAACTTAGCTCATGTCAAGATCAACTCCAAATGGAGTGAAAATTGGTGTGTGAGCTCACAAAAATGTTCTGAGTAAGAATATGCCTCCCACTTTTGCATTCATGGGATGGAAATAGTTTGAATTTGAATTTGAGTTCAAACCACCTTCTTTCTAGTTATACCCAAAAGGACTTCAAAAAGGTTTTGAATTTGGGTGAAATTTGGCATGGACATTCCTAGCAAGGTGTAGGAGTTTTTCATATGCCAAGCCCCTATATGATGCATGTGGGAAATGTCACTTTTGCATTTTGTGAGTTTATTCTCTAATGAGCATGTTGATGGTGTTTACTTGCTCTTCAAATGTATTCATCAAGATTCTTCAAATGAAGTGTGTGTGTGTGTGCTGATGAACACTTTGAATGTGTACCAAAAACTTAGGCCCTTACAACATTTGGCCAAGCAAATGATGTCCAATGCCTATGAAATATTTACTGGAGTTCAAGTATTTTTGGAAGAATGTCTTTCCCAAATTTGGAAATTTTCCAATAAGTAGAACTCCTGTAATAATTCCTAAAATAGTTTCCTTAAATGAATTAATGAGCCAAATCCAGGAATTTTCATAAACATTGGGCTGCACCCCTGGATATTACACTCTGAGAGGAATCCAACAAGATTTGTTTCACAATTTTTGGACACTCCTACCCAAAGTTATGGCTCTTCAAAGTTTGAACTAAAATGGGAAAATCTGGAAATGTTTAAACATCGACAATGGGGCCCACTCGCCAGCCCTCTTTATCTACCTCGCGCCAAACAGGGCAAGCTACTTTCCGTCCGCCTCCCGACTCCAAAGTCGCCCCCCCCCATTATTTGGACCGCTGAACACATCTAAAGGGTCGCCGGCAGACGAAACTCACCGGAAAGTAGCGTGCACCGGTCACAGCAAAGTTTAGGGTTCCGGCCAGGTCGGGATCCTTCATTTCTTTACCAAAGGCTCGGTTCTTGGGCTCGAGAGTACCAGGGGATCATGTAGAAGATCGACATGGGGTTTAAACGAGCCAGGGAGCTCTCCAAACCCATCGGCACCGTGCGGCCGACGGGGTCCGGCGGTGCGCCATGGACAAGACATGGAAATTCTCCCTCTACACCCCATATCTAGGTCTAAAATCGATGGAGGAGGTGCGCTAAATAGTAAGGATCCTGTGTGTGAAGTTTGAAATACAACCAACATGAATTGACAATGAATTTCGCAAATTCTTACCTCGGGGTCGGTTTGTGCCGGCCAGGAGAAATTCTCAAAATTCTCCTCTGACGAGTCACGGCTTGAGCTGAGCTTTGGGGGTTAGCAACTAGGGTTGTAGGTGCACCGATGGGGTGGCTTGCTTGAGTATGATCACCCTTGGTTCGGGCTGCCCACGGTGACCAAGTTCAGGTTCTTCGGTATTGACACGACCCCATGGTCTTGTCGAGCCAGGATCACGCTGAGGGGTGCTGCGTTGCACATCACTAGATAACACACATCAAAGGTACAAAGCGGAAGCAAACATTTTATTACAGAAACTGGTTTATGAACATTTTTACAGCAAAATAGGTCCAGTCTACACTCACGGGCGTAGACTACGCATCAAGTTCACGTTCAGCCCATGAATGTGTCCTTGCTAGCACGCACGCACACTAACACGGCGGCGTGCACAGCTCCCACTCGACGGGATTCCCCTCCTGGGGTTCCGCCTCCTCCTCGGGAGTCCCTTCCTCATAAAACCCTGCAAAAGATTCAAACACAAGCAGTGAGCACGAAGGCTCAGCAAGACTGACCCGTCTCTCCTAAACATGGAACTTCTACATGAGGGGTGATGGGTACAGGAGATAAAAAGCAGTTGCAAGAACTCGCCTAATTAGTGGAACCTTACTTTCAAATTTTAGCAGTAGGTTGTGGAGAACCTTATGCTAAGGCACATGAGAGAGCCGCAATCAAACAAGAAACGCATTTCTCTCATGTACTTTGCCCAAAGTTGAAAGGAACTTTAATTAGCGCTAAACTATGGCAAAACATTAACAATCAAGTCCATCTTTCAATCAGCAACATTTTAACATGTAACTAGCCTGTTCTTTCTACGTCACAGTACAGTGAACAAGTGGTACTCACTGACCGCGAGGGACGGCGATTATAATCGATTTACACCTGCAGGGTTACCCGAATAACCCGTCACGTACGCCCGTACTCGATGTTGCCTACAGCAACCATCACGGACGCCGTACGCAACCACCTTTCGCCCGTCATCCAAATATTGAACTGGTCCCATCGTCCCGAGCAAGAGGTCTCTGCACGCGCATCTCCGTGCCGCCAGCCGATTTACACCTCAAGCTCTCAACCTACCCTCTGAACGCCGGGCAATGCCTCAATACCCAGCTACCCGAGTTACATCAGTTTCCCGGTTCCCATATAGCCGGTAGGTCTTCGGTACTGTTCTAGCTTGTTCAACAGGCCCGCACACGGCTGGTCCTCAATCGACACAAGCGGAGCTACAGCACACAGGCCCCAAAGTCCTGCTGCCCTTACTCTCCGCTCAGTCTCATCTTTCTTGCCATGTGTATCATGTGCTATCTCTACCCGAGTCGAGTGCCTCTAGCCTATGCTCGCGAGTAGTTCCAACTACTCGACTTGTACCGAATCCTACACTATTTTAGCATTGCATTAGCTAACGGGGTTTGAAATCCTAAACCCAACCCATGGTTTTCTTGGCTATGCAATTGGGTTTCCAAACAAGACTCTAATGCAAAGAATAAGGTATTCAAGTATGTGCTCAAAACAATAAAAACTTGTAAAAAGGTTAATGCAAACCGGGGCTTGCCTTGCTGCTCTTGGTCGTAGGCTAGCTGCCCCTCCGGAGTAACAAAGTATAGGACTTCGGGTTCCTCCTCGACCTTAGCGACTACATGATATAAGAGGTACATGTATTAATTTGAGTGCATTTGTATTAAGTTTGAACTTGTGAAGCTTATAAGTCCCACTAGACAGACTCAATGACTGTGAAAATTTTACTGTGGCTTGGTTACAACCTAAATACAGACTTGGTCAAGTTTTAGTTGCAGCAAAGCTCATTTGAGCCCTCCACAATTAATTATGTACTTGACCTTAATTGAAGGCTTTTAGGTGTTCTAAGGATTTTAATGAAACAAACTATGACTTTCTGAAAACTAGATTTTTAGAGGGTTCTAATGGAGTTGGTCTCACTTAATTTGAAGGTTCCTAGCTAAAGATAGGAGCTAAACAATTTCAGAGAAAATTCTGAAAATGTTTCTGAACATTTTCTATTTTCTCTGGAACAGTTTCACTAATCACACCATTAGGTGGATCAAATGAGCTCAAATGGATCTGAAATTTTTATGGAACTACAGGGATATTTTGGTGAACATCCCAGCAAAATTTCAGAATTTTCCTCCAAAGGATTCTCCAGTTAAAATTCCAAACAGTTTAAATTTTGAGGAATTAATTCTGGGGAAATAAGGATTTTCATGAAGTGAAACTTGATTTGCTGGAAAGTACTCAGAGAGCTGAATCCAACAAAATTTAGTTCACTCGATTTGGAGTTTTCTAGCCGAAGTTATGAGGATTTGAAGTTTGAAGGAAATCTGAAAATCAGGGGAAAAGTTTAAATCTGCCGGGGCCCGTGGGGACACGTGTTAGGCGCGGAGGCGACAGCACACTGTGTCCCACAGGGTCTTTGTGCGCCAGCACACCAGATTCCGGCCACACCCGATCCTGATTTAAACTTTTAAGCCGCTGACGCGTGGGCCAGCCGGCTTCGTCTTCCTCCAGACGCGCCATCGCGCCCGCGCCGCCTCCCCTCGCCGGAGCCGACTCTGAGCTCGCCGGCTTGCCGCTGCTGGCCATCACCTGATCTGAAACTCGCCGCCAGGGGGTTGTTGACGTCGAGGAGCACGTCTGTGGTGTCAGCTCGAGCTGGCGGTGACCGGAAATAGCCCGGCGACGTGCGGCGGCCTCGGTTGAGGTTCGGCGCCGTCGGCCGTGGGTTCTAACCCACCATAGCCTCGAACGATTGGTTCTACAGCATCAGTATACCTCTAGAAAGCTCGACAAGGTGTCAAATGGGTTCAAAGATGGCGGCAAGCCGGTCGGCACCGTGTGACCGAGCGTGCCCGCCATGAGCACCCTTGATCGAGCTCAAAATTCGTCACCCCTAGTCGGTTTCATACCACGGATGCAGAAAGGAAATTGATCACCGGCTAGTCCAGCGCCTATGTGCAAGATTTGATAACTAAAGAAAGATCACAGCGCGAGAATTCGAAGAATCCGTACCGGAAGCTCGGTTTAAGGTCGCCGGAGCAAAAGCTGGAAATTCGCAGTGGATTCTTCAGGGTTTGCTCCCAAACTTGGAGGAGAGCAACACGGTGGTCTCGCGCTCCTGTTGCCTCTCTTGCTGGCCCGTGAAAACGCCTGTGGAACGCTGTCCACGAGTGCCTGACCTTCGGCTGAGGCTAGGTCGCCGCTGTGGCGATCGTTCTCGGGCAAGGGAGGTCAGAGCTCGGGGTTTTTGGCGTTGGGGAGGTGGAGTGCGATCTCAGGTTGCCGTCTAGCAGCTAAGGGAAGGAGGAGGCAAGATGTTTTCACGGTTTCCCGATCGAGCAGAGAAGCGGCAGGCCGGGGACTCGGTGTTCACGGAAGAGGGGGAAACGAGCGGTGCCTGCCTCGGTGGAGCGCCTTAAGAGGGCCCTGGAACCGCCCTTGGGCTCGTGTGTGGGCGCGGGAAGCAGCTGGTGGCGCTGCTCCTCCTCGGTGGCGAGCGCAGCTGCTCCCGGGCGTTGAACCGGCAGCTGCTCGGTGGAATTTCCCACCGAGACTGTGACTTTCGGTGCAAGTCTCTCCTCTTCTCTCTATGACATGTGGGTCCCACACTTAAGTTTAACCTCTGAAATTAACTCCTCATCACTGTTGTAAACAGTGAGCCCCAAAATACCCATGGTGATTCAAATTATTTACCCATGAGCCATTTGAATTGATTAGGATTCAAATTGGGTTTGGTTTGAATGAATTTCAGCACATGTTCAGTTTGAAATTCAAATAAAGTTTGAATTTGCCCCACTTAGCTCATGTCAAGATCAACTCCAAATGGAGTGAAAATTGGTGTGTGAGCTCACAGAAATGTGCTGAATGAGAATATGCCTCCCACTTTTGAATTCATGGGATAAAAACAGATTGAATTTGAATATGGTTTCAAACTGCCCTCTTTCTAGTTATACCCAAAATGACCTCAAAAAGGTTTTGCATTTGGGTGAAACTTGGCATGGACATCCTTAGCAATGTGTAGGAGTTTTCATATGCCCAGCCCCTCTATATCACATGTCGGAAACACCACTTTTGCAATATGTGAGTTTGTTCCCTAATGAGCATGTTGATGGTGGTTACTTGCTCTTCAAATGTGTTTATCAACTTGCTTCGAATGAGGTGTGTGTGTGGTTATGACACTTCAAACATGTGTCAAAAACTGAGGCCCTTACATTCCCCCCCCCTTAAAGGAATCTCGTCCCGAGATTATAAGGTGAAAATGAGAGAGAGGACGGTGGAAAAATTACTGTATATGCGACGTGAAAAAGTCGGGGTAGTTAGCGCGAAGAAATCCTTCGCTCTCCCATGTCGCTTCGTCCATGGAGTGATTACTCCATAGAACCTTGTAGAACCACAACATACGGTTGCGCGTGGTCCGGACCTTTTCATCAATAATCTGAACCGGTTCCTCCCGATACGTGAGATCCGGTTTCAGTTCTTCTATATCCTCCAGCTGAATGGTAGTTGATAGCTTGAGACACTTCCTCAGCTGGGAGATGTGAAAGACGCCGTGCACACTGGAAAGTGCTTCTGATAATTTCAGCCGGTATGCTATTGATCCACATCTCTCTGTAATCTGAAATGGACCGGTGAATCGGGGTGTCAACTTTCCTCTCACCCCGAATCTGTTCACACCCTTCATTGGAGACACACGTAGGTATACGTGATCCCGGACTTCGAATTGTAATGGACGCCTTCTCCGGTCCGCATACTGTTTTTGTCGGGATTGGGCGGCTTTTAGGTTTGCTTGAATCAGCCAAACCTTTTCCTCCGCGTTATTGACAAGGTCAATCCCGAAGGTAACCCTTTCGCCAGACTCACACCAATTCAGTGATGTGCGGCATTTTCTCCCATATAGCGCCTCGTAAGGCGCCATCTTAATGCTGGCCTGGTACCCATTGTTGTATGAGAACTCGGCTAACGGCAAGTGATCATCCCAATTCTTGCCGTGGTTGATAGCGCAAGCTCGTAGCATATCTTCTAAAATTTGGTTTACCCGCTCAGTTTGCCCATCCGTCTGCGGGTGATATGCTGAACTACAGATCAGCTTTGTCCCCAACACAGCGTGTAGCTGCTCCCAAAAACGGGACACAAATAAAGTGCCCCGATCCGATATGATGGTGCGGGGTACGCCGTATAAACATAAGATCCGTGAGATGTACAGTTCAGCATACTTCTTGGCGTTGTAGTTGGTATTGACCGGAATAAAATGGGCAACTTTGGTGAGCTGGTCGACGATCACCCACACAGAATCATGCTTCTGAAAAGTGGTGGGTAAACTGACGATGAAGTCCAAGTCACATCCTCCCACATCCAGGCAGGAACGCCTAGTGGTTGTAGCAGTCCCGGTTTCCGCATATGATCTACCTTCACCCTTCGACATGTATCACACTCGGACACGTACATTGCGATCTCCTGCTTCGTCCGTGTCCACCAAAACTTGTTTCTGAGTTCTTGGTACATTTTGTTACTGCCGGGGTGAATAGAAAACTTTGAAAAGTGAGCCTCATCAAAGATTTTCTTCCGTAACTATGGGTTACGTGGTACGACGATCCGGTCCTTGAATCATAGGACGCCGTCTCCATCTTTCCGGAAACATTTCAGCTCCCCACTGTCTATACGTCTCCGCAAATGCGACATGCCCTTGTCTTTTTTCTGAGCTTCCGCTATCTCTTCACGGATGGTGGGGATTAAAGCTAAGTTGTAGAGAGCCCCATGTGGAATCACATGCAATGGTGAATCGCCCTCTTCCAACGGTGTGATGATCAGATTATTGACGTGTGACTTGCGGCTCAGCGCATCCGCCACTACGTTTGCCTTGCCGGGGTGATAATGGATCTCTATTCCGTAATCCTTTATCAACTCTAACCATCTTCGCTGCCTCATGTTCAGCTCCTTCTGAGTGAATATGTACTTGAGGCTTTTGTGGTCGGTATATAAATGCACGAGGTTACCGAGTAGGTAGTGCCTCCACATTTTAAGTGCGAGCACCACAGCAGCGAGCTCCAAGTCATGAGTTGGATAATTCTGCTCATTATTTCTGAGCTGCCGTGATCCATATGCGACCACCCTTCGGTCTTGCATCAGCACACATCTGAGCCCAATGCCGGATGCATCGCAGTACAGATCGAACGGTTTTGTTGTGTCTGGCTGCGCCAAAACCGGTGCTGATGTTAGGTGCTTCACTAATGCTTTGAACGCTGCTTCACATGCTGGACTCCAAACATATTTGGTAGCCTTCTTCAGCAGCTCCGTTATAGGCTTGGCAATCTTTGAGAATGTTTGGAATGAACCTCCGATAATATCCCGCGAGTCCGAGGAAACTCCGTACCTCGTGAACAGTTCTCGGGGACTTCCAATTCAGCACTTGTGTGATTTTACTCGGGTCTACAGCGATGCCCTCCGCTGAGATAATATGCCCGAGGAAAGGCACTTGCGATATCAAGAATTCACACTTGCTGAATTTCGTGTATAGCTTGTGATCCCGCGGCCGTTGTAAGACTATACACAGATGCTTCTTGTGCTCTTTCTCTGACTTGTAATATACCAATATATCATCGATGAAGACCAGGACAAACTTGTCCAGCTCCGGCATGAATACCGAGTTCATCAAATGCATGAAGTGAGCTGGAGCGTTGGCGAGGCCGAAGGACATGACCAGCACTACAGAAAAACGTTTAATTTTCTTGGGCCGAATATATTTTCATGAGCCCCCACGAAAGTAAATGTATTTTCGTGAGCCGCAACTAGCTCACGAAAATAAAGCCATAATTTCGTGGGTCCTGAAGGAAACTCACGAAAATAAGTAATTTTTCGTCGGCCACGTACGAACCTACAAAAATAAGACCCGAAGTCCAGTTATTTTTGTCGGCCAAAAAGTTGGCACACGAAAATAAAATTCAAACCTGATCTATTTTCATCGGCTTCCCAGTGGGCTCACGAAATTACTGTGCTATTTTTCGTCGGCCATGTACGAACCTACGAAAATAAGACCCGAAGTCCAGTTATTTTCGTCAGCCCAAAACTGGCACACGAAAATAAAATCCAAAACTGATCTATTTTCGTCGGCTTCCCAGTGGGCTCATGAAATTACTGTGCTATTTTCGTCGGCCATCAAGTCGGCACACAAAAATAAAGTCCAAACCCTAACCAGGTGAAGTATTTTCGTCAGCTTAACAGCTAGCTCACGAAATTAAGGGCTATTTTCATCGGCTGACAACATGGCACACGAATATAAGGGATATTTTCGTGGGTTTCTGTTAAGCACACGAAATTAACTCTTATACCAAGCCAGAGACGGGCTTCGGTTTTCATTGTGAGTTGCCACCACCACAGACTACGCCGTCCGCTTGCCCGCGCCCGTCGACCGCCTGCCCACGCCCCGTCGACCGCCTGCCCGCTGCGCTGCTTCGGCCCGCGTAAAGCAGCCGCCACCCGGAGCTGCGCCGCCGCTGCTCGCGCCAGGCAGTGTCGCCGGCACCACTGTCTCGACCTGCACCGCCCAGCCCCGCGCCCAGCCGCCGGCTGCCCACCGCGCCGCCCGACCATGCCACCCGGCCTGCGCGCTGCCTGTCCTGTGTGCCGCCTGATTCAGCGCGTAGCCCGGCTGCAGCCGGAGCTCGCCGCCACACAGCCCGGCCAAGGCTGCCCTGCCGCTGCCGCCCTGCCACAGCACCGAGGCTGCCCTGACTGCCGTGCCGTACCCACTCGTCATCGCTGAAGCTGCTGCACCACGCCGTTTCGTCGCCCCTGCTGCCAGCCTGCACCGGCCGCCTCTACTCCGAGCTCGCCTCAGCCGCTGCTCCTAAGTACGTATGACATGTAGTGGTTAATCCAAATTTTATGATTGTGGAAATAGAATGCAAGCCGTGTGGTAATCAACTTTGTTTTGGTTTTAGCATAGATGATAAAAAGTTCATCTTTATTCTGTCGTTTTGGCTAACGTGATATCTAAAGATGACATTGTTGCCGATTACGTAGTTAATTTGATTCCAGAGAGATTGTTAGTTCATTGACAATTTACTGGCATGTAACGAAGACTTGCTTAACATTTTATTGTCATAGAAATATTTTCATAGGTTTTTTTCCTCGGCCGCCGCATTGGTCGGGTCAGAACATTTTATTGACAATTATGTTTTGTAAGCATTCGTAGTCGTCAAAAGTGTATGGTGTAAGCAATGTCATGAATGCAAACTTACATAGTTCGCACTAAAACACGATGCAAATGGATTGTTTGTTTATAAGTACTAAGCACTTTAGAATAAATGTAAACAAGTGTAAGAATAGCACGGTGATGATTTCTTAATGTGTGCTGTGGATGGACTTACATAGTTAGCGCTAAGTATTGTGCATGAATAGTTAGCAATGTTGTGGTGCAAGGGATGTTGTGCATGAATACTTTCCTCATGTGTGTACTTACATAGTTAGCACTTTAGAGTAAATGTAAAAAAGTATAAGAATATTATGGTTACGATTTTTTTATGTGTGCATGAGCTGCCATCTGTTGTCATATATGAGGAAAGTATTGTGAGTAATTTCCACCGTACCTATCGATTATGTATGTATGGTTTGATCATGTATGTATAGTTTGATCATGTATTTATAAGAGTATGGTTGAATTAGAGTAATATAAATTGTTTGAATAAATGCATGCACTAAAGTTTACTTGTCAATTGGACGTGCAGTTGGAGAACAGCAGGGTTATGCTGCCAAAATTTCAACTGGATCCGAATCTTGCGTCTTATCATAACCACACTCTCTCCAGTCACTCTTGGGTGGGTTTAGAACCTATCCTTCCTAATAGATGTAGGAGCGTAATAAGCATGTATATTTCTTAGTTCTTTGTCTTTTCATTGTATAGTCCAGACAATGGGTGATGATAGATGATGGATGTATGATGGTTGGCGGAAGAATGCAGCGCCTTAGGATGAATGGGCCATCAATACTAAGGCGTTTATCAGTCAGGAAATTCTCTTTATCTACGAGTCGTTTTGTTAAATGTCCATGCAGTAAGTGTCGTAACTTTTATTGCAAAGAGAAGTTTAAGATAGAATGAGACCTTTGTAGATTTGGGTTCATGCCAGATTATGAAACGTGTATGAGCATGGTGAGTTATATCGCAGTAATGTTTTTGTTGATGAGAGAGATAGTGAAAATGAGGACAGAATGGAAGAAATGGTTGAAGCACTAGATCGTGACTGTGGGGCTGATGAATTGAGGAAAATCCTGGACCCGAAGTTGAAGAGTTCTATAGAATTCTCTCAGCATCACGTGAAGAGTTGCATGAGCACAGTAAAGTGTCTGTTCTTGCGACCGTGACTCAGCTCATGTCTATAAAGTCAAAGTATAATTTGTCGAACAAGTGCTATAATGATCTTAGCGGCCTTATCTCAGACATTCTTCCGTCAAATCATAAGTTGCCGAAAGATATGTACCAATCCAAGAAATTGTTGGCAGGACTAGGAATGAAGTATGAAAAGATTGATTGTTGTCCTAACAATTGTATGCTTTTCTGGAAGGAGAATGCAAATGTGACACATTGCACGGTTTGCAAACAATCTCGATACATTGAGGATACAAATGAGGACGGTGAATTAGTGAAGACAAAAGTTGCAGCAAAACAATTGCGTTACATGCCTCTTGCACCTAGACTGAAACGGTTGTTTCTTTCTAAATCAACTGCGAGACACATGCGTTGGCATAAGGATGGTGTGCACGAAATGAAAGGTGTAATGACACATCCATCTGATGATGAGGCTTGGAAGACACTAGACTCTTTTGATGAAGATTTTGCAAAAGATGTTAGAAATGTCCGTATTGATTTGGCTACTGATGGCTTCACACCATTTTCAATACATCTGCTGCCTCATACTCATGTTGGCCAGTCTTCGCTATTCCATACAACCTTCCACCCGCTATGTGTATGAAATATGAATACATATTCTTGTCTCTAATTATTCCTGGGCGTAAACATCCGGGAAAACGATTAGGGGTGTTTCTTCAACCATTGATTGAGGAATTAAAAGAATTATGGATTAGAGTGCAAGCGTATGATAGCTATAGAAGACAAAACTTCAACTTGCGAGCAGCGTACTTGTGGTCCGTACATGATTTTCCTGCATACGGGGTATCGATGCTAACATTCATGAGGATGGTAGCACCTAGTACGAAATGGTGGAGATGACAACGTCGATCAGTTTTTCGCTCCAGATGGTAGCACTTAGTACGATGTAAGTATTTCTATAATCTATCTCTATGAGACTCTTACCTTTGTAGGTTGTCTAGAATCACATTGGTTACTAGAACATCTCTATGCAATTTTGGTGTGCCTTGTTTTTGTTTAGACTTATGCTCTTTTGTTGTCATTTGAAGGATGTTGCAATGCTTTGGTTGAAGCATGGTCATGTTCATCTTATTGTAGTGTTTCAGTTTACCTTTTGTATGATGCAACAATGATCAACTCCAATAGTTGTGACGTGAACATAGGTGTTATAAATGTGAACATGGTTGTGAATGTGACTACGATTGTGGATTATTGTCAATATGTGGTCATTTTAATGTCGATGTTGTTTCTGTATGATTGTGACATGTGATGTGTTCGAAATATTGAAAATATGATTGTTATGTGAAATAATGATTTTTGTTTCTGTATGTTGAAAATGTAATATTAATAGCTATTTTGTTGCTGTATATTAGAGATATTTTCGTGTGCCAGAGAAAACCTACGAAAATAGTGCCAAAATATTTTCGTCGGCCACTGCGGGACTGATGGAAAAAGTGAAGACTATTTTCGTCGGCCAGGAAATACCACGAAAATAATTTATCATTATTTTCGTCGGCCAATGTATAGCCCACGAAAATAAAACAACTTATTTTCGTCGGCCACGGGATTGCCCACAAAAATAAAACAGCATAGTTTCGTCGGCTGAAACAAGGCACACGAAAATATCCACGAACAATTTTCGTCGGCTTGATGGAGAACCCACGAAAATAGTTTACTTCGTCGGTCAGACCTAGCCTTTTATTTTCGTCGGTGACCAACGAAAATACTCATATTTTCGTCAAAGTATGCGCGTCGGCCTCGTACCGACGAAAATAAGTCAAAAGCTGACGAAAATAATTATTTTCATGGGTTATTTACTATTTTCGTGGGTTTCAGACACACGAAAATACGTCGTGTTCGTGTAGTGCAGGTACTCATAAAGTCCATTCCTCGTCGAGGAATCCGTCTTCGGTATATCCTCGGCCCGTATTTTAATCTGGTGGTACCCGGATCTTAAGTCCATCTTGAAAAAAAAAAGATCTTTGCTTCGACCAACTGATCAAACAACATGTCGATCCATGGCAACGGGTACTTGTTCTTGATGGTTACGGCGTTTAACGGATGATAGTCCATGCAAAGCCGCAACGTCTCGTCTTTCTTCTTTACAAATAATGCCGAACAACCCCATGGCGAGGAGCTCGGCCTAATAAATCCCTTCTCCAGCAGGTCCGTTAGCTGGGTTTTTAGTTCAGCCAACTCCTTGGCCGCCATCTTGTACGGCCTCCGGGATATTGGCATGGTTCCCGGTGCAAGTTTGATCTTGAACTCCACCTCTCTGTCAGGTGGCATCCCCGGTAAATCATCGGGAACACGTCCGGGAACTCGCGGACTACTGGAATATCTTCCAATCTGATGGTTGTGGAGTGATACACACTTGGAAGTTTTATTTCTAGACTGTACAGAAATAAGGAATGAGATCCGTGCACTTCTGAGTTCAAGTGCACAATTCGGAGGACGGTGTCTAAAACAGCGCCATGGCGGGTTAACCACGACATCCCTAGGATGACATCGACCTTTTGTCCCTCTAGGACTATGAGAGACGTAGGGTATATTCTACCATCCAAGCATAATGGCGCTTTTGGGACCACCATGCTTGCTGAAATCTTCCCACCCGGTGAACAAATCAAGTATGGACTATCGATGGGTAGTATTTGCAAGCTGTATTTAGCAATAAAAGCCTGGCTAATGAAGCTATGTGTGGCACCTGAATCAAATAATACTATGGCAGGATGCTGGTGGAGTTGGAACATACCCGCAAGGATTGGTTCACCCTCTGGCACGTCCTCTATGGCAAGTTGGTGGACGGTGTCGAGCCTAGGGTTTGCCCGCCGCGCATTAGTAGGGTTTCGGGGCTGATTCGTCCCCGGAAGTTGCGGTGCAACTCCGCCGCCTTGCCACTCCGGACAACTGCTGGCGAAGTGTCCTGGACAACCACATTTGTAGCATGTGGCTTCTGCTTGGCCAGTGCTCGAGGTACGAAAGCCCGGCATGCGCTGCTGAGGTGATACACACGCGGCATCACCCGCTGTTGCTGTTGTTGCTGCGGAGGCGGTACTTGCAGTGCCGGTCTAAATGCCGGTGGAGAATACGGCCGACTGCGAAATGGCATCGACCTCTGTGGTGGCTGCCAGCGTGGACCCGATGGTGGGCGATTCACCATCCGATATTTCTGAGAAGGACCACTTCCTTCTCCGCTGCTTTGCGGCGCGCTTCGCTTCCTTTCCGCCGCCGCTAACTCCTTACCGGTGTCCTCCTGAATAATCGCAGCATCAATTATATCGTTGAGGCTGCTGCGATTGAACATCGCCAGTTTGTCCTTCAGGAGCGGGTTAAGCCCCTGGTAGAAATGATTCCGCCGCTTCTTGTCGGTATCGGCGTGATACGAAGCGTAGAGCGCAAGATCATTGAACGCCCTGGAGTATTTCAGCGCGTTCCGGCTCCCTTGCTGCAGGCGTAAGAACTCCTGCGTCTTCCTCTTCATGAGACAGGGCGGTATGTGATAGGCCCTGAAGGCCGTCCAGAATTCCGCCCAGGTCATAACTCGCTCGGTGGGCTGCGAAGCACAGTAGTTCGCCCACCACGCGCTCGCGGATCCCTGGAGCTGTTGGACCACGAACTGAGTCTTGCGCTGCTCACTCACTTGGAGCATCCCGAACTTCATTTCCATCGTGCGGAGACAGTTGTCCGCATCGAGGGGTTCATCCGCCCTTGAGAATACCCGGGGATGAGTAACCAGAAAATTGGAGTAGGAGCTCTGTTGGCGCTCCTCACGATCTTGACGCCTCTCTGGCCGAGACGTATTTGCAATGAGGGTTTGCAGCAACTCCGTGTGCTGCTGATGAGAGCCCGCCATTGCTGCCACAATGTCAGCCAAAGTAACCGTTGGCGGTGGCGGTGGCGGTTGTTGCGGTCGCTGTTGCTGTGGCTGTCCCGAGGAATCCTCGGGAGGCTATTGGGAGGTCTCTCCCCCCTGACTGGAACCCCCAATGTCCGGGTTGGCACGAGTACGAGTCATTCTGAAATACAAAACAGCAGCGATCAGCACATGTCATACTTAAAATTCCATATGAAACAGTAGGTATTGAAGTGACGCATGAATAATTTGCACAACATTCACATATATTGATAAAGTATAAACTTTATACAAGATACATTAGTCTCGGGTCTCCGAGAAGTTGTGCTCATGTCGTCACTACCTATACATACACTACAGTCTACACGACATGCCACCGATTACAAAAGTTTGGGTTACATCACCCTAGCTGCCCTACTTGGCAACAGTAACCCCCCTACTCGGAGTAGAACTCGACCTCCTGTGGGTCGTCCTCCTCCAGTATCTCTTCTGGTGGCTCTGGGTCTACAACCTTCTCTTATGGCTTGGGTTCCCCCATTGCCGGAAGACCCAAGACCACGGGTACGGCACCTACCACTGGTATGCCCATTACCGGAGGTACGAGGTCCTGCAACGCGTGTACCTCATCCATGACTTGGTTGTAGTCCTCTTCCCAGCCTTTTCCCTCCTCAATAGCGTCGTCCCGCTCTTGAGTAAGGACCTCGTTCTGCTGGGTCAGAGCCTGCACCTGTTGTTGTAAAGCCGCGATGTCGACACGGCTTTTCTTCTTCGCATTCTTCAGACGATGCAACTGATTATATTGTTCGTTCAGTCGCTTAATCGTCCGGAGGAGAACATTGTGGAGTGCGCTGTGATCATGTTTGAAATGACCTCCACGTTTGTTGCTCTCCTTGAGCTTCATGGCGAGACATTCCGTATGAGCAGCTTGGCTGTCCATCACGGCCTTTCCCGGCCTTATCTGGAGGCTGAGGTTTGCCTCTGCGGGGTTGTACCTTGGGCAACCTGGATCTGTTGCCTCCATGTACCTCCCTTCCCACACATGATTAGCCCGTCCCTCCACCGGAACGAGCGCGTATGGAGTGCCCTCCATAGCTCTCATGTGTAGTTGGCAGAAACGCGACATGGTGTCGCGGGCTGCCATTTGCCACATTCCCTCCGGCTGTCTACCTCTCACCGTGACGGTGAACGGCGCCCAACCGGGTGGCGTAGTCCCTGCAGGAGCTTCGACATGGGTCGTCCACGTCTTGTTCCCTTCCTCGCCTTCTTCGTTGGCGAAATACTGCGGCATCTTGTTGTACCCGAAATATTGAAGCATTTGCCTCAAGGCTTCCGGATAGCCGCTGTGGTGATAACAGTGAGATTCCACCCACCCATTCTCCAACTGTCTATCCGCTGTCATCTGTAGAAACATATTTGAGAAATGTCAAATATTTATTTGAATAGTAAACCATTGAGTTATAACATAAAACATGTCATTGAACTCATAAAACATGGAAACATAGTTCAAATTTATACAAATTTGACTGCCGATCTGCTGTCCAACATGACAGCCCTGACCAGTTTCCATTCCAACCTGATTTAGACCATGGTAAAGGCAAAAACAATTCTGGAGCTCAACATCAAAGTTAAAGCTAACTTCAATAGATTTCCAGAAAGTATTTGCTTGGCCTAATATCTGTCCTGGTTCAAAAGTTGTGAGATGTCAAAGTTAACAGAATTTCTGGAGAAAATTGGACAGTACCTCCCTGCTTGAGGTACTGATTTGATCCAAGAATTCCAGTTAATTCCACACCAAATCTGACAAAACTTTCTGTTACAAAGTTGTAACCCATCTCCTAAAATTTCCAGAACTACCTCATTTTATATTTTTGGATTTTTATGCAGGAAGTTATGCTCAATTTACAGAGAGTTACAGAGGGTGTTTGCCCAGCCCTGTTTTCTGGGCAGTTTCAACTCTACTGCATTTTTCGATGGGTTAAGGGATGAAACATCTTTGGACATCAACAGAAAAGTTGTAAAGCTCTTCAGCCTTATTTCGGCTGAAAACAGGGGACTCAGTCCTTAGTATCCTATACGTTGAAAACTTGTTAACTTTGAATATCCTGATTAAGGGAAGGAGTTACATCAAGTTTTAGTGCTCAGGATTAAAACTCTCAAGTTTTACAATGCAGTTGCTCATTTAGTGGGGTGTGATGTCGATGCGTCACCAGATCATGTTGGTACTACGTCCTCACAAAGAAAAACCTATACCAGACTTAGCCGGCTTCGTTAGATCAGTAGCACTAAACGTCACTTGCACACGAATGCTACACGTCTACCGTTTCGTGGTTAGACTACCTGCAGATAACTCAAACAATTGTCAGACTCGGCTGCACACCGAGCCCGGTATCCATACAGTTCGTACACCCGGCCGTCATCACTCGCCCGGATGTTCTCAAGCCAAACACGCCTTGAGCTACGTGTTCACGTTACTGACCACGTGACGGGGTATCCAAAGTTGCCCAAAGCACGCCAGGGATAGACGTTGCTTGAATACCCCAAACGACATGAAGAGTCGTAGAGGATATTAAACTGGGTCGGTTACCTGCCACCCGTGGGGCTCCACCCTTCAGCTTGTGCGCACTTGTGGACAGCACTTACGTGCACCCCCCAAGACATAAAGCGTCCCGAGATGCACGATTTTCCGACATAAGTAAATAGGTTAGTATGCCACTTTCCATACACTAATAACATCCTTATATGGGATACTAACTCGTTCCTCGCCGAATTTTTGAAAAAGATGACCTTTGTAGTGCGTTAAACCTCAAGCGAGCTCTGATACTACGCTGACACGGCCCCACGGCCTTGTCGAGCCAGGATCACGCTGACGGGTACTGTGTTGCACAGCACCGGATAACGCACATCAAAGATACAAAGCGGAAGCAAAGTTTTATTACATAAACCAGTGTATGAACATTTTTACAACAAAATATGTTCAGTCTACACTCACGGGCGTAGACTACGCATCGAGTTCACGTTCAGCCCATGAACGTGCCCCTGCTAGCACGCACACACACTAACACGGTGGCATGCACGACTCCCACTCGACGGGGTTCCCCTCCTGGGGTTCCGTCTCCTCCTCGGGAGTCCCTTCCTCATAAACCCCTGCAAAAGCTTCAAACACAAGCAGTGAGCATGATGACTCAGCAAGACTAACCCGTCTCTCCTAAACATGAAACTTCTACATGAAGGGTGATAGGTTACATGAGGTAAAATAAGTTGCAAAGGACTCGCCTAATTAGTGGAACCTTACTTTCAAGTTTTAGCAGCAGGTTGTAGAGAACCTTACGCTAAGGCACATGAGAGAGCCGCAATCAAACAAGAAGTGCATTTCTCTAATGTACTTTGCCCAAAGTTGAAAGTAACTTTAATTAGCTCTAAACTACAACAAGACATTAACAAGCAAGGTATATCTTTCAAATCAGCAAACTTTTAACATGTATCTAGCCTGTTCTTTCTACGTCACGGTATAGTGAACAAGTGGTACTCACTGACCGTGAGGGATGGCGATTATAATCGATTTACACCTGCAGGGTTACCCGAATAACCCGTCACGTACGCCCGTACTCGATGTTGCCTACAGCAACCATCACGGACGTTGTACGCAACCACCTTTCACCCGTCAGCCAAATATTGAACCGGTCCAATCGTTCTGAGCAAGAGGTCTCTGCGTGCGCATCCACAGTGCCGCCAGCCGATTTACACCTCGATCTCTCAACCTACCCTCTGAACGACCAGCTATGCCTCAACACCCAGCTACCCGAGTTACATCAGTTTCGCGGTCCCCATATAGCCGGTAGGTCTTCAGTACTGTTCTAGCTTGTTCAACAGGCCCGCACACGGCTCGGTCCTCAATCGACACAAGCGGAGCTATAGCACCCAGGCCCCAAAGTCCTGCTGCCCTTACTCTCCGCTCGGTCTCATTTTTCTTGCCATGTGTTTCATTTGCTATCTTTACCCGAGTCGAGTGCCTCTAGCCTATCCTCGTGAATAGTTCTAACTACTCGACTTGTACTGAATCCTACACTATATTAGCATTGCAGTAGCTAAACGGGGTTTCTCAATCCTAATCCCAACCCATGGTTTTCTTGGCTATGCATTTGGGTTTCAACCAAGACTCTAATGCAAGAAGTAAATGAGTGCTCAAAGTAAGTTATCAAAACAGTAAAATTTTGTAAAAAGGTTAATGCAAACCAGAGCTTGCCTTACTGCTCTTGGTCGTAGGCTAGCTGCTCTTCCGGAGTGACGAAGTCTAAGACTTCGGGTTCCTCCTCAACCTTAGCGACTACATGAGATAATAAGTATATGTATCAATTTAAATGCATTTGAATTGAATTTAAAATTGTGAAGATTATAAGTCTTACAAGACAGACCCAATGACTCTGAAATTTTTACTGTGGTTTAGTTACAACCTAAACATGGACTTGGCCAAGTTTTATTTGCAGCAAAGCTCATCTGAGCTCTCCACAAATAATTATGTACTTGAACTTAATTCGAGCTCCTAGGGTGTTCTAGGGATTTTCATGGAGCAAGCCATGACTTTATGAAAACTAGACTTTCATAGGGTTCTAATGGAGTTGGTCTCACTTAATTTGAAGGTTCCTAGCTAGAGATATGAGCTAAACAATTTCAGAAAATTCTGGAAATGTTTCTAGACATTTTCTATTTTCTCTGGAACAGTTATATAAATCACCTCATTAGGTGGATCAAATGAGCTCAAATGGATCTAAACTTTTTATGGTAGCTCAGGGATATTTTAATTAACATCCTGGCAAAAGTTCAGAATTTTCCTCCAAGGGGTTCTCCAGTTAAAATTCTAACCAGTTCGAATGTTTTGAAGAATTAATTCTGGAGAAATAAGGATTTTCGTGAAGTGAAACTTGATTTGCTGGAAAGTACTCAGAGAGCTGAATTCAAAAAAAAATTCACTCTATTTGGAGTTCCTAGCCAACGTTATGTGGGTTTGAATTTTGAACTAAATCTGAAAATCGGGGAAAAGTTTAAATCGCTGCGCGTGGGACCTGGGCTATGTGTCAACTTCTCAGCAGTCGACACACGGGGCTACGGAATCTTTTGCGTGCAGCCGCACCCGATCCGGTGCCACAGCTAATCCCGGTTTTTTATATATCTGCCGCTGACATGTGGGACCGGGGGCTTCGTCCACCTCCGGCCTCCCGCGCTCGGCCACCGCGACCCCTCGCCGGTGGCCTCTGTCGTGCGTCAAACTCCATGATTTTGGCCGCCTCTTCCTAAATTCATCCGGGGAACACGATGCTGGGATCAGCTCGTCATGAAAATCACCGGCACATAGTCGGCGACGACGGCGGCTTCGGAAGAACTTCGGCCGTGTCGGCCGGCTGTGAGACCTATGTGTGCTGAATACATTGGCAATTAGGATAAAAGTTAGCATTAACATTCAAAGTTTTGAATATTGCCAAAACATTCTTCTGTGGCAAGGTCCGACAAGTTCTTTGTTAGGTCCGCCAAGTGTTGGCAAGGTCCGACGCAAGGTCTGGAGAGCTCCTGCAAGGTCCGGAGAGCTTCTGTGAG
This sequence comes from Neostapfia colusana, assembly GCA_030760725.1. NCBI lineage: Eukaryota > Viridiplantae > Streptophyta > Magnoliopsida > Poales > Poaceae > Neostapfia > Neostapfia colusana. The sequence continues at coordinate 34,976,888 of JASWHV010000019.1, read as the reverse complement.
GTCCGGAGCTTGTTTTTAGGCAGCTCCCGTGAAGTTCAACTCGTAGAACTGCAGCGTCTTGTTTTTGCTTTTAACTCGCAATGTTTCAAACTTGCTTTATGGGAAGGTTTGCTTAGTCTTAATTTGCTAAGTTTTTGGTGTGTTTTGGTGGTTATGGCTGTTATCATTTGATATGATTTGCAACATGCTTATGTGACGTGCTCATGTAAGGTGTTGTGGTTTTTGAACTAACGTGAGTCAAGTCGAGGACTTGTGCTCGGAAGAATTGGTTGTTTATTCATGTGCAGGTGTTTCTTGAGTTCAAGACATGGCTGGTGACGGGATCCTTGGACTAGTCTCTGGGAGGAGATGAGGTTCCAACAACCAAGTTCGGGAGGAGCTGTGGTTGAGTTGATTGGGAGGTCGTGCAGCATGTTTGGATCAAGGGCAGTGCATATGAAGGTTGTGTGTACGTCGTTGGAAGGTGTTTGCACGTGTGCAAGGAGTGCATGGACGTGGCAACATTGTTCCAAGGCGTGATGAAGAGAAGTGGACGTAAAGAATTGGTCGGAAAGGTCCAACCGGCTGGATTGCGTACTCAGGCTGAGGCTGAGTCGGATATGGCTCAAATATGGAAGATTTGAGTTGGTTATGATAGGATTTCGTGCTAGTCACGAAGTTGAGTTGTTTTAGTAATGTTTAGGACGTTCCTAAGGTGTTTGGAAGTCTCACGATTGCTTCTATCTGCGAATAGGAGAGTCCTGAGTAGTTACGGTAAGTTAGGATACGAGTCCAATTAGGAGTAGGAGTCCTAGATTGGATTGATTAGCCTGAGGGCTGGCTATAAAGGCAAGGGAGGCCAGAGCTCTCGTGGGTAGAGAACTTTGGGCTGTTCCTCTTGTGTTTCTATTGAATAAAGTTCATAGTTTCGAGGAGCTTTTGTGCCTTGTTCGTCCGACTTGTTTTTCGTCAAGTCTTTCTCGCCGAGTTTCTGGACAGACCGACGTTGCTTCGGTGTTTCGTTTATAACTCGAGTTTTACAGATCCGATTGACGTGATTCTTTTTGGGTTGTCTTCACAACTCAATTATCTATCATCTGTGAAATTTTCACGAGCTTCGGATCCGTAGTTTTTGAGATACACGAGTTTCTTTGCAGCATTGCAGATCTGTTTTATATCGGGTAGAACAGATTGATCTTCGTTTAATGTTTTGATCGTATCTCAAGTTTTACTTCGTATTTTCAAGTGATTCTTGTTGAATTAGATCTGTGACTTGATTCTCTACCTCTCTACTTAATTTGTCACGGTTGAACACGTTTGAAAACCCTTGCACACACGGTTTCTTTAACCGATTGATTTTTTGCTGAGGGGTTTTTGTTGTTTCCGCTGCGAAAAGTTTTAATCTACCATTCACCCCCCCCCCCTCTGGTAGCTTTTCACGTGCTCTTCGATCCTACAATTGGTATCAGAGCCAAGGTGCTCTAATCTTTGTGATTTGCACGTGTTTTGACTAACCATCATGGAGAAGTACTCCGCAAAACCTTGTGTATTCAATGGCATCGATTTTCAGGTTTGGAAGGCGCGGATGGAGGCCTACATACAGGCGCAAGTCTTCGCCATATGGGAAAAGGTCTACCGGAACTTCGATGTACCACCCAACGATCAAGTTACGGCTGCGAACATGAGAGATGTTGACAACAACAACAACAAGGCTCGCAACTTGATCATCCAAGGATTGACTCAAAGCGACTTCGACCGTGTTGCACACCTCCGATCTGCATATGATGTTTGGAAAGCTCTTTGTGACTACCATGAAGGATCCAATACGATCAAGGAGGTAAGGCAATATATGTTCAAGAAAGAATACATGCATTTTGAGATGCAACCCAGTGAGTCAATTGACGACCTTTTTGCTCGCTTTAATAAAATTCTCAGCAACTTGCATAGTGTCAATGTTAACTTTTCAGATGCTGAAAATGCTAGACAATTGTTAGGAGCATTAGATATGTCAATTTGGGAGATGAAAGTTACATCTATTCGTGAATCTACTGTCATGAGTTCTCTTACTTTAAACGTGCTTTATTCTAAATTGAAAACTCATGAAATTGACATCATCTCACGTAAAAACCCCAACAAGTCTATAGCATTTGTTTCGCAATGTGACATGTCTAGTTCTAGTCAATCATTATTTAGTGGTGCACTCTCTTTGCTGTCCTCTCTAACCCTTGAACAGATTGAAGAGTTTCCAGAGGAGGAGCTTGCACTCATCTCTACTCGGTTCTCAAAAGCATTGCAAAATGTGAGAACTAGAAGGAGAGGAAGCTCCGGACCTCAACGATGTTTTGAATGTGGTAAGACAGGACATTTTCGTACGGAGTGCCCTAACCTTTCAGGTCCGACTTCACGTGAAGAAAAGCAAACAAGGCCAAAGAAATCGTTTGCAAAGAATAAGAAGAAAGATTTATCAATGCGCAACATAGTGCATAGTATGATCTCTGCACTTCAAGATTTCGGCTCAAGTGATGTGAACACCGGTAGTGATGAAGATGAAGAAGCTATGGCAAATATGTGCTGCATGGCGAGCAAGTCAAGTTCAAGCTCCGAGGAGGCAGAACACAACAGCGACGATGAAGAGGTATGTCCCACTTGCGAACAAATGTGTGATGCTATTTCTCGTGCTACTGTTATATTAAAGAAAAAGGATAAAAAACTTAGGAACAATGCTGTTAAAATTGAATCACTAGAATCTGAAATTAATCGTTTAAAAACTTTGATTCCTAGTGATGATTCTTGTTCCTCATGTGATTCGATTTATGAACAATTATCCTCTTTAAGAAGTGCACACGCATCTACACTTGATAAACTTGAACTTGAAATTGAAAAGAACAAAGAGCTTGCTGCACTTAATGATAAAAATTTGAAAGATGCTTGTTGTTCTACAATTGATTTGCATTGTTCTTCATGTGATGATCTGAATAAGAAACTAAATGATGCTATGAATGAGATTTCTATTTTGAACAATGCTTTACGTGTGCATGAAGTTAAATATTGTTCAAATTGCAAACTAAAAGGAAAAACTTCATGTGAAAACTGCTTTGATCTGTCCAATAAACTTGATGACATGCATAGGACACTAGATCGGTTTTCTAATGCAAATAAGAACCTAAGCTTGCTGCTGAATTCTTCCAAGTCTTGTAATGATAAAACTGGTTTAGGTTTTAATTCTCATGCTCATGCTAAGGCACACCCACCTAAAGTTGTAAAGTCATTAGGAAGCGGTTTGATTCAAACAGCTCCTAGACAAAAAGAGGTGATTTTCAAATCTGCAGGAGTACTGTCCCATTCGGGTTCTAATAAACGTGTTGCTTGCTCATCTAGACATGATAATAAGGTTATTTTTCATTGTACCTACTGTGGTAGAGATGGTCATGTCATGGATTTTTGTTATAGACTAGCTAAACACGATAAGAAACAAAGAATACTTGCTAGATCACATAACAACCAAGCAAAATCTGCTAGACTGAATGTTCGGAGCTTGCAACCTGCTGTAATGAGTCAAAAACTTGCTCCCGGACCTACTGTTTTTTGTGCTACATATATCACATCTTCCAAGTCAGTAGTTGGGAACAAAAATTTTCGATGTTTGGCTCATAAACCTGCTGTACCTTCTCAGCTTTCGCGTGTTATTCCTGCTGGACGTCGTGTGACTCAGTACTGGATTCCTAAAAGTCTTTTAACTAACCCCAGTATTGAGTCATCGACGTATTGTGCTGCTGTGTAGGTTTCACGTTTGAGGAAGGAGAACATTTGGATTGTGGATTCAGTTTGCTCACGCCACATGACCGGTAACAAAGAATGGTTCTCCTCTCTCTCTTTTGTGTCACGTGTAGAAAATGTTACTTTCGCCGATAACTCTTCTACTCCCATAATTGCTAAAGGTTCGGTTAGAGTAAACAATCTGTACACTTTTAAAGATGTGGCACTTGTTAAAAATTTGAAATACAACTTGCTTTTGGTTTCACAATTGCTAGATGAAAATCTAGAGGTTAGCTTTGCTAAAAATTGCTGCAAGGTTGTAGATTCAAAAGGTGAGCTTTTGTTTAACATGTCTAGGTTTGGAAGAGTTTTTAAAGCTGATTTTGATTTCTCAACTTCTAAGCATCGGTGTCTAGTTGCTAATGATACAAAGGATCTGTATTTTTGGCATCGTAGACTTGGTCACATAGGCTTTGATCATCTCACTCGTGTTAGTGCTCTCGATCGCATACGTGGGCTGCCGAAGCTTAAAAAGGACAATGATATTGTGTGCTCTTCTTGTAGACATGCTAAGTTTGTTGCAGGTTCACATGCTCCTCTCATAATGACCATGACAACTGAACTGGGACAACTTTTACATCTTGACACAGTAGGTCCGGCACGTGTTCAATCCTTCAGAGGTAAATGGTATGTGCTTGTGATTGTTGATGATTATTCCTCATATTCTTGGGTTTATTTTATGGCATCTAAGAATGAAGCTTTTAGTCATTTTAGAACTTTATTTCTTAGATTATCTATTGATCACCCAGGATCATTAAAAGCAATTAGAAGTGATAACGGAACTGAATTTAAAAACCAATCCTTTGATCACTTTTGTGCTGAAAATGGAATAGATCATCAATACTCTTCACCCTATGTACCACAACAAAATGGTGTCGTAGAAAGAAAGAACAGGACCTTAGTTGAGATGGCTAGGACTATGCTTGATGAATATCAAACTCCTAGGAAATTTTGGGCTGATGTAATTGCAACCGCTTGTTATGTCTCAAATCGTGTTTTCTTGCGTGCTAAGCTTGGAAAAACCCCATATGAGCTCCGGTTTGGACATAGGCCTAGTGTTACACACTTTAGGGTTTTTGATTGCAAATGCTTTGTTAAGAAACATGGTAATCTTGATAAATTTGAAGCTAGATCTGTTGATGGCATGTTTCTTGGTTATCCATCTCATACTAGAGGCTACCGTGTGCTTTTACTTGACACTAACAAAATTGTGGAGACTTGCGAGGTTTCTTTTGATGAAGTTAGCCCAAGTACTATCTCCGATATTGCAGGTCCGGATCCATATCCGCAGGGGGAGAGTATTTTTATTGAAGAAGATGAAGAAGTGGTGCTGCTGCCCGAAAACTCGGAAGTAAATAACGATCAAGCTGCTGATTTTGCACCACAACCAGCACCAACAGTCACTACTGCTGGTTCGGACCTTCCTCAATCAACAAGCTCTCCTAATCAAAGGTCCGAACATGAAGAAGAAGGTGCTTGTGAAGTGTCTACTCCCCTCCGAGTACTCAAAAGTCATCCTCCACAACAAATCATTGGAAGCTTGCATGAACGAGTCACTCGGTCCAGGTTTTGCGATCCAAACTCTCATGCTCATTCTGCTTTTGTTGCTTCTTTTGAACCCAAGGATATATCACACGCACTCACTAATGAATCTTATATTAATGCCATGCAAGAAGAGTTAGAAAATTTTGAAAGAAATAATGTTTGGAAACCTGTACCTCCACCTCAAGGTCACACATTAATTGGAACTAAATGGGTATTTAAAAATAAGCAAAGTGAGGATGGGGTTGTGGTTAGGAATAAAGCTAGGTTGGTTTCTCAAGGTTTCACTCAAATTGAAGGTCTAGATTTTGATGAAACATTTGCTCCTGTTGCTAGATTAGAAGCTATAAGAATTTTATTAGCATTTGCTGCATCTAAAGGTTTCAAGTTATATCAAATGGATGTTAAAAGTGCTTTTCTTAATGGCTACATAGAGGAGGAGGTTTATGTTAAGCAGCCACCGGGTTTTGAAAATCCAAATTTTCCTAATCATGTTTACAAACTGTCCAAAGCCTTGTACGGTCTAAAACAAGCCCCTAGAGCATGGTATGATAGGTTAAAAACATTCTTACTTGAAAAGGGGTTTACCATGGGCAAGGTTGATAAAACTCTTTTTGTACTTAAGCATGGCAATGACTCATTATTCGTTCAAGTGTATGTGGATGATATTATCTTTGGTTGTGCTTCTCATGATCTCGTGTCCAAGTTTTCAGCTATGATGAGTTCAGAATTTGAGATGAGTATGATGGGAGAACTCACATACTTTTTGGGGCTACAAATCAAGCAAACAAAAAAAGGAACTTTTGTGCATCAAACTAAGTATACAAAGGACCTTCTTAAGCGCTTCAACATGGACAAATGCAAGCCTCTTCGGACACCAATGGGAACAGCAACAACACTTGAACTTGACAAAGATGGTGACCCGGTCGATAAAAAAGAATACAGAAGTATGATTGGATCACTTTTGTATCTCACGGCATCAAGACCGGATATACAATTCAGCGTATGTCTTTGTGCACGTTTTCAAGCTTCTGCACGTGCTTCACATCGCCAAGCCATCAAAAGGATTCTCAGGTACCTACATGGAACTCAAGAATTTGGCATTTTTCTTCCTTCTTCCTCAACCGCTTCTTTGAAAGCTTTTTCGGATGCTGATTTTGGGGGTTGTAGGATTGATAGGAAAAGTACTTCGGGTGCTTGTCATTTTCTTGGTAATTCACTTGTGGCTTGGTCATCTAGAAAACAAAGTTCAGTTGCACAATCCACGGCCGAATCTGAATATGTAGCTGCGGCTAGCGCTTGCTCACAAATTTTTTGGATTGTTCAAACACTTAAGGACTATGGGGTTGATTTAGATAGTGTTCCACTGTTTTGTGATAACACTAGTGCAATTTGTATTGCTAAAAACCCCGTGAAACACTCTAGAACTAAGCACATTGACATTAGGTATCACTTTCTTCGTGATAATGTTGAAAAAGGAAACATTGTGCTTCACCATGTCGATATCAAACAACAATTGGCTGATATTTTTACAAAACCTTTGGATTTCACTCGTTTTTGTTTCATTCGTAGTGAAATAGGGGTTATGCATCCTCATGGCTTAAATTGAGGGGGAGTTTTTGAAACTTTGAAAGTCTATGTGTGAATCTGAAACTAAAATAATATGAGCATAGTATTTCATACATATATGACTTTGTGATTCCTTTTACAGGCTGAAAGTTCTTACTACATTACTCATGTTATACATTTTGTAGTTTTTGCCATGACTAGTAATTGGAATAATTACTTACACTAAATCTGGTCATGATCGAACCTTCTTGCTGTTTTGAACTTGTTGCGTGCTCACAAGTGCTTTTAATCATAAAAAATTAATCAAATGATCAGCTCACATGTTGAGTTTTCAAATAAAAAATTGAGAAAAGATCAAGAGAATATGCATGCATCGCACTTCTTCGTTTGAGATTGCTTATCATTGCACTAAGATATGAACTTGGAAGGAATTGTGTATGACTAAAACCATGTCCTTAAGCTTCTGATTGTCAAATGACATAGACTTGGCTTGGCTGGTTAGAATAAGGCTGATGCGGCATATAATCTCTTGCAAATATCATATGATCAACTTTGTGCCTTAAATGATTATGAATAATAAAAATGCAGCAACAAGTGTCATGTTTTCAGGTTTTGAAATAGTTGAGTAAGTGAGATCATGACTTGCTTAAACTGAAAAATACATTTGATCTCTAGCATGGCTTACACTACTTTATGTATCTCATTGATGTGATAGTGTAAGTAACCTGATAGTATGACTTGGATGAGCTTTGTTTTGTATGTATATGTTATAATATGCTCATAACATTTAAAAATTTCTCTTTTGAAACTTGTTGAATACATTGTCAAAAGGGGAGAAATATGTATAAGGAGAGATTTTTTTACACTTTGCATATGTTATACACTTTCTTCCTTCTCTGATTTTAAAAAATGGGGAGAAATTAATAAAGGGGGAGAAATGAGTTTTCAAAGCTTTTCAAAACTTTTCATAAGCCAATGTTCGGATTTTAATTGGTGTTGCCAATGCATTCATCAAGGGGGAGATTGTGAGACCTATGTGTGCTGAATACATTGGCAATTAGGATAAAAGTTAGCATTAACATTCAAAGTTTTGAATATTGCCAAAACATTCTTCTGTGGCAAGGTCCGACAAGTTCTTTGTTAGGTCCGCCAAGTGTTGGCAAGGTCCAACGCAAGGTCCGAAGAGCTCCTGCAAGGTCCGGAGAGCTTCTGTGAGGTCCGGACCTTGTTTTTAGGGAGCTCCCGTGAAGTTCAACTCGTAGAACTGCAGCGTCTTGTTTTTGCTTTTAACTCGCAATGTTTCAAACTTGCTTTATGGGAAGGTTTGCTTAGTATTAATTTGCTAAGTTTTTGGTGTGTTTGGTGGTTATGGCTGTTATCATTTGATATGGTTTGCAACATGCTTATGTGACGTGCTCATGTAAGGTGTTGTGGTTTTCGAACTAACGTGAGTCAAGTCGAGGACTTGTGCTTGGAAGAATTGGTTGTTTATTCATGTGCAGGTGTTGCTTGAGTTCAAGACATGGCTGGTGACGGGATCCTTGGACTAGTCTCTGGGAGGAGATGAGGTTCCAACAACCAAGTTCGGGAGGAGCTGTGGTTGAGTTGATCGGAAGGTCGCGCAGCATGTTTGGATCAAGGGCAGTGCATATGAAGGTTGCGTGTACGTCATTGGAAGGTGTTTGCACGCGTGCAAGGAGTGCATGGACGTGGCAACATTGTTCCAAGGCGTGATGAAGAGAAGTGGACGTAAAGAATTGGTCGGAAAGGTCCAACCGGCTGGATTGCGTACTCAGGCTAAGGCTGAGTCGGATATGGCTCAAATATGGAAGATTTGAGTTGGTTATGGTAGGATTTCGTGATAGGCACGAAGTTGAGTTGTTTTAGGAATGTTTAGGACGTTCCTAAGGTATTTGGAAGTCTCACGATTGCTTCTATCTGCGAATAGGAGAGTCCTGAGCAGTTACGGTAAGTTAGGATACGAGTCCAATTAGGAGTAGGAGTCCTAGATTGGATTGATTAGCCTGAGGGCTGGCTATAAAAGCAAGGGAGGCCAGAGCTCTCGTGGGTAGAGAACTTTGGGCTGTTCCTCTTGTGTTTCTATTGAATAAAGTTCATAGTTTCGAGGAGCTTTTGTGCCTTGTTCGTCCGACTTGTTTTTCGTCAAGTCTTTCTCGCCGAGTTTCTGGACAGACCGACGTTGCTTCGGTGTTTCGTTCATAACTCGAGTTTTACAGATCCGATTGACGTGATTCTTTTTGGGTTGTCTTAAAAACTCAATTATCTATCATCTGTGAAATTTTCACGAGCTTCGGATCTGTAGTTTTTGAGATACACGAGTTTCTTTGCAGTGTTGCAGATCTGTTTTATATCGGGTAGAACAGATTGATCTTCGTTTAATGTTTTGATCGTATCTCAAGTTTTACTTCGTGTTTTCAAGTGATTCTTGTTGCATTAGATCCGTGACTTGATTCTCTACCTCTCTACTTGATTTGTCACGGTTGAACACGTTTGAAAACACTTGCACACACGGTTTCTTTAACCGATTGATCTTTTGCTGAGGGGTTTTTGTTGTTTCCGCTGCGAAAAGTTTTAATCTACCATTCACCCCCCCCCCCCCCCCGGTAGCTTTTCACGTGCTCTTCGATCCTACACCGTCATTCCTAGCACCCCAACCGATCGAGCAAAAGGCCGGAGAGCATCAGTGGTCCCTAGGGAAGCTCGGCATGGGCTCAAAGCAGCTCGGGAGAGGTCCTAAGTAGGCTCTCACCGTGCGCCCGATGCTTCCCGCATAAGCCACCGTTGGCAAGCTTGGAATTACGCCATGTACAGGGGTTCTCATGCTAGAGGTTGTGAAGGCAACTTGTGCGCCACTAAGTCTAGATCGTGTAGAAATAGTTTGAGGGTCTCTAAACAACTATGGGGTGAGAATTTGGCGGATCCGCACCCGAAGGTCGGTCTGCGCCGAGTGAAAGGGAAAACTGAAATTCGTCGCCGGTGATCAAACACTCGGGCTGTGGTTCGGGGGTGAGCAGCACCAGTCTCTAACGCGTCCGAGGACACCTTAGCATGGGCATAACACCCTCCCGTTTGGGCTGTCCACAGGAGCCCGAAGTGCGGCGGACTTAGGTCACCGGAAAGAACTCTCGGTATGGTCGAGATCGTCCGAGTTCAGCCAATTTCCAGCAACGGGGAAGGAGAAGGAGAGTCCTTAGTACCGTTTTGCAGCTTGGAGGGAGTGGAGAGGCTGCGATCATGGGTTTTTCCGATCAACCGAGAGAGCAGCGGCGAGAGCTGCATTTCTTGCGCGAGGGAGCAGAGAAGCAGCCGAATGCGCCTCTCGCCGGCTCGGGCTCAGGAATAAGAAGGCCGCGAGGAGGTTCAGCGGCTCGGGCGGCAAGCAGGTGCTGTCCCAATCGATATTTCGCTGTGGAGGCTGCTGGATCGCGCGCAAGTACCCGAGCTCAGGCTTCAGTCGGTTGATTTTGCTGCTGAGGCTGACATGTGGGTCCCGCCTGGGTTTTAACCTCTGAAATTGAATTTTCCCCACTGCTCTAAACATTAGAGACCCAATTAACCTTGGTCATTTGAATTATATACCCTTTGGCCATTTGAATTGGATAGAATTCAAATTGGGTTTTGTTTGACTAAATTTCAGCACATATGCAGTTTGAAATTCAAATAAAGTTTGAATTTGCTAAACTTAGCTCATGTCAAGATCAACACCAAATGGAGTGAAAATTGGTGTGTGAGCTCAAAAAAATGTTCTGAGTAAGAATATGCCTCCCACTTTTGAATTCATGGGATGGAAACAGTTTGAATTTGAATTTGAGTTCAAACCACCCTCTTTCTAGTTATACCCAAAAAGACTTCAAAAAGGTTTTGAATTTGGGTGAAATTTGGCATGGACATTCCTAGCAAGGCGTAGGGGTTTTTCATATGCCCAGCCCCTATATGATGCATGTGGGAAATGCCACTTTTGCATTTTGTGAGTTTATTCTCTAATGATCATGTTGATGGTGTTTACTTACTCTTCAAATGTATTCATCAAGTTTCTTCAAATGAAGTGTGTGTGTGTGGTGATGAACACTTTGAATATGTGCCAAAAACTTAGGCCCTTACATTGCTCCTTCAATTCCGCTAGCTCGTTAGGTGCCATCTTGTAAGGCCTTCGTGAGATAGGCGTCGTTCCCAGTGCCAGTTCAATCTTGAACTCGACGTCCCGTTCGGGCGGCATGCCCGGTAAACCATCGAGAAATACGTCGGGATAATCACGTACCACCGGAATATGTTCAAGTTTAAGTGCTTCCGTGTGGCAGACCTCTAACATATCTGGGTCTTCGCTGTCTAAAAACAGCGTGTGCTGTCCGTGAATCCGCGAGTCAATATGGATAGTCCGGTTACCGATATTGAGAACGGCACCGTGACGATTTAACCAAGACATCCCAAATATTATGTCTATCTTCTGCCTGTCCAACATAATCAGCGATGTTGGGTATATTTTTCCTCCCAAACACAAAGCTGCTCGGGACACAATCTGATTAGCAGAGATATTTCCTCCCGGTGAACGGATAATATAACTCGTTGTGGGAGTATTGGTGGATAGTTGGTGCTGATCCACACATATTTTACTGATGAAATTGTGGGTTGCACCGGAATCAAAAAGTATGAGCACGGGCACGCCTTTGAGAGTAAACATGCCCGCTAACACCGGTGCTCCCTCCGGGACATCCTCAATAGCAAGATGTTGCACACTCCCGGATTGCAATGTTGTTATATTGACTTGAGCAGGTGGCGGCGTACCACCTGATGATGATGGCTGTCTGGTGTTCAACAACTTCTCCCGGCATTCCTGCCTAAAATGCCCAGAACGGTGGCAATAAGAACACGGAGGTTTCCCCGGTTCTTTGTTGACTTGTGGTTGAGAAGTTGATGTACTTGGTTGCAGCAATGATGCAACAGGTGTCATTCGTTGCTGCAACAATGGTGTTGCTTCAAGACATGATTCTTGAGCAGGAAATCTGTACGGAGTTGATCTTACTGGTGCTTGCCATAGTTCATCGGATGGTGTGTGATACACCACACGGTATTTGCGAGGAACAACTGGTGTGTCTTCTTGCACATCATCCCGGTCCCTCTTCTCTGCTTGACACTCAAGTGTCGCTTGTTCTTGCAGTAGGGGCAGCACTGATCAACTCGGTGTAATTGCCTTGATTGAACAAAGCCAATTTATCTTTTAATATGGCACTCAGGCCATAGAAAAAGTAGTCACACCTTGCAGCTTCGCTCGTTGCATAAGCAGGAGCATATTGTGCCAAAAGGTTGAATCGTTTGACATAATCGAACACACTCATCTCCCCCTGCTTCAAGTTCCTGAATTCCTGCTGCTGTGCCTTGATAAAACCCATAGGAATGTGACAAGTATGGAATGCTTCGCGAAATTCCGTCCATTCCACTTGATGGCCTTCCGGAACGGTGGCGAGATAAGCGAACCACCAATTTTCGGCGGCTCCGTGGAGTTGTTGGGCTGCAAATAATGTCTTATGATATTCATCGCACTCAAACACTCCAAACTTGGACTCCATAACTCGAAGCCACTAATCATCTTCCACTGGTTCGTTGGCTTCTGTGAAAATTGGTGGTTGTGTCGCCAAGAAGTCCAAATAGGCGTTCCGAGGTGGAACGTCCTGTTGTGCACGTTGGAGTAAGCCCTGTTATACCAAGGCTTGGAGTAGTATTGTGTTCTCTTGACTTTCCTCGACCATCTGATCCATGACATCCGCCCATACCGTTGATGGCGGTGCCCGGGGTGGAGTCGAGTCATCACCGTCTCGGCGAGAACTTTCAGCCCTACTCGGAGAATGAGTACGCACCATACTGCAAAAGAATAATTTTGAGGGGAGTCAAAACTTGATATCAGCATTATGTGAAAGTATGTAAAACATGAACATTCTAAAACTTTATAAAAGCATAACAACATTTCATGTTTACACATCTTCCTAAAGCCAACATAATTAGTCCCCTATTCTGTCCAGAACCGACCTTAACCAAGATTTTGATCCGGTTATCAGCATTTTCATAACTCAAGTTGAATACCAAAGTTAAATTTAACTTCAGTATCTTTTCAACGAGTACTCATATGCCCCTAGATCATTTCTGGATCAAAATTTATGATTGTTCAAGGTTGAAAGAATTTCTGGATAAAATTTGCCATCATCTCCTTTGTATGTGGCTGTTTTCATCACAGTTTTACATATAACTGGAGTACAATTCTGAACAAACTATGAACTACAAAGTTGTTGAACATTTCATAACCTTTCGAACGATGTATCATATGACCCTTAGAAATTTTTCTACAAAATGTTATGGCTAATTTACAGAAACATCCAGAGAAGGTTGCAGCTGTTCTGTTTTCTGAACAGTTTGCATTCATCTGGACATTCAACCAAGTTGGCTTCTGATTTTGCTCTGGAGGTCTACAGAAAAGTTGTAGAGCACTTAAAAACCTTTCCAGAACTGTATCATACACCTTCATTGGGTCAACCTACACAGAGTTATTCTCTTTCAAAGTCCAGCAAAAATTTCTGCCAGAACAGAGCACTCTGTTTTCGGATCAAAAGAAGCCTAGCAATTCTCTTCTTTGAAACTTAGTTCAATACATCAATTCTTAATTTTGAAAGCTAGTCATGAGTAAGATTTAACCGTCACCCTAAACATGAAACTCTATGTGAGGTTATGAACCTAAAGTAGGATAGCATAATGCATAATAAACTCGCCTAAAAGTGAATCCTTACTTTCAGGTATTATTTGCAGTAATTTTAAGTAAACTTGGGCACGCCACATCGGGAGTCCACAATCAAACAAGAAACGCTTTCCCCCGATGTAAATTGCTCATGGCATAAAAGAATCGGGTTTGCACTAGCTAATCATCAAAGTTACCATAGAAAGGTAGGATAAATTTCAAACCAATGTGATTAGTTCTTTTCTCATGCAAGTTCTTACTACGTCACGACTGTGAGAACAAGTATGCTCGATCCATTCCGCGAGCGACAGTGATTCGAATCAATAACACCCGGACTACATGACAAGTACGCCCGTACTCGACGTTGCCTACAGCAACCATCACTGACGTCGTACGCGGCAGCCTTTCCCCTGTTTCACCCCCGTTGAATCGATCAAGTCGCCCCGTACAGTAGTCACTCTCATGGTGCACCTGCCGACATGAGATGTCATGAGAATGTTCCCCACATACTGCACACCGGCCGTCCGCCTGAGGCGACCCGAAAAGGCTCAAAGACAGCTTCTTGAGGTACATTGGTTTACTGGGTCCCATAATACCAGAATGAGTCTGGTACATAACTCAAACTTGTTCAACAGGGCCGCATACGGATCGGTCCTTGAACGACACGGACAGGTCTATAGCACCCAGGCCCCTATGTCCTGCTGCCCCTACAACCTTCCGGTCTCAACTTTAACTTGCTAATTCATTTGTGAACCAATCCTGTATGCCCCTGTTGTTCCTAAACATGCGAGTAGCATCTCACCACTCGACTTCTACCAAACCTTACTTAAGCATGGCAGTTCTACACGGTGAAATACACCTACCCAATACTCCATGGGTCATTTGGTTATGCAAGAGGAGTATCAAACACTAGACCTAATGCACAGTTCATATCTTAACCGAAAGTAAATACAAAGTAAAAACTTAACAGTTGTTAAATGCAAACCGGAGCTTGCCTGTTTTGCAGTGTAATCATATATATTATGTTAGTGATCCCTTTTGATCAACTCTTGATTCTCCGGAGCTTGATCCACTTCAATGAATCGCTCCTTTGAATCCCCTTCGTCGTGAATCCTAATGACATGTATATGCACAATTTTATAGAATGAAATGGAAATAAGTCAAGACTTAATTTCTTAGGAACAGAGGTTGTGTGAAAAAGCCAAGAATTGCTTGGTTTGCCTCTGTTGTGCAAAGAAAACAGAAATAAATTAAATTGATCTTAGTGGTGTAGCTATACACTAACTACTTTCCCTAATGAACATAATAGATGAGCTGAAAAGAATTGGATGCAACTGAAGAACAAGAACTCCAATGGCCTCAAAACTTTTACAGCAGGTTCTATACTACCTAGGGATTTAGCTTGCCAAATTGCAGCTAATGTGGAGTCAAATGGTGTTCTCCATAATTCTCACAATGTCTCTTATGTAGTTCCACATATATATAAGTATGGAGAATAAGAACAGGGAGTTCTAAGGCTCAACATGAGCTCATAATTTACATGTTAGTTCTTGGTCACATGAAAGTAATTTGGTCCAAAATTCAGCCCTTTTACTTGAGTAGTTCTCCAAGAACAATTCTTGAAGCATTTTTAATCAAAAGAATTAATTCTGAAGTACTGTGCATTGTCAAGCCCAATTTAGTAAATTACAATTTCAAGTATGTTTCAGAGAGTTTGTCTAAATTTTCCTATGATTTTTAGAGCTATGGATTGCCCAGAATATATTTTACAAGAGGGAAACATTTTCTGAAAATGTTTCTGGACTCTTATGAACACAGCAGATTGTATTTAGCAAATTCCTACAAAATGATCTTCAAGTGAGCTGAAAATTTGCTAGAAGGTCAATAATATGCTAAAGAGTATTCTTACAAAATTTTAGGATTTTTGGATAACCCAAACTCCCTCAATAATTCTTTTTCTGAAAAACATTTAAGAGTTCTCCAGAATTTTATATTGACTTTCATACAAATCTGAGTTCATATTTGGATAGACCTCTGAAAAATGAATCCAACCCAATTGGAATCACTCAATTTGGAGGTTTCTACAGAGAGCTATGATTTTCCAAAGTTTGAGCCATCTCTGGAAATATTTTCCTACAGAAAAGTCGGCTGGGTCCACGTGTTTAAACCTCAGCCAATAGAATTTCAGTCACAACGGATTCACAGGGCTCTCAGTGCGCCAGCACACTGGATCCCGGCCACATCCAATCGAGGATTTAAATTTCGAGCCGCTGACAGACGGGCCCGACCCCTTCTTCAACCTCCGGCCACTCCGCGCGTGCGCTCCCCTCGCCGGAGCAAAGCTGGTGCTCGCCGGATCGCCGCTGCCGGCCACCGTACGAGCTAAAACTCGCAGCTAGGGTATTATTGAGGCCGGGGAACGCGACTGGGGGGATCAGTTTAGGCTGCTGGCGACCGGAGATACCTCTGCGACATGCAGCGGCCTCGGTTGAAGTTCGGCGCCGTCGCCCAAGGTTCCTAGCCCGCCAAAACGTCGACCACTCAGCTCTACAGCACCAGTGCACATCTAGGAAGCTCGACAAGGCCTCAAAGGTGCTAAAAACGGCTGCAACTTGGTCGGCATCGTGCGCCCAATTGGTTCCGCGAAGAACACGCTCGGGAGACTTCAAAATTCTCTGCTCCGAGGTGATTTCGTGCTAGGGATGCTGAAAGGAAAATGACCGCCGGCTAGTCCAGCTCGTGTGTGCCAAGTTTGATGACCTAAGGAGGATCAGAGAGCGGGAATTTGAAGAAACCATACCGGCTGCTCGGGTTGAACTCGCCGGAGCAAAATCTTCAAATTCGTCGTCGATGCTGCACGGCGTGGCTTGAGATTTGGTTGAGAGCAGCACCAACACAGCTCGCTCCCGTGGCCATGCTTGATCGAGCTTGAAAACCACCGTAGTGGTCTGTCCACGTGAAGCCGATTGCCGGCTCGAGCTAGGTCACGGCGGGTGAGTTGTTTGAAAGGCAAGGGAAGCCGGAGCTCACTCGTTTCTGGGTCAGGTATGCGAGCAGCGAGTGCACCGTGCCGTTTTGCAGCTCAGAGGTGGATGGCGCGATTATTTCTGCCGGGTTCCCGAGTAAGCCGAGGAGACGGCGGTGAGGCAGCGCCGCTCGGTGTTGCTCGTGAGGAGGAGAAGACAAGTGAGTTTTCCTTCGGTCAGGGGAGTGGATCACGTCCAAGACACGAGTGGAACCGACCCTGGGCGCCAGCGCGTGGGAGAAAGCAGCAGGAGGTGGTGCCGTGCTTCACTCGGTGGCTCACGGTGAGAGCTGCTCGTGGGTGTGAGAACAGAGAGTATTTGCTTCCTCTGCAAGTCAAATTTGCTCACTGACATGTGGGCCCCTCCCCACCTCCCCCCCCCCCCCCCCGCCAAATATCTCCTCATGTTGATCTCTCTAAATTCCACAATTCTGAGTTGAAAAGGTGAATATAATTTGAATTTTCCAAATACAGTTTGAATTTGCATGACAAATTTGAATTTGGTTGGAGTTTGGAAAATGCTTCCATAATTCCTTTTTGGAGCCCACCCTAAAAATAAAAAGTTATAGCTAGTTGAAGTTTGAACCAACTTCTGAAATTCAAATAAAAGTTTAAACCGGCTGGTGGGTCCCAGGGCTACGTGTCAGCTCTACAGACAAACCGCACGGGGATCCGCAGAGTCTCCCGCGTAGTCACACGAAATCCCGGCGCCACAGCAGATCAGGCGCTGTTTTAACAGAGGCCGACACGTGGGGCCCATGGAGCTTCGTCTACCTCGCGCTCCCGCGGCTCACTGCCACCCCCCTCGATGGAGAGCTCGCCGCCGGTCGTTCTACTGCCCGACCTTCGACGAAACTCGCCGCCTGTGCACATTTCCACCTGTGGAACACGTTGGTGCACTCACCGGAGCTCGGCGATGGCCCGAACAGTGCTTGCGACGGTGATAGCGGTCCGGAGCTCATCGGCGACGTCGAACTCGGTGTTCTCTACACCTTTTTTGACGTGGTTTGCTCGGAGAGCTCCGCTGAGACTTGCTGATCACGGATATGAGCACTGATCCTTGTGAAACGGCCGCAACTAGGACCTCACCGTCGACCTAGGGCTAAAGCGGCGGTGATCGGAAAATTTGGAAGAACAGCAACCCTAGTCTATGGTTTCCGCTGGTTTTTGATTCTAGGTGGCCGTGGATAGGTGCAGGACGCATGTGTAGCTCAGAATCCTCTGTGGTGGACTAACCATTACGAATTTCGGAGTTTTGAACGACTCGGTTCTTTGAACACCGAACGGATAACCGGACAAATTCTACCCCAGCGAGGCATGAGAGGAGGAGCGGTCGGCACGAGCGTGTCAAGCACCTTGGAGCGGAACTTTTTCATGTAGCTCATTGGGCACGAACAGGCATCTAGCTCTCGGACACCAGGGAGCAGAGAGGGTCGGCCGGCAATGGTTTCTTCGCACGCGGGAGCGGACGCAGCGGCGCTAGATGGTGAAGGAAGCAAAGTCCGTCTGTGCAGCGTACGTGGGAGATGGTAATGAGCGCGAGCTGATCCGTAGCAGCGCTGGCACGCGCGTGGTTGCGATGGGGTGAGGCAGCAGCGTTCCCGGCAGCCGACCGAAGGGAGCAGAGGTTCTCTTCTCCTTCAGTCTCTGACCAGTGGGTCCCTCTCCCCTCTAATTCCTATTCTGTTTTTCATTTTTGTTTTCACTGAAAAGATCTCAGCTACTCACAATTGAATGAGAGACTTAACCACAAAGTCATGGTTTGAATTTGATTTCCTCAATTTGAAATTGGTTTGGCTAAATTTGCTGCCCATATGAATTTGAAATTCAAATTTAGTTTGAATTAATGCAAATTTAGCTCCCGACAAGATGAACTCCAATGAGGATGAAAATTGGTGGACTAACTCAGAAAAATATGCTGAGTTTGAATATGGAGTCAACTTTTGATCAAGTGATGAAGTGGCTGCAATTTGAATTTGCATTCAAATTGCCCCCTTTTTCAAATGTCTCCAAAAGTGCCTCAAAAAGGCTTGGATTTGCATGAAACTTGGCCTGAGCCTTCCCAAGAATATTTAAGGTCTAGGGGTGAGCTCAACCTCACATGTTTATGTGTATGACTCCTAATTTTAGAAATTATGGCTTTCCCCTCTAATCACCCTCTTGATGGTGTTTACTTGCTCTTCTCAAATGTTCAAGAGCGATCCACCAAATGAACTGTGGTGGGGTGATGTGATGAACCTTTTTGCAAGTCTATTCTTGGGCTTTTACAGGCTGTGGCCAAGGGGTCTCCCCCCTAATTGGTGCGCCCAATTTGGAAGAAAACTCCCCCCCCAAATGTGGGGGAAATTCCCCCTAGGGGAATTTTGGGGAATTTGGAGAAAAATTGGGATGGCTCAATTAGCTATTTTATTTTTATTACTCTCTATTTCTATATCTTTTCTTCATTTCTATATTCCTTTCTCCATTTCTATATTCCTTTCTATATTTCTTATTTTTAAATGCTTCGCTACATGAAAAATGTATGCAATGCATGGTAGTAAAATTGAGAGTGTTACATGCATCTTGTGGTTTAACTCTTTTATCTTGCAGTCGCGAGGTAAACATGGCTTCCTGGCTAACTCTCCACCCGAGCGCTCGTATCTTGATTTCCCGAGGTAAATCCGCCTCCCGCAAGATGAACTTGGGTTCCTGGTAGGTTCTCCGCTGAGACGTCTGCATCTCAAGTCATCAAGATAAGTGACCCTCCCACATCCTGATTTTCGATGTCTTTCACCTGCAAAACATACAACCATTTTTTGTATCCAACACACCTCAACCAGCCATGAACAGGCAAACACATCAAAAACTGTCACACCCGGTTTCTCCGAAGAACAACCGAGTGAATATCACATGTATGCCAGGATCATTTTCTCATACATGTGATGACAAATAGTGAAGCATCATTTATTACAAGCCAGGTGTCGAATATAAATATGTCTTACAAAGCATACGTCTTGATGGACGATAATAAGTTCATAACAGGAAAACAAAATAGCAGCGGAATATTATTCTTGTGGGCTCCGTCACAGGAGTTGCCCGGGGGACTCCATGAACCTAGAATCCTTCTTCGGGTCCGAAGTCTTGGTCATTGAACACCACATCATTCTCTTGACCTGAGCAGCAATATAAACCAACAAATATGCAAGTTTGAGTACCGTTAGTACTCAGCAAGTGTGGGAAAGTTATGTCATGCATGGCTAGAACAAGGAGAGGTTGAACTCATGGTTAAAGCACTACGCAATTAATACCTATCATCTTAGCTTATTAAGCACCTACATTACTACACAGGTGAAATGGTCCCAATTTCCCATCCCATCATTATAATCAAATAACCATAACATCATTTCCAATGTTAAGCTCCCCGCTTAACATCCTCAACTTCCAAAGCCATCCATCCTCTAATCATGAATAAGTCCAAGCCGCTCTTGACCGTGAGCACGGCTGTCATGACAGTTTTCACTCTGCAGAGTTTGCACCAATGTACCCAAATGTAGTGATTTCATCCCCCGTTGCCGGGTGGACTAAAAGAACCTCCATTATGCCAGTGGCCACAAACCACATTCACACTTCCCAGGTGTGTAGCCAGGAGATCACTACGAAGCCTTTACAAAGGGATTCCCAACGAGTGTGGGCCCACTGAGGTTTCACCCCTAACAGCATACAAGAGGCTCCAACCCCGCTGCAGTGGCCCCCTCTTGAGCCTTGCGGTTCATATGGTAGTCCAGCTGACACCTATTCCCCGCACCATCCAACACACCCATACTACGCCGGGGATACACCTAATTAATTGGCCAAGCTGACCCATCTCAGCATGTGGTTGGCATGGTAAAGCCAGGTTACATGCTCCATGAACCGGTCCTTAGGATCCAGACAAGTACTAAACACAAACCCGAGTCTCGTGCACCCAGCACTAACCAAATCATCCAACTTGCCTTGATCCCTACCTCTACATAACTCATAATATCTCATTCAAGAGTAAAGTAAATAAATTGATGATCTCATATCCCAATTATCCCATTCTAAGCATGGCTAAGCATATGCATAATAATAAATAACATGATAAAATAAAGCCCAACCAAAGCTACAAGGAAACAAGGTAATGAAATTCTAGGGAAACTTCCTAGCATGGGTTTCATATTTCAATTGACAATGCAATTAATTCTATCTACACATCCTAGTATAGGATCAAAGTGGTCAAGGACACTTGCCTTCTTCCTGCTGCTCTAGAAATGGATAGTCCTGATCTTGGAAGGGAAGAACTTGCTCTGGGGCAGGTTCTACTCATGCCAACACACATAGCAAAAGAAAACAACAATCCATAAGACATAGTTCATACTTCCACTCCACACATACATACATATGATAGTCATTCACATTTCTAAGTGTAGTGGTTACTCCACATGTGTTGATTTTTGGCCTACATTCACCTTTAAACCTATGTATATTATTTCTAACTTCTATGTTCAGATTTCTATTTGCACACTATATATGAAGTTCCAATTTGAACAAATTCTTTATATTTAATTATTACATATCTTAGCCACATAGTTTATATAAAAGGTGTTTTCCTACTCCAAATAGGTTTTCAGATCTTCTACCAAATCCTAAACTGAAGTCTTTATATTTGGAGACTTTATTTATCATTTTCTAGTTATGCATACCTATTTTCCTATATTTTCCAGATTTATTTCCTATGCCTAAAAGTGAGTTTTAAATAGTAAATAGTAGGGCATATCATCTAAACAGAATAGGTTCTGATCTAAAATATTAAATAATATATTTTTGGAACTTCTCCTCTGATGTGAACTAATTTAAATTTATTTTACCAATTTTCAGAATTATTTCCTAACCTAAAAATGTATCCCTATAACTAATAAATGTGAACAATCAATTAAACAGATTCATTTTAGCTTAAAATCTACTTGTAACTCATTCTAAAGTTTTCCAAGTGCTAGTAGAGTTTAAATTTGAATTTACAATGTGTTTGTCTCACTTTTTAAATTTTAAATCCTAATCACATATTCAAATTCCTAAATTTAATATCATATAGGGTTAAAAAGGTAAACTTACCCCACTACAGGGTCTATTATATTATTTCATAAATTTTCAGGGGTCTAGCTACACATAACAGAGGGGTTTTCCAAATTTTTGTTAAATCCAGGGGCTAAACTGATTTTTAAATGAATTTACACGAATTTCTGAAGTTCCAGGGGCTAGATCAGAAGTTTCCGGGGCTAGCTCATGTTTTCTGAGATCCCCAGGGGGTAGCACGTAAGAATCCCGGCCTTTATAATGCGGGGCTGATGTGGACCGTCCGATTTAAAACAGATAGCTTAGATTAGATCGTCAAACCGGTACGCGCGGGTTTTAATTCTACCGTGCGATTTAAAATAGACGGCGCACAAGCGGCCACGTCGCCCTGACCGTGCGCGGGCGGCGCTGCCCGGCGGCGCACGGCGGCGGGAGGCGGCGATCTCGCCGGAAAACTTCGGATCTTCGTCTATTCTTCCTAAAAATGGGGTTTCATGGCATAGATCGGTAGAGGGAAGGTTGGGAATCTCACCTCGGGGTTTTTCTTGAGCTCGGAGGTCCTGGAAGGCGGTCGGCGACGAGGTCCGAGGTGAATTCACGGCGATGCTCGTCGGCGCTGTGTCTGAAGCGCAAACCACCGAGTTTTCTGCACCTGCGTGATTCCCCGGAGGCGGTGGAACACGATCGGCGCGTTAGATCAGAGAACCCGAGCAAAGATCGAGAGAAAACGGTGATCGGAGCTTCGGTTCTCACCGGGAGGAAAAACAGCGGATCACGGGCGAAAAACGGGACGATGCCGGTGTTTATATAGCCGGGAGAGGGCGGCGTTCGGTTGGGATCGAGCTGGAGTCATCCAGAACTGAAATTCGGCTGGGATACACGGGTATCCGGGGTGGTTTCGATTCGGGGGAGAGAGGAGTCCCGGGTCGGCCGAGCGCGCGCGAGAGGAGGAAGACGACGGCGGGCCCCACATGTCAGTGAGAGGAAAACGGGGCGCACGGCTGTGGGCTGGCGCGGGGGCGAGGTGGGCCGGCTGGTGGGTTTCGGCCCACTGGCCGGGAGGATTTTGTTTTTTTCTTTTTCTTTTTCTTTTCTGTTTTGAGTTAAATTTGAATTCCAATTTGAATTTGAATTTCTGCACCACATGCAATACGTCCAAAAATTTTTAAATTCCCCTCTTAATAGGTTTTGGGGTGTTACAGCTCTACCCCCCTTAAAAGAAATCTCGTCCTCGAGATTGGTGGTTCTAAGAAAACAATTCCGGAAACTGTGCCTTAAGCTCGTCTTCTCGCTCCCATGTGGCTTCATCTTCCGAGTGATGCTTCCACTGCACCTTGCACATCCGGATTCTTTTATTTCTTGTGAGGCGTTCCATTGTCTCCAAAACCTTGACCGGTTGCTCGGCATAAGACAGATCCTCGGCTACGTCAACCTCATTCATGGGTAACATCTCTTCAGGTGTCCTCAGACATTTCTTGAGTTGTGACACATGGAATACATCGTGCACATCCGATAGGCGAGCCGGCAGTTCTAGTTGATATGCCACTTCGCCTTTCCTCTCCAGAACTTGAAAGGGTCCGATGTATCGGGGTGATAACTTCCCTTTCACCTTGAACCGACGAAGTCCTCGGATAGGGGACACCTTGAGGTAGACATAGTCCCCCACGTTAAAAATGAGCTCTCTTCTTCGTACATCGGCATAGCTCTTTTGTCGTGTCTGTGCTATTCTCAAGTTGTTGCGGATTTCCCTCACTTTCGCCTCGGCTTCTTGTAGTACTCCAGGCCCAAACACTTTACTTTCCTCCGTTTGGTTCCAAAATAGTGGAGTTCTGCACTTTCTCCCATACAAAGCCTCAAATGGTGACATCTTCATGCTAGCCTGATAGCTGTTGTTATAGGAGAACTCCGCATACGGTAAGTTCTTATCCCAACTCCGACTGTTTTTGAGTGCACACGCTCTCAGCATGTCCTCAAGGATTTGATTTGTTCTTTTCGTCTGCCCGTCAGTTTGGGGATGATAGGCAGAACTAAAATTCAGATGGGTTCCCATGGTTTCATGTAGCTTCTGCCAGAACCTTGAGGTGAACTGTGTCTCTCGATCTGACACTATCTTCTTTGGCACTCCATGGTAACACACGATCCTTGACATGTACAACTCTGCCAATTTGGATCCGCTGTAGCTTTCTTTCACTGGGATGGAATGAGCTACCTTGGTTAGCCTGTCGATGATGACCCATATCGAATCATATCCTGATTGGGTCCTAGGCAATCCCACTATGAAATCCATACCGATTTCTTCCCATTTCTATTCAGGCACTTTGAGTGGTTGCAATAATCCCGCGGGCCGTTGATGTTCTGCTTTCACCAACTGACATGTGTCACATAGGGCAACATGTTCCGCGACATCTCGCTTCATGCCATACCACCAATACCTGCTCTTGAGTTCATGGTACATCTTCGTACTCCCAGGATGAATGGAATAGTCTGAATCATGAGCCTCCTTCAAAATCAATTCACGGATCTCCTTTACTTTAGGTACACAGATTCTTTTCCCGTGCCATACCGTACCTTGTTCATCTTCTCTGAACCCAGGGGCTTTATTTTCCTTGATGAGTTCTCTAATCTCTTGTATCTTCTCGTCATTCTTTTGACCATTGCGGATGTCTTCCTCTAACGTGGAATCCACTTCCATGGCTATGGCTTCACCACTATTCACCAGACATAGATTGAGTTTTATAACCTCTTCCTTCAATTCTGTAGGCATGTCCTTCAAGCTTAACCTATTGACCTGCACCATACGGCTTAAAGCATCTGCCACGACGTTTGCTTTCCCAGGATGATAGTTGATGCCCACATCAAAGTCGTTGATCAGCTCTAACCATCTCCTTTGCCTGAGGTTGAGATCTGGCTGTGTGAAAATATACTTTAAGCTCTTATGGTCCGTATATATTTCTGTCCTCTTCCCCATCAAGTAATGCCGCCAAATCTTCAACGTGTGTACTACTGCAGCTAGCTCTAGGTCATGTGTAGGATAGTTCTTCTCGTGTTTCCGGAGCTGCCGGGACGCATAAGCCACGACATGCCCTTCTTGCATGAGAACACATCCCAACCCGTTTCCAGAAGCATCGCAGTACGCCGAAAAGTTCTTCTGCATATCTGACATAACTAGCACTGGGGCTGTTGCAATCTTTTCTTTAGTTCCTGGAAACTCGTCTCGCACTACGGCGTCCATGTGAATGTGACTCCCTTCTCCAACAGTTTGGTGAGGGGTCTCGAGATCTTGGAGAAACCCTCGATAAACCGTCGATAATACCCAGCCAATCCCAAGAAGCTTCGAACTTCCCCGACATTCTCAGGGGTCTTCCATTTCTGTACATCCTCGATCTTGGCGGGGTCTACGGAGATTCCTCCCTCCGAGATTATATGTCCTAAGAAGGGAACTCTCTTCAGCCAAAACTCGCACTTGCTTAACTTGGCATATAGTTGGTGTTCTCTCAGCCTCTGCAATACCAACCTTAGATGTTTCTCATATTCTTCTTCATCTTTGGAGAAGACGAGAATGTCATCTATGAAAACCACCACAAATTTGTCCAGATATTCCATGAATACCTTGTTCATGAGATACATGAAGTATGTCGGGGCATTAGTTAGCCCAAAAGGCATGACGGTGTATTCATACAGTCCGTACCGAGATACGAAAACTGTCTTGGGAATATCAGTTTGCCTTATCTTAAGTTGGTGGTATCCCGACCTGAGATCAATTTTCGAGAACACACAAGCTCCCCTCAACTGATCAAACAAGTCTTCAATGCGGGGTAATGGGTACTTGTTCTTAATGGTTACTTCATTCAAGGCACGGTAGTCTACGCATAACCTTTGGGTTCCGTCCTTCTTGGGCACAAATATCACTGGAGCTCCCCATGGTGAGGAACTAGGACGAATGTACCCCTTCTCTGTCAACTCTCTTAAATGATCCTTGAGTTCTCCCAGCTGCTTGGAGTCCATCCGATAAGGTCTCTTGCATATCGGAGCTGTTCCAGGCACTAGCTCAATCGCGAATTCCACTTCACGATCGGGAGGCATACCTGGCAACTCCTCCGGAAAAACATCTGGATATTCCCTGATAATCCTGATCTCCTCCACTTTCATCTCAACTTGATTTAATTTAATGTCCCTCCTAGGCTCTTGTATTGTTATGAACTTTACTCTTGTGCCACTAGGGTGAGTTAGTTCCACCGTTCTGGTCGAACAATGGATGATTCCCTTATGTTTGGTCAACCAATCCATGCCCAAAATAATATCTATCCCTTGTGAATCCATCACTATGAGGTTGGCAGTAAATACTACCCCACTAATGTTTACATTCACCTTGGGACACACTTGTCGTGTCCTTATTTCTCCACCTGGAGAGTTTACTGCTAGCATATGGTTCATTTTTGTTGTTGCTAGATCATGCTTCTTAACAAACCCTTGGGCAATGAACGAGTGGGTAGCACCAGAATCGAACAACAGGGTTGCAATGTGTAAATTGGCAGGAAACTTACCAACTACCACGTCAGGTGCCTCTTGCGCTTCCTCCATGGTCACGTGATTCACCCGTCCTCGCATCACATTCTACTGTTGCGGCGGCACGGGCTTCTTCTTTGGGCACTTATGGGCGTAGTGCCCCACTTCACCACAGTTGAAGCATTGCACCCCAACTTTAGGTGCCTGGCCTTTGTTGTCTTGGGGTTGGTTCGAGGGTCCTTGTACTGCTGGTCGAGGTTGATATGCGGGGCGAGGCTGCTGTACAAACTGATGTTGTGGCTGTGTTGGTGCCGACGGAGGCCTGAAATTCGGATTGTACCCTCTCTACGTGGAGTAGGGTACCGCAGCACGACTCATCTGCCCTGCGGGTTGCTGCATCAGACGTGGGCGGGTTTTGCTACCTGAGGCTTGGTGTGACCATCCCGCCTTCCTCTTGTTTTCATTTTCCAAGGCCTTTAGCTTCCTTTCCACAACAAATGCTCTGTCCGCCATCTTCTGGAAGCTTTCATACTCGTTGGAGGACATTGCACACTGCATTTCCGCTGTAAGTCCTTCCACAAAGCAGTCCTGTTTCTGCTCATCAGTCTCTATGTCCCGTGGTGCATAACGGGATAGTTGGGTGAATTTAGTGAGGTATTCCCTCACCGTCATGTTTCCTTGCTGTAGCCCCAAGAACTTCTTTCTCTTATTTTTAAGTTCACCCCTTGGTATGTAATGGTTGCGGAAGCTACGCTTGAACTCTTCCCAAGTGATGTTCTCAGGGTCATGATGGGCGGCCACGTAAGCGGTCCACCAATCAGCAGAAGGTCCATGCAATTGGTGAGAGGCAAACATCACCCTCTCATATCCTTGGCATTGTATGATCCTCATCTTGCTCTCAATGGTCTTTAGCCAATCATCTGCCTCCAGAGGTTCAGCAGCACTTGCAAACTTTGGAGGTTGAGTCCCTAGAAACTCACTCAACCTTGGTTGGCGTGGTGCAGCTTGTGGAGGTGGAGCTTGGTGCAAGTTGGCCACCACTTGAGTCAGGCTCTAGATGAGCTGATTCTGATTTTCAAGCATTTGGTGGATGGGATCAACTCCTTCATGGCGACCACCCCTGTCTTGTCCTCCAGAAATATGAGGGTTGCCGGCCTCATCGTTGTTGTTGGCGGGGTTGGCAGCACGACCCTTTCCTCTTCCGGTCATCTATCATGATCAACCAGATGTTAACTTAAAACATTACGTATTAACTTCCCAATTTGCTTGTTTTAAACTTAAAATTTTGAGACATTATTATATTTATATTTTCTGAGGGTTTCATGTCTCACGCGAAATAAATGCACTCTTTATTCATAGGGGTTCACACATCAAAGCAAAACAATCCTGAAGACGAGGTTGTGGACAATTGCCCCTGGCTTCCACAACTCACGTCACACACCAAACATAATCACACCTTAACTAAGGTAACGACTCGACTACTTGACATCTGCTAAACTAAGGGAAAGGACTCTACACTACTCGTATCACTGAGCTGGCTCCTCGGGGTCTTCCTCATTATTGCGGCTGCCCTCCGACTCCGCTTTGGGTGGGGAGGCTGCTGGGGGAGAAGTGCGGCGACGCCTGCTTGTCCGGCGATCTGGGGAGTCAGGAGTCCATGTGTCATTCACGGTGACACACAGTTCATTCCCATCTCCTCTTTCTCTCGCCCTCAAGCTGGCTCGAAGCAACGCCTCAGTCTCCTTCAGGGTGTCACGTACATCCTGAAGCTCCTGCTGACATTCCTGCAGTCTAGTGCTGAGCATAACAGCATCCTCCAAGCACAAGTCCATGTGCTCATGGGAAGTCCCTTGCTGCACTGGCGGGTACTTATACTCCGTTGTACCACTCTCACGCTGGAGGACATACATGTACTCAGTCCTGTCCAGGTGGCGACGATAGATGTGACTCTGGCAGGTGATTGCCTCCCAGGTGACATCCTTCTCCGCATCGACCTGTGTTGCTCGACAAGCTGGAGAGCGGTGGATCTTGAGCAGCTGATTTTCGTGGATAATCCTCATTTCTGAACTCCATTCCTTCCCGCTTCTCACGGATGGTCCGGGTGGAGCTATAGTGTATGATTAGCTTGCCCATATTGCCGGCGGCTTGGAGCATGCGTCGAAGACGGCGCAACAAGCCTCCTACTGCCAATTCGTAGGAGAGATACGTCACCGGACGGTCCTCCTCTCTCAGGGCAAGGGCAACTACGGGAACTCTCCCTCCAGTGGACTTGCGGGCGGTACGGATCATGCGAACCATCTAAAACATAGAGCATTTAAAATTAAGTTAGACAAGATTTTAAACAAAAATCCTATTTTGAATAAAAGTTGGGGTAAGATGAATAAAGTGACCCCATTAAATAACACCTTCAACCCACACTTTTGTAAAATAGTTTTTAAGAAAATAGGGTTCTTAAATACGTCCATTTCTACCTAGGTCCACGTTTCTACGAGCAACCTTGGCTCTGATACCACTTCTGTCACACCCGGTTTCTCCGAAGAACAACCGAGTGAATATCACATGTATGCCAGGATCATTTTCTCATACATGTGATGACAAATAGTGAAGCATCATTTATTACAAGCCAGGTGTCGAATATAAATATGTCTTACAAAGCATATGTCTCGATGGACGATAATAAGTTCATAACACGTAAACAAAATAGCAGCGGAATATTATTCTTGTGGGCTCCGTCACAGGAGTTGCCCGGAGGACTCCATGAATCTAGAATCCTTCTTCGGGTTCGAAGTCTTGGTCATTGAACACCACATCATTCTCTTGACCTGAGCAGCAATATAAACCAACAAATATGCAAGTTTGAGTACCGTTAGTACTCAACAAGTGTGGGAAAGTTATGTCATGCATGGCTAGAACAAGGAGAGGTTGAACTCATGGTTAAAGCACTATGCAATTAATACCTATCACCTTAGCTTATTAAGCACCTTCATTACTACACAGGTGAAATGGTCCTAATTTCCCATCCCGTCATCATAATCAAATAACCATAACATCATTTCCAATGTTAAGCTCCCCGCTTAACATCCTCAACTTCCAAAGCCATCCATCCTCTAATCATGAATAAGTCCAAGCCGCTCTTGACCGTGAGCACGGCTGTCATGACAGTTTTGACTCCGCAGAGTTTGCACCACTGTACCCACATGTAGTGATTTCATCCCCCGTTGTCGGGTGGACTAAAACAACCTCCATTATGCTAGTGGCCACAAACCACATTCACACTTCCCAGGTGTGTAGCCAGGAGATCACTACGAAGCCTTTACAAAGAGATTCCCGACGAGCGTGGGCCCACTGAGGTTTCACCCCTAACAGCATACAAGAGGCTCCAACCCCGCTGCAGTGGCCCCCTCTTGAGCCTTGCGGTTCATATGGTAGTCCAGCTGACACCTATTCCCCGCACCATCCAACACACCCATACTACGCAGGGGATACACCTAATTAATTGGCCAAGCTGCCCCATCTCAGCATGTGGTTGGCACGGTAAAGCCAGGTTACATGCTCCATGAACCGGTCCTTAGGATCCAGGCAAGTACTAAACACAAACCCGAGTCTCGTGCACCCAGCACCAACCAAATCATCCAACTTGCCTTGATCCCTACCTCTACATAACTCATAATATCTCATTCAAGAGTAAAGTAAATAAATTGATGATCTCGTATCCCAATTATCCCATTCTAAGCATGGCTAAGCATATGCATAATAATAAATGACATGATAAAATAAAGCCCAACCCAAGCTACAAGGAAACAAGGTAATGAAATTCTAGGGAAACTTCCTAGCATGGGTTTCATATTTCAATTGATAATGCAATTAATTCTATCTACACATCCTAGTATAGGATCAAAGTGGTCAAGGACACTTGCCTTCTTCCTGCTGCTCTGGGAATGGATAGTCCTGATCTTGGAAGGGAAGAACTTGCTCTGGGGCAGGTTCTACTCATGCCAACACACATAGCAAAAGAAAACAACAATCCATAAGACATAGTTCACACTTCCACTCCACACATACATACATATGATAGTCATTCACATTTCTAAGTGTAGTGGTTACTCCACATGTGTTGATTTTTAGCCTACATTCACCTTTAAACCTATGTATATTATTTCTAACTTCTATGTTCAGATTTCTATTTGCAAACTATATATGAAGTTCCAATTTGAACAAATTCTTTATATTTAATTATTACATTTCTTAGCCACATAGTTTATATAAAAGGTGTTTACCTACTCCAAATAGGTTTTCAGATCTTCTACCAAATCCTAAACTGAAGTCTTTAGATTTGGAGACTTTATTTATCATTTTCTAGTTATGCATACCTATTTTCCTATATTTTCCAGATTTATTTCCTATGCCTAAAAGTGAGTTTTATATAGTAAATAGTAGGACATATCATCTAAACAGAATAGGTTCTGATCTAAAATATTAAATAATATATTTTTAGAACTTCTCCTCTGATGTGAACTAATTTAAATTTATTTTACCAATTTTCAGAATTATTTCCTAACCTAAAAATGTATCCCTATAACTAATAAATGTGAACAATCAATTAAACAGATTCATTTCAGCTTAAAATCTATTTTTAACTCATTCTAAAGTTTTCCAAGTGCTAGTAGAGTTTAAATTTGAATTTACAATGTGTTTGTCTCATTTTTTAAATTTTAAATCCTAATCACATATTCAAATTCCTAAATTTAACATCATATAGGGTTAAAAAGGTAAACTTACCCCACTACAGGGTCTATTATATTATTTCATAAATTTCCAAGGGTCTAGCTACACATAACAGAGGGGTTTTCCTAATTTTTATGAAATCCAGGGGCTAAAACTGATTTTTAAATGAATTTACACGAATTTCTGAAGTTCCAGGGGCTAGATCAGAAGTTTCCGGGGCTAGCTCGTGTTTTCCGAGATCCCCAGGGGGTAGCACGTAAGAATCTCGGCCTTTATAATGCGGGGCTGATGTGGACCGTCCGATTTAAAACAGACGGCTTAGATTAGATCACCGAACCGATACGCGCGGGTTTTAATTCTACCGTGCGATTTAAAATAGACGGCGCACAAGCGGCCACGTCGCCCTGACCGTGCGCGGGCGGCGCTGCCCGGCGGCGCGCGGCGGCGGGAGGCGGCGATCTCGCCGGAAAACTTCGGATCTTCATCTATTCTTCCTAAAACTGGGGTTTCATTGTATAGATCGGTAGAGGGGAGGTCGGGGATCTCACCTCGGGGTTTTTCTTGAGCTCGGAGGTCCTGGAAGGCGGTCCGTGACGAGGTCCGAGGTGAATTCACGACGATGCTCGTCGGCGCTGTGTCTGAAGCGCAAACCACCGAGTTTTCTGCACCTGCATGATTCCCCGTAGGCGGTGGAACACGATTGGCGCGTTAGATCAGAGAACCCGAGCAAAGATCGAGAGAAAACGGTGATCGGAGCTTCGGTTCTCACCGGGAGGAAAAACAGCCGATCGTGGGCGAAAAACGGGACGATGCCGGTGTTTATATAGCCGGGGGAGGTCGGCGTTCGGTTGGGATCGAGCTGGAGTCGTCCAGAACCGAAATTCGGCTGGGATACGCGGGTATCCGGGGTGGTTTCGATTCGGGGGAGAGAGGAGTCCCGGGTCGGCCGAGCGCGCGCGAGAGGAGGAAGACGACGGCGGGCCCCACATGTCAGTGAGAGGAAAACGGGGCGCGCGGCTGCGGGCTGGCGCGGGGGCGAGGTGGGCCGGCTGGTGGGTTTCGGCCCACTGGCCGGGAGGGTTTTGTTTTGTTTTTTTCTTTTTATTTTTCTTTTTCTTTTCTGTTTTGAGTTGAATTTGAATTCCAATTTAAATTTGAATTTCTGCACCACATATAATACGTTCAAAAATTTTTAAATTTCCCTCTTAACAGGTTTTGGGGTGTTACAAAAACTCAGTCCATATGCAACAAACGTACTCTCCCACACGTCAAAAAAACTTTAACACTTCACATGTCAAACCACACGTCAAACGCAAAATATATGCCCAAAATATTACATGAAACTCACTCTAATACTCCTTTACCAACGCATTCAACACCTAGATATTACAGTGTGTGGGTGGAGGTGGATGGCTAGGGTTGCAAAAGCGAGGCCTGAGGATAAAACCTCCGAGATATCATGATATAATAATTAGGGAGATAAATAATAGGATGATTTATTGAGTTAGGAGATGATATATATAGTTATAGGGGCTATAGACAAACACTAGATATAAATGGGTCACAATGGGCTAAAGCCCAATATTATTCTAACAATTTCTACTCCACTACCCAAATCTCTCTTGGTCGAAACACTTGAACAACAGAATTAGCGAGAGGAAACAGCGAATAGTTGACTGTAAGGAGCTATCAAATGACGCTGCGGTTGGACTTTGATTGCCATTTCAGAAACCTCTCGTCGAGTGATTGGACTTTGATTGTCATTTCAGAAACATCTTGTCGAGTGATGGTACCCTGCAACAGCTCCCTTCCACAAATCTAAATATACTAACTAACCCCCTTAATTAGACTAGTACAGGCCCAGAAAGTTGCTTGGAAAGTCAGCACAGTGGCCATTAACTAATGGGGTCCATGAGACTGCTTGCAGCGATCTACTGGAACCCGTACGGGACGCCGGATATCCCCGTTCGGCACGTCCAATCGCCACGCACCGGCATAGTGGGAGAGGTATTGGATATCCCCGCATGCTACATGTGTGCTCCAACTCGAGGGCTCTTCCATCGTGCGGGAAGGGAATAAAGTGGGGAAGAAAATAAAAAATAGAAAAGGAAATCAGAGGCTGTAAGAAGGAAAGAATTATGGGAAAATGGAAAGAAAATAGAAGGAAAAATAGAGAGAAAAAGAAAATAGAAGGAAAGAAGAGAGGAAAAAAGAAAGAAAAAGAGTGGAAGAAGATAAGAAATGAGAAGCTTCGGGAGAGAAAAGAAAAATTAGAAATAAAGAGAGGGAAAAAGAAAGAAAGAAAGAAAGGAAATAAAGAGAGGAAAAAAACAGAGAAAAAAGAAAGGAAAAGGAAGAGGATGGAAATAAATATTAAAGAATATACGGTAGTTGATATAGAGTATGTTTAGGGAGTACACGAGTGCGGGAGCACGTGCTGGAAAACGGGAAATCTTTTGAAATGTGCTGGAAAGGTTTAAAAATCTTTGTTTGGAGTAGATTTTTAGAGCACATGAGTGCGGTTAGCCTGATAGCGCCATTTTTAACGCTCCCAGCAGGACCCATCTATGCTGGATAATTATTATATCATTTTCACTGAGATTTAAGACACATGATTTGTACTGCCTGTGTTGACTTACTCTTACTAGTTTCCACCCTGCTTGTAGGTGCTTTAGGTGCACAGGTCTATATATTTCGTCTTCTCCAGTTTAATAAAAGGTATATATATTCCCTTTTTCTAAGATAACTCTACAAAAACTAACAATAAAGGTGCTCGGTAAATGCAAATAAGATAGATATTTCAACATTCAACTCAAATTCTAGCAATACTATGATTCATTTATGTGTTGGATGTTATATTATTAAGCTTCACAATGGTGACTGAAATATTACCCTTTTGTTAGGTTGAAGTTTAGTATTTTTATAGAGCCAATTAAATATAATAAGATCTGTTAAGAAATCGATCAAAAAAAGAAGGTTGGCTTGCTTCATTTAGAAGGTTAAGCCGAGCTAAATTTAGCTAAAATCGGAAACGAGCCGAGCTAGCTACTAAACCTCGATCTTTCTTCGTCATTTGTGTGCGTGGGCGCGCAAAAGGAAACAGCATTGAGTTTTTGCTCCAACGTCCCATGCGTTCCAATTTAAAAACCTGGGAAACAAGTCCAAGGCTCTGCCAGCCCGCTGTCTTAACCAAGAATCAAAGAAGTCCAGTTTCTTGACATGGTCAAACTAAATCATTTCAGATTTTATTAATCAATATGCTTCGTTTACGTTAAAATAATGACTTTGGAAAAACCCGGAAGTTTTGGGTATTGAGGATTTGAAATACCAAGCGCATCGAATTTCTCGGATGCAAGATGTGTGACTCTATCCTTCCACCATTTGGGCAACAAGTTTTTTTACAAAAGAATAAAATGATATGATGTACCGAAGCACATGGAACGCATACGAGTGGTGCACCCATAAAACGGGTAGACACTCAATCCCGTGGTGGCCCATCCTTTCTATGAAAAGCTTATATTGACCCCCCCATCCAAAACTCCATACTCTACCATCGTCGCTCAGCAACTAGCTGCTAAATTAATAGTAGATTTACCATCCTAACACCACCGACCTGTGGGCCACCAACATTAGGGTCCCACGCGCCAGTGAAGCATCCATATACCCATCCCCCACACTGCATAGCACATGAGTTGTTGCTTATACTATCCACACTTGAATCTCTAAATAAATATTCTAAGTTTTTTACAGTAAATAATTTGTAGGTTTTAGAGTTTCACGTGTTAGTAAAGCACACAGATATCCATCCTTAGAAGTGGATGTGATTAACTGAAAATCACAAAACCAGGCTGAACCGCACCGTATTGAACAAAATATACGGTTAACTAAATTTTTTTTAAGTTAACTAATTTTTATTTGGTTTTCATATCGTATTAATCGAATTAACCACCTTAATAGAAGTTTTAACCCAAACTAACAACCTTCAAATCAAAACCTAATAGTACTAATTTTCATTTTTATTGAGATTTTTTCGTACCTCAATTGGATATTAGTAATAACTCTGCCTATGTTGTAATGACATAGCCGGTCCCAAGCCCGGGTAAAGGAGGAGGGGGTTGTGATAGGCTTGGCGAGCCAACAACTACACTTAGCCATTCTCATGGAAATGAAACCCAATAGAAATTCGTTGGGGCGTAACCCTCTTAGCGACGCGCCATATCGGAACCCGGGTATGGTGTTAAGTGGGCAAGGGTCGGGTCGCCACCGCCTTAGTGGCACGCCATATCGGAACCCGGATATGGTGTTAAATGAGCAAGGGCCGGATCGCCATCACCTTAGTGGCGCGCTACATCATCGCCC
Organism: Neostapfia colusana; assembly: GCA_030760725.1. Lineage (NCBI taxonomy): Eukaryota > Viridiplantae > Streptophyta > Magnoliopsida > Poales > Poaceae > Neostapfia > Neostapfia colusana. The sequence goes on along the minus strand of JASWHV010000019.1, from coordinate 34,941,555 downwards.
GGATGTAGTGATAAGTGAGCAAGGGTCTTTGCATCTTACTCGACGGGTGCAAAGCGTAAGGAAGCTAGCCGAGGAACATAGATTTCGGGTGGGTAGTTGGAATGTAGGATCCTTGACGGGGAAGCTACGTGAGTTAGTAGATGTTGCCATTAGGAGACGAGTAAATATCCTTTGTGTACAAGAGACTAGATGGGCGGGTCAAAAGGCGAGAGAAGTCGAGAATACCGGTTTCAAGCTTTGGTATTCTGGTTCGGCTAGGACTAGGAATGGCGTAGGTGTTCTAATAGATAAGAGTCTTAAGGATGGAGTAGTGGATGTTCGAAGACGAGGAGATAGGATCATCTTAATCAAGATAGTAATTGGGGACATTGTCTTGAACGTCATTAGTGCTTATGCCCCACAAGTTGGGCTCAACATGAGTGCTAAGAGGCAATTTTGGGAGGACTTGGAGGATATGGTTAGTAGTGTACCGATAACCGAGAAACTCTTCATAGGGGGAGATCTCAATGGTCATGTGGGTGCAACTAACCTAGGATTTGAGGGAGTACATGGAGGTTTTGGATGCGGCGATAGGAATCAAGAGGGTAAGGACATCCTAGACTTTGCCGTAGCCTATGATCTGTTGATAGCTAACACCCTCTTTAGGAAGAGGCAATCTCACCTAGTGACCTTTAGTAGTGCCCAACACTCTAGCCAGATTGACTTTGTCCTCACTAGGAGAAAGGATAGACGGGAGTGTCTAGATTGTAAGGTGATCCCGGGGGAGTGTGTTGTGACACAACATAAGCTTGTGGTAGCTGATTTTCGCTTCCATACATGTTCTTTGCGGGACAAAGGTGTCAAAATCACAAGAACAAAGTGGTGGAAGTTGAAGGGAGAATCACAAGTATCCTTTAAAAATAGGGTGATCACAGAAGGACCCTGGGCAGAAAATGGAGATGCAGATAGTATGTGGATGAAGATGGCAACTTGCATTAGGAAGGTAGCTAGTGAGGTGTTCGGTGTGACAAAGGGAAAGAAACTTGTAGATAAAGACACTTGGTGGTGGAATGAGGATGTACAAAAGGCCATTAAGGAGAAGAAGGAGTGTTATAAGAGTTGGCATAATGATAGAAGCGCAAGCAACATGCTTAAGTACAAAGATGCTAAGAAGAATGCAAGGCGGGTTGTGAGTAAGGCAAGAGGACAGGCCTATAATAAGTTATATGAGAGACTAGGGACAAAAGAAGGTGAAAAGGACATATACAAGGTAGCAAAAATCCGCGAGAGAAAGATGAGGGATCTCAATCAAGTTAAATGCATCAAAGATGAGACTGACCGCATTCTAGTGAAGGATGAAGAGATTAAGAATAGATGGCGTGATTACTTTAATGGGCTATTCAATGATGGGAATGGGAGCACTATGGTTGAGTTGGATGACTCCTTTGATGACTCCAACAGGCGGTTCGTGCGGAGGATACAAGAGTTTGAGGTTAAGGAGGCCTTAAAGAGGATGAAAGGAGGAAAGGCCCTCGGCCCTGACGATGTCCCTATTGAGGTGTGGAGATGTCTTGGGGACGTCGCAATAGTATGGCTCACAAAGCTATTCAACCACATTTTTCGGTCAAACAAGATGCCTGAAGAATGGAGGAAAAGTATATTAGTACCTATCTTCAAAAATAAAGGAGATATTCAAAGTTGTACTAATTATCGAGGTATTAAGCTTATGAGTCATACTATGAAGCTTTGGGTTGAACACCGCCTGAGGAAAGTGACTAATGTCACTAAAAACCAGTTTGGTTTTATGCCTGGGAGGTCTACAATGGAGGCGATTTTCTTGCTTCGTCAGCTTATGGAGAGATATAGGGAGCAGAAGAAGGACTTGCATATGGTGTTCATCGACTTGGAGAAGGCGTACGACAAGATACCAAGGTCAGTCATGTGGTGGGCACTAGAGAAACATAAAGTGCCAACAAAGTACATTACCCTTATCAAGGATATGTACAATAATGTTAGGACAAGTGTGCGCGTAAGTGATAGTGAGACTGATGCATTTCCTATCACGGTAGGACTACATCAAGGATCAGCTTTGAGCCCATACATCTTTTCCTTGGTGATGGATGAGGTGTCGAAGGATATACAAGGGGATATCCCTTGGTGCATGCTCTTTGCTGATGATGTAGTGCTGGTAGATGAAACTAGAGATGGTGTTGATAAGAAATTAGAGTTATGGAGACAAACCTTAGAGTCCAAGGGGTTTAGACTTAGTAGGACTAAAACCGAGTATATGAGGTGTGACTTTAGTGGTGTTGGTCGTGAAGAAGGAAATGTTAGTCTACAAGGACAAATAGTACCTAGAAGGGACTCTTTCCGATACTTAGGATCAATGTTACAAAGCAATGGCGATATTGACGAGGATGTTTGCCACAGGATCAAGGTAGGGTGGATGAAATGGCGGCAAGCCTCTGGAATCCTATGTGATAGGAAAGTCCCACAAAAGCTAAAAGGGAAGTTCTATAGGACGGTGATCAGACCCGCGATGCTCTATGGGGCGGAATGTTGGCCAACTAAACGGCAACATGTCCAACAAATAAGTGTCGCAGAGATGCGAATGCTACGGTGGATGTGCGGGCACACGAGAAGAGACCGAATAAGGAATGAGGCGATTCGTGATAAGGTAGGGGTGGCGCCGATTGAAGAGAAGTTAGTCCAACATCGACTTAGGTGGTTTGGACATATCCAACGGAGACCTCCAGAAGCACCGGTTAACAGTGGGATTTTAAGAGGTAGAGAAAATATTAGGAGGGGTAGAGGACGACCAAGGTTGACTTGGGAGGAGGCGGTAAAACGAGATTTGAGAGATTGGAATGTATCCAGAGACTTAGCTCATGATAGGACCGCATGGAAAGTAGCAATTCATGTGCCAGAATCGTAGTCTTGTTTTTTTCTTTTTCTTTTTTTTTTCTTTTTTCTTTTCTTTTCTCTTTTCTTTTCCTTTTTTCTTATTCCTTTTCTCTTTTTCCTTTTTCTTTTTTTTTTCTTTTTTTCTTTTTTTTCTTTTTTCCTTGTTCTTATATCTCTTCCTCTCTTTTACTTTATTGATATTGGGTTTCATGTCTAGCCGACCCCAACAGGCTTGGGATAAAGGCTTGGTTGTTGTTGTTGTAATTGGATATTAGTAATCTCCACCCATCACCGGCGGTACATGTAATTTTTGTACATTCATTACTATTTTTGTTTGTTAATTATCACTTCCATCCAAAACATTATATTATACACTAAAATACGATTAATTATGAAATTGTACCGAATTAATAACAATTTATTACTGTTTTAAATCATCTTCACTTATAAATTCTTCATATGTGAATTAACCCATCCCCACGTGTAACAGCACATAAGCTGTTGCGGCTTAGGCCTCCTTTGGTAGAGCTCCACAACCTAATTCTTTTAGATCCACTTTTAATTTTGTGGTGGGGTGATTCTTCTGATTCTCCTACTGAATCAGAATCCGTTTGTAAAAATCGTTTGACAAGATAACTAAATTCGTGATTAGATGAAACGAATTGGTGTTCAATGGCATTTGCGGGTAAATAGATAGCAAGTATAAGGGGAGGTTTGTATTTGGTTAGTTGAGAAGCTGTTTTGAAGTTGGAGATGCAGATTTTTTTATTCACAGTTCTTTTAAAAAATAAAAAATCAATCAGGTATGTAAATCATCCGTTTGGCACAGCTTGCTCTGGATTCTCGTCAATAATTAGCAGCTGGGAGGGCAGCAAGCGTGGGTCAGAGGTGGAAGTTTCGGCTCCAGCTGCAAGGGAAAAGCCAATTAACTCTGGAAAGCCACTGCCCTTTTCGCCGCCGCCCCTTATTCCGATGCCCTCGCGCCAGCCGCCCTTCCCCGCCCCGCCGCCGACCCCGGACGCGCTCCCCCAGCATCACCACCGCCGCCGCCACTTCGTCGTGGCCGGCGCATCGGCGGGGGCGTTCGTGGCGGTCGTGCTCGGTCTCGCGGTGGTCCTGTGGTGGCTGCGGAGGCGGCGCAGGAGGAAGCGGGCGGCAGGGAAGGACGAGGCGGGGCAGCTGCAGCGCGTGTCGTACTGGCGGCTGCGGCGCGCCACGGGAGGGTTCACGGCGGCGAACAAGCTTGGGCAAGGCGGGTTCGGCCCCGTCTTCCGCGGCATGCTCCCGGTGAAGCGCAGCGGAAGAAGAGGGGCACGGCCCGTGGCCGTGAAGGTCATGGACGCCGCGGGGTCGCTCCAGGGCGAGCGCGAGTACCACAGCGAGATCGCCGTCGCCTCCCACATCCTCTCCTGCGCTAGGGTCGCGGAGTCCGGCGACAACGCCCGCGACTCCATCCTGCTTCCGTTCGCGTACTCCATTTCCGAGCGGTGGCATGCGCGGCCGCGAAAGATGATGCTGGTATACGACTTCATGCCCAACGGGTCGCTCCAGGATGCGCTGCTGGGGCGCCGCCGCCAGGAGCTCGTGGCGGAGTGGCCGCGCCGGCTCGCCGTGGCGCGCGATGTCGCAGTTGCACTCCACTACCTTCACTCCATCGTCAAGCCACCGGTCGTGCACGGGGACGTTAAGCCAAGCAACGTCCTGCTCGATGCAGACCTACGAGCCCGGCTTGCTGACTTCGGCCTCGCCTACATGAAGTCCGATCCTGACGTGGACAGCAAACAGGAGAGCGGTGTGATAGCTGAAGGTGAATCAATTGCTGCAGGGGGCGATGTCACTGGGCATACCGATGGGGGATGTGATGATGATTTCTCAGTGGTGGTAGAGAGCGCTGCGACGACTACGGTGAACAGAGAGGGGAAAGTTGCGCTCAAGTCACCGGAGGATGATGAGGGCTTCACATCTGCATCGCCAGCAGAGGCTGCATCCGCATGTAGGTTTGGCAGGACCAGCGTTGACAGTGGTATGAACAACCGCAGCTGCAATGGTTGCTCGGTTACCGGTGGTGCCATGGCGTCAGGAACTGGCACCGACTGGTGGCGGCGGCAGGACAGTGGTACTGACAGCAACGGCGTAAAGGACTATGTGATGGAGTGGATTAGATCAGAGATCAAGAAAGAGCGCCCCAAGAATAACTGGATAGAAGGTGTAGCAGCAACCACTCCAGTAGCAGAGAGAAAGAAGCAGAAGCGAAGGGCGCGGGAATGGTGGCGTGAGGATTATGTTGATGAGCTTGCCAAGAAGCAGAAACGACGGGCAGTTGCCAAATCAAAGAGCAAGCAGTCTGGGTTGCAATGGTGGGAGAAGGATCTTGATGATGACTTGGATGAGAAGGGCCCATCCAAGTGGAATCTAGTGAAGAGCTGGAGTCATAGAAGCAACATTAGCACCGGCAATGGTAATACCAGCATTAACTGGTGGATGAGCAGTGCGAGAAGGAGCCGTGATGGGACAAGTGGTGAATTCGTGCCCAAGAGCGGTGGTACAGTTAGCAGCACGCCGAGCATGCGTGGAACCGTTTGTTATGTGGCTCCAGAATATGGTGGAGGTGGCCCTTTGTCGGAGAAATGTGACATCTACAGCTTTGGCGTCCTCTTACTTGTTCTTATTTCCGGGCGCCGGCCATTGCAGGTGACTGCTTCACCCATGTCAGAGTTTGAGAAGGCAAACCTTATATCATGGGCAAAGCACCTGGCACGTGCCAGTAGCCTGCTTGATCTTGTTGATCCCACCCTGCGTGATGTTAACCGTGATGAGGCACTGCTCTGCATTACTGTCGCATTGCTCTGCATTCAGAGATCTCCAGCCCGCCGCCCATCGAGTGAGGAAGTGCTCGGGATGCTCTCCTGTGAGGGAGAACTGCCACAGCTCCCACTGGAGTTCTCGCCATCACCACCTGGAGGGTTCCCTCCCAAGTCCAGGAAGAAGGTTTGGTGAGTTGGTCTAGGTCCCTGCTTTGATGCAAAAGGTAGCATTAATCTTTCCCTTGATGTATGATTCATGTTGTATACATTTTTAGTACCTGTCTTTCTTTCATTCACTATATAAAGGAATATCCTGGAGCAAAAAGGTAATGGGAATCTCAATTCACATTTGAAAAGAGTAGTGTCTCCATTAAATCATACATGTGATTATCGGCCATAGGCTCATAGACTTAACTGGACCAAGAGTGATGTCTTCCTTTTGGGTTGGTGTATCATGTGGCATCATTCTCTTGGACACATATCAGGTAGTGCTTTACCGGGCCCATAGAATGGTTGGCTGGTACTATCTCACTGTCTCTTCCTCCCCTGATAAAACCATTTTTGTTGGATTACTGTCCAAGTATGATGGATTCAGGCTTTTCCTATTCAATACACCTTTTTCTCTTCCTTTTGCATTTAGGGGTCATCATCACTTTTTCTTCTGTAGTCTATTCTGCCTGATTGCTACTGCCATACGAGAGTCAACTCAGTCATTATTATATCTGCAAGGCTTCACTGAGATGCCACCATTACTCACTCTTGGTAATGTGGTTTGACACGATACTGTGTTAGGTCAGCTGTTGACAAAACACATTAGTAGGTTGGCTGTCAACACACATTGCATCATACTTGTAAGTTTAGGCCGCTACCTACATTGCTCTTGTTGTGTTGTCCTGAACTTGATGTTGATAATATTGCTAGTACAATATGCTTGCTGTTTGATGTGAATGGGTGGGAAAGCTGTCAACATTAGGAAAATAAAGTGACATGATTAGTCAAGTTGATAAAATTTCTGGGACACATTGCTTGGGCTAAAAAGCCGGCATTCACATACCTTTAAATAAAGTGTTAAAGAGTTACATATCATGAACCTGTAGTGAATATGTCATCTGCCTGGTTAGTTTCCCTGGTTTGCGTTCTGATCATTCTTTATCCCTTAAAACCTGTCCTTTCAAATTTTTTATTTGTTTCCATAATTCATTTGTAAGTTCTTACATCTCTTCCTCTCTTTTACTTTATTGATATTGGGTTTCATGTCTAGCCGACCCCAACATGCTTGGGATAAAGGCTTGGTTGTTGTTGTTGTTGTAATTCATTTGTAAAATAGAAGAAGGTGAATATTTCACAATTTTGTATGCTTTAATACTTTCAGTTGCTATATATGTAGTGTAATTCATTCACCCGGCAGTAGGTTACAAGGTCGTGGTTGTTGATATTTCTTTTGGCCATTCTTAAGATTGGCCCAACTAACTCTGTCACTTACTGGTATGTCTCTTGCGCCTGGGTGAGTGGAGAGGGGAGTGCAGCACAATCTGGGAAGGGGGAAGGGATCTGAGTGGGTATGGAGGGTGCCTGGGCGCCTGGGAATAGGTGTCACCTGTGTTGGAAGACTTTCCAGGCATGGTGACCAGAGTCATGCCTTCATAATATTCTCAGGAGTTGGCATTGTTAGACACTGTAATTAGGGGTGTGACACAGGAGTATCTTAGTCATTAGAGAGGGATTAGGGTTAGGGGTAGTTTAGTCTTTTCTCCCCTCCTAATCCCTCTATATAATCACACCTGTACTCCAGCTTTTCCATCATCTCAATACAATCATCATTAGCCCTCTTTCATGGTATCATTAGCTAGGAATAATCAGGATTAGGGCTAACCCTAATCCTAATGGGCCAGCCGCCGCCGCAGCCCTGGGCGCACGCCGCCGCCACCCCACCCTGGGCCAGAACCATCGCCGCCCCTGGGCAGCCGCCCGCCGCCGCCCCTGGTGCGCCGCCCGCCGCCGCCAGGGCGCCACCAGCCGCCGGATCTGGGCTGCGCACGCAGGGGGGGCGCCGCCTCCTCTGGAGGACAGCGCGCGGAGGCCGGAGCCGCCGCCACCCCACCCTGGGCGCGGGGAGGGGCCGCCGCCGCCTCCGGATCCGGGGCCGCCGCGCCCTGGATCGGGGCGGCTCCGCCCGGATTCGGGCCGCCCCCACCCGGATTGGGGCCGTGCGCGCACGGGGGGGGGGGGGGGGGGGGGCGTCACCGCCCTTGTCTGGGCCGCCGCCGCCCCTGGGTGCTCCGCCCCTGGGGGGTCCGCCGGCCCCCCCTGGAGGGAGCGCCGCCCCCTGGCCTGCCTGGGCCGCCGCCGCCCCTGGGGGCTCCGCATCCGCCTCTGGGGGGTCCGCCAGCCCCACTGGAGGGGGCGCCACCCTCTGGACTGCTGAAACTGGAGGAACAGCAGCCTCTGGAGGGGGCGCCGCCTTCTTAGGAGGAGCCACAACCCCCAGGCCCCTCGCTGCTGGTTCTGCAGCCGCCCCCTCCTTCTCGAGAACCGGTCCAGCCGTCGGTGAACCCCTCGTCGGTACCTCTAGAAACCCTGCACTTGTCTACCAGCGACGAGCGCGGGGAGAGGCTCCTGCTCCGACGACGCCACGCGCGGCATCGAGACCCACTCTCGTCTATCCACGACGAGATGGTTGTACCCGACCGGCCGGTGTACAACCCCCCTCTACTTCACAGGGATCCTGGTCACGTCCACCCGATGGTGACTCGACGTGCGTCCGGGAGTCTTCGACCAGTGGAGCGGTTCGATAGTACCGCTTTCTCGTCGACGACAACTCTACCGACCGAGCCTTCTTCGATCTCGCCCATACCTACTTCCGTGCGTAGCGCCCTCGCCGACCCTAACTGGCGCCGCGCTATGGAGGAAGAGTATGAGGCCTTGCTTGCCAACCGGACCTGGGACCTGGTTCCCCGTCCTGGTCGTGGCAATGTTGTCACAGGCAAGTGGATATTCACGCATAAGAAGAAGGCGGATGGCACCCTGGAGAGATACAAGGCTCGTTGGGTACTCCGGGGCTTCACTCAACGCCCTAGAGTTGACTACGACGAGACTTTCAGCCCGGTGGTGAAGCCGGCGACAGTTCGTACCGTACTGTCGCTAGCTCTCTCACGTTCTTGGCCTGTCCACCAGTTGGACGTCAAGAACGCCTTCCTCCACGGTACACTGACCGAGACGGTGTACTGCAGTCAGCCGGCAGGATTTGTAGATTCAGCTCACCCAGACATGGTCTGTAAGCTGAACAAATCCCTGTACGGACTAAAGCAGGCACCACGAGCCTGGTACAGCCGGTTCGCCTCTTTCTTGGTCTCACTAGGGTTTGTTGAAGCTAAGTCGGACACTTCGCTGTTTGTCTATCGACGGGGCAGTGACACAGCTTACCTCTTACTGTACGTCGATGACATTGTACTAACAGCATCTAGTCCGACTCTGCTTCAGCGAACCATTTCTGCCTTACAGCAGGAGTTCGCTATGAAGGACCTGGGCCGTCTCCACCACTTCCTGGGTATTACGGTCGAGGACCGACCAGACGGCCTATTCCTTCACCAGCGATAGTACTGTCTGGATATCCTCCAGCGGGCGAGCATGGCTGATTGCAAGCCGTGCTCCACTCCAGTGGATACTCAGGCGAAGCTCTCCGCCACCGACGGGACACCCGTCTCTGACCTCACTTCTTACAGGAGTCTTGCAGGTGCTCTCCAGTACCTAACCTTCACCAGGCCGGATATCTCATATGCGGTCCAGCAGGTATGCCTCCACATGCATGACCCGAGGGAACCGCATCTCACCGCTGTCAAGCGGATTCTTCGGTACCTACGAGGCACCCTCGACTACGACCTCCTTCTTCGGCGTGACACGGCCTCCGAGCTGGTCGTGTACACAGACGCTGACTGGGCAGCCTGCCCGGATACACGACGCTCTACTTCTGGGTACGCCGTCTTCCTAGGCGGCAACCTCGTCTCCTGGTCCTCGAAGCGACAGCCCGTAGTGTCGCGCTCGAGTGCAGAGGCGGAGTATCGCGCCGTGGCTAACGGCGTAGCTGAGGCCTCCTGGCTTCAGCAGCTACTTCAGGAGCTCCACACTCCCGTCATCAAAAGCACCCTCATCTACTGCGACAACGTCAGCGCCATGTACCTCTCCACCAACCCGGTCCAGCATCAGCGCACGAAGCATGTGGAGATTGACCTTCATTTTGTTCGTGAGCGGGTAGCACGGGGCGAGGTTCGGGTACACCATGTCCCGACGACGACGCAGTTCGCCGACATCTTCACGAAGGGCCTCCCGTCGTCGCTATTCTCCGAGTTTCGGTCTAGTCTCAACATCTGCAGCGGCTAGATGTTGTGACTGCGGGGGGTGTTAGACACTGTAATTAGGGGTGTGACACAGGGGTATATTAGTCATTAGAGAGGGATTAGGGTTAGGGGTAGTTTAGTCTTTTCTCCCCTCCTAATCCCTCTATATAATCACACCTGTACTCCATCATTAGCCCTCTTTCATGGTAATATAAGTGAATTGCCCACCCTTCCTCATCAGCTTAAGTTGTTGGGGTCAATCGGTCGGTGCATAGTAGCTTAACATGGTATCAGAGCCAGAGGTCTCGAGTTCAAATCCTGGCGGGCGCAATTTATTAAAATAAATTGCAGCCAACTCCTATTCCACGTTTGCGGCCCAAGAGAACCTGCACGTGAGGGGGAGTATTGAAATATAATTGATGCCCACCCTTCCTCATCAGCTTAAGTTGTTGGGGTCAATCGGTCGGTGCATAGTAGCTTAACATGCATCACTCTTCCATACAGAATATTTGGAAGAGGCACTACCTCACTTGGCATTGGTCCTTCAAACTTCTTCAATAAAGAAACACATCATGAATGCGGGAATTAGTTGGTAGCAGCAACTTGCATGAGACTTGACCGATACGCTGCACAATCTGGTAGGGCCCAAAATACTTTGGTCCCAACTTATTTAGTGGTGCATAAGTGACTCCTACTGCCGCCTGCTGCTACAGCCTTAACCAAACCCAATCCCCAATGTGAACTCCATTGCTCAGCGTCCTTTGTCCTGAAAATTCTTCATTGTAATTTGAACTTGCAGCAAATGGTCCCTGATATCCTTCAAAAATTCATCCCTATATTGCAGCTGTTTATCCCCTACTGCCACCCGTGTAACCCCAGGTTGATAAGAAATTAAAAGAGGGGGGATCCCTACCATATACCACCTTAAATGGGGAGCATTTTAGTGCTGTTTGATAAGAAGAATTGTAGCAAAACTCCACCCAAGGAAGCCATTGCAGTCAGGATTTTGGTCTGTCCCTTGCTAAACAATGGAGATATATTGTGATAACTCTGTTTATCACCTCTGATTGCCTATCCGTCTGTGGATGAAATGCAGAACTCAAATGCAGTTTTACTCCAGCCAAGCCAAATAATTCAGACCATAAACTGCTAGTAAAAATAGTGTCACGGTCACTAACAATAGAGCAAGGAAAATCATGCAACTTGACTATGTTGTCAAAGGATACTTTTGCCACCGAAGCTGCATTGTAAGGACGGCCTCGTGCAATAAAGTGGGCAAATTTTGAAAATCTGTTCACTACTGTCAAAATCACCGATTTACCCCCAACCTTTGGAAAGCCCTCAATGAAATCCATGAAAATATCACTCCATACCTCAGCCAGAACAGGTAGTGGCTGCAGCAGTTCAGCGGGGTGCAGGTGCTCAGTTTTATTATGCTGGCAAATTGCACAGCCCTGTACAAACTCCCGGACCCGCCGCAGGGCTAATGGGCTATAGAATGAGGCCCACCATCTGTGCAGTCTTCTGCATGCCTTCATGTCCTCCTTCATGCGCCTGAGCTAATAGTTGTGGCCACAAGAAAGAATTCTCAGAAACAAATAACTTCCCCTTGAATGACAACAGCCCATCAATTTCTGACCAGCCTTTGTTCCATGTTCCCTGCCTTCAGCTTGGACAGAATATTCTGCACTTGTGGATCAGCACCAGGTTCATTGCGGAGAATGTAAAAAAGCTGAATTATTGGGGAAGAAATGCTGAATATTGCTGCTGTTTCTTCATCCCAACGGGACAGGGCATCTGCAGCACCATTCAACTTCCCTGCTCTGTATTCCACAGTCAGATCATAACCAAACAATTTTCTTACCCATCTGTGTTGAGGAATAGTTGATAAGCGCTGATCCAAAATAAATTTTAGACTGTAATGGTCAGTACGGGGAGTACATGGGCGCCCCAGAGGTAGGGACACCAATTTCTTACTGTCTTCACCAACCCAATTAGCTCTCTTTCATAGGCTGGTAGCTTCTAGTGATGAGGCGCTACTACCCTGCTGAAATAGGCGATAGCGCCTTCCCCTTGGTGCAATACAGCCCCAAAACCTGCACCAGAAGCATCACAATCTACCATGAACCGCTTGTGAAAATCAGGCATTCGGAGCAGCGAGACAGACATCAATGCCTGCTTGAGATGTAGGAAGGCATCTTGGGCCTCATCGGTCCATCGGAAGCCTTCTCGCTTTAGGAGTGCGGTGAGGGGGGCTGCCACTGCACCGTACCCCGCAATGAATTTGCGGTAGTACCCAGTGAGCCCAAGAAATCCCCTCAATGCCCGTAGTGACCGCGGTTGTGGCCATTGCTCCATGGCTGCCGCCTTGGCTAGGTCCATGGCCACTCCCTTGCCTGAAATGATGTGCCCTAAATAGGACACTGATTCTGCTCCAAAGAGGCACTTGGACCGCTTGAGGGCGAGCTTGTGGCTGCAAAGCGCCTGGAAAACCTATTTCACATGTTGAAGATGCTCTGCTCATGATCGTTTAGATATAAGGATGTCGTCGGAAAAAAAGGACAAATTACGAATGAAAGGATGCAACCCATCATTCTTTAGGGCCTGGAAAGTCGATGACGCATTGGTGAGGCCGAATGGCATCACCAAAAATTCAAAGTGGCCACGATGCGTCCGGAACGCTGTCTTGTTGATGTCGTCCGGGTGCATGCGCACCTAGTGGTACCCGCCGCTGAGGTCAAGCTTGGTGAAGAACCTCGTGCCGTGGAGTTCATCAACCACTGGAATGGAAAATTTGTCCTTCATCGTCTTCAAATTCAGCTCACGGTAGTCGGTGCAGAACCGCCAAGAGCCATAAGCCTTCTTGACCAGAAGTACTGGGGAGGAGAAGGCCGACGTGCATTCGCGGATGATGCCTTGTTGTAGCATATCCGCACATTGCTTTTCGATCTCATCCTTGAGAAGCTGGGAGTAGCGGTACGGCCTGACGGCGACGGGAGCTGTTCCTCGCAACAACCAGATTGGGGAGGAGAAGGACGACGTGCATTCGTGGATGATGCCTTGTTGTAGCATATCGCACATTGCTTTTTGATCTCATCCTTAAGAAGCTGGGGGTAGCGACACGACTTACGGCGACAGGAGCCGTTCCTGGCAACAACCTGATGTGGTGATCATATCGTCAAAGAGGAGGCAGGCCACGTGGCTCCTCAAAGAGGTCCTGAAAGGACTCTAGGAGGGCGCCCATGAGGTTGCAAGGACTGCCTAGAGAGGCGCATAGAGGGTTGATGGTGGTCAGACCCCTCCAGCGCACCTTGCGGTCTTGTCGCCATAGCTCCATGGTGAGGTCGTCGAAATTCCAGAGGATGGGTCCGAGGGACCGCAACCACTGAACTCATAACACGATGTCGAAGCCATCCAGGGGAAGAGCGTAACAGTTGATGGTGAAATCCTCTCCTACAATGGACAATGGAACATGGGGGCAAATTCTGATAAGAGATCTTCTCACCATTGGCGACTTTGACTCCCACATCGTGGCGTGGGTGCATCATCAAACCGAGCTCCTGAACGAGGGGCTCTTTAATGAAGGTGTGAGTGGAGCCGGTGTTGACCAAAGCAACTAGCTGTTTGCCTTGGATCTGAACATGCAACTTCATGGTGTTGGCAACGTCGATCCCGGTCAGAGCATGAAGAGATATGTCCAAATCAGCCAATGTTGCATCTTCATTATCACCATCGTCGAGCTCCAAGAGGTAGACCCCCTTGCTTGCACGTTTTTGGTCGACAGTGTACTTCTCCATGCAATAATATCATTCCCGTTGGCCTGTTTGGCTGTCAGCTCTTCAGGGGACAGCCGCTTGAAGCGTTGCGTGGAATCAGCAGGCTTAGGCACAGTAACAGATTGGCGGCCAGCCAAGGGTGCAGATGCAGGGCGCCCTTAGGAGGATTGCTGCTGACTGTTGGGGCTGCTAGACGGCGCTCATAAGTTCGGGCAAGGCTCATTGCAGTCTGCAGATTAGAGGAAAATTGCAGTTCCACATTAGTCCGTAGAGGTTCATTGAGGCCAGATGTGAACATGTTGACCTGTTGGCAGGCGCATGGACAGGTCCTCGCAGCGGCAGAGCAGCACCAAAAACTGGCGCTGGTAATCCTCAACAGTTCCGGTACGGCGCAACTCTTTCAACTCAGCCAAGTCGTTGGAACGTAGGGGCGGTTCAAAGCACATGTTCACAAATTCTGTGAACCTGGCCCAGGAGATGATGCCACAATCCCTCTCCAATGCTTAGTGCCATTCAGCAGCTACATCTTCGAGGTGGAGGGATGCAAGCCAGGCCTTCTCCTTAGCCATGGTATGCATACCTCAAAAGTAGGTATCACATTTGTTTAGCCAGAGCAGAGGATCAGATTCCCATCATACTTGGGAAAACTGATCTTGTGATGACGGAAGCCTTGACCATCCTGCTGAATGCACCCAAATGGCCTCCTGAAGTTGTCGTCGCCACCCTGTCCATTGGTGCCATTAATCCCAGAGTCCCCATGTGGTTGGGGTGCCCCAATGAGAATGGGTCCAGACGCCTCGGGCGCCTTTTCCAGCTTTGCCAGCTGCTGGTCATGGCTGTTAAGGCGTGAATTTATCGTTTCCATCTGCAGCAGAATGCGGTTCAGCGTGGCATTGATGTCGCCCAAGGTCAAGGTCGCAAATCGACCTCGGAGCCGGACATAGTCGCTACTCCGATGGAATCTGATACTAAATTGGTATGTCTCTTGCGCCTGGGTGAGTGGAGACTGGAGAGGGGAGTGCAGCACAATCTGGCAAGGGGGAAGGGATCTGAGTGGGTATGGAGGACGCCCGAGCGCTTGGGAATATGTCACCTGTGCTGGAAGACTTTCCATCCACAATGACTAAAGAGTGTTTCACCCAACAAGGAGAAACCTTTTTTTCAATAATCTTCAAGTACAACTATGGCTGCCTTTTATAGAGGAACCAGCTAACTCTTTTCTAACCGCTAGATCCTATTTTTATTGACTCTGCATGCTTATCTAATTTGTTGGGCGCCAGGAACAACCACCTGGTTGCCAGCAACATAATTGTCTAGATGCTGGATGCCAGAAACAACCTCCTTGGTGCCAACAACACCCCAACGCACCGCTGGTACTGGCGCTCCATAAAGGAGTCCACAACACTTACATATGGGGTCACCTGAGTCAATGATAGTGGGCCAGGATGTCATATCTGTTGACACTAGGGTGAAAAGAGTGGTAGAAGTTGAAGTATTCTATTGCTTTCTGCTCATGGCTTTATATTTCCCAGAACTAATAAACATGCTCCTTCCCACATTAAGTGATGACAAAAGTGGTTCTATAGTCTGAAAATTGATTAGTTCACGAGAGATTGAGAGAAATTGATTAGTCTTGAAAATAAGATCTTGCAAAGATGCAGGAAAAGCCTGCGTACAAAAAATCCGAAGAGAGTCGGATCCTTCTTGGACCCTCCGTAAGCGAGAGCTATGTACACTGGACCTTTTTTTATAAGATCAATGTTTTTAAGTCGTCTAATCGACCCTAGTCGCCCTCCAAATCGTCCTGTTTTTTTTGTAATTTCTAGTTGATGGTATATATATTGACACATACATATATCTATACATATATATAACACTATGGCAGTCATAATACACAGATCATCAACAATTTTTAGTAGTAATAGAGATTGAGCATTGCAATTAGCGAATTAAACTTCAGATCAGCAACTATAATAACAGTTCAGTGCAGAATTAGCTTAGAAAACAGATTGCATATCAGATTGAGGCTCTAGATTTATAAAATGCTGTCTACAAAATTGAGCCTTTAGATATTATAATAAACAAGATGGAGAATTCAAACATGCCCAGCAACAGTTCAGTACAGAATTTTAAATCGTCCTAGTCGTCCAGAGCACTAGTCGTCTGATTAGTCGCCCTGATCGGACGACTAGTCAGACGACTAGTTTTCTAGTCGCCCTGATCGCGTCGGTTGCCCTGATCGTGTGTCAGTGATCGATAAGAACGACTAATCGAAAACGGTGTATGAGATTTAGAGCCCTTAGCGAGCTCTACATTTTGGAGATGATCCGAAGCTAATTCATCAAAGTTTCTGATTCCCTTTGGCCTAATGAGACAGCACAAACCAATCTGAAGGAATTGTCATGAACCAAGTTTTCTCGAAAAAGATAAGTGTGGTTAAAGCAGAGTCATCTTGCATGAGCTTTATAAATGGGAACATAATTTTGGTGCCTAAGAGATATTTTTTATCTAAATGCATAGACTCTCGTCTCTGCTACGGGGATTGATCTTTCTAGAAATCATCTCACTCTAGCTCAAACCTTTGTTGTGGATAGTTTTATATTATATCAGTGGCTTCGTTCTTTGAATTGCTGGTCCATCAAATATATCTCCGCATAACAGAAATCAAAGGAATTTTATGTTTAATATTTGGTTGCAGTCTGTATAATGATTATTAGAACTTTATAACATGAGAATCTTGTTATTTATCAAGTGCCCCAGTATTGCTTACACTCCAAGAATTTTTTTATGAAATTAGCTTCACAAAGTAAAATAATGTTTGTGTTTGCAGTTGCCAAAGTTTAGCAGTAGGCAATGGCACAGGGATTTGTGTCTTGTACTCGCTGGTGTATTCTAGGTCTTGTTGGACTCAGCTTCTAAATTAACTTTTAGTGTGTGACAAACAACAGATTATTGTAACAGCTTATTAGTTTAACTGTTTCGAGAATTCACTAAATCAGGTTATAGGTTTAAACTATTTTTTTCAGCTTTTCAAATAAACTGTTCTACAAGTCCAGGTTGTGGCCTCAACCAGAAATTTGTCTACCATAGAAATATAGAATTGTCTTTACGAGTACTGTCTCTCAAAGCATAACGACTTTTTATCCTTAACAATTACTGTTTTGTGTCTGCATCTTATCACGTGGATAGAGTTAAATAGTGGATAGAGTGAGACTAAAGTAAAAATTAGTTTATTTTTCACTTCATTCCACTCCTATGCACATGGGTTTATTATACCCAAACAATCCCTAAGAGAATTTTCATTTTACAGTTACACGTTGTTAGCTGTTGCTCATATGATCTTGTTCAAATTCTTTGATATATAACAGTGCAACTTATGAGTTACCTCCATGAGAAACAAGATAACCGAAGGGTTTACATAGAAAAGTGCTAAAATGTTCTTCCTCATTTTTTTTCTAATGTCGAACAATACAACATAAAATACTATATTAGAGTGGGTGAATGATAGATGATACAAATTTTTTAATGAAAGACTTAACCTCTCAACAAAAAGTAATCTATATATGTATGTGTTTTGTGATTATCAATGTGAACAAAACTCTAGTTATGTAAAGCAGAGTTAAAAACCTACACAACAACAATGACCCCAATTTATAGTAGAACCCAAGTTACGGTAAAACGTGTGCAAAGTTATCAAAACGAAGAATGAAACCGATATGTTGTAAAAACTCATGTGTGCGTGTGAACCTCGACAATGTCTTTGAAATATTAATAGATGATAGATAGAGTTGTGAAAATAACACAAAAAAATCACGTCAATTACATGTGCGGAACAAAAGTTATGATAAGATATTGAAACAACGTCAATTAAAGTAAAATCACTGGGCAAGAAAAATAAGTTGCATGATCACGGCACAAAAGCTTGGCATAAACAGACTTTTACTCAACAAAACATACAAAAGCTAGATACAAAGAATGTCTCCAGCGCAGCTGTAGTCCTCTATATTTATACATATCCCTCGGGCAACCGTAATCAACTAGAATATCTTATGATGCTATTTGGACTCTTTTTATTAGCCTATAAATGATAATCCTAACTTCCAGAACTCTTTGGACATAGACAAACTGAGGTGTAGACAAACAACTCTAAATCTGACACTAACTTCTACTCCCTAGCGCGATTCTAAAACCTACTCAGAACCAACTGTTTTCTAACAAAAACAATCTCATTTCCTACTAAAAACTCGTGTCAAGTCGAGAACTATCTAAAATTAACTTTTAAACATTTGAACATTTTTGAATCACGTCATAAACTTATGTCAACCTTCACACACGTTCAAACGCCACTTGCACATGTCCAAATCCATATTTGGATACTTTTCAACCCTCATTTAGACACACCATCAATATCATCTGTCCGAACTATCATATGCACACATGCTCACGCTATCCAAACCTTACTTCGATATGGACACATGCACATATCATCCAAAACTCCATATCAATAGATATCGTCCAAACATTCTTATGTACTATTATCTAGCCAAACATTATGATACCTTTAATCACCTTATCACAATTTCTTTCTCAACTTGGTTGTCGAACCTCAGCACCTTCTGAACCTAGTCTGCAATCTCATCACAATCATATTTGCACTATAACACCACTTGCACATGAACAAACAAACACTTTGTTTGAGCCCATGAGCATGACTTGAATCAAGTTAGTCCACACAATAACTCAAATGATCATCTAACGTGAGCATGTTGCACACTTTCAAAACACCACAACACATCACAAATGATAAGAACATCACTCTTTCGAATATACACAATACCTCTCCATTGGATGTACATATTTCATTCATGACAATTAAATTTTAAGGTGACTTCATTACTACATGTCTAGTTATATGATTTTGAGAATAAATTGATATCTAATGATTTAATCATAATTAGGAACAATGGAGAGAATCAAGAAGTACTTAGAAGAGGCATTGGGAGAGCGGAGAGCCAAAAAGGACGTGCATGTTAAGTTGAAAGTGGAGCCCAACTCGTATTTGAGTCTAACTCGGAGCAGTAGCAGTCCGCCTTAGAATGGAAGCACTAGACACATACAAACTCTATTTTGGACGTTCTATATATGCATGAAAAGAGGACAAGGTAACTGTGAAATCCCAAAGATTTCAGCAAGTGTAGCTTAACTCATGAACACTTAGCAAAAGTTGGAGGAATTAAAAATTTCTGAATGCAAAGGTGTGAGGTCAAGTAGGAATCTAAATTTAAATTCAAAACATCATATTCAAAATTTAACTTCATCCAAATCCAAATTGAATTGCACCATTGGATTCCTCATATTCTGTTTAGTCTAGTTGCCAATTTTTACCATTTTTGAGATTGCTTTACTGTTTTAAACTGAATTTACGAAGTGGATAAGAGAGGAGGTGTGACGGGGTTCTAGACTCCGACCCCCCAGAGAGAAGCGGAAGGATATCCCACGAAGGACGACAAACTAGGCTCGAGCCCGAGCTCGGGAGAAGTCGTAACGAACAATACGAGGAGCCCGGGACCGACCTCTGGATGAGATGCGAGACTTATCCTTAGTGGGCAGACAAAGGGAAGGCCTCGAAGGAAGGCCCGAACCCGACCTCGGGTAGAAGAGAAGCAGATGGATTTCAATGCGGGGTAGGAGCCGCCTCGTTCAAGTGGGAAGGCACTCAAGTGCTTTCCCTGGCCACGACATTTAATACCTGTCTCCTTCGACGGAACCAAAGACGAGTGGAGCACGGAGCGTGCATGCGCCTTGATATGGTCTACCCCGACAACGGGATAGGAGCAGGCGTAGCTACAGGCTACAAATGCGGAGACTCCATCAAGTGCCATGCCGAGTGTACGACAAGACAAGCCATCCCTGTTCTCACGACTTGTTTCCACTCCGCAGGACAGACACCAACAGAGAGAAAGAGAGAGAGAGAGAGAGAGAGTATAAATAGAGGGACCTGTCAACCCCAAGGGGCAAGCTCTAGCACTTGTAAGAACCACCCCCAATATTGAGTAATAACAAGTGAGACACCCCGACCGGAAGCGGGCACTTTGCCCGACCAGGATAATCCTTTCGTGTTCTTAGCTAGGCTATCTCAAGGTAGAACGCGCGGCACATTCGATTACTAGTTGGAAATACGAACGTAGACAGTTGGCGCTCCAGGTAGGGGACTGCCGCGCATTCCGTTTTTCTTCTTTCACCACCTCGATGGATACCCCATGATAGACCCTTGCACCCGGTGCGACAATGTCTTTTGGCGATTTCGAGTGCACTGCCACTGTAGGCAACGAGGGGGCGTCCTTCTTCGCCCTCACCCACCGAACCCTCCGCTTCGGAAGCTTGGACTTCTTCACCAGCATCTTCGGCACCCTCCGGATATCCACCAACTCGGGTGCCGCGTACGATGCTCCGACGTCAGTCTTTACGGGGGTGATCAAACACGCCCCAACGTCCCTTCACCACATCCTGGAGTTCGACCCTAGCTCCGATGATGACCCCGAAGGCGGCGAGCACCCCTCTCGCGAGTGCCATGTCGCCGAAACGGCCAACACCTCCCAGATGGCAACACCGACTAGTGCAAGCCCACAAGGCAACCCTGAGCTGCCGGAGGCACGACACCGCGAGCTGGCCAAGTAGCTCGCTACGCGACGTGCTGCTCCAAGGGCCCACCAAGCGCGGCCTGACCCCATCTCAGGTTCGAACGTGGCACTCCTCCGCGCACGACAGGTCCAGGCGGACATCATCAACGACCGCCGGACCCCACACTTACAAAGGGCCAGCCAAAACGTGGCATGGCATGCCGAGCCCACCAACCCCGAAACTCGGAGGGATCACCTAGACCTTTAGGCGCTCTTGGCTTCAGCCACCGCCTAGTAGGCTGAAAGCTCCCACGCTCGAGCCCGAGGCTCATCAGCCCCTAGCCAAAGTAGAAGGCCCGGTGGGTGCAGAACGAACCGCACCGGAACCGACACACCGAGCCAGGCAACCTGACCTGGAAGGGTCGGGTCATCAATCACCTCGCGTAACTCAGTGCGCGAGCATGTGGGGCTTGCAACCTCCATCGGACTCTTGAAGTTAGGCGGTGACCTCAGAAAGGCCCCACGGACTCACCCTCCCAGTCTCGGCCCCAACAGCTTCGCCAGGCCAGTTATCACAACCACAGAAGAGGATGAAGCCTGAGCCCCAGTCCCTTGGGCCCCAAAGCCTTCGGAAAGAGGATATGCGGTGATCACTTTCCGCAAAGATTTCGGGCTCCGACCAAGATCGGGAATTACAAAAGGGAAACCAACCGCGACATGTGGTTGGAGGACTACCGCCTCGCCTGCCGAGGCGACGGAGTGGAGGATGATGACTTTATCATCCAATACCTCTCCATTTACCTAGCCAAGCTAGTGCGTGCATGGCTCGAATACCTTCCACCCGACAGCATCCAAAACTGGGCCGAGCTCAGGGAACCATTCATCAGCAACTTCTAGGGAATCTACGCGTGTCCCGGCAACTCTTGGGACCTCAACTGTTGCCATCTGAGGCCAGACGAGACCTTTTGGAAGTACATCCGACGCTTATTGAAGATGTGCAACGAGCTCCCCGATGTCGTCGACACCAACGTTGTTGCCGCCTTCCTGTCAGGGACGACCTGCGAGTGCCTCGTACAAAAGCTTGGCTGCGTCAAGCCAAGAAGCACGAGGGATCTCCTCGACATCACTACGAACTACCCCTCCGGTGAGGAGGCGGTCGGGGCCTCAACAAGCGAAAGCCGAAGAACTCTAACGTAGGGAGTAAAAAGCTACCCTGCAAGAGCGACGATAGGAGGCGAACGAACCATGGTAGGCGTCAATCGCGGCCAACTCCCGCCCGGACCTCGTCGCGGCTGTCGAACGCTGCGAAGACAAGAGACCGGCCATGGGGCAGACGGAGTACTTCGAGAAGCTTCTTGAGAAGCCGTGCACCAACCACGCCTACCCGGTAAGGCACGCCCAAAAAAATTGTGCCTTGCTGGAACGCTTCGTCAGCGCAGAGACAGACGCAGCGGAAGACAAAGGCAAGAGGCCCGCCAAGACAAGTCCCAAGCCCGACGAGCCAAGCTTCCCCACGCTAGAGGGTTGCCTCATGATCTTCGGAGGGATTCAAGCCTACGAGAGCCACCGCAGACAGATGCTGATAACCCGAGAGTTCATTATCGTCTCTCCCGCCATCCCAACCTTATTACGGTGGTCTAAAGCAGTGGTCACTTTCGACCGATCGGACCACCCCGACCTCATTCCACAATCCAGGCGCCACCCCCTGGTTGTGGACCCGGTCATAGGCCCAAAATGCCTGACCAGGGTTCTAATAGACGGAGGAACTGGTCTCAACATACTTTATGTTGTGATCCTCAATGCCCTGAGGATCACACGCATGAGCCTCCATCCGACACGATCTCCTTTCCACAGCGTCATCCCGGGCCAACAGGCCGTGCTGTTGGGGAAGATCGACCTCCCCGACACTTTTGGGGAGAAGTCCAACTTTCGGATGGAGACCCTCATCTTCGAGGACCCCAATTTTGACGGCACTTATAACGCCATCCTAGGAAGGCCGACCTATGCAAAGTTTCTGACCTTGCCAAACTACACATACCTCAAGTTGAAGATGCCCGACCCCTGAGGAGTCATCACAGTGGCAACATGCCACAGCGGCGGCCACAACGGCAACACACGGCTCGTCCCATTGAGCAGCGGCAAGAACCTCCCCCGACCAACCCTCCATCAGTCCCCCGAAGGACACGAGTATGGTCGATGTTCAACCCGGGGGCTCGGCAAAGACGGCACGGACAACATTCGCACCGTTCAATAACTAAAGAGGGGCGTCGCTCACCTCAGAGTGTAGTCTAGGCGCCAATAATTGTATCTATTAGTCCACAAGTTGGGCATAATTAATATATAGAAGCCAAGGTTTACCTTTCTTTCGCGTTTTGAGCTCTTTACGGTCCGACATCTCTCCTCACGACAAAACCGAAACCGACCCCCGACACTACACAAAACATACATAGAGAAGCACTGCACGATGGAAGGAACGAACCAACCCTTGCATGTTGCTCGGGGGCTACCCATCCACTAGAAACCCAAACACAACTTTCCAAAAGAAATAATGGTATATTATATCCTCCAATTCTCGTCCCAAATATTGACCAAGATGTTGGAAGCTTTTTTATTCCACCAAAAGAAGAAGCCGTGCTCCCCATAGATTTACAAGGGCAAAACAGAAACCTAAGGAGTCCTAACTACGAAGAGGGATCACTCCTCCTCCGCTTCTTGTCTGCCTCATCTTTGATCGCTTCTTCCGCGACAAGCTCGGCCAAGGAGAGCGCAGCCGAAGTGATCGCATCCTTGGCCCCTTCAGGATCCATAGCCGACTCACGAAAACCGCGTAGAAGCTCATGGTCGAGGGCGGGGTAGTGCGACAACACATCCCGTAGCGCCACTCGGGCACCGCAAAAGACCCCGACTTCCCCAAAATCCTACTGCCAACCATCCACTTTGCCGAGCGCCTTGACCAGCCGACCAGAGAGCCCGACTCCAGGCCGGTCCCCGAGCACTAGGGCACATATTGACCGCCCAACGCCTGTTCGTGGAACAGAGGGTTCAATAGTTTGGAGACACCAGCAGATGGTCTAAGCCACCTACACTTCGATAAATATCGGCGTTAGCTTTTTGAAATCAAGGTACAATGAGGTTCCTGTTGAACAAGAACGTGATACGTATCACTTACATGGAGATAACCGGATGCTTTCTATTATGGTTTAGAGTTTGTATGTGCATTAGGTTAGGATTGATTTGTACTCCACATGCATGACCAAATGAACCCTGGAGTCAAGGGTAGAATAGTGTTCCCCACTGTAGAATATTGCGGTGCTAAATAGGATATGACATCCGGTAGAAGTCGAGTAGTTGGAATCTACTCGCGAGCTATAGTTCAGGATCACACGGGTATGGTTTAAATAGGCAAACTAAAGTTTATGTTTCCAAAGATGAGACCGGGCAGGAAGGTTAGGCAGCGACAAGACGAGGTCTTGGTCGAGTAGCTCTGCCTGTGTCGGTTAAGGACCGAGCTGTGTGCGGCCCTGCTGAGCAAGTATTGAGTTGTGTACCGGATTCTTACTGCTATATGAGACCCAGGAAACCGATGTACGAGGTTAACTGGATTGTACAAGCATACAACATCGTCTCGTTACACCTACGAGCCCGAGACGGCGTGATCAGTTCTACAGTTGAGTGTCCTGTGAAAGGTTACCACATACAACGTAATGAAGGACGCCAGATTTGGGTCTTCGAGGCGGGCGTATGTGTCGAGTTATCAGGTCACTGTTTGATTTGAATCACCGTCCCTCACGGATATGAGTACCGCTTGCTCACTGTGTTGTGACGTAGTAAGCAAGTTGTGTGATAATAGTTTGCAAGTTTTAATTGCTGTTATGAGAATTCAAATTGCATGAAAACCATGAATGAAGTAGAGATAGAGCAAATTAAAGTTATTTTCCACCTTGGTACAAGTAACATTGGAATGAAGCGTTTCTTGTTTGATTGTGGATTTCCAATGTTGCTCGGCGCAAGGTCACTACTATGATGGCTAAAAATCTGAAAGTTAAGGATGAACGTGTAGGCGAGTCTTTATGCAACTTATACGTTTATGTCTTAAGTTACCCGCATGTAGAGTTGCATGCTTTAGGAGAGACGGTTAAGCCTTGCTGAGCCTTTGTGCTCACTCTTGCTATATGAGTGGTTTTGCAGGTTAACATCGACGCTTATAAAGAAGGTTGTACGGTGAGACTCGGAGACTTTCGGGTCATGTAACACATGGAGAACCCAGCCGCTGCAATGTCTTCGTGTTGCTAGCGAGAGGAGTCCGCGGGCTGGACGTCTTCTCGAGTGCTCATTAGTTATTGACGTGAGTTGGTTGTAGTCTTCCAGTGTAACTATTTGATGTAAATTATTTGCAAAGAACACTTGTAAGCTTTCGCTTTTTATTTATGTAATACAATTTTCCTTATATGTGTGCTGTTGGGTGTCACATAACACGACACCACCCAATGCGATTCCCGGGCGAGCGGCACGGCCCTGTGACACAGGTACCGGGCCCCTGCAGTGTGGTATCAGAGCCACATTGGTAATAGCGCATGGAATAAGGATCGTATTACGACAAAAACATGGGATACGGTGAGGAAATGGTATTAGGCCCACATAAGGACTACTATATTGGCCTATATGAAGGTGGCAACCTAACTTATTTGCTATGTCGAAAAATCGTGCATCTCGGGATGTTCTATGTCTTGGAGGGGTGCACATAAGCGCTGTCCACCAGTGCGCACAAGCAGAAGGTGGAGCCTCACGGGTGGCAGGTAATCCGGCCAGCTTTAGTATCCTCGACGACTCTTTATGTCGTTTGGGGTATTCGAGCAGCGCCCTTCCCTGGCGTGCTACGGGCAAGTATGGGAGACCCCGTCACGTAGTTAGTAACGTGAACACGTAGCTCAAGGCGTGTTTGGCTTGAGAACACCTGTGCGAGTGATGACGGACGAGTGTACGAATTGTATTGGGACCGGGTTCGGTGTCCAGTCAGACCTAACGATTGTGTGTCATTTATGCAGGTTTAACCACGAAACCGTAGTACGAGTAGAAAATGTTTGCGAGTGAATGTCTTAGTGCCACTGATAACACGGATATGCTGGTATAATCTGTTTAGGATTTTCTTTTGGTGAGGCAACGTAGTACCGACATGATTCTTTCAGTGCATCAACACCGTACTACACTTAATAACCTCTTCCCTATGAAGAAATGATTTATGAACTAACTTTCAACTAAAAATGGAAGTTTGAAGCAAATATTAGTTACTGAACTCTCATTTTGAGCTAAGATTCAAATGAGAGAATGACTAGGCTTCAAAGATTTCAAAAACAGAGTGCTCGGTTTCTGGCAGGAATTCTCGCTGGACTTTGAAAGATCATAAATCTGAGTAGCTTTACCCAATTAAGGTGTATGATACAGTTCTGAAAATATTTTTAAGTTCTCTACAACTTATCTGTAGACCTATAGAGCAAAATCAGACGTTAAGTTGGTAAAAAGTCCAGTTAAAGGCAAACTGTTCAGAACCAGGACAGCAGAAAAACCTCTCTGGACCTTTCTGTTTTTATGCCATAACTTTCTGAAGAAAAATCCCTAAGGAGCCTATGATACATCATTGAAAAGTTTATGAAATATGAAACATTGTTGTAGTTCAAAGCTTGTTGAGATTCTTATTGTATTTGTATATACAACTGTGATAAAGATAGCCACATACAAAGGAGATGCTGGCAAATTTTATCCAGGAATTCTGTCAACTTTGGAAAATCATAACTTTTGATCCAGAGATGATCTGAAGGCATATGAGTACTCGTTGAAAATATACTGAAGTTAACTTTAACTTTTGTATTCCACTTGAGTTATAAAATGCTGTTAAACATATCAAAAGCTGGGTGAGGACAGAAGAGTCTGTTCTGTACAGAAAAGAGGGCTAGTTAGGCCTACCACATGGAAGTGATTAAACTCGAGGATATTCCGGTGGGACATGAATATCCGATGTGTTTCCGAGGAGTTACTGGACATGCTGTCCAACGGGACGTCGAGTCCAAGATTGAACTGGCGCCAGAAACAACACCGATTTCACGGAGGCCGTATAAGATGGCACCCAATGAACTAGCGGAGTTGAAGGAGCAACTAAGTGAACTCATGAGCAAAGATTTTATATGATCACACTCATTACCTTTGGGTTGCTCTGCGCTGTTCGTTAAGACGAATGACGAGACACTAAGATTAAGTGTTGATTATCGTTCGCTCAATGCCGTCACTATAAATAACAAGTACCCTTCCCTGCATCGATATTTTAGTAGCTCAACTGGTTGGTGCAAGGGTATGCTCGAAGATGGTTGGAGCTCATCAAAGATCATAACTTCGAGATCCACTACCATCCGGTAAAGGTGAACGCGGTTGCCGACGTGTTAGTCGGAAGAACCCACGTTCACAACTTGACTATTGCTGAGTTGGAAGAAGAGGAACCAAGTCTCCGTGTCATTCCATATGGAGTACTCTATAACATTGCTCTCATTCCAACAATCTGAGGAAAGATTGCTGAGGTTCAAAGGAGAGACAAGGGTATGGCTAGCATAAGGAGAAGAATAGACAACGGAGAGATGGGGTGTTTCAGAAAGGATAATGAGGGTACTCTATGGTTTAGAGACCGTATAGTTATACCTCATAATAGGAAGCTCTACGGCCGGAAATGTCGCACACTGCTGAGTTGGTGTGAGTACGGCAAAAGAGTACTGCTCGGGGTTGATTTAGTCAACAAAGGCGATGACCGAGTTCGGTTAATACAAGCAAACTTGAAGGCTGCACAATCCCGACAGAAAAAGATACGCTGATCAAAAGCGTAGACAATTGCATTTCGACGTCGGAGAACACGTTTATCTTCGTGTATCTCCGATGAAAGAAATTTACTGGTTTGATGTAAAGGGGAAATTTTGCTCCCCGAACTTTAGATCCATTTGCTATCACGGAGAAGTGCGGACCCGTAGCCTACCGGCTGGAACTACCGCCAAGCCTTGCTGGTGTTCATGACATATTTCATGTGTCCCAGATGCAGAAGTGCCTCAAATTTACCGCTGTTGTCCGCACCGATGAAATCGACGAGTTGACACCGGACCTTACGTACATCGAACGACCGGTTCGTACTATTGATGAAAGGATCCGGAACACCTGGAACCGGACATTAATATTTTATGAGGTGCTGTGGAGTAATCATACCAAGGAAGAAACAACATGGAAAGCAAAGATTACCTCCACATGAATGATCTGGAACATTTATTGTCGAACAGCTTGGAATTACCTCTTCCGTCCCGTTCTTCTTTTGGAATCTCAGGACGAGATTCTTTTTAAGGGGGGAGGAATGTAAAAGTCCCAAAAACATGAATGCAAAGAAACGGATGTTTTAACGTCGTTGTGTTTCTGGTTCATGAAAAATGGGACTTACAAAAATTTTCTTGCACGGGATGGTGTACATGTGGTTCAACAACATGGGCTCAAAGATTCATTTGAATGGGTTGAACCAATGTTAAGTTAAACCCATGTGTAAATCATACATGTGATGAGAAAGAATTAAAAGAAGATTTTTAGACTCAAAGGCTCACCTGAAATTGCCGCCAAACTTTTGAATACACATGGAATCTCATACATTTGAAATTGAGGAGATTTATGGTGGCAACCTTCAAATTTTAGGGCGGGTTAAAAAGGAGTTATATATGATCATGTTTGAATTTGTGCTGAATTCAAAATGTAAAAGAAAATTCAAACTGAACTTGTGAGGTTCAGATTAGGACCAAGAGTGATCAAGCATGAGCTAGGAGAAACCCAAATTTTTCACTCAAATTCAAGGGGTCATCCCAAAGGAGGTTTTCAAACTATTGATTCAAAGTTTATATTTGCAGCAACCAAATTTAAACGTTGGTTCCATATGTGAAATCCTCAGCCCCAAATTTGTGGGAATATAAATTTTTACCACATTTGGAAGTATTTGGCTAAGCATTTGCAATAGGACATAAAGGGGCATTTGAATTCAAATTCAAATTCGAATTTGGAAGAAGCTTGGCCACATGTCCAAATGAGTTCCAAAAATTTAGTTCCACATATTTGAATTTGGTCATTTGCCAATTTTGGAGATATTTTAGAAGATAAGAGGGAGCGAAGGGTGGGCTACAAAGAAGTAATTGTATTCATTTGTTAATTTGAGCTGAATTCAAATTGGACAAGCAAAACTCACACTGAATTTGGGTAATTCAAACTCCATCACATGTTTGAATTCAAGAATTATCAGAATGAGTGGATTTACAAGATTGAGGAATTTGGGGAGATATTTGAGAGGATGAACAGGGATGGACCCACTTGTCATTAAGAGGTTCAGACTTGCTCCTGAAGTCACCGGGTGACTCTGTTTTCCACTCGAGCAGACCGAGCCCAGCACGCCACCTCCCGAGTTACTCAGACAACCGACGCCACCTCCTGTTTCCATGATCCGTACGTCGAGAGGAGGGAATTAGCTCCGTGTACACGTTGCCTCAGTGGCTGAACAATCGCTGTTCCCTTCCTTCCCGCCACACTGACTCTCCTCGTAAGTTTACTGCCTCCCCGAGCTTCGGCGTCGAGTTGCATCGCTATCACGCACTGCGAGCTCCGACGCCTAGCCGAGCGTAAAAACAGCATCACCCACACCTCCTCAAGCTTCCCGGAGTACTCAACCAAAGTGCCGTGGTCGATAACCATGTCGGCGAGCTCATTTCTTGCCGGCAAACTGATCTAGGCGCCTCGGCGTCAAACTGAGCCCCTGCTGCATTTCACGAGCAACCAAGCCACGGCAAAGGTTGCTGATCCTCTCCTTGTGCTGTCCCTAAAATTTGGAGCCGTTTCATGGGTGGAACCGGCCGGAATTTGGCTTTTCTCCCTGGCGGGTTCTTCGGACCGCCACGCCAAAATCTCAAAATTCGTCTCCAATACTTAGTTGCTTCCAGTTTATGATCTACGAGCATGATCTTTAGACTCGTACGGTCCTCCTCGTCCAACCGGCGCTTGATTTCATCAACCCTAGCCGTGCAGGAGGGTTAGGCAGCGACAAGACGAGGTCTTGGTCGAGTAGCTCTGCCTGTGTCGGTTAAGGACCGATGCCGTGTGCGGCCCTGCTGAGCAAGTATTGAGTTGTGTACCGGATGCTTACTGCTATATGGGACCCAGGAAATCGATGTACCAGGTTAACTGAATTGTAGAGGCATACCACATCGTCTCGTTAGACCTATGAGCCCGAGACGGCACGATCGGTTCTACAGTCAGGTGTCCAGCGAAAGGTTGCCACATACGACGTAATGAAGGACGCCAGATTTGGGTCTTCAGAGGCGGGTGTATGTGTTGAGTTATCTGGGCAGTGTTTGATTCGAATCACTGTCCCTCTCGGATATGAGTACCGCTTGCTCACCGTGTTGTGACGTAGTAAGCAAGTTGTGTGTTAACAGTTTGCAAGTTTTAATTTCTGTTATGAGAATTCAAATTGCATGAAAACCATGGATGAAGTAGAGATAGAGCAAATTAAAGTTATTTTCCACCTTGGTACAAGTAACATTGGAATGAAGCGTTTCTTGTTTGATTGTGGATTTCCAATGTTGCTCGGCACAAGGTCACTATTATGATGGCTAAAAATCTAAAAGATAAGGATGAACGTGTAGACGAGTCTTTATGCAACTTATATGTTTATGTCTTAAGTTACCCTCATGTAGAGTTGCATGCTTCAGGAGAGACGGTTAAGTCTTGCCGAGCCTTTATGCTCGCTCTTGCTATATGAGTGGTTCTGCAGGTTAACATCGACGCTTATAAAGAAGGTTGTCCGGTGAGACTCGGAGACTTTCGAGTCATGTAACGCATGGCCCCGTGACACCCTCTCGCTAGCAACACGAAGACATTGCAGCAGCTGGGTTCTCCATGTGGTACATGACTCGGAAGTCTCCGAGTCTCACTGAACAACCTTCTTTATAAGCATCGATGTTAACATGCAAAACTACTCATATAGCAAGAGCGAGCACAAAGGCTCAGCAAGACTTAACCGTCTCTCCTAAAGCATGCAACTCTACATGCGGGTAACTTAAGACATAAACGTATAAGTTGCATAAAGACTCGCCTACATGTTCATCCTTAACTTTCAGATATTTAGGCATCATAGAAGTGACCTTGCGCTGAGCAACATTGGAAATCCACAATCAAACAAGAAACACTTCATTCCAATGTTACTTGTACCAAGGTGGAAAATAACTTTAATTTGCTCTATCTCTACTTCATCCATGGTTTTCATGCAATTTTAATTCTCATAAAAGCAATTAAAACTTGCAAACTGTTATCACACAACTTCCTTACTACGTCACAACACAACGAGCAAGAGGTACTCATATCCACGAGGGACGGTGATTCAAATCAAACACTGTCCGGATAACTCGACACATACACACGCCTCTGAAGACCAAAATCTGGCGTCCTTCATTACATCGTATGTGGCAACCTTTCGCAGGACACCCAACGTAGAACCGGTTGCGCCGTCTCGGGCTCATAGGTCTAACGAGACGATGTGGTATGCCTCTACAATCCAGTTAACCTAGTACATCGGTTTCCTGGGTCCCATATAATAGTAAGCATCCGGTACACAACTCAATACTTGCTCAGCAGGGCCGCACATGGCTCGGTCCTTAACCCACACAGGCAAAGCTACTCGACCAAGACCTCATCTTGTCGCTGCCTAACCCTCCTGTCCGGTCTCATCTTTGGAAACATAACCTTTAGTTTGCCTCTTTAAACCATACCCGTGTGATTCTGAACTATAGCTCACGAATAAATTCCAACTACTCGCCTTCTACCGGATGTCATATCCTATTTAGCACGGCAATATTCTACAGCAGGGAACACTATTCTACCCTTGACTCCAGAGTTAATTTGGTCATGCATGTGGAGTATAAATCAATCCTAACCTAATGCACATACAAACTCTAAACCATAATAGTGAACAGAGTAAAACTTTATAAAACAACTAGATGCAAACCGGAGCTTGCCTTGGTTTTGCATGTGACTAAGTATATATTCAGTTAGTGAAGACCACTTAAGGCTTGATCACTCGATCACCGCGTCTTTGAAATTCCACTTCACTTCCTTCACAAGTCATCACGTATATGCTACACGTTATGAATATGCACAAGTATTTAATTGTAAAGCTTTTGCTATCAAGTCAATTGACAAGTTTAAAAACCAGAACTCTGTTTAGGAATTTAAAATGACACTGGTGCTAAGGTTTGGTCTTGGATTAATCACCATGATCAAGTGCTAAATGTTTTTTCCCACTTATGTTTTGATCACCTAAAGAGGTTAAACAGAATAGGGGTGATCCAGAGCTCCAATGGAGCTGAAAATTTTCATGTGAGTTCCATGTCACAAGAAAGTCATCTGGACCAAAAATTGGCACTTTTCACTGAGTGGTTTATTCAGAACAATTCTCTAAGCAATTAAGCAAAAAAGGAATTAATTCTGAATAAATTTGCACTTTCATGAAAATTCAAGTGAACCAAAATTTCAAACATAGCTCAGGGAGCATGCATGAAGTCTCCTAGGAATTTTGGAACTAAGAACTGCCCAGAACTGAATTCCCAAAATTTGAAAATTCTCTGAAATAGTTTCTGTATTTATTGGAACACATCAAATTGAACTCTGAATTATGCTAATCAAATCAACTCCAAATGAGCTGAAATTTTTAGAGGAGTTCACTAACATCCTATAGAATATTCTGGCAACATTTGAGTATTTTCGGATGAACCAAACTCACTATAAAATTCTTTTTCTTAAAAGCTTTAAAGATGTTTCCATAATTAAATATTGACTTTCATACAAATTGGGTTGCATATTTGGATAGAGTTTTTCAACCTGAATCCAACCCAATATGAATCACTAAATTTGGAGCTTCCTAGCAAAAGTTATGATCTTCCAAAGTTTGAATCAAATCTGGCATTTGAATTAAACCGGGAAAAGTTTAAATCCCTGACAGCGGGACCCGGGGTGACGTGGCATGTTCTCAGACGTCGACACACGGAGCTACAGAGTCATTCTCACACAGCCACAAACCGATCCGGTGCCACAGAGGATCCGGTTTTGTTTATACATTCAGCTGACGTGTGGGACCGGCAGGTCTTCGTCTTTCTCTCGCCTCCCGCACCAGCTCGCCGCCGAGCTCGCCGGGAGGGGGTTCCAGTGGCCGACACTTCCTAACTCTCACCGCCTCTACATATTTTTATGCGGGGAACACGTTGCCGGCCTTCACTCGGACCGAGGATGGCCAGAAATCTACGCGCGACGAGCGGCGGCCTCAGTGACACTTCGGTGATGTTGCTAGGGCGCTGTGATGCACCAAAAGTGGCGCCATTTGCTCCTAAAGCATCAGTGATTCGTGGGAATGCTTGACATGGACTCGGTTTGGCTCGGGAATGGCTCTAGATAGGTCCCCACCGTGCGCCCGAGGTGGATTTTTCCGGCGGCAACGAAGAACACGACGTTCTACGACTAGGGTTGATGAAATCGAGCACTGGTTGGACGACGAGGACCGTAGGAGTCTAAAGTAACTAAGTATTGGATACGAATTTTGAGATTTTGGCGTGGCGGTCTGAAGAACCCGCTGGGGAGAAAAGCCTAATTCCGGCCGGTTCCGCCCATGAAACGGCTCCAAATTTGAGGGAGAGCACGAGGAGAGGATCACCAACCTTTGCCGTGGCTTGGTTGCTCGTGAAGCGCAGCAGGGGCTCGGTTTGATGTCAAGCCGCCTAGGTCAGTTTGCCAGCAAGAAATGAGCTCGCCGACGTGGTTACCGACCACAGCACTTCGGTTGAGTACTCCGGGAAGCTTGAGGAGGTGTGGGCGATGCCGTTTTTGCGCTCGGCCGGGCGTCGGAGCTCGCGGTGCGTGATAGCGATGCAGCTGAGGCCGAAGCTCGGGGCGGCAGAAAACTTCCGAGGAGAGTCGGTGTCGCGGGAAGGAAGGGAAACAGTGATTGTTCAGCCACTGAGGCGACGTGTACACGGCGATAATTCCCTCCTTTCGACGTCCAGATCGTGGAAACAGGAGGTTGCATCGGTTGGTTGAGTAGCTCGGGAGGTGGCGTGCTGGGCTCGGTCTGCTCGAGTGGAAAACAGAGTAACCCGGTGACTTCAGGAGCAAGTCTGAACCTCTCAAGTGGGTCCATCCCTGTTCATCCTCTCAAATATCTCCCCAAATTCCTCAATCATGTAAATCCACTCATTCTGATAATTCTTGAATTCAAGCATGTGATGGAGTTTGAATTACCCAAATTCAGTGTGACTTTTGCTTGTCCAATTTGAATTCAGCTCAAATTCACATATGAATATAATTACTTCTTTGTAGCCCACCCTTCACCCCCTCTTATCTTCTAAAATATCTCCAAAATTGGCAAATGACCAAATTCAAATACGTGGAGCTAAATTTTTGGAACTCATTTGGACATGTGGCCAAGCTTCTTCCAAATTCAAATTTGAATTCAAATGTCCCTTTATGTCCTCTTGCAAATGCTTAGCCAAAATACTTCCAAATGTGGTAAAAATTTATATTCCCACAAATTCGGGGCTGAGGATTTCACATATGGAATCAACGTTTAAAATTGGTTGCTGAAAATATAAACGTTGAACCAACAGTTTGAAAACCTCCTTTGGGATGACCCCTTTGAATTTGAGTGAAAAATTTGGGTCGCTCCTTTTCATAATTAACTCCTTTTTAGCTCACCCTAAAATCCGAAGGTTGCCACCATAAATATCCTCAGTTTCAAATGTATGACGTTCCATGTGTATTCAAAAGTTTGGCGGCAATTTGAGGTGAGCCTTTGAGTCTAAAGATCTTCTTTTAATTCTTTCTCATGCACATGTATGATTTACACATGGGTTTATTATAACATTGGTTCAACCCATTCAAATGAATCTTTGAGCCCATGTTGTTGAACCACATGTACACCATCCCGTGCAAGAAATTTTTTGTAAGTCCCATTTTTCATGAACCAGAAACACAACGACGTTCAAACATCTGTTTCTTTGCATTCATGTTTTTGGGACTTTTGCACTTTCCTCGTCAAAGCAACAAAGAAGCTACAAACTAAGCTATGATCTACGAAAACGAAAGAACAAAATAGATGAACAAACAGTTGTATTGTATTGATCGTGACTGCTTTTTGTTTCGGTAGATGGCTGCCTTTATATAGACCTTAATTACAACTGAAAAGATCTGATCTTCTAAATTTAAACTAAACTCATCTAATCTCTAAGACTCAACCTTATCCAAATGCACGGATGAATGTTGTGCCAGACCTTCTAGAACACTTGACACGATATCATCTAATATGTACAAAGTTTTGAACTTCACGAGAACACCTTAGTCCCTATGGCCCTTCTATCTTGCAGTTTAGCTGGTTTATTTCGCAACCGGAAGGTAAATCGGTCTTCTTGGTTTGAGCTCCCACCCGAATGCTTGTATCTTGAGTTTTCGAGGTAAAACAGGCTCCCCGCACATATTTCTCCAGTCTTGGGTAGGTTCCTTGCCGAAGCCTTCTGTACCTTGAATTCTCGAGATAAAAGACCCTTTCCACCTTGTTTTTTGGCTCCTTCGACCTGCAAAACTCACAACGATCCTCCAACACATGCCCCCCTTTTTTTGGGCAAACATAGTATGCAAAAAAAACATCTCCAAAGCCAACATTTATTAGATAAATCGGCTATCTTACCTTGCAAGGCTTTAGATAACTCAGCCTTCTTACCACACACTCGGGTAAAATCGGTTTAAGTACTGTGGCGGACCGGAATCCGCTCATCCAGATCGCAGAGGGTGGTGCCGTAGGATGCGACACCCGACAACACACATCATAAGAACGATATTGTATTATATAGAAAACCAACTGAATATGTACAAACTAGTACACGACTTCAGTTACAAACTAGAAATAGGATTACTAAAGCGGAAGCTATGTTTATACAACTCACACCATCTACCTAGCAAAAGTCGGTTGCCCAGCCCTATGGGCAACCCACACTAGCTGCACTCCTCATCTCAGTGCGGCGTGTACGGCTCCCATTCAGCTATGGTCCCCGACGGAGGGTAGCCCTCGCTGGTGAACTCGTAACCCGAGTCCGTGGGATACTCCTCACCTGAAAAACACTTAAGCAGCAACCATGAGCACGATGGCTCAACAAGACTTAACCTACTCACCTAGGCATGAAACTCTACATGCAGTTTACACGAACATGGGATGGTAAATTTCAGCAAACGGACACGCCTACAAGTTCATCCTTAGTTCCTCTTTTAGCCGCAAGTTAACAGTTCATGAATATGAAATTTAGGTGAGCAATATTTGGTGGCACACATGTAGCAATACAATTTTTCATAGCAGCAATATTGAATCATCACCTTTCATATATTAACCTATGTCACGACTCAGTGACCAAGTGGTACTCATCACCGTGAGGGACGGTGAATCGACTCGATATACACCTGCAGGGATACCCGAAGAGCACGTCACGTACGCCCACCCGTGGAGCTTCACAGCATGCTCACTCGATGTCGTACGGGACAACCTTTCACCCAACAGCCCAACCGTCAAACCGATCGCACCGAAACGAGCAGGAGGTTCCCTACACAGAGCATCTCTCTATGTCCATTAGCAGATTTCCACCTTGCTGCCCTCAGCCTACACCTATAAATCGGTGCGTTATGCCTCGACGCCCGGACGTATAGGTTACATCGGTTTATCGGGGCCTATATATCCGATATGCCTTCGGTACGTTCAAACTTGATCAGCGTGGCCACACACGGATCGGTCCTCAATCGACAAGGACAGAGCTGCGCCCACAAGACTTCCTCTTGCTGCGCACTAGCCCCTGCCTAGTCACATTCTCCTTACTAAAGTGATCTCACATCACTCGAACCAATCCCGTGTGTCCCAAATCCTAAGCTCGCGGGTAGATTCCAACTACTCGACTTGTACCAAAGTTAGATGAATCATTAACATAGCCTATCTACTCGAGGTCTTAGACACTACCCTTACTCTTGTAGGAAAATTCTGGTTATGCAATTGGGTTTTCATCCATCCTACATCTAATGCACACCCATACTTCATACTAAGTATTCATAAAGCAAAACTTTGTAAACTTTGTTAATGCAAACCGGGGCTTGCCTTGTTGCTGCTGGTCAGAGGTTAGGGCTTCTTCTGGAAGGAGAAATTCGAGCACTTCCGGGGTGTCCTCGCCTTCAGCGACTACACGTAAACGATATACTATATGTTAATTTAAATGCAATGTTTAGAACTGAATAAGTAATTACCATAACTATAGCTAGCCCTCCCCTTTGGTTCTGAAATTTTTGTGGTGGCCTGGTAGGATCCTAACCAGAGTCTTGACAGTTTCATTTGAAATAACGTTCATTTGAGCCTTGTACAAATAAAAGCCTATTCAGTCATTAGTAGGGCCTCTGGGGATTTCAAGGGATTTTCATGGCTCCAACCATTACTTTCTGGAAACTAGAGTTTGAGATGGTTCTAATGGAATTGGTTTCATGATATTTGAAGAATTCTAGATGAAGTTATGCCCTAATCAAGATTTGAGAAAACCTGAAAAATGTTTCTGTACATTTTTCTATTTTCTCAGGGCAGTTCAATTAATCACACCATTAGGGGGACTAAATGAACTTGGATGGGTCTGAAATTTTTCTTGTGACTCAAGGATTTTCCAATGAATCCTCAGCCAAATTTCAGAATTTTTCATAAAGTAATTCTCCAGATAAAATTTCCCACATTTTAAACTTTAAGACATTTATTCTGGGAAACAGTTTCATGAGCTGAAACTTGTTTTGCTGGATAGCACTTGAAGAGATGAATCCAACAAAATTTGGTTCACTGGATTTGGATACTTCTAACTTGAGTTATGAATTTCTAAAGTCTGGGCTGATCCCTGAATCATTTTCCTACAGAAAATTGCCTCCGACGCTCAACCGGAGACTGACAGCGGGGCCTGCCCGTTTAGTTTAAACTAACCGCGCTCTCTCACGCGCGCTTAACTCAGTGGCTGACACGTGGGACCCATGCTTTCATCTACCTACCGACGCCGCCACCCCGAGCTGCCGGAGCTCTGGCGAGGTCGGCGTTCCCGGCGACCTAGCTCGCCGGCGACGGTGAGACTTGCAGCCCCCACATAACCTCGGACGCTGAACACGCTGGACACCATGCCACCGCCGGCTAACTGCCGTAGCTCGCCGGCGACGAGCGCTATATCTCTGTGCAACATCGGCAACGTGTTCCCGTCCTCCTAACCACCCCCTTCGTGCCGTAGGGAAGCCTCGGGAAGCTCGGCATGACCTCGGTTGGGACCGAAACAGCCGGCAAACCAGACCTCACCGGCGACCCCCTCTTCTGCAGAGCTGTTCCTCGGTGAACATATGGTTCCGGCGGTGGTTTCTTTCCGGTTTTTGATCGAGGAGGGGCGCAAGAACCTCTAGATGCCATTTCTCAGCTCTGTTTGCCCTCCCACACGACGATCCTCCCGAATTTCTCCTAAACCTTATCGGGTCCCGAAATGAGCTCCCAATCCTAAACTGGAAAATTCTTTGCGCACGAAGGTCAAACCTTGAAACGATTTGCGCGGTGAGCTTGAGGACAAACTAGCGCTCCGCTTTGCTATGGACATCGAGGGCAGAGAATGATCGTAGCTCGGTTTGCACGGGATCAGAACCCAGGCGGCTAGGCGGCCGTTTACGGAGGTGCGTGAAAGAGGAGCTCGCCGGCCGATCTCGTGCCTTTTATAGCCAACCGAAGGCAGTGGAGGGTGCAACACCTGTTGAGCCACCTCCCACACCGAAGCAGGAGCTGGCCGGCACCACTCGGTGGCCTTCGGCGTGAAGTCACCGCGCCCCCCCTCTCACTGCACGCGTGGGAACCGAGTACACTGAGTTCAGTCGGTTTGCACTCCAGTGTGGCTGACAGGAGGGCCCCACAGGCTCCAAAATTGTCCTCCAAAATTAAATTCTTACTGCTCTTAATTTGCGTGACCCCCTTGTCCCTGGTAACTTGATCAAACCACAGGTTTGGGTCTCTGAATTTGAATGATTCAAATTGACATTGCGTTTGAAGGAATTTGAGCATATGTGAGGCTGAAATTCAGATTCGGTTTGAATTTGCTCAAATTAGCTCCTGCCAAGCTGAACTCAAATGAGGATGAAAATTGGTAGACTAACTCAGAAAAATGTGCTGAGTTTGAATATGAAGCCAACTTTTGAATTCAAGTGATGAAAGTGGCTGCAATTTGAATTTGCATTCAAATTGACCCCTTTTTCAAATGTCTCCAAAATTTCCTCAAAAAGTATTGCATTTGCATGAAATTTGGCCTGAGCCTTCCCATGACTATTTAAGGTCTAGGGGTGAGCTCAATCTTTCATGTTTATGTGTATGTCTCCTACTTTTTGAAATTAGGGCTTTCCCCTCTAATCACCCCTTTTGATGGTGTTTACTTGCTCTTCACAAGTGTTCATGAGCTATCCACAAAATGAACTGTGGTGTTGTTAGGTGATGAAAAGAACACTTTTGCAAGTCACTCCATTGGGCTTCTACAAGTATCCTCCATTGATGGGTTTACCCGAGTTTTCTCCTTGCAAGTTGTCTACGAAGCGAGCATTTCCAGGGACGATACCCACAACCTTGAAAGGTCCTTCCCAGCTCGGTGACCATTTGCCAAACTTCTTGTCTCGAGTTCCTAAGGATAAAATCATTCTCCATACCAAATCTCCAATCTAGAACGGTTTCTCTTGAACTCTCTTATTGTAGTGCTTGGCTACCTCGAGCTTTTCCTTCTCTATCTCTTTCAAAGCTTTCATTTGGCTCTGTGTGACTCCATCCAACTTGTCCATCAGCAAGTCTTTATAGTCCACAGCCGAAAGGTTATCCTTCTGATCCACTCGACACACCTTCATGCGAAGCTCCACAAGTAACATAGCCTTTTGTCCATATACAAGCTCAAATGGTGTATCTTTGGTAGCGTCGTGCTTTGATACTTGATGAGCCCATAAGGCTTCACTCAAAGTCTCATGCCAGCGTCTAGAATTCACCCAGATCTTCTTTTTTATGAGCTTGATGAATATTTTGTTACTAGACTCAGCCTGTCCGTTAGTTTGAGCATAATATGGAGAAGAATTCAACAACTTTATTCTAAAAAATTTGGCAAACTCTCCGAATTGTGAGGATATGAAGGCTCCTCCTTGATCTGTGGTTAAGATCTCTGGAACACCGAATGTATGGATAAGGACAAAACTGGTTACCTCTTTGTATGTGTTGCTCTTCAGTGACACAGCTTCCATTCATTTAGTGAAGTAGTCTGTGGCAAACAAAACGAACTTATGTTTCTTTGATGGTGCTGGATAGATCTCCCCAATGAAGTATAAACCTCATCCTCGAAAGGGACAAGGCTTCATAATGGGGTGAAGCATACTTGCCGGTGTTTGTTGGATATCTCCAAACCTTTTACAAGCTTCACATTCTTTGTAATACCTGAAACAATCTTCTTGCATAGTCGTCCAATAGAAACCAACTCGTTTGAACATCCATCTCATCTTATGAGCCGACTGATGCGTGCCAAAAAGACCATCATGCACCTCCCCATGGCCTCTTTCGCTTGTTCTTTGTGCAAAGACTTAAGCAAGGGCCCGCACAAGGTTCGGGGATATAGCTCATCATTGATCAAGGTGTACCGCAATGCTTGACGTCGAACCTTCCTGCCATTCCTCCTACCGAGAACGGTGTGCCGCTCGGACCGGTACCCGACATGTACTTCCCTCCAATACCCCAAAAGTTGCACCATGTAACTTGCTTGAGCCTCCCGTGCAACAAAACGAAGCACCACACGAAGAACTCAGGGAACAAGTGACTAGAACGCTTAGAGAACTCGGGGTGACGACGAGAACCACAATTAGAAACTACTAGAAACCTTACCCTGACCACTATGACAATGTTCTGTATCCCAGAGGTTTTAGGGTGCCTGATTTTACTAAGTTCAGTGGAGAGGATGTCGCGGGGCCCCCCCTACCCAGCGGGGG
Source organism: Neostapfia colusana (assembly GCA_030760725.1). Lineage (NCBI taxonomy): Eukaryota > Viridiplantae > Streptophyta > Magnoliopsida > Poales > Poaceae > Neostapfia > Neostapfia colusana. The sequence goes on along the minus strand of JASWHV010000019.1, from coordinate 34,901,011 downwards.
TCCATGCTCCAGGAATCGCACTGGGTGGTGCCATGCGATGAGGCACCCAACAGCACGCGCGAAAAGACGGTAAACATACGGAAACACTTTATTTCTCAACATAAGATCTTTACAACATATTGTACAGACGCAGAGGAAATTAAACTGGACAATTACTCACTCTCGACCCTAACTACGCCGAAGAGAAGTCGTTCAGTCCGTGAACACTTCCTACTAGCTTCACCAAAGTAAGGCATCGGCTAGGTTTCCAGTGAGTTAAACGAACCGTGAGGTTCGACGTCTTACCGAACAACCATCTTCATAGCAGGTATCCTGCTACCTGCAAAAATAACTACGAAGCAACCGTGAGCACTAAGGCTCAGCAAGTCTTAACCGTCAATCCTAAACATGTAACTCTAGATGCAGGACTAGTAAGAAGATAGGAATATGAACTTTGCAAAAAGAAACTTGACTAAACTTGATCCTTATATCCAGATTCTTATTGTCACGCTCGGAAATAGCACTGGGTGGTGCCGTGCGATGCGGCACCCAACAGCATGCACGAAAAGAAACTTAAGAACATATGGAACCATTTTATTACTCAAAATAAGATCTTTTACAACATAATGTACACATGCAGCGGAATTTAAAACTGGACAACTACTCGCTCTCGACCCTAACTACGCCAAAGAGAAGTCGTTTAGCCCGTGAATGCTTCCTACTAGCTTCACCAAAGAAAAGCAGCGGCTAGGTTTCCAATGAGTATAACGAACCGTGAGGTTCGTCATCTCACCGAACAACCCTCTTCATAGCAGGCATCCTGCTACCTCCAAAAACAACTCAGAAGCAATCGTGAAGCTAGTAGTAAGACAGTAGGAACATGAATTGCAAAATGAAGCTTGACTAAACTTGATCCTTGTATTCAGATTCTTATAGCCTTCATTTTAGTGGTCCTCATGCCTCAAAACACCGGAAGTCCACAATCAAACAAGAAACGCTTATCCCGATGTTGTTAGCCTAAGGTGGAATAGAAATTTAGTTGGCTCTATATATACTTCAGTCAAGGTTCCAATACAATGATTCATTCATAAACATGTAAATAGACTTAGTTCCTCTTCTTACTATGTCACGGCGCAGTGGCAAGTATGCTCAATCCTCTTATGCGAGCGACGATGATTCGAATCAATAACAACCCGGAATACACGACACATACACCCGCCTCAAAATACTCTCTCAAGAGCTTTCTTACGTTGTATGCAGCAACCTTTCACACGACACCCCAACATAGAAAAACGTTTCGCGTCAAGCAGGATGGTCCTCTACGTGGATACGTCGAAGTTGCCCGCTAAAGGATTTACACCTCCCGCCTTCTCAATGCCACTCCCACGTGAAGGATGAGTTTGTATATCATGGTCCATCGAGTTACATCGGTTTCATGGGTCCCATACCCCACTATATATCCGGTACAACTCAATATTGTCCAGCAGGGCCGCATACGCATGGTCCTTAACCGATACGGACGGGGCTACAATGAAACTCCACATTTGCCTTACCATCGCGGCCCAGGCCCAATACGATCTCAAGCATTGTCAAACCCATCGCAGGTCGAGACCAACCTTGAACGCTCCATCCTACAGGAATGTCCCCGTCCCCATCTCATTTTCATGAGGGTGCTCTTATCATCAACCTCTCGCAAGTAACTCCATTACTCGACCTTTGTCGCGAGTAGCTTTTTACTACTCGACTTCTACCGAGCTAGCTATAACATTAGCCTAGCATCTATGTCAAGGAAAAGCCTACACCAAACCTTCTACTCAGGGAAGTAATAGCCATGCGAGTGGGTTTCAAACATCCTAGACATAATGCACAATATCAAGCCTAATACACATGAGGTGAAGTAAAGCAAAATTTAGAACGGTAACGATATGCAAACCGGGGCTTGCCTAGCTCAACAATTTTGTTAGAAGCTAGGAGTTAGTCTTCCTCCGGAGAATCCACCAAGCTCATCACGAGATGGAGATCCTCGCTGTGGAGTCGAGTCCTCATCGAACGTCGATGTCACGTGAGGTATTAAGATGATTTTATGCACATGTATTCAAAAGCAATTTAGAAAATGATTCAAAGTTGTTGTACAAGTTAACTCACACTTAAAAGAGACAAACAACAGCAAGGTTTCTGTTGTTGGGTCTACAACCTTAGAGATGATGAAAGCTAGGTGAAAAAGGATACTAGTAATCACCATGTGATTAAGACCATTATATGAACACTTAAACCTAAAGGATGGTAGCTCAAGTCCCAGAGGTCCAACGAAGCTGAAAATTTAACCACAGCTTCAATGGAAGGTATTTAGGCCGTGTGCGAAAAATTGAGCTCATGAAATGGCTCCATGTGAGCACAACAAATCCGTATGTGGTTTTCACTAATCAGCCTTTACCCCCTAGATATTAAGCTTTCCTATGCTTCAAAGTAGACTTTTTGTGAAGTACAAAATGTCCTGAGTCCATAGGAATTGGTTTTACCATTTGTGGAATTCCCTACATGGAGATATGGATTTTACAATCTTGGGTAAAAGTCTGAAAATGTCTCTGTTCATTTTTCCCATTTTTCTGAGACATAAAGGATTGACACCACACCTGGCCAAGAAAATGAGGTCCAATGTCTCTGAAATTTTTACTGATGTTTAAGGATTTTTGGAGAAGGTCCTGCCCAAATTTGGGAATTTTCCAATAAGCAGAACTCCTGTAGAATTTCCTACAAGATTTTCCTTCAATGAATTAATGAGCCAAATCTAAGGATTTTCATAAATATTGGGCTGCACCCCTGGATAGTACTCTATTAGAGGAATCCAACAAAATTTATTTGACAATTTTTGGACACTCCCACACAAAGTTATGGCTATCCAAAGTTTGAACTGAATTGGGGGAAATATGGAAATGTTTAAACACCGACAGTGGGTCCCACTCACCAGCCCTCTTCTTGTACCTCGCACCAAACAGGGCAGTGGCGGCGCCCTCCGGCGAGGGTCGCCGGACCGGCCTTCCCGGCCACCTCCTGACCTCTTGCTCGCTGCCCCCCCCCCCCCCCACCCCCAAATATTTGGGACGCTGAACATGATGGGAGGGTGGCCGGCGGCCTTAGCCCACCGGAAACCATCGCGCACTGGAAACAGCAAGGTTTAGGGTCCGGCGAGGTCGGGATGCTTCATTTCTCCACCAAATGATCGGCTCTCGGGCTCTATAGCACCAGGGGATCGTGTAGAAGATCGACATGGAGGTTAAACGGACCGGGGAGCGCTCCAAACCCATCGGCACCGTGCGCCCGACGTGGTCCGAAAGTTTTCCCGTGGCAAGAACGTGGAATTCTCACTCTACCCTTAATTTCTCGACTTATAATCAATGGAGGAGGTGCTCTAGCTAGTGAGGAAGCTTTGTGCAAAGTTTGAAGCCTTTACAACCCGAATTGATGACAAATTTTGCAAATTCTCACCTCGGGGTCGGTTTGCGCCGGCCGGGAGAAATTTTCAGAATTCTCCTATGAGGAGTCATGGCTTGAGCTGAGCTTTGGGGGTGAGCAACTGGGATTGTAGGTGCACCGATGGGGTGGCTCACTTGAGCTTGATCTTCCTCGGTTCGGGCTGTCCATGGTGACCCACTACAGGAATCCCGATGATTTGCGACAGCCATGGCCGTCGCAAATAAGTGAAAAACCATCGCAAATAATCTAATTTTGACGGTTTTACTTATTTGCAACGGTTTCCGACCGTCACTCGTATTTTGTCGCAATTAAGTTTGTTTGCGACGGCCACCATCGCAAATAAGGTTGTTTGCGACTGCTTCGGCCGGTCGTCGCAAATAAGAGCCCGGGCCAAGCGGATGGGCCCAACCCGACAATTTGCAACGGCAGGCAGTGGCCATCGCAAATAAGAACCTATTTGCGGCGGCCTTACCACGGCCGTCGCAAATAACATAGGTTAATTTGCGACGGCCAGTAACCTCATTTGCGATGGTACTGTATAAAAAGCGTCGAAATTAAGGTTTTTTATCTTTTTCTTTAAAAAACAGAACATTCTGCCCGGCTTGATGGCTAGAAACACGGCAGAGACAAAATATATAACAACACATAACAGCATCAGCAATATATCCAAAAGACAATACATAACATCTCCATCAATCACAACACCAAAGTGCCTCGCATCTCATCACAAGAATAGAAAAGAATGAAGAGAGGCTATCCGCTAGCGTTCACTACCACCAGAGCCGCCAACGTCCTCGCCGCGCGTCAGTCCAGGCGCCGGTATAGATGGCGACGGAGTTTGAGCCTCCATCGCCGATCCCTGCAACACATAGAAGTTGTTTGACATATTGATTAGTTTAGAACTTTGTTTTTGACTAGAATTGATTAAACAAGCTAGAATTGATCATATTGAACTTACTTTAGTTAATTTGAGTTAGATTTGCTATGTTTGATTATTTAAGACTAAGTAAGACTACAATAGCTAAGTTGAATTAGATTTGCCTACATTTGATGAATTAAGACTAAGTAAGAACGTTTTTATTACCTGAAAACCCAGAGAAATGTGCACCGGCGGCGGTAGCTCCAGTTCTGGCGGTGGAATTGGTGGTGGCAGTGGAGGTAACTCGAGGTGCAACCCCTGGACTTTGCAGCCTTGAAAGAAAACTCTATCATTGCAAATGTTACAAGTTATTACATATTATTAAGAACGCGATAAATTTAAATTACTTTAACTTACCGTCATCGCCTGCCGTTGCATCTCCATCTTCTACCGCATCTGCTCCATGCAGGCTCGCTGGTAGGAGATGGTGGCCTCCATCACCACCCTCTGTGCCTCTATCGCAATCCTCTGTGCCTCCATGTCCGACTGGTACTGCTCGTGACTCCTGGACCTGACGGGCGAGTGTCTCCACCTGCGAGACACGGTGACTCAGGCCCGCCGACGAAGACTGTGTGGAGCTGCCTTTCGAATCTCCCGCCACCCTCGAGTCGACAACTCCGTCGAATATGGCGAGCCTATAAAAAAAGAATCAGTAATATGGAATTGAAATATCTTGAATATTTTGAATTGTAAATGATAAAATGACTTATGAACTCACCTTCCGTGGGCTTTTCCACCTCCGCTTGCATACGGGGCTTGAGGATCGATTGGTTCATGTTCCCAATCAAAATCTTCGTCGTGTATCCTCCTAGCCTCCTCCCCGTACCTACCCTGAAAAACAAGAAAACCGTGTAAGTTCATCAATCCATATAGTTATATTTACTGTGAATGATTTCTACACTTACCAACCGCTCGGCTGCGGCCTGACTGCACCCCTGGGGCTGAGAAGGGTCCCTGTGACCTCTCTTCCAGATCTCAGTAGAGGTCGGCGGCACCCCCGTCTCGCGCTCCTGTCAATACGTGTTAGTACGAACAGTATATATGAATATATAAACATAAGTTAGATACACTTACCATGCGTTTAGCTAAATGCAAGTGGTTATCTTGGCCGTTTTTGTGCTTCCCCTCAACCCCTCTGCACCCTCGAGCCCTCTGGGACTTAGCCTGAAACTCATCGCTAGCCTAGTACCGACAAAGGGCCCAGTATGCATCGGACCGACCCTGCAACCAGCTCACGTGGCCCTACACATAGTTGTAGGTCGTTAAAAATACCATTGACGCATCTGCTCTATGCTCAAAAAAAATATTTACTACACCCCACGTACCTGCGCGTACTCTTTCTCCATCAGGTGCCTCTCGCTCTCCTGCCGGAAGTGTAGCACGTGGTGCTGGTTCGCCTTCAAGTGCTCATTGATAACTTGAATACAAGCGTTTGACAAAGCTTGCCAAACTGTCTTCACAGCGTTGACGTGAAACACTTTCCTCGCATCCTCAAACATGCGAGGGTCGTCCGGGTCCTCTAAAGTACCTTTCCTGTGATAAAGAATATATTGAAGAGATGTACATTAAAAGAGAATAAGAGTTAAATCTTAGAAACTTTATTTAACAAACTTACCATAAAATCGGCCCATACGGCCTCCTGAACGTTGCCGTGCTTCTGGTGATGGGCGTGTGCGTAATCCTCCCATGAAGTAGCAGGCACCCCGTCGATGACCCCGGGATAGTGCAAACGCACTAAGGACCCGAGGACATCGTTCACCGGTCTGTGGTGTCTCTCACCGGTGAAAGATGCGTCAAACCAAGCTGACACGACCCCACGGTCTTGTCGAGCCAGGATCACGCTGAGAGGTGCTGCGTTGCACAGCACCGGATAACACACGTCAAAGGTACAAAGCGGAAGCAAAACTTTTATTACATAAAGTGGTTTATGAACATTTTTACATAAAAATATATCCAATCTACACTCACGGGCGTAGACTACGCATCAAGTTCACGTTCAGCCCGTGAACGCGTCCTTGCTAGCACACACGCACACTAACACTGCGGCATGCACGACTCCCACTCGACGGGGTTCCCCTCCTGGGGTTCCATCTCCTCTTCAGGAGTTCCTTCCTCATAGAACCCTGCAAAAGTGTCAAACACAAGCAGTGAGCACGAAGTCTCAGCAAGACTGACCCGTGTCTCCTAAACATGGAACTTCTACATGAGGGGTAATAGGTGCATGAGATAAAACAAGTTGCAAAGGACTCGCCTAATTAGTGGAACCTTACTTCCATGTTTTAGCAGCAGGTGGTAGAGAACCTTACGCTAAGGCACATGAGAGAGCCGCAATCAAACAAGAAATGCATTTCTCTCATGTACTTTGCCCAAAGTTGAAAAGAACTTTAGTTAGCTCTAGACTACAGCGAATCATTAGCAATCAAGTCCATCTTTCAATCAGCAACGTTTTAACATGTAACTAGCCTGTTCTTTCTACGTCACGGTACAGTGAACAAGTGGTACTCACTGACCGCGAGGGACGGTGATTATAATCGATTTACACCTGCAGGGTTACCCGAATAACCCGTCACGTACACCCGTACTCGATGTTGCCTACAGCAACCATCACGGACGCCGTACGCAACCACCTTTCGCCCGTCAGCCAAATATTGAACCGGTCCCATCGTCCCGAGCAAGAGGTCTCTGCACGCGCATCTCCGTGCCGCCAGCCGACTTACACCTCAAGCTCTCAACCCACCCTCTGAACGACGGGCAATGCCTCTATACCCAGCTACCCGAGTTACATCGGTTTCCCGGTTCCCATATAGCCGGTAGGTCTTCGGTACTGTTCTAGCTTGTTCAACAGGCCCGCACACGGCTCGGTCCTCAATCGACACAAGCGGAGCTATAGTACACTGGACCCAAAGTCCTGCTGCCCTTACTCTCCGCTCGGTCTCATTTTTCTTGCCATGTGTATCATGTGCTATCTCTACCCGAGTCGAGTGCCTCTAGCCTATGCTCGCGAGTAGTTCCAACTACTCGACTTGTACCGAATCCTACACTATCTTAGCATTGCAGTAGCTAACGGGGTTTTCAATCCTAATCCCAACCCATGGTTTTCTTGGCTATGCAGTTGGGTTTCCAAACAAGACTCTAATGCAAGGAATAATGGTATTCAAGTATGTGCTCAAAACAATAAAAACTTGTAAAAAGGTTAATGCAAACCGGAGCTTGCCTTGTTGCTCTTGGTCGTAGGCTAGCTGCTCTTCCGGAGTAACAAAGTCTAGGACTTCGGGTTCCTCCTCGACCTTAGCGACTACATGATATAAGAAGTATATATATTAATTTGAATGCATTTGAATTGAATTTAAACTTGTGAAGGTTGTAAGTCTTACTAGACAGACCCAATGACTGTGAAACTTTTACTGTGGCTTGGTTACAACCTAAACATATATTTGGTCAAGTTTTAGTTGCAGCAAGGCTCATTTGAGCCCTCCACAATTAATTATGTCCTTGAGATTAATTTGAACTCTTAGGGTGCTCTAGGGATTTTCATGGAACAAGCCATGAATTTCTGAAAACTAGATTTTCAGAGGGTTCTAATGGGGTTGGTCTCACTTAATTTGAAGGTTCCTAGCTAAAGATATGAGCTAAACAATTTCAGAGAAAATTCTAAAAATGTTTCTGAACATTTTCTATTTTCTCTGGAACAGTTTCTCTAATCACACCATTAGGTGGACCAAATGAGCTCAAATGGAGCTGAAATTTTTATGGTAGTTCAAGGATATTTTGGTGAACATCCCAGCAAAATTTCAGAATGTTCCTCCAAAGGATTCTCCAGTTAAAATTCCAAAGAGTTTAAATTTTGAGGAATTAAAGTTTGAACTAAAACTGAAAATCGGGGAAAGTTTAAATCCCTGCCAGTGGGCACCGCATACAGTGCGTCGTCTCCCTCCTCGCGCCAACTGCTCGGCAGCGGCGGTCTCCGGCGATCTTCACCGGAATTGAGTTCCCGGCCACCCCCGGCCCGAAACTCGCCGCCTGCCCCTTTCCTGACCTCCTGGACTCGATGGTGGGCTCGCCGGCCGCCAGCGATGACCGGAAACCCGCGCGCACCGGTGACAGCACCTGCTAGGGTTCTGGTGAGGTCGGTTTTGCTCTCCTGTGCACCAAATCGATCGGGAATTGGGCGGAGAGCACCAGTGGAGCACGGGGAACATGAACCAGGGCTGGGTGGAAGCTAGAAATGTCGGCAACTATGCTATCGACGGTGAGCCGAGGTGCTCAGCCACGGCGGCGGGGAAAACGGCCATATCATGGCCGATTCTTGATGGTTTTCTCTGATTCCAGTTCGAGCGTGGGCGCTAACATGCGTAGAACCACTAGGTAACGGGCTTGCCCAAACCTAGCGTGTAGAGCACGAATTTCACTCGAAGGTGAGCTCGGTTCCTATGAACTGGCCGAGAGTAAATTTGGAAATTCTCGGCCGAGGGTTGATCAATCGCCAAACGGCTTTCGGCTATTCCATCTGCATACAATCACACACCTTTCTTGTGTAGAGAAGTGGACGTGACAACGGCTGTGTTGTGCTGTCCACGAGAGCCCGATCGGCGGCGATGCTTGGTCCGCCGGAGAAGAGGCCCGGTATAGCTCGAGGACGCCTGCTCACTGGCCAACATGGGGTCTAGGAGGTTGCTCACAATCTCCCGGTGCCGTTTTGCTGCGGAGGAGGCTGTGCTCGCGAGTGATCGGACTGATCAAGCGCAATATCGGGAGGCGGCGGTCTGCAGTGGAGCTCGGGTGGAAAAACAGGCCGAGCGCGTCGGGAACTCGGGAGATAAGCGACGGGAGCACGCCGGGGAGGGGATAAGAAGCTCGGCGACTGGTCTCCGGCTCGGGGCACGCAGCAGGAGCTGGCACCGGCTGCCCCTCGGCGGCGCGCGCGCACTGCACCCGGGAACCGAGTGTGCTGAGTTTCAGTCGGTTTGATTTGAACCAGTGGCTGACATGTGGGTCCTACTTTCAATTTTAACCTCTGAACTTAACTCCAATTCACTGTTGTAAACAGTAGTTCCCACAAAGCCCATGGTGATTTGAATTATCTACCCTTGAGCCATTTGAATTGGTTAGAATTCAAATTGGGTTTGGTTTGAATAATTTTCAGCACATGTTCAGTTTGAAATTCAAATAAAGTTTGAATTTGCTCCACTTAGCTCATGTCAAGGTCAACTCCAAATGGAGTGAAAATTGGTGTGTGAGATCACAAAAATGTGCTGAGTAAGAATATGCCTCCCACTTTTGAATTTATGGGATCAAAACAGTTTGAATTTGAATTTGAGTTCAAACTGCCCCCTTTCTAGCTATACCCAAAATGACTTCAAAAAGGTTTTGAATTGGGTGAAACTTGGCATGGATATTCCTAGCAATGTGTAGGAGTTTTCCCAATGCCCAGCCCCTATATGATGTATGTGGGAAATGCCACTTTTACACTTTGTGAGTTTGTTTTCTAATGAGCATGTTGATGGTGGTTACTTGCTCTTCAAATGTGTTCATCAACTTGCTTCAAATGAGGTGTGTGTGTGGTGATGAACACTTCAAACATTTGCCAAAAACTGAGGCCCTTACATTTCTCCCCCCTTAAAGGAATCTCGTCCCGAGATTATAAGGTAAAAATGAGATAGAGGACGGTGGAAAATTACCGGATATGCGACGTGAAAAAGTCGGGGTAGTTAGCGCGAAGAAATCCTTCGCTCTCCCATGTCGCTTCATCCATGGAGTGATTACTCCATAGAACTTTGTAGAACCACAACGTACGGTTGCATGTGGTTCAGGCCTTCTCATCAATAACTTGAACCGGTTCCTCCCGATAGGTGAGATCCGGTTGCAGTTCTTCGATGTCCTCCAGCTGAACGGTAGTTGATAGCTTAAGACACTTCCTCAGCTGGGAAATGTTAAAGACGTCGTGCACACTGGAAAGTGCTTCTGGTAATTTCAGCCGGTATGCTACTAATCCACATCTTTCGGTAATCTGAAATGGACCGATGAATCAGGGTGCCAACTTTCCTCTCACCCCGAACCTGTTTACGCCCTTCATTGGAGACACACGTAGATATACGTGATCCCCGACTTCGAATTGTAATGGGCGTCTTCTTCGGTCCGCATACTGTTTCTGACAGGATTGGGCGGCTTTTAGGTTCGCCTGAATCAGTCGAACCTTTTCTTCCGCGTTGTTGACAAGGTCAAGCCCGAAGGTAACCCTTTCGCCAGACTCACACCAATTCAGTGATGTGCGGCATTCCCTCCCGTATAGCGCCTCATAAGGCGCCATCTTAATGCTGGCTTGGTACCCATTGTTGTAGAGAACTCAGCTAAAAGCAAATGATTATCCCAATTCTTGCCGTGGTTGATAGCGCAAGCTCGTAGCATGTCTTCTAGGATCTGATTTACCCACTCGGTTTACCCATCTGTCTGCGGGTGGTACGCTGAACTACGGATCAGCTTTGTCCCCAAGGCAGCGTGTAGCTGCTCCCAAAAACGGGACACAAATAAAGTGCCCCGATCCGATATGATGGTACGGGGTACGCCGTACAAGCATAAGATCCGTGAGATGTACAATTCAGCGTACTTCTTGGCGTTGTAGTTGGTGTTGACCGGGATGAAATGGGCAACTTTGGTGAGCCGGTTGTAAAAGCCCAAGAAAAAGGGACTTGCAAAAACTTTTCATCACCTCACAACACCACAGTTTTGTGGTGAATATCTTGTGAAGAATTGTGAAGAGCACGTAACCTCCATCAAGAGGGTATTAGTTCAAACATTCTACATATATGATAACACATGAGAGGGTGATTCAAAACTGTTGCATTCAAATTCATGGTTGCAGCAGCTAACACAAGGATCAAAGTGCATATTTGAATTCCTTAGGTCCAAATCAGTGGGGAGGCAAAGTTTCAATAATTTTTGAAAAGGTTTGCTACCCATTTTTCCAAAAAGGATCCAAATGTGCAAAGAATTCAAATATACATTTGAATTTGGGGGAAATTTGCCAACCATGCAAATGTAGGTCAGTTTGAAACTCCAAACATTTGAATTCATCCCTTGCCAAGTTTTGGAGATCTTTTGAGGGGTGGGGGAGCACTGACAAGTGGGACCCACATGTCATTGGGGAGGTTAAAATTGCACAAAGATCAATAGCCTTAGGGGCTAAGTGTTGCACTCAGAACAGAGCCGAGGCTCCACCGTGACTCACCGAGAAGCGCCGGGCGCCACCTCCTGCTCCTCCCTCCCACGCTGGCGAGCTCCTCGTGGGGGCCTTAACTCTCAGCCGTGCCTCAGCGAGCCACAGCACCGAGAGAAACCCGTTTTCCATCGCTCCCACTGCCAGAGAACCGAGGCGCCGCCGCCATCGCCAAATCATTCGGGACCGACCTCAGCTCGCGTGCAAGCATCGGCAGCCAAGCAAAACAACATCCTCAGACCTCCCACGACCTCCCCGCACCAGTTCCAGTTGAGCTGAGCCACCACAAACCGAGCAAACGGCGTTCTTCGCGGCAGCCGGGAAGAACCGAGCAAAGGTGCTTCCGTGGGCAGCTCGGCAGAAGGCTTGTCACGGCCGGGCCAGTACGGTTTTGGACGCACCTAGGCTCCACGCTGCTCGACCCCAAAGCCTAGAACCAGTGACCGATCATCGCCGGCGAATTTCGCAAAACACTTCCAGCCGGTGCAGAACCACCCTCTGGTAAGAAAACCGTAAATTCCCGACGTAGACTTGCTTAGAGCACATCATACTGCACTCACAAAAGCTAGACTTGACGGCGCCCAAGTTCACTTTGCAACCCTAGCTGGATTTTGACTGTAGCCGCCGTGTTTTCCGGTTTTCCCACTGCGGATATGGCGGGAAGGGTCGGGCTCACGGTGACAGCTAGGTTAGAGCTCTTCCCGAGCCTTTTCGTGGCCCTGTCGACCTTCCCTGAGATACCCCAGTGATGAAGAACCATACCACCGATGTTTTGGCGGGCTAAGCTGGCCGGGCGACGTGACCGAAGGGTTGCCGAGCTGCTGCACCGTCGCCGGCTAGGTTGGAGCCACCGCCGGTCGGGGGAGAGGGTGCCAGCATGTTCAGCAGGTGGAACTAGGCCCTGGCGGCGAGGGAGAGCTCGAGAGTCGGCCGGGTGGCAAGTATCAGCGTGTCTCCGGTGAGCCCGGCGGCGCGCGGGCGCGGGAACGCGAGGAGGAAGACGACCCGTGGGCCCCACGTGTCAGCGACGGGAAGTTTAAAACCCAGATCTACTGCGGCCCCCGGGATCAAGTGTGACTGCGCGGGAAGGGGTCTGTAGCCCCATGTGGCTCGGCTCCAGCGGTGACACGTGTGTGTCGGGCCCACGGTCAGAGTTTAAATTTTTCCCCAGTTTATTTAGAATTTCAGATTTAGTTCAAACTTTAGAACCCCATAAATTTTGCTAGGAAGCTCCAAATTTAGTGATTCAAATTGGGTTGGATTCATCTTGCCTAGCTCTGTCCAAATATACAACTATGAAACCCATTAATTAAATCTGGAAAATTCTTTAAAGCTTTTTAGCAAAAGAATTTTAGAGGGAGTTTGGTTCATCCAAAAATCCTCAAATTTTGCCCGAATGTTCTTTAGGATGTTAGTGAACCCCTGTAAAAGTTTCAGACCATTTGGAGTTGATTTGATCAGAGCAATTCAAATTTGAAGGTGCTGTGTTCATTTGAATACAGAAACATTTTCAGAGAATTTCCAAAACTTGGAAATTCAGTTCTGGGCAAATCTTAGCTCCAAAAATGCTAGGAAAATTCATGCAAATCTATGAGCTATAATTGAAATTATAGTTCACTAAGGTGGGCATGAACAGGGGTGTTACCTCAGAATAAATTCTTCTTTGCTTATTTGCTAAAAGAATCATTCTGAACAAACCACTCAATGGCAAGTGCTAAATTTTGATCCAGAGAGTTGTCTTGTGACAAGGGGCTCACACAAAAATTCTCAGCTCCATTGGAGCTCTGTATCACCCCTATTCTGTGGTACCACTTGTGGGATTAATATGGAAGAGGGGGAAACCACTTAGCACTTAATCATGTGCATAGGTCCAAACCCAAACCACTAAACCCCAGTTTCATTTTAAATTCTTGAACAGAGTTCCAGTTGTTAGAAACTGGTTATTAGAACTAATAGCAGAAGCATTACAATAAACTTATGTGCATAACCATTAACATGTAGTATTACATTAACGTGTAGTCGCTGAAGGCGAAGAGACTCCGGAAGTGCTGGACTTCCTTCTTCCGGACGAAGACTTAACCCCTGACCAGCAGCAACAAGGCAAGCCCCGGTTTGCATTAAACTATTTTTCAAGTTTTGCTTTATGAACACTTAGTATGAAGTATGGATGTGCATTAGGTGTAGGATGAATGGAACCCCACTTGCATAACCAGAATTTTTCCATAAGAGTGAGGGTAGTGTCTAAGACCCCGAGTAGACAAGCTATGCTTAGTGATTCATAGGACTTCGGTACAAGTCGAGTAGTTGGAATCTACTCGCGAGATAGGCTCGGGACACACGCGTTCGGTTGAGTGATGTGAGATCACTTTAGTAATGAAAATGAGACTAGGCAGGGGCTAGGGCGCAACAAGAGGAAGTCTTGTGTGTGCGGCCCTGGGCCGTGTCGATTGAGGACCGATCCGTGTGCGGCCCACGCTGATCAAGTTTGAACGTACCGAAGGCATATCGGATATATGGGCCCCGATAAACCGATGTAGCCTAAACCTCCGGGCGTCGAGGCATAGCACACCGATTTATAGGTGTAGGTTGAGGGCAGCAAGGTGGAAATCTGCCAACGGGCATAGAGAGATGCTCCGTGTGGGGAACCTCCTGCTCGTTTCGGTGCGACCGGTTCGACGTTTGGGCTGTTGGGTGAATGGTTGTCCCGTATGACATCGAGTGAGCGTGCTGTGCAGCTCCACGGGTGGGCGTACGTGACGTGCTCTTTGGGTTTCCCTGCAGGTGTATATCAAGTCGATTCGCCGTCCCTCGCGGTGAAGAGTACCACTTGGTCACTGAGTCGTGACGTAGACTAATGTATGAAATATGATGATTCAATATTGCTGATTGATATAATTGTATTGCTACATGTGTGCCACCAAAGACTGCCTACTAAATTTCAGATTCCTGAACTGTTAACTTGTTGCTAAAAGATGAATTAAGGGTGAACTTATAGGCGTGTCCATTTGCTGCAATGTAACTATCCTATGTGCTTTGTACACCTCATGTAGAGTTTCATGCTTAGGTGAGTCGGTTAAGTCTTGTTGAGCCTTCGTGCTCACGGTTGTTGCTTTAGTGTTTTTCAGGTGAGGAGCCACCCACGGACTCGGAGTACGAGTCCACCGGCGAGGGTTACCCTCCGTCGGGGACCACGGCTGAGTGGGAGCCGTACACGCCGCGCTGAGCTAAGGAGTGCAGCTAGTGTGGGTTGCCCTAGGGCTGGGCAACCGACTTTTGCTAGTTAGGCGGGCGTGAGTTGTAGAATAGTAAACTTCCGCTGTGTAATAAAGACAATAGTTTGTAACTGAGTATTGTACCTTTTTGTACAGTTCAGTTTGTTTTCCCATGTAATATAATGTGTCCTTATGACGTGTGCTGTCGGGTGTCGCATCGTGCGATATCACCCTCTGCGATCCTGGATGAGCGGATCCCGGTCTGCCACAGCCTGGTATCAGAGCTGCATTGGGGATAGCACAATATTTAAGGACTGTATTACGGGAAAACTTTGGTACGGTGAGGATTTGGTAGTTGCTGTAAAAGTCCCAAAAATGTGTATGAATAAAAACTAAGGTTTGTGTTCATATGTGTGGCAAAGACATGAAAAAGGGGACTTGCTAAAACTTTTTCTTCATGCAAGGTAATACATGGATGAACATCCAACATGGGGTTCACCTTTTTATTTAAAAGTGTTGAACCAATAAGGAGTTAAATATCTCTTTGCATGTAAGTTTAAAATTCAGATTTGAAATTCAAAGTTCACACATATGGTGACCCAAAAACTTTGAATTAACATGCAGCCCTATAGTTGAGTTTTTAGGGAAAAGGTTATCACCACCTTTTCATTTGTAGGGTGGGATCAAAAAGGAGTGTAAGAGAAACATTTATAAATTCTAGCCAAATTCAAATTGGTCATACCAATTCAAACTGAATTTGGAGAATTCAATTTTCTAACCCACATTTTTAAAACTCAGAATTTTGGGAATTAAGAGGATCAGCTTGAGAAGATATTTGGGAGGAAATATGGAGTGGGACCCACATGCCATAGAGCTAAAGGAGGAGTCTTGCACCCTAAGTCTCAGCCCCAGTGGGGAAATTCTTCAAACAGTACGTGGGCCACGAGCAGCTCCCACCGTGGAGCCACTGGGGGGCTCGGCAGCGCCACCAGCTGCTCCCTTTCCCCATGCACGGCGCCCAGAGGCGGTCCGCGGCCGGATCACCCCCCCTGGACGAAGCAAGGGCCATCCATCTTCTCCTCCTCGCGAGCGCGTGAACAGCAAACGTTCTCCCCCTCCGCCCTCTCGGTCGATCGGGAAACCGAAGGAATCATCGCGCCTCTTCCTCCCCTGAGCTGCTAAACATCGCCGTGAGCTCAGCCTCCACCTCCCTGACCCGCAAGCAAGCGAGCTGCGGCCCTCCGTGCCCGAGAACAACCGCCGCCGCGGCGACCTAGCTCAAAAGCGTGATCGGGCGCTCGTGGACAGCCCTCCACAGCGGGTTTCACGGCCGAGCGATCACACCTACGGACGCGCACGGGTGCGGTGCTGCTCTCAGCCCAAGCTCAGGCCGTGCCGCGAGCTATCGGCGGCGAATTTCGAGCTTTGCTCCGGCGACCCCATTCCATGCTTCTGGTACGATTCCTTCGAATTCTTGCCCTCTGATTCTCCTTAAGTCACCAAGTTTGGCACAGAGAAGCTAGACTAGCCGGCGATCGTTTTTCCTTTTGCATCCAGCACATGAAAACGCCTCAGGCCGGTGAATTTCGAGCTCTTCTTGGGTTGTTTATGGCGGACCCTTTCGGTCGCACGATGACAACCTAGTTTCCGCCACTTTCAAACTACTTTGAGACCGTGCCGATCTTCCTAGAGGTGCGCTGGTGCTGTAGGGCGCGTCGGCGCAGGTTTTGGCGGGCTGGAAACCCTAGGCAACGCTACCGAACCTCCACAGTGGCTGTCACACGTCGCCGGCCAGTTTCCGGCCGCCGGCAGCCCAAGCAGACCCCACAGTCGTGCTCCTCGGTGTCACACACTCCCTGGCGGCGAGTTCCAACTCAGGCGGTGGCCGGAAATGGCGAGCCGGCGAGCTCCGGCGTCAGGCCGGTGAGGGGCAGCGCGGGCGCGAGCGAGGAAGCCGGAGGAAGAAGAAGACGCGTGGGCCCCGGCTGTCAGCAGCTCAAATTTTTAAACACG
This sequence comes from Neostapfia colusana, assembly GCA_030760725.1. NCBI lineage: Eukaryota > Viridiplantae > Streptophyta > Magnoliopsida > Poales > Poaceae > Neostapfia > Neostapfia colusana. The sequence continues at coordinate 34,884,201 of JASWHV010000019.1, read as the reverse complement.
GGATCGGGTGTGGCCGGTATCCCGTGTGTTGGCGCGCAGAGGTGCTGTGGCCCGGTGTGGCTTCACTTCTATTGGTTGGAATTCAAAACAGTGGGTCCAGCCAGATTTTCAATAGGAAAATAATTCCAGACTTAGCTCAATCTTTAGAAATTCATATCTCCCTGCAGAAAACTCCAATTTGAGTGATTCCAATTGGGTTGGATTCATCGCTCTGAGTTTTATCTAAATATGAACTCAGATTTGTATGAAAGTCGATATTATATTCTGGAAAATTCTTTGAAGGTTTTCTGAAAAAGAATTATTGAGGGAGTTTGGGTTATCCAAAAATCCCCAAAATTTGCCAGAATGTTCTTTAGCATATTGTTGACCTACTAGCAAATTTTCAGCTCATTTGGAGATCATTTGAGTAGGAATTTTCTAAATGTGAACTACTGTGTTCAAAAGAGTCCAGAAACATTTTCAAAAAATGTTTCCCACTTCTAAAATCTGTTCTGAGCAATCCATAGCTCCAAAAAATCATAGGAAAATTTAGGCAAGCTCTCTGAGACATACTTGGAATTGTAGTTCACTTAGTTGGGCATGAAAATGCACATTACTACAGAATTAATTCTTTTGAGTACAAATGCTTAAAGAATTGTTCTGGGAGAGCTACTCAAGAAAAAGGGCCGAATTTTGGACCAGGCGACTCTAATGGGATCAAGAACTCACATGTAAATTATCAGCCCAAGATGAGTTCTTGAACTCCCTGTTCTTATTCTCCATACTTATGTATATTTGAAAATACATAAGAGACATTATGAGAATTTTGAAGAACACAATATGACTCCACATTAGCTGCAATTTGGCAAGCTAAATCCTTAGGTAGTATAGAACCTGCTGTAAAAGTTTTGAGGCCATTGGAGTTCTTGTTCTTCAGTTGCACTCAAATCTTTTCAGCTTATCTATTATGTTCATTAGAGAAAAGGGTTAGTGTATAGCTAAGGCCTTAAGGTCAATTTAGTTTATTTCTGTTCTTTGCACAACAGAGGCAAACCAAGCCATGCTTGGATTTACCACACAACCTCTGTACTAAGAAATTAATTCCATAACTTCTTTCCATTACATTCTATAAAATATGTGCATATGCATCTCAATAGGAACCACAACAAAGGGGACTCAAAGGAGTGATTCATCGAAGTGGATCAAGCTCCGGAGAGTCAAGGGTGGATCGGCAAGGACACTAACTGTTATATACGACTACCCTGCAAAATAGGCAAGCTCCGGTTTGCATTTAACAGTTGTTAAGTTTTTATTTTGTATTCACTTTCGGTTAAGAATTGAACTGTGCATTAGGTCTAGTGTTTGATACTCCTCTTGCATAGCCAAATGACCCATGGAGTATTGGGTAGGTGTCTTTCACCGTGTAGAACTGCCATGCTTAGGTACGGTTCGGTAGAAGTCGAGTGGTGAGATGCTACTCGCAGTTTCAGGAACAACAGGGGCATACGGGATTGGTTCATAATTGAATTAGCAAGTTAAAGTTGAGACCGGAAGGTTGTAGGGGCAGCAGGACATAGGGGCCTGGGTGCTGTAGACCTGTCCGTGTCAGTCAAGGACCGATCCGTATGCGGCCCTGTTGAACAAGTTTGAGTTGTGTACCGGACTCATGCTGGCTATATCGGACCCAGTAAACCGATGTACCTCGGGAAGCTGTCGTTGGGACTTTTCGGGTCGCCTCAGGCGGACGGCCGGTGTGCAGTATGTGGGGAATATTCTCATGACATCTCACGTCGGAAGGTGCACCATGAGAGTAGCTACTGTATGGGGCGACTTGATCGATTCAGCGGGGGTGAAACGGGGGAAAGGCTGCCACGTACAACGTCAGTGATGGTTGTTGTAGGCAACGTCGAGTACGGGCGTACGTGTCGTGTAGTCCGGGTGTTATTGATTCGAATCACCGTCGCTCGCGGAATGGACCGAGCATACTTGTTCTCATAGTCGTGACGTAGTAAGAACTTGCATGAGAAAGGAACTAATCATTTTGATGTGAAGTATCATACTAGCTTTGTCTTGGATCTTGATGAATAGGCTAGTGCAAACTCGATTCTTTTATGCCATGAGCAATTTACATCGGGGGAAAGCGTTTCTTATTTGATTGTGGACTCCCGATGTGGCGTGCCCAGGGCTACTTAAAATGCTGCAATTAATACCTGAAAGTAAGGATTCACTTTTAGGCGAGTTTAATTATGCTTATGCCGTCCTATGTTAGGTTCATAACCTCACTTAGAGTTTCATGTTTAGGGTGACGGTTAAGTCTTGCTGAGCGTTATGTTCACGGATGCTATCCGAGTTGTTTTGCAGGTAATTGACTCGATGCTTATGAGAAGGGGTGCCGATGAGACTCGGGAACCTCCGAGTGCTTACTCAAAGAGCATCCTCGCCGCTGCAGATTGTCTTCGTGTTGCTAGTAAGAAACGTCCGCGGGCTGGACCGTTTCTTTGTTTCTAGTTTTGATATGAGTCGTGAGAGTGATAGTCTTCTGCTGTAGTTTACTCTGATATAACTATTTGTAAAACATTCTTGTACACTTCCGCTAAACTATTTATGTAATATGATGTGTGTTCATCGACCCGTGTGCTGTTGGGTGCCGCATAACACGGCACCACCCGACGAGGTCCCGTGGGGCCGCCTCAGCGTGGTATCAGAGCTGCGTTGGGAACAGAGCATGGATTGAGCATCATATTATGTCAAAGACTTAGGATACGGTGAGATAACGGTACTAGGCCCACATAAGGACTATTATTAGCATATAATGAAGGTGGCAAGCTAACTTACTTGTTATGTCGGAAAACCGTGCATCTCGGGACGTCTATGTCTTGGGGGGGTGCACGTATGCGCTGTCCACCAGTGCGCACAAGCTGAAGGGTGGAGCCCCACGGGTGGTAGGTAACCCGACTCGCTTTAGTATCCTCTATGACTCTTCATGTCCTTTGGGGTATTCGAGCAGCGTCTGTCCCAGGCGTACGTGGTGCAATTTGGGAGACCCCGTCACGTGGTCAGTAACGTGAACACGTAGCTCAAGACGTGTTTGGCTTGAGAACACCTGGGCGAGTGATGACGGCCGGGTGTACAAACTGTTATGGATACCGGGTTCAGTGTGCAGCCGGATCTGATGATTGAGTGTGGCTTATGTAGGTACTAACCACGAAAACCATAGTGCGTGTAGAACACGTTTGCGAGTGACTGTTTTAGTGCCACCTAAGGATACGTATATGCCGGTGTAATCCGGTTAGGTTTTTCTTTGGTGAGGCGACGTAGTACCGTCATATGTCTTACGGTGCATCGTCACCGTACTACACTGGATAGTATTCTTACCTATGAAGAAGTCATTCATGAATAACTTCCAAACTAAAAATGGAGGTGATAAAGCACATGTTAGTTACTGAGCTCTTCATTTGAACTAAGTTTCAAAGAAGAGACTTGTTAGGCTTCTTTTGATCTCAAAGACAGAGTGCTCTGTTCAGACAGAAATTTTTCTGGTCTTTAACAGTGCGTAACTCTAATTAGTTTGACCCAATGGAGGTGTTTGAGACAGTTCTGGAAAGGTTAGAAAATTTGCAACAATTTTGTAGTTCATAGTGTGTTCAGAATTGTACTTCATTTGTATGTAAAACTGTGATGAAAACAGCCACATACAAAGGAGTTGCTGGCAAAATTGAGCCAGAAAATTCTGTCAACTTTGAACAATCCTAACTTTTGTTCCAGAGATGATCCAGAGGCATGTGGGTACTCGATGAAAGATACTGAAGTTAACTTTAACTTTGGTATTCAACTAGAGTTATGAAAATTCTGCTAACTGGATCCAAATCTCGGTTAAGTACAGAAAGGTCGGTTCTGTACAGCAAATGGGGATTGTTTCTGTTGGCTTTAGGAGGTGTGTAAACATGAAGTATTGTTATGCTTTCATAAAGTTTTAGCATGTTCATGTTTTACATACTTTCACATACTGCTAGATCAAGTTTTGACTCCCCTCAAAATTATGCTTTTGCAGTATGGTGCGTACTTATTCACCGAGTAGGGCTGAAGGTTCTCGCCAAGACGGTGATGACTCGACTCCCCCACGGGCACCGCCATCAACGTTATGGGTGGATGTCATGGCTCAGATGGTCGAGTCAAGTCAAGAGAAGACAAGACTACTTCAAGCCTTGGTACAACAGGGCTTACTCCAGCGTGCACAACAGGACGTTCCACCTCGGAACGCCTACTTGGATTTCTTGGCGACACAACCGCCAATCTTCACGTAAGCCAATGAGCCAGTGGAAGCTGATCAGTGGCTTCGATTTATGGAGTCCAAGTTTGGAGTGTTTGAGTGTGATGAGTATCAGAAGACATTATTTGCAGCTCAACAGCTCCATGGAGCCGCCGAAAATTGGTGGTTCGCTTATCTTGCCACCGTTCCGGAAGGCCATCAAGTGGAATGGATGGAATTTCGTGAAGCATTCCGTGCTCGTCACATTCCTATGGGTTTTATCAAGGCGCAGCAGCAGGAATTCAGGAACTTGAAGCAGGGGGACATGAGTGTCCTCGATTATGTCAGACGATTCGACCTTCTGGCACAATATGCTCCTGCTTATGCGACGAGCGAAGCTGCAATGTGTGACTACTTTTTCTATGGCTTGAGTGCCATACTAAAACAGAAGCTAGCGTTGTTCAATCAAGGCAGTTACACCGAGTTGATCAGTGCTGCTCTGCTCCAAGAACAAGCGACACTTGAGTGCCAAGCAGAGAAGAGGAACCGGGATGATGTGCAAGAAGACATACCAGTCGTTCCTCGTAAATACCGTGTGGTGTATCACACACCATCCGATGAAAGATGGCAAACGCCAGTGAGATCAACTCCGTACAGATTTCCTGCTCAAGAATCATGTCTTGAAGCAACACCTTTGCCGCGGCAACAAATGACACCTGTGGCATCATTGCTGCAGCCAAGTACATCAACTTCTCAACCACAAGTCAACGAAGAACCGGGGAAACCTCCGTGTTCTTATTGCTACCGTTCAGGGCATTTTAGGCAAGAATGCCGGGAGAAGTTGGTGAACACCAGACAGCCATCATCGTCAGGTGGTATGCCGCCACCTGCTCAAGTCAACATAACAGCATTGCAGTCCGGGAGTGTGCAACATCTTGCTATTGAGGATGTCCCGGAGGGAGCACCGGTGTTAGCAGGCATGTTTGCTCTTAAAAACATGCCCGTGCTTGTAATTTTTGATTCCGGTGCCACTCACAATTTCATCAGCAAATCATGCGTGGATCCGCACCAATTATCCACCAATACTCCCACAACGAGTTTTCTTATACGTTCACCGGGAGGAAATATCTCTGCCAATCAGATTGTGTCCCGAGCAGCTTTGTGTTTGGGCGGAAAAATATACCCAACATCGCTGATTATGTTGGATAGGCAGAAGATAGACATTATATTGGAGATGTCTTGGTTAAATCGTCACGGTGCCGTTCTCAATATCGGTAACCGGACGGTCCGATTGACTCGCCGATTCATGGACAGCACACGCTGTTTTTAGACAGCGAAGACCCATATATGGTAGAGGCCTACCACATGGAAGCGCTGAAGCTTGAGGATATTCCGGTGGTATGTGATTATTCCGACGTTTTTCCCGATGACTTACCGGGCATGCCGCCCGAACGGGACATCGAGTTCAAGATTGAACTGGCGCCGGGAACGACGCCTATCTCCCGAAGGCCTTACAAGATGGCACCTAACGAGCTAGCGGAGTTGAAAGAGCAACTGAATGAACTCATGAGCAAAGGTTTCATACGACCAAGTTCTTCACCTTGGGGTTGCTCACCGCTGTTCGTTAAGAAGAAGGACGAAACACTACGACTATGTGTTGATTACCGTCCTCTCAATGCTGTCACAATCAAGAACAAGTATCCTTTGCCCCGCATTGACATCCTGTTCGATCAACTTGTGGGTGCAAAGGTATTTTTGAAGATGGATCTTCGGTCGGGATATCATCAAATCAAGATCCGACCGGAGGACATACCGAAGACAGCTTTCTCAACGAGATACGGACTCTACGAGTACCTCGTCATGTCATTTGGGTTAACCAACGCTCCGGCACACTTCATGTACTTGATGGATTCAGTGTTCATGCCGGAGTTAGACAAGTTTGCCGTGGTATTCATCGACGACATATTGGTTTACTCCAAATCTAAAGAAGAGCACGCTGAACATCTGCATATTGTGCTACAACGGTTGCGGGAGCACCAGTTATATGCCAAGTTCAGCAAGTGCGAGTTCTGGATCGATCAAGTGCCTTTCCTAGGCCATATTATTTCAGCAGAGGGCATTGCCGTGGACCCCAGTAAAATTGAACAAGTGCTGAAATGGGAATCTCCCAAGTCAGTCCACGAGGTCCGAAGTTTCCTAGGTTTAGCGGGGTATTATCGGAGGTTTATTCCGAGCTTCTCAAAGATTGCTAAACCAATGACGGAGCTGCTGAAGAAGGGCACTAAATACATGTGGAATGCTGCATGTGAAGCCACATTCAAAACTTTGGTGAAACATCTCACAACAGCTCCAGTTCTTGCTCAGCCGGACACGATGAAACCATTCGATGTATACTGTGATGCATCCGGCATCGGTCTCGGCTGCGTTCTGATGCAAGAAGGGCGTGTAGTCGCCTATGGGTCTCATCAACTGTGAAACCACGAGCAGCATTATCCAACTCACGATCTTGAGCTTGCTGCAGTGGTGTTGGCGTTAAAAATGTGGAGGCATTACCTACTGGGTAATCTTGTTCACCTCTACACCGACCATAAAAGCCTGAAGTATATCTTCACGCAGAAGGAGCTAAATATGAGGCAACGGAGATGGTTGGAGCTCATAAAGGATTATGAAATTGAGATCCACTATCATCCGGGAAAAGCAAACGTGGTTGACGACGCGCTTAGTCGGAAAGCCCACGTTCACAACTTGGCGGCTGCTGAGTTAGGAGACGAAGAACCAAGCCTCCGTGTCATTCCGTATGGCGCGCTTTATAATCTCGCGCTTATTCTAACAATCTGTGAAGAGATTGTTGAGGCTCAAAGAAGAGACAGAGGTATGTCTCACATACGGAGAAGACTCGACAACGGAGAGATGAAATGCTTCCGGAAGGATGAGAATGGTACGATATGGTTTAATGACCGTATAGTGGTACCGCGTAATATGAAACTCCGGAAGAAGATCTTGGATGAAGCCCACCTGTCTAAGTATTTTCATCCCGGAAGTAACAAGATGTACCAAGATTTGAACAAATTTTGGTGGACGAGGATGAAGAGGGAGATCGCTAAATACGTATCCGAGTGTGATACGTGTAGACGGGTCAGGGCGGATCATATGCGGAAAGCCGGACCGCTACAACCCTTGAAGATACCGGCATGGAAATGGGAGGATGTGAGTATGGACTTCATCGTCGGATTACCGCTCACATCCAGGAAGCATGACTCGATATGGGTGATCGTCGACCGGTTGACGAAGTTGGCTCATTTCATACCGGTGAACACTCATTATCGAGCAAGGCAATATGCGGAGTTATTCATCTCCAGAATTATTTGCTCACATGGTGTCCCGAAGACCATCGTTTCAGATCGAGGTGCGCTGTTCGTTGCTCATTTTTGGGAGCAGCTGCATGCCTCGTTGGGCACCAAGCTGATGAGGAGCTCCGCATATCACCCTCAAACCGATGGACAAACTGAGAGGGTGAATCAAGTACTTGAGGATATGTTGAGAGCGTGTGCCATCCACCACGGTAGGAATTGGGACGATCACCTACCGCTGGCGGAGTTTTCATATAACAACGGTTATCAAGCGAGTATTAAAATGGCATAGTATGAAGCTCTCTACGGCCAGAAGTGTCGCACACCACTAAATTGGTGTGAGTCCGGTGAAAGAGTTCTGTTTGGGTTTGATCTTGTCAACGAAGCCGAAGACCGAGTTCGGTTGATACAAGAGAACTTAAAGGCTGCACAATCCCGACAGAAGAGCTACGCTGATCAAAGGCGTAGGCCATTACATTTTGACATCGGGGAACACGTTTATCTTCGTGTATCTTCGATGAAGGGAATTTACCGATTCGGTGTAAAGGGGAAGCTCGCTCCCCGTTTTATTGGTCCTTTTGCTATCACGGAGAAGTGCGGACCCGTAGCCTACCGGCTGGAATTACCGGAAAGTCTAGCGGGTGTTCATGATGTATTTCATGTTTCACAGCTGCGGAAGTGCCTCAAATTCACCGCTGCTGTTCGCACCGAGGAAATCGACGAATTGAAACCGGACCTGTCCTACACCGAGCGACCGGTTCAGATTCTAGATGAAAAGACCCGGGTCACCTGGAACCGGACGATCCGATTTTTCAAAGTGCTGTGGAGTAATCACACCGCGGAAGAGGCGACGTGGGAAAGTGAAGATTACCTCCACACCAACTATCCGGAATTTTTAGCTTTGTACAGTTTGTAATTACCTCTCCCGTCTCGTTCCTCTTTTGTAATCTCGGGACGAGATTCTTTTAAAGGGGGAGGAATGTAAAAGTCCCAAAAATGTGTATGAATAAAAACTAAGGTTTGTGTTCATATGTGTGGCAAAGACATGAAAAAGGGGACTTGCTAAAACTTTTTCTTCATGCAAGGTAATACATGGATGAACATCCAACATGGGGTTCACCTTTTTATTTAAAAGTGTTGAACCAATAAGGAGTTAAATACCTCTTTGCATGTAAGTTTAAAATTCAGATTTAAAATTCAAAGTTCACACATATGGTGACCCAAAAACTTTGAATTAACATGCAGCCCTATAGTTGAGTTTTTAGGGAAAAGGTTATCACCACCTTTTCATTTGTAGGGTGGGTTCAAAAAGGAGTGTAAGAGAAACATTTGTAAATTCTAGCCAAATTCAAATTGGTCATACCAATTCAAACTGAATTTGGAGAATTCAATTTTCTAACCCACATTTTTAAAACTCAAATTTTGGGAATTAAGAGGATCAGCTTGAGAAGATATTTGGGAGGAAATATGGAGTGGGACCCACATGTCATAGAGCTAAAGGAGGAGTCTTGCACCCTAAGTCTCAGCCCCAGTGGGGAAATTCGTCGAACAGCACGTGGGCCACGAGAAGCTCCCACCGTGGAGCCACTAGGGGGCTCGGCAGCGCCACCAGCTGCTCCCTTTCCCACGCACGGCGCCCAGAGGCGGTTCGCGGCCTGATCACCCCCCCTGGACGAAGCAAGGGCCATCCATCCTCTCCTCCTCCCGAGCGCGCGAATAGCAAACGTTCTCCCCCTCCGCCCTCTCGGTCGATCGGGAAACTGAAGGAATCATCGCGCCTCTTCCTCCCCTGAGCTGCTAAACATCGCCGTGAGCTCAGCCTCCACCTCCCTGACCTGCAAGCAAGCGAGCTGCGGCCCTCCGTGCCTGAGAACAACCGCCGCCGCGGCAACCTAGCTCAAAAGCGTGATCGGGCGCTCGTGGACAGCCCTCCACAGCGGGTTTCACGGCCAAGCGATCACACCTACGGACTCGCACGGGTGCGGTGCTGCTCTCAGCCCAAGCTCAGGCCGTGCCGCGAGCTATCGGCGGCGAATTTCGAGTTTTGCTCCGGCGACCCCATTCCAAGCTTCCGGTACGATTGCTTCGAATTCTTGCCCTCTGATTCTCCTTAAGTCACCAAGTTTGGCACAGAGAAGCTAGACTAGCCGGCGATCGTTTTTCCTTTTGCATCCAGCGCATGAAAACGCCTCAGGCCGGCGAATTTTGAGCTCTTCTTGGGTTGTTCATGGCGGACCCTTTCGGTCGCACGATGACAACCTAGTTTCCGCCACTTCCGAACTACTTTGAGACCGTGCCGATCTTCCTAGAGGTGCGCTGGTGCTGTAGGGTGCGTCGGCGCAGGTTTTGGCGGGCTGGAAACCCTAGGCAACGCTACCGAACCTCCACAGTGGCTGCCGCACGTCGCCGGCCAGTTTCCGGCCGCCGGAAGCCCAAGCAGACCCCACAGTCGTGCTCCTCGGTGTCACACACTCCCTGGCGGCGAGTTTCAACTCAGGTGGTGTCCGGAAACGGCGAGCCGGCGAGCTCCGGCGTCGGGCCGGCGAGGGGCAGCGCGGGCCCGAGAGAGGAAGCCGGAGGAAGAAGAAGACGCGTGGGCCCCGGCTGTCAGCAGCTCAAATTTTAAACCCGGGATCGGGTGTGGCCGGGATCCCGTGTGTTGGCGCACAGAGGTGCTGTGGCCCGGTATGGCTTCGCTTCTATTGGTTGGAATTCAAAACAGTGGGTCCAGCCAGATTTTCAATAGGAAAATAATTCCAGACTTAGCTCAATCTTTAGAAATTCATATCTCCCTGCAGAAAACTCCAATTTGAGTGATTCCAATTGGGTTGGATTCATCTCTCTGAGTTATATCTAAATATGAACTCAGATTTGTATGAAAGTCGATATTATATTCTGGAAAATTCTTTGAAGGTTTTCTGAAAAAGAATTATTGAGGGAGTTTGGTTTATCCAAAAATCCCCAAATTTTGCCAGAATATTCATTAGCATATTGTTGACCTACTAGCAAATTGTCAGCTCATTTGGAGATCGTTTGAGTAGGGATTTGCTAAATGCAAACTACTGTGTTCAAAAGAGTCCAGAAACATTTTCAAAAAATGTTTCCCACTTCTAAAATCTGTTCTGAGCAATCCATAGCTCCAAAAAATCATAGGAAAATTTAGGCAAGCTCTCTGAGACATACTTGGAATTTTAGTTCACTTAGTTGGGCATGAAAATGCACATTACTACAGAATTAATTCTTTTGAGTACAAATGCTTAAAGAATTGTTCTGGGAGAACTACTCAAGAAAAAGGGCTGAATTTTGGACCAGGTGACTCTCATGGGATCAAGAACTCACATGTAAATTATCAGCCCAAGATGAGTTCTTGAACTCCTGTTCTTATTCTCCATATTTATGTATATGTGAAAATACATAAGAGACATTATGAGAATTTTGAAGAACACAATATGACTCCACATTAGCTGCAATTTGGCAAGCTAAATCCTTAGGTAGTATAGAACCTGCTGTAAAAGTTTTGAGGCCATTGGAGTTCTTGTTCTTCAGTTGCACTCAAATCTTTTCAGCTTATCTATTATGTTCATTAGAGAAAAGGGTTAGTGTATAGCTAAGGCCTTAAGGTCAATTTAGTTTATTTCTGTTCTTTGCACAACAGAGGCAAACCATGCCATGCTTGGCTTTTCCACACAACCTCTGTACTAAGAAATTAATTCCATAACTTCTTTCCATTACATTCTATAAAATATGTGCATATGCATCTCAATAGGAACCACAACGAAGGGGACTCAAAGGAGTGATTCATCGAAGTGGATAAAGCTCCGGAGAGTCAAGGGCGGATCGGCAAGTACACTAACTATTATATACGACTACCCTGCAAAACAGGCAAGCTCCGGTTTGCATTTAACAGCTGTTAAGTTTTTATTTTGTATTCACTTTCGGTTAAGAATTGAACTGTGCATTAGGTCTAGTGTTTGATACTCCTCTTGCATAGCCAAATGACCCATGGAGTATTGGGTAGGTGTCTTTCACCGTGTAGAACTGCCATGCTTAAGTACGGTTTGGTAGAAGTCGAGTGGTGAGATGCTACTCGCAGTTTCAGGAACAACAGGGGCATACGGGATTGGTTCATAATTGAATTAGCAAGTTAAAGTTGAGACCGGAAGGTTGTAGGGGCAGCAGGACATAGGGGCCTGGGTGCTGTAGACCTGTCCGTGTCAGTCAAGGACCGATCCGTATGCGGCCCTGTTGAACAGGTTTGAGTTGTGTACCGGATTCATGCTGGCTATATGGGACCTAGTAAACCGATGTACCTCGGGAAGCTGTCGTTGGGACTTTTCAGGTCGCCTCAGGCGGACGGCCGGTGTGCAGTATGTGGGGAATATTCTCATGACATCTCACGTCGAAAGGTGCACCATGAGAGTAGCTACTATACGGGGCGACTTGATCGATTCAGCGGGGGTGAAACTGGGGAAAGGCTGCCACGTACGACGTCAGTGATGGTTGTTGTAGGCAACGTCGAGTACGGGCGTACGTGTCGTGTAGTCCGGGTGTTATTGATTCGAATCACCGTCGCTCGCGGAATGGACCGAGCATACTTGTTCTTACAGTCGTGACGTAGTAAGAACTTGCATGAGAAAGGAACTAATCATTTTGATGTGAAGTATCATACTAGCTTTGTCTTGGATCTTGATGAATAGGCTAGTGCAAACTCGATTCTTTTATGCCATGAGCAATTTACATCGGGGGAAAGTGTTTCTTGTTTGATTGTGGACTCCCGATGTGGCGTGCCCAGGGCTACTTAAAATGCTGCAATTAATACCTGAAAGTAAGGATTCACTTTTAGGCGAGTTTAATTATGCTTATGCCATCCTATGTTAGGTTCATAACCTCACTTAGAGTTTCATGTTTAGGGTGACGGTTAAGTCTTGCTGAGCGTTATGCTCACGGATGCTATCTGAGTTGTTTTGCAGGTAATTGACTCGATGCTTATGAGAAGGGGTGCCGATGAGACTCGGGAACCTCCGAGTGTTTACTCAAAGAGCATCCTCGCCGCTGTAGATTGTCTTCGTGTTGCTAGTAAGAAACGTCCGCGGGCTGGACCGTTTCTTTGTTGCTAGTTTAGATATGAGTCATGAGAGTGATAGTCTTCCGCTGTAGTTTACTCTGATATAACTATTTGTAAAACATTCTTGTACGCTTCTGCTAAACTATTTATGTAATATGATGTGTGTTCATCGACCCGTGTGCTGTTGGGTGCTGCATAACACGGCACCACCCGACGAGGTCCCGTGGGGCCATCTCAGTTGCCCAAGTAAGGACTATATTAGCATAGTTACTTAAAGTGGCAAAGACTAACCTATGTGTTATAATTCTGAATTTTAATTATGTAACGACGCACCTACACTTTGGTAAGAATGGTAAGGAACGCCACCGAAAGCGGTTCAATTTCGTTTAGCTCCCCTGACGAGGAACGTGGTTCAGGGATTGGTCTCACAGGTTGGTGTGAGACGTTAATATGAAACTCTTGGACTCTTCATGTTCCTGAGTTCATATGAAACGCTGATCCCTAGCGTGCATTAGGCAAGTAAGTGGAGACCCCATCGCGTGGTCAGTAACGCGAGAGTGTGTTCGTCTGGAAATAGCCCAGGAGGACATACGCAGCGCTTGCCATCGGTGTGCCCTGCAGGGAAGTAGGTGGTATCTGTTGGGTTGATAACATTCCCAACCGTGACGACCCGTTCATGACATATGCATGAAAATAATGATAACAAGGAATTAAAATCACTAGGTTCAACATTTAGGGCCCTGGTTGGGTATAAGAATGTGATAGTGGGGCAGAATAGACAAAGGGATGAAAACAGAGTGCTCTGTTTTGGGCAGCAAGTTTGCTGAACTTCAACAGAGCACAACTCACAGGTCTTTTAGCCCAGGGAGGTGTGGTATATAGTTCTGGAAAGGTATGTGATGACTCTACAACTTTGTTGTAGACTTCCAGAGCTGAAACACACCTTAAGATGGCTTAAAAACCCAGAGGGATGTAAACTGTCCAGAACCAGGACAGAGTGAAACACTCTCTGGACTGTTCTGTTTTTCAAACATAACTTCCAGTAGAAAAATCTAAAATTTTCATATGATACATCCTTAGAAAGAGTAGAAGATGTGTTACATCTTTGCAATTCAAAGTTTCTGAAATTTCAGCACAGAATTTAGTGGGAATCAGAGTTGAAAACAGCAACTTCCCCAGGGAGGTGCTGTTAAAATTCTTCCAGAAATTCTGCTGACTTTGATGTCCCATAACTTTTTAACCAAAGCTGATCTGAGGGCAAATGAATACTCGTTGGAAATATACTGAGGTTAAATTAAATTTGGTATTCAACTTGAGTCATGAAACTGCCTAGAACCAGATCAAAACCTGGAATATGTAGAAACTGGTCATTCGGACAGAGGTGTGACAGTTGAACTCATGGGAGAGATTGTTGTACCCTAGAGGTGGTTTAAGTACTGCCAATGGGGTAGAACATACTCATGAGAGCTTGTCTTCAACTAGTGAAAGATCTGAGTGTAGATCTCTGTAACAGCCCTAACTTTTGTAAAGTTTGATTTCAACTTATGAAATAAAGTTAAGGCGATAAAAGACTATAATTGTGTCACATGAAATGATGAACACACAAATGGACATGTGAGGGAGTTAAAAATTTTCTCTAGCCCATGCTCAACACATGTTAACTTAGGGGAAATAATTACACTCCTAAAACTCTAACTCATGTGCACCTCCTCTATGAGTAGAGTGGGGGGGAATTTAAACGCAATTTGAATCTTTTGAAAGGATTTCTATTCAGATTGTCCAAAGGCCTATATGTGAGATCATAGATGCATCTCTCATGTATTCAAGAGCCTAAGTTTCAAATTTGGAGAATTTTAGGTTTCATATACTATTTATTCCGAGGATTAAATGAGGGCACGTTCAAATTCAAACTTAAATTTGAATTTTGAATAAAAAAACTCAATTTCAAAATCTGGTTTCAGATTTGAGTTCCTCATAATTCTTTTGACCTATCCTCCAAATTTTATCAAATTCGGAGCTTGTTTGCTATTTTAAATCGAAATAGGGGAAAAGAGGGAGAATTGTGGATGTGGACCCCACCGGTCAGTCTCACAAAAGCAGAAACCGACTCAGCCCTGTTCTTCGTCGACGGAGAGCGCGACAGCAGCAGCTCGTGCTGGCTACCCCGACGCCACCTCCTCCTTGTTCAGTGGGTGCTGGCGAGCTGCTTCCCCATCCTCATCTCCCCTGCCGTGCTCCCTTTCATCTTATCACCGAAGACAGCCTCGTTGCTTCTCCCGCACTCAGAACAGCGCCCCTCTTCTTCTCCCGATTACACAGCCACCGAGCACCGGATGCTTGAGGTCTCCACAGCAAAAACCTTCGCCCCTGAGTGCTCTAGCCGGCTGTCAACTTCCCTCCGCAATCCTGAGCTCACCGGCGCCTAGAAACGGCAAAGTTTCCACTGTCCCGAACTGAAACTGAAGAAGCTGGAACTGGACGCCGTGGACAGCCCAAACCAGAAGGGATCACGCCCAAGCAAGCCACCCCATATGTGCACCAACAATTCTAGTTTCTCACCTCCGAAGCTCAGCCCTAGCCATTGATCACAGAGGGAGAATTTCAAGTTTTTCTCCCGGGCGGCAGAAACAGACCTTGAGGTAAGGAATTGTAAAATTCGTCCTCAAATCGTGTTTGTTGGGTCTCAAACTTCAGACACAGGATGTTAACTGACTAGCACACCTCCTCCATCGATTTTAGGCCAAGAATTTGAGTGTAGAGTGAGCAATCCGAGCTCTTTTAGAGGGTATGCCGCTGGACCCTATCGGGCGCACGGTGCCGATAGGTTTAGAGCCCTCTCCAGCTGGTTTAGACCTCATGCCGGTCTTCTACATGATCCCCTGGTGCTGTAGATCCCAAGAACCAACCCTTTGGTGGAGAATTAACCGTGCAAGACCTCGCCGGAGCCCTAGGGTTTGCTGTGGTAGGTGCGCCCTGTTTTTCGGCGAGTTTCAGCCGCCGGCGACCTCACCAACGTGTTCAGCGTGGAGAAATATGGGGGGGGGGGGCGGCCAGCAGGGGGTCTGAAGGTGACTGGGAACTGGTTTTCCGGCGACCTCACCGGAGGGGGCCGCCACTGGTCTGTTTGGCGCGAGTCTGGATGTTAGGGATGACAGGTGGGACCCACTGTCAGCATTTAAACATTTTCCAGATTTTCCCACTTTAGTTCAAACTTTGGAGAGCCATAACTTTGTGTAGGAGTGTCCAAAAATTGTGAAACAAATTTTGTTGGATTCCTCTCAAAGAGTACTATCCAGAGGTGCAGCCCAATGTTTATGAAAATCCATGGATTTGGCTCATTAATTCATTTAAAGAAAAATTTGTATGAATTAAAACAGGAGTTCTATTTATTGGAAAATTCCCAAATTTGGACAGAACAGTCTTCCAAAATTCCTTGAACTCCAGTAAAAATTGCAGATGCATTGGACACCATTTGCTTGGTCAAATTATGTGTTCATTCCTTATGTCTCTGAAAAATGGAAAAATAAACAGAGACATTTTCAGCTTTTTCCCAATCCTTCTAAAATCCATATCTCCATGTAGGAAACTCCAAAAATTGTAAAACAAATTCCTATGGACTCAGGACATTTTGTAATTCACAAAAAGTCTACTTTGCAGCATAGGAAAGCTTAATACCTAGGGGGTAAAGGCAGGTTAGTGAAAATCACATAAGGAATTATTGTGATCACCTTGAGCCATTTCATGAGCCCAATTTTTGCACACTGCCTAAATACCTTCCATAGAGGCTGTGGTTAAATTCTCAGCTTCCTTGGACCTCTGGAACTTGAGCTACCATCTTTTAGGTTTAAGTGTTCATATAATGGACTTAATCACATGGTGATTATTAGTATCTCTTTTCACCCTAGCTTTCATCATCTCTAAGGATGTAGATCCAACAACAGAAACCTTGCTGTTATTTATCTCTCTTATTTGTGAGTAAACTTGTACAACAACAGTTTTGAATCATTTTCTAAATTGCTTTTGAATACATGTGCATAAATCATCTTAATAGCTCACGTGACGTCGACGTTCGACGAGGACTCGACTCTACAGCGAGGATCTCCATCTCGTGACGAGTTTGGCGGATTCTCCGGAGGAATACTAACTCCTAGCTTCTAACAAAACCGTTGAGCAAGGCAAGCCCCGGTTTGCATATCGTTACCGTTTTAAATTTTGTTTTACTTCACCAAATGGTTATTAGACTTGATATTGTGCATTATGTCTAGGATGATTGAAACCCACTTACATGGCTATTACATCCCTGATTAGAAGGTTTAGTGTAGGCTTTGCCTCGTTGTAGGTGCTAGGCTAATGTTGTAGCTAGCTCGGTAGAAGTCGAGTAGTAAAAATCTACTCGCGAGAAAGGTCGAGTAATGGAGTTACTCGCGAGAGGTTGATGATAAGAGCACCCTCATGAAAATGAGATGGGGACGGGGATGTTCCTGTAGGATGGAGCACTCAAGGTTGGTCTCGACCTGTGATGGGTGTGACAA
Source organism: Neostapfia colusana (assembly GCA_030760725.1). Lineage (NCBI taxonomy): Eukaryota > Viridiplantae > Streptophyta > Magnoliopsida > Poales > Poaceae > Neostapfia > Neostapfia colusana. The sequence continues at coordinate 34,867,026 of JASWHV010000019.1, read as the reverse complement.
TGCTTGAGACCACATTTGGCATGGACCGGGATGGTAAGGCAAATGTGGAGGTTGGTTGTAGCCCCGTCCGTGTCGGTTAAGGACTGTATGTATGCGGCCCTGTTGGACAAGATTGAGCTGTACCGGATATATAGTGGGGTATGAGATCTATGAAACCGATGTAACTCGATGGACCGTGATATAGAAACTCATCCTTCGCGTGGGAATGGCGTTGAGAAGGCGGGAGGTGTAAATCCTCTAGCGGGCAACTTCGACGTGTCCGCGTAGAGGAACATCCTGCTCGGCGCGAAGAGTTTTTCTATGTCGGGGTGTCGTGTGAAAGGTTGCTGCATACAACGTAAGAAAGAGCTCTTGAGAGAGTCTTTCGAGGCAGGTGTCTGTCTCGTGTATTCCGGGTTGTTATTGATTCGAATCACCGTCGCTCGCGGAAGAGGATTGAGCATACTTGCCAACTGCGCCGTGACTTAGTAAGAAGATGAACTAAGTCTCTTAACTTGTTGTTTGTGGATCAATTACTGTATTGGAACCTTGACTGAGGTAGATATAGAGCCAACTAAATTTCATTTCCACCTTAGGCTAGCAACATTGGGATAAGAATTTCTTGTTTGATTGTGGACTTCCGATGTTGTGAGGCGTGAGGACCACTAAAATGAAGGCTATAAGAATCTGAATATAAGGATCAAGTTTAGTCAAGCTGCATTTTGCAAATTCCTATTCCTACTGTCTTACTACCTCTGCATTTAGAGTTGCATGTTTAGGAGTGACGGTTAAGTCTTGCTGAGCCTTAGTGCTCACGGTTGCTTCTGAGTTGTTTTTGCAGGTAGCAGGATGCCTGCTATGAAGAGGGTTGTTCGGTGAGACGATGAACCTCACGGTTTGTTCAACTCATCGGAAACCTAGCCGCTGCCTTTCTTTGGTGAAGCTAGTAGGAAGCGTTCACGGGCTGAACGAATTCTATTCGGCGTAGTTAGGGTCGAGAGTGAGTAGATTGTCCAGTTAGTCTTAATTCCGCTGCGTGTGTACATTATGTTGTAAAAGAAATTATCTTGAGTAACAAAATGGTTCCGTTATGTTCTTATCGTCTTTTCGTGCATGCTGTTGGGTGCCGCATCGCACGGCACCACCCACTGCGATTCCCGGGCCGGGCCTCACAGACGTGGTATCAGAGCCGCATTGGGAATAGCACGCATGAAAAGAGCATATTTTTGAAAACTTAGGAGTATACGAGTGAGGAACGTATAGTATGACCACATAAGGATTATTATTAGCATAGTACTTAAGGTGGCAAGCTAACAGTGTGTTATCATTCAGTATTTCAATTCTGTAACGACGCACCTACGTGAAGGTAAGAATGGTAAGGAACTCCACCGAAAGCGGATCAATTTCGGTTAGCTCACCCATACGAGGAAAGTAGTGTGGGATGTCCCGTTCAGCAATGGACGGGAAGTGAATATGTTTTCTAAGACTCTTCATGTCTTAGAGACATATGAATGGCACTAGCCTCCAGTTCGCAAACCCAGGGGGCAAGAGGAGGAGACCCCATCGTGTGGTTTGTAACACGAAGTGTGTTCTCTAGGACTCTTCATGTCCTATGAGGCATACGAAAGCGCTGTTCCACCAGTGTGCTTTATTGCAAAGGTGTGGAGCCCTCGTTGGGTGGTGAATAACCCGATCATGTACCTTGAGACGTGGCTTGACTCAAGGACGGCCCGTATGGCAATGATACGGGGCGTATGTTTTTCCTACGATATGGACCTGCCTGAAATGATAAACCAATGTGTGCATCATTATTGAGTGATTTTCTGCAGGTACCTTAACCACGTTAGAACATGTCGTGTAGAAAACGTTTGTGAGTGATCGTTTTAGTGCCACCATTTGAGACGTATAAGCCGGTATAACGCCGGTTAGGATTTTAATTTGGTGAGGCAACGTAGTACCGGAATGTGTTTTGAACTGCATGAAAAAGAAGGTTTGAAAAGAAAAAGAGTAAATTTGGAGTCTCGGATTCTATTAGGGGGTAATGAGCTCCTATATTGAACTAAGAGTCAATTGGGAGTATAGATTCATTCACCAAGACTTAGGAATAACCTCCCCTATTTTCGGCTGAATATTTGCTGAAGTTGAACAGGACATAACTTTTGTTTGGTTGAACCAATGGAGGTGAGGGATACATTTCTGGAAAGCTATTGAAGTGTTCTACAACTCTTCAGTAGAACTACAGATTAGAATCACCCTCCAAATGGATCAAATTCTCAGATGAGTGTGAACTATCCAAAAACAGGGCAGACACCAATTTGCTCTCTGGAGATTTCTGTATTTCGACCATAACCTTTTGTAAAAAATCTTCTAAGGGTCAAGTAATACACCGTTGGAAAGCTTGTGATATATGCTATGACTTCGTAGTTCAAAGTTTCTCCAGATTTGGAGTTTAATTTTATGAAATCTTGCGGACAAAACAGCTACTTTCAAAGGAGGTGCTGTCAAAATTGTTCCAGATTTCTGTTAACTTTGAAATATCACAACTTTTGATCCAGAACATATATGAAGGCAAATGAATACTCGTTGGAAAGATATTGAAGTTAACTATACCTTTGATATTCAACTTGAGATATGAAATTGCAATTATCATATTCAAATTCTGTGGTTAAGACCAATTGGTCATTCTGAACAGAGTAGTGCTTATTGCCATTTAGCTTGGGACTTGTTGTGGACAGGGATGTTTTAGACTTCTCTAAGCTCCATAACATGTTCTTGAGTTATTTTTCAGTTTGTCCTACTGTTGGAATTAAGGGTTTGGACAAACTTACTCACGTTTGATAGATTTCAGAATTGTCGAAACCCTGGTTAGATTACGTGTGCTGCATTATTGAAGTGATGCTCTGACGGTTAATGTTTTTGAAGTCAAGTTGAGTTTGAACTTTGAATTTTAACCGTAAATTGCTCATTCTTGCAGCATGGATCGTTCTCACTCCAGGAGTGAGGTTGGTGAGTCGAGTCACGGCGAAAGTAATTCGCCACGACAAGAAGTGCCGACATCATCAATCGAATTGGCGGAAATCTTAGCAAAGATGGCTGAGTCTCTGGATCTGTTGGTGCGACAAATCATACGACAGGAGACACTACAGCAAAATCCTCCGCCAAGCACTTATCTGGATTTTCTAGCAAGACAACCACCGGTTTTCTCGGAAGCAAAAGAACCGTTGGAGTCGGCTCATTGGCTCCAATGTATTGAAGCAAAGTTCGATACGCTTGAGTGCGATGAATATCAGAAGACTCTATTTGCCGCTCAACAACTCCACGGAGCCGCTGGAGCCTGGTGGGCGGAGTACATCGCTACTCTTCCTGAAGGTCATCGAGTGACGTGGGATGAATTCCGGGATGTTTTTCGGGCACGTCACATTTGTTCGGGAATTCTTCGAACAAAGTATCAAGACTTTTTGGAATTAAAGCAAGGAGAAAGGAGTGCATACGAGTACTTCAAAGCGTTTGAAGACTTGATGCAATACGCCACTCATATGGTAGACTCGGAAGCATTGAAGTGTGAATATTTGTTCCGAGGTTTGAATGTCAAACTTAAGGAACAAGTGACCTTGTTCAATAACGGTATTTACAATGAGTTGGTAAATGCCGCTATCATTAAGGAAGACATGCATCTTCATTGCGAAGCGGAACTGAAAAGAAGTATCGCCGGACAGTGACATCGAGGTTCGTCCGAACTATCGAGTGCGATATTACTCGCCAGTTAGGCAACAAATTCAGCCTGTGATGCAACTCTCACAACCACGGCTGGAGTTACTCACTTATGAGCCTCCACCTCAACAGCAGCGGTCAGAAATTATTCGTGCAACCCTACCGCAACCAGCTACGCACGAATTATCTCCACCTCGTGTTAGTAGAGAGCTGAGGATTTCTACAACACGAAACCGTCGTGGTGCTGAGCAGAGTCACACTCGTGTGTTGTCTCAGCAATGCTCAGATCAGCACCTTGAACCTTCACAGAAGAATCTTTCGAAAGCTGGCAGGGTTAATTATATTGCTATTGAGGACATTGCAAAAGGCGAACCAGTTTTGGCGGGCATGTTCACTTTACATGAACAGCCCACTTTCGTGTTATTTGAATCCGGAGCCACCCACAATTTTATTAGCAGAGACTATGTGCTGAAGAATAATCTTCCATTTAGCACAGTTAAGCATCCGTTTCATATCAACTCACCCGGAGGCAAGATATCAACAGATGAGATGGTCTCTCGGGCACCGTTATGTTTGGATGGAAATATCTATCCTACGAGCCTTATCATACTCAAAGGCCAAAGGATTGATATTATCTTGGGGATGTCATGGTTGACAAATTATGGAGCTATCTTTGATATCAGCTCGCGGACTGTCCAACTGAATTCCCCAATACACGGTTTCAACACATTGAATCTTGTGGATCCATCACAACGAATTGCAGCGGTGCATCAGATTGAAGCTCCTAACCTTGAGGATATTCCAGTGGTATGTGAATATCCAGATGTGTTTCCCGAAGACTTGCCGGGCATGCCGCCCGAACGTGATGTAGAGTTCAAGATTGAACTAGCACCGGGAACAAGACCTATTTCTCGGCGACCATATAAAATGGCACCGAAGGAGCTAGCAGAATTGAAGGAGCAGCTTAATGACCTCATGGACAAAGGTTTTATACCCCCAAGTTCATCACCTTGGGGCTGTTCCACACTCTTCGTGAAGAAGAAGGACGAGACTTTGAGACTATGCGTAGATTATCGTCCACTGAATGCTGTCACTATCAAGAATAAGTATCTACTACCGCGCATTGACATTTTGTTCGATCAACTAGTGGGTGCTAAGGTATTTTTCAAGATGGATCTTCGGTCCGGGTATCACCAGATAAAAATCCGGGCAGAAGACGTACCTAAAACGGCGTTCTCGACAAGATATGGTCTTTATGAATATCTTGTCATGCCCTTTGGGTTGACCAATGCTCCGGCTCACTTTATGTATCTCATGAACTCTGTGTTCATGCCGGAGTTAGATAAGTTTGTCGTGGTTTTCATCGATGACATCTTGGTCTATTCAAAGTCAGAAGAAGAACACGCTGAACATTTGCGTATCATACTCCAACGCTTGAGATATCACAAGCTTTATGCAAAGTTCAGTAAATGTGAGTTTTGGATCAGCAAAGTGCCATTTCTTGGGCATATTATTTCAGCGGAAGGCATCACCGTGGACCCAAGTAAAATCGAGCAAGTGCTGAATTGGAAATCTCCAACATCTGTTCATGAAGTGAGGAGTTTCCTAGGTTTAGCGGGTTACTACCAGAGATTCATTCCAAACTTCTCCAAAGTCGCTAAACCTATGACGGAGCTGTCGAAGAAAAGCACCAAATATGATTGGAGCGATTCATGTGAACAAGCTTTTCAAACATTAGTGAAGCATCTCACTACAGCTCCAGTTTTAGCCCAGCCGGACACAACGAAGCCTTTTGATGTCTATTGCAACGCATCCGACATTGGTTTGGGTTGTGTGTTGATGCAAGAAGGATGTGTGGTCGCATATGGATCCCGACAACTCAGGGGTCATGAGCAGAATTACCCGACGCACGACCTTGAACTAGCTGCGGTGGTCTTAGCTTTGAAAATGTGGAGACATTATCTACTAGGCAATCTAGTACATCTCTACACTGACCACAAAAGCTTGAAGTACATCTTCACACAGAAGGAACTGAATATGAGGCAGCGAAGATGGCTAGAATTGATCAAGGACTATGAACTTGAAATTCATTACCATCCGGGCAAAGCGAATGTGGTTGCCGACGCACTTAGTCGGAAAGCCCACGTTCACCATTTAGCCATGGCTACACATGAAGAAGGAGAACCAAGCCTGCACTTAGTTCCCTACGGATCGCTGTTCAACCTCGCTCTTATTCCTACAATCCGAGATGAGATTGTAGAGGCTCAGAAGAGAGACAGGGGTATGTCTCATATCCGGAGGAGAGTGGACAGCGGTGAATTGAAGATGTTCCGCAAGGATGAAGATGGTACTCTATGGTTTAACAACCGTATAGTTGTACCCCGGAACATGAAATTGCGGAGGAAGATACTGGATGAAGCACATTTATCCAAGTACTCCATTCATCCGGGAAGCAATAAGATGTACCAGGACTTGAAATCTAAGTTCTGGTGGACACGGATGAAAAGAGAGATTGCGAAGTACGTATCCGAGTGTGATACGTGTCCGCGGGTTAAAGCCGACCATATGAAGAAAGCCGGACCACTTCAACCGCTGAAGGTTCCAGCATGGAAGTGGGAAGACATAAGTATGGACTTCATCGTCGGTTTACCCATGACCAGCAACAAGCATGATTCTATTTGGGTAATCGTCGATCGTTTGACCAAGACCGCTCATTTTATTCCAGTCCATACTAAATATGTGGCAAAGAAGTATGCGGAGCTGTTCATCTCGAGAATCGTGTGTTTACACGGGGTTCCCCGCACCATCGTGTCTGACCGAGGTGCGTTGTTCGTATCCAGATTTTGGGAGCAACTGCATGCTTCCTTGGGAACCAAGTTAATTCGGAGTTCAGCGTATCATCCGCAAACTGATGGTCAAACGGAGAGGATAAATCACATTCTGGAGGATATGCTACGGGCATGTGTCATCAATCATGGGAAGAATTGGGATGACCATCTACCGTTAGCAGAATTCTCATATAATAACGGTTATCAATCCAGCATCAAGATGGCCCCATATGAAGCTCTTTATGGCCGGAAGTGCCGCACACCACTGAATTGGTGTGAGTCCGGCGAGAGAGTGGTCTACGGGATTGATCTTGTGAATGAAGCCGAGGAACGAGTGCGAGTGATTCAAGCCAATTTAAAGGCTGCTCAATCTCAGCAGAAGAGTTATGCAGACAGAAGACGTCGACCTCTTCACTTCAACATCGGGGACCACGTTTATCTTCGTGTCTCTCTGATGAAAGGGGTTCATCGTTTTGGAGTGAAAGGAAAGCTCGCTCTGCGATTCATCGGGCCGTTTGCTGTCACTGAGATATGCGGACCCGTGGCCTATCGTCTGGAGTTACCGACGTCACTTTCGGGTATTCACAATGTTTTCCACGTCTCTCAGCTGCGGAAATGTCTTAAGTACCCAACCGCAGTTCATATGGAGAACATTGAGGATCTTCAACCGGATCTCACTTATTATGAGTATCCGATACAGATTATCGACGAGAAGACTCGCGCCACAAGAAATCGGACATTGAAATTTTACAAAGTCTTGTGGAGCAACCACACCGCTGATCAAGCCACGTGGGAAAGCGAGGAATTTATCCTTTTAAATTTTCCCGACTTGTTTGTACCATATGTCCAGTAGTCATTCTCCCTTCTTCTTTCTTTTTGTAATCTCGGGACGAGATTCTTTTAAGGGGGAGGAATGTAACAGCCCTAACTTTTGTAAAGTTTGATTTCAACTTATGAAATAAAGTTAAGGCGATAAAAGACTATAATTGTGTCACATGAAATGATGAACACACAAATGGACATGTGAGGGAGTTAAAAATTTTCTCTAGCCCATGCTCAACACATGTTAACCTAGGGGAAATAATTACACTCCTAAAACTCTAACTCATGTGCACCTCCTCTATGAGTAGAGTGGGGGGGGGGGAATTTAAACGCAATTTGAATCTTTTGAAAGGATTTCTATTCAGATTGTCCAAAGGCCTATATGTGAGATCATAGATGCATCTCCCATGTATTCGAGAGCCTAAGTTTCAAATTTGGAGAATTTTAGGTTTCATATACTATTTATTCCGAGGATTAAATGAGGGCACGTTCAAATTCAAACTTAAATTTGAATTTTGAACCAAAAAAACTCAATTTCAAAATCTGGTTTCAGATTTGAGTTCCTCATAATTCGTTTGACCTATACTCCAAATTTGATCAAATTTGGAGCTGGTTTGCTATTTTAAATCGAAATGGGGGAAAAGAGGGAGAATTGTGGCTGTGGACCCCACCGGTCAGTCTCACGAAAGCAGAAACCGACTCAGCCCTGTTCTTCGAGAGCACGACAGCAGCAGCTCGTGCTGGCTACCCCGACGCCACCTCCTCCTTGTTCAGTGGGTGCTGGCGAGCTGCTTCCCCATCCTCATTTCCCCTGCCGTGCTCCCTTTCATCTTATAACCGAAGACAGCCTCGTTGCTTCTCCCGCACTCAGAACAGCGCCCCTCTTCTTCTCCCGATTACACAGCCACCAAGCACCGGATGCTTGAGGTCTCCACAGAAAAAACCTTCGCCCCTGAGTGCTCTAGGCGGCTGTCAACTTCCCTCCGCAATCCTGAGCTCACCGGCGCCTAGAAACGGCAAAGTTTCCACTGTCCCGAACTGAAACTGAAGAAGCTGGAACTGGACGCCGTGGACAGCCCAAACCAGAAGGGATCACGCCCAAGCAAGCCACCCCATCTGTGCACCATCAAGTCTAGTTTCTCATCTCCGAAGCTCAGCCCTAGCCATTGATCACAGAGGGAGAATTTCATGTTTTTCTCCCGGGCGGCAGAAACAGACCTTGAGGTAAGGAATTGTAAAATTCGTCCTCAAATCGTGTTTGTTGGGTCTCAAACTTCACACACAGGATGTTAACTTCCTAGCACACCTCCTCCATCGATTTTAGGCCAAGAAATTGAGTGTAGAGTGAGCAATCTGAGCTCTTTTAGAGGGTATGCCGCTGGACCCTATCGGGCGCACGGTGCCGATAGGTTTAGAGCCCTCTCCAGCTGGTTTAGACCTCATGCCGGTCTTCTACATGACCCCCTGGTGCTGTAGAGCCCAAGAACCGACCCTTTGGTGGAGAATTCACCGTGCAAGACCTCGCCGGAGCCCTAGGGTTTGCTGTGGCCGGTGCGCCCTGTTTCCTGGCGAGTTTCAGCCGCCGGCGACCTCATCAACGTGTTCAACGTGGGGAAATATGGGGGGGGGGGGCGGCCAGCAGGGGGTCTGGAGGTGGCTGGGAACTGGTTTTCCGGTGACCTCACCGGAGGGGGCCGCCACTGGTCTGTTTGGCGCGAGTCTGGAGGTTAGGGATGACAGGTGGGACCCACTGTCAGCATTTAAACATTTTCCAGATTTTCCCACTTTAGTTCAAACTTTGGAGAGCCATAACTTTGTGTAGGAGTGTCCAAAAATTGTGAAACAAATTTTGTTGGATTCCTCTCAAAGATTACTATCCAGGGGTGCAGCCCAATGTTTATGAAAATCCATGGATTTGGCTCATTAATTCATTTAAGCGAAATTTTGTATGAATTTTTACAGGAGTTCTATTTATTGGAAAATTCCCAAATTTGTACAGAACATTCTTCCAAAATTCCTTGAACTCCAGTAAAAATTGCAGAGGCATTGGACACCATTTGCTTGGTCAAATTATGTGTTCATCCCTTATGTCTCTGAAAAATGGGAAAATAAACAGAGACATTTTCAGCTTTTTCCCAATCCTTCTAAAATCCATATCTCCATGTAGGAAACACCAAAAATTGTAAAACCAATTCCTATGGACTCAGGACATTTTTTACTTCACAAAAAGTCTACTTTGCAGCATAGGAAAGCTTAATACCTAGGGGGTAAAGGCAGGTTAGTGAAAATCACATAAGGAATTATTGTGATCACCTTGAGCCATTTCATGAGCTCAATTTTTGTACACTGCCTAAATACCTTCCATAGAGGCTGTGGTTAAATTCTCAGCTTCCTTGGACTTCTGGAACTTGAGCTACCATCTTTTAGGTTTAAGTGTTCATATAATGGACTTAATCACATGGTGATTATTAGTATCTCTTTTCACCCTAGCTTTCATCATCTCTAAGGATGTAGATCCAACAACGGAATCATTTTCTAAATTGCTTTTGAATACATGTGCATAAATCATCTTAATAGCTCACGTGACATCGACGTTCGACGAGGACTCGACTCTACAGCGAGGATCTCCATCTCGTGACGAGTTTGGCGGATTCTCCGGAGGAATACTAACTCCTAGCTTCTAACAAAACCGTTGAGCAAGGCAAGCCCCGGTTTGCATATCGTTACCATTTTAAATTTTGTTTTACTTCACCTCATGGTTATTAGACTTGATATTGTGCATTATGTCTAGGATGATTGAAACCCACTTACATGGCTATTACATCCCTGATTAGAAGGTTTAGTGTAGGCTTTGCCTCGTTGTAGATGCTAGGCTAATGTTGTAGCTAGATCGGTAGAAGTCGAGTAGTAAAAAGTTACTCACGAGAAAGGTCGAGTAATGGAGTTACTCGCGAGAGGTTGATGATAAGAGCACCCTCATGAAAATGAGATGGGGACGGGGATGTTCCTGTAGGATGGAGCGCTCAAGGTTGGTCTCGACCTGCGATGGGTGTGACAATGCTTGAGACCACATTTGGCCTGGACCGGGATGGTAAGGCAAATGTGGAGGTTGGTTGTAGCCCCGTCCGTGTCAGTTAACGACCGTATGTATGCAGCCCTGCTGGACAAGATTGAGCTGTACCGGATATATAGTGGGGTATGGGACCCATGAAACCGATGTAACTCGATGGACCGTGATATAGAAACTCATCCTTCGCGTGGGAATGGCGTTGAGAAGGCGGGAGATGTAAATCCTCTAGCGGGCAACTTCGACGTGTCCGCGTAGAGGAACATCCTGCTCGGCGCGAAGAGTTTTTCTATGTCGGGGTGTCGTGTGAAAGGTTGCTGCATACAACGTAAGAAAGAGCTCTTGAGAGAGTCTTTCGAGGCGGGTGTATGTGTCGTGTATTCCGGGTTGTTATTGATTAGAATCACCGTCGCTCGTGGAAGAGGATTGAGCATACTTGCCCACTGCGCCATGACTTAGTAAGAAGATGAACTAAGTCTCTTAACTTGTTGTTTGTGGATCAATTACTGTATTGGAACCTTGACTGAAGTAGATATAGAGCCAACTAAATTTCATTTCCACCTTAGGCTAGCAACATCGGGATAAGCGTTTCTTGTTTGATTGTGGACTTCCGATGTTGTGAGGCGTGAGGACCACTAAAATGAAGGCTATAAGAATCTGAATATAAGGATCAAGTTTAGTCCAGCTGCATTTTGCAAATTCCTATTCCTACTGTCTTACTACCCCTGCATTTAGAGTTGCATGTTCAGGAGTGACGGTTAAGTCTTGCTGAGCCTTAGTGCTCACGGTTGCTTCTGAGTTGTTTTTGCAGGTAGCAGGATGCCTGCTATGAAGAGGGTTGTTCGGTGAGACGATGAACCTCACGGTTTGTTCAACTCATCGGAAACCTAGCCGCTGCCTTTCTTTGGTGAAGCTAGTAGGAAGCGTTCACGGGCTGAACAACTTCTCTTCGGCGTAGTTAGGGTCGAGAGTGAGTAGATTGTCCAGCTAGTCTTAATTCCGCTGCGTGTGTACATTATGTTGTAAATGAAATTATCTTGAGTAACAAAATGGTTCCGTTATGTTCTTATCGTCTTTTCGTGCATGCTGTTGGGTGCCGCATCGCACGGCACCACCCACTGCGATTCCCGGGCCGGGCCTCACAATCTCACTCAAGTTTCTTTTAGTAGAGACCATGTTTGTGTCATATTGAAGATAAAAGGGTGGTTTACGTGATGACAAAGCGATAGTAACGTCTCGTAGTGACCAAACCTAGTTGTGGTGAGCTCCCAAAGAGGAGGTTCATCAAGTTGGATTAAACTAGCTTGTGTTTGGTCTGGTAATGGTGTAGCTTGTGCAAAGTTATTACATTATCTACATACGAGATGTATCGCATGTTTCATTGTCATTATGTTTTTAGGCCTATTATTATTGGACTGCATGCAATATGTTGCGGGACTGATGTTTATTGTCGTATGGTTTCAGATGGTTCGCACTAGGACCACACACGAGGTTGGTGGCTCTAGCCAACAGGGAGGCAATGACTCCCAGCCACCGGCCTACGACAGCACCCCGTAGCAGCAGCCACCACCGCCGCCTCCGCTTACTCTAGCGGATGTGATTGCGGCACTGGTGGGTGGTCGTGAGGAGCAGACTGACCTGCTCCGCACGATCGTGCAGAATACGTCCCAGGAGGGGGGCGTCAAGACAGAGGGCCTCGTGAGCCCCGTGAGGTGTCGTACTCGGATTTCATGAGTACGCACCCTCCAGTGTTCACAGAAGCTGAAGAACCACTAGAGGCGGACAACGGGCTGCGGACCATCGAGTCCAAGTTCGGGCTGCTCCAATGCACGGAGCGGCAAAAGACTTTGTTCGCAGCCCAGCAACTTCACGGTGCCGCTGGTGCGTGGTGGGCGAATTATGTTGCCTCACGTCCGGCTGGCCATGCCGTGGAGTGGGAAGAGTTCCGGGAGGCATTCCGCGCCTACCATATCCCTCCCGGGATCATGAAGAGGAAGTTCCAAGAATTTTTGGAACTGAAGCAGGGCGGGAGGAGTGCCCATGACTACTCCCGTGCCTTCAACCATCTGGCACAATATGCGTCAGACTACATCTCCACCGAGGAGAAAAAGAGAGAGCACTTCTATCGGGGGTTACACCCCGAAATGAAGACGCATCTCGTGCAATGAAATTGCGGCACCTTCAACGACCTCGTCAATGCCGCGATTATGCAAGAGGATGCTCAGCAGGAGTTGGCAGCTGAGCAGCGGAAGCGCAGCGCTCCACCCAGCGGTGGGAGTTGCGCTCCCCAGAAGTACCGCATGGTGTACCGGACACCATCCGGGCAGCAGTGGCATCCACCGGCGCGACCTCAGCGATTCGGGGGACGTCCTTTTCAAGCACCCCCGTTCCGACCGCCGATGCCACCACCAAGACAGCAGCAGACGGCACCCCGGGCGTTTCCACCGCCACAACACGCCCCGGGTTTCCGTCCACCGATCAGCGGGGGACCGCCCTGTTTCACTTGCTTCACGTGTGGCCAGGCAGGCCATTTCGTGAAGGACTGTCCCGAGGGGCAGCAGAGCAGCGGGCAAGCCCAGTTCCAGGGCGGTGCTCGAGGCCGACCTCCGGTAAAGAAGGTTGGTCAGCGGACTGGGGGCGTCCGCAACCTCGACAATGAGGACGCCCCAGAGGGAGACAACATGCTGGCAGGTACGTTGACTCTCAACAATCAAGCCATCATCATACTTTTTGATTCTGGTGCAACCCACAGCTTTATAAGTGCATCCTATGTGGCGAAGCATCAAATGCAAGTCTTCCCAACCGACTGCACCTATATGATCTGCTCACCGGGAGGGAAGATCTCAGCAAATATGATGATCCCAAAGGCGCCACTGTGCTTAGGTGGGAAACTATATCCCACCACCTTGATAATCCTTATGGGGCAAAAGATTGATGCAATCTTAGGGATGTCATGGCTACAATACCATGGCGCTGTCCTAGAGACTCGGACACGGACGGTTCATTTAAACTCTCCATTCCACCGTCCGCATTCCATCGTGTTAGACACGCCAGTCCGGGAAATTTCAGCAATTAATAATGCTGAAGCTATCAAGTTAGAGGACATCCCTGTAGTCCGGGAGTACCCCGACGTGTTCCCGGATGATCTTCCGGGCATGTCACCTGAGCGGGATGTCGAGTTCAAGATTGAACTTGCACCCGGGACTACGCACATATCACGGAGACCATACAAGATGGCTCCGAACGAGCTGGTTGAATTAAAAGAACAGCTCAATGATTTGTTGATCAAAGGTTTCATTGGGCCGAGTTCCTCGCCTTGGGGATGCTCGGCGCTATTTGTGAAGAAGAAAGATGAAACCTTGAGGCTGTGTGTGGATTACCGGCCGCTCAACACCGTCACCATCAAGAATAAGTACCCACTGCCCCGCATCGACATATTGTTTGATCAACTTGTGGGTGCAAGTGTGTTTTCCAAGATGGACCTTCGCTCTGGATATCATCTGATCAAGATCCGGGCGGAGGATATCCCGAAGACGGCCTTCTCGACGAGATATGGATTATATGAATATCTCGTCATGTCCTTTGGCCTCACAAATGCTCCAGCCCATTTCATGTATCTCATGAACTCGGTGTTCATGCCGGAGCTGGACAAGTTCGTGGTAGTGTTCATCGACGATATCTTGGTTTACTCCAAGACAGAAGCCGAACATGCCGAACACTTGAGGATCATTCTTCAACGATTGCGAGACCACAAGCTCTACGCCAAGTTTAGCAAATGCGAGTTTTGGATCAGCCAACTGCCATTCTTGAGACATATCATCTCAGCAGAAGGCATTGCGGTTGACCCAAGCAAGATAGAGCAAGTGCTGAAATGGAAAGCTCCCACTTCAGTTCATGAAGTCAGAAGCTTCCTCGGGTTAGCGGGATACTATCAGAGATTCATTCCAAGATTCTCCAAGCTCGCTAAACCGATGACAGAATTGCTGAAGAAGGGGACGAAATATGTTTGGAACACGGCGTGTGAAGGAGCATTCCAAACATTGGTGAAGCATCTCACCACAGCCCCGGTCTTAGCTCAGCCGGATACAACAAAACCCTTCGACGTGTATTGTGACGCGTCCAGTATTGGGCTCGGCTGCGTGTTGATGCAGGAAAGACGTGTGGTCGCATATGGCTCACGCCAACTTTGGAACCATGAGCAGCATTATCCCACTCATGATCTTGAGCTTGCTGCAGTGGTTTTGGCGCTGAAAATGTGGAGGCACTATCTCCTGGGGAATCTGGTGCATCTCTACACCGACCACAAGAGCTTGAAATACATTTTCACCCAGAAGGAGCTGAACATGAGGCAAAGGAGGTGGTTAGAATTGATCAAAGATTATGAAATTGAGATCCATTACCACCTCGGAAAGGCGAATGTGGTTGCCGACGCGCTGAGTCGAAAATCACATGTCCATAACCTCACCATTACACCGGTGGAGGAGGAAGAGCTGAGTTTATACTGGGTTCCCTATGGATCGCTGTACAACCTTGCCCTCTCTCCTACCATCAGGGAGGACATCATTGCAGCTCAGAAGGTTGACAAGGGTATGGCACATCTCCGGAGACGGATAGACAATGGGGAGATCAAATGTTTCCGGAAAGATGATGAGGGGACGCTATGGTTTAATGACCGCATAGTCGTACCCCGAGATATGGAGTTGAGGAAAAAGATCCTCAATGAAGCTCACTTGTCTAAATACTTCATTCATCCGGGCAGCAACAAAATGTACCAAGATTTGAAAAAGAAATTTTGGTGGACACGGATGAAGCGGGAGGTAGCGAAGTACGTATCCGAGTGCGATACGTGTAGACGAGTGAAAGCTGATCATATGAGGAAATCAGGGCTGTTGCAACCCCTGAAAATTCCAGCATGGAAATGGGAAGATGTGAGCATGGATTTCATTGTGGGATTACCCTTAACATCCAATAAACATGTTTCCATTTGGATGATCGTTGACCGACTAACCAAGTCAGCTCACTTCATCCCCGTGCATACACATTTCCATGCCAACAGATATGCGGAGTTATATATCACCAGGATCCTATGCTTACATGGCGTACCCAAGACCATAGTCTCAGACCGAGGTGCATTGTTTGTATCTCGCTTTTGGGAGCATTTGCATTCTGCATTGGGTACTAAACTGATTAGAAGCTCCGCCTACCACCCTCAGACAGATGGCCAAACAGAGAGGGTGAATCAGGTTCTGGAAGACATGTTGAGAGCATGTGCCATCCACCATGGTAGGAACTGGGATGATCACCTACCATTGGCGGAATTCTCGTACAACAATGACTATCAGGCGAGTATCAAGATGGCACCCTATGAAGCTCTCTACGGTCGCAAATGCCGCACCCCATTAAATTGGTGCGAGTCCGGTGAAAAGGTCACATTCGGGGTTGATGTGGTGAACGACGCCGAAGAGCGCGTTCGGGCGATTCAAGCTAACTTGAAGGCCGCTCAATCCCGACAGAAGAGCTACGCTGATAAGAGGCGAAGACCGTTGCACTTTGACGTTGGTGAACACGTGTATCTCCGCGTGTCTCCGATCAAGGGCGTGCACCGGTTCGGTGTGAAGGGGAAGCTCGCTCCCCGTTTCGTTGGACCCTATGCTATCACCGAGAAGTGCGGACCAGCGGCGTATCGATTGGAGCTACCGGCATCCCTTGCTGGTGTCCATGATGTTTTCCATGTTTCGCAACTGCGAAAATGTTTAAAGCATACAGCTGCTGTTCCTACTGAAGACATCGACGATCTGAAACCGGATTTGACATATGATGAGTATCCGGTGGAAATTCTTGATGAGAAAGCACGAACCACGCGTAGCAGAACGTTGTGGTTCAAAAAAATACTCTGGAGCAACCACACCGCCGAAGAAGCGACGTGGGAGAGCGAGGAATTCCTTCGCTCAAATTACCCAGAGTTCATGGCATCTCAACATGGGTAAGTCCCTAATACATCGCTGTCTCTTCTTTTATAATCTCGGGACGAGATTCTTTTAAGGGGCGAGGGATGTAAAAGCCCAAGAAAAAGGGACTTGCAAAAACTTTTCATCACCTCACAACACCACAGTTTTGTGGTGAATATCTTGTGAAGAATTGTGAAGAGCAAGTAACCTCCATCAAGAGGGTATTAGTTCAAACTTTCTACATATATGATAACACATGAGAGGGGGATTCAAAACTGTTGCATTCAAATTCATGGTTGCAGCAGCTAACACAAGGATCAAAGTGCATATTTGAATTCCTTAGGTCCAAATCAGTGGGGAGGCAAAGTTTCAATAATTTTTGAAAAGGTTTGCTACCCATTTTTCCAAAAAGGATCCAAATGTGCAAAGAATTCAAATATACATTTGAATTTGGGGGAAATTTGACCAACCATGCAAATGTAGGTCAGTTTGAAACTCCAAACATTTGAATTCATCCCTTGCCAAGTTTTGGAGATCTTTTGAGGGGTGGGGGAGCACTGACAAGTGGGACCCACATGTCATTGGGGAGGTTAAAATTGCACAAAGATCAATAGCCTTAGGGGCTAAGTGTTGCACTCGGAACAGAGCCGAGGCTCCACCGTGACTCACCGAGAAGCGCCGGGCACCACCTCCTGCTCCTCCCTCCCATGCTGGCGAGCTCCTCGTGGGGGCCTTAACTCTCAGCCGTGCCTCAGCGAGCCACAGCACCGAGAGACCGATAATAACCGGCGAATTTCGCAAAACACTTCCAGCCGGTGCAGAACCACCCTCTGGTAAGAAAACCGTGAATTCCCGATGTAGACTCGCTTAGAGCACATCATACTGCACTCACAGGAGCTAGACTTGACGGCACCCAAGTTCACTTCGCAACCCTAGCTGGATTTTGGCTGTAGCCACCGTATTTTCCGGTTTTCCCACTGCAGATATGGCGGGAAGGGTCGGGCTCACGGTGACAGCTAGGTTAGAGCTCTTCCCAAGCCTTTTCGTGGCCCTGTCGACCTTCCCTGAGATACCCCGGTGATGAAGAACCATACCACCGATGTTTTGGCGGGCTAAGATGGCCGGGCGACGTGACCGAAGGGTTGCCGAGACACTGCACCATCGCCGGCTAGGTTGGAGCCACCGCCGGTCGGGGTAGAGGGAGCCAGCATGTTCAGCAGGTGGAACTAGGCCCTGGCGGCAAGGGAGAGCTCGAGAGTCGGCCGGGCGGCAAGTATCAGCGTGTCTCCAGCGAGCCCGGCGGCGCGCGGGCGCGGGAACGCGAGGAGGAAGACGACCCGCGGGCCCCACGTGTCAGCGATGGGAAGTTTAAAACCCAGATCTACTGCGGCCCCCGGGATCAAGTGTGACTGCGCGGGAAGGGGTCTGTAGCCCCATGTGGCTCGGCTCCAGCGGTGACACGTGTGTGTCGGGCCCGCGGTCAGAGTTTAAATTTTTCCCTGGTTTATTTAGAATTTCAGATTTAGTTCAAACTTTAGAACCCCATAACTTTTGCTAGGAAGCTCCAAATTTAGTGATTCAAATTGGGTTGGATTCATCTTGCCTAGCTCTGTCCAAATAGACAACCCAATATGTCTGAAACCCGTTAATTAAATCTGGAAAATTCTTTAAACTTTTCAGCAAAAGAATTTTAGAGGGAGTTTGGTTCATCCAAAAATCCTCAAATTTTGCCAGAATTTTCTTTAGGATGTTAGTGAACCCCTGTAAAAGTTTCAGAACATTTGGAGCTGATTTGATCAGAGCAATTCAAATTTGAAGGTGCTGTGTTCATTTCAATACAGAAACATTTTCAGAGAATTTCCAAAACTTGGAAATTCAGTTCTGGGCAAATCTTAGCTCCAAAAATGTTAGAAAAATTCATGCAAACTCTATGAGCTATAATTGAAATTATAGTTCACTAAGTTGGGCATGAACAGGGGTGTTACCTCAGAATAAATTCTTCTTTGCTTATTTGCTAAAAGAATCATTCTGAACAAACCACTCAATGGAAAGTGCTAAATTTTGATCCAGAGAGTTGTCTTGTGACAAGGGGCTGACACAAAAATTCTCAGCTCCATTGGAGGTCTGGATCACCCCTATTCTGTGGTACCACTTGTGGGATTAATATGGAAGAGGGGGAAACAACTTAGCACTTAATCATGTGCATAGGTCCAAACCCAAACCACTAAACCCCAGTTTCATTTTAAATTCTTGAACAGAGTTCCAGTTGTTAGAAACTGGTTATTAGAACTAATAGCACAAGCATTACAATAAACTTATGTGCATAACCATTAACATGTAGTATTACATTAATGTGTAGTCGCTGAAGGCGAAGAGACTCCGGAAGTGCTGGACTTCCTTCGTCCGGACGAAGACTTAACCCCTGACCAGCAGCAACAAGGCAAGCCCCAGTTTGCATTAAACTATTTTTCAAGTTTTGCTTTATGAACACTTAGTATGAAGTATGGATGTGCATTAGGTGTAGGATGAATGTTATCCCACTTGCATAACCAGAATTTTTCCATAAGTGAGGGTAGTGTCTAAGACCCCGAGTAGACAAGCTATGCTTAGTGATTCATAGGACTTCGGTACAAGTCGAGTAGTTGGAATCTACTCGCGAGATAGGATTGGGACACATGGGTTCGGTTGAGTGATGTGAGATCACTTTAGTAATGAAAATGAGACTAGGCAGGGGCTAGGGCGCAACAAGAAGAAGTCTTGTGTGCGCGGCCCTGTCCGTGTCGATTGAGGACCGATCCGTGTGCGGCCCACGCTGATGAAGTTTGAGCGTACCGAAGGCATATCGGATATATGGGCCCCGATAAACCGATGTAGCCTAAACCTCCGGGCGTTGAGGCATAGCACACCGATTTATAGGTGTAGGTTTAGGGCAGCAAGGTGGAAATCTGCCAACGGGCATAGAGAGATGCTCCGTGTGGGGAACCTCCTGCTCGTTTCAGTGCGACCGGTTCGACGTTTATGCTGTTGGGTGAAAGGTTGTCCCGTACGACATCGAGTGAGCATGTTGTGCAGCTCCACGGGTGGGCGTACGTGACGTGCTCTTTGGGTTTCCCTGCAGGTGTATATCGAGTCGATTCGCCATTCCTCACGGTAAAGAGTACCACTTGGTCACTGAGTCGTGACGTAGACTAATGTATGAAATATGATGATTCAATATTGCTGATTGATTGTATTGCTACATGTGTGCCACCAAAGACTGCCTACTAAATTTCAGATTCCTGAACTGTTAACTTGTTGCTAAAAGATGAATTAAGGGTGAACTTATAGGCGTGTCCATTTGCTGCAATGTAACTATCCTATGTGCTTTGTACACCTCATGTAGAGTTTCATGCTTAGGTGAGTCGGTTAAGTCTTGTTGAGCCTTCGCGCTCACGGTTGCTGCTTAAGTGTTTTTCAGGTGAGGAGCCACCCACGGACTCGGAGTACGAGTCCACCGGCGAGGGTTACCCTCCATCGGGGACCACGGCTGAGTGGGAGCCGTACACGCCGCGCTGAGCTGAGGAGTGCAGCTAGTGTGGGTTGCCCTAGGGCTGGGCAACCGACTTTTGCTAGGTAGGCGGGCGTGAGTTGTAGAATACTAGACTTCCGCTGTGTAATAAAGACAATAGTTTGTAACTGAGTATTGTACCTTTCTGTACAGTTCACTTTGTTTTCCCATGTAATATAATGTGTCCTTATGACGTGTGCTGTCGGGTGTCGCATCGTGCGACATCACCCTCTGCGATCCTGGATGAGCGGATCCCGGTCCGCCACACCAGTCGACGATCACCCACACAGAATCATGCTTCTGAAAAGTGAGGGGTAAACCGACGATGAAGTCCATGCTCACATCTTCCCACTTCCAGGCATGAACGCCCAGTGGTTGTAGCAGTCCCGGTTTCCGCATATGATCTGCCTTCACCCTTCGACATGTATCACACTCGGACACGTACTTCCCGATTTCCCGCTTCATCCGTGTCCACCAAAACTTGCTTCTGAGCTCTTGATACATTTTGTTGCTTCCGGGGTGAATAGAAAATTTTGATAAATGAGCCTCATCAAAAATTTTCTTCCGTAGCTCCGGGTTACGGGGTACGACGATCCGGTCCTTGAACCATAGGACGCCGTCTCCGTCCTTCCGGAAACATTTCAGCTCCCCACTGTCTACACGTCTCCGCAAATGCGACATTCCCTTGTCATGTTTCTGAGCTGCCGCTATCTCTTCACGGATGGTGGGGATCAAAGCTAGGTTGTAGAGAGCTCCATGTGGAATCACATGTAGTGGTGGTTCACTCTCTTCCAACGGTGTGATGGTCAGATTGTTGACGTGCGACTTGCGGCTCAGTGCATCTGCCACTACGTTTGCCTTGCCCGGATTATAATGGATCTCTATTTCATAATCCTTTATCAATTCTAACCATCTTCGCTGCCTCATGTTCAGCTCCTTCTGAGTGAATATGTACTTGAGGCTCTTGTGGTCGGTATATAAATGTACGAGGTTACCGAGTAGATAGTGCCTCCACATTTTCAGTGCAAGTACCACAGCAGCGAGCTCCAAGTCGTGAGTTGGATAATTTTGCTCGTGGTTTCTAAGCTGCCGTGATCCATACGCGACCACTCTCCGGTCTTGCATCACCACACATCCGAGCCCAATGCCGGATGCATCGCAGTACACATCGAATGGTTTTGTTGTGTCTGGCTGCGCCAAAACCGGTGCTGATGTCAGGTGCTTCACTAAAGCCTTGAATGCTGCTTCACACGCTGGACCCCAAACATATTTGGTAGCCTTCTTCAGCAGCTCCGTCATAGGCTTGGCAATCTTCGAGAAGATCGGAATGAACCTCCGATAATATCCCGTGAGTCCGAGGAAACTCCGTACCTCGTGAACAGTCCTCGGGGATTTCCAATTCAGCACTTGAGTGATCTTGCTCGGGTCTACAGCAATACCCTCCGCTGAGATGATATGCCCGAGAAAAGGCACTTGCGATATCCAGAACTCGCATTTGCTGAATTTCGCGTATAGCTTGTGATCCCGCAGCCGTTGCAAGACTATACGCAGATGCTCCTTGTGATCTTCCTCCGACATGGAATATACCAATATGTCATCGATGAAGACCACGACAAACTTGTCCAGCTCCGGCATGAATACCGAATTCATTAAATACATGAAGCCGGAGCGTTGGTGAGGCCGAAGGACATGACCAGGTACTCATAAAGTCCTTACCTCGTCGAGAAAGCCGTCTTCGGAATATCCTCAGCCCTTATCTTAATCTGATGGTACTCGGATCTTAAATCCATCTTGGAAAAGATCTTTGCTTCGACCAACTGATCAAACAACATGTCGATCCATGGCAACGGGTACTTGTTCTTGATGGTTACGGCATTTAAGGGACGATAGTCCACGCAAAGCCGCAATGTCTCATCCTTCTTCTTTACAAATAATGCCGAACAGCCCCATGGCGAGGAGCTCGGCCTAATAAAACCCTTCTCCAGGAGGTCCCTTAGCTGAGTCTTCAGCTCAGCCAATTCCTTGGGCGCCATCTTGTACGGCCTTCAGGATATTGGCATGGTTCCTGGTGCAAGTTCAATCTTGAACTCTACCTCTCTATCGGGTGGCATCCCCGGTAAATCATCCGGGAACACGTCAGGGAACTCTCGGACCACTGGAATATCTTCCAATCTGATGGTGGTGGACTGATAGACACTTGGAAGTTTTATTTCTAGACTGTCCAGAAATAAGGAGTGAGATCCGTGCACTTCTGAGTTTAAGTGCACGACTCGAAGGACGGTGTCTAAAACAGCGCCGTGGCGGGTTAACCACGACATCCCTAGGATGACATCGACCTTTTGTCCCTCTAAGATTATGAGAGACGTAGGGTAGACTCTACCCGCTAAGAATAATGGTGCTTTGGAAACCATTACGCTTGCTGAAATCTTTCCACCCGGTGAACAGATCAAGTATGGACTATCGGTGGGTAGTATTTGCCAGCTATGTTTAGCAATGAAAGCTTGGCTAATAAAATTATGCGTGGCGCCTGAATCGAACAATACTATGGTGGGATGCTGGTGGAGTTGGAACATACCCGCAAGGATTGGCTCACCCTCCGGCACGTCCTCTATGGCAAGTTGGTGGATGGTGCCAGGCCTCGGGTTTGCCCGCCGCGCATTAGTAGGGTTCCGGGGCTGATTCCTCCCCGGAAGTTGTGGTGCAACTCCGCCGCCTTGCCTCTCCGGACAACTGCTAGCGAAGTGTCCTGGCCGACCACATTTGTAGCATGTGGCCGCCGCTTGTCCGGTGCTTGGGGGACGAAAGCCCGGCATGCGCTGCTGAGGTGCATACGCACGCGGCATCGCCTGCTGCTGCTGTTGTTGTTGCGGAGGTGGTGCTGGCAGTGCCGGCCTGAATGCTGGTGAAGAGTACGGCCGACTGCGGAACGGCATCAACCTCTGGGGTGGCTGCCAGCATGGACCTGATGGTGGGCGATTCACCGCCGAAACTTCTGAGAAGGACCACCTCCTTCTCCACTGCTTTGCGGCGCGCTTCGCTTTCTCTCCGCTGCCGCTAACTCCTTGCCTGAGTCCTCCTGGACAATCGCAGCATCAATGATGTCGTTGAGGCTGCCGCGATTGAACATCGCCAATTTGTCCTTCAGGAGCGGGTTAAGCCCCTGGTAAAAGTGGTCCCGCCGCATCTCGTCGGTATCGGTGTGATACGACGCGTAGAGCACGAGATCATTGAACGCCCTGGAGTATTCCAGCGCGTTCCGGCTCCCTTGCTGCAGGTGTAGAAACTCCTGCGTCTTCCTCTTCATCAGACCCGGTGGTACGTGATAGGCCCTGAAGGCCGTCCGGAACTCCACCCAGGTCATAACTCGGTCGGTGGGCTGTGAAGCACAGAAGTTTGCCCACCACGCGCTCGCGGATCCTTGGAGCTGCTGGACCACGAACTGAGTCTTGCGCTGCTCACTTATTTGGAGTAGCCTGATCTTCATCTCTATTGCGCGGAGCCAGTTGTCCGCGTCGAGAGGTTCATCCGCCCTTGAGAATACCGGGGGATGAGTCACTAGGAAGTCGGAGTAGGAGCTCTGTTGACACTCCTCACGATCTTGACGTCTCTCTGGGCGAGATGTATTGGCGATGAGAGTTTGCAGCAACTCCGTGTGCTGCTGATGAGAACCCGCCATTGCCGTGACAATGTTGGCCAATGTAACCATTGGCAGTGGCGGTGGCGGTGTTTGCTGTTGCTGTTGCTGCTGCTGTCCCGAGGAGTCCTCGGGAGGCGGTTAGGAGGTCTCTCCCCGTTGGCTAGTACCCCCAACGTCCAGGTTGGCACGAGTACGAGTCATTCTGAAATTCAAAACAGCAGCGATTAGCACATGTCATACTTAAAATTCCATATGCAACAGTAGGTATTGAAGTGACACATGAATAATTTGCACAACATTCACATATATTGATAAAGCATAAACTTTATACAAGATACATTACTCTCGGGTCTCCGAGAAGTCGTGCTCATGTCGTCACTACCTATACATACGCTACTGCCTACACGTTATGTCACCGATTACAAAAGTTTGGGTCATACTACCCTGGTTGCCCTACTTGGCAACGGTAACCACTACTCGGAGTAGTACTCGACCTCCTGCGGGTCGTCCTCCTCCTCCGGTACCTCTGCTGGTGGCTCCGGATCTACCACCTTTTCTCCCATCTCGGGTTCTCCCATTGCCGGAAGACCCAAGACCACTGGTATGCCCAACACCGGAGGTACGAGGTCCTGCAATGCATGCACCTCGTCCATGGCCTGGTTGTAGTCTTATTCCCAGCCTTGTCCTTCTTCCATAGCGTCGCCCCGCTCTTGAGCAAGGTCCTCATTCTGCTGGGTTAGGGTCTGCACCAGCTCTTGCAACGCCGCGATGTCGACACGGCTTTTCTTCTTCGCCTTCTTCAGACGATGCAACTGATTATGCTGTTCATTCAGTCGCTTGATCGTCGGAAGGAGCACATTGCGGAGTGCACTGTGAGCACTCTCGAAATGGTCTCCACGGCTTGTGCTCTCCTTGAGCCTTGCGGCGAGATGCTCCGTATGAACAGCTTGGCTGTCCATCACGGCGTTTCCCGCCCTCATCTGGAGGCTGAGGTTTGCCTCCGCGGGGTTGTACCTTGGGCAACTTGGGTTTGTCTCCTCCCGGTACCTCCCTTCCCACACATGATGAGCCCGTCCCTCCACCGGAACGAGCGTGTATGGAGTGCCCTCCATCGCTCTCACGTGTAGCTGGCAGAAACGTGACATGGTGTCACGGGCTGCCACTTGCCACATCCCTTCCGGTTGTCTACCTCTCACCGTGACGGTGAACGGCACCCAACCGGGTGGTGTAGGTCCTGTAGGGACTTCGACATGGATTGTCCATGTCTTGTGCCCCTCCTCGCCTTCTCCCTTGGCGAAGTACTGCGGCATTTGGTTGTACCCGAAATATTGAAGCATCTGCCTCAATGCTTCCGAATAGCCGCTGTGGTGAGAACAGTGAGATTCCACCCACCCATTCTCGAGCTGTTTATCCGCTGTCATCTGTAAAAATATATTTGAGACATGTCAAATATTTATTTGAACAGTAAACCATTGAGTTATAACATAAAACATGTCATTGAACCCATAAAACTTGGAAACATAGTTCAAATTTACATAAATTTGACTACTGATCTGCTGTCCAACATGACAGCCCTGACCAGTTTCCATTTCAACCTGATTTAGGCCATGCTAAAGGCAAAACCAATTCTGGAGCTCAAACATCAAAGTTAAAGCTAAATTCCATCGCTTTCCAGAAAGTATTTGCTTGGCCTAAGATCTGTCCTGGTTCAAAAGTTATGAGTTGTCAAAGTTAACAGAATTTCTGGAGAAAATCGGACAGTACCTCCCTGCTTTAGGCACTGATTTGATCCAAGAATTCCAGTTAATTCTGCTCCCAATCTGACAAAACTTTCTGTTGCAAAGTTGTAACCCATGTTATAAGCTTTCCAGAACTACCTCATTTTCTATTTTTGGATTTTAATGCAGGAAGTTATACTCAATTTCCAGAGAGTTTACAGAAAGTCTTTGCTCTGCCCTGTTTTCTGGACAGTTTCAATTCTACTGCATTTTTCGATTGGTTAAGGGATAAAACACCTCTGGACCTACACAGAAAAGTTGTAAAAATCTTCCAAGGCTTTCCCGAAATGTATCATATGACCCCAACCTCGAAAGAACTCAACCTCTAACCTCTGATTAACTTCAGCTTGATTCAGCTGAAAACAGAGTGCTCTGTCCTTAACAACCTATAAGTTGAAAACTTGTTAACTTTGGATATCCTGATTAAGGGAAGGAGTTACATCAAGTTTTACTGCTTTGGATTAAAAACCTTCAAGTTTTACAATGAAGTTGTTCATTTAGTGGGGTGTGACGTCGATGCGTCACTAGAGCATGTCGGTACTACGTCCTCACAAAGAAAAACCTATACCGGACTTAGCCGGCTTCGTTAATTCAGTGGCACTAAGCATCTCTCGCACACGGATGCTACACGTCTACCGTTTCAAGGTTAGACTACCTTCAAATAACTCAAGCAATCGTCAGACTCGGCTGCACACCGAGTCCGGTATCCATACAGTTCGTACACCTGGCCGTCATCACTCGCCCGGATGTTCTAAAGCCAAACACGCCTTGAGCTATGTGTTCACGTTTCAGACCACGTGATGGGGTATCCCAAATTGCACCACGCACGCCAGGGACAGACGTTGCTCGAATACCCCAAACGACAAGAAGAGTCGTAAGGATACCAAAGCAGGTCGGGTTACCTGCCACCCGTGAGGCTCCACCCTTCAGCTTGTGCGCACTGGTGGACAGCGCTTACGTGCACCCCCCAAGACATAAACGTCCCGAGATGCACAATTTTCTGACATAATCAAATAGGTTAGTATGCCACTTTATATACACTAATAACATCCTTATATGGGCTACTAACTCGTTCCTCACTGGATTTTTGAAAAAGATGACCTTTTTAGTGCGTTAAGCCTCAAGCGATCTCTGATACCAATGCTGACACGACCCCACGGTCTTGTCGAGCCAGGATCACGCTGAGGGGTGCTGCGTTGCACAGCACCGGATAACACACGTCAAAGGTACAAAGCGGAAGCAAAACTTTTATTACATAAAGTGGTTTATGAACATTTTTACATCAAAATATGTCCAGTCTACACTCACGGGCGTAGATTATGCATCAAGTTCACGTTCAGCCCGTGAACGTGTCCTTGCTAGCACACACACGCACACTAACACTGTGGCGTGCACGACTCCCACTCGACGGGGTTCCCCTCCTGGGGTTCCGTCTCCTCTTCGGGAGTCCCTTCCTCATAGAACCCTGCAAAAGCTTCAGACACAAGCAGTGAGCACGAAGGCTCAGCAAGACTGACCCATCTCTCCTAAACATGGAACTTCTACATGAGGGGTAATAGGTGCATGAGATAAAACAAGTTGCAAAGGACTCGCCTAATTAGTGGAACCTTACTTTCAAGTTTTAGCAGCAGGTGGTAGAGAACCTTACGCTAAGGCACATGAGAGAGCCGCAA
Organism: Neostapfia colusana; assembly: GCA_030760725.1. Classification (NCBI taxonomy): domain Eukaryota; kingdom Viridiplantae; phylum Streptophyta; class Magnoliopsida; order Poales; family Poaceae; genus Neostapfia; species Neostapfia colusana. The sequence continues at coordinate 34,840,036 of JASWHV010000019.1, read as the reverse complement.
TCAAACAAGAAACGCATTTCTCTCATGTACTTTGCCCAAAGTTGAAAAGAACTTTAGTTAGCTCTAGACTACAGCAAATCATTAGCAATCAAGTCCATCTTTCAATCAGCAACGTTTTAACATGTAACTAGCCTGTTCTTTCTACGTCACGGTACAGTGAACAAGTGGTACTCACTGACCGTGAGGGACGGCGATTATAATCGATTTACACCTGCAGGGTTACCCGAATAACCCGTCACGTACGCCCGTACTCGATGTTGCCTACAGCAACCATCACGGGCGCCGTACGCAACCACCTTTCGTCCGTCAGCCAAATATTGAACCGGTCCCATCGTCCTGAGCAAGAGGTCTATGAACGCGCATCTCCGTGCCGCCAACCGATTTACACCTCAAGCTCTCAACCTAACCTCTGAACGACGGGCAATGCCTCAATACCCAGCTACCCGAGTTACATCGGTTTCCTGGTTCCCATATAGCCGGTAGGTCTTCGGTACTGTTCTAGCTTGTTCAACAGGCCCGCACACAGCTCGGTTCTCAATCGACACAAGCGGAGCTATAGCACACAGGCCCCAAAGTCCTGCTGCCCCACTCTCCGCTCGGTCTCATTTTTCTTGCCATGTGTATCATGTGCTATCTCTACCCGAGTCGAGTGCCTCTAGCCTATGCTCGCGAGTAGTTCCAACTACTCGACTTGTACCGAATCCTACACTATCTTAGCATTGCAGTAGCTAACGGGGTTTTCAATCCTAATCCCAACCCATGGTTTTCTTGGCTACGCAGTTGGGTTTCCAAACAAGACTCTAATGAAGGAATAATGGTATTCAAGTATGTGCTCAAAACAATAAAAACTTGTAAAAAGGTTAATGCAAACCGGAGCTTGCCTTGCTGCTCTTGGTCGTAGGCTAGCTGCTCTTCCGGAGTAACAAAGTCTAGGACTTCGGGTTCCTCCTCGACCTTAGCGACTAAATGATATAAGAAGTATATATATTAATTTGAATGCATTTGAATTGAATTTAAACTTGTGAAGGTTGTAAGTCTTACTAGACAGACCCAATGACTGTGAAACTTTTACTGTGGCTTGGTTACAACCTAAACAGAGATTTGGTCAAGTTTTAGTTGCAGCAAGGCTCATTTGAGCCCTCCACAATTAATTATGTCCTTGACATTAATTGGAACTCTTAGGGTGCCCTAGGGATTTTCATGGAACAAGCCATGACTTTCTGAAAACTAGATTTTCAGAGGGTTCTAATGGGGTTGGTCTCACTTAATTTGAAGGTTCCTAGCTAAAGATATGAGCTAAACAATTTCAGAGAAAATTCTGAAAATGTTTCTGAACATTTTCTATTTTCTCTGGAACAGTTTCACTAATCACACCATTAGGTGGATCAAATTAGCTCAAATGGAGCTGAAATTTTTATGGTAGTTCAAGGATATTTTGGTGAACATCCCAGCAAAATTTCAGAATTTTCCTCTAAAGGATTCTCCAGTTAAAATTCCAAACATTTTAAATTTTCAGGAATTAATTCTGGAAAAATAAGGATTTTCGTGAAGTGAAACTTGATTTGCTGGAAAGTACTCAGAGAGCTGAATCCAACAAAATTTGGTTCACTTGATTTGGAGCTTCCTAGCCAAAGTTATGAGGACTTGAAGTTTGAACTAAAACTGAAAATCGGGGAAAAGTTTAAATCTCTGCCAGTGGGCCCCGCATACAGTGCGTTGTCTCCCTCCTCGCGCCAACTGTTCGGCAGCGGCGGTTTCCGGCGATCTTCGCCGGAATTGAGTTCCCGGCCACCTCTGGCCCGAAACTCGCCGCCTGCCCCTTTCCTGACCTCCTGGACTCAATGGTGGGCTCGCCGGCCGCCGGCGATGACCGGAAACCCGCGCGCACCGGTGACAGCACCTGCTAGGGTTCCGGTGAAGTCGGTTTTGCTATGCTGTGCACCAAATCGATCAAAAATTGGGTGGATAGCATCAGTGGAGCACGGGGAACATGAACCAGGGCTGGGTGGAAGCTAGAAATGCCGGCAACTATGCTCTCAACGGTGAGCCGAGGTGCTCAGCCATGGCGGCGGGGAAAACGTCCATATCATGGCCGATTCTTGATGGTTTTCTATGATTCCAGTTCAAGCGTGGGCGCTAACATGCGTAGAAGCTACTAGGTAACGGGCTTGCCCAACCCTAGCGTGTAGAGCACGAATTTCACTCGAAGGTGAGCTCGGTTCCTATGAACTGGCCGAGAGCAAATTTGGAAATTCTTGGCCGAGGGTTGATCAATCGCCAAACGGCTTTCGGCTACTCCATCTGCATACAATCACGCACCTTTCTTGTGTAGAGAAGTGGACGTGACAACGGCTGTGTTGTGCTGTCACGAGAGCCCGATCGGCGGCGATGCTTGGTCCGCCGGAGAAGAGGCCCGGTGTAGCTCGAGGACGCCTGCTCACTGGCCAACACGGGGTCTAGGAGGTTGCTCACGATCTCCCGGTGCCGTTTTGCTGCGGAGGAGGCTGTGCTCCCCAGTGATCGGACTGATCAAGCGCAAGATCGGGAGGCGGCGGTCTGCAGTGGAGCTCGGGTGGAAAAACAGACCGAGCGCGTCGGGAACTCGGGAGATAAGCGATGGGAGCACGCTGGGGAGGGGATAAGAAGCCCGGCAACTGGTCTCCGGCTAGGGGCACGCAGCAGGAGCTGGCGCCGGCTGCCCCTCGGTGGCGCGCGCGCACTGCACCCAGGAACCGAGTGTGCTGAGTTTCAGTCGGTTTGATTTGAACCAGTGGCTGACATGTGGGTCCCACTTTCAATTTTAACCTCTGAACTTAACTCCAATTCACTGTTGTAAACAGTAGTTCCCACAAAGCCCATGGTGATTTGAATTATCTACCCTTGAGCCATTTGAATTGGTTAGAATTCAAATTGGGTTTGGTTTGAATAAATTTCAGCACATGTTCAGTTTGAAATTCAAATAAAGTTTGAATTTGCTCCACTTAGCTCATGTCAAGCTCAACTCCAAATGGAGTGAAAATTGGTGTGTGAGCTCACAAAAATGTGCTGAGTAAGAATATGCCTCCCACTTTTGAATTTATGGGATCAAAACAGTTTGAATTTGAATTTGAGTTCAAACTGCCCCCTTCCTAGCTATACCCAAAATGACCTCAAAAAGGTTTTGAATTTGGGTGAAACTTGGCATGGACATTCCTAGCAATGTGTAGGAGTTTTCCCAATGCCCAGCCCCTATATGATGTATGTGGGAAATGTCACTTTTACACTTTGTGAGTTTGTTTTCTAATGAGCATGTTGATGGTGGTTATTTGCTCTTCAAATGTGTTCATCAACTTGCTTCAAATGAGGTGTGTGTGTGGTGATGAACACTTCAAACATGTGCCAAAAACTGAGGCCCTTACACAAGCGCTGCAAGACATTTATTAATTCATTACTTAAGTAACAAAAAGAAACCAGAATTGAACACTACGATTTTATTACCTATCTCCGACTGGACGAATCATGATCCTCTATGAAGGGACTGCAGGAGGACTGACAAAGTGAGTCCTCCTTGTCCTCCGCGTCTGCTGGGGCACCATGTCTGGTGACCCAGAAGGCTCGTCAGTAGTCGAGTTTAAGGGCTCAGGAACAGAAGGCTCGCCAGCCAAGGGCTGGCTGGCCGAAGGCTGGCTCACCGGAGGGTAGCCAAGCTCAACTGGCGCCGTAGCCACTGAGCCAGTCTGTGAGGACTACAACATTCAAATGATTCATAAGTAAGTTTAATTGGAAATTGAATTTGAAGAATTTGTCAAAAAATAGTGAAATTTACCTATGTGGACTGCTGTGACGAAGCCCTAGAGCTGCTCCGAACGTACCCCAGCAGCTGAGAGCGTCTGCTCCCGGTCGACGAGGCACTAGCGAAAGCGTCCTACAGAAAATTATTTTCCTACAGAAAATTGCCTCCGGCGCTCAACCGTAGACTGACAGCGGGGCCTGCCCGTTTAGTTTAAACTAACCACGCTCTCACGCACGCTTAACTCAGTGGCTGACATGTGGGACCCGTGCCTTCGTCTACCTACTGACGCCGCCGCCCCGAGCTGCCGGAGCTCCGGCGAGGTCGGCGTTCCCGGTGACCTAGCTCGCCGGCGACGGTGAGACTTGCAGCCCCCACGTAACTTCGGACGCTGAACACGTTGGACACCATGCCGCCGTCGGCTAACCGCCGTAGCTCGCCGGCGACGAGCGCTATATCTCTGTGCAACATCGGCAACATGTTCCCGTCCTCCTAACCACCCCTTCGCGCGCTAATCGCATCACCACATTCAGGAAAGCCTCGGGAAGCTCGGCATGACCTCGGTTGGGACCGAGACAGCCGGCAAACCGGACCTCACCAGCGACCCCCTCTTCTGCAGAGCTGTTCCTCAGTGAACCTATGGTTCCGGCGGTGGTTTCTTTCCGGTTTTTGATCGAGGAGGGGCGCAAGAACCTCTAGATGCCATTTCTCAGCTCTGTTTGCCCTCCCACACGACGATCCTCCCGAATTTCTCCTAAACCTAATCGGGTCCCGAAATGAGCTCCCAATCCTAAACTGGAAAATTCTTTGCGCACAAAGGTCAAACCTTGAAACGATTTGCGCGGTGAGCTTGAGGACAAGCTAGGGCTCCGCTTTGCTATGGACGTCGAGGGCAGAGAATGATCGTAGCTCGGTTTGCACGGGATCAGAACCCGGGCGGCTTGGCGGCCGTTTATGGAGGTGCGTGAAAGAGGAGCTCGCCGGCCGATCTCGTGCCTTTTATAGCCAACCGAAGGCAGTGGAGGGCGCAACACCTGTTGAGCCACCTCCCACGCCGAAGCAGGAGCTGGCCGGCACCACTCGGTGGCCTTCGGCGTGAAGTCACCGCGCCCCCCCTCTCACTGCACGCGTGGGAACCGAGTACACTGAGTTCAGTCGGTTTGCACTCCAGTGTGGCTGACAGGAGGGCCCCACAGGCTCCAAAATTGTCCTCCAAAATTAAATTCTTACTGCTCTTAATTTGTGTGACCCCCTTGTCCCTGGTAACTTGATCAAACCACATGTTTGGGTCTCTGAATTTGAATGATTCAAATTGACATTGCGTTTGAAGGAATTTGAGCATATGTGAGGCTGAAATTCAAATTCGGTTTGAATTTGCTCAAATTAGCTCCTGCCAAGCTGAACTCAAATGAGGATGAAAATTGGTAGACTAACTCAGAAAAATGTGCTGAGTTTGAATATGAAGCCAACTTTTGAATTCAAGTGATGAAAGTGGCTGCAATTTGAATTTGCATTCAAATTGGCCCCTTTTTCAAATGTCTCCAAAAGTGCCTCAAAAAGTATTGCATTTGCATGAAATTTGGCCTGAGCCTTCCCACGACTATTTAAGGTCTAGGGGTGAGCTCAACCTTTCATGTTTATGTGTATGTCTCCTACTTTCTGAAATTAGGGCTTTCCCCTCTAATCACCCCTTTTGATGGTGTTTACTTGCTCTTCACAAGTGCTCATGAGCTATCCACAAAATGAACTGTGGTGTTGTGAGGTGATGAAAAGAACACTTTTGCAAGTCACTCCCTTGGGCTTCTACATGTACCCTCCATTGATGGGTTTACCCGAGTTTTCTCCTTGCAAGTTGTTTACGAAGTGAGCATTTCCAGGGACGATACCCACAACCTTGAAAGGTCCTTCCCAGCTCGGTGACCATTTGCCAAACTTATTATCTCGAGTTCCTAAGGATAAAATCGTTCTCCATACCAAATCTCCAATCTGGAACGGTTTCTCTTGAACTCTCTTATTGTAGTGCTTGGCCACCTCGGGCTTTTCCTTCTCTATCTCTTTCAAAGCTTTCATTTAGCTCTGTGTGACTCCATCCAACTTGTCCATCATCAAGTCTTTATAGTCCACAGCCGAAAGCTTATCCTTTTGATCCACTCGACACACCTTCATGCGAAGCTCCACAGGTAACATAGCCTCTTGTCCATATACAAGCTCAAATGGTGTATCTTTGGTAGCGTCGTGCTTTGATACTTGATGAGCCCATAAGGCTTTACTCAAAGTCTCATGCCAGCGTCTAGAATTCACCCAGATCTTTTTTATGAGATTGATGAGTATTTTGTTACTAGCCTCAGCCTGTCCGTTAGTTTGAGCATAATATGGAGAAGAATTCAACAACTTTATTCTAAAAATTTTGGCAAACTCTCCGAATTGTGAGGATATGAAGGCTCCTCCTCGATCTGTGGTTAAGATCTCTGGAACACCGAATCTATGGATAAGGACAAAACTGGTTACCTCTTTGTATGTGTTGCTCTACAGTGACACAGCTTCCATTCATTTAGTGAAGTAGTCTGTGGAAAAGAAAACAAACTTATGTTTCTTTGATGGTGCTGGATAGATCTCCCCAATGAAGTATAAACCTCATCCTCGAAAGGGACAAGGCTTCAGAATGGGGTGAAGCATACTTGCCGGTGCTTGTTGGATATCTCCAAACCTTTGACAAGCTTCACATTCTTTGTAATACCTGAAACAATCTTCTTGCATAGTCGTCCAGTAGAAACCAACTCGTTTGAACATCCATCTCATCTTATGAGCCAACTGATGCGTGCCACAAAGACCATCATGCACCTCCCCATGGCCTCTTTCGCTTGTTCTTTGTGCAAACACTTCAGCAAGAGCCCGCACAAGGTTCGGGGATATTGCTCATCATGGATCAAGGTGAACCGCAATGCTTGACGTCGAACCTTCCTGCCATTCCTCCTACCAGGAACGGTGTACCGCTCAGGCCAGTACCCGACATGTACTTCCCTCCAATATCCCGAAAAGTTGCACCATGTAACTTGCTTGAGCCTCCCGTGCAACAAAACCAAGCATCACACGAAGAACTCAGGGAACAAGTGACTAGAATGCTTAGAGAACTCGGGGTGACGACGAGAACCACATAGAAACTACCAGAAACCTTACCCTGACCACTATGACAATGTCCCGTTTCCCAGAGGTTTTAGGGTGCCTGATTTTACTAAGTTCAGTGGAGAGGATGTCGTGGGGCCCCCCTTCCCAGCGGGGGTCCACGCTCCAGGAATCGCACTGGGTGGTGCCGTGCGATGAGGCACCCAACAGCACACACGAAAAGACGGTAAACATACGGAAACACTTTATTTCTCAACATAAGATCTTTACAACATATTGTACAGACGCAGCGAAAATTAAACTGGACAATTACTCACTCTCGACCCTAACTACGCCAAAGAGAAGTCGTTCAGTCCGTGAACGCTTCCTACTAGCTTCACCAAAGTAAGGCATCGGCTAGGTTTCCGGTGAGTTAAAAGAACCGTGAGGTTCGACGTTTTACCGAACAACCATCTTCGTAGCAGGTATCCTGCTACCTGCAGAAATAACTACGAAGCAACCGTGAGCACTAAGGCTCAGCAAGTCTTAACCGTCAATCCTAAACATGTAACTCTAGATGCACGACTAGTAAGAAGATAGGAATATGAACTTTGCAAAAATAAGCTTGACTAAACTTGATCCTTATATCAAGATTCTTATTGTCACGCTCGGAAATAGCACTGGGTGGTGCCGTGCGATGCGGCACCCAACAGCATGCATGAAAAGAAACTTAAGAACATATGGAACCATTTTATTACTCAAAATAAGATCTTTTACAACATAATGTACACACACAGCGGAATTTAAAACTGGACAACTACTCGCTCTCGACCCTAACTACGCCAAAGAGAAGTCGTTCAGTCCGTGAACGCCTCCTACTAGCTTCACCAAAGAAAAGCAGCGGCTAGGTTTCCAATGAGTATAACGAACTGTGAGGTTCGTCATCTCACCGAACAACCCTCTTCATAGCAGGCATCCTGCTACCTCCAAAAACAACTCAGAAGCAATCGTGAGCACTAAGGCTCAGCAAGTCTTAACCATCAATCCTAAACATGTAACTCTACATGCAGGGGTAGTAAGACAGTAGGAACATGAATTGCAAAATGAAGCTTGACTAAACTTGATCCTTATATTCAGATTCTCATAGCCTTCATTTTAGTGGTCCTCATGCCTCACAACACCGGAAGTCCACAATCAAACAAGAAACACTTATCCCGATGTTGTTAGCCTAAGGTGGAATAGAAATTTAGTTGGCTCTATATCTACTTCAGTCAAGGTTCCAATACAATGATTCATTCATAAACATGTAAAGAGACTTAGTTCCTCTTCTTACTATGTCACGGCGCAGTGGCAAGTATGCTCAATCCTCTTATGCGAGCGACGATGATTCGAATCAATAACAACCCGGAATACACGACACATACACCCGCCTCAAAATACTCTCTCAAGAGCTCTTTCTTACGTTGTATGCAGCAACCTTTCACATGACACCCCAACATAGAAAAATGTTTCGCGTCAAGCAGGATGGTCCTCTACGTGGATACGTCGAAGTTTCCCGCTAAAGGATTTACACCTCCCGCCTTCTCAACGCCACTCCCACGTGAAGGATGAGTTTGTATATCACGGTCTATCGAGTTACATCGGTTTCATGGATCCCATACCCCACTATATATCCGGTACAACTCAATATTGTCCAGCAGGGCCGCATACGCATGGTCCTTAACCTATACGGACGGGGCTACAACGAAACTCCACATTTGCCTTACCATCGTGGCCCAGGCCCAATACGATCTCAAGCATTGTCAAACCCATCACAGGTCGAGACCAACCTTGAGCGCTCCAACCTACAGGAACATTCCCGTCCCCATCTCATTTTCATGAGGGTTCTCTTATCATCAACCTCTCGCGAGTAACTCCATTACTCGACCTTTGTCGCGAGTAGCTTTTTACTACTCGACTTCTACCGAGCTAGCTATAACATTAGCCTAGCATCTATGTCGAGGCAAAGCCTACACCAAACCTTCTACTCAGGGATGTAATAGCCATGCGAGTGGGTTTCAAACATCCTAGACATAATGCACAATATCAAGCCTAATACACATGAGGTGAAGTAAAGCAAAATTTAAAACGGTAACGATATGCAAACCGGGGCTTGCCTAGCTCAACAATTTTGTTAGAAGCTAGGAGTTAGTCTTCCTCCGTAGAATCCACCAAGCTCATCACGAGATGGAGATCCTCGCTGCGGAGTCGAGTCCTCGTCGAACGTCGACGTCACGTGAGGTATTAAGATGATTTTATGCACATGTATTCAAAAGCAATTTAGAAAATGATTCAAAGTTGTTGTACACGTTAACTCACACTTAAAAGAGACAAACAACAGCAAGGTTTCTGTTGTTGGATCTACAACGTTAGAGATGATGAAAGCTAGGTGAAAAAGGATACTAGTAATCACCATGTGATTAAGACCATTATATGAACACTTAAACCTAAAGGATGGTAGCTCAAGTCCCAGAGGTCCAAAGAAGCTGAAAATTTAACCACAGCTTCAATGGAAGGTATTTAGGCCGTGTGCTAAAATTGAGCTCATGAAATGGCTCCATGTGAGCACAACAAATCCTTATTTGGTTTTCACTAATCAGCCTTTACCCCCTAGATATTAAGCTTTCCTATGCTGCAAAGTAGACTTTTTGTGAAGTACAAAATGTCCTGAGTCCATAGGAATTGGTTTTACCATTTGTGGAATTCCCTACATGGAGATATGGATTTTACAATCTTGGGTAAAAGTCTGAAAATGTCTCTGTTCATTTTTCCCATTGTTCAGAGACATAAAGGATTGACACCACACCTGGCCAAGAAAATGGGGTCCAATGCCTCTGAAATTTTTACTGGTGTTTAAGGATTTTCGGAGAAGGTCCTGCCCAAATTTTGGAATTTTCCAATAAGCAGAACTCCTGTAGAAATTCCTACAAGATTTTCCTTCATTGAATTAATGAGCCAAATCTAAGGATTTTCATAAATATTGGGCTGCACCCCTGGATAGTACTCTATTAGAGGAATCCAACAAAATTTATTTGACAATTTTTGGACACTCCTACACAAAGTTATGGTTCTCCAAAGTTTGAACTGAATTGGGGGAAATCTGGAAATGTTTAAACACCGACAGTGGGTCCCACCCACCAGCCCTCTTCTTGTACCTCGCACCAAACAGGGCAGTGGCGGCGCCCTCCGGCGAGGGTCGCCGGACTGGCCATCCCGGCCACCTCCTGACCTCTTGCTCGCTGCTCCCCCCTCCCATATTTGGGACGCTGAACATGATGGGAGGGTGGCTGGCGGCCTTAGCCCACCGGAAACCATCGCGCACTGGCAACAGCAAGGTTTAGAGTTCCGGCGAGGTCGGGATGCTTCATTTCTCCACTAAATGATCGGCTCAGGCTCTAGAGCACCAGGGGATCGTGTAGAAGGTCGACATGGAGGTTAAACGGACCGGGGAGCGCTCCAAACCCATCGGCACCGTGCGCCCGACGTGGTCCGAAAGTTTTCCCGTGGCAAAAACGTGGAATTCTCACTCTACCCTTAATTTCTCGACTTAGAATCAATGGAGGAGGTGCTCTAGCTAGTGAGGAAGCTTTGTGCAAAGTTTGAAGCCTTTACAACCCCAATTGACGACATCGGCCGGGAGAAATTCTCAGAATTCTCCTCTGAGGAGTCATGGCTTGAGCTGAGCTTTGGGGGTGAGCAACTGGGATTGTAGGTGCACCGATGGGGTGGCTCACTTGAGCTTGATCTTCCTCGGTTCGGGCTGTCCATGGTGACCCACTACAGGAATCCCGGTGATTTGCGACAGCCATGGCCGTCGCAAATAAGTGAAAAACCATCGCAAATAATCTAATTTCGATGGTTTTACTTATTTGCAACGGTTTCCGGCCGTCGCTCATATTTTGTCGCAATTAAGTTTATTTGCGACAGCCACCATCGCAAATAAGGTTGTTTGCGACTGCTTCGGCCAGCCGTCACAAATAAGAGCCCGGGACCAGCGGATGGGCCCGACCCGACAATTTGCGACGGCATGCAGTGGCCGCCGCAAATAAGAACCTATTTGCGACGGCCTTACCACGGCCATCACAAATAACATAGGTTAATTTGCGACGGCCAGTAACGTCATTTGCGATGGTACTGTATAAAAAGCTGTCGAAATTAAGGTTTTTTATCTTTTTCTTTAAAAAACAGAACATTGTACCCGGCTTGATGGCCAGAAACACGGCAGAGACAAAATATAGAACAACACATAACAGCATCAGCAATAGATCCAAAAGACAATATATAACATCTCCATCGATCACAACACCAAAGTGTCTCGCATCTCATCACAAGAATAGAAAAGAATGAAGAGAGGCTATCCGCTAGCGTTCACTACCACTAGAGCCGCCAACGTCCTCGCCGCGCGTCAGTCCAGGCGCCGGTATAGACGGCGACGGAGTTTGAGCCTCCACCACCGATCCCTGCAACACATAGAAGTTGCTTGACATATTGATTAGTTTAGAACTTCATTTTTGACTAGAATTGATTAAACAAGCTAGAATTGATCATATTGAACTTACTTTAGTTAATTTGAGTTAGATTTGCCATGTTTGATTATTTACGACTAAGTAAGACTACAATAGCTAAGTTGAATTAGATTTGCCTAAATTTGACGAATTAAGACTAAGTAAGAACGTTTTTATTACCTGAAAACCTGGAGAAATGTGCACCGGCGGCGGTAGCTCCAGTTCCGGCGGTGGAATTGGCGGTGGCAGTGGAGGTAGCTCGAGGTGCAACCCCTTGACTTTGGAGCCTTGAAAGAAAACTCTATCATTGCAAATGTTACAAGTTATTACATATTATTAAGAACGCGATAAATTTAAATTACTTTAACTTACCGTCATCGCCTGCCGTTGCATCTCCATCTTCTGCCGCATCTGCTCCATGCAGGCTCGCTGGTAGGAGATGGTGGCCTCCATCACCACCCTCTGTGCCTCCATCGCCGCCCTCTGTGCCTCCATGTCCGACTGGTACTGCTCGTGACTCCTGGACCTGACGGGCAAGTGTCTCCACCTGCGAGACACGGCGACTCGGGCCCGCCGACGAAGACTGTGTGGAGCTGCCTTTCGATACTTCCGCCGCCCTCGAGTCGACAACTCCATCGAATATGTCGAGCCTATAAAAAAAGAATCAGTAATATGGAATTGAAATATCTTGAATATTTTGAATTGAAAATGATAAAATGACTTATGAACTCACCTTCCGTGGGCTTTTCCACCTCCGCTTGCATACAGGGCTTGAGGATCAATTTGTTCATGTTCCTAATCAAAATCTTCGCCGTGTATACTCCTAGCCTCCTCCCCGTACCTACCCTGAAAAACAAGAAAACCGTGTAAGTTCATCAATCCATATAGTTATATTTACTGTGAATGATTTCTACACTTACCAACCGCTCGGCTGCGGCCTGACTGCACCCCTGGGGCTGAGAAGGGTCCCTGTGACCTCTCTTCCAGATCTCAGTAGAGGTCGGCGGCACCCCCGTCTCGCGCTCCTGTCAATACGTGTTAGTATGAACAGTATATATGAATATATAAACATAAGTTAGATACACTTACCATGCGTTTAGCTAAATGCAAGTGGTTATCTTGGCCGTGTTTGTGCTTCCCCTCAACCCCTCTGCACCCTTGGGCCCTCTGGGACTTAGGCTTAAACTTATCGCTAGCCTAGTACCGACAAAGGGCCCAGTATGCATCGGACCGACCCTGCAACCAGCTCACGTGGCCCTACACATAGTTGTAGGTCGTTAAAAATACCATTTGACGCATCTGCTCCATGCTCAGAAAAAATATTTACTACACCCCAGTACCTGCGCGTACTCTTCCTCCATCAGGTACCTCTCGCTCTCCTGCCGGAAGTGTAGCACGTGGTGCTGGTTCACCTTCAAGTGCTCATTGATAACTTGAATACAAACGTTCGACAAAGCTTGCCAAACCGTCTTCGCAGCGTTGACGTGAAACACTTTCCTCGCATCCTCAAACATGCGAGGGTCGTCCAGGTCCTCTAAAGTACCTTTCCTGTTATAAAGAATATATTGAATAGATGTACATTAAAAGAGTTTAAGAGTTAAAACTTAGAAACTTTATTTAACATACTTACCATAAAATCGGCCCATACGGCCTCCTGAACGTTGCCGTGATCCTGGTGATGGGCGTGTGCGTAATCCTCCCATGAAGTAGCAGGCACCCTGTCGATGACCCCGGGATAGTGCAAACGCACTAAGGACCCGAGGACATCATTCACCGGTCTGTGGTGTCTCTCACTGGTGAAAGACGCGTCAAACCTAGCGCTGCAAGGCATTTAGTAACAAAAAGAAACCAGAATTGAACACTACGATTTTATTACCTATCTCCGACCGGACGGATCAGGATCCTCTGTGAAGGGACTGCAGGAGGACTGACAAAGTGAGTCCTCCTTGTCCTCCGCGTCTGCTGGGGCACCATGTCTGGTGACCCAGAAGGCTCGTCACTAGTCGAGTTTAAGGGCTCAGGAACAGAAGGCTCGCCAGCCAAGGGCTGGCTGGCCGAAGGCTGGCTCACCGGAGGGTAGCCAAGCTCAACTGGCGTCGTAGCCACTGAGCCACTCTGTAAGGACTACAACATTCAAATGATTCATAAGTAAGTTTAATTAGAAATTCAATTTGAAGAATTTGTCAAAAAAATAGTGAAATTTACCTATGTGGACTGCTGTGACGAAGCCCTAGAGCTGCTCCGAACGTACCCCAACAGCTGAAAGCGTCTGCTCCCGGTCGACGAGGCACTAGCGAAAGCGTCCTCAGCTCTAGAGGGGAAGAACCCCCTCGTCAGATCCATCTTCTTACTCTTCTTTGACGCCATCCTGTTTTAATAGATAATCAGTAAATATGCAAATAAGATATACAAAATTCATGTTACTATCTAAAAGAAAACATTACTTGTAATCACTTTCAAAATTCATCAACATCATTATCATGTGCCCTACTCCTTAAACCAGCCCAACGATCTTCCATCGTGACCTGTTCTAATTCCTGTTTTCCCATATCATCTGTCTCTACATCTTCAACATCTCCAACTAATTGATCGAGTCCTGCACCAGGCTCGACGATAAAAGTGTCTGGCAACTCTTCTTCTTGGTACACTTCTTCAACGTCTTCACTATCATGGTAACAATCATCCCCAGGAGTATATAACCGCTCACAGGGATTCACCTTATATACCACCCACCAAGAACTGAGCTTTGTGCATGGATAAGGTAGATAATACACTTGCTCCACTTGCGGCAGCGGGAGGCGGCGGCCGTGGTGGGGTTCTTCATGACTCTAGCTTGAAACTGCACGTAGGAGGGCCATTTCCATGTTTCTCGAACGCAAACACGATGAACAACCTCGGGCGCATGGTGACAACCTAGTTGGAGCCATTCCGGAGCGAGTTTGAGGCCGTGTCAATCATCCTCGAGGTCCACTAGTGCCTTAGAGCCGTTTAGCCGAGCTTTTGGCGGGATAGGTCAGTCGACCGATGGTGCCAAGGTTGTACCAAAGCCTCCGCACGCCGCCGACGGTGTTCCGGCCGCTGGTAGCTCTAGCTCGTGCCACCGACGGGTTCCTCGCCCTCCCAAACTCGCAGCTGGCGAGAATTAGCCGAGAGATGGCAGGAGAAGCAAGTTTCATTGAGCTCTGGCGAGGGGGTGGCACGGGCGCGCGCAGGCATGCGCACGGGCGCGGAGGTTGAAGAAGAACTGTGCATGGGACCCACGTGCAGTCTTTTAAACATTTCCCAAATTTCAGTTTCTAGTACAAACTTCAAACTCAGATAACTTTGGCTAGGAAACTCCAAATCGAGTGAACCAAATTTTGTTGGGTTCAGCTCTCTGAGTACATTCTAACAGATCAAGTTTCACTCTATGAAAATCTTTATTTTTCCAGTTTTAATTCTTCAAAGTTTAAATCTTCAGGAGGTTCTCGCTGCAGTACTCGGCTCGCACGACGAGCAAACCGAGTTGCTGCGGATGCTGGTGCAACAAAATGTGTCCCATCTGGGAGGATGCCAAGACAATGGGCAACGCCAGCCCCAACAGAGTTCATATTCGGACTTCCTGGTGACCCACCCACCGGTCTTTATGGAGGCAAAAGAGCCTTTGGAGGCGGAAAACTTCATCCGCACTCTCGAGGCGAAGTTCGGTCTACTTCGATGTACCGAACACCAGAAGTCGCTGTATGCAGAGCAACAGCTTCAAGGGGAAGCCGGTACTTGATGGGCGAACTACATCGCCTCATTACTGGCTGGTTATGCCGTCACTTGGACAGAGTTCTGGGAGGCATTCCGCGCCTATCATATACCTCACAGGGTTATGGAGAGGAAGCTCCAGGAGTTTGTGGAGCAGAAACAAGGTGAGAGGAGTGCTCATGAGTACTCCAGAGCATTCAACCGGCTGGCGTAGTATTCGCCAGGATTTGTGGGAACGGAGGAACAGAAGCGAAACACGTTCTTCCGGGGCCTGAATTCCAAAATGAATGTCCATCTCTCCCAAAGTAACCGCGGCACATTCAATGACTTTGTCAATGCCGCGGTTTTACAAGAAAATTCTCAGCACGAGCGTGGTTCTGATATGAGGAAACGCAGCGCACTAGCGAGCAGCAGTGGTGGGGAACCACAAAAGTACATCATGGTGTATCGCTCACCATCCGGTCAAAGATGGCAGCCACCGGCGCGACTGCCTCAGTTTCGCGGTCGTCAATTTAATGCTCCAAGCTTCCGACCATTGTATCCACCACAGCAACAGCAGCAGCAAAGGATGGTCCCGCGTGCACCTCTGTTTCAACCGTGTGCACTGGGATTCTGTCCTCAATTCGGAGGGACCCTGACATTCTACACGTGCTTCAGTGTGGCCGTGTCGGGCATATTGCCAAGGACTACCCCGAGCAGCAACAGGGTAGGGGTGCAGCACCGTATTAGGGTGCAAATTGGCCTCACAACCAGCCCAAGAAACCAGCACAAAAACCCGGCAACGTCCACCACTGAGCCATTGAAGGCATGCCGGAAGGTGAACCCGTCCTCGCGGGTATGTTTTCTTATTTAGGTCATCCCGTAGTCATACTTTTTGACTCCGGTATAATTTCATAAGTCAATCTTATGTTATTAAATATCAATTGCCTATCATTTCCACAAATAGCTCATACTTGATTTGCTCTCCGGGTGGGAAAATAACAGCTGATAGGATGGTCTATAGAGCACCATTACAATTGGATGGGAATCTATACCCGACTTCTCTAATTATGTTAGAGAATCAAAAACTGGATGTTATTTTAGGAATGTCATGGCTACATCGCCATGGTGCTGTTCTTGTTATCATTCCACATGTGGTTTGGTTAAACCCTCCACTTCATGAACAACATACTCTCATTCTTGACCGTTCGGTTCAACAAGTTCCAGCCACATATAACACGGAAGCCACAAAACTTGAGGATATTCGAGTGGTCCGTAAATACCCGGACGCATTTCCGGATGATCTCCCGGGCATGCCACCCAAAAGGGACATCGAGTTCAAGATCGAACTTGTACCTGGGACAACACCGATATCACGGAGACCGTACAAGATGGCTCCGAATGAGCTAGCTGAATTGAAGGAGCAGCTCAATGATCTGATGAGTAAGGGTTTCATTCGACCTAGTTCCTCGCCATGGGGATGCTCGGCGCTGTTTGTGAAAAAGATGGATGAAATCTTGAGGTTGTGTGTGGATTACCGACCTCTCAACGCCGTCACCATCAAGAATAAATATCCACTGCCCCGCATCGATATTCTATTCGATCAACTTGTGGGTGCGAGTGTATTTTTGAAGATTGATCTTCGCTCCGGATATCATCAAATAAAGATCCAAGCGGAGGATATTCCGAAGACGGCCTTCTCGATGAGATATGGATTGTATGAATATCTCGTCATGTCCTTTGGTCTCACCAACCCCCCGGAACATTCATGTACCTTATGAACTCAGTGTTCATGCCGGAGTTGGACAAGTTCGTGGTGGTGTTTATCGATGATATCTTGGTTTATTCCAAGATGAATAAGAACATGCCGAACATTTGCGTATCGTGCTTCAACGATTGTGATACTATAAGCTTTATGTCAAGTTCAGCAAGTGCGAATTTTGGATCAGCCAATTGCCATTTCTTGGTCATATTATTTCTGCAGAAGGCATTGCAGTTGATCCAAGCAAGATTAAGCAAGTGCTGAAATGGAAATCCCCCACATCTGTCCATGAAGTCAGAAGTTTTCTCGGTTTAGCGGGATATTATCGGAGATTCATACCAAACTTCTCCAAGCTTGCTAAGCTGATGACTGAATTGTTGAAGAAGGGGATCAAATATGTTTGGAGCTCGGCATGTGAAGGAGCTTTCCAAGCATTGGTGAAGCATCTTACAACAGCCCCGGCGTTAGCTCAACTGGATACGACCAAGCCCTTCGACATATATTGTGATGCGTCCGATATCGGGCTTGGATGTGTATTGATGCAAGGAGGAAGAGTGGTTGCATGTGGTTCACGTCAACTTCGTAACCACGAGCAGGACTATCTGACTCATGATCTTGAGCTCGCTGCTGTGGTGTTGGCATTGAAAATGTGGAGGCACTATTTACTTGGGAACTTAGTGCACCTCTACACCAACCACAAGAGTCTGAACTATATATTCACTCAAAAAGAGTTGAATATGCGACAACGTAGATGGCTAGAGCTGATCAAAGACTATGAGATTGAGATCAAAGACTCTAGGATCATAGACTGACCCCACAGACCACCACTGGTCTTTTCTGCGCACTTTGTTCTCACTCGTGCGCACCCGGGAAGACTTCCTGGTCAGTCACCCATCCCTAAATTCCTCCGGGCCAAGCACGCTTAACCCCGGAGTCCTTTGTAGGTGGGCTTCCGGAAAAGAAGGTATACCTTGGTGGTACGAGTACTCTATCAATCCTATTAAGCCGAGAGTCAGGATATCACACAATCCAGCCCCCTTAGAAGACCTACGTCCTCGTTGGTCAATGCCAAGATAAGAACGTCCCCTCTTAGTCACATCCATACGTTCAGTACTAGCATACGCATACCGTACGTCCTGTTAGCAGCATACGTACCATACCGTGTCCCACACAGAGGACCCATGCGTCATGTGTATGTACCCACATCCCTGACCCGTACGCTACCGTATCCTTCTCACTGACCCGTACACACCCGTGAAACTATGAGGGTTGGCTCTGATACCATTTGTAACAGCTCTCTAGGATCATAGACTGACCCCACAGACCACCACTCGTCTTTTCTGCGCAATTTTTCCTCACTCGTGCGCACCCGGGAAGACTTTCCGGTCAGTCACCCATCCCCAAATTCTTCCGGGCCAAGCACGCTTAACCCCGGAGTCCTTTGCAGGTGGGCTTCTAGAAAAGAAGGTATACCTTGGTGGTATGAGTACTCTATCAATCCTATTAAGCTGGGAGTCAGGATATCACATCAGGTTACATCTCACCTCTCACAAGCATGACTCGATTTGGGTGATAGTCGATCGACTAACCAAGTCGGCTCATTTTACCCCCGGACATACAAAGTATGTGGAAAAACAATATGCGGAGCTGTATATTGCAAGGATCTTGTGCTTGCACGGTGTTCCCCGCTCCATTATTTTAGATCGCGGTGCGCTGTTCGTCGCTCGGTTTTGGGAACAGCTGCACGCGTCATTGGGAACCAAACTGATCTGAAGCTCCACGTATGATCCGCAGACAGACGGTCAAACTGAATGGGTGAATCAAGTGCTTGAAGACATGCTACGCGCTTGTGCCATCCACAACGATAAAAACTAGGACGATCATTTGCCATTGGTGGAGTTTTCATATAACAATGGCTATCAATCTAGCATCAAGATGGCGCCGTATGAAGCTCTCTACGGCCGGAAATGTTGCACACCACTCAACTGGTGTGAGTCCGGCGAACGAGTTATCTACGGAATTGAACTTGTGAATGAGGCTTAAGAACAAGTGTGAGTAATACAAGCCAACCTCAAGGCTGCTCAATATCGTCAGAAGAGCTATGCTTATAAAAGACGCCGTCCTCTTCACTTCAACATTGGGAACCATGTTTATGTCCGTGTGTCTCCGATGAAAGGAGTTCATCATTTTGGAGTGAAGGGCAAACTTGCGCTGTGATTTATCGGTCCGTTCACCGTCATTGAAAAATTTGGACCCGTGGCCTATCGCTTGTAGTTACTGACGTTGCTCGCGGGAATTCACAACGTATTCCACATCTCTCAGCTGAGAAAATGCCTCAAACCCTCGGGAGAAATCCGCACCGAAGACATAGAAGTTCTCCAACAGGACCTCACCTACTCGGAGTATCCGATCCTGTGACACCCAGTTCCGAAAAATGAACCAAGTGAATGCATATGTGTGCCCAGGATGTTCATCACACATACACATGTATTCCACAAACTGAAATTCAGAATATAACCACGTACAAATAGTGTTTAAGTACTTTATTACAATGACTCAATGTCACACTCATGAATATCCAACTTATTTAGCAGCGGAAGACTCTAAACGACTGCAGAAAATGACTAAAACAGCAGGCTTCAACTTCAACTCCACAGGCATGTTGACGGTAGTGCGCACGCCTAGTACTCCACATGTTCCTCGAAGTATTCTTCTTCTGTAGCTGATGTATATGTGGGAATGCAAGGGTGAGTACATGTCGTACTAAGCAAGTGTGGGAAAAAGTATGACATGTAGCTTACAACAAGGTAGGGAATAAAAAGGCTCATTGCAGCAAGCAAATTTTATTTCATAACACATGGTAAAAACAACGACTATTTCTAGGTGAGTTCAATCCCATCATAACCAAGTATTTCATCAACATTTCCTTCATCATAATTCACCATTTGTCAGGTCTCAACCAACCATTAATCTTTCCCAAGTTCATCTCATACTCATAAATATTCATAACCATCTCATTTTCATAGAACCGAAACCAAATTAATTGTCATGACCCAAAACAGTCCCATAACCAATCCCAATGACCATACCCAAATATCCATCCCATGTTTTGCCTCTAATCACGAACCATGTACATCCATTTGAACTAGCATGGCTATCATAATAGTTTTACACTCTGCAGAGGTGGCACCACTTTACCCACAAGTTCGTGATTTCGTCACTCGTCGATGACTAGAAAGAACCTCCATTATACCAGTACCCAACCATCGGTGTATGGCCAAGAGATCACAAAATAGCCTTTACAAAGGGGCTACTAAGATGTACGGACCCACGGGCCCCCTCTTGTGCCATGCAGTTCCTAGGGAAGTCCCTCTTGACTCCCATTCCCCGTGCCATCCAACGGTCCATAACAAGCTAGCAACACACCTAATTAGTCAGCTAAGCCGCACCCAAATTTGTCCTTGTGGTGGCACTGTTTTCCTAGCATGTGCACGCATGAACCGGTCCTTAGATCTACGGCAAGTAAACCACCATCTCATTCGCAACACCCACGAACCAAGCTTGTCTAGATCTCCCCGATTCCATGCTCATTAGCATCATCAAGTTCTCATCATGTAAATCTTATGAGTGCAGTAGCTAACCATGTTGCTTCCCGTATCCCGTAAGTTAAGCGAAGCAAAAAGGAAAAATGACCATACCCGACTCATCAACTTTCCCGGCGACAAGGATGGTTAACAAATCTAGTAATCCTATAAAAAGGGTGTCCCATCAAGTTGACACAAGCATACACGTTTTCGCAAACAAAACAGTTTTGAAACATGGGATCAATATGGTTAAGGGGCACTTGCTTTCTCCTGTGGTTCGTATTGCTCAAGCGTCTCGAAGTGTTGGTGCTGTAGTTTCTCGTAGACGGCTTCTTGAGCATGTCCTTCTACTCACGACCACACACATACAAAATTTACAGCAATCAATTATCATGCACAATCTTTACTCAAGATGTAATGAGGTGGAGGAATGCAATTCCTATGGTGCAATTTAATAAAACCAGTTTGTTTGTGTTTTTGCATGTTTTAGTACGCTTTCATAGGGTTTTATGATGAACAAGGGTTCTAGGATCAAGTGTGGACGTGGTGATGATCTTTACACAAGATATAGATCAATTCCACCATCAAAAATCGAGCAAAACACGATCTGTCCACAAGCAGAAGTTTCTGCTCGAAGGGGGCGAAGAAAACGGATGTGTAGAAACAGCGGCGACATCGTAAGAGGGGTAATGAAGACCTACCTCATGTTTTCCTTGTGGCAGGGCCTCCCTCCTAGCAATGGCAGCAGCGGAGGATTTTTCCGTGCCAAATTATGGCTAGGGCAGAACGTCGGGATTCTTCTCCGGCGACGGCGAGGCGTGACGGGGCTCAACGGCGGCCAAATTCCGGCAAGGGGGGGGGGGACTCGGCGACTTGGATAGAAGGGGGGGAGCAACTCGGTGACTTGTGGCAGCAGGGGGGCGGTGGCCAAAAGGAATAGGGGGGTGCGGCCAGGGGGGGTTATATTTATAAGGGGGAAAAAGAGAGTCCTATGGGTGGAGACAAAGAGTCCTAGCAGTATGGGACTCAATCAAAGAGTCCTAGGGGTGGAAACAAAGAGTCCTAGCAGTATGGGACTCAACCAAAGACTCCTAGGTGTGGAAACAAAGATTCCTAGAGGTGGGGGACGTAACCAAAGTGTCCTAAAGGTGGGGGACTTAACCAAAGAGTCCTAAAGGTGGGGGATAGTGTTTCCCCCTCAAGGGCTCCGGCCAAGGCCCCCCCCCCCTAATTGGTGCAGCCAATTTGGGGGAAAATTCCACCTTGGGGATTTTTTGGGAATTTGGGGAAAATCAGGAAAAATTGGGAAGAATTTGGGAATTTTTGGGAAGGGGGGAATTTGGGGAAAAATTGGGATGGCTCAGTTTATCTATTTTATTTCCATTACTCTCCATTTATATATTCCTTTCTACATTTCTATATTCCTTTCTCCATTTCTTCTTTCTTTAAAATCCTTCTCTACATGAAAATGTATGCAATGCATGGTAGTGAAATTGAGGGTGTTACAAACCTACCCCCCCTTAAAATGAATCTCACCCTCGAGATTCGATGGAGTGGAGAAAAGATGGGGGAATTCCGCCTTGAGTTCATCCTCACGTTCCCATGTAGTTTCGGCTTCAGTGTGATGGCTCCATTGTACCTTGCACTAACGGATCACTTTGTTTCTCGTGACCTTTTCCTTTACGTCCCAGATTTTGACGGGGTGTTCCGTGTAGGTCAGATCCTCTTGAAGCTTGTTACGGACCGAAATCCGTATGCCCAGGATCTCAGAGGGTGGTGCCGCACGATGCGACACCCAACAGCACACACCACAAGGAAAACATTGTATTACATTGAAAACAAACTAAATATGTACACAGTAGTACAAACCTTCAGTTTACATTTATCTACAGAGTCTACAATAGCGGAAGCTAAATTTACAACTCACGCCCATCTAACTAGCAAAAGTCGGTTGTCCAGCCCTATGGACAACCCACACTAGCTCCACTAATCAGCTCAGTGCGTCGTGTACGACTCCCACTTAGCCGTGGTCCCCGACGGAGGGTAACCTTCACCGGTGGACTCGTACCCCGAGTCCGTGGGGTAGTCCTCACCTGCAAACACTCAATAGAAGCAACCGTGAGCACAATGGCTCAGAAAGTCTTAGCCGACGCTCCTACACATGAAACTCTACATGCAGGACATAACCAACATAGGATGGCACATTGCAGCAAAGGACACGCCCACAAGTTCATCCTTAATTCATCTTTTAGCCACAAGTTAATGGTTTATGAAATCTGAAATTTAGTGAGCAATATTTGGTGGCACACATGTAGCAATACAAGTTATTCAAAACATTAATATTGAATCACATCATTTCATATATTAACCTACGTCACGACTCAGTGACCAAGTGGTACTCATCACCACGAGGGACAGCGAATCGACTCGATATACACCTGCAGGGATACCCGAAGAGCATGTCACGTATGCCCACCCGTGGAGCTGCACAGTACACTCACTCGATGTCGTACGGGACAACCTTTCACCCAACAGCCCGAACATCGAACCGGTCGCACCGAAACGAGAAGGAGATTCCCTACACGGAGTATCTCTCTATGCCCGTTAGCAGATTTCCACCTGGCTGCCCTCAACCTACACCTATAAATCGGTGTGCTGTGCCTCGACGCCCGGAGGTTTAGGTTACATCGGTTTATCGGGGCCCATATATCCGATATGCCTTTGGTATGTTCAAACTTGATCAGCGTGGGCCGCACACGGATCGGTCCTCAATCGACACGGACAGGGCTGTGCCCATAAAACTTCCTCTTGCTGTGCCCTAGCCCCTGCCTAGTCTCATTTTCTTACTAAAGTGATCTCACATCACTTGAACCAATCCCGTTTGTCCCGAAGCCTATACTCGCGAGTAGATTCCGACTACTCGACTTGTACCGAAGTCTATACACATTAAGCAGAGCATATACTACTCGAGGACTTAAATAGTACCCTCACTCTTGTTGGAATAATCTGGTTATGCATTTGGGGTTTCATCCATCCTACACCTAATGCACATACAATACCTCAAGCTAAAGTATATATAAAGCAAAACTTTATAAACTTTGTTAAATGCAAACCGGGTCTTGCCTTGTTGCTGCTGGTCAGATGTTAGCGTCTCGTCCAGAAGTAGGAAGTCCAACACCTCCGGGGTCTCCTCGCCTTCAGCAACTATACGGAATCACATTAACGATATGTCGATTTAAAATGCAATGTGTGGAACTTAGCATGTAAAGATCATAACTCTAGCTAGCCCTCCCATTTGGCTCTGAAATTTTTATGGTGGCTTGATAGAGTCCTAACCAGAGACGTGACCAAGTTTCATTTGAAACAAAGTTCATTGGGTTCTGGAAAAATAAAAGTCTAATTGGTCATTACTAGAGCTTCTACGGATTTACAGGGATTTTCATGGATCAAACCATTACTTTCTGGAAACTCGAGTTTGAGATGGTTCTAATGGAGTTGGTTTCATGTAATTCGAAGAATCATAGAGAGAGTTATGCCCTAATCAAGATTTGAGAAAATCTGGAAAATGTTTCTGTACATTTTTCCATTTCCTCAGGGCAGTTCACTTAATCACCCCATTAGGGGGACTAAATGAACGTGGATGGTTCCAAAATTTTTACCGTGACTCAAGGATTTTCAAATGAACATCCTAGCCAAATTTCAGAATGTTAAATAAAAGAATTTTCCAGATAAAATTCCCAACAGTTTAAATTTAGGGAACTAATTCTGGAAAAAGAATAAGTTTCATGAGCTGAAACTTGTTTTTCTGGATAGTACACATAGATATAAATCCAACAAAATTTGGTTCACCCAATTTGGAGCTTCCTAGTCATAGATATGGATGCTGGCTTGGTACCCATTGTTGTACGAGAACTCGGCCAACGGTAAGTCATCATCCCAATTCTTATCGTGGTTGATAGCGCAAGCTCGTAGCATATCTTCTAAACTTTAGTTTACCCGCTTGGTTTGCCCATCCGTCTGCGGGTGGTACGCTGAACTACGAATCAGCTTCGTCCCCAACACAGCGTGTAGCTGCTCCCAAAAACGGGACACAAATAAAGTGCCTCGATCCAATATGATGGTACGGGGTACGCCGTACAAGCATAGGATCCGTGAGATGTACAGTTCAGTATACTTCTTGGCGTTGTAGTTGGTGTTGACCGGGATAAAATGGGCAACTTTGGTGAGCCGGTCGATGATCACCCACACAGAATCATGCTTCTGAAAAGTGGTGGGTAAACCGACGATGAAGTCCATGCTTACATCTTCCCACTTCCAGGCAGGAACGCCCAGTGGTTGTAACAGTCCCGGCTTCCTCATGTGGTCTGCCTTCACCCTTCAACATGTATCACACTCGGACACGTACTTTGCGATCTCCCGCTTCATCCGTGTCCACCAAAACTTGTTTCTGAGTTCTTGATAAATTTTGTTGCTGCCGGGGTGAATATAAAACTTTGACAAGTGAGCCTCATCAAAGATTTTCTTCCGTAACTCCGGGTTACGGGGTACGAAAATCCGGTCCTTGAACCATAGGACGCCGTCTCCGTCTTTCAGGAAGCATTTCAACTCCCCACTGTCTATACGTCTTCGCAAATGCGACATGCCCTTGTCATGTTTCTGAGCTTCCGCTATGTCTTCACGGATGGTGGGGATCAAAGCTACATTGTAGAGAGCTCCATGTAGAATCACATGCAATGGTGGCTCACTCTCTTCCAATGGTCCGATGGTCAGATTGTTGACGTGTGACTTGCGGCTCAGCGCATCCGCCACTATGTTTTCCTTGCCGGGGTAATAATGGATCTCTATTTCGTAATCCTTTATCAATTCTAACCATCTTCGCTGCCTCATGTTCAACTCCTTCTGAGTGAATATGTACTTGAGGCTTTTGTGGTCGGTATATAAATGCACGATGTTACCGAGTAGGTAGTGCCTCCACATTTTAAGTGTGAGTACCACGGCACCGAGCTCCAAATCATGAGTTGGATAATTCTGCTCATGGTTTCTGAGCTGCCGTGATCCATACGCGATCACTCCCGGTCTTGCATCAACGCACATCCGAGCCCAATGCCAGATGCATCGCGGTACACATCGAACGGTTTTGTTGTGTCTGGCTGCGCCAAAACCGGTGCTAATGTTAGGTGCTTCACTAGTGCCTTGAATGCTGCTTCACATACTGGGCTCCATACATATTTGGTAGCCTTTTCCAGCAGCTCTGTTATAGGCTTGGCAATCTTCGAGAAGTTTGGAATGAACCTCCTATAATATCCCGCGAGGTCCGAGGAAACTCCGTACCTCATGAATAGTTCTCGGGGACTTCCAATTCATCACTTGGGTGATCTTACTCGGGTCTACAGCGATGCCTTCCGCTGAGATAATATGCCCGAGAAAAGGCACTTGCGATATCCAGAATTCGCACTTGCTGAATTTCACGTATAGCTTGTGATCCCGCAACCGTTGCAAGACTATACGCAGATGCTTCTTGTGTTCTTTCTCCGACTTGGAATATACCAATATGTCATCGATGAAGACCACGACAAACTTGTCCAGCTCCGGCATGAATACCGAGTTCATCAAATACATGAAGTGAGCTGGAGCGTTGGTGAGGCCGAAGGACATGACCATGTACTCATACAGTCCGTACCTCATCGAGAAGGCCGTCTTCGAAATATCCTCAGCCCGTATTTTAATCTGGTGGTACCCTGATCTTAAGTCCATCTTGGAAAAGATCTTTGCTTTGACCAACTGATCAAACAATATGTCGATCTGTGGTAACGGGTACTTGTTCTTGATTGTCACAGTGTTAAGCAGACGAACACCACACAAAGTTGTAGTGTTCCGTGCTTCTCCTTTGCAAACAATGCTGAGTACCCCAAGGTGATGACTCAGTCATATAAAACCCTTGCTCATAGGTTATTTAGCGGTGTCTTCCACTCTTCCCATTTATTGGGTGCCATTTGTATGGCCTTCGCAAACTCGGTGGTGTTCCCGGCGCAAGTTAAATCTTGAACTCTACGTCCTGTTCGGGTGGTATGCCCGGTAAACAATTGGGAAGCACCTCCTGGAATTTACGTGCCATCGGACTGTACTCTATCTTAACAGTTTCCGAATGGTTCAATATTGCAATCTGTTGCCGACTGGCACCCAGAATGTATGAAGACCGTGTTGTAGGGTGTTGAGCTTAACGGTTCGAAAACTAATGTTGGGAACCACATTGTGGTAATTCAACCACGACATCCCCACAATAATGTCGATCTTCAGACCCCAAGAAGAAGGCGGTTCATGGGTCATAGTCTAACCTGCAAACAAAAAGGTGCTCGGAAAACAACATCACTTCTTGTAATGCTGCCCCGGCGAAGATATGAGGTATTACCTCTTTGTAAAAGTGGTTTGGAGCTGATGTTGAGCCACAAAAGATTGACTAACAAAGCTAGGTGTGGCACCTAAGTCCAAGAGAATTAATACCGGTAGCCGATTCAGAGAAAACATCTCTGCTAACACGGCTTTTCCTTCTGGAACATCTTCACTCACTGTGTAGTGAATGTTGCCCCTTGTCTGCCCTCTTTTCTGCAGATATCGGTACGGGTCTGCACATTGAAAGTATGATGACCCGCAGCCTTGAATTCACCCCATACCATACCCAGCATAATGGTCCGTCCGACCATAAATGAAGCACGGATGTCTCTCCGGCTCTTCTCTAACTTGTGGTTGGAAGCTAGATACATCTAGCTGCAGCGATGGAGCACACCACCGTCTGATGCTTCTGCTATGGAGGTGGTGCAAGTTATGGTACTTGACCAGCAATCAACCTTTGGGGAGTTAATCTTATAGGGACCTCCAATTCACCGAATGACGTTCGGAACACCAACCGGTACTGTTGGGGCGCATAACTTGTACTAGCCTATACGATATCACTCATTTCCCTTTTCTCTATACAGAACAGACCTTGATGCATTAAATCCAGATTTTTATCCAGTTAGAAGCATTTTCATAACTCAAGTTGTATACCAAAGTTAAAGTTAACTTCAATATCTTTCCAAAGGGTTTTAACATGCTTCTATATCACTTCTGGATCAGAAGTTATGATTTCCCAAAGTTGACAGAATTCCTGGATAAAATTTGCCAGCATCTCCTTTGCATGTGGCTGGTTTTATCACAGTTGTATAAGCAAACACAATAGGAATCTGAACAAACTTTGGACTACAGCAATGTTTCTTATCCCATAACCTTTCCAACGGTGTATCACATGACCCTTAGGGATTTTTTACAGAAAGTTATAAGTGTTATACAGAAACATCCAGGAAGGTTTGCATCTGTCCTATTTTCTGAACAGTTTGCACTCGACTGGACATTAAACCCCTTTGGCGTGTGATTTTGCTCTGGCGTTCTACAAAGAAGTTGTGGAGCACTTAGAAACCTTTCCATAAATGTATCATACACCTCTATTGGGTAAAGGTACTAAGAGTTATGCTCTGTCAAAGTCCAGCAAATATTTCTGCCAGAACAGAGCACTCTGTTTTTGAGAAACATGGAACCCTATCTATTCTCCCCTTTGAAGCTTATTTCAAATGAGGAGTTCATTAACTAATATGTGTTTTCCAACTTCCATTTTTAGCTTAAAGTTATTCATGAATGATTTCTTCATAAGAAAGAAGATATAAAGTGTAGTACGGTGGCGATGCACCGTAAGACATATGACGGTACTACGTTGCCTCGCAAAACAAAATCCTAACCGGATGATACCGGCATATTCGTATCATAGGTGGCACTAAAATGGTCACTCGCAAACGTGTTCTACTCGTACTACGGTATCATGGTTAATCCTGCAAATAACTCACACAATCATCAGACTCGGCTGCACACCGAGCCCGGTATCCATACAGTTCATACACCCGGCCGTCATCTCTCGCCCGGATGTTGTCAAGCAAACACGCCTTGAGCTACGTGTTCACGTTACTGACCACGTGACTGGGTCTCCCAAACTTGCCCAAAGCACGCCAGGGAAGGGCGTTGCTCGAATACCCCAAACGACATGAAGAGTCGTAGAGGATATTAAAGCGGGTCGGGTTACCTGTCACCCGTGGGGCTCCACCCTTCAGCTTGTGCGCACTGGTGGTCAACGCTTACGTGCACCCCCCAAGACATAAATGTCCCGAGATGCACGATTTCCTGACATAAGCAAATAGGTTAGTATGCCACTTTCAATACACTAATAACATCCTTATAGGGGCTACTAACTCGTTCCTCACCGAATTTTTGAAAAAGATGACCCTTGTAGCGCGTTAAACCTCAAGCAAGCTCTGATACAACGCTGAGAGGAACCACGACGCCCGTTCAGTCACGGGGTCATGTCACTCGCATGGAAATCGCATTGGGTGGTGCCGTGATATGCGGCACCCAACAGCACACATATAAGGGAACATGTATTACATAAATCAAAAGCTGAAGATTACAAATGTTTCTTTGTAAATAATTTACATCAAATAACTACCGCGGAAGACTAGTCTATCTCACATTTCGTACTTACTAAGCACTCGAGAAGAGGTCCAGCCCTCGGTCTCTTCTCGCTAGCAACACGAAGTCATACGGCAGCGGCTGGGTTTTCCATGCGTTAAACGACTCATAAGTCTCCGAGTCTCACTGGACAACCTTCTCTTAAGCACCGAAGTTAACCTGCAAAAAACCACTCATATAGCAAGCGTGAGCACCTAGGCTAAGCAAAACTGACCCGTCTCGCCTAAACATGTAACTCTAAATGCTAGGATTGCAATGTGAAATTGGAAGGTAAAATGCAAAAGACTCGCCTATTTATTTGCACCTTACTTTCAAGTTTTAGCAGCAGGTTGTGGAGAATTTCATGCTAAGGCACATGAGAGAGCCGCAATCAAACAAGGTTCGCATTTCTCTCATGTACTTTGCCCAAAGTTGAAAAGAACTTTAATTAGCTCTAAACTACAACATGTCATTAACAAGCAATATATAGCTTTCAAATCAGCAAACTTTTAACATGTATCTAGCCTGTTCTTTCTACGTCACGGTACAGTGAACAAGTGGTACTCACTGACCGCGAGGGACGGCGATTATAATCGATTTACACCTGCAGGGTTACCCGAATAACCCATCACGTATGCATGTACTCGATGTTGCCTACAGCAACCATCACGGACGTCGTACGCAACAACCTTTCACCCGTCAGCCAAATATTGAGCCAGTCCTATCGTCCCGAGCAAGAGGTCTCTGCGCGCGCATCCGCAGTGCCGCCATCCGATTTACACCTCAAGATCTCAACCTACCCTCTGAACGACAGGCAATGCCTCAATACCCAGCTACCCGAGTTACATGGGTTTCCCGGTTCCCATATAGACGGTAGGTCTTCGGTACTGTTCTAGCTTGTTCAACAGGCCCGCACACGGCTCGGTCCTCAATCGACACAAGCGGAGCTATGGCAACCCAGGCCCCAAAGTCCTGCTGCCCTTACTCTCCGCTCGGTCTCATTTTTATTGCCATGTGTTTCATTTGCTATCTTTACCCGAGCGATGTGCCCCTAGCCTATTCTCGCGTGCAGTTCCAACTACTTGACTTGTACCGACTCCTACACTATCTTAGCATTGCAGTAGCTAACGGGGTTTTCAAACCTAATCCCAACCCAGGGTTTTCCTGGCTATGCATTTGGGTTTCAATCAAGACTCTAATGCAAGAATTGAGTGGGTGCTCAAAGTAAGTTCTCAAAGCAGTAAAAATTTGGAAAAAGGATTAATGCAAACCGGAGCTTGCCTTGCTGCTCTTGGTCGTAGGATAGCTGCTCCTATGGAGTGACGAAGTCTAAGACTTCGGGTTCCTCCTCAACTTTAGCGACTACATGAGATAACATATTTATGTATTAATTTAAATGCATTTAAATTGAATTTAAACTTGTGAAGACTGTAAGTCTTATTGGATAGACCCAATGACTCTGAAATTTTTACTTGGTTTCGTTACAACCTAAACAGAGACTTGGCCAAGTTTCATTTGCAGCAAAGCTCATTTGAGCTCTCCACCAATAATTATGTACTTGACTTTAATTGGAGCTCCTAGGGTGTTCTAGGAATTTTCATGGAGCAAGCCATGACTTTCTGAAACTATATTTTCATAGGGTTCTAATGGAGTTGGTTTCACTTAATTTGAAGGTTCCTAGCTAAAGATATGAGCTAAACAATTTCAGAGAAATTCTGAAAATGTTTCTGGATATTTTCTATTTTCTTTGGAACAGTTTTATTAATCACACCATTAGGTGGATCAAATGGATCTGAAATTTTTATGGTAGCTCAGGGATATTTTGGTGAACATCCCAGCAAAATTTTAGAATTTTTCCTCCAAAGGGTTCTCCAGTTAAAATTCTAACCATTTTGAATTTTGAAGAATTAATTCTGGAGAAATAAGGATTTTCATGAAGTGAAACTATATTTTCTGGAAAGTACTCAGGGAGCTGAATCCAACAAAATTTGTTTCACTCGATTCGGAGTTACATAGCCAAAGTTACGTGGGTTTGAAGTTTGAACTAAAACTGAAAATCGGGGAAATGTTTAAATCTGCCGGTGGGTCCACGGATACACGTGTCGGGTGCTGAAGCCACAGCACACGGGGCTACAGTTTTAATTCCCGTGGTGCCACAGTCGATCCGTGCCCACAGACGATCCAATCGCCCGGTTTTCTCCCACTGACAGCGGGCCCGGCTCGGTCGTCTTCTACCTCGCGCCTCTCGCGCGGTAGCGCCGGAGCACCGCCGAACTCGATCATCCGGTCAGCTCCTGAGCTCTAACTTGCCGCCAGACCCTAATTTTGTGCGCTGATAATGTTGGGAGGGTTTCCTATTATCGACGTTGGCTCTAACCGAGCTCGCGACAGTGCGGCGGCTCAGGAAGAGTCCGGTGACGTCGCGCCGACGTACTAGCCTGCTAAACGCCTGGTGAAGTGGCTCTACAGCACCAGTGGTGGCTCGGAAAGCTCGACATGGTGATGGACAGGCTCGGGGCTAGCTCCAAGGTGGGTCTCACTGTGCGTCCGATGCTGCCCAAATAAGCCGCCGTTGGCAAGCTTGGAATTACGCCATGTACAAGGGTTCTCATGCTAGGCGTTGTGAATCCAACTTGTGCGCCGCTAAGTCTAGTTCCTATGTGCGAAGTTTTGTGGAATTTAAATGAGAACCAAACGGGAATTTCAAAGTTTCTTACCCGAAGGTGACTTTGCACCGGCTGGAAGCAAACTGCAAAATTCGTCGTCGACGCTCAACCTCTTGGCTCAAGCTTCGGAGATGAGCTGCAGGAGGTCCTTATGCGTCCAAAAACAGCTTGTCTTGGCCGTGACAAGCCCAGGGTGAGGCTGCCCACGAGAGTACCTCCTCTCGGATTTGTAGCATCCGCTGTGGAACGATGTGGTTCTCGGTGTATGGAGCACGAGCTCACTCGATGAGGGTTTGAGGGCGTAGTGGAGAGTTCTGTGGTGCCGTTTTGCTGCTCAGCCGAGGCTTGTACGTGAGATTGGCGGATAGCCGACGATCGGAGGAGCAGCGGCTGCTCTGATCAGTTTCTTGCGCGAGGGAGCAAAGACTGAGCGGTTCTGTCCCCGTTCGGCTCGGCTGCGGGGATAAGAGAGAGAGGCAACGTCGGTCGACGCAGCCCATCCCGAGCAGGAGCTGTCTCGGCGACCAGCTCGGTGGCGCCCTCGGATGAAGCCCGAGAAACCAAGTGTTGAGTCTTCAGTCGGTTGGATTTGCTATAGAGGCTGACATGTGGGTCCCACCCAAGTTTTAACCTCTGAAATTAAATTTTCCCCACAGCTCTAAACAGTAGAGACCCAATTAACCTTGGTTATTTGAATTATCTACCCTTTGGCCATTTGAATTTGGATAGAATTCAAAATGGGGTTTGTTTGAATATATTTTCAGCACATATGCAGTTTGAAATTCAAAGAAAGTTTGAATTTGCTAAACTTAGCTCATGTCAAGATCAACTCCAAATGGAGTGAAAATTGGTGTGTGAGCTCACAAAAATGTGCTGAGTGAGAATATGCCTCCCACTTTTGAATTCATTGGATGGGAATAGTTTGAATTTGAATTTGAGTTCAAACCACCCTCTTTCTAGTTATACTCAAAAGGACTTCAAAAAGGTCTTGAATTTGGGTAAAATTTGGCATGGACATTCCTAGCAAGGTGTAGGACTTTTTCATATGCCCAGCCCCTATATGATGCATGTGGGAAATGCCACTTTGGCATTTTGTGAGTTTATTCTCTAATGAGCATGTTGATGGTGTTTACTTGCTCTTCAAATGTATTCATCAAGTTTCTTCAAATGATGTGTGTGTGTGGTGATGAACACTTTGAATATGTGCCAAAAACTTAGGCCCTTACACCACATTGTAATTTCAGGATAGGCTAAAATGGAGTTAAACATGATCATTTCCAAATGTGAGCTGAATTCAAACTTGAAAGTGAACTTCACACTGACTTTGGTTTATTCAAATTTCCGCCTACGTTTAAACTCTGAAAATATAAAATTGAGGGCATTTACATGAATGAATATCTTTTGGGAAACATTTGGAGGATAGGAAGAGGAGTAAGGGGGTTAGACCCCACATGTCATTGGGCCGCTTTAAATTGCTCCCAAAGACTTCTTCTGTTCAGTGTCGAACACCACCCGAGCCTTGTCAGAGCGCCACCGAGGGCAGCCAACTCCAGCTTCTTGCATCGAGCTGTCGACCTGCTCATGGTTTCAATCCTTCATGATGTGATCCTCTCACTCACCAATTAAGCTGTAAGTAGAGGCCACCTCCTCGCTGTTTTTCATCGTGCTGGCAACAAGCTCGTGGGATTGAGTATCTTCCGGCGTGATCTTTTGCTCACAAAAACAGCAACCCCGGGCGTTATTTTCTCCTCACACAGGAACTGAAGCGAGGTGCCGAATTTAAAGTTTTGAACCTAATGGAACGTTAACTCCCGGTAAACAAATTCAGTTTGTGGGAATTGCCGCAAATTTTGAATTTGCATTGTGGAGTCACTATTGTTTGGAGGGGGGAAACTATGCGGGACTGGCACGTCATTGGAACCGAGAACCCTCAGTGTTTATTTCTCGGCGAGCTCGCCAATGAGGCAGCTACCGAGCTTCTGCCATGCCTTGCTCCTGAAGGCAGGCAATTCCACGGTGTTGTTGATCGTTAGCCACAGCAGCTGCACAACTCAATTGCCGTTTGTCTGCTCACACAAAAACCGAAGACTTTCCTCCGTGCGATGTTGTTTTAACAGTTGATTCATCCGCATATTTGAATTTAGACTGGCATTTGAAATCGGGGCCGCTGTTGTTTGGGGGAGACTTCGGTGGGACCCACCTGTAAGTGGGAAAGACACAAACTTCAGTTTTCCTTTAGTGGGGGCGTGACACCGAGAGGGAGGGCAAGCTCCAGTGAGCTGCTTGTGTGCTTGCTCCCTGAGGCGGTTTCCCGTAGTTGGTCTCGGTTGCTCCCTAAATATCGCGGAGGCACGATCAAATTGCGGTTTCTCCTTCTCGCTAGCTCACGCACGCTCAACTGAAGGAGAAACACACCGTGCGCCCACTGCTTCTCACCCTGATCGACTCCCAGCCACTGTGGCGCCTAGCTGAGCTGACCAGAGGGTGCACCGGCCTCTAGTGGACGTCATCCGCACCTACACAGCTCGTGTCCGTCGTCCTCCGTGGTGCCAAGCAAGTTTCTCCCTCTCGGTTGAGCACGACGTCGCCACTACAGTTCCACAGCGTCCGGCCGGTTCAGCGCCTCCCCCGCACGACCAACACCCCCCTAAGGTGCGCCATGGTGTGTAGGTCATGCTCCTGACCTCTTCTTGCTCTTCCCCACTTCTGGCTTGCTGGAATTTACGTTTTGGCGCCGGCGAATGTGAACAACCGAGCATGATAAAATCGGGAAATTCATCCAAACGGGTGGATCGTTCGTCCTTTGGTTCAAACCATAGCAACCTCGGACCCTAGCGCCCTCCCATGCTGAATACCGAAGCAAACCGTCCACTACACGCCCCGGGTGACGAGAATTTTCTGCCGGTGGCAAAAACAGATCGGTCGTCCGGTGACCCCCCCTTTTCCCACCGTTTTCAACAAGAATTGGCATGTGTTCCATGTTCCACGTGCTCTAGGTATGCTGTACGGCAGCTTGTTCTATTGAAGTCGGCTTGGGACACGCCGGAACGCGTCGATGCCGCGCCGCCGAGCGCCGCCAACGGCGCCGACCTGTTTCCGGCTGTTTTCATGAGGTAAGACCTTGCCCGGCAGCTACGCCACGTTCTCACGGTCGTGTAGGGTGAAACCGGAGTAAAAAAAAAGGTGGAGAAATGAGGGAGAACGGGGCGTGCCATCTCTTTGGTCCGGTGTGCGCGCGGGCTCTGTCCCGAGGTAGAAGAAGGATCTGACCTGTGGACCCCACTGTCAGCCAGTATTAGGTTCCAGAAAATGTTCAAATTTTGAAAATTCATAACTTTGTGTAGGAAAATACAAATTGGGTTAGATTCAGTTTACAAAGACCTATCCAAATTTGTACTCCGATTTGTATGAAAGTCAGTAATAAAATCTGGATAATTCTTTTAAAATTTTCTGTAAAAGAATTATGCAGTTAGTTTGGATAAGCCAAAAATCCCCAAATTTTGCCAGAATATTCCTTAGGGTATTATTGAATTTCCAGCAAAGTTTCAGCTCATTTGGAGTTGATTTGAGTAGGATTTTTCAGAGTCCAAACTGTTGTGTTCAAAAGTCTCCAGAAACTTTTCAGAAGAAGTTTCTACTTTGTAGAATTCATCCTAGGAAATACTTAGCTCCAAAAATAGTGAAACAAATTTTGCTGGAATCCTTAGGAAGATTACTTTGCAGAGGAACGAATTGTCTGTTACGAAAATGCCCAGTATTTTCTGTGAATTCATTATTAGTAAATACTTTACGGATTAATTCCAGGAAGGATTCTCTATGAAAAATTCCCAATTTTAAGCAGCAAATCGTTTTCCTAGTTCCTGATCTCCAATAAAAATCTTAGTATTTTTGGAGCTGATTAAGACGGACTAATCAGTAGGTTATCTCAGGGTTAAATAAATTAGCTAAAAATGATAGAATTAATTTCCAGAAAAATGGTGCCAACTTCAAATGACCATAACTTTTAGCAGGAATGTCCAAAATTTGTAAAACAAAATTTATTGGATTCCTATCAGTCATTACTTTGCAGAAATGCAAAGAATTTGATCTGAAGATCTCTGGAATTTTCTCCGAAATTCATCAAAGTTAATTCTTTGGGAATTAATTCCAGAAGATCCCTGTTATGGATTTTCCTCAAATTTGGCTAGAAGATTCTTCATAACATTAGTGATCTCCTGTAAAATTTGAGCTTCATTGAAGTACATTTTATAGGCTAAACTCTGATCCAAAGTTCAGCCTTCATTTAGAAATTCCAATTCCAAACAGAAACTTTTTAGCAATTCTGTTCAACTTCAAAAATTCATATCTCTCTGTAGGTAGCTCCAAAAATGGTGAAACAAATTTTTTTAGAACCATAGAGACCTGCTCTAATTAGATCTTCCACTTTTAGCCATGTCAAAACTTCAGATTTGGGATTAAAATTCAGAGAAGCCTTGTATTTGTGGGAATTTTGGAGACCCCAAGCTTCCATGGAACTTCTCCAA
Organism: Neostapfia colusana; assembly: GCA_030760725.1. Lineage (NCBI taxonomy): Eukaryota > Viridiplantae > Streptophyta > Magnoliopsida > Poales > Poaceae > Neostapfia > Neostapfia colusana. The sequence goes on along the minus strand of JASWHV010000019.1, from coordinate 34,803,846 downwards.
ATTTTGCTCAAATCATCCTCAGAGAGTCTAGTATCCACTGGAAAAATCCCAAAGCCAATTAAGGAACCTAAATAGCAGTAGCTATGAATAGAAGTGTAATTCTTATACTTCACTAGCACTTAATCATATATTTTGCTACATTTCATATAGTAACCGAAGTTGAGGACGCACCGGAGCTGTTGGACGTCCTCCCACCAGATGCTAACTTCCCGTTAAACTCGAAACCAGGCAAGCCCCGGTTTGTATTTAAGTACTTTTGCAAAGTTCTCATTTATATAACTTATGTTTAGGGTGAAATGCTTGCATTATAGTTAGGGTGATTGAAACCCCACTTGCATAACCTTTAAATCCTATGATGAGTTGGGTAGTTTACAACTCGGCGAGTAGAGAATGCCATGCCAATATTCTTAGGATCTCGGTAGAAGTCGAGTAGTTGGAATCTACTCGCGAAATAAGATTTTATCACACGGTATGGAAAGAGGTAGAGAAAGGATTAAGAATGTGAAACTGAGACCCAGCAGGGGGGATAGGATGCGGTGAGCGGAGGTCTCACGTGCTTAGCCCTGTTGGTGTCGATTGAGAACTGAGCCGTGTGCGGCCCTGCTGGACAAGTTTGAACAGTACCAGATGCATACTGGCATGTAGGAACCAGGAAACCAATGTAATTGATTAACCTAGGTGCCGAGGCTTACCCAACCATTTTATAGGAGTGGGTTGAGGGTAGCAAGGTGTAAATCTGCCGGTGAGCTCAGGCGCGCTCCACGCGGGGACCTCCTGCCTGTTACGAATGGACCGGTTCGGCATTTGGGTTGCCTTTGAAAGGTTATTCCATACAACAGAGTAGGAAAGTGTGAAGCACCACACTTCTGAATGTAGGTGTATGTGACGTGTTATCCGGGTGTCTCCTGATTGCAATCACCATCCCTCGCGGTTATTTGAGTACCGCTTGTTCACTGCGATGACGTAGTAAGAAATGAAAGAAGCCAGAGAAATATGTTGCATTGAACTATTAATGTTTTGGAAACCATGTATGCTGTAGATGTAGCGCTCATTAAGTTTATTTCCCACTTTGGCCATCACCACATCGGAGGAAAGCGTTTCTTGTTTGATTGTGGAGTTCCGATGTGAGGGCTGCCTAAGGCACATTAATCTGCTGCTATAAACTGAAAGTAAAGATTAACATGCAGGTGTGTCTCTATCAAAAATGTCATTTTTCTATATTACTAATTCCTGCATGTAGAGTTTCATGATTAGGAGTGTCGGTTAAGCCTTACTGATCCATCGTGCTCACGGTTGCAATATTTGAGCTGTGTGCAGATGAGAGTTATGTTGAAGGTTCCGAGGACGAGGCAATGCCCCCGTCGAGGTACACGGCCGAGCTGGAGCCCTGTACATCGCCGTGATCTCCGGTTGTATGTTGCTAGTGTGTAGCGTCCCCGGGCTGGACGGCTGCACTTTTGCATAGCTAGGCTGAGAGTTTAGCTAGTAATAAGACTTCCGCTGTACATTACTTTTGTAAAAGACTTCTGCTGTGTTTCTATGTAAAATAAAGTTTGTATGTTGTTCTTAATCTTTTCTTGTGTGCTGTTGGGTGCCGCATCGCACGGCACTACCCTCTACGATCCCGGAGTGGGTGAACCACAGGATGGTCCCCACAGCCAAGACTCTAGAATTGCCATAGGAATTCAGAGAAGCCAAATAGCTAAGAAAATTCCTTAGGCCACATCTTACATCAACTTTGTCTGAAATTTTGCAAGCCATACCTCTGTATGATCTATGGACCACCGTAAAAATTTCAGAGCAAGTTGAGATCACCTTCTCCAGTTTTTTGCTAATTCTTTCCAAATTCCTTTTTATGTTTATTAAATAGCTCTTTGAACTTTACTCCAAACATCCACTGATAAAAATGATTCTTTCTCTGTTTCAGCACATTGCCAAACCCAACTCTCAAGTCTTAGTTGATCTGTACTCTTCTTAAGTCATAAAACATTTGTGTTTTATAATTAATTTACTCGCAATATGAACTTGTGCATATTCATATCGGTAGGAAACACGACAAAGGAGCTCGATGAGGCATTCGACTCAGAACAGAAACTTAAAACTTTACTCATTGCAAAGCTACGTTTTTAAGTTAGGATTAAACTCGCAGCAACATAAGTCAAGCCCCGGTTTGTATTTAACAGCGTTTAGTTATATTTTGCTTTGTATCACTTTCTTTGGTCTAGTATGTATTGTGCATTAGGTCAAAGGTGATTGATAATCCAAATGCATGACCCACAAACCCTTGGAGTTGAAGGGTAGAACAGGTTACCATCGAGTAGTTTCTGCTAGGCTTAAGTTGTATAGGAATCGGTACAAGTCGGGTAATTGGAAGCTACTCCCGAGGCTAGGAGTTTGGTTCAACGGGGTTTCTTTCTAGAGAATGAAATGCCTGGAATAGAAAATGAGACCTAGCAGAGAGTAGGAGCAGCACGATGTTGGGCCTGTGTTGGCTCTGTTTGTGTCGGTTAAGGACCAATACGTATGCCACCATGTTGAGCAAGTTTGAACAGTACCGGATGCATATTGGAATTATGGGGTCCAGGAAACCGATGTAATACGGGTACTATCGTGTCAAAACTTATACCGCCGTCCTTTGGAGGTTGGTGTCAGAGGTGTAAACCGCACTAGCGGAGCAACTTCGACGTGTTCCGGGTAGTGGCCCTTCTGATGGGTCGGTAGAACTGTTTCGGTATTGGAGTGACGGTGAAAGGTTGCTGCATACAACGTAAGAATGAGCTCTTATGTGAGTCTTTCGAGGTGGGTTGTAACACCCTCAATTTCACTACCATGCATTGCATACATTTTTCATCTAGAGAAGCATTTGAAAAGAAGTAGAAATGGAGAGATAACCATAGAAATGGAGAAAGAACCATAGAAATGGAGAAAGAACCATAGAAATGGAGAAGGAAATATAGAAATGGAGAAAGCAACATAGAAATGAAGAGAAATGGGACAAAACCCTGGCTGCATCTTAGAGATAAATCTTTTAGAGGTAAAGCTTCTAGAAGAATTTTAGAGATAAATCTTCTAGAAGAATCTTGGGGATAAAGTTTCTAGAAGAATCTTGGAGATAAAGCTTCTAGAAGAATGTTGGAGATAAAGCTTCTAGAAGAATCTTGAAGATAAACCTTAGAGATAAAACTTCTAGAAGAATATTGGAGATAAACCTTAGAGATAAAGCTTCTAGATGAACCTTGGAGATAAAGCTTCTAGATAAGCTTAAAGATAGAGCTTAGAGATAAAGTTTTGGAGATAAAACACCCTGCTGGCATCACCTCTTAGGGATAGAGTCCTCCTTCTCCAAACTGAGTAGAAGATTGCATCTCTTGGAGATAGAGTCCTTCTCCTCCTCCAAACTGAGTAGGAGATCTTCCCCCTTATAAATACAGCCTTCCCTGGACGCGACCCCTGCCAAAACAAGCCTGTTGCCCCCTGCTGCCAAGCCCTGGTTGCCACCCCTTTGCTGCTGTCTTGGCCGCCGTCGAAACTCTGCCTTGCCTAACCGTCGATGGAGAAGAAGACCCCTCCTGCCAAGCCCTGACCGCAGCCCTATTCTTCTCCAAAGAAAAACCCCAGCTGCTGCCATTGCAAGGGAAGAAGTACAGCTGCAAGGAGGAGAGGAGGAAGAAGAGATGTAGGTCCCCGTCACCCCTCCTACCACGTCGCTGCTGTTTCTGCGCACCCGTTTTTCTCCACCCCCAGCGAACAGAAGTTTCTGCGTGTGGACAGATCATGTTTTGGTCAATTTTTGACGGTGGAATCGATCTACAAATTGAGTCATGACCATAACCACATCCATACTTGATCCCTACACCCTTGTTCATAATAAAACCGCATGAAAGCCCATTAAAACATGCAAGAACACGTACAAACTGGTTTTATGAAACTGCACTATAGGATTTGCATTCCTATATCCCGTTGCATCTTAAGTAAAGTTTGTGCATGATGGTTGATTGCTGTAAATTTTGTATGTGCATGGTCATGAGTAGAAGGACAAGCTCAAGAGGATGTCTACGAGGAACTACAGCACCAAGACTTCGTGACGCTTGAGCAACACGAACCACGGGAGCAAGGCAAGTGTCCCTTGACCATATTGATCCCATGTTTTGAAACTGTTTTGTTTGCAAAAACTCGTATGCTTGAGTCAACTTGATGGGACACCCTTTTATAGGAGTTTACTAGTTTTTAACCATCCTTGTCACCGGGAAAGTTGATGAGTCGGGTATGGTCATTTTTCATTTTTGCTTCGCTCAACTTACGGGATACGGGAAGCTGAAACAAACCTTGTTAGCTACTGCACTAATATGAATAATGATGATGTTAATGAGCATGGAATCAGGGAGATCTAGGCAAGATTGGTTCGTGTATGTTGCTGAATGAGATGGTGGTTTACTTTCCGTAGATCTAAGGACCGGTTCATGCGAGCACATGCCAGGAAAATAGTGCCACCACAAGGCCAAATATGGGTGTGTCTTAGCTGAATAATTAGGTGTGTTGCTAGCTTGTTATGGACCGCTGTATGGTGCGGGGAATGGGAGTCGAGAGGGACTGCCCTGGGAACTGCATGGCACAAGAGGAGGCCCGTGGGTGGGAGAATGGAGATTCGAGCCTGCCGGTGAAACCTCAGTGGGTCCGTACATCCTAGTAGCCCCTTTGTAAATTCTATTTTGTGATCTCTTGGCCATACACCGATGGTTGTGTACTGGTATAATGGAGGTTCTTTCTAGTCGCCGATGGGGACGAAATCACGAAGTTGTGGGTAAAGTGGTGCCACCTCTGCAGAGTGTAAACCTATCATGATAGTTGTGCTTCCTGTCACAAGCACCTGGACAACTTCCATGATTAGAGGCAAAAATGGGTATGGGTATTTGGGTATGGTCATTGGGATTGGTTTTGGGGCTGTTTTGCGTCATGACAATGAAATTGGTTTTGGTTATATGAATATGAGATGGTTATGAATATTTATGAGTATGAGATGAACTTGAGAAAGATTATTGGCTGGTTGAGACTTGATAAATGGTGAATTATGATGAAAGAATGTTGTTGATTTACTTGGTTATATTGGGATTTAACTCATCTAGAAATTGTTGTTGTTTTTAACATGTTTGTGAAATAAAATTTGCTTGCTGCAATGAGCCTTTTTATTGCCTACCTTGTTGTAAGTTGCATGTCATACTTTTCCCGCACCTCACCCTTGCATTCCCTCATATACATCAGCAACAGGAGAAGAGTACTTCGAGGAACATGTGGAGTACTAGGCGTGCGCACTACCGTCAACATGTCTGTGGAGTTGAAGTTGGAGCCTGCTGTTTTAGCCATTTTACGCTGTCGTTTAGAGTCTTCCGCTGCTAAATAAGTTGGATATTCATGAATGAGACATTGAGTCATTGTACTAAAGTACTTAAACACTATTCGTATGTGGTTATATTCTGAATTTCAGTTTGTGGAATACATGTGTATGTGTGATGAAAATCCTGGGCACACATATGAATTCACTTGGTTCATTTTCGGAACCGGGTGTCACACGGGTGTATGTGTCGTGTGTTCCGGGTGTGTCCTGATTCGAATCACCGTCCCTCGCGGTTATATGAGTACCACTTATTCACTGAGTTGTGACGTAGTGATTACTTCCAGATGAAGTGAGATGAATCATTGCTGTTGTGAAGTTCTTCAGTTTATTGTATTGCAAACCATGTATGCTATAGTTGTAGAGCTCACAAAGTTTACCTTCCACTTTAGGCATAACTACATCGGAAGAAAGCGTTTCTTGTTTATTTCGGACTTCCGATGTGAGGGCTGCCTAAGGCATATTAATCTGCTGCTATAACACTGAAAGTAAGGATTAACATGTAGGCCTGTCGTTATTGCAACATATTTGTCCTATATTATTAATCCTTGCATGTAGAGTTTCATGTTTAGGGGTGTTGGTTAAGTCTTTATGAGCCATGTGCTCGCGGTTGCATTATTAGTGTTTTGCAGGTTATATAAAATTTGCTATGAAGTTGGTTGTTCAGTGAGACATCGGAGACCCACCGGCAACCCTGCCGCTGCACTCAACTTTGTTGAAGCTAGTAAGAAACATCCGCGGGCTGGACGTCTTCTTTTTTGCATAGTTAGGACCGAGAGTAAGTGTGTATGTGTATTCTGCTGCATGTACCTTCGTGGTACATTATGCTGTAAATGACACTATATTGGGAAATAAAAGACTTCATATATTTTGGTTTCCTTTGAGACGGGCACGATACCGACTGAGACAGGGCTCAGCTAATGATACCACTTGTCACAGTTCTGATACCACGATGAGACGGCCTGACGCTGCCCGTTTAGTCACGGGGACGGGACACTCGCTCGGGAATCGCATTGGGTGGTGCCGTGTTGTGCGGCACCCGACAGCACACATATAAGGAACAATGTGTTACATAAAACAATAGCGGAAGCTTACAAGTTTTTCTTTGTAAATAGTTTACATCAAATAGCTACAGCGGAAGTCTATAACAACTCACGTCGAATAACTAAAGAGCACTCGAGATGAAGTCCAGCCCGGCGACTTTTCTCGCTAGCAACACGAAGACAACAGGAGCGGCTGGGTTCTCCATGTGTTACCCGACTCGGAAGTCTCCGGGTCTCACCGGACAACCTTCTTCTTAGCATCGATGTTAACCTGCAAAACCACATATATAGCAAGCGTGAGCACATAGGATCAGCAAGACTGATCCGTCTCTCCTAAACAAGAAACTCTACATGCACGACGGTTTACAGTTAGGATAGCTAGATTTGCATAAAGGACTCGCCTAAAGTTGATCCTTAACTTTCAGATTTTTAAGCCTCATTGTACAGACCTTGAACCAAACAGCATCGCAACTCCAAAATCAAACAGGAAACGCTTTGTTACGATGCTCCATGCACAAGGCGAAAGTAAAGTTTAATGAGCCTATCTCTATTTCAATCATGGTTTCCATACAAGTTACATCACAGTCTTATCAAGTTCATAAGAAAACCAGTTCAGTTGTTACTACGTCAAGACGCAGTGGGCAAGTATGCTCATATAACCGTGAGCGACGGTGATTCAAATCCGTACACACCCGGACTACACGACACATACACCCATACTCCAAGTTGCCGGCAGCAACCTCGACTGACGTTGTACGCGGCCACCTTTCCCAAGATCTTCCACATTGGACGCAGTCCAACTGCCCCGAGTACGCAAGCTCCCTCAAAGTACATACCTGCAGTGGTATGTTCTCAAGCGAGTTACCTCATGCTACCCTGACGCCGAAAGCCTAAGGCAGTTGGAAAAGTTCCACTATGGATCTCCCGAGATACATCGGTTTCCTGGGTCCCATATAGCCAGTATGTGCCCGGTACACAACTCAAACTTGTCCAACAGGGCCAAGCACAGACGGGCCTTAACCAACACAGGCAGGGCTATGCACGCACGGTCTGCAACCTGCTGCATCTAAACCTCCCTGCCCGGTCTCCATTTCTTATGTGTGAACTTTCCTCATCTTTTCTATTTTGGACCCGTTCCGAGTAAACCAGCCCTAAACTCGCGAGTAGCTTCCAACTACTCGACTTCTACCGGACCTTTCCTACAAACATTAGCGTAGCCAAATTCACTCGAGGAGGTGCTATTCTATCCTTTCTCTCTTAGGTATTTTTGGTCATGCAACTGGGGTTTTCAATATCAACTAGACGTAATGCAATCAACGATGCAAAGCTATGATCTCTAAAAATTAAATGTTTTGTAAAACTGTTCAAATGCAAACCGGGGCTTGCCTGTTTTGCAGGTGACTAAGAATACAATCAGTTAGTGGCGATCACTTGGAGCTTGATCACTTGTTTTCCTCCCTCCCTGATCTTCAAGTCCTTCTTACGTTCTTCACGGATGTGCTACACGATATGATCATGCATATGTATTTAATTGAAAAGCTTTTGCTAATAAGATATAATGACAGTTTAAAAACTGGAACTCTGTTTAAGAATATAAAATTACACTGGTGCTAGTGGTTTGGGTTGGGTTTAAACACTATGATCAAATGTGCAGTGCTTTTCCCCACTTAAGCGTTGATCACCTTAAGAGGTTACACATGACAGTGGTGATCCAGAGTTCCAATGGAGCTGAGAATTTTCATGTGAGTTCCTTGTCATAAGAAAGTCATATGGACCAAAAGTTAGCACTTATCATTGAGTGGTTTATGCAGAACAATTCTCCAAGAATTTAAATAAAGATAAATTAATTATGAGGTAACACCCATGTTCATGTCAAACTTAGTGAACTAAAATTTCAATTACAGTTCATAGAGCTTGCATGGATTTTCCTAGGATTTTTGGAGCTAAGAATTGCCCAGAACTGAATTTCCAAGTTTTGGAAATTCTCTAAAATTGTTTCTGTATCCATTTGAACACAGCAACTTACAATCTGAATTATCCTGATCAAATAAACTCCAAATGAGCTGAAACCTTTACAGTAGTCTAACAACACCCAAAGTAATATTTTGGAAAAAATTGAGGATTTTTGGATAAACCAAACTCCCTCTAAAATTCTTTTTCTGAAAAGATTCAAAGAATTTTCCAGAATTAAATAAAGAATTTCATACAAATTGGGTTGCATATTTGGATAGAGTTTGTCAATCTGAATCTAACACAATTTGAACCACTAAATTTGGAGGTTCCTAGCAAAAGTTATCCTCTTCTAAAGATTGGGGAAAAATCTGGGGTTTGAATAAATCCGGAAAAAGTTTAAAATCTGACTGTGGGTCCGGGGAACACGTGTCGGGTGTCGGGAGAGCGCCACACGGGGCCACAGACTTATTTCCCACGCTGTCACTGTTAATCCGGCGCCACAGAGGATCCGGCCCCTGTTGCTGTGTGACTGACGCGTGGGGCTAGCAGTCTTCTTCAACCTCCAGCCGCCCGTGCGCCCGCGCCGCCGGGGCTCGCCGGAGCTACCTCGAACCCGGTCGCCCGGCCACCTTCGACGCTTAAACTCGCCGCCAGTGCCTAATTTTATGCAAGGAACATAGTGGTTTGATTTCCTTGGACCAGCGAAGTTCCTAAACCATCCCGCACCAGTGCAGCGACTCGGATGAGGTTCAGCGGCGTTACCCCGATGAGCTAGCCCGCCAAAAGCCCCCTGGACAGGTCCTAAAGCACCAGTGAGGACTGGAGGAGCTCGGCATGGCCGCACATGGGCTCGGGCTCGGCTCCAAGCTAGGGTTCACCGTGCGCCCGAACCGTCCCGCCATAGCGACCGTCGGAAAGATTGAAATTGTGCCGTGCAGGGTGTGTTTCTTGCTAGGTTTCAAAAGCAAATTGGTGCGCCCTTGAGTCTAGTGCTTGTGTGAGAAATTTCGTGATATCTAACCAACAATCGATCGGAAATTTCACGGAAACGTACCGGAAGGTCGGTTTGCACCGATCGGAAGAGGATCTCGAAATTCTTCGTTGAGGATCCGCGGTTGGTCCTGAGCTTTGGGAGTGAGTTGAGTGGACGTCGTTCGCGTCCAGCGGTGGCCTAGCTCGGCCGTGACAAGCCGCGGTTGAAGCTGTCCACGAGAGCACTTGCTCTCGGTTCTATGGCAGCCACTGCGGGAACTGGTTTATCTCGGTTTGGGGAGGCGGAACTCACATAGGAATGGCGTGAGGACGTTGGAGGAAGGTCCGTGGTGTTGTTTGGTCGCTCAGTTGAGACTCGCACGTGAGCTTTCGGTGTGGCTGACCGATCGGAGCACGGCGGCAGCGGCTCGGTTTGTTTCTCACGCGAGGAGGAAACAACAGGGCCGAGGCTTTGGTGATGAGGCGAAAGAAAGCACGGGAGAAGGTATAAGACGCCTGGGCAGCCCTCCAGCACGACGGGAATTCAACAGGAGGTGGCTGCCGGCTGATCCTCGGTGTCACCCGGTGGAAAATCGGCTCTGCCGATTGCTTCGCGTGGGGGTGAACAAACAGAGACCCAACACTGTGAGATCTTTTGCAATTTAAACTACTTCATTGACATGTGGGTCCCACAGCTCAGTCCCTCCTTATCCCTTTCCAAAATATCTCCCAAAATTTGCAAATTTTGGAATCAAATTGTGGGAGTTCAAATCTGAGGTGCATTTGGATATTTGGGCAAGTTTCATCCAAATTCAAATATGCATTTGAATTCTTTGTTATATAAAGTCCATTTTGAAAAATGGGTTGCAAATCATTTCTATAAATCATGAAACTTTGCATACCCCCTAATTTGGACCCAAGGAATTCAAATATGAAATCTGATTCTTAATTAGGCTGCTGCAAATGAGATTTGTAGCACAACAGTTTTGAAATTCATAGTGTTGCTCTCATTTGAATTTTGAGTTGAACAAGTTCGTTCCAGATCTTATTTTTGTTTTCTCACACATATGGGAACTTCCCACCTTGGTTTTATACCCCTCTTGGGTTCCAAGTTTTCAAACAAACATTTGAATCTGTGTGAAGAAAGCCCTCATGTGGGTTATCACATGTGGAAAATTTTTTAACAAGTCCCAAATTTCATGTATATGAAACCAACTTTTGCAAACAAGAGTTTCTTTGTGTTCACATTTTTGGGACCTTTACATTCCTCTCCCCTTAAAAGGAATCTCATCCCGAGATTACAAAAGAAGAACGAGACGGGAGGTAATTACAACATTTAAGACAAAAGTTCCGGATAGTCTTGTGGATGTAATCTTCAGTTTCCCACGTCGCCTCTTCCGGGGTATGATCACTCCACAGGACTTTGTAAAATCTCAAAGTCTGGTTCCGGGTGATCCGGGTCTTTTCATTGATAATATGTATTGGTTGCTCCACATAGGTGAGATCCGGCTTCAACTCATCGATGTCTTCAGTGTGGATGGCAGCGGTAAACTTGAGACACTTCCGCAGCTGGGACACATGAAATATGTCATGAATACTGGCAAGGCTTGCCGGTAGTTCCAGCCGGTAGGCTATAGTCCCACACTTCTCCGTTATGGCAAACGGACCGATGAATCGGGGAGCAAGTTTCCCCTTGACACCGAACCGATGAATCCCTTTCATCGGAGACACATGAAGATACACGTGCTCTCTGACATCGAAATGCAGCGGTCGACGCCTCTGATCCGCGTAGCTTTTCTGACGAGATTGGGCAGCTTTGAGGTTCTCTTGTATTATCCGAACTCTCTCTTCGGCTTCATTGACAAGATCAACCCCGAAAGTCACTCGTTCACCGGACTCACACCAGTTCAATGGTGTACGGCACTTCCGGCCGTATAGAGCTTCATATGGTGCCATTTTGGTGCTCGTCTGATATCCATTGTTGTATGAGAACTCCGCCAACGGCAAGTGATCATCCCAGCTCTTACCGTGATGGATGGCACATGCTCTTAGCATATCTTCCAGTATTTGATTCACCCTCTCCGTTTGCCCATCAGTTTGAGGGTGATACGTGGAGCTTCTTATCAACTTCGTCCCCGAGGACGCGTGTAGCTGTTCCCAGAAATGGGCTACGAAAAGCGACCCTCTATCTGACACAATGGTGCGGGGAACTCCATGTAAGCACAAGATTCGTGCTATGTACAGCTCGGCATACTTCTTTGCGTTATACCTAGTATGCACAGGGATGAAATGTGCTGATTTGGTTAACCGATCAACGATTACCCAAATCGAATCATGGTTGTGGGAGGTCATCGGCAACCCGACGATGAAGTCCATACTCAAGTCCTCCCACTTCCATGACGGTACTTGCAATGGTTGTAACAAGCCTGAATTAATCATATGGTTGGCCTTGACTCTTCGACACATATCACATTCTGAAACATACTTTGCAACTTCACGTTTCATACGTGTCCACCAAAACTTCTTCCAGAGATCTTGGTACATTTTATTACTGCCCGTATGAATGGAAAACTTGACAAATGAGCTTCATCCAAAATTTTCTTCCATAGTCCCATATCCCGGGGTACTACAATCTGGTCGTTGAACCACAAAGTACCATCATCGTCCTTCTGGAAGACTTCATTTATCCGTGGTCTATCCTTCGCCGTATGTGAAATATACCCTTGTCTTTTCGTTGAGCTTCAATGATCTCCTCTCGGATGGTAGGAATGAGAGCGAGATTATAGAGAGCTCCATATGCGATGACACGGAGGCTTGGTTCGTCATCATCCATTTCAGCGATACTTAGGTGATGGATATGCGCCTTACGACTGAGCGCATAGGCGACCACATTCGCCTTTCCTGGATGATAATGAATCTCAAGTTCATAATCTCTAATGAGCTCCAGCCATCTTCGTGGCCTCATGTTCAATTCTTTCTGAGTGAAGATGTACTTCAAGCTCTTGTGGTCGGTGTAGAGGTGTAGAAGATTTCCCAGCAAGTAATGCCTCCACATCTTCAAAGCAAGGACCACGACAGCTAACTCAAAATCATGAGTTGGATATTGCTGCTCGTGATTTCTGAGTTGACGAGATCCATAAGCGACCACTCGTCTTTCTTGCATCAGCACGCAGCCAATACCGAAGCCAGATGCATCGCAATACACGTCGAAGGGCTTCGTCGTATCTGACTGAGCAAGAACTAGGGCTGTTGGGAGATGCTTCACTAGGGTCTTGAAAGCTTGTTCACACGCAGCACTCCACATAAATCTGGTATTCTTCTTTAATAATTCCGTCATCGGTTTAGCGATCTTGGAGAAACCCGGAATGAACCTCCGTTAATAACCCACTAAACCGAGGAAGCTACGGATTTCATGCACTGACTTTGGTGACTCCCATTTCTGTACTTGGTTAATCTTACTCGGATGTACAGCGATGCCCTCCGCTGAAATGATGTGTCCGAGAAAAGGTACTTGATTAATCCAGAATTCACACTTGCTGAATTTTGCATAGAGCTGATAATCTCGCAATCTTTGTAGCACAATATGCAGATGTTCAGCATGTTCTTCCTCTGACTTGGAGTACACCAAGATATCGTCGATGAAGACAACGATGGATTTATCCAACTCCGGCATGAATACTGAATTCATCAGGTACATAAAGTGTGCCGGGGCGTTGGTCCAAAAGACATAACGAGATACTCATACAGCCCGTATCTCGTTGAGAATGCCGTCTTCGGAATATCTTCTGCCCGGATTTTAATCTGGTGATATCCGTACCGGAGATCCATCTTCAAAAATACCTTCGCACCCACTAATTGATCGAAGAGCATATCAATGCGAGGTAGTGGATATTTTTCTTGATGGTAACAGCGTTCAAAGGACGATAATCAACACAAAGCCATAGTGTTTCATCCTTCTTATTGACAAACAATGCTGAACAACCCCAAGGTGACGAACTCAGTCGTATAAAGCCCTTGCTCATTAGGTCATTCAGCTGTGTCTTTAATTCCGCCAGTTCATTGGGTGCCATCTTGTACGGCCTTCATGATATCGGTGTTGTTCCCAGTATGAGTTCAATCTTGAACTCAACGTCTCGCTCGGGCAGCATGCCCGGTAAATCATCGGGAAACACATCCGGATACTCATGTACCACCGGAATGTCCTCTATCTTAACAGCTTCCGTGTGGTTCACTGTTGCAATCTGCTGCCGTCTGGCGCCCAGAATTAATATGTGAAGACCGTGCTGTGGGGTGTTGAGCTCAACGGTCCTGGAGCTGATGTTAAGAACCGCCTTGTGGTAATTCAACCACGACATCCCCAAAATGATGTCGATCTTCAGACCCTCAAGGATAATGAGAGTCGTAGGGTATATTCTACCCCCCAAAAAAAGAGGTGCTCGGGAGACAACCTCGCTTGCGGTACTGCTGCCCCCGGGCGAATATATGAGGTATTGCCTCTTTGTATAAACTGTTTGGAGCTGATGTTGAGCCACAAAAGATTGGCTAATGAAGTTGTGTGTGGCACCGGAAGCAAAGAGAATCAAAACCGGTAGCTGATTCAGAGAAAAGATCCCTGCTAAAGCGGCTTCTCCTTCCGGAACATCATCAATCACAGTATAGTGAATGTTGCCCCTTATCTGCCCCCCTGTCTGCAGATTGAGGTACGGGTCGTATTGTTGTAAATATGATGACCCGCAGCCTCTAGTTCCCTCTGGACAATGCCTAGCATAATGGCCCATACTCCTAAAAGTGAAACACGGATGTCTTTCCGGTTCTTCGTTGACTTGCGGTGGGATGCTAGGTACACATGGCTGCAGCGATGGAGCACAAACCATCGTCTGATGCTGCGGCTGTGGAGGTGGTGCAAGTTGTAGAACTTGACCAGCAATCAATCTCTGAGGAGTTGATCGTACAGGTGGCCTCCATCTTTCACCGGGTGGCGCTTGATACACCAAACGGTACTTCTGAGGCACATAACTTGTGCTGGCCTGCTCGATCTCACTCATCTTTCTCTTCTCAGCTTGCCACTCAAGTGTCGGCTTCTCTTGAATGAAAGCCGCATCGACCATGTCGGTGTAGCTGCCATTATTGTGCACGGCCAACTTCTCCTGTAATATGGCACTCAGGCCATGGAATAATAGGTCACAGCGTGCCTCTTCTTTCGCCACATATTCGGGAGCATATTGGGCCAAAAGGTTAAACCTTCTGACATACTCGAGGACACTCATGTCCCTTTGCTTTAAGCCCAAAAATTCCTCCCGCTTTGCCTTGACAATACCTAGTGGTATATGACGAGTACGAAAGGTTCACAGAACCCACTCCATGTTACTTGATGGTCATCCGGAACGGTGGCAAGATGATCAACCCACCAGTTTCCTGCGTCTCCATGGAGTTGCTGAGCGGCAAACTTAGTTTTCTGGTGGTTATGACACTTGAATACTCCAAATTTGGACTCCATGACACGAAGCCACTGATCTGCTTCCACAGGTTCGGTAGCTTCAGTAAAAATTGGCGGTTGAGTCGCCAAGAAATCCAGATAAGCGTTCTGAGGTGGAACGACTTGTTTCGTGTTCTGGAGTACGCCTTGCTGTACCAAAGCTTGGAGTAAGCGTGTGTGTTCCTGTGTTGCTTCTTGGAGTAGCCTAGTGTTCTCTTGATTAGACTCGATGACTCGAGTCATAAGATCCACCCATCCCGTGGATGATGGTTCCGACGGTGGAATTGAAGCCTCACTGCCTTGGCGAGAACTCCCGGCCTTACTCCTAGAGCGAGTACGACCCATACTGCAAAAATGTAGTTGAAATGAGTTAAACAAGAACTCAGCAGTATGTGAGACTAATGGAAGCATGAATATGTGAAACTTTATGAAAGCAGTAACAAAATCCATGTTTACCCAATTCCTTAGTAGGCATGGCTATCTAGCCTATCTGTATAGAACAGACCTTTATGCACTATCTCTAGATTTTGATCTAGTTAAAAGCATTTTCATAACTCAAGTTGAATACCAAAGTTAAAGTTAACTTCAGTATCTTTCCAACGAATACTTATATGCCTTCAGATCATCTTTGGATTTAAAATTTATGATTTTCCAAAGTTGACAGAATTCCTGGATAAAGTTTGCCAGCATCTCCTTGGTATGTGGCTGATTTTATCACAGTTGTATATGCAAATACAATAAGAATCTGAACAAACTTTGAACTACAAAAATGTTGAAAAATTCATAAACTTTCCAACGGTGTATCATAGGCTTCTTAAGGATTTTTCTACAGAAGGTTATGGCTTAAAAACAGAAGGGTCCAGAGAGGTTTTTGCTGCTGTCCTGGTTCTGGACAGTTTACCTTCCTCTGAACTTTCTACCCGTTTAGAGTGTCATTTTTCCCTGGAGGTCTACAAATAAGTTGTAGAGCACATTAAAATCTTTACAGAACTGTATCATACACCTTAATTGGGTCAAGCTACTCAGAGTTATGCTCTGTTAAAGTCCAGCAACAATTCCTGCCAAAAACAGAGCACTCTGTTTTTTTTTTGAAATCTTTGAAGCCTAGTATTACTCTCATTTGAATCTTAGCTAAAAATAAGAGTTCAGTTCTAATATTTGTTTCAAACTTCCTATTTTAGTCGAAAGTTAGTTCATGAGTCATTTCTTCAAAGGAAAGGGGTTATTAAGTTTAGTCCGGCGTCGATGCACCGTAAGAAGCATGTCGGTACTACGTAGCCTCACCAAAAGAAAATCCTAACCGGACTACACCGGCATATTCGTATCTTAGGTGGCACTAAAACGATCACTCGCAAACGTGTACTATTCGTACTACGGTTTCGTGGTTAATCCTGCATAAGTCACACTCAATTGTCAGGTCCGGCTGCACACCTAACCCGGTATCCATACAATTCTTACACCCGTCCGTCATCACTCGCACAGGTGTTCTCAAGCCAAACACGCCTTGAGCTACGTGTTCATGTTACTAACCACATGACGAGGTTTCCACTTGCCCGTAGAACGCCAGAGAAGCGGCGTTGCTCGAGTACCCCAAACGACATGAAGAGTCGTAGAGGATACTAAAGCGGGTAGGGTTACCTGTCACCCGTGGGGCTCCACCCTTCAGCTTGTGCGCACTGGTGGACAGCGCTTACGTGCACCCAAAGACATAAATCGTTCTGAGATGCACGATTTTCTGACATAAGAAATAAGTTAGTTTGCCACCTTCATATTATGCTAATAGTAATTCTTATGTGGGCCTAGTACCGTATCCTCACCGTAACCTAAATTTTTGTCGTAATACCTTCCTTATTCCATGCGCTATTACCAATGCAGCTCTGATACCAACTGACTCGGGCGCGATACCGACTGAGACAGGGCTCAGCTAATGATACCACTTGTCACAGTTCTGATACCACGATGAGACGGTCCGACGCCGCCCGTTTAGTCACGGGGACGGGGCACTCGCCCGAGAATCGCATTGGGTGGTGCCGTGTTGTGCGGCACCCAACAGCACACATACAAGGAACAATGTATTACATAAAACAATAGCGGAAGCTTACAAGTTTTTCTTTGTAAATAGTTTACATCAAATAGCTACAGCAGAAGTCTATAACAACTCACGTCGAATAACTAAAGAGCACTCGAGATGAAGTCCAGCCCGGGGACTTTTCTCGCTAGCAACACGAAGACAACAGCAGCGGCTGAGTTCTCCATGTGTTACCCGACTCGGAAGTCTCCGGGTCTCACCGGACAACCTTCTTCTTAGCATCGATGTTAACAACATAGGCTCAGCAAGACTGATCCGTCTCTCCTAAACAAGAAATTCTACATGCACGACGGTTTACAATTAGGATAGCTAGATTTGCATAAAGGACTCGCCTAAAGTTGATCCTTAACTTTCATATTTTTAAGCCTCATTGTATAGACCTTGAACCAAACAGCATCGCAACTCCACAATCAAACAAGAAACGCTTTGTTGCGATGCTCCATGCACAAGGCGAAAGTAAAGTTTAATGAGCCTATCTCTATTTCAATCATGGTTGCAATACAAGTTACAGCACAGCCTTATCAAGTTCGAAAGATAACCAGTTCCAGTTGTTACTACGTCAATACGCAGTGGGCAAGTATGCTCATATGACCGTGAGCGACGGTGATTAGAATCAGTACACGCCCGGACTACACGACACGTACACCCGTACTCCGAGTCGCCGGCAGCAACCTCGACTGACGTTGTACGCGGCCACCTTTCCCAAGATCTTTCACATTGGACGCAGTCCAACTGCCCCGAGTAGGCAAACTCCCTCAAGGTACATACCCGCAGTGGTATGTTCTTAAGCGAGTTACCTCCTGCTACCCTGACGCTGAAAGCCTAAGGCAGTTGGAAAAGTTCCACTATGGATCTCCCAAGGTACATCGGTTTCCTGGGTCCCATATAGCCAGTATGTGCCCGGTACACAACTCAAACTTGTCCGACAGGGCCAAGCACGGACGGGCCATAACCGACACAGGCAGGGCTATGCACGCACGGTCCGCAACCTGCTGCATCTAAACCTCCCTGCCCGGTCTCCATTTCTTATGCGTGAACTTTCCTCATCTTTTCTACTTTGGACCCGCCCCGAATAAATCAGCCCTAAACTTGTGAGTAGATTCCAACTACTCGACTTCTACCGGACCTTTCCTACTAAAATTAGCGTAGCCAAATTCCCTCGAGGAGGTGCTATTCTACCTTTTCTCTCTTAGGTATTTCTGGTCATGCAAGTGGGATTTTCAATATCAACTAGACCTAATGTAATCAACGATGCAAAGCTATGATCTCTAAAAATGAAAATGCTTTATAAAACTGTTCAAATGCAAACCGGGGCTTGCCTGTTTTGCAGGTGACTAGGAATATATTCAGTTAGTGATGATCACTTGGGCTTGATCACTTGCTTTCCTTCTTCCATGATGTTCACTTTAAGTCCTTCTCACGTTCTTCACGTATATGCTACACGACATGATCATGCATAGGTATTTAATTGAAAAGCTTTTGCTCATAAGGTCTAATGACAGTTTAAAAACTGGAACTCTGTTTAAGAATTTAAAATGACACTGGTGCTAGTGGTTTGGGTTGGGTTTCAACACTATGACCAAATGTTGAGTGCTTCTCCCACTTAAGTGTTGATCCCCTTAAGAGGTTACACATAACAGTGGTGATCCAGAGCTCCATTGGAGCTGAAAATTTTCATGTGAGTTCCTTATCACAAGAAAGTTATCTGGACCAAAAATTAGCACTTCTCATTCAGTGGTTTATTCAGAACAATTTTCTAAGCAATTAAGCAAAGAAGAATTAATTCTGATGTAACACCTATGTTCATGTCAAACTCAGTGAACCACAATTTGAATTATAGTTCATAGAGCTTGCATGAGTTTTTGTAGGATTTTTTGAGCTCAGAATTGCCCAGAACTGAATTTACAAGTTTTGGAGATTCTCTGAAAATGTTTCTGTATTCAATTGAACACAGCAACTTACAATCTGAATTACCCTGATCAAATCAACTCCAAATGAGCTGAAACTTTTACAGGAGTCCAATAACACCCTATAGAATATTCTGGCAAAATCTGAGGATTTTTGGATAAACCAAACTCCCTTAAAAATTCTTTTGTTTAAAAGCTTTAAAGAATTTTCCAGACTTAAATTAAGACTTTCATACAAATTGGGTTGCATATTTGGATAGAGTTTGTCAATATTAATCTAACCCAATTTGAATCACTAAATTTGGAGGTTCCTAGCAAAAGTTATGCTCTTCTAAAGTTTGGGGAAAAATTTGGAATTTGAATAAATCCGGGAAAAAGTTTAAACTGACGGTGGGACCAGGGAACACGTGTCTGCTGCCGAGAGAATGCCACACGGGGTCACAGGATTGTTTCTCGTGCTTTCATAGACGATACGGCACTACAGAGTATCCAGCCCCTCTCTGTGCGACTGACGCATGGGACCGGCAGCCTCCTTCAACCTCCAGCCGCCCGTGCGCCCGTGCCGCCGGGGCTCGCCGGAGTTACCTCGAATTCGGTCGTCCGGCCACCTCTGACGCTTAAACTTGCCGCCAGGCCCTCATTTTGTGCGAGGAACACACTGGTGTGACTTCCAAGGACTGGCGAAGTTCCTAAACCACCCCGCACCGGTGCAGCGGCCCGGATGAAGTCCGGCGACGTCACCCTGACGCCCTAAACTCTCCAAGCTCCGGTTTCCAGGTTCTAAAGCACCGGCAGACACTAAGAAACGTCGACATGGGAATGAAATGGCTCGGAGATGGCTCTAAACTAGGGTTCACCGTGCACCCGAAACTTCCCGCCATAGCCGCCGTCGAAAAGACCGGAAATACGCTGTGCATCGTGCGTTTCATGCAAGGCTTCAAAAGCAAACTGGTGCGCCCTCAAGTCTAGCCCGTGTGTGCAAAGTTTCGTGGTGTCTAAACAAAAATCAATGGGGAATTTCATGGAATCATACCCGAAGGTCGGTTTACACCAGCCGGAGAGGATTTCTGAAATTCGTCGGCAAGACGCGGAGACAAGCTCTGTGCTTCGGATGGGAGCTGCATGAAGCTCCTGCGCGTCCAAGGGCCCTCTTTCTTGGTCGTGGAAACCGCTCTATGGAGCTGCCCACGAGAGCCGTCGGTGGCGGTTTCTTCCGGCCGCTGCTGAAACTGGGGTACCTCGGTGTGGAGAGCAAGAATTTCCTCGGTGAGGGCACGAGGAGGTCGTGGAAAGGTTTGTGGTATTGTTCGGCTGCTCAAACAAAGTTTTTCACGTGACCTAAGGTGTGGCCGAGCGATCGACATACGGAGGCAGCGCTCGGTCTGTTTTCTCGCGCGAGGAGGAAGAACAGCGTTGAGGCTTTTGTGATGAGGGCGAAAGGGGGCACGGCAGTGTTTAAAGGCGTCCAGGCAGCTCTCCAGCGCAGTGGATTTTCAACAGGAGGTGGCTGCTGGCTGAGCTCGCTGTCGCCCGGAGAAGAATCGGTTCTGCCATTGCTTTGCGTGGAAATTGAAAAACAGAGACCCAACACTGTGAGATCTTTTGCAATTTTCAGCTTCCCTCAATGACATGTGGGACCCACAGTTCAGTCCTTCCTTATCCCTCTAAAATATCTTCCAAAGTTTGAATATGATGGAATTCAATTATGGAGGTTTAAATCTGAGAGGCATTTGGACAATTGAGCAAGTTTCATCCAAATTCAAACATGCATTTGAATTCTTTGTTATTTAAAGTCCATTTTAGAAAATGGGTTGCAAACATTTCAACAATTCATGAAACTTTGCACACCCACTAATTTGTACCCAAGGAATTCAAATATGAAATCTGATTTTTAATTTGGCTGCTGCAAATGAGATTTGTAGCACAACAGTTTTGAAATTCATAGTGTTGCTCTCATTTGAATTTTGAGTTGAACAATTTGTTCTAAATCTGCCTTTAGTTTTTCTCACACATATTGGAACTTCCCACCTTGGTTTTATACCCCCCTTGGGTTCCAAGTTTTCAAACAATCATTTGAACTTGTGTGAAGAAAACCCTCATGTGTGTTATCACATGTGGAAAAGTTTTAACAAGTCCCAAATTTCATACATATGAAACCAACTTTTGCAAACAAGTGTTTCTTTGTATTCACATTTTTGGGACCTTTACAGGGACCCAGCCACCCATTCATTCACGGGGCCATGCCGCTCGCCTGGGAATCGCATTGAGTGGTGCCGTATTATGTGGCACCCAACAGCACACATATAAGGAAAACATGTATTACATAAATCAAAAGCAGAAGCATACAAACGTTCTATGTAAAAAATTTACATCAATTAACTACAGCGGAAGACTATAAACAGCTCACGTCGAATAATTAATGAGCACTCAAGAAGAGGTCCAGCCCACGGACTCCTCTCGCTAGCAACACGAAGACATTGCAGCGGCTGGGTTCTCCATGTGTTAAACGACTCGGAAGTCTCCGAGTCTCACCGGACAACCTCCTTCTTAGCATCGATGTTAACCTGCAAAACCACTCATATAGCAAGCGTGAGCACATAGGCTCAGCAAGACTGATCCGTCTCCCATAAACAAGAAACTCTGAATGCACGACGGATTGAAATGGGTTAGCCAATTTTGCATAAAAGGACTCGCCTACAGTTGATCCTTAACTTTCAGATTTTAAGCCTTATTGTAAAGACCTTGAGCCGAACAGCATCGCAACTCCATAATCACACAAGAAACGTTTTGTTGCGATGCTTCTTTCACAAAGTGAAGTAAACTTTAATTAGCACTATCTCTACAGCAAGCATGCTTCCATTACAAGTTAAATCATAAGCCTTATCACTATTCAAAGGAAACCAGTTCAGTTCTTACTACGTCAAGACACAATGGACAAGTATGCTCATAGTGAGACCTATGTGTGCTGAATACATTGGCTATGACGATAAAAGTTTTGAATTCTGCCAAAACGCTCTTTTTGTAAAGGTCCGACTCTAGGTCCGAGCTCTGTCAAGATCTGACGAAAGGTTCGACTTGCTATGGCTAGGTCCGACATGTGTTTGGTAGCTACGTCAGTAGGTCCGACTAGCTTTGGTAAGTTCCGGTGCTAGGTTCTGCTAGCTTTGGTATACTCCGGCTCAAGGTCCGGTTAGCTTTGGCAAGGTCCGGAGCTAAATCGCAATGGTTCTGTTTTTACCATGCAAGTGTTTCGAACTTGCTTTACATATATGGAAAGTTTGCTTAGTATTCTTTTACTAAGTTTCTGAAGTGTTATGGCTGTTTATGGTGGTTAACATTTTACTATGGTTTGCAACATGCTTATGTGAGGTGTTCACGTAAGGTGTTGTGGTTTTCGAAACTAAAGTGAGTCAAGTAGCGGACATGTGCTCGAAAGTATTGGTTGTTTATTCATGTGCAGGTGTTTCTTGAGTTCAAGATATGGCTGGTGACGGGATCCATTGAACTAGCATTAGGGAGAAGATGCGGTTCAACAACCAAGATCGGGAGGAATTGTGGTTGAGTTGATCGGGATGTCGCGCAACATGTTTGGGTCAAGAACAATGCATATGAAGGTATCATGGACGTTGTTAGAAGGTGTTTGCACGTGTGCAAGGAGTGCATGGACGTGGCAACATGGTTTCAAGGCATGATGAAGAGATGTGGACGTAAAGAATTGGTAGAAAAGGTCTAACCGGCTGGATTATGGACTCGGGCTGCAGCTGATTTGGTTATGGCTCAAATATGGAAAGTTTTGAGTTGGTTATGATAGGATTTCTTGTGGGACACGAAGTTGAGTTGTTTTAGAAATGTGGGATACGTTCCTAAGGTGTTTGGAAGTCTTAAGATTGCTTCTATCTGCGTATAGAAGAGTCTTGAGCGGTTATGGAAAGTTTCATTCAGAAACTGAGTAGGATTAGAGTCCTAGATTGAATTGGGTTGGCCTCCGGGCTGGTTATATAAGCAAGGGAGGCCAGAGATCGTTGTAAGAGAACCTTGGGCTGTTCCTCTTATGTTTTGATCAATAAAATTCGTAATTTAGAGGAGCTTTTGTGACTTGTTCATCCGACTTGTTTTTGTCAAGTCTTTCTCGTCGAGTTTCTGGACAGCACGACAGTGCTTTGGTGTTTTGATCATAACTCGAGTTTTACAGAACCAATTGACGTGCTTCTTTTTGGGTTGTCTTCACAACATGATTATATATCATCTGTGAAAATATCACGGTCATTGGATTTGTAGTTTCTGCTCTACACGACTTTCTTTGCAGTGTCGCAGATCTGATTTTTACTTGAGTAGAAGAGATTGACCCTCATTTGATCTTTCGATCATAACTTGTGTTTTTCTTGATGGATCTCAGTGATTCTTGTTGTCGTGTCTTCATGACTTGATTCTATATAATATATACCAGTTTTGTCATGGGTTAGATCAGTCGCATATATGGTTTCTTTAACAGATCAATTTTCTGCCGAGTGGGTTTTTGTTGCTTCCGCTAAAAAGTTTAAATCTACCATTCACCCCCTGTAGTAGCTTTTCATGTGCTCTTTGATCGTACAGTTGGTTTCGGAGCCATGGTGCTCTAATCTTTGTGATTTGCACGTGTTTTGACTAATCATCATGGAGAAATACTCCGCAAAACCTTGTGTGTTCAGTGGCATTGATTTTTAGGTTTGGAAGGCACGTATGGAGGCTTTCATCAGGCGCAAGGCTTCGCAATATTGACACGACCCCAAGGTCCTATCGAGCCAGGATCACGCTGAGGGGTGCTGCGTTGCACAGCACCGTATAACACACGTCAAAGGTACAAAGCGGAAGCGGAAATTTTATTACATAAACAAGTTTATGAACATGTTTACATCAAAATAAGTTCAGTCTACACTCGCGGGCGTAGACTAAGCATCAAGTGCACGTTCAGCCCTCGAACGTGTCCTTGCTAGCACACACGCACACTAACTCTGCGGCGTGCACGACTCCCACTCGACGGGGTTCCCCTCCTGGGGTTCCGTCTCCCCTTCGGGAGTCCCTTCCTCATAGAACCCTGCAAAACCTTCAAACACAAGCAGTGAGCACGAAGGCTCAGCAAGTCTGACCCGTATCACCTAAACATGAAACTTCTACATGAGGGTAATGGGTTACATGAGGTAAAAATCAGTTGCAAGGACTCGCCTAATTAGTAGAACCTTACTTTCAAGTTTTAGCAGCAGGTTGTGGAAAACCTTACGCTAAGGCACATGAGAGAGCCGCAATCAAACAAGAAACACATTTCTCTCATGTACTTTGCCCAAAGTTGAAAAGAACTTTAGTTAGCTCTAAGCTACAGCATATCATTAACAATCAATGTCCAGCTTTCAATCATCAACATTTTAACATGTAACTAGCCTGTTCTTTCTACGTCACGGTACAGTGAACAAGTGGTACTCACTGACCGCGAGGGACGGCGATTATAATCGATTTACACCAGCAGGGTTACCCGAACAACCCGTCACGTACGCCCGTACTCGATGTTGCCTACAACAACCATCACGGACGCCGTACGCAACCACCTTTCGCCCATCAGCCAAATATTGAACCGGTCCCATCGTCCCGAGCAAGAGGTCTCTGCACGCGCATCTCAGTGCCGCCAGCCGATTTACACCTCAAGCTCTCAACCTACCCTCTGAACGACGGGCAATGCCTCAATACCCAGCTACCCGAGTTACATCAGTTTCCCGGTTCCCATATAGCTGGTAGGTCTTCGGTACTGTTCTAGCTTGTTCAACAGGCCCGCACACGGCTCGGTCCTCAATCGACACAAGCGGAGCTACAGCACACAGGCCCCAAAGTCCTGCTGCCCTTACTCTCCGCTCGGTCTCATTTTCTTGCCATGTGTTTCATGTGCTATCACTACCCGAGTCGAGTGCCTCGAGCCTATGCTCGCGAGTAGTTCGAACTACTCGACTTGTACCGAATCCTACTCTATCCTAGCAATGCAGTAGCTAATGGGGTTTGCAATCCTAAACCCAACCCATGGTTTTCTTGGCTATGCAGTTGGATTTCCACACAAGACTCTAATGCAAAGGATAATAATACTCGAGTAAGTGCTCAAAACAATAAAAATTTGTAAAAACGGTTAATGCAAACCGGGGCTTGCCTTGCTGCTCTTGGTCGTATGCTAGCTGTTCCTCTGGAGTAACGAAGTCTAGGACTTCGGGTTCCTCCTCGACCTTAGCGACTACATGATAAAAGAAACATATTATCAATTTAAATGTGTTTGTATTAAGTTTTAAACTTGTGAAGCTTATAAGTACCACTAGACAGACCCTATGACTGTGAAACTTTTATTGTGGCTTGGTTACAACCTAAATGGAGACTTGGTCAAGTTTTAATTGCAGCAAAGCTCATTTGAGCCCTCCACAAGTAATTATGTCCTTGACCTTAATTGGAACTCTTAGGGTGTTCTAAGGATTTTTATGAAGTAAACTATGACTTTCTGAAAACTAGATTTTTAGAGGGTTCTAATGGAGTTGGTCTCACTTAATTTGGAAGTTCCTAACTAAAGATATGAGCTAAACAATTTCAGAGAAAACTCTGAAAATGTTTCTGAACATTTTCTATTTTCTCTGGAACAGTTTCACTAATCACACCATTAGGTGGATCTAATGAGCTCAAATGGATCTGAAATTTTTATGGTAGTTCAGGGATATTTTGGTGAACATCCCAGCAAAATTTCAGGATTTTCCTCCAAAGGATTCTCCAGTTAAAATTCCTAACAGTTTAAACTTTGAGGAATTAATTCTGGAGAAAATAAGGAGTTTCATGAAGTGAAACTTGATTTGCTGGTACTAAGAGAGCTGAATCCAGCAAAATTTGGTTCACTCAATTTGGAGTTTTCTAGCCAAAGTTATGAGGACTTGAAGTTTGGATGAATTCTGAAAATCGGGGAAAAGTTTAAACTCTCGGGGCCCGTGGGGACACGTGTCGAGCGCGGAGGTGTCCGGCACACCGGGGATACCACACGTGCCGAACGCGGAGGTGTCCGGCACACCGGAGCTTACAGGGTATTTGCGCGCCAGCACAGCCGATCCCCGGCCACACCCGATCCCGATTTAAATTCTTCAGCCGCTGACACGTGGGTCAGCCGGCTTCTTCTTCCTCCCGCCGTTCTCTCGCGCCCGCGCCGCCGACCTCATCGGAGCAGACTCGGAGCTTGCCAGCTCGCCGCTGCCGGACCTCCTAGGGGCTGAAACTCGCCGCCAAGGGGTTGTCGACATCGAGGAACACGTCGGTGGTGTCAGATCGAGCTGGAGGTGACCGGAACTAGCCCGGCGACGTGCCGCGGCCCCGGTGGAGGTTCGGCACCGTCGATCGTGGGTTCTAACCTGCCAACACCTCGAACAAACGGTCCTACAGCATCAGTGTACCTCTAGGAACCTCGACAAGGAGTCAAAAGGGTTCAGGGATGACGGCAAGTTGGTCGGCACCGTGTGACCGATCGTGCCCACCATGACCGCCCTTGATCGAGCTCGAAACTCGTCACTCCTAGACAGTTTCACGCTACAGATGCAGAAAGGAACTTGATCGCTGGCTAGTCCAGCGTCTATGTGTAGAATTTGATGACCTCCGAAAGATCATAGAGTGAGAATTTAAAGAAACCGTACCGGAAGCTCGGTTTACGGTCGCCAGAGCAAAAACTAGAAATTCTCTGTGGATTCTTCACGGTTTGCTTCCAAACTTGGAGGAGAGCAGCACAGTGGTCGCGCGCTCCTGTCGCCTCTCTTGCTGGACCGTGAAAACGCCTGTGGAACGCTGTCCACGGGCACCTGACTCTCGGCTATGGTTGAGTCGCCGCTGTGGTGATCGCTCTTGGGCAAAGGAGGTCGGAGCTCGGGGTTTCTGGCGTTGGGGAGGTGGAGTGCGACCTCAGGTGGCTGTCTAGCAGCTCAAGGACGAAGTAGGAGATGGTTTTGCTGGTTTTCCCGATTGAGCAGAGAGCTGCGGCGAGAGACAATGCCGCTGCTCGGGTTTGCCCGCGAGAAGATAAAGCCGGCCAACTCCTGCTCGGTTGAGGCGGTGTCGGTCGCATGGGGGCGCGAGCAAGCCGCCCTGGGCGCCAGCGCGCGGAGAGGGAAGCTGCTGGTGGCGCCGGTAGCTGCTCGGTGGCACAGCCGACAGCTGCTCGGTGGAATTTCCCACCGAGACTCTGACTTTGGTTGAAAGTTTCTCCTTCTTCCCTCTATGACATGTGGGTTCCACCCGGGGTTTTAACCTCTGAAATTTACTCCTAATCACTGTAGTGAACAGTGAACCCATAATACCCATGGTGATTCAGATTATTCACCCTTGAGCCATTCGAATTGAATAGGATTCGAATTGGGTTTGGTTTGAGTGAATTTCAGCACAAGTGCATTTTTGAATTCAAATGAAGTTTGAATTTGCCCCACTTAGCTCATGTCAAGATCAACTCCAAATGGAGTGAAAATTGGTGTGTGAGCTCACAAAAATGTGCTGAATAAGAATATGCCTCCCACTTTTAAATTCATGGGATAAAAACAGTTTGAATTTGAATATGGTTTCCAACTGCCCTCTTTCTAACTATACCCAAAATGACCTCAAAAAGGTTTGGAATTTGGGTGAAACTTGGCATGGACATCCTTAGCAATGTATAGGAGTTTTCATATGTCCAGCCCCCCTTATATCACATGTGTGAAATACCACTTTGGCAATGTGTGAGTTTGTTCTCTAATGAGCATGTTGATAATTGTTACTTGCCCTTCAATTGTGTTCATCATCCTTCCTCAAATGAGGTGTGTGGTGTGGTGATGAACACTGCAAATGTGTGTCAAAAACTGAGGCCCTTACATTCCTCCCCCCTTAAAAGAATCTCGTCCCGAGATTATAAAGTGAAAATGAGAGAGAGGACGGTGGAAAATTACCGGATATGCGACGTGAAAAATTCGGGGTAGTTAGTGCGAAGGAATGCTTCGCTCTCCCATGTCGCTTCGTCCATGGAGTGATTACTCCATAGAACGTTGTAGAACCACAACTTACGGTTTCTTGTGGTTCGGCCTTTTCATCAACAATCTGCACCGGTTCCTCCCGATAGGTGAGATCCGGTTGCAGTTCTTCAATGTCTTCCAGCTGAACGGTAGTTGATAGCTTGAGACACTTCCTCAGCTAGGAAATGTGAAAGACGTTGTGCACACCGGATAGTGCTTCTGGTAATTTCAGCCGGTATGCCACTGATCCACATCTTTCGGTAATCTGAAATGGACCGATGAATCGGGGTGCCAACTTTCCTCTCACCCCAAATCTCTTTACGCCCTTCATTGGAGACACCCGTAGATATACGTGATCTCCAGCTTCGAATTGTAATGGGCGCTTTCTCTGGTCCGCATATTGTTTCTGACGGGATTGAGCGGCTTTTAGGTTCGCTTGAATTAGTCGAACCTTTTCTTCCGCGTTGTTGACAAGGTCAATCCCGAAGGTAACCCTTTCGCCAGACTCACACCAATTCAAGGGTGTGCGGCATTTTCTCCCATATAGCGCCTCGTAGGGCGCCATCTTGATGCTGGCTTGGTATCCATTGTTGTACGAGAACTCGGCTAACGGCAAGTGATCATCCCAATTCTTGCCGTGGTTGATAGCGCAAGCTCGTAGCATGTCTTCTAAGATTTGATTTACCCGCTCCGTTTGCCCATCCGTCTGCGGGTGGTAGGCTGAACTACGGATCAGCTTCGTCCCCAAGGCAGCACACAGCTGCTCCCGAAAACGGGACACAAATAAAGTGCCCCGGTCCGATATGATGGTACGGGGTACGCCATATAAGCATAGGATCCGTGAGATGTATAGTTCAGCGTACTTCTTGGCGTTGTAATTTGTGTTGACCGGGATGAAATGGGCAACTTTGGTGAGCCGATCGACGATGACCCACACAGAATCATGTTTCTGCAAGGTGGTGGGTAATCCGACGATGAAGTCCATGCTCACATCCTCCCACTTCCAGGCAGGAATGCCCAGTGGTTGCAGCAGTCCCGGTTTCCGCATATGATCTGCCTTCACCCTTCGACATGTATCACACTCGGACACGTATTTTGCAACCTCGCGCTTCATCCGTGTCCACCAAAACTTCCTTCTGAGTTCTTGATACATTTTGTTGCTGCCGGGGTGAATAGAAAACTTTGATAAGTGAGCCTCATCAAAGATTTTCTTCCGTAATTCCGGTTTACGGGGTACGACGATCCGGTCCTTGAACCACAGAACGCCGTCTCCGGCCTTCCGGAAACATTTCAACTCCCCACTGTCTACACGTCTCCGCAAATGTGACATGCCCTTGTCATTCTTCTGGGCTGCCGCTATCTCTTCACGGATGGTGGGGATCAAAGCTAGGTTGTAGAGAGCTCTGTGTGGAATCACATGTAGTGGTGGTTCGCTCTCTTCCAACGGTGTGATGGTCAGATTATTGACGTGTGACCTGCGGCTCAGCGCATCTGCCACTATGTTTGCCTTGCCCGGATGATAATGGATCTCTATCTCGTAATCCTTTATCAGTTCTAACCATCTTCGTTGCCTCATGTTCAGCTCCTTCTGAGTGAATATGTACTTGAGGCTTTTGTGGTCGGTATATAAATGTACAAGGTTACCGAGTAGGTAGTGCCTCCACATTTTTAGTGCAAATACCACGGCAGCGAGCTCCAAATCGTGAGTTGGATAATTTTGCTCATGGTTTCTAAGCTGCCGTGACCCATACGCGACCACCCTTCGGTCTTGCATCAGCACACATCCGAGCCCAATGCCGGATGCATCGCAGTACACATCGAACGGTTTTGTTGTGTCTGGCTGCGCCAAAACCGGTGCTGATGTCTGGTGCTTGACTAAAGCCTTGAATGCTGCTTCACATGCTGGACTCCAAACATATTTGGTAGCCTTCTTCAGCAGTTCTGTCATTGGCTTGGCAATCTTCGAGAAGTTCGGGATGAACCTCCGATAATATCCCGCGAGTCCGAGGAAACTCCGTACCTCGTGAACAGTTCTTGGGGATTTCCAATTCAGCACTTGAGTGATCTTGCTCGGGTCCACAGCGATACCCTCCGCTGAGATGATATGCCCGAGAAAAGGCACTTGCAATATCAAAAACTCGCATTTGCTGAATTTTGCGTATAACTTGTGATCCCGCAGCCGTTGCAAGACTATACGCAGATGTTTCTTGTGATCTTCCTCTGACTTGGAATATACCAGGATGTCGTCGATGAAGACCACGACAAACTTGTCCAGCTCCGGCATGAATACCGAGTTCATCAAGTACATGAAGTGAGCTGGAGCATTGGTGAGGCCGAAGGACATGACCAGGTACTCATAAAGTCCGTACCTCGTCGCGAAAGCCGTCTTCGGAACGTCCTCAGCCCTTATCTTAATCTGATGGTACCCGGATCTTAAGTCTATTTTGGAAAAGATCTTTGCTTCGACCAACTGATCAAACAACATGTCGATCCGTGGCAACGGGTACTTGTTCTTGATGGTTACGGCATTTAATGGACGATAGTGCACGCAAAGCCACAACGTCTCATCCTTC
The DNA here is from genome assembly GCA_030760725.1 of Neostapfia colusana. NCBI lineage: Eukaryota > Viridiplantae > Streptophyta > Magnoliopsida > Poales > Poaceae > Neostapfia > Neostapfia colusana. The sequence goes on along the minus strand of JASWHV010000019.1, from coordinate 34,773,433 downwards.
TTCTTGACAAATAATGCCGAACAGCCCCATGGCGAGGAGCTCGGCCTAATAAAACCCTTCTCCAGAAGGTCCGTGAGCTGAGTCTTCAATTCAGCCAATTCCTTGGGCGCCATCTTGTACGGCCTTCGGGATATTGGCATGGTTGCCGGTGCAAGTTCAATCTTGAACTCCACCTCTCTATCAGGCGGCATCCCCGGCAAATCGTCCGGGAATACATCAGGGAACTCTCGGACCACCGGAATATCTTCCAATCTGATGGTTGTGGCTTGATAGACACTTGGAAGTTTTATTTCCGGACTGTCCAGAAATAATGAGTGAGACTCGTGCACTTCTGAGTTCAAGTGCACGACTCGGAGGACGGTGTCTAAAACAGTGCCATGGCGGTTTAACCACGACATCCCTAAGATGATATCGACCTTTTGTCCCTCTAGGATTATGAGAGACGTAGGGTAGACTCTACCCTCTAAGCACAATGGCGCTTTTGGGACCATCATGCTTGCTGAGATTTTCCTACCCGGTGAACAGATCACATAAGGACTATCGGTGGGTAGTATTTGCAAGCTATATTTATCAATGAAAGCTTGTCTAATGAAGCTATGCGTGGCGCCTGAATTAAATAGTACTATAGCGGGATGCTGGTAGAGTTGGAACATACCCGCAATGATTGGCTCGCCCTCCGGCACGTCCTCAATGGAAAGCTGGTGGACGGTGCCGGGCCTAGGGTTTGCCCGCCGCGCATTAGTAGGGTTCCGGGGTTGATTCCTCCCTGGAAACCGTGGTGCCACTCCGCCGCCTTGCCTCTCTGGGCAACTGCTCGCGAAGTGTCCTGGACGACCACACTTGTAACATGTGGCCGCTGCTGGTGGAGTGCTCGGGGGACGAAAGCCCGGCATGCGTTGCTGAGGTGCAAACGCACGCGGCATCGCCCGCTGCTGCTGTTGTTGTTGCGGTGGTACTGGCAGTGCCGGCCTGAATGCCGGTGAAGAGTACGGCCGACTGCGGAACGGCATCGACCGCTGTGGTGGTTGCCAGAGTGGACCTGATGGTGGGCGATTCACCATCCAAAACTTCTTAGAAGGACCGTCTCCTTCTCCACTGCTCTGCGGCGCGCTTCGCTTTCTCTCCGCCGCCGCTAACTCCTTGCCGGAGTCCTCCTGAACAATCGCAGCATCAATGATGTCGTTGAGGCTGCCGCGATTGAACATCGCCAACTTGTCCTTCAGGAGCGGGTTAAGCCCCTGGTAAAAATGGTCCCGCCGCTTCTCGTCAGTATCTGCGTGATATGACGCGTAAAGCGCGAGATCGTTGAACGCTCTGGAGTATTCCAGCGCGTTCTGGCTCCCTTGCTGCAGGTGTAAGAACTCCTGCATCTTCCTCTTCATTAAACCTGGCGGTATATGATACGCCCTGAAGGCCGTCCGGAACTCCATCCAGGTCATCACTCGGTCGGTGGGCTGTGAAGCACAGAAGTTGGCCCACCACGCGCTCACGGACCCTTGGAGCTGCTGGACCGCGAACTGAGTCTTGCGCTGCTCGCTGAGCTGGAGCAGCCCGAACTTCATCTCTATGGCGCGGAGCCAGTTGTCCGCGTCAAGTGGTTCATCCGTCCTTGAGAATACCGGGGGATGAGTTGCCAGGAAGTCGGAGTAGGAGCTCTGTTGACGCTCCTCACGGTCTTGACGTCTCTCTGGGCGAGACGTATTCGCAATAAGAGTCTGCAGCAACTCTGTGTGTTGCTGATGCAAGCCCGCCATTGCCGCGACGATGTCGGCCAATGTAACCGTTGGCAGTGGCGGTGGCGGTGTTTGCTGTTGCTGTTGCTGCTGTTGCTGTTGTTGTCCAGAGGAGTCCTCGGGAGGTGGTTGGGAGGTCTCTCCCCCTTGACTGGTACCCCCAACGTCAGGATTGGCATGATTACGCGTCATTCTGAAATTCAAAACAGCAATTAGCACATGTCTTACTTAAAATTCCATAAGCAACAGTAGGTATTGAAGTGACACATGATTAGTTTGCACAGCATTCACATATATTGATAAAGCATAAACTTTATACAAGATACATTATTCTCGGGTCTCCGAGAAGTCGTGCTCATGTCGTCACTACCTATACATACGCTACTGTCTACACGACATGTCACCGATTACAAAAGTTGGGTTACGCTACCCTGGCTGCCCTACATGGCAACTGTAACCCTCTACTCGGAGTAGAACTCGACCTCCTGCGGGTCGTCCTCCTCCGGTACCTCTGCTGGTGGCTCTGGATCTACCACCTCTTCTCCCATTCCGGTTTCTCCCATTGCTGGAAGACCCAAGACCACCGGTATGCCTAACACCGGGGGTACGAGGTCCTGCAAAGCATGCACCTCGTCCATAGCTTGGTTGTAGTCCTCTTCCCAGCCTTGTCCTTCCTCAATAGCGTTGTCCCGCTCTTGAGCAAGGTCCTCATTCTGCTGGGTTAGGGTCTGCACCAGCTCTTGCAACGCCGCGATGTCAACACGGCTCTTCTTCTTTGCCTTCTTCAGACGACGCAACTGATTGTGCTGTTCATTCAGTCGCTTGATCGTCGGAAGGAGCACATTGCGGAGTGCGCTGTGAGCACTCTCGAAAGGATCTCCACGGCTTGTGCTCTCCTTGAGCTTTGTGGCGAGATGCTCCGTATGAACAGCTTGGCTGTCCATCACGGCGTTTCCCGCCCTCGTCTGGAGGCTGAGATTTGCCTCCGCGGGGTTGTACCTTGGGCAACTCGGATCCGTTGCCTCCAGGTACCTCTCTTCCCACACATGCTGAGCTCGTCCCTCCACCGGAACGAGTGCGTATGGAGTGCCCTCCATAGCCTGCACGTGTAGTTGGCAGAAACGTGACATAGTGTCACGTGCTGCCACTTGCCACATCTTTTCCGGTTGTCTTCCTCTCACCGTGACGGTGAATGGCACCCAACCGGGTGGCGTAGGTCCTGCAGGAACTTCGACATGGATCGTCCACGTCTTGTTCCCCTCTTCGCCTTCTTCTTTGGCGAAGTATTGCGGCATCTGATTGTACCCAAAATATTGGAGCATTTGCCACAATGCTTCCGGGTAGCCGCTACGGTCAGAACAGTGGGAAACCACCCACCCGTTCTCCAACTGTTTATCTGCTGTCATCTGTAAAAATATATTTGAGAAATGTCAAATATTTATTTAAACAGTAAACCATTGAGTTATAACATAAGACATGTCATTGAACCCATAAAACTTGGAAACATAGTTCAAATTTTAAACAAATTTGACTGCTGATCTGCTGTTCCCATGACAGCCCTGACCAGCTTCCATATCAACCTGATTTAGGCCATGTTAAAGGCAAAACCAGTTCTGGAGCTCAACATCAATGTTAAAGCTAACTTCAATAGCTTTCCAGAAAGTATTTTCTTGGCCTAATATCTATCCTGGTTCAAAAGTTATGAGATGTCAAAGTTAACAGAATTCCTGGAGAAAATTGGACAGCACCTCCCTGCTTTAGGTACTGATTTGATCCAAGAATCCCAGTTAATTCTGTTCCTAATCTGACAAAACTTTCTGTTACAAAGTTGTAACCCATCTCATAAGCTTTCCAGAACTACCTCATTTTCTATTTTTTTGGATTTTAAAGCAGAAAGTTATGCTTAATTTACAGAGAGTTTACAGAGAGTCTTTGCTCTGCCCTGTTTTCTGGACAGTTTCAACTCTACTGCATTTTCGATTGGTTGAGGGATGAAACACCTCTGGACCTCAACAGAAGAGTTGTAAAGCTCTTCCAACGCTTTCCAGAAATGTATCATACGACCCCAACCTCGAAAGAACTCAACCTCTAACCTCTGATTAACTTCAGCCTTGATTCAGCTGAAAACAGAGTGCTCTGTCCTTAACAACCTATAAGTTGAAAACTTGTTAACTTTAAAAATCATAACCTTCAAGTTTTACTACTTTGATCAAAACCTTCAAGTTTTTAAATGAAGTTGCTCATTTAACGAGGTGTGACGTCGATGCGTCACTAGATTATGTTGGTACTACGTCCTCACAGAGGAAAAACCTATACCGGACTTAGCCGGCTTCGTTAGTTCAGTGGCACTACTCGTCACTCGCACACAGATGCTACACGTCTACCATTTCATGGTCAGGCTACCTGCAGAAACTCAAACAATCATCAGACTCGGCTGCACACCGAGCTCGGAATCCATACAGTTAGTACACCCGGCCGTCATCACTCGCCCGGATGTTCTCAAGCCAAACACGCCTTGAGTTACGTGTTCACGTTTCAGATCACGTGACGGGGTCTCCCAAGTTGCACCACGCACGCCAGGGACAGACGTTGCTCGAATACCCCAAACGACATGAAGAGTCGTAGAGGGTATCAACGCGGGTCGGGTTACCTGCCACCCGTGGGGCTCCACCCTTCAGCTTGTGCGCACTGGTGGACAGCGCTTACGTGTACTCCCCAAGACATAAACGTCCCGAGATACACGATTTTCCGACATAACAAATAGGTTAATATGCCACTTTCTATATGCTAATAGCATCCTTATACGGGCTACTAACTCGTTCCTCACTGGATTTTTGAAAAAGAAGACCTTTGTACTGTGTAAAACCTCAAGCGAGCTCTGATACCAACGCTGACACGACCCCAAGGTCCTGTCGAGCCAGGATCACGCTGAGGGGTGCTGCGTTGCACAGCACCGTATAACACATGTCAAAGGTACAAAGCGGAAGCGGAAATTTTATTACATAAACAAGTTTATGAACATGTATACATCAAAATAAGTTCAGTCTAGACTCGTGGGCGTAGACTAAGCATCAAGTGCACGTTCAGCCCTCGAACGTGTCCTTGCTAGCACACACGCACACTAACTCTACGGCATGCACGACTCCCACTCGACGGGGTTCCCCTCCTGGGGTTCCGTCTTCCCTTCGGGAGTCCCTTCCTCATAGAACCCTGCAAAAGCTTCAAACACAAGCAGTGAGCACGAAGGCTCAGCATGTCTGACCCGTCTCACCTAAACATGGAACTTCTACATGAGGGTAATGGGTTACATGAGGTAAAAATCAGTTGCAAGGACTCGCCTAATTAGTAGAACCTTACTTTCAAGTTTTAGCAGCAGGTTGTGGAAAACCTTACGCTAAGGCACATGAGAGAGCCGCAATCAAACAAGAAACACATTTCTCTCATGTACTTTGCCCAAAGTTGAAAAGAACTTTAGTTAGCTCTAAGCTACAGCATATCATTAACAATCAATGTCCAGCTTTCAATCATCAACATTTTAACATGTAACTAGCCTGTTCTTTCTACGTCACGGTACAGTGAACAAGTGGTACTCACTGACCGCGAGGGACGGCGATTATAATCGATTTACACCTGCAGGGTTACCCGAACAACCCGTCACGTACGCCCGTACTCGATGTTGCCTACAACAACCATCACGGACGCTGTACGCAACCACCTTTCGCCCGTCAGCCAAATATTGAACCGGTCCCATCGTCCCGAGCAAGAGGTCTCTGCACGCGCATCTCAGTGCCGCCAGCCGATTTACACCTCAAGCTCTCAACCTACCCTCTGAACGACGGGCAATGCCTCAATACCCAGCTACCCGAGTTACATCAGTTTCCCGGTTCCCATATAGCCGGTAGGTCTTTGGTACTGTTCTAGCTTGTTCAGCAGGCCCGCACACGGCTCGGTCCTCAATCGACACAAGCAGAGCTACAGCACACAGGCCCCAAAGTCCTGCTGCCCTTACTCTCCGCTCGGTCTCATTTTCTTGCCATGTGTTTCATGTGCTATCACTACCCGAGTCGAGTGCCTCTAGCCTATGCTCGCGAGTAGTTCCAACTACTCGACTTGTACCGAATCCTACTCTATCCTAGCAATGCAGTAGCTAACGGGGTTTGCAATCCTAAACCCAACCCATGGTTTTGTTGGCTATGCAGTTGTATTTCCACACAAGACTCTAATGCAAAGGATAATAATACTCAAGTAAGTGCTCAAAACAATAAAAATTTGTAAAAACGGTTAATGCAAACCGGGGCTTGCCTTGATGCTCTTGGTCGTAAGCTAGCTGTTCCTCTGGAGTAACGAAGTCTAGGACTTCGGGTTCCTCCTCGACCTTAGCGACTACATGATAAAAGAAACATATGTATCAATTTAAATGTGTTTGTATTAAGTTTTAAACTTGTGAAGCTTATAAGTACCACTAGACAGATCCTATGACTGTGAAACTTTTATTGTGGCTTGGTTACAACCTAAATGGAGACTTGGTCAAGTTTTAATTGCAGAAAAGCTCATTTGAGCCCTCCACAATTAATTATGTCCTTGACCTTAATTGGAACTCTTAGGGTGTTCTAAGGATTTTTATGAAGTAAACTATGACTTTTTGAAAACTAGATTTTTAGAGGGTTCTAATGGAGTTGGTCTCACTTAATTTGGAAGTTCCTAACTAACGATATGAGCTAAACAATTTCAGAGAAAACTCTGAAAATGTTTCTGAACATTTTCTATTTTCTCTGGAACAGTTTCACTAATCACACCATTAGGTGGATCTAATGAGCTCAAATGGATCTGAAATTTTTATGGTAGTTCAGGGATATTTTGGTGAACATCCCAGCAAAATTTCAGGATTTTCCTCCAAAGGATTCTCCAGTTAAAATTCCTAAGAGTTTAAAATTTGAGGAATTAATTCTGGAGAAAATAAGGAGTTTCATGAAGTGAAACTTGATTTGCTGGAAAGTACTCAGAGAGCTGAATCCAGCAAAATTTGGTTCACTCAATTTGGAGTTTTCTAGCCAAAGTTATGAGGACTTGAAGTTTGGATGAATTCTGAAAATCGGGGAAAAGTTTAAACTCTCGGGGCCCGTGGGGACACATGTCGAGCGCGGAGGTGTCCGGCACACCGGGGATACCACACGTGCCGAATGCAGAGGTGTCCGGCACACCGGAGCTCACAGGGTATTTGCGCGCCAGCACAGCCGATCCCCGGCCACACCCGATCCCGATTTAAATTCTTCAGCCGCTGACACGTGGGCCAGCCGGCTTCTTCTTCCTCCCGCCGTTCTCTCGCGCCCGCGCCACCGACCTCGTCGGAGCAGACTCGGATCTCGCCGGCTCGCCGCTGCCGGAACTCCCAGGGGCTGAAACTCGCCGCCAGGGGGTTGTCGACGTTGAGGAACACGTCGGTGGTGTCAGGTCGGGCTGGGGGTGACCGGAACTAGCCCGGCGACGTGCCGCGGCCCCGGTGGAGGTTCGGCACCGTCGACCGTGGGTTCTAACCCGCCAACACCTCGAACAAACAGTCCTACAGCATCAGTGTACCTCTAGGAATCTCGACAAGGAGTCAAAAGTGTTCAGGGATGACGACAAGTTGGTCGGCACCGTGTGACCGATCGTGCCCACCATGACCGCCCTTGATCGAGCTCGAAACTCGTCACTCCTAGACAGTTTCATGCTACGGATGCAGAAAGGAACTTGATCGCCGGCTAGTCCAGCGTCTATGTGTAGGATTTGATGACTTCCGAAAGATCATAGAGCGAGATTTAAAGAAACCGTACCGGAAGCTCGGTTTACGGTCGCCGGAGCAAAAACTAGAAATTCTCTGTGGATTCTTCACGGTTTGCTTCCAAACTTGGAGGATAGCAGCACGGTGGTCGCGCGCTCCTGTCGCCTCTCTTGCTGAACCGTGAAAACGCTTGTGGAACGCTCTCCACAGGCGCCTGACTCTCGGCTATGGTTGAGTCGCCGCTGTGGCGATCGTTCTTGGGCAAAGGAGGTCGGAGCTCGGGGTTTCTGGCGCTGGGGAGGTGGAGTGCGACCTCAGGTGGCTGTCTAGCAGCTCAAGGACGAAGGAGGAGATGGTTTTGCTGGTTTTCCCGATTGAGCAGAGAGCTGCGGCGAGAGACAATGCCGCTGCTCGGGTTTGCCTGCGAGAAGATAAAGCCAGCCGACTCCTGCTCGGTTGAGGCGGTGTCGATTGCATGGGGGCGCGAGCAAGCCGCCCTGGGCGCCAGCGCGCGGAGAGAGAAGCAGCTGGTGGCGCCGGTAGCTGCTCGGTGGCACAGCCGACAGCTGCTCGGTGGAATTTCCCACCGAGACTCTGACTTTGGGTGAGTTTCTCCTTCTTCCCTCTATGACATGTGGGTCCCACCCGGGGTTTTAACCTCTGAAATTTACTCCTAATCACTGTAGTGAACAGTGAACCCATAATACCCCTGGTAATTCAGATTATTCACCCTTGAGCCATTCGAATTGAATAGGATTCGAATTGGGTTTGGTTTGAGTGAATTTCAGCACAAGTGCATTTTTGAATTCAAATGAAGTTTGAATTTGCCCCACTTAGCTCATGTTAAGATCAACTCCAAATGGAGTGAAAATTGGTGTGTGAGCTCACAAAAATGTGCTGAATAAGAATATGCCTCCCACTTTTAAATTCATGGGATAAAAACAGTTTGAATTTGAATATGATTTCCAACTGCCCTCTTTCTAACTATACCCAAAATGACCTCAAAAAGGTTTGGAATTTGGGTGAAACTTGGCATGGACATCCTTAGCAATGTATAGGAGTTTTCATATGTCCAGCCCCCCTTATATCACATGTGTGAAATACCACTTTGGCAATGTGTGAGTTTGTTCTCTAATGAGCATGTTGATAATTGTTACTTGCTCTTCAATTGTGTTCATCATCCTTCCTCAAATGAGGTTTGTGGTGTGGTGATGAACACTGCAAATGTGTGTCAAAAACTAAGGCCCTTACAAATATGGGAAAATGTGTACAAGCCTTATGACATGCCGCCAAATGATCATCAGAGATACAAACATGAGAGATGTTGACAACAACAATAAAGCACGAAACTTGATCATACAAGGATTAACTCAAAATGAGTTCGACCGTGTTGCACACCTCTGATCTTCATACGATGTGTGGAAAGCACTTTGTGACTACCACGAAGGATCCAACACTATCAAGGAGGTAATACAAGATATGTTAAAGAAAGAATATATGCGCTTCGAGATGCAACCCTGTGAGTCAATCGATGACCTCTTTGCCCGCTTCAAAAAAATGCTCAGCAACTAGCGTAGTGTCAACGTTAATTAGATGCTGAAAATGCTAGGCAATTACTAAGTGCATTAGACATGTCAATTTGGGAGATGAAAGTTACATTTATTCGTGAATCTACTTTCATGAGTACACTTACATTAGATGTGCTATATTCTAAGTTAAAAACTCATGAAATTTACATAATATCACATAAGAACCCCAACAAGTCTTGCATTTGTTTCACAACAGGACATGCCTAGCTCTAGTCAATCTTCATCTTGTGGTACACTTTCTTTATTGTCCTCTCTAACCCTTGAACAGATTGAAGAGTTTCTAGAGGAATAACTTGCACTCATCTCTACTCGGTTCTCATAAGCATTGCAAAATGTGAGAACTAGAAGGAGAAGAAGTGCGGGACCTCAACGATGCTTCGAATGTGGTAAGACAGAACATTTTTGTATGGATTGCCCTAACCTTTCAGGTCCTACTTCCTGTGATGAAAAGCAAACTAGAACGAAGCACTCCTCTGCAAACGATAAGAAAAAGAAGACGGGTTTATAGGATGCCAATTGGTAAATAGTTTTATCTCCGCACTTCAAGAACTTGGCTCGAGCGGTGTCGACATCGAAAGTGATGAAGATGAAGATGATTTGGCAAACATATGCTTCATGGCGGGCAAGTCAAGTTCAAGTATGGAGGAGGCAGAACACAACAGCGATAATGAAGAGGTATGTCCTACTTGCGAAGAAATGTGTGATGCTATTTCTTGTGCCACTGTTATAATTAAGAAAAGGGACAAAAAGCTTAGGGACAATGCTGTTAAAATTGAATCACTAGAATATGAAATTAAACGTTTGAAATATTTGATTCCTAGCGGTGATTCTTGTTTCTCATGTGATTTAATATATGAACATTTGTCCTCTCTAAGAAGTGCACATACCTCCACACTTGATAAACTTGAGTTAGAGATTGAAAAGAACGGAGGGCTTGCTGCACTTAACGATAAAAACTTGAAAGATGCTTGTTGTTATACAATTGATTTGCATTGTTCTACTTGTGATGATCTGAATAAGAAACTATAAGATTCTAAGAATGAAATTTCTATATTGAACAATGCTTTACGTTCTCATGAAGTTAAGTATTGTTCCAATTGCAAACTAAAAGGAAAAACTTCATGTCAAAACTGCCTAGACTTCTCTAAGAAAATTGATGACATGAATAGGAGACGAGCGATTTTATAATGGGAATAAGAATCTGAACTTGCTGTTGAATTCTTCTAAATCTTGCAATGATAAAACTGGTTTAGGTTTGATTCCCATGCTCGTGCTAAAGAACATCCACCTAAAATTGTAAAGTCACTAGGAAGTGGTTTGATTAAAACAGTTCCTAAACAAAAACAAGTGGTTTTAAATCTGCAGGAGTGTTGTCTCATTCGGTTTCAAATAAACATGTTGTCTGCTCATCTAGACATGAATATAAAGTTAAATTTCATTGTACCTACTGTGGTAGAGATGGTCATGTCATTGATTTTTGTTATAGACTAGCTAAGCAGCATAAAAAAGGAAAGAATGATTGCTAGATCAAATAACAACTATGCAAAACCTGTTGCGTGTGCTGAACCGAATGATTGGAATATGCAACCTGCTGTAATGAGTCAAAAACATGCAAAGTTTGCTCCTGGACCTACTGTTTTTAATGCTACTCATGTAACACCTCATAGGTTAGTAGTTGGGTACAAAAATCCTCAAACTTTGGCTCATGAACCTGCTGTTTTATCACAGCCTTTGCGTGTTACTTTTGCTGGACGTCGTGTGACTCATTACTGGATTCCTAAATGCCTTTTGACTAACCCTAGTATTGAGTCATCGACGTATTGTACTTCTATGTAGGTTACACGCTTGAGGAAGGAGAACATTTGGATTGTGGATTCAGGATGCTCACGCCACAAGACCGGTAACAAAGAATGGTTCTCCTTCCTCTCTTTTGTGTCGCATGTAGAAAATGTTAGTTTTGGCGATAATTCTTCAACTCCTATAATTGCTAAGGGTTCGGTTAGAGTAAATAATCACTACACTTTAAAAGATGTGGCACTTGTTAAAAATTTTAAATACAACTTGCTTTTTGTTTCACAATTGCTAGATGAAAATCTGGAAATTATTTTCACTAAAAATTGTTGCAAGGTTGTAGATTCAAATAGTGAGCTCATTTTTAATATGTCTCGGTTTGGAAGAGTTTTTAAAGCTAATTTTGATATGTCATCCTCTAATCATAGATGTCTAGTTGCTAATGATTCAAAACACTTATATTTTTGGCATCGTAGACTTGGTCACGTAGGCTTTGATCATCTCACACGTGTTAGTGCTCTTGATCGCATACGTGGGCTGCCTAAGCTTAAAGGGGACAAAGAAATTGTGTGCTCTTCTTGTAGACATGCTAAGATGGTTACAGGTTCGCATGCTCCTCTCACAACGACCATGACAACTGAACCGGATCAACTTTTGCACCTTGACATCGTAGGACCTTCACGTGTTCAATCCTTCGGAGCTAAATGGTATGTTCTTGTGATTGTTGATGACTATTATAGATACTCTTGGGTTTATTTTATGGCATATAAGAATGAAACTTTTAGTCACTTTAGAACCTTATTTTGATCACCCATGATCTTTAAAAGCAATTAGAAGTGATAATGGAACCGGATTTAAAAATCAATCGTTTGATCATTTTTGTGCTGAAAATGGAATAGATCATCAATTTTCTTCATCATATGCAATTGCAACTGCTTGTTATGTCTTAAATCGTGTTTTCTTGCGTGCTAAGCTAGGTAAAACACCATATGAACTTCGGTTTGGACATAGGCCTAGTGTCACACACTTTCGGGTCTTTGGATGCAAATGCTTTGTTAAGAAACATGGTAATATTGATAAATTTGAACCTAGATCCGTTGATGGCATGTTTCTTGGTTACCCATCTCATACTAGAGGATGACATGTGCTTTTACATGACACTAACAAAATTGTGGAGACAATGAGGTTTCTTTTGATGAAGCTAGCCAAGGTACTAACTCTAATATTGCAGGATGAGACCCATATCCGCAGGGGGAGAGTATTTTCATCGAAGAAGATGAAGAAGTGATGCTGCTGCCCGAAAATTCAGGAGCTAATGACGTTGTTCCAGCTCCTGATTATGATTCACATCCAGCACCGACGACCACCATTGCTGGCCAGATCGTCCTCAAGTCACAGGTTCTTCAATTTGTGATGAACATGAAGAAGAAGGAGCTTGTGAATTGTCTACTCCCCTCTGGGTCCTCAAAAGTCATCCTCCACAACAAATGATTGGAAGCTTGCACGAACGAGTCACATGGTCCAGGTTTTGTGATCCAAACTCTCACTCTCATTCTGCATTTGTTGCTTCTTTTGAATACAAAGATATATCACACGCACTCACTAATGAATCTTGAATTATTGCCATGCAAGAAGAGTTCGAAAATTTTGAAAGAAATAATGTTTGGAAACTTGTACCTCCACCTAAAGGTCACCCTCTAATCAGAACTAAATGGGTGTTTAAAATTAAACAAAGTGTGGATGGGGTTGTGGTTAGGAATAAGGCTAGGTTGGTTGCTCAAGGTTTCACACAAGTTGAAGGACTAGATTTTGATGAAACTTTTGCTCCTGTTGCTAGATTATAAGCCATCAAGTTTTGAGCTATGATGAGTTCAGAATTTGAGATGAGCATGATGGGAGAACTCACGTACTTTTTGGGGCTGCAAATCAACAAAACCAAGGAGAGTACCTTTGTGCATCAAACAAAGTATACATAAGATCTCCTAAGGCGCTTCAACATGGACAAAAGCAAGGCTCTTCGGACACCAATGGGAACAGCAACAACACTTGATTATAATCGATTTACAACTGCAGGGTTACCCGAATAACATGTCACGTACGCCCGTACTCGATGTTGCCTACAACAACCATCACGGACGTCATACGCAACCACCTTTTACCCATCAGCCAAATGTTGAACCGGTCCAATCGTCCCGAGCAAGAGGTCTCTGCGCGCGCATCCACAGTGCCGCCAGCCGATTTACACCTCAGCTCTCAACCTACCCTCTGAACGACCAGCTATGCCTCAAATACCCAGCTACCCGAGTTACATCGGTTTCCCGGTTCCCATATAGCCGGTAGGTCTTCGGTACTGTTCTAGTTTGTTCACCAGGCCCGCACACGGCTCGGTCCTCAATCGACACAAGCTGAGCTGTAGCACCCAGGCCCAAAGTCCTGCTTCCCATACTCTCCGCTCGGTCTCACTTTTCTTGCCATGTGTTTCATTTGCTATCTTTACCCGAGCGATGTGCCTGTAGCCTATTCTCGGGAGTAGTTCCAACTACTCGACTTGTTGACACGACCCCACGGTCTGTCGAGCCAGGATCACACTGAGGGGTGCTGCGTTGCACAGCACCGGATAACACACATCAAAGGTACAACGCGGAAGCAAAGTTTTATTACATAAACAGCTTTATGAACATTTTTACAACAAAATATGTTCAGTCTACACTCACGGGCGTAGATTACGCATCGAGTTCACATTCAGTCCGTGAACGTGTCACCGCTAGCACGCACACACACTAACACGGCGGCGTGCACGACTCCCACTTGACGGGGTTCCACTCCTGGGGTTCCGTCTCCTCCTCGGGAGTCCCTTCCTCATAGAACCCAACAAAAAGCTTTAAACACAAGCAGTGAGCACGAAGGCTCAGCAAGACTGACCTGTCTCTCCTAAACATGGAACTTCTACATGAGGGGTGATGGGTACATAAGATAAAACAAATTGTAAAGGACTCGCCTAATTATTGGAACCTTACTTTCAAGTTTTAGCAGCAGGTTGTGGAGAACCTTACGCTAAGGCACATGAGAGAGCCGCAATCAACCAAGAAAAGCATTTTCTCATGTACTTTGCCCAAAGTTGAAAAGAACTTTAGTTAGCTCTAACTACAACAAATCATTAACAATCAAAGTCCATCTTTCAATCAGCAACATTTTAACATGTAACTAGCCTGTTATTTCTACGTCGCGGTACAGTGAACAAGTGGTACTCACTGACCGCGAGGGACGGCGATTATAATCGATTTACACCTGCAGGGTTACCCGAATAACCCGTCACGTACGCCCGTACTCGATGTTGCCTACAGCAACCATCACGGACGCCGTACGCAACCACCTTTCGCCCGTTAGCCAAATATTGAACCGGTCCCATCGTCCAGAGCAAGAGTTCTCTGCATGCGCATCTCAGTGCCACCAGCCGATTTACACCTCAAGCTCTCAACCTACCCTCTGAACAACAGGCAATGCCTCAATACCCAGCTACCCGAGTTACATCGGTTTCCCGGTTCCCATATAGCTGGTAGGTCTTTGGTACTGTTCTAGCTTGTTCAACAGGCCCGCAGATGGCTCGGTCCTCAATCGACACAAGCGGATCTATAGCACCCAGGCCCCAAAGTCCTGCTGCCCTTACTCTCCGCTCGGTCTCATTTTTCTTGCCATCTGTATCATGTGCTATCTCTACCCGAGTCGAGTGCCTCTAGCCTATGCTCGCGAGTAGTTCCAACTACTCGACTTGTACCGAATCCTACACTATCTTAGAATTGCATTAGCTAACGGGGTTTTCAATCCTAATCCCAACCCATGGTTTTCTTGGCTATGCATTTGGATTTTCAAACAAGACTCTAATGCAAGAATTAATGGTACTCAAGTAAGTTCTCAAAACAATAAAAATTTGTAAAAAGGTTAATGCAAACCGGAGCTTGCCTTGCTGCTCTTGGTCGTAGGCTAGCTGCTCTTCCGGAGTAACGAAATCTAGGACTTCGAGTTCCTCCTCGACCTAAGCAACTACATGAGATACAAGTATATGTGTTAATTTAAATGCATTTGATTTGAATTAAACTTGTGAACCTTATAAGTCTCACTAGACAGACCCACTGACCTTGAAATTTTTACTGTTGCTTGGTTACAACCTAAATAGAGACTTGGTCAAGTTTTAGTTGCAGCAAAGCTCATTTGAGCCCTCCACAATTAATTATGTCATTGAACTTAATTGGAACTCTTAGGGTGTTCTAGGGATTTTCATGGAACAAGCCATGACTTTCTGAAAACTAGATTTTCAGAGGGTTCTAATGGAGTTGGTCTCATTTAATTTGAAGGTTCCTAGCTAAAGATATGAGCTAAACAATTTCAGAGGAAATTCTGAAAATGTTTCTGAACATTTTCTATTTTCTCTGGAACAGTTTTATTAATCACACCATTAGGTGGATCAAATGAGCTCAAATGGATCTGAAATTTTTATGGTAGTTCAGGGATATTTTGGTGAACATCTCAGCAAAACTTCAGAATTTTCCTCCAAAGTATTCTCCAGTTAAAATTCCAAACAGTTTAAATTTTGAGGAATTAATTCTGGAGAAATAAGGATTTCCATGAAGTGAAACTTGATTTTATGGAAAGTACTCATATATCTGAATCCAACAAAATTTGGTTCACTCGATTTGGAGTTTCCTAGCCCATGTTATGAGGATTTGAAGTTTGAATGAAATCTGAAAATCGGGAAAAAGTTTAAATCTGCCGGTGGGTCCACGGGGACACGTGTTGGGCACTGGAGCGATGACACACCGGGGTCCACGGAGTTTTTGCGAGCCAGCACACCAGATCCGAGCCGCAGACCGATCCCAATTTAAAATCCGAGCCGCTGACAGCCGGGACCCACCCCTTCGTTTACCTCTCGCCGCCCGCGCTCTGCCGCCACGACACCTCGCCGGAGAGCTCACCAGCAGCCTCTGTGGTGCTCCAAACATCATGATTCTGGCCGCCCCTGCCTACTTCCACTCAGGAACATTATTCCGGGCTCAGTTCATCATGAAAATGGCCGGCACCTGGTCGGCGACGAGCGGCAGCCTCGGGAGGACTTCGGCCGTGTCGACCGACCTCCCTAGCACCCCAATCGATCGAGCAAACGGTCGGGAAGCATAAGTGGACCTTAGGAAAGGTCAACATGAGATTGTAGCATCTCAGGAGAGGTCCGAAGTAGTCTCTCACCGTGCACTCGATGCTTCCCGCATGCTCCGCCGACGGCAGACTTCGAAATACGCCGTCTACAGGGGTTCTCCGGCTAAAGGTTGTGAAGGCAACTTGTGCGCTACCAGGTCTAGTCGGTGTAGGAGCGGATTGAGACTCTATAAACCTTCCTAGAGTGTGAATTTGTCAGAACCGCACCCGAAGGTCGGTCTGTACCGAGAAAGGGGAAAACTGGAAATTCACCGCCGTCGATCAAGCACTCGGGCTGTGGCTCGGGGGTGAGCAGCACCGGTCACCAACGCGTCCAGGGACGCCTTAGTTCGAGCGTGACAACCTCCCGGTTGGGCTGTCCACGGGAGCCCGAAGTGTGGCGGCTTTGTGTCTCTGAATGGAACTCTCGGTATAGCTGAGATCAACCGGTTTCAGCCGATTTATAGCGACGGGGAAGAAGAAGGAAGGTTCCTAGTACCTCATCGTAGCTCTGGAGGGAGTGAAGAGGCAGTGATCATGCTTCCCTGATCAGCTTCAAGCGATCGGCAGCGATGGGGTGTTTCTGGTGCGAGGAAGCAGCAAAGTGCGCGGTGCTCTCTCCGATCAGGTCGGCTGCGGAGATAAGAAGACCGCGAGGCGGTTCAGCAGGTCGGGGCAGCAAGCATGTGCTGTCCTGATCGACTTCTCGCCGTGGCGGCTGCTCGGTCCGGTGCAAGAACCCGAACTGGGTTTTCAATCGGTTGCTTTTGCTTCAGTGGCTGACATGTGGGTCCCACCCGGGGTTTTAACCTCTGAAATTAACTTTGCTCTACTGCTCTAAACAGTAGAGACCAAACTAACCTCAAGTATTTGAATTATCTGCCCCTGGGCCATTTGAATGGGGTAGAATTCAAATTGGTTTGGGTTTGACTAAATTTCAGCACACATGTAGTTTGAAATTCAAATAAGGTTTGAATTTGCTACATTTAGCTCATGTCAAGCTCAACTCCAAATGGAGTGAAAATTGGTATGTGAGCTCACAAAAATGTGCTGAGTAAGAATATGTTTCCCACTTTTGAATTCATGGGGCAAAAAACAGTTTGAATTTGAATTTGAGTTCAAACCACCCTCTTTCTAGCTATACCCAAAATTACCTCAAAAAGATTTTGAATTTGGGTGAAACATGGCATGGACATCCCTAGCAAGGTGTAGGAGTTTTCATATGCCCAGCCCCTAAATAATGCATGTGGGAAATACCACTTTTGCATTTGTGAGTTTATTCTCTAATGAGCATGTTGATAATGGTTACTTGCTCTTCAAATGTGTTCATCAACTATCTTCAAATGAGGTGTGTGTGTGTGGTGATGAACACTTTGAATGTGTCAAAAACTGAGGCCTTTACATTCCCCCCCCCCCCCTTAAAAGAATCTCGTCCCGAGATTATAGGGTGAAAATGAGAGAGGGGACGGTGGAAAATTACCGGATACGCGACGTGAAAAAGTCGGGGTAGTTAGTGCGAAGAAATCCTTCACTGTCCCATGGAGTGATTACTCCATAGAACTTTGTAGAACCACAACGTACGGTTGCGTGTGGTTCGGGCCTTCTCATCAATAACCTGAACCGGTTCCTCCCGATAGGTGAGATCTGGTTGCAGTTCCTCATTATCCTCCAGCTGAATGGTATTTGATAGCTTAAGACACTTCCTCAGCTGGGAAATGTGAAAGACGTCGTGCACACCGGAAAGTGCTTCTGGTAATTTTAGCCGGTATGCTACCGATCCACATCTTTCGGTAATCTGGAATAGACCGATGAATCGGGGTGCCAACTTTCCTCTCACCCCAAATCTGTTTACGCCCTTCATTGGAGACACACGTAGGTATACGTGATCCCCGACTTCGAACTGCAATGGGCGTCTTCTCCGGTCCGCATACTGTTTCTGCCGGGATTGGGTGGCTTTTAGGTTCGCCTGAATCAGCCAAACCTTTCCTCCGCGTTACTGACAAGGTCAATCCCGAAGGTAACCCTTTCGCCAGACTCACACCAATTTAGTGGTGTGTGGCATTTCCTCCCGTATAACGCCTCATAAGGCGCCATCTTGATGCTGGCTTGGTACCCAGTGTTGTACGAGAACTTGGCTACTGGCAAGTGATCATCCCAATTCTTGCCGTGGTTGATAGCGCAAGCTTGTAGCATGTCCTCTAGAATCTGATTTACCCGCTCGGTTTGCCCATCCGTCTGCGGGTGGTATGCTGAACTACGGATCAGCTTCGTCCCCAATGCAGCGTGTAGCTGCTCCCAAAAACAGGACACAAATAAAGTGCCCCGGTCCGATATGATGGTACGGGGTATGCTGTACAAGCATAGGATCTGTGAGATGTACAGCTCAGCGTACTTCTTGGCGTTGTAGTTGGTGTTGACAGGGATGAAATGGGCAACTTTGGTGAGCCGGTCCATGATCACCCACACAGAATCATGCTTCTGAAAAGTGGTGGGTAAACCGACGATGAATTCCATGCTCACATCCTCCAACTTCCAGGCAGGAACGCCCAGTGGTTGTAGCAGTCCCGGTTTCCGCGTATGATCTGCCTTCACCCTTCGACATGTATCACACACGGACACGTACTTTGTGATTTCCCGCTTCATCCGTGTCCACCAAAACTTGCTTCTGAGTTCTTGATACATTTTGTTGTTGCCGGGGTGAATAGAAAACTTTGACAAGTGAGCCTCATCAAAGATTTTCTTCCGTAACTCCGGGTTACGGGGTGCGACTATCTGGTCCTTGAACCATAGAACGCCGTCACCGTCCTTCCGGAAACATTTCAACTCCCCACTGTATACACGTCTCCGCAAATGTGACATGCCGTTGTCATGTTTCTGTGCTGCTGCTATCTCTTCACGGATGGTCGGGATCATAGCTAGGTTGTATAGAGGTCCATGTGGAATCACATGTAGTGGTGGTTCGCTCTCTTCCAACAGTGTGATGGTCAGATTATTGACGTGTGACTTGCGGCTCAGCGTATCCGCCACTACGTCTGCCTTGCCGTGGTGATAATGGATCTCTATTTCGTAATCCTTTATCAGTTCTAACCATCTTCGCTGCCTCATGTTCAGCTTCTTCTGAGTGAATATGTATTTGAGGCTCTTGTGGTCGGTATATAAATGTACGAGGTTACCGAGTAGGTAGTGCCTCCACATCTTCAGTGTAAGTACCATGGAAGCGAGCTCCAAGTCATGAGTTGGATAATTCTGCTCATGGTTTCTAAGCTGCCGTGACCCATACGTGACCACTCTTCGGTCTTGCATCAGCACACATCCGAGCCCAGTGCCGGATGCATCGCAGTACACATCGAACGGTTTTGTTGTGTCTGGCTGCGCCAAAACCGGTGCTGATGTTAAGTGCTTGACTAAAGCCTTGAATGCTGCTTCACATGCTGGACTCCAAACATATTTGGTAGCCTTCTTCAGCAGCTCTGTCATAGGCTTGGCAATCTTTGAGAAGTTCGGGATGAACCTCCGATAATATCCCGCGAGTCCGAGGAAAATCCGTACCTCGTAAACAGTTCTCGGGGATTTCCAATTCAGCACTTGTGTGATCTTACTCGGGTCTACAGCGATACCCTCCGCTTAGATGATATGCCCGAGAAAAGGCACTTGCGATATCCAGAATTCGCACATGCTGAATTTCACGTATAGCTTGTGATCCCGCAGCCATTGCAAGACTATACGCAGATGCTTCATGTGATCTTCCTCCGACTTGGAATATACCAGGATGTCATCGATGAAGACCACGACAAACTTGTCCAGCTCCGGCATGAATACCGAGTTCATCAAATACATGAAGTGAGCTGGAGCATTGGTGAGGCCGAAGGACATGACCAGGTACTCATAAAGCCCGTGCCTCGTCGAGAAAGCCGTCTTCGGAATATCCTCAGCCCGTATCTTAATCTGATGGTACACTGATATTAAGTCCATCTTGGAAAAGATATTTGCTTCGACCAACTGATCAAACAACATGTCAATCCGCGGCAACGGGTACTTGTTCTTGATGGTTACGGCGTTTAATGGACGATAGTCCACGCAAAGCCGTAACATCTCATCCTTCTTCTTCATAAGTAATGCCGAACAGCCCCATGGTGAGGAGCTCGGCCTAATAAAACCCTTTCCCAACAGGTCCGTTAGATGGGTCTTCAGTTCAGCCAACTCCTTGGGTGCCATCTTGTACGGCCTTCGGGATATTGGCATGGTTCCCGGTGCCAGTTCAATCTTGAACTCCACCTCTCTATCGGGCGGCATCCCCGGTAAATCATCCGGGAATACGTCAGGGAACTCTCGGACCACTGGAATATCTTCCAATCTGATAGTTGTGGATTGATAGACACTTGGAAGTTTTATTTCTAAACTGTCCAGAAATAAGGAGTGAGATCCGTGCACTTCGGAGTTCAAATGCACGATTCAAAGGACGGTGTCTAAAACAGCGCCATGGCAGGTTAACCACGACATCCCTAGGATGACATCGACCTTCTGTCCCTCTAAGATTATGAGAGATGTAGGGTACACTCTACCCGCTAAGCATAATGGTGCTTTGGAAACCATTACGCTTGCTGAAATCTTCCCACCCGGTGAACAAATCAAATATGGACTATCGGTGGGTAGGATTGGCAAGCTGTGTTTAGCAATGAAAGCTTGTCTAATAAAATTATGCGTGGCGCCTGAATCAAACAACACTATGGCGGGATGCTGGTGGAGTTGGAACATAACCACAAGGATTGGGTCACCCTCCGGCACGTCCTCTATGGCAAGTTGGTGGACGGTGCCGGGCCTCGGGTTTGACCGCCGCGCATTGGTAGGGTTCTGGGGCTGATTCCTCCCCGGAAGTTGCGGTGCAACTCCGCCGCCTTGTCCCTGCGGAAAACTGCTGGCGAAGTGTCCTGGGCGACCATATTTGTAGCATGTGACCGCTGCTTGTCCGGTGCTTGGGGCATGAAAGCCCGGCATGCGCTGCTGAGGTGCATACGCATGCGGCATCGCCCGCTGCTGCTGTTGTTGTTGTGGGGTGTGACACGGGCCTACCAACTGAGACAGGCCACTTGCCCGGGAATCGCATTTGGTGGTGCCTTGTTGTGCGGCACACAACAGCACACATAAAAGGAAAAATGTATTACATAAAACAATAGAAGAAGCTTACAAGTTTTTCTTTGTAAATACTTTATATCAATTAACTACAGCGGAAGTCTACAACAACTCACGTCGAATAACTAAAGAGCACTCGAGATGAAGTCCATCCCGCGGACTCATCTCGCTAGCAACACGAAGACAACAGCAGCGGCTGGGTCCTCCCTGTGTTAAACGACTCGGAAGTCTCCGAGTCTCACCGGACAACCTTCTTCCTAGCGTCGATGTTAAGCTGCAAAACCACTTATATAGCAAGCGTGAGCACATAGGCTCAGCAAGTCTGACCCGTCTCTCCTAAACAAGAAACTCTACATGCACGACGGTTGCAATTGGGTTGGCTAGATTTGCATAAAGGACTCGCCTAAAGTTGATCCTTAACTTTCAGATTTTAAGCCTCATGGTGCAGACCTTGAGCCTAAAAACATCGCAACTCCACAATCAAACAAGAAACGCTTTGTTGCGATGCTCCATGCACAAGGCGAAAGTAAAGTTTAATGAGCCTATTTCTAAATCAATCATGGTTGTAATACAAATTACATCAGAGTCTTATCAAGTTCAAACGATAACCAATTTCAGTTCTTACTACGTCAAGACGCAGTGGGCAAGTATGCTCATATGACCGCGAGCGACAGTGATTCGAATCAGTACACGCCCGGACTACACGACACGTACACCCGTACTCCGAGTTGCCGGCAGCAACCTCGACTGACGTTGTACGTGGCCACCTTTCTGAAGATCTTCCACATTGGACGCAGTCCAACTGCCCCGAGTATGCAAGCTCCCTCAAGGTACATACCCACAGTGGTATGTTCTTAAGCGAGTTACCTCCTGCTACCCCGACGCCGAAAGCCTAAGGCAGTTGGAAAAGTTCCACTATGGACCTCCCAAGGTACATCGGTTTCCTGGGTCCCATATAGCCAGTATGTGCCCGGTACACAACTCAAACTTGTCCAACATGGCCAAGCACGGACGGGCCTCAACCGACACAGGCAGGGCTATGCACGCACGGCCCACAACCTGCTGCATCTAAACCTCCCTGCCCGGTCTCCATTTCTTATGTGTGAACTTTCCTCATCTTTTCTAATTCGGACCCGTTCCGAGTAAACCAGCCCTAAACTCACGAGTAGCTTCCAACTACTCGACTTCTACCTGACCTTTCCTACTAACATTTAGCGTAGCCAATCCACTCGAGGAGGTGCTATTCTACCCTTTCTCTCTTAGGTGTTTCTGGTCATGCAAGTGGGGTTTTCAATATCATCTTGACTTAATGCAATCAACGATGCAAAGCTATGATCTCTACAAATGAAAATGCTTTATAAAACTGTTAAAATGCAAACCGGGGCTTGCCTGTTTCGCAGGTGACTAAGGTTACAATCAGTTAGTGACGATCACTTGGAGCTTGATCACTTGTTTTCCTCCCTCCTTGATCTTCACTTCAAGTCCTCACCATCTTCACGTATATGATACACGATATGATCATGCACATGTATTTAATTGAAAAGATATTACTAATAAGATCTAATGATAGTTTTAAAACTGGAACTTTGTTCAAGAATTTAAAATGACACTGGTGCTAGTGGTTTAGGTTGGGTTTTAACACTATAATCAAATGTTGAGTGCTTTTCCCACTTAAGTGTTAATCACCTTAAGAGGTTACACATGACAGTGGTGATCCATAGCTCCAATGGAGCTGGGAATTTTCATGTGAGTTCCTTGTCACAAGAAAGTCCTCTGGACCAAAATTCAGCACTTTTCATGGAGTGGTTTATTCAGAACAATTCTCTAAGTGTTTAATCAAAGATGAATTAATTCTAAG
Source organism: Neostapfia colusana (assembly GCA_030760725.1). Classification (NCBI taxonomy): domain Eukaryota; kingdom Viridiplantae; phylum Streptophyta; class Magnoliopsida; order Poales; family Poaceae; genus Neostapfia; species Neostapfia colusana. The sequence continues at coordinate 34,750,384 of JASWHV010000019.1, read as the reverse complement.
GTAACACCAATGTTCATGTCAAACTAAGTGAACCACAATTTAAATTATAGTTCATATAGTCTACATGAATTTTCCTAGGATTTTTGGAGCTAAGAATTGCCCAAAACTGAATTTACAAGTTTTGAAAATTCTCTGAAAATGTTTCTGTATTCATTTGAATACAGTAACTTACAATCTGAATTCTCCTGACCAAATTAACTCCAAATGAGCTGAAACTTTTACAGGAGTCTAAGAACACCCTAAAGAATGTTCTGGCAAAATTTGGGGATTTTTGGATAAACCAAACTCCCTCTAAAATTCTTTTTCTGAAAAGCTTTAAAGAATTTTCCAGAATTAAATAAAGACTTTCATACAAATCGGGTTGCATATTTGGATAGAGTTTGTCAATCTGAATCTACCCCAATATGAACCACTAAATTTGGAGTTTCGTAGCAAAATTTATGCTCTTCTAAAGTTTGGGGAAAAATTTGGAATTTGAATAAATCCGAGAAATGTTTAAACCAGACTGTGGGACTAGGGGACACGTGTCTGCTGCCGGGAGCGCGCCACACGGGGTCACAGGGTTGTTTCCCACGCTGTCACAGCCGATCCCATGCCACAGAGTATCAGGGCCCCTCTTCCGAGTCGCTGACAGGCAGGACCGGCGAGGTCGTCTTCAACCTCGTGCTCCCGCGCGATACCGCCGCCGGGCTCGCCGTAGTAGCTTCGGAATCGGTCGTGCGGCCATCTCAACTGCTCAAACTCGCTGCTAGCTCCTAATTCGACGTGAGGAACACGCTTGTGGGGTTTTCTCGAGCTGGCCGGGCCCCCAAACTAGCCCGCAACGGCGCATCGGCTCGGATGAAGTCCGGCGATGTCGCCCCGACGCTTTAGCCCGCCAAAAGCTTCCTGGAAAGGCTCTATAGCACCAGAGAAGGTCGGCAAAGCTAGGCATGGTCGCACATGGGCTCGGAAATGGCTCCAAGCTAGGGTTCACCGTGCACCCGCACCTTCCCGCCATAGCCGCCGTCGCAAAGACTGGAAATACGTCGTGCACAGTGTGTTTCACGCGGGGTTTCAAAAGCAAACTGGTGCGCCTACATGTCTAGCCTGTGTGTGTGAAGTTTCGTGGTGTCTAATCATAGATCAATCAAGAATTTCGCAGAGTCATACCCGTGGGTCAGTTTTCCCCAGCCGGAGAAGATTTCCGAAATTCATTGTCGAGAGGCAGAGACAAGCTTTGTGCTTCGGGTGGAAGCTGCAGGGAGAACTCGCGCGTCCAATGGTGGCCTCACTCGGTCGTGACACGCTCTGAAGGAGGCTGTCCACGGGAGCACGTTGTCGCTATTGTGTGACGGCCGCCGTGGGAACGGGGTTAACTCGGCGTAGATGGCACAAACACACTGGGTGATGGCTCGAGGAGGTCGTGGGGATGATGGTGGTGTCGTTTGGCCGATCAGCCGGGGCTCGCACGTGAGCTAGGCGGTGGGCGATCAGTTTAGAGCTCAGCGGCGGGCTCTGCTCGTTTCACGCGTGGGGAGAGAGGGAGCAGCACCGTGGCTTCGGTAAAGAGGCGAGAGAGTGAGTGCGGCAGTAGCTGCCGACGTCCAGCAGCTCTCCAGCACGAAGGAATTCAGCAGGAGCTGGCTGCCGGCTGTCCCTTGGTGTCGCCCGGAGAAGGATCGGGTCTGCAGTTGCTTCGCGTGGAAGGAAAGCAAATACAGACTGAGTACTGAAGATCTTTTGCAATATAAGGTCCCCTCAATGACATGTGGGTCCCACTGTTCAGTCCCCCTTTATCTCTCTTAAAATATCTCCCAAGTTTGAATATTGAGTGAATTCAATTGTGGGAATTCAAATCTGATATGGATTTGGATAATTGGGCAAGTTTCATCCAAATTCAAACATGCATTTGAATTCTTTGCTATTTAAAGTCCATTTTGGAAAATGGGTTGCAATTCAATTTCATAAATCATGAAACTTTGCACACCACCTAATTTGGACCCAAGGAATTCAAATATGAAATCTGATTTTTATTTTGGCTGCTGCAAATTAGATTTTTAGCACAACAGTTTTGAATTCCATTGTGTTGTTCCCATTTGAATTTTAGTTTTAACAAATTGTTCCAAATCTGATTTTTGTTTTCCCACACATATGGGAACTTCCCATCTTTGTTTTAGACCCCTCTTGGGTTCCAAGTTTTCAAATAAACATTTAAACTTGTGTGAAGAAAACCCTCATGTGTGTTATCACATGTGGAAAAGTTTTAACAAGTCCCAAATTTCATACATATGAAACCAACTTTTGCTAACAAGTGTTTCTTTGTATTCAAAATTTTGAGACCTTTGCATTCCTCCCCCCTTAAAAGGAATCTCATCCGGAGATTCAAAAGAAGAACGTGACGGGAGATAATTTACAAAGTTTATGACAGAAGCTCCGGATAGTTCTTGTGGACGTAATCTTCGGTTTCCCACGTCGCCTCTTCCGGGGTATGATTACTCCACAGGACTTTGTAGAATCTCAAAGTCCGGTTCCGGGTGATCCGGGTCTTTTCGTCGATAATCTGTACAGGTTGCTCGACATAGGTGAGATCCGGCTTCAACTCGTCGATGTCTTCAGTGCGGATGGCAGCGGTAAACTTGAGACACTTCCTCTGCTGGGACATGTGAAATATATCGTGAATACCGGCAAGGCTTGCCGGTAGTTCCAGCCGGTAGGCTACATCTCCGCACTTTTCCGTTATGGCAAATGGACCGATAAATCGTGGAGCAAGTTTCCCCTTGACACCGAACCGATGAATCCCTTTCATCGGAGACACACGAAGATACACATGCTCTCCGACATCGAAATGCAGCGGTCGTCATCTCTGGCCCGCGTAGCTCTTTTGACGAGATTGGGCAGCTTTGAGGTTCTCTTGTATTATCCGAACTTTCTCTTCGGCTTCATTGACAAGATCAACCCCGAACGTTACTCGTTCACCGGATTCGCACCAGTTCAATGGGGTACGGCACTTCCGGCCGTATAAAGCTTCATATGGTGCCATTTTGATGCTCGTCCGATATCCATTGTTGTACGAGAACTCCGCCAACGGTAAGTGATCATCCCAGCTCTTACCGTGGTGGATTGCACATGCTCTTAGCATATCTTCCAGTATCTGATTCACCCTCTCAGTTTGCCCATCGGTTTGAGGGTGATACGCAGAGCTTCTAATCAATTTCGTCCCCAAGGATGCGTGTAGATGTTCCCAGAAGCGGGCTACGAACAGCGATCCTCTATCTGACACAATGGTCTGGGGAGCTCCATGTAAGCACAAAATCCGTGCTATGTACAGCTCTGCATACTGTTTTGTGTTATATCTTGTATGCACAGGGATGAAATGTGCTGATTTGGTTAACCGGTCCACGATTACCCAAATCGAATCATGGTTGTGGGAGGTCATCGGCAACCCAATGATGAAGTCCATACTCAAGTCTTCCCACTTCCATGCCAGTACTTGCAGTGGCTGCAACAGGCCTGACTTCTTCACATGGTCGGCCTTGACTCTTCGACACGTATCGCACTCTGAAACGTATTTTGCAACTTCACGTTTCATACGTGTCCACCAAAACTTCTTCCGGAGATCTTGGTACATTTTATTACTGCCCGGATGAATGGAAAACTTGGACAAATGAGCTTCGTCCAAAATTTTCTTCCGTAGTCCCATATCCCGGGGTACTACAATCTGGTCGTTGAACCACAAAGACCTTCATCGTCCTTCCGGAAGCACTTCATTTCTCCGTTGTCTATCCTTTGCCGTATGTGAAACATACCCTTGTCCTTTCGTTGATCTTCAATGATCTCCTCTCGGATGGTAGGAATGAGAGCGAGATTATAGAGAGTTCCATACGGGACGACACGGAGGCTTGGTTCTTCATCATCCATTTCAGCAATAGTTAGGTGATGGATATGCGCCTTACGACTGAGCGCATCGGCGACCATATTCGCCTCTCCTGGATGATAATGAATCTCAAGTTCATAGTCTTTAATGAGCTCTAGCCATCTTCATTGCCTCATGTTCAATTCTTTCTGAGTGAAGATGTACTTCAAGCTCTTGTGGTCGGTGTAGAGGTGTACAAGATTTCCGAGCAAGTAATGCCTCCACATCTTCAAAGCGAGGACCACGGCAGCTAACTCAAGATCATGAGTTGGATAATGCTGCTCGTGAGTTCTGAGTTGACGAGATCCATAAGCGACCACTCGTCTTTCTTGCATCAACACGCAGCCAAGACCGATGCCAGATGCATCGCAATAACCGTCGAATGGCTTCGTCGTATCCGGCTGAGCAAGAACTGGGGCTGTTGTGAGATGCTTCACTAAAGTCTTGAAAGCTTGTTCACACGCAGCACCCCACATAAATCTGGTATTCTTCTTTAATAATTCCATCATCGGTTTAGCAATCTTGGAGAAACCCAGAATGAACCTCTGGTAGTAACCCGCTAAACCGAGGAAACTACGGATCTCATGCACTGACTTTGGTGACTCCCATTTCTGCACTTGGATAATCTTACTCGGATCTACAGTGATGCCCTCCGATGAAATAATGTGTCCGAGAAATGGTACTTGATTAATCCAGAATTCACACTTGCTGAATTTTGCATAGAGCTGATGATCTCGCAATCTTTGTAGCACAATATGCAGATGTTCAGCATGTTCCTCCTCTGACATGGAGTACACCAAAATATCGTCGATGAAGACAACGACGAATTTATCCAACTCCGGCATGAACACTGAATTCATCAGGTACATAAAGTGTGCCGGGGCGTTGGTCAAACCAAAAGACATAACGAGATACTCATACAGCCCGTATCTCGTTGAGAATGCCGTTTTCGGAATATCTTTTGCCCGGATTTTAATCTGGTGATATCCGGACCGAAGATCCATCTTTGAAAATACCTTCGCACCCACTAATTGATCGAAGAGCATATCAATGCGAGGTAGCTGATACTTGTTCTTGATGGTAACAGATGAACTTGGTCGTATAAAGCCCTTGCTCATTAGGTCATTCAGATGTGTCTTCAATTCTGCCAGTTCATTGGGTGCCATCTTGTACGGCCTTCGTGATATCGGTGTTGTTCCCGGTATAAGTTCAATTTTGAACTCAACGTCTCACTCGGGCGGCATGCCCGGTAAATCCTCGGGAAATACATCCGGATACTCACGTACCACCGGAATGTCCTCTATCTTAACAGCTTCCGTGTGGTTCACTGTTGCAATCTGTTGCCGTCTGGCACCCAGAATTAATATGTGAAGACCGTGCTGTGGGGAGTTGAGCTCGACGGTCCTAGAGCTGATGTTAAGAACCACCTGGTGGTAATTTAACCACGACATCCCCAAAATGATGTCGATCGTCAGACCCTCAAGAATAATGAGAGTCGTAGGGTATATTGTACCCCCCAAACAAAGAGGTGCTCGGGAGACAACCTCGCTTGCAGTACTGCTGCCCCCGGGCGAAGATATGAGGTATTACCTCTTTGTATAAACTGTTTGGAGCTGATGTTGAGCCACAAAAGATTGGCTAATGAAGTTGTGTGTGGCACCGGAATCAAAGAGAACTAAAACCGGTAGCTGATTCAGAGAAAACATCCCTGCTAAAGCGGCTTCTCTTTCCGGAACATCATCAATCACAGTATTGTGAATATTGCCCCTTATCTGCCCTCCTATCTGCAGATTAAGGTACGGGTCGTATTGTTGTAAATATGATGACTCGCATCCTTGAATTCCCTCCAGACATTGCGTAGCATAATGGCCCATGCGCCCACAAGTAAAACACGGATGTCTCTCCCGTTCATCGTTGACTTGCGTTGGACTGCTAGGTACATATGGCTGCAGCGATGGAGCACAAACCACCGTCTGATGCTGCGGCTGTGGAGGTGGTGCAAGTTGTAGAACTTGACCAGCAATCAACTTCTGAGGAGTTGATCGTACAGGTGGCCTCCATCTTTCACCAGGTGGCGCTTGATACACCAAACGGTACTTTTGAGGCACATAACTTGTGCTAGCCTGCTCGATCTCACTCATCTTTCTCTTCTCCGCTTGCCACTAAGGTGTCGGCTTCAACTGAATGAAAGCCACATCGACCATGTCGGTGTAACTGCCGTTATTGTGTACGGCCAACTTATCCTGTAATATGGCACACAGGTCATGGAAGAATAGGTCACACCGTGCTTCTTCTTTCGCCACATATTCGGGAGCATATTGGGCCAAAAGATTAAACCTTCTGACATAGTCGAGGACACTCATGTCCCCTTGCTTCAAGCCCAAAAATTCCTCCCACTTTGCCTTGACAATACCTAGTGGTATGTAACGAGTACGAAAGGCTGCACAAAACTCACTCCATGTGACTTGATGGTCCTCCGGAATGGTGGCAAAATGATCAATCCACCAGTTTCCGGCGGCTCCATTGAGTTGCTGAGCGGCAAACTTGGTCTTCTGTTATTCATCACACTTGAATACTCCAAATTTTGACTCCATGATACGAAGCCATTGATCTGCTTCCACAGGTTTGGTGGCTTCAGTAAAGATAGGCGGTTGAGTCGCCAAGAAATCCAGATAAGCGTCCCGAGACGGAACGGCTTGTTGCGTGTTCTGGAGTACGCCTTGCTGTACCAATGCTTGGAGTAAGCGTGTGTGTTCATGCGTTGCTTCTTGGAGTGGCCTAGTGTTCTCTTGGTTAGACTCGATGACTCGAGTCATAAGATCCATCCATCCCGTGGATGGTGGTTCCGACGGTGGAATAGAAGCATCACCGCCTCGACGAGAACTTCCGGCCCTACTCCTAGAGCGAGTACGAACTATACTGCAAAAATATAGTTGAGAAGAGTTAAACAAGAACTCAGCAGTATGTGAGACTAATGAAAACATGAATATGTCAAAACTTTATGAAAGCAGTAACAAAATCCATGTTTACACAACTCCTTAGTAGGCATAGCTATCCAGTCCATCTGTACAGAACAGACCTTTATGCACTATCTCCAGATTTTGATCTAGTTAAGGGCATCTTTATAACTCATGTTGAATACCAAAGTTAAAGTTAACTTAAGTATGCTTCCAACAAGTACTCACATGCCTCCAGATCATCTCCAGATTAAAAGTTATGATTTTCCAAAGTTGACAGAATTCCTAGATAAAATTTGCCAGCATCTCCTTTGTATGTGGCTGATTTTATCACCGTTGTATATGCGAATACAGTAAGAATCTGCACAAACTTTGAACTACAACAATGTTGCACATTTTAGAACCTTTCAATGGTGTATCATAGACTCCTTAAGGGTTTCTCTACAGAAAGTTATGGCTTAGAAACAGAAAGGTCCAGAAAGGTTTTGCTGCTGTCCTGGTTCTGGACAATTCACCTTCCTCTGAACTTTCTACCCATTTAGCATGTGATTTGGCTCTGGAGGTCTACAAAGAATTTGTAGAGCACTTGAAAATCTCTCCAGAACTGTATCATACACCTTAATTGGGTCAAGCTACTTAGAGTTATGCTCTGTTAAAGTCCAGCAAGAATTCCTGCTGAAAACAGAGCACTCTGTTTTTGAAATCTTTGAAGCCTAGTCTTCCTCTCATTTGAATCTTAGTTCAGAATAAGAGTTCAGTAACTAATATTTGTTTCAGACTTTCGTTTTTAGTTGAAAGTTAGTTCATGAGTCATTTCTTCAAAGGAAAGGGGTTATTAAGTTTAGTACGGTGTCGATGCACCGTAAGAAGCATGTCGGTACTACGTAGCCTCACCAAAAGAAAATCCTAACCGGATTATACCGGCATAAACGTATCTTAGGTGGCACTAAAACGATCACTCGCAAACGTGTTCTATTCGTACTACGATTTCATGGTTAATCCTGCATAAGCCACACTCAATCGTCAGGTCCGGCTGCACACCGAACCCGGTATCCATACAGTTCTTACACCTGTCCGTCCTCACTCGCACAGGTGTTCTCAAGCCAAACATGTATTGAGCTACGTGTTCACGTTACTAACCACGTGACGGGGTTTCCCAAACTTGCCCGCAGCACGCCAGGGAAGGGCGTTGCTCTTGTACCCCAAATGACATGAAGAGTCGTAGAGGATACTAAAGCGGGTCAGGTTACCTGCCACCCGTGGGGCTCCACCCTTCAGCTTGTGAGCACTGGTGGACAGCGCTTACGTGCACCCCCAAGACATAAATCGTCCCGAGATGCACGACTTTCCGACATTACATAATTTAGTATGCCACCTTCATATTAAGCTAATAGTAATCCTTATGTGGGCCTAGTACCGTATCCTCACCGTAACCTAAATTTTTGTCGTAATACCTTCCTTATTCCGTGTGCTATTACCAATGCGGCTCTGATACCAGCTGACATGGGCCTACCAACTGAGACAGGCCACTTGCCCAGGAATCGCATTGGGTGGTGCCGTGTTGTGCGGCACCCAACAGCACACATACAAGGAACAATGTATTACATAAAACAATAGCAGAAGCTTACAAGTTTTTCTTTGTAAATACTTTATATCAAGTAACTACAGCGGAAGTCTACAACAACTCACATCGAATAACTAAAGAGCACTCGAGATGACGTCCATCCCGCGGACTCCGCTCGCTAGCAACACGAAGACAACATCAGCGGTTGGGTCCTCACTGTGTTAAACGACTCGGAAGTCCACGAGTTTCACTGGACAACCTTCTTCCTAGCGTCGATGTTAACCTGCAAAACCACTTATATAGCAAGCGTGAGCACATAGGCTCAGCAAGTCTGACCCGTGTCTCCTAAACAAGAAATTCTACATGCACGACGGTTGCAATAGGGTTGGCTAGATTTGCATAAAGGACTCGCCTAAAGTTGATCCTTAACTTTCAGATTTTAAGTCTCATTGTGCAGACCTTGAGCCTAAAAACATCGCAACTCCACAATCAAACAAGAAACGCTTTGTTGCGATGCTCCTTGCACAAGGCGAAAGTAAAGTTTAATGAGCCTATGTCTAAATCAATCATGGTTGTAATACAAATTACATCACAGTCTTATCAAGTTCAAACGATAACCAATTTCAGTTCTTACTACGTCAAGACGCAGTGGGCAAGTATGCTCATATGACCGCGAGCGACGGTGATTCGAATCAGTACACGCCCGGACTACACGACACGTACACCCGTACTCCGAGTTGCCGGCAGCAACCTCGACTGACGTTGTACGTGGCCACCTTTCCGAAGATCTTCCACATTGGACGCAGTCCAACTGCCCCGAGTACGCAAGCTCCCTCAAGGTACATACCCACAGAGGTATGTTCTTAAGCGAGTTACCTCCTGCTACCCTGACACCGAAAGCCTAAGGCAGTTGGAAAAGTTCCACTATGGACCTCCTAAGGTACATCGGTTTCCTGGGTCCCATATAGCCAGTATGCGCCCGGTACACAACTCAAACTTGTCCAACAGGGCCAAGCACGGACGGGCCTCAACCGACACAGGAAGGGCTATGCACGCACGGCCTGCAACCTGCTGCATCTAAACCTCCCTGCCCGGTCTCCATTTCTTATGTGTGAACTTTCCTCATCTTTTCTAATTCGGACCCATTCCGAGTAAACCAGCCCTAAACTCACGAGTAGCTTCCAACTACTTGACTTCTACCGGACCTTTCCTACTAACATTTAGTGTAGCCAATCCAATCGAGGAGGTGCTATTCTACCCTTTCTCTCTTAGGTGTTTCTGGTCATGCAAGTGGGGTTTTCAATATCATCTTGACTTAATGCAATCAACGATGCAAAGCTATGATCTCTACAAATGAAAATGCTTTATAAAACTGTTCAAATGCAAACCGGGGCTTGCCTGTTTTGCAGGTGACTAATGTTACAATCAGTTAGTGACGATCACTTGGAGCTTGATCACTTGTTTTCCTCCCTCCTTAATCTTCACTTCAAGTCCTTCTCACCTTCTTCACGTATATGCTACACGATATGAGCATGCACATGTATTTAATTGAAAAGATTTTACTAATAAGATCTAATGATAATTTTAAAACTGGAACTCTGTTCAAGAATTTAAAATGACACTGGTGCTAGTGGTTTAGGTTGGGTTTTAACACTATAATCAAATGTTGAGTGCTTTTCCCACTTAAGTGTTGATCACCTTAAGAGATTACACATGACAGTGGCGATTCAAAGCTCCAATGGAGCTGGGAATTTTCATGTGAGTTCCTTGTCACAATAAAGTCCTCTGGACCAAAATTCAGCACTTTTCATGGAGTGGTTTATTCAGAACAATTCTCTAAGTGTTTAATCAAAGATGAATTAATTCTGAGGTAACACCCATGTTCATGTCAAACTCAGTGAACCACAATTTCAATTATAGTTCATAGAGTCTACATTAATTTTCGTAGGATTGTTTGAGCGAAGAATTGCCCAAAACTGAATTTACAAGTTTTGGAAATTCTCTGAAAATGTTTCTGTATTCATTTGAATACAGTAACTTACAATCTGAATTCTCCTGACCAAATCAACTCCAAATGAGCTGAAACTTTTACAGGAGTCTAAGAACACCCTAAAGAATGTTCTGGTAAATTTGGGGATTTATGGATAAACCAAACTCTCTCTAAAATTCTTTTGCTGAAAAGCTTTAAAGAATTTTCCAGAATTAAATAAAGACTTTCATACAATTTGGGTTGCATATTTGGATAGAGTTTGTCAATCTGAATCTAACCCAATTTGAATCACTAAATTTGGAGGTCCTAGCAAAAGTTATGCTCTTCTAAAGTTTGGGGAAAATCTGGAATTCGAATAAATCCGAGAAATGTTTAAACCTGATTGTGGGACCAGGGGACACGTGTCTGCTGCCGGGAGCGCGCCACACGGGGTCACAGGGTTGTTTCTCACACTGTCACAGCTGATCCTGCACCACAGAGTATCCGGGCCCCTCTTCCGAGTCGCTGACAGGCGGGACCGGCGAGGTCATCTTCAACCTCGCGCTCCCGCGCGATACCGCCGCCGGGCTCGCCGGAGTAGCTTCGGAATCGGTCGTCCGGCCATCTCAACTGCTCAAACTCGCCGCTAGCTCCTAATTCGACGTGAGGAACACACTGGTGGAGTTTTCTCGAGCTGGCCGGGCCCCCAAACTAGCCCGCGATGGCGCATCGGCTCGGATGAAGTCCGGCGACGTCGCCCCGACGCTTTAGCCCGCCAAAAGCTTCCTGGAAAGGCTCTATAGCACCAACGAAGGTCGGCAAAGGTAGGCATGGTCGCACATGGGCTCGGAAATGGCTCCAAGCTAGGGTTCACCGTGCACCCGCACCTTCCCGCCATAGCCGCCGTCGCAAAGACCAGAAATACGTCGTGCACAGTGTGTTTCACGCGGGGTTTTAAAAGCAAACTGGTGCGCCTACATGTCTAGCCTGTGTGTGTGAAGTTTCGTGGTGTCTAATCATAGATCAATCAAGAATTTCGCAGAGTCATACCCGCGGGTCAGTTTTCCCCGGCCGGAGAAGATTTCCGAAATTCATCGTCGAGAGGCAGCTTCGGGTGGAAGCTGCAGGGAGAACTTGCGCGTCCAACGGTGGCCTCACTCGGTCGTGACACGCTCTGAAGGAGGCTGTCCATGGGAGCATGTTGTCACCGTTGTGTGACGGCCGCTGCGGGAACGGGGTTAACTCGGCGTAGATGGCACGAACACACTGGGTGATGGCTCGAGGAGGTCGTGGGGACGACGGTGGTGTCGTTTGGCCGATCAGCCGGGGCTCGCACGCGAGCTAGGCAGTGGGCGATCAGTTTAGAGCTCAGCGGCGGGCTCTGCTCGTTTCACGCGTGGGGAGAGAGGGAGCAGCACCGTGGCTTCGGTAAAGAGGCGAGAGAGGGAGCGCGGCAGTAGCTGCCGACGTCCAGCAGCTCTCCAGCGTGAAGGAATTCAGCAGGAGCTGGCTGCCGGCTGTCCCTCGGTGTCGCCCGGAGAAGGATCGGGTCTGCAGTTGCTTCGCGTGGGAGGAAAGCAAATACAGACTGTGTACTGATGATCTTTTGCAATATAAGGTCCCCTCAACGACATGTGGGTCCCACTGTTCAGTCCCCCTTTATCTCTCTCAAAATATCTCCCAAGTTTGAATATTGAGTGAATTCAATTGTGGGAATTCAAATCTGATATGCATTTGGATAATTGGGCAAGTTTCATCCAAATTCAAACATGCATTTGAATTCTTTGCTATTTAAACTCCATTTTGGAAAATGGGTTGCAATTCAATTTCATAAATCATGAAACTTTGCACACCACCTAATTTGGACCCAAGGAATTCAAATATGAAATCTGATTTTTATTTTGGCTGCTGCAAATTAGATTTTTAGCACAACAGTTTTGAATTCCATTGTGTTGTTCCCATTTGAATTTTAGTTTTAACAAATTGTTCCAAATCTGATTTTTGTTTTCCCACACATATGGGAACTTCCCATCTTTGTTTTAGACCCCTCTTGGGTTCCAAGTTTTCAAATAAACATTTAAACTTGTGTGAAGAAAACCCTCATGTGTGTTATCACATGTGGAAAAGTTTTAACAAGTCCCAAATTTCATACATATGAAACCAACTTTTGCTAACAAGTGTTTCTTTGTATTCAAAATTTTGAGACCTTTACATGGTGCTGGCAGTGCCGGCCTGAATGCCGGTGAAGAATATGGCCGACTGCGGAATGGCATCGACCTCTGTGGTGGCTGCCAGCGTGGACCTGATGGTGGGCGATTCACCATCCGAAATTTTTGAGAAGGACCGTCTCCTTCTCCGCTGCTTTGCGGCGCGCTTCGCTTTCTCTCCGCCGCCGCTAACTCCTTACCGGAATCCTCCTGAACAATCGCAGCATCAATTATGTCATTGAGGCTGCCTCAATTGAACATCGCCAACTTGTCCTTCAGGAGCGGGTTAAGCCCCTGGTAGAAGTGGTCTCGCCGCTTCTTGTCAGTATCAGCGTGATATGACGTGTAGAGCGTGAGATCGTTGAACGCCCTGGAATATTCCAGCGCGTTCCGGCTCCCTTGCTGCAGGTGTAGAAACTCCTGCGTCTTCCTCTTCATGAGACCCTGCGGTATATGATAGGCCCTAAAGGCCGTCCAGAATCCCGCCCAGGTCATAACTCGGTCGGTGGGCTGTGAAGCACAGTAGTTCGCCCACCATGCGCTCGCGGATCCCTGGAGCTGTTGGACCGCGAACTGAGTCTTGCGCTGCTCACTTAGTTGGATCAGCCCGAACTTCATCTCTATCGTGCGGAGCCAGTTGTCCGCATCGAGGCGTCCATCCATGTAACACCCCAAAATTTTGTTCAGACCCTAAATCATGTTAAAAGGGGAATTTAAAAATTTTTGGACGTGTTGCATGTTTTGCAAAAATTCAAATTCAAACTGGAATTCAAATTAAACTCAAATCAGAAAAGAAATAGAAAAAGAAAAAGAGAAAACCGAAAAAAACCGGCCAGTGGGCCGTAACCCACCAGCCGGCCCACCCAGCGCCCGCGCCAGCCCGCAGCCGCGCGCGCCGCTTTCCCCCACTGACAGGCGGGGCCCACCAGTTCATCGTCTACCTCGCGCCAGCGCCGGACTCTCTCACCCGAATCGAAACCGATCGGGAATTCTCGCGTATTTCAGCCGAATTCTGTTCGAGGGCGACGCAAACTCGATCTAAACCACCCAGCCGCCCTCCCCCATCTATAAAAACCCCGGCCTCGTTCTGTTTTTCCCACGCGATCCGCCGATTTTTCTCCGGTGAGAACCGAGACTTCGCCGGCGAATTCTGGCCGATCTAAGCTCGGAAATTCTGATCTAACTCGCTGGTCTTGATCCACCGCCTCCGGGGAACCTTGCAGGTGCAGAAAACTCGGTTACTTGCGGTGTAAACACAGCGCCGACGAGCCTCACCGTGAATTCACCTCCGACCCCGTCGCCGATCACCTTCCAGGATCTCCGAGCTCAAGAAAATCACGAGGTGAGATCCCCGACCTCCCCTCCACCGATCGATGCCATAAAATCACAGTTCTAGGAAGAATTCTCGAAGATCCGAAAGTCTCTGGCGAGATCGCCGCTTCCCGCCGCCGGCAGCGCCGCCCACGTTCGATCAGAGCGACGTGGCCACTTGTGTGCCATTTATTTTAAATCGCACGATAGGGTTTAAATCCCCGCGTACCGGTTCGATGTTATAATCTCAGCCGTCGGTTTAAAATCGGACGGTCCATGTCAGCCCCGCGTTATAAAGACTGGAAATCTTACGTGCTACCCCCTGGGGTTCTCGGGAAATAAGAGCTAGCCCCGGAAACTTCTGATCTAGCCCCTGGAACTTCAGAAAATCATGTAAATTCATTAAAAAATCAGTTTTAGCTCCTGGACTTAATAAAAATTAAGAAAAACTCCTCTGATAAGTGTAGCTAGACCCCTGGAAATTCTGAAAATAATATTATAGACCCTGTAGTGGGGTGAGTTTACGGTTTTAGCCCTGTTTAGTATTTAATTTAGGGAAATTGAATATGTGGCTAGTGTATAAAAATTAAAAAGTGGGACAAACATATTGTCAAAATTTAATTAAAGACTTTCTCAGTATTTAGGAAACTTTGGAGTGAGATAAAAACATATTTTGGGCTGAATTGAATCTGTTTAATTTATTATTCACATTTAGGGACACATTTTTAAGTAAAGAATAGTTCTAGGAAATAGGGAAAATAATTGTGAACTAGTTTACATCAGAGGCAAAGGTCAAAATATGTTATTAAATTATTTAGGACCAGAACCTATTATGTTTAGATGATGTGTCTTACTATTTTCATAATAAAGTACACATTTATGCATAGGAAAATAAATCTGAAAATATAGCAACTAGTAAATGATAAATGGAGTTTCTAAAATCCAAAGAATTCAGTTTAGGGTTGATAGAAATTCTGAAGACACTTATGGAGAAGGAAAATATCTTTCATGCATACTTGGTAGCAAAAAGGTGTAGTAGTTCAATATAAGGAATTTATTTAAAATTGGAAACTCATATATATAGTATGTAAGTATAAATGTGAACCCAAAAGTAGGAATCATATACGCATGATTAAAAGTGCATGCAAGCCACAAATCAACACACATAGAGTAACCTCAACACATATAATGGTGAATGACTTTCATAAATATGAATGTGTGGTTTGTATGAAGTGGAAGCGTGAACTATGTCTTATGGATTGTTGTTTTTATTTTGCTATGTGTGATGGTATGATGTAGAACCTGCTCAAGAGCAAGTTATTCCTTTCCAAGATCAGGACTACCCATTTCAAGAGCAGCAGGAAGGAGGCAAGTGTCCTTGACCACTTTGATCCTATGCTAGGATGTGTAGATAGAATTATTTGCATTGTCAAATGAAATATGAAACCCATGTTAGGAAGTTTCCCTAGAATTTCATTACATTGTTTCCTTGTAGCTTGGGTTGGGATTTATTTTATCATGTCATTTATTATTATGCATATGCTTCTCCATGCTTAGAATGGGATATTTGGGGATATGAGATCATCAGTTTATATTACCATACTCTTGAATGAGATATTGTGAGTTATGTAGAGGTAGGGATCAAGGCAAGTTGGATGTTTTGGTTGGTGCTGGGTGCACGAGACTCGGGTTTGTGTTTAGTACTTGCCTGGATCCTAAGGACCGATTCATGGAGCATGTAACCTGGCTTTACAGTGCCAACCACATGCTGAGATGGGGCAGCTTGGCCAATTAATTAGGTGTATCCCCGGCGTAGTATGGGTGTGTTGGATGGTGCGGGGAGTAGATGTCAGCTGGACTACCATATGAACCGCAAGGCTCAAGAGGGGGCCACTGCAGCGGTGTTGGAGCCTCTTGTATGCTGTTAGGGGTGAAACCTCAGTGGGCCCACGCTCGTCGAGAATCCCTTTGTAAAGGCTTCATAGTGATCTCCTGGCTACACACCTGGGAAGTGTGAATGTGGTTCGTAGCCACTGGCATAATGGAGATTCTTTTAGTCCACCCGGCAACGGGGGATGAAATCACTACATGTGGGTACAGTGGTATAAACTCTGCAGAGTCAAAACTGTCATGACAGCCGTGCTCACGGTCAAGAGCGGCTTGGACTTATTCATGACTAGAGGATTGATGGTTTTGGATGTTGTGGATGTTAAGCGGGGAGCTTAACATTGGAAATGATGTTATGGTTATTGGATTATGATGATGGGATGGGAGATTGGGACCATTTCACCTGTGTAGTAATGTAGGTGCTTAATAAGCTACGGTGACAAGTATTAATTGCGTAGTGCTTTAACCATGAGTTCAACCTCTCCTTGTTCTAGCCATGCATGGTATAATTTTCCCACACTTGCTGAGTACCATTGGTACTCAACCTTGCATATTTGTTGGTTTATATTGCTGCTCAGGTCAAGATAATGAGGTGGTGTATAATGACCAAGACTTTGGACCCGAAGAAGGTTTCTAGGTTCATGGAGACCCCCGGGCAACGCCTGTGACGGAGCCCTCAAGAATAATATTCCGCTGCTAGTTTATTTACTTGTGATGAACTTATTATTGTCCATCGAGACATTTGCTATGTAAGACTTATTTATATTCGACACCTGGCTTGTAATAAATGATGCTTCACTATTTGTCATCACATGTATGAGAAAATGATCCTGGCATACATGTGATATTCACTTGGTTGTTCTTCGGAAAAACCGGGTCTGACAATCCACCCTTGAGAATACGGGGGGATGAGTCACTAGGAAGTCGGAGTAGGAGCTCTGTTGACGCTCCTCACGATCTTGACGCCTCTCTGGTCGAGACGTATTTGTAATAAGGGTCTGCAGCAACTCCGTGTGCTGCTGATGAGAACCCGCCATTGCCGCAACGATGTCAGCCAATGTAACCGTTGGCGGTGGCGGTGGCGGTGTTTGCTGTTGCTGTTGCTGCTGTTTCTGTTGCTGTCCCGAGGAGTCCTCAGGAGGCTGTTGGGAGGTTTCTCCCCCTTGACTAGAACCCCCAACGTCCGGGTTGACACTAGTACGAGTCATTCTGAAATTCAAAACAGCAGCGATCAGCACATGTCATACTTAAAAATTCCGTATAAAACAGTAGGTATTGAAGTGACGCATGAATAATTAGCACAACATTCACATATATTGATAAAGCATAAACTTTATACAAGATACATTATTCTCGGGTCTCCGAGAAGCCATGCTCATGTCGTCACTATCTATACATACGCTACTGCCTACACGACATGTCACCGATTACAAAAGTTTGGGTTACACTACTCTAGCTGCCCTACTTGGCAACGGTAACCCCCTACTCGGAGTAGAACTCGACCTCCTGCAGGTCGTCCTGCTCCGGTACCTCTACTGGTGGCTCCGGATCTACAACCTCCTCTCCCATCTCAGGTTCTCCCATTGCCGGAAGACCCAACACCACCGGTTTGCCCAATACCGGAGGTACGAGGTCCTGCAACGTGTGAACCTCGTCCATGGCCTGGTTGTAGTCTTCTTCCCAGCCTTGCCCTTCCTCAATCGTGTCATCTCGCTCCTGAGTAAGGTCCTCATTCTTCTGGGTTAGAGTCTGCACCAGTTCTTGCAACGCCGCGATGTCGACATGGCTTTTCTTTTTCGCCTTCTTCAGACGATGCAACTGATTATGCTGTTCGTTCAGTCGCTTGATCGTCGGAAGGAGCACATTGCGGAGTGCCCTGTGAGCACTCTCAAAACGGTCTCCACGACTTGTGCTCTCCTTGAGCTTTGCAGCGATATGCTTCGTATGAACAGCTTGGCTGTCCATCACGGCCTTTCCCGCCCTCATCTGGAGGCTAAGGTTTGCCTCCGCGAGGTTGTACCTTGGGTAACCCGGATCGGTTGCCTCCCGGTACCTCCCTTCCCATACATGATGAGCCCGTCCCTCCACCGGAACGAGCGCGTATGGAGTGCCCTCCATCGCTCTCACATGTAGCTGGCAGAAACGTGACATGGTGTCACGGGCTGCCACTTGCCACATTCCCTCGGGTTGTCTACCTCTCACCATGACGGTGAACGGCGCCCACACGGGTGGTGTAGGTCCTGCAGGAACCTCGACATGGATTGTCCACGTCTTGTTCCCGTCCATGCCTTCTTCCTTGGCGAAGTACTGCGGTATCTGGTTGTACCCGAAATATTGAAGCATCTGCCTCAATGCTTCCGGATAGCCGCTGTGGTGAGAACAGTGAGATTCCACCCACCCGTTCTTGCACTGTTTCTCCGCTGTAATCTGTAAAAATATATTTGAGAAATGTAAAATATTTATTTGAACAGTAAACCATTGAGTTATAACACAAAACATGTTATTGAACCCATAAAACTTGGAAACATAGTTCAAATTTAAACAAATTTGACTGCTGATCTGCTGTCCAACATGACAGCCCTGACCAGTTTTCTTTTCAACCTGATTTAGGCCATGCTAAAAGCAAAACCAATTCTAGAGCTCAACATCAACGTTAAAGCTAACTTCAATAGCTTTCCATAAAGTATTTGCTTGGCTAGGATCTGTCCTGGTTCAAAAGTTATGAGATGTCAAAGTTAACAGAATTTATGGGGAAAATTGGACAGCACCTCCCTGCTTTAGGTACTGCTTTGATCCATGAATTCCAGTTAATTCTGCTCCCAATCTGACAAAACTTTCTGTTACAAAGTTTTAACCCATCTCATATTATTTCCAGAACTACCTCATTTTCTATTTTTGGATTTTTATGCAGGAAGTTATTCTTAATTTACGGAGAGTTACAGAGAGTTTTTGTTCTTCCCTGTTTTCTGAACAGTTTCAACTCTACTGCATCTTTCGATGGGTTAAGGGGTGAAACACCTCTGGACATCAACAGAAAATTGTAAAACTCTTCCAAAGCTTTCCATAAATGTATCATATGACCCAAACCTCGAAAGAACTCAACCTCTAACCTCTGATTAACTTCCGCCTTGTTTCAGCTGAAAACAGGGTGCTCTGTCCTTAGCAACCTATAAGTTGAAAATTTGTTAACTTTGAATATCCTGATTAAGGGAAGGAGTTACATCAAGTTTTAGTGCTTCGGATTAACACTTTCAAGTTTTACAGTGAAGTTGTTCATTTAGTGAAGTGTGACGTCGATGCGTCACCAGAGCATGTCGGTACTACGTCCTCACAAAGAAAAACCCTATATCGGACTTAGCCGGCTTCGTTAATTCAGTGGCACTAAGCGTCACTCGCACACGAATGCTACACGTCTATGGTTTTGTGGTTAGACTACCTGCAGATAACTCACACAATCGTCAGAATCGGCTGCACACCGAGCCCGGTATCCTTACAATTCGTACACCCGGCCGTCATCACTCGCCCGGATGTTCTCAAGCCAAACACGCCTTGAGCTACGTGTTCATGTTACTGACCACGTGACGGGGTCTCCCAAATTGCACCACGCACGCCAGGGACAGACTTTGCTCGAATATCCCAAACGACATGAAGAGTCGTAGAGGATATTACAGCGGGTCGGGTTACCTGCCACCCGTGGGGCTCCACCCTTCAGCTTGTGCGCACTGGTGGACAGCACTTACATGCACCCCCCAAGACATAAAGCGTCCCGAGATGCACGATTTCCGACATAAGCAATTAGGTTAGTATGTCACTTTCTATACACTAATAACATCCTTATATGGGCTATTAACTCGTTCCTCACTGGATTTTTGAAAAAGATGACCTTTTTAGTGCGTTAAACCTCAAGCGAGCTCTGATACCAACGCTGACACGACCCCACGGTCTTGTCCAGCCAGGATCACGGTGAGGGGTGCTGCGTTGCACAGCACCGGATAACACACATCAAAGGTACAAAGCGGAAGCAAAGTTTTATTACATAAACAGCTTTATGAACATTTTTACAACAAAATATGTTCAGTCTACACTCACGGGCGTAGACTACGCATCGAGTTCACGTTCAGCCCGTGAACGTGTCCCTGCTAGAACGCACACACAGACACACACTAACACAGCGGCGTGCACGACTCTCACTCGACGGGGTTCCCCTCCTGGGGTTCCGTCTCCCCTCGGGAGTCCCTTTCTCATAGAACCCTGCAAAAAGCTGCAAACACAAGCAGTGAGCACGAAGGCTTAGCAAGATTGACCCGTCTCTCCTAAACATGGAACTTCTACATGAGGGGTGATGGGTACATGAGATAAAAATTTGCAAAGGACTTGCCTAATTATTGGAACCTTACTTTCAAGTTTTAGCAGCAGGTTGTGGAGAACCTTACGCTAAGGCACATGAGAGAGCCGCAATCAAACAAGAAACGCATTTCTCTCATGTACTTTGCCCAAAGTTGAAAAGAACTTTAGTTAGCTCTAACTACAACAAATCATTAACAATCAAAGTCCATCTTTCAATTAGCAACATTTTAACATGTAACTAGCCTGTTCTTTCTACGTTACGGTATAGTGAACAAGTGGTACTCACTGACCGCGAGGGACAGCGATTATAATCGATTTACACCTGCAGGGTTACCCAAATAATCCGTCACGTACGCCCGTACTCAATGTTGCCTACAGAAACCATCACGGACGCCGTACGCAACCACCTTTCGCCCATTACCCAAATATTGAACCGGTCCCATCGTCCAGAGCAAGAGTTCTCTGCATGCGCATCTCAGTGCCGCCAGCCGATTTACACCTCAAACTCTCAACCTACCCTCTGAACGACGGGCAATGCCTCAATACCCAGCTACCCGAGTTACATCGGTTTCCCGGTTCCCATATAGCCGGTAGGTCTATAGTACTGTTCTAGCTTGTTCAACAGGCCCGCACACGGGTCGGTCCTCAATCGACACAAGCGGAGCTATAGCACCCAGGCCCCAAATTCCTGCTGCCGTTACTCTCCGCTCGGTATCATTTTTCTTGCCATGTGTATCATGTGCTATCTTTACCCGAGTCGAGTGCCTCTAGCCTATACTCGCGTGTAGTTCCAACTACTCGACTTGTACCGAATCCTACACTATCTTAGCATTGCATTAGCTAACGGGGTTTTCAATACTAGTCCCAACCCATGATTTTCTTGGCTATGCATTTGGATTTTCAAACAAGACTCTAATGCAAGAATTAATGGTACTCAAGTAAGTTCTCAAAACAATAAAAATTCGTAAAAAGGTTAATGCAAACCGGATCTTGCCTTGCTGCTCTTGGTCGTAGGCTAGCTCCTCTTCCGGAGTAAAGAAGTCTAGGACTTCGGGTTCCTCCTCGACCTTAGCGACTACATGAGATACAAGTATATGTGTTAATTTAAATGCATTTGGTTTGAATTAAACTTGTGAACCTTATAAGTCTCACTAGACAGACCCACTGACCCTGAAATTTTTACTGTGGCTTGGTTACAACCTAAACATAGACTTGGTCAAGTTTTAGTTGCAGCAAAGCTCATTTGAGCCCTTCACAATTAATTATGTCCTTGACCTTAATTTGAACTATTAGGGTGTTCTTGGGATTTTCAGAGGGTTCTAATGGAGTTGGTCTCACTTAATTTGAAGGTTCCTAGCTAAAGATATGAGCTAAACAATTTCAGAGGAAATTTCTGAAAATGTTTCTGAACATTTTCTATTTTCTCTGGAACAGTTTTATTAATCATACCATTAGGTGGATCAAATGAGCTCAAATGGATCTGAAATTTTTATGATAGTTCAGGGATATTTTGGTGAACATCCCAGCAAAACTTCAGAATTTTCCTCCAAAGGATTCTCCATTAAAATTCCAAACAGTTTAAATTTTGAGGAATTAATTCTGGAGAAATATGGATTTCCATGAAGTGAAACTTGATTTGCTGGAAAGTACTCAGAGAGCTGAATCCAACAAAATTTGGTTCACTCGATTTGGAGTTTCCTAGCCCAAGTTATGAGGATTTGAAGTTTGAATAAAATCTAAAAATCGGGAAAAGTTTAAATCTGCCGGTGGGTCCACGGGGACACGTGTTGGGCACTGGAGCGATGGAACACCAGGGTCCACGGAGTTTTTGCGTGCCAGCACACCAGATCTGAGCCGCAGACCGATCCCGATTTAAAATCCGAGCCGCTGACAGCCGGGACCCACCCCTTCGTCTACCTCTCGCCGCCCGAGCTCTGCCGCCGCGGCACCTCACCGGAGAGCTCGCCGGAGAGCTCGCCGGCAGCCTCTGGTGCTCCAAACTTCATGATTCTGGCTGCCCCTGCCTACTTCCACTCGGGGAACATTATTCCGGGCTCAGTTCATCATTAAAATAGCCGGCACCTGGTCGGCGACGAGCGGCAGCCTTCTGAGGACTTCGGCCGTGTCGACCGACCTCCCTAGCACCCCAATCGATCGAGCAAACGGTCGGGAAGCATCAGTGGACCTTAGGAAAGGTTGACATGAGCTCGTAGCAGCTCGGGAGAGGTTCGAAGTAGTCTCTCACAGTGCGCCCGATGCTTCCCGCATGCTCCGCCGACGGCAGACTTCGAAATACGCCGTGTACAGGGGTTTTCCGGCTAAAGGTTGTGAAGGCAACTTGTGCGCTACCAGGTCTAGCCGGTGTAGGAGCGGATTGAGACTCTCTAACCCTTCCTAGAGTGTGAATTTGTCAGAACCACACCCAAAGGTCGGTCTGTACCGAGAAAGGGGAAAACTGGAAATTCACCGCCGTCGATCAAGCACTCGGGCTGTGGCTCGGGGGTGACCAGCACCGGTCACCAATGCGTCCAGGGATACCTTAGTTGGAGCGTGACAACCTCCCGGTTGGGCTGTCCACGGGAGCCCGAAGTGCGGCGGCTTTGTCTGTATGAATGGAACTCTCGGTATAGACGAGATCAACCGGTTTCAGCCGATTTATAGCGACGGGGAAGAAGAAGGAAGGTTCCTAGTACCTCGTCGTAGCTCCGGAGGGAGTGGAGAGGCGGTGATCACGCTTCCCTGATCAGCTCCGAGCGATCGGCAGCGATGGGGTGTTTCTGGTGCGAGGAAGCAGCAAAGTGCGCGGTGCTCTCTCCGATCAGGTCGGCTGCGGAGATAAGAAGACCGCGAGGCGGTTCAGCAGGTCGGGGTAGCAAGCAGGTGCTGTCCCAGTTGACTTCTCGCCGTGGCGGCTGCTCGGTTTGGTGCAAGAACCCGAACTGGGTTTTCAGTCGGTTGGTTTTGCTTGAGTGGCTGACATGTGGGTCCCACCCGGGGTTTTAACCTCTGAAATTAACTTTGCTCTACTGCTCTAAACAGTAGAGACCAAACTAACCTCAAGTATTTGAATTATCTGCCCCTGGGCCATTTGAATGGGGTAGAATTCAAATTGGTTTGGGTGTGACTAAATTTCAGCACACATGTAGTTTGAAATTCAAATAAGGTTTGAATTTGCTACATTTAGCTCATGTCAAGCTCAACTCCAAATGGAGTGAAAATTGGTATGTGAGCTCACAAAAATGTGCTGAGTAAGAATATGTTTCCCACTTTTGAATTCATGCAGTAAAAATAGTTTGAATTTGAGTTCAAACCACCCTCTTTCTAGCTATACCCAAAATTACCTCAAAAAGGTTTTGAATTTGGGTGAAACTTGGCATGGACATCCCTAGCAAGGTGTAGGAGTTTTCATATGCCCAGCCCCTAAATGATGCATGTGGGAAATACCACTTCTGCATTTGTGAGTTTATTCTCTAATGAGCATGTTGATAATGGT
Organism: Neostapfia colusana; assembly: GCA_030760725.1. Lineage (NCBI taxonomy): Eukaryota > Viridiplantae > Streptophyta > Magnoliopsida > Poales > Poaceae > Neostapfia > Neostapfia colusana. The sequence goes on along the minus strand of JASWHV010000019.1, from coordinate 34,726,754 downwards.
TACTTGCTCTTTAAATGTGTTCATCAACTATCTTCAAATGAGGTGTGTGTGTGTGGTGATGAACACTTTGAATGTGTCAAAAACTGAGGCCTTTACACTTGTACCGAATCCTACACTATCTTAGCATTGCAGTAGCTAACGAGGTTTTCAAACCTAATCCAAACCCATGGTTTTCTTAGCTATGCATTTGGGTTTCAAACAAGACTCTAATGCAAGAAGTAAGTGGTACTAAAAGTAAGTTCTCAAAACAGTAAAAATTTGTAAACAGGTTAATGCAAACCGGAGCTTGCCTTGCTGCTCTTGGTCGTAGGCTAGCTGCTCTTCCGGAGTGACAAAGTCTAAGACTTCAGGCTCCACCTCAACCTTAGCGACTACATGAGATAACAAGTATATGTATCAATTTAAATGCATTTGAATTGAACTTAAACTTGTGAAGACTATAAGTATTACTAGACAGACCCAATGACTCTGAAATGTTTGCAGTGGTTTGTTTACAACCTAAACAGAGACTTGGCCAAGTTTTATTTGCAGTAAAGCTCATTTCAGCTCTCCATAAATAATTATGTACTGGACCTTAATTGGAGCTCCTAGGGCGTTCTAGGGGTTTTCATGGACCAAGCCATGCCTTTATGAAAACTAGATTTTCGGAGGGTTCTAATGGAGTTAGTTTCACGTAATTTGAAGTTTCCTAACTAAAGATATGAGCTAAACAATTTCAGAGAAATTCTAAAAATGTTTCTGGACATTTTCTATTTTCTCTGGAACAGTTTCATTAATCACACCATTAGGTGGATCAAATTTGCTCAAATGGATCTGAAATTTTTATAGTAGCTCAGGTATATTTTGGTGCACATCCTGGCAAAATTACAGAATTTTCCTCCAAAGGGTTCTCCAGTTAAAATTCTAACCAGTTTGAATTTTAAAGAATTAATTCTGGAAGAATAAAGATTTTCATGAAGTGAAACTTGATTTGCTGGGAAGTACTCATAGAGCTGAATCCAAAAAAATTTGGTTCACTCGATTTGGAGCTTCCTAGCCAAAGTTATGTGGGTTTGAAGTTTGAACTAAATCTGAAAATCGGGAAAAAGTTTAAACCGCTGTGTGTCAACTTCTCAGCGGTCGACACACAGGGCTACGGAATCCTTCACGTGCAGCCGCACCCGATCTGGTGCCACAGCGAATCCCGGTTTTAAATTATCAGCCGCTGACACGTGGGACTGGGGGCTTCGTCTACCTCCGGTGTGGGGACCACCCCGTGGTTCACCCACTCCAAGATCGCATGGGGTGGTGCCGTGCGATGCGGCACCCAATAGCACACACGAAAAGATTAGAGAACAACATACAAACTTTTATTTGATATAAAGCAGCAGAAGTCTTTTTACAAAACCTATTCATACAGCACAAGTAGTATACATATATGGCCTCTCATCCTAGCTATGCAAAAGTGCAGCCGTCCAGCCCGGGGACGCTACACGCTAGCAGCAAGGAACCGGAGAATCACGGCGGCGTGCAAGGCTCCATCTCGGCCGTGTGCCCCGATGGGGGTATCGCCTCGTCCTCGGAACCTTCCTCATAACTCTCACCTGCACACAGCTCAAAATATTGCAACCATGAGCACGATGGCTCAGCAAGTCTTAACCGTCAACCCAAGGCATGGAACTCTACGTGCAAGGATGTGGAAGGTAGGAAAGGACTTTGCAATAAAGATACCCCTATAAGTTGATCCTTACTTTCAGTTTTATAGCCGCAGTTTAATGAGCCTTAGGCAGCCCCCACATCGAAAGTCCACAATCAAACAAGAAACGCTTTCCTCCGATGTGGTGATGCCCAAAGTGGAATATAAACTTAATTAGCTCTATAACTATAGCAATCAAGGTATTCAAGACATTAATAGATCAATACAGCATTTTCAGTTGGCTTATTTCACTTCTTACTACGTCACGGCACAGTGAACAAGCGGGTACTCAAATAACCGCGAGGGATGGTGATTGCAATCAAGACACACCCGGATAACACGTCACATACACCCACTTTCAGAAGCGTGATTCCACACCCCTTCCTACTCTGTTGTATGCGACAACCTTTCAAAGGCAACCCAAATGCCGAACCGGTCCATCCGTAACGAACAGGAGGTCCCCGCGTGGAGCGTGACTGTGCCCACCGGCAGATTTACACCTTGGTACCTTCAACCCACTCCTATTTACGGTTGGGTAAGCCTCGGCACCCAGGTTAACCAATTACATCGGTTTCCTGGTTCCCATATGCCAGTATGCTTCCGGTACTGTTCGATACTTGTCCAGCAGGGCCGCAAACGGACGGTCCTCAACCGACACCAACAGGGCTAAGCACGTTAGACCTCTGCTCACTGCATCCTATCCCCCCTTCTGGGTCTCATTTTCACAACTCAAGCCATTTTCTACCTCTTCTCATCCCGTGTGATAAGTACTATTTCGCGAGTAGCTTCCAACCACTCGACTTCTACCGAGATCCTAAACATTAGCATGGCATTCTCTACTCATCGAGTTTGTAAACTATGCCACCCTTTATTGGATTTAAAAGGCTATGCAAGTGGGGTTTCAACCACCCTAACTCTAATGCATAGATTTCAACCTAGACATAAGTGACACAAATGAAAAACTTTATAAAAGGTACTTAAGTGCAAACCGGGGATTGCCTGGTTGCGAGTTAGATGGGAAGTCAACTTCAGGTGGCAGGACGTCCAAAGGCTCCGGTGTGTCCTCAACTTCGGTCACTAAATGAAATGTAGCAAAATAGATGTATAAGTATTAAGGATTTATAAGAATTGAACTTCTATTCATAGCTACTGCTATTTAGGATCCTTAATTGGCTTTGGCATTTTTACAGGGAATACTAGACTCTATAAGGATGATTTGAGCCAAATTTGGAGACATGTCATTGCACATAGTCTTTAAAATTCCTACAAGTACAATGCTTCTCTGAATTTTGAGCCCAATTCAGGAACTTTGACATAGCTAATAGTGGAAGATCTGATTAGGGTAAGTCTCCATGGTTCTAACAAAATTTGTTTCACCATTTTTGGAGCTACCAACAGAAAGATATGAATTTTTGAAGTTGGACAGGAGTTCTGAAATACCTTCTGTTTAAATTGGAATTCTCAAATAAAGGCTGAACTTTGGGAGGCAATTTAGCCTACCAAATGAACTCCAATGAAGCTCAGATTTTTACTGGAGATCACTCACTATGAAAAGGACTAGCTGCCCAAATTTGGGAATATTTCATAAAGAATTGCTCCTGTAATGAATCCCCAAAAGATTTACTAAAAACAATTCTACAGAAATTCCTGGGCATTTTCAAAGTTATGAGCTTGGAAAGATCGGCTAATTCCTGGAATTATTTCCCTAACAGAAACTTCAAATAATTGAGCTGGGCCCACTGTTTTAAATTGGACCAGTGAGATTTCGGCAACACCGGCGCTACGTTGTTTAACCCGCACAGCCACGGCAGATCCCGAGCCACAATCCGATCCGGCGCCTAACCAGTGCCACTGACAGGTGGGGCAGGCCCTCACCTTCTTCTACCTCGTGCCGGGCCAGCCTCCTCGCCGGAGGAGCGACTGTGCCTCGCCGGAACGGCTGCCCCGTGCCTTAGACGGCTCAATCCTCGCCGCCTGTGCCTAAAACCCGATGAGGAACACTTTGGTGAGCTCGGTGGCGGCGCTAACTGGCCGGGAATACCTCCCTGACGGTGGCAGTAACTCGGGCGACTCCGGCGACATGGTACTCACCCGGCGAGCCTAGAAACCGACCGCGGTTGGGTCCTACAGCACCGCCGTGACATGGGGAACTCGGAACACTACCCTGATCCCTCGGAAAACGGCCAGAAACATGTAAAAGTCCCAAAAACGTGAATGCAAAGAAACGGGTGATTGAACGTCATCGTGTTTCTGGTTCATGAAAAATGAGACTTACAAAAACTTTCTTACATGGGACGGTATACATGAGGTGCAACCACATGGGTTCAAGCATGCCTTTGAATATGTCGGACCAAGGTGAAGTTGAGCTCATGTGTAATCATGCATGTGGATGATAAAGAATGAAGACAAGGTCTTTAGTCTCGAAGGCTCAGCTCAAATTGCCGACAAACTTTTGTATACACATGGAGCCTCATACATTTGAATTGAGGAGAATGTGGGGGCAACTTTGTGATTTGAGGGTGAGCTAAAAAGGATTGGGTTCATGCTGAATTCAAACATGTTAAGGCAAGGGAAATGACTTGAGTTATGTCACGTGAAATGATAAACTCAAACCTGGACATGTGGGGATAGCTAAAATGTTCTTTAGCTCATACTGAACACATGTTAACCTAGGGAAGGATTTCACTCCCAAAAACCTAACTCATAGGCACATTCTCTATGAGTAGAGGGGAGGGAAGTTTAAACCCCAGTTTTGAACCCTTGCAAAGCATTCATGTTCAGATGGTCCAAAAGCATATATATGAGATGACCATTGCAGTCCTCAGGTATTGAAGAGCTTAAGTTCCAAAATGGGAGGGATTTTAAGCTCATATACCATTTGTCCAAAGCATTGTTTGAGATCACCTTCAAATTCAAATTTGAAGGGCATGGTAAAAACTGAACTTGTGAGGTTCAGCTTGGGACCAAGATTGATCAAGCAGGGGCTAGGAGCAAACCAAAGTGTTTCATCCAAATTCAGATGGGTCGTCACCAAAGAGGACTGAAATTTCAGTTGGAATTGAATGGTTTACATCAAGGAAATGAAGGCCATTTTTAAAAAGGGGAAATTCAAACTGTTGTCTAAAAATTTGTATTTGCAATGGCCAACTCAAATATCAGAGGACATATTTGAATTCCTCTGGTCCCAATTATGAGGGAGCCAAGTTTTGAGCAAATTTGGACGGGCTTTGATATGAATATCAAAGGCACTTGTAAATACCGTCCAAATTTGAATATAAGTTTGAAACTGTGGCACAAATTGTCAAATGGCAAATTGACTTTTGAATTTGGGTCCCTCATAGCTGAATTTACAATGTGTCAAAAATTTGAAGATCTTTTGAGAGGAGAGGGGTGGACCCACATGTCATTAGAGAGGGGAGACTTACAACTGAAGTAATTGAACTGTTGTTTCTCTGTTTCCACCGAAGCAACCGATGTAGCACGGTTCAGACGCGAGCTCGGCTCAAGCAGTCGCAGGGCGCCACCGGGACTCAAAGCAGCGGCCACCGCCCCGTTTTCTCCTTGCGCTGGCGACCAGTTCCGATATTCCTTCGCACTCGGTGCGCTCCACTCGACCACAGACGAGCAAAGCGTGGCCTGTTTTACCCTCACTCAAAGCGCACGAAGCAGCCGGAACTCATCCGAGCGCCACCTCCTCTCGCAAATTCATTGCACTGGAGGCCAGCTGGCACCCTTATCCGAACTCCTTCCTCGCACACGAGCAGGACAGATCCGCTCACGGCCGCTCCGTCGACGATTGTCGGGAGGCAGCCGAAACCGTGCCACACAGCTCCCCAAGCTGCAGAACGGCACAGATGGGTCCGCTGCTCCCTCCTCAGCACTAGACCGGAGGATTTTCGGCTACCCCGACCAAGAACGGCTTGTGCATGCAGTGACCCGAAAGCGGACCACAAAGGGACTCATGTGGACAGCGCCACCAAGGGGCTTTCACGGCCGAGCTAGGACACCCAGAGAAGCGCCAGAGTTCCCTGCTGCTCCTCGCCAAGCCTCCACTCGAGCCATGATCTCCTGAGCAAGAATTTGGCGATTTGCTCTCGGCACGTGCGAAGAGACCCCGTGTAAGAAATCCTCAAAATTCGAGTAATTGTTGTTTCTAGGCCACCAAATCGTGCACATGTGCACTAGACTGGCTAGCGGTTAAGTTCCCTTCACAACCCTGGCTAGAAATCGACCGAGGGTGAGCTATTTCTCGCGTCCCCGAGCTCGGACGTCGCCACGCCATTCGGGCGTACGGTGACAACCGGATTGCCGCTGTTTCCGAGCCACATTAAGGCCATACCGAGCTAGCCCATCCTCTGCTGGTACTTTTGGGCGGTTCGGTTGAGCTGTTGGCGGGCTACAAGGGCCGGGCGACGCCGCCGATCGTCACCGAAGGCCGCGGCTCGTCGCCGAGGATAGTCCGGCCACCGGCAGCCCGAGCCAACCCCGTAGGCATGTTCCCCGACTTCCCAAACTCACAGGCGGCGAGTCTCCGGCCGAGAGGTGGCCGGGAAGCCGGGTCCGGCGAACTCCAGTGGTGCGCCGGCGAGGGGGAGGCGCGGGCGCAGGAGACCGGCCGAGGAAGAAGAAGACCCCCATCGGGCCCACGTGTCAGCAGCTGAAGATTTAAAATCTGGATCGGTTGTGGCGTGTGATCCAGTGTGGCTGTGCGCGGGCAAACCCTGTAGCCGTGTGTCCTCGAATTCTATTGGCTGCCCTTTTAACCAGTGGGTCCAGTTAGATTGTCTATAGGAAATTAATTCCAGATTTCAAACAAAGTATGGAAATTCATAACATGTGCTAGGAAACTCCAAATTGGGTGATTCAAATTCGGTTAGATTCATCTTGACAAGATCTATCCAAATATGCAACCCAATGTGCATGAAAGCCAATAAAAATTCTGGAAAATTCTTTAAAGCTTTTAAGCAAAAGAATTTGTGAGGGAGTTTGGCTCATCCAAAAATCCTCAAGTTTTGCCAGAATAGTCTTTAGGGTGTTAGTGAACCCCTGTAAAAGTTTCAGCTCATTTGGAGTTGATTTAGTAAGGGTAATTCTGATTTCAAGTTTCTGTATTCAAATGAATACAGAAACATTTTCAGAGAAATCCCAAAACTTGGAAATTCAGTTCTGGGCAGATCTTAGCTCCAAAAATGCTAGGGAAATTCATGCAAAATCTATGAGCTATAATTGAAATTGTAGTTCACTAAGTTTGGCATGAACATGGGTGTGATCTCAGAATTAATTCTTCTTTGCTTAATTGCTTAGAAAATTATTCTGAACAACCACTCAATGAAAAGTGCTAATTTTTGGTCCAGAGGGTTTTCTTGTGACAAGGAACTCACATGAAAATTCTCAGCTCCATTGGAGCTTTGGATCACCCCTGTTCTGTTTAAACCACTTAAGATGATCAATATAGAAGGAGGGGGGGACCCCTTAGCATTAATCATGTGCTTAGATCCAAACCCAAACCACTAGCACCAGTGTCATTTTAAATTCTTAAACAGAGTTCCAGTTTTTGAAAACTTGTTATTAGAACTTGTAGCAAAGTCTTTACAATTAAACAATTGTGCATATGCATTACGTGTAGCATCTACGTGAAGGACTTTAAGTCATTGGAGTGGAGATCAAAGGAAGCAGGGAAGAGATAAAGCCAAGTGATCTTCACTAACTGGATTATATATATATATATATATTAGCCCTGCAAAACAAAGGCAAGCCCCGGTTTGCATCAAATTTACAAGTTTTTATTTGTATCCACTTCATACGTCTAGCATTTTATTTATTGCATTACGTCTACATGGTATGAAACTCCAAATGCATGACCAGAAAACCCTGGAGTCGAATGTAGGATATGTTATCAATTAATTATAACTGCTGATCTCAACAAAAGTGGATTAAAAGAAGCAAAACTCGAGTGGGCAGTTTCCTACTCGTGAACCGGGTTTAAGGGGGATCAATCGGAAGAGTTGGGAATTGATCCCCATAGTTGGGAATGGAGACCGGGCAGTGGATGGAAGGTCAAGGGCGTGGTCCTGTGAGCCTGGTCTATGTCTGAGTCGATTAAGGCCCGTTCTCGTGTGCGGCCCCGCTGGACAAGTTTGAGATGTGTACCGGATGCATACTGGCTATATGGGACCCAGGAAACCGATGTAACATGTTAACCTGGGTGTCGAGGCATACCTCACCGTCTGATGCCGATTCTGAAAGGATAGAGAAGTCGGCTCTATGAGGGTTTGCCGTAGGGAGACTTAATCCCAGTTGGTGGGACCGGTTCGACATTTGGGTGTCGTGTGTAAGGTTGCCACGTACGGCGTCAGTGATGGTTGCTGTGTGCAACGTCGAGTACGGGCGTACGTGTCGTGTCAGCTGGGTGTTTTTGATTGCAACCACCGTCGCTCGCGGTAGTGAGCATACTTGTACACTGAGTCATGACGTAGTAATAAACTGGGATACGTTTCATATGCTTCGTGAGTAATCCTCATAATGGAGATGAGGAACAACCAACACTTCACTAAATTTAATTTTCACCTTGGGCTAGTAGCGTCAAGGCGAAGCATTTCTTGTTTGATTGTGAAGTCTCGACGTTAATGGCGTAAGGTCTGTATGAGTCTAGAATAGCTCACTAAAGTTACTTTCACCTCAGGCAAGTGACATCGAGATAAAGCGTTTATTGTTTGATTGTGGAGTCTCGATGTGAATTGCGCGAGGGCTATAAAAGTTGCTTAAAACTGGAAGTAAGGACTCTCCTCTATTCTTAGCATGTAGAGTTTCATGGCTAGGGTGACGGATCAGTCTTGCTGAGCTTCGTGCTCATAGATACTGCATAAGTTGTTTTGCAGGTAATAACTGTACGTTGAGATGTACGGGTGCCAGATGAGACTCGGAGCTCTCCGAGTGGTGAACTCATGGCAACCCTGCCGCTGCTAGTGTGATAGTGTTGCTAGTGAGGAGGGTCCGCGGGCTGGACACCTTCTATGTTGCTTAGCATAGGTATGAAACGTGAGTTGTAATATTCTTCCGCTGTAGATTATTTTGAGAAGTATTTGTGAAATCAATACTTTGTAAGCTTCTGTTTGTTTTATGTAATATGATGCTTTATTATGTGTGATGTTGGGTGCCGCATCGCACGGCACCACCCAATGCGATTCCCGGGCGAGGTGCCCCGTCCCCGTGAGTGATCAGGACGGCGGGCCCTCACAGCGAGGTATCAGAGCCGCATTGGTAATAGCGCACTGAATAAGGATCATATTATGACAAAAACTTAGGATACAGTGAGGAAACGATGATAGGCCCACATAAGGACTATAGTAGTATAGTTACTTAAGTGGCATAACTAACATACTTGTTATAATTCTGAACTTTGATTATGTAACGACGCACCTACGCTCAGGTAAGCATGGTAAGGAACGCCACCGAAAGCGGTTCAATTTCGGTTAGCTCCCCTGACGAGGAAAGTGGTTCAGGGATAAGTCTCACAGCTTTGTGTGAGACGTCAATACGAAACTCTTGGACTCTTCATGTTACTGAGTTCATATGAAACGCTGATCCCTAGCGTGCATTAGGCAAGTAAGTGGAGACCCCACCGCGTGGTCAGTAACGCGAGAGTGTGTTCTGTAAAATCCCCAAAAGTGGTAGCAAGAAAATTCTGCTCATATGCACTTATGAAAAATGAGGAGAATTAAAACTTTGAATTATAATGGGGTAAGTTCAAAGTGAGGGTTTAGACTTCCCAAAACTTCCAAACATGGAGATCTAAATGCACAACTTGGATCTTCATAGTCCAAATATTCAACCTTCCAATTTTCAGCTCATTTGGAGGAGTTTTAATATTTGTTTGGGATTAAAAGGAGAAGCCTTCTAATCTGAATTTCAAATTCAGTTTCAAATTCCAATTCCCTCAAATTCAAAATTTGGTTCCACAAATGTGTTCTCCACCTTTGAATGAGCACCCTTGCCAAAAGTTGGAAATTTTGGAGCTGGTTTGCTATATTTTTGAGGCAATACAAAGTGGAGAATTCAAACTCATTTTTCAAATTCAAATGATCAAACCACATCCAAATTTCACACCTGAATTCAAACCATTTGAATTCAGCAAATTCAAACCTAACTTTGGGGTGAAGTAAAGCCTTTAATGTTGAGTTGCTGGATATAAAATATCAGGAAAATTTGATTAAACAAAGGGGGGAGGTGGGGCCCATTTGTCAGCCACCCACAGGAGCTACCGCCTCAGCCGACGGCGGTTGAACAGCGGGAGCGCGCCAGCTCCCGGTTGAACCCGCGCCCGAGGGAGAGCCCGCGCCACCTCCTGCTGCCTCGGTGGCTCGGTTGGATCACGGCAAGGGGTGCGCGGAGCTGTTTCACTTCTTCCCCTGCTATAAACCGCGCCTCCGCCGTTTCTTTCGCCCAGAACACCGCCGCCGTTCCTCCCGATCACGCCGCAGCTACTGATCTCGGTTGCTCGAGCGCCCAACAGCGAAGAGCTGCGCCCACCAGTGCTCTAGCCATCCAGCACCTCTCCTTCCCTGTCCCGAACGTGATTGCTCCGGATATTGGAAAATAACCACGATCCTCGGGTGAACGTGGAAGAACCAAGGGAGGTCGCTGTGGACAGCGCGCTATGGCAGGTGTCACCGCCCCTTCCCTACACAAGAAAGGTGCGTTTACATGTCCTGATCGTGTAGCCGGAAGCCGTTTAGCGATTGCTAGAACCGGTGGCGAGAATTTCACCGTTTCCCCAAACAGTACACCGACGGGTAGTGCGCGGTCTAGTCAAAAATTCGTGGTGCACGATCCTTTAGACCTCGAGTAAGCTTGCACAGAGCTTCTATACTTCCTAGCGCCTCTCCTCGACGAAGAACCAAGAAAAAACATCAAGAAACGAGGGAGCCCTAGCTGTTTTCTTAGTCGCCGGTGCAAAAGCACCTCGGGTCGCCGTGGAGCCCTCGGTTGCCGGCTGTTTCACCGGCGGCCAGGACCTTACGGGCTCCTACATCATTCACTGATGCTCTAGAGCCTGAGAATCGATCGTATGATGGAGGAATAAAGGTTCCCGACCTCGCCAGAGTTCAAAACCTTGCTGCCACCGGTTCGCGATGGTTTCCGGTGAGCCGCGGCCGCCGGCGACCCTCCCACAGTGTTCAGCACGGTTAAATATGGGGGAGCGGCGAGTTTGATGATGTTTGGACCACGGGAACCCCATCCCGGCGAGCCTCGCCGGCGTGCGCCGCCGCGGGAGGCGCGGGCAGCGCGAGGAAGACGAAGGAGGGTCGGGTCCCACCGGTCAGCCTCCGTATACGCGCGGGGATCGGACTGTGGCGCCGGATCCGGTGCGGCTGCGCGGGAATAACCCCGTAGCCCCCGGTGTTGCTGAGATCTCACTTGCCCGATTTAAAACATTGGGCCCAGCCCAGTTATTTGAAGTTTCTATTAGAGAAATAATTCTAGGAAATTAGCTGATCGTTACAAGGCCATAACTTTGTGTAGAAAACTCCAAAAAGAGTGAAACCAATTTTGTTGGAATCCTCATGAGGAGTACTTCACAGAGAAACCAATTTTAGGCTATGAAAATGCCCAGGAATTTCTGTAGAATTGTTTTTATAAATCCTTTATGGATTTATTACAGGAGCAATTCTTTATAAAATATTCCCAAAATTGGGCAGCAAATCCTCTTCATAGATACTGATCGCCAATAAAAATTTGGGCTTCAGTGGAGTTCATTTGCTAGGTCAAATTACCTTCCCAAGTTCAGCCTTTATTTGGGAAATCCAATTTAAACAGAAACTATTTCAGCACTCCTGTCCAAACTTCAAAAATTCATATCTCTCGGATGGTAGCTCCAAAAATGGTGAAACCAATTTTGTTAGAACCATGGAGACTTGCCCTAATCAGATCTTCCATTTCTAGCTATGTCAAAGCTCTTGAATTGGGCAAAAAGTTCAGAGAAGCATTGTACTTGTAGGAATTTTAAAGACTACATTTTGCAATGACATGCCTCCAAATTTGGCTCAATTCATCCTTAGAGAGTCTAGTATCCACTGTAAAATTCCCAAAGCCAATTAAGGATCCTAAATAGCAATAGCTATGAATAGTAGTTCAATTCTTATAAAGCCTTAATACTTATACAGGTATTTTATTACATTTCATAATAGTGACCGAAGTTGAGGATACGCCGGATCCTTTGGACGTCCTGCCACCAGAAGCTAATTTCCCGTTTAACTCGCAACCAGGCAAGCCCCGGTTTGCACTTAAGTACCTTTTATAAAGTTTTCATTTGTATCATTTATGTCTAGGTTGAATGTTTGCATTAGAGTTAGGGTGATTGAAACCCCACTTGCATAGCCTCATTAAATCCTATGGAGGGTTGGGTAGTTTATAAACTCGGCGAGTAGAGAATGCCATCCTAATGTATAGGATCTCGGTAGAAGTCGAGTGGTTGGAAGCTACTCGCGAGATAGTACTTGTCACCCGGAAAGAAAAGAGCTAGATAATGGCTTGAGTTGTAAAAAAATGAGACCCAGCAGGGGTGATAGGATGCAGTGAGCAGAGGTCTCACGTGCGTAGCCCTGTTGGTGTCGGTTGAGGACAGTCCGTGTGCGGCCCTGCTGGACAAGTATCGAACAGTACCGGATGCATACTGGCATATGGGAACCAGGAAACCGATGTAATTGGTTAACCTGGGTGCCGAGGCTTACCCAACCGTAAATAGGAGTGGGTTGAGGGTAGCAAGGTGTAAATCTGCCGGTGGGCACAGTCACACTCCACGCTGGGACCTCCTACGCGTTACGGATGGACCGGTTCGGCATTTGGGTTGCCTTTGAAAGGTTATTGCATACAACAGAGTAGGAAGGGGTGTGGAATCACGCTTCTGAAAGTGGGTGTATGCAACGTGTTATACGGGTGTGTCTTGATTGCAATCACCGTCCCTCGTAGTTATTTGAGTACCCGCATGTTCACTGTGCTGTGACGTAGTAAGAAGTGAAATAAGTCAACTGAAAATGGTGTATTGATCTATTAATGTCTTGAAAACCTTGTATGCTGTAGTTATAGAGCTAATTAAGTTTATATTCCACTTTGGGCCTCACCACATCGGAGAAAAGCGTTTCTTGTTTGATTGTGGACATCTGATGTGAGGGTTGCCTAAGGCTCATTAAACTGTTGCTATAAAATGGAAAATAAGGATCAATATGTAGGCGTGTCTTTATGGCAAAGTCCTTTCCCTATCTTACACATTCTTGCATGTAGAGTTCCATGCCTAGGGTTGACGGTTAAGACTTGCTGAGCCTTCGTGCTCACGGTTGCAATTTTTGAGCTGTGTGCAGGTGAGAGTTATGAGGAAGGTTCCGAGGACGAGGCGATGCCCCCGTCGGGGTACACGGCCGAGCTGGAGCCCTGCACGCCGCTGTGATTCTCCGGTTCCATGCTGCTAGTGTGTAGCGTCCCTGGGCTGGACGGCTGCACTTTTGCTTAGTTAGGATTTGAGAGTAGCTATGTATATAACTTCCGCTGTATAATTAAGTTTTGTAAAAAGACTTCTGCTGTTTTATATCAAATAAAAGTTTGTATGTTGTTCTTTATTCTTTTCGTGTGTGCTGTTGGGTGCCGCATCGCACGGCACCACCCTATGTGATCCTGGAGTGGGTGAACCACGGGGTGGTCCCTACAGTCGTGGTATCAGAGCCGCATTGGGAATATCACACTCGAAAAGAGCCTATTTTTGTAAACTTAGAAGTAGTCGAGTGAGGATTAGTCATTAAGCCCACATAAGGTCTATGATAGTACTAGTTATGATGGTGGAAAGCTAACTTATATGTTATACATTCTGTAACGACGCTCCGACGTCAGGTAAGAGGTAAGGTATGCCACCGTAGGCGGATCAATTACGGTAACTCGCCATATGAGTAATAGTATGGAAGGCCATACCGTGGCTTGGCACGCTAGTGAATATGAGTCTATGAACCTCTTAATGGTTCTGAGAGCATATGAAAACGCTGTCCTCCAGCGTGCTTGAGGCAAAAGTGAGAATACCCCATCGTATGGTAAGCAACACGATAGTATGCAACTCTTGAACGTTCAATGTTCAAAGGGCCATACGCAGCGCTCGCCATCGGCGTGCCTCAACGGTCATGAGGCAGTAGGTGGTATCCGTTGGGTTGATAAAAGTTCCCAACCGTGACGACCCGTTCACGCTCTACTCGGGTTCCCCATCGTGTGGTGTGAAAACACGACCATGTACCTTGAGACGTGGCTTGACTCAAGGACGATCCGTATGGCAATGATACGGACCGTATATTTTTATTATGATATGGAACTGCCTGAAATGTCAAAAACCTTTGTGTGCACCATTATTGGGTGTTCTCCTGCAGGTACATTAACCACGTTAGTGCATGACGTGTAGAAACCGTTTATGAGTGACGTCTTTAGTTCCGCCATTTGACACGTATATACCGGGATACCGGTTTAGGATTTTTCTTTGGCAAGGAAACGTAGTACCGACTGCATAAAAGTTTATTTTCAAAGAAAAGAGTCACAATGAAGTATAGGATTTTATTTAGGGGTTAGTAAACTCCTATATTGAACTAAGAGTCAATTGGGAGTATAGGTTCAATCTCAAAAGCTTAGGAACAATCTCCCCTGTTTTTGACAGAAATTTTTCTGAACTTGAACAGGGCATAACTTAAGATTGGTTGAACCAATGGAGGTGTGGGATACCATTCTGGAAAGGTTTAGAAGTCCTCTACAACTTTTCTGTAGAGCTTCAGAACAAAATCTCCCTCCAAATGGATGAAAATCTCAGATGAGTAGGTACTGTCCAAAAACAGGGTAGACCAAATGCTCTCTGGATTTTTCCGTATTTCGACCAAAACACTTAGTTTCACTGTTCGGCGTCCAGTGGCTGTTGAAAAACAGCAAGTGGAGTCGAAAAGTTTTTGCATTCCAAGTATCATTTCGAGCGAGTACATGTTTGGGTCCAGTACAATAGCGAGGAATTATGCATGCTAACACACTTAACATCCCGTGGTGACCCCGATGGTCGAAATGAACTTTTAACCCATAAAGTTCAATACTTTGGAACTCGATCGCGTGACACGGTCCAGGAATGTATATGTTGTATAAAGTTTATACTTTATCCATATGTGTGATTGTTATGCGCACTATTTATTCCATTCTCGCATTACCATTGTATTGACTGGATGGGCTAAACCAACATGTGCTGATCGTTTGAATGGTCTGAATGCAGAATGGTGCGGACACGTTCAACAAAAGAGGAGGGAGGTCCGAGTCAAGTTCGTGGTGATGAGTCTCCACCTCCGGAGCAAACCACGACGCAGCAGCAACCACCTCCTCCACCACCAGAACTTCCATGGAATCTTGCGGAGGTTCTCGCCGCAGTGCTCGGCTCGCGCGACGAGCAAACCGAGTTACTGCGGATGCTAGTCCAGCAAAATGCGTCCAATCAGGGAGGACGCCAAGACAATGGGCAACACCAGCCCCAACAAAGCTCGTATTCAGAATTCATGGCGACCCATCCACCGGTCTTCACGGAGGCCGAAGAACCTTTGGAGGCGGACAGCTTTATCCGCACTCTGGAGGCAAAGTTTGGGCTGCTACGATGCACCGAACATTAGAAGGCGCTGTACGCAGCGCAACAGCTTCAAGGAGAAGCCGGTACCTGGTGGGCGAACTACACCGCCTCCTTACCGGCTGGCCATGCCGTCACATGGACGGAGTTCCGGGAGGCGTTCCGCGCCTATCACATACCTCCCGGTGTGATGGAAATGAAGCTCCAGGAGTTCCTGGCGTTACAGCAAGGCGAAAGGAGTGCTCATGAGTACTCCAGGTTATTCAACCGGCCGGCGCAGTATGCGCCAGGATTTGTGGGCACGGAAGACAACAAGCGCAATGCGTTCTTCCGGGGCCTGAATTCAAAGATGAAGGTCCATCTCGCCTAGAGCAATCGCGGCACATTCAACGACCTAGTTAATGCCGCGATTCTACAAGAGAATGCTCAGCGCGAGCACGGTTCTAACAAGAGGAAACGCAGCGCGCTGACGAGCAGCAGTGGTGGAACGCCACAGAAATACCGCGTGGTGTATCGCTCACCATCCGGTCAGAGATGACAGCCACCGGCGCGACCGCCTCAGTTTCGCGGTCGGCAATATAATGCGCCGGTCTTTCGACCGGCGTATCCACCACAGCAACAGCAACAGCAAAGGATGGTCCCACGTGCACCTCAGTTTCAACAGCGTGCACCGGGATTTCGTCCTCAAGTCGGCGGGACCGCGACACCTTACACGTGCTATACGTGTGGCCGTGTCGGGCACATTTCGAGGGACTGCCCCGAGCCGCGACAGGGCAGGGGTGCAGCACCATATCAGGGTGCTAATCAGCCCCACAATCAGCCCAAGAAACCAGCACCAAAACCCAGCAACGTCCACCACTTAGCTATCGAAGACGTGCCGGAAGGCGAACCCGTCCTCGTGGGTACGTTCTCTTACCTAGATCATCCCGTAGTCATACTTTTTGACTCCGGTGCCACCTATAATTTCATAAGTCAGTCTTATGTTATTAAATATCAACTGCCTATCATTCCCACAAATAATTCATATTTGATATGTTCTCCGGGTGGGAAAATAACAGCTGATAGAATGGTCTATAGAGCACCATTACAGTTGGGTGGGAATCTATATCCGACTTCTCTAATCATGTTAAAGAGTCAAAAACTTGATGTCATTTTAGGAATGTCATGGCTACATCGCCATGGTGCTGTTCTTGACATCATTCCACGTGTGGTTCGTCTAAACTCTCCACTCCATGAACCACATGTTCTTATTCTTGACCATTCGGTTCAAGAAGCCCCAGCCACATATAACACGGAAGCCACAAAACTTGAGGATATTCGTGTGGTCCGTGAATACCCGGATGTCTTTCTGGATGATCTTCTGGGCATGCCACCCGAAAGAGATGTCGAGTTCAAGATTGAACTTGTACCTCGGACGACGCCGATATCATGGAGACCGTATAAAATGGCTCCGAATGAGCTGGCTGAACTGAAGGAGCAGCTCAACGATTTGATGAAGAAGGGTTTCATTCGACCGAGTTCCTCGCCATGGGGATGCTCGGCGCTGTTTGTGAATAAAAAGGATGAAACCTTGAGGTTGTGTGTGGACTACCGACCTCTCAACGCCGTAACCATCAAGAATAAATATCCACTGCCCCGCATCGATATATTATTCGATCAACTTGTGGGTGCAAGTGTGTTTTCAAAGATGGATCTTCGCTCAGGGTATCATCAAATCAAGATCCGAGCGGAAGATATTCCAAAGACGGCCTTCTCGACGAGATATGGGTTATATGAATACCTCGTCATGTCCTTTGGTCTCACCAATGCCCCGGCACACTTCATGTATCTCATGAACTCAGTATTCATGACGGAGTTGGACAAGTTTGTGGTGGTGTTCATAGACGACATCTTGGTTTACTCCAAGTATGAAGAGGAACACGCCAAGCACTTGCATATCGTGTTTCAACGATTAAGAGACCATAAGCTTTATGCTAAGTTCAGCAAGTGCGATTTTGGATCAGCCAAGTGCCATTCCTTGGTCATATCATTTCTGCAGAAGGCATTGCAGTTGATCCAAGAAAAATCGAACAAGTGCTGAAATGGAAGTCCCCCACATCAGTCCACGAAGTCAGAAGTTTCCTCAGGTTAGCAGGATATTATCGGAGATTCATACCCAACTTCTCCAAGCTTGCTAAGCCGATGACTGAACTGTTGAAGAAGGGGATCAAGTATGTTTGGAGCTCAGCTTGTGAAGAAGCTTTCCAGGCATTAGTGAAGCATCTTACAACAGCCCCGGTGTTAGCTCAACCGGATACAACCAAGCCCTTCAACGTATATTATGATGCGTCTGGCATTGGGCTTGGCTGTGTATTGATGCAAGGAGGAAGAGTGGTCGCCTACGGCTCACGTCAACTTCGTAACCACGAGCAGCACTATCCGACTCATGATCTTGAGCTCGCGGCTGTAGTGTTGGCTTTAAAAATGTGGAGGCACTATTTGCTTGGGAACTTAGTGCACCTCTACACCGACCACAAAAGTCTGAAATATATATTCACTCAAAATGAGTTGAATATGCGGCAACGGAGATGGTTAGAGTTGATAAAGGACTATGAGATCGAGATTCACTACCATCCCGGGAAGGCAAATGTGGTTGCCGATGCCTTAAGCCGCAAATCCCATGTCAACAGTCTGTCCATCACCCCACTTGAATAGGAGGAGCCGTGTCTGTACTTGGTTCCATATGGGGCATTGTATAATCTTGCTCTCGTCTCTACAATACGAGAGGAGATTATGGAAGCGCAGATGAAAGACGTGGGAATGTCGCACATTCGGAGATGGATGGAGAATGGCGAAATGAAGTGCTTCCGAAGAGATGAACACGACACTCTTGTGGGGGCCCGACCCCGATCACGGGGCCGTGTCGCCTCGCCCGGGAATTGCATTGGGTGGTGCCGTGTTATGCGGCACCCAACAGCACACATATAAGGAACACAGTATTACATAAATCAAAAGCGGAAGCTTATAATTATTCTTTGTAAATAATTTACATAAAATAGCTACAGCGGAAGTCTATAACCAGCTCACGTTGAATATCTAAGAAGCACTCGAGAAGGGGTCCAGCCCGTGGACTCCTCTCGCTAGCAACACGAAGACACGGCAGCGGCTAGGTTCTCCAAGTGTGACATGACTCAGAAGTTTCCGAGTCTCACCGGACAACCTTCTTTATAGCGTCGATGCTTACCTGCAAAACCACTTATATAGCAAGAGTGAGCACAAAGGCTCAGCAAGACTTAACCGTCTCTCCTAAGACATGAAACTTTACATGAAAGTAACCTAAGACTTAAGCCTGTCATTTGCGAAAAGACTCGCCTACAAGTTCATCCTTAACTTTCAGATTTTAGCCATATTAGTAGTGACCTTGCGCCCAGCAACACTGGAACTCCATCATCAAACAAGAAACGCTTCATTCCAATGTTACTTGCCCCAAGGTAGAAAATAACTTTAGTTAGCTCTATCTCTACTTCAAACATGGTTTTCATGCAACTTAACATAATCATAGCAGCAATTATACTTTTGCAAACTGTTTCCACACAAGTTGATTACTACGTCACAACATGGGAGCAAGCGGTACTCAATAACCGCGAGGGACGGTGATTCGAATCAAACACTACCCGGATAACTCAACACATACGCCCGCCTCTGAAGACCCAACTATGGCGTCCTTCATTACGTCGTATGTGGCAACCTTTCTCAGCACACTAAACTGTAGAACCGGTCACGTCGTCTCGGGCTCATAGGTCTAACGAGACGATGTGGTATGCCTCTACAATTCAGTGAACCAGGTACCTCGGTTTCCTGGTTCCCATATATCAGTAAGCATCCGGTACACAACTCAATACTTGCTCCTGGACGCGGCATACGCATCGGTCCTTAACCGACACAGGCAGAGCTACTCGACCAAGACCTCGTCTTGTCGCTGCCTAACCCCTCTGCCCGGTCTCATCTTTATAAATGTAAACTTTAGTTTGCTTCCTTTCCCAACCACACTTATGATATTCTGGACTATAGCTCGCGAGTAGATTCCAACTACTCGTCTTCTACCGGATGCCCTAGTCTATTTAGCATGGCCTTATTCTACAGCGATGACACCATTCTGCCCTTGACCTCAGGGTTCATGTTTCGTTATGCAAGTGGAGTATAAAACATCCTTGACCTAATGCACATACAAACCTTGACCAATAATAGTGAACAAAAGGAAAACTTTAAAAACAACTTAAGTGCAAACCGGGGCTTGCCTTAGTTTTGCAGGTGAGTAAAGTCAGATGTTTATGAAGTTAGTTTCTGCTGACTTGAAGCTTAATCCCAGCCTTCTTGCCTCTTGATCCAATCTTCACTTATCCACGTTTAAACACTACACGTTATGAATATGCATACAAGTTTAATTATAAAACTTTTGCTAACCAGTACTAAAGACAAGTTTAAAACTGGAACTCTGTTCAAGAATTTAAAATGACACTGGGGGTGGTAATTTGGGTGTGTGTCTAAGCATTATCATCAAGTGAGAAGTGAGGCTCATCACTTGGGTTGTGATCACCTAATTGGTTGAACAGAACACTACTGATCCAAGGGTCCAATGGAGCTGGAAATTTTCTTGTGCGTTCCTTGTCACAAGAAAGTCGTCTGAATCAAAATTCAGAATGTTTCACTGAGTAGAGCACCCAGAATAATTTCCTAAGCATTTAGGCATAAAAAAATTAATTCTGATTAAACTTGCACTTTCATGCAAATCTAAGAGAACCATAATTTCCTACATAGCTCATAGAGTATGCCTGAATTTTTCTAGGATTTTTGGAGTTAAGGAATGCCCAGAACTGAATTTCCAAGTTTTGGAAATTCTCTGAAAATGTTTCTGTATTTATTTGAATACAGAAACTTGAAATCAGAATTACCCTAACTACATCAACTCCAAATAATCTGAACCTTTTACAGGAGTCTCCTAATATCCTAAAGAATATTCTGGCAAAATTTGGGGAATTTTGGATGAACCAAACTTCCTCTAGAATTCTTTTGCTGATAAGCTTTAACGAATTTTCCAGAATTTCGTATTGGTTTTCATGAAAATTGGGTTGCCTATTTGGATAGAGTTTTTCATCCTGAATCCAACCCAATTTGAATCACTAATTTTGGAGCTCCCTAGCAAAAGTTATGAGGTTCTAAAGTTTGAACCAAATTTGGAATTCAAATTAATTCGGGAAATGTTCAAACTCTGACGGTGGGTCCCTTCTACACGTGTCGGTTGCCGGAGCTAAGCCACACGGGGCCACAGACTACTTCCCGCGCTGTCACAAAGGATCCCGGGGCCACGGCTGATCAGCAGTTTAAACCCTCCGTCGCTGACACGCGGGGCCCGCCGGACCTTCTTCCTCCTCGGGCCGTTTTCTTTCCCGCGCCGCCCCCTCGCCGGAAGTTCGTAGGGGCTCGCCGGAGTCGGCTTCCCGGCCGTATCCCGGCTTGGTACTCGCCGCCTGGGGGTTTTCAGGGACGAGCAACTCATCTACGGGGTCAGCACAAGCTAAAGGCGCTCGGAACTAGGTCGGCGACGTGCGCACCCTTCGGTGAAGCTTCGGCACCGTGGTCCGAGCATCCTAGTCCGCCAAAGGGTCGGAGAATTTGCTCTAAAGCATCAGGGAGTCATGGGGGTGCTTGGCTTTGGCTCAAACCAGATCTGTAACGGCTCGAGATGGGGTCTCACCATGCGCCCGGCGGTTCCTGCCATGATCGCCGCTCGAAAAGATCAAAATTAGCTGTAACAACGGGGTTTCCAGCTAGGTTTGTGAAGGGGATCGGACCGCCGTTAAGCCTAGACCCTTTTTGCACGAGTTGGTGATCTCTAAGTGCAAATTAAGCGCGAATTTGAGAAATCCTTACCAGAGGGTCCGAGGTCGTGTTCCGGAAGAAAAACTTCAAATTCTGTCACTGAGGATCACCGTTCGAGCTGAGCTCCTGGGAGAAGCACCACGGTGGTACGGCGCACCTCTGAGCATTGCTGCTTGATCGTGAAACCCACGGTGGTGAGCTGCCCACGGGAGCCCGACGTCGATTTCCAACTTTTACCCCTCGGCTTCGGCGCTGATCCTCAGATTACGGCCAACAGCAGCCCCAAACGCCGGAGCTGAGCTGGGGAAATTCTTGTGCACACGCTGGCGCTCCTCTTTCGTGTTGCTAGCTCGGGCAGCCGGGGAACGACGCTGGCTCCCGATCGGGACGAACAGGCGCGGCGTCGGCGGCTTTTTTTCTCGGGAGGAAGCAAAACAGGGCTCGTGGGGGCGGTTTGCGACTGACAGAGCGCTGCGTGGAGGCGATAAGGGCACGGTGAGACGTCGAGCTGGCCTTCCGTGCGAGCTGGACAACAGGAGGTGGCCTCCCCGTGCATCTCAGTGTCGGCCTGCCGTCGGCTGCTTCGGGCCCAGTCTGAACTAAAGAACTAGTTTGCTTCAGTGGTATGTCTCCTCCCACTGACCTGTGTGCCCCACAGTCCCTCTCCCCAAATATCTCCAAATTTTTGGCACATGCACATTAAGCCATGTGGAACTCAATTCAAAAGTTATTTTGGCAATTTGACAAGTTGTGCCACAGTTTCAAGTTTAAATTCAAATTTGGATGAGATTTACAAGTCCTCTTGATATTCATATCCAAGCACCTCCAAATTTCCTCCAAATTGGTCTCCCTCATAATTTGGATCTGAGGAATTCAAATATATCCTCTGATCTTTGAGTTGGCTATTACAAATACACTTTTTCAAACAACAGTTTGACTTTTCTCTTTTGAACATGCCCTCCTTCTTTTTGAAGTGCACCTCTTAATTCAAACTGAATTCAAAGTTTTATTGCACATTCCAACACTTTCATGAGTAACACAAAAGTTTTTTGTAAGTCCCATTTCTTGCATATAAACTCAACTTTATTCATAGCTCAAGTTTTCTATTTACAAGTTTTGGGACTTTTACATTCCTTCCCCCTTAAAAAGAATCTCGTCCCGAGATTCATGATTAAGGACAAGGTGGAGAGGACAAATACTCCTCGCTTTCCCATGTAGCTTCATCAGACGTGTGATTTTCCCATAGCACCTTGAAAAATCGCAGCGTCCGATTTCTGGTTTCGCGAGTCTTCTCATCAATTATCCGGGTTGGTCGCTCAACATAAGTGAGGTCCGGCTTCAAATCTGCTATGTCTCCCGTGAGAACCTCCGTTGGAGCTTTTAAACACTTCCGCAACTGAGATATGTGGAAGACATTATGAACTCCGGCTAAGGTTGCTGGCAGCTCCAAACAGTATGCCACGGGTCCACACCTTTCAATGACAATGAAGGCACCGATAAAACGTGGAGCTAATTTTCCTTTCACTCCAAATCGGTGAATGCCCTTCATCGGAGATACGCGGAGGTCTACGTGGTCCCCAACATGGAAATCCAGAGGACGACGTCTCCTATCTGCTTAGCTCTTTTGTCTGGACTGAGCGGCTTTCAGATTTGCTTGAATAAGCCTTACCCGCTCTTCCGCTTCATTTACGAGGTCAATCCCATAAATCACTCTCTCGCCAGATTCACAACAGTTCAAGGGTATGCGGCACTTTTGGCCATAGGGAGCTTCATAAGGCGCCATTTTGATACTTGATTGATACCCGTTGTTATATGAGAACTCCGCCAACGGTAAGTGATCATCCCAGCTCTTACCATGATGAATGGCACATGCTCTCAGCATATCTTCAAGTATTTGATTCACCCTCTCAGTTTGCCCATCGGTTTGAGGGTGATACGCGGAGCTTCGAATCAATTTGGTTCCCAAGGATGCGTGTAGCTGTTCCAAGAAACGGGACACGAACAGCGATCCTCTGTCAGAGACAATAGTCCGGGGAACTCCATACAAGCAAAAAATTCGTGCTATGTACAAATCCGCATACTTCTTGGCGCTGTATTTGGTACGCACCGGAATGATGCGTGCTGATTTGGTTAACCGATCCACGATTACCCAAATCGAATCATGCTTATTAGCCATGAGAGGTAGTCCAACAATAAAGTCCATACTAATATCCTCCCACTTCCATGCCGGAACACTTAGCGGTTGTAGGGTTCCCGCTTTCTTCATGTGGTCAGTTTTAACTCGCCGACACGTATCACATTCTGATACGTATTTAGCAACTTCTCTCTTCATCCGGGTCCACCAGAATTTAATCTTCAATTCTTGGTACATCTTGTTGCTGCCCGGATGAATAGAAAATTTGGATAAGTGAGCCTCATCCAAAATTTTCTTCCGCAGGCTCATATCACGGGGTACGACTATCCGGTCCTTGAACCATAGAGTGTCTTCATCATCTAACGGGAAACATTTCATTTCCCCATTCTTCAATTTCCTTCTGATACTTGCCGTGCCCTTGTCTTTCTTTTGAGCTGCCATAACCTCCTCTTTTATTGTGATTATGAGGGCTAGGTTATGCAGAGCTCCAAATGGAACCAAGTAAAGACTTGGTTTTTCCTCTTCTATCGGCGTGATGGTTAGGTTATGAATATGAGACTTCCGGCTGAGTGCATCGGCAACCACATTTGCCTTGCCCGGATGATAATGAATTTCAATCTCATAGTCCTTGATCAGCTCCAACCATCGCCGTTGCCGCATATTCAACTCCTTTTGAGTGAATATGTACTTTAAACTTTTGTGGTCGGTGTAGAGATGAACCAGATTTCCCAATAGGTAATGTCTCCACATCTTCAAAGCTAGTACCACGGCAGCAAGCTCAAGATCATGAGTTGGATAATGTTGCTCATGATTCCGTAACTGCCGTGATCCATATGCGACCACGCGTCCGCCTTGCATGAGTACACAACCAAGCCCGATGCCCGACGCATCACAATAAACATCAAAAGGCTTGGTTGTATCCGGTTGAGCTAAAACCGGGGCTGTTGTGAGGTGTTTCACCAACGCTTGAAAAGCTTCCTCACATGGCTTGCTCCAATCATATTTGATGCCCTTTTTCAGTAGCTCAGTCATAGGTTTGGAGATTTTTGAGAAGCTCGGGATGAACCTCCGATAATATCCTGCCAAACCCAAGAAACTACGAACTTCATGGACTGATGTTGGTGACTTCCATTGCAGCACCTGTTCAATCTTGCTTGGATCAACAGCAATGCCTTCTGCTGAAATAATGTGCCCAAGAAATGGCACTTGGTTGATCCAGAATTCACATTTACTAAACTTTGCATAGAGCTTGTGATCTCTCAGTCGTTGGAGCACAATATGCAAATGTTTAGCGTGTTCCTCTTCATATTTGGAATAGACCAAGATGTCGTCGATGAATACCACGATGAACTGATCCAGCTCCGGCATGAACACCAAGTTCATAAAATACATAAAGTGAGCCGTAGCATTGGTCAACCCAAACAACATGACAAGATACTCATAGAGTCCATATCTTGTCGAGAATGCTGTTTTCGGGACATCTTCCGCGCGGATCTTGATTTGATGATATCCCGACCTTAAGTCCATCTTGGAGAAGACTTTAGCACCCACTAGCTGATCGAAGAGGATGTCAATTCTTGGTAGTGGATACTTGTTCTTTATTGTCACAGCATTTAAAGGACGATAATTGACGCATAGCCTCAGCGTCTCATCCTTCTTTTTCACAAACAAAGCTGAGCAACCCCATGGTGATGAACTTGGACGAATAAACCCCTTGTCCATCAGATCCTTGAGTTGCTCCTTCAATTCTGCTAACTCACTCGGAGCCATTTTGTATGGTCTCCGAGAGATCGGCGTGGTTCCCGGTATCAACTCTATTTTGAACTCCACCTCGCGCTCAGGTGGTAGACCTGGAAGATCTTCGGGAAACACGTCCGGATATTCACGGACTACCGGAATGTCTTATAACTTGTACGCCTCGGCATTACATACTTCCGGGCCTTTGGAAACCGCCTCGCCGAGATACAATGTTTGATGTCCGTGAAGTGGAGAGTCCAAGTGAACACTCCTGTTCTCGATGTCCAGAACAGCCTTATGGAAGGTCAACCATGATATTCCCAATACGGCATTGATTCCTTGGTCTTCGAGAATGATGAGGGTGGTAGGATAAATTTTTCCACCCAAGCAAAGTGGTGCTCGGGAGACGACTTCATTAGTGGATATGTCTCCACCCGGCGAATGAATAAGGTATGAACCTTTTGTGACTGTGGTGGAGATCTGATCCCGGATTACCGTTGCCCGGCTAATGAAGTTATGTGTTGCACCAGAGTCAAATAAAATGACAACCGGCTTATCATTTAAAGTGAATCTGCCGGAAAGAACAGGTCCTCCCTTTGGCAGATCATTGACTGACACATAATTAACCTTCCCCACTTTGGACATAGCTCTTCTTGGCTGTCCAAGATCACTCCTGGGAACTGGACCCGCAGCCATAAGGTTGCTGCTCGGTTCAGTTGCTTCATTGACGTTGAGTTCATTGTCAATACGAAGTGGGACAGCACTCGGTTCAGCTGGGAAATCACCTTGATCATCTTCAATCCCTTGAGGGAAAAAGTATTCTGGTGCACCTTGTTGATACTGAGGTGCATAAGAAATAAGTTTCTGCTGCGGTGGAGGTGAATAAGACCTCTGTGGAGAAGAAGAGTCGTCACACTCCCAGAATGATTGCACCTCTTGTGGAATCTCTCGACCGGAAGGTGAACGGATTACAAACCGATACTTCTGAGGCAGACGATTGTCTTCATCCTGTGATGAGTCCCTCTCCCTCTTTTCTTTGAGGTAGAGGTTAGAATAATATTCTTGAGCGATAGCACAGCTCACAAACTCATCAAAATTCTCTTGGCTAACTTGAGCCAATTCACATCGCAGCCTAGCGGTCAGCCCTCGATAAAAATGATAACCCCTCATGGATGGTGATTTCACATAGTCAGGGACATATTGAGCTAAGCGATTGAATTCCTTCGCATACTCAATAACACTCATGTCACCTTGCTTTAGACTCCAGAACTCATCCAGACTGGTTCGCATTATGCCCGCAGGGATGAAACGAGCACGAAATGCAGCCTGGAACTCCGCCCATGTGACACGATGCCCTGCTGGTTGAACAGCAAGGTACTCTGCCCACCATGCTCCAGCAAAGCCGTGAAGCTGTTGAGCGGCATATAGAGTCTTCGAGAATTCTTCACATCAGATCAACCCAAGCTTGGACTCAATGACACGTAACCAGTGATTTGCTTCACAATGGTCAGCCGCCTCGGAGAATACCGGCGGTTGTGTCGCCAAGAAATCCAGATACGTGCTCTGGGTTGGCATGTGATGTTGAGCTTCTCGATCTATGCCTTGCTGAACTAGAGTTTGGAGAGTTTCATTCATCTTCGCCATAATTTCAGCCAATCCGGTTGGCGATGGCTCTTGTGATGAAGTCGAGTCATTCCCACCTCGACTGGAACCTCCAATCTCCATTTGAGGATGTGTGCGTACCATACTGCACGAAACAAAATTTTGAGTCAATCAAAATTCTATCTCAGTAGTAAGTAAAGATAAGTAAAACATGAACATGTCATGAACTTTATTAAAGCATAACCACATTCATGTTTAAACAAATCTTATGTACGCTATGCTAATCAGCGGGACTACCCTGACCAGCTCACACAAACTCCAAATTTTACTCAAGTTATCAACAGATTCTTGACTTGAGTTCAATACCAAAGTTTTAGTAAACTTCAGTAGCTTTCCAACAAGTACTTATGTGCTCCTTAAGGATTTTCTACAGGAAGTTATGGCTTAAAAACAGAAAGGTCCAGAGAGATTTTTGCTACTGTCCTGGTTCTGAACAGTTTGCCTTCAACTAGACTTTTCACCAACTTAACGTATGATTTTGCCCTGGAGGTCTACAAAGAGGTTGTAGAGCACATAAAAATCTTTCCAGAACTGTATCATACACCTTATTTGGGTCAAGCTACTCAGATTTATGCCCTGTTCAAGTCCAGCAAGAATTCCTGCCAGAAACAGGGCCCTCTGTTTTTTTGAAAACTTGGACACCTAGCTATACTCTCATTTGAGTCTTAGCTCAAAATAAGAGTTCAATAACTAATACTTGTTTCAAACTTACATTTTTTTAGTTGAAAGTTAGTTCATGACTCATTTCTTCATAGGGAAGAGGATTATATGTTTAGTACGGTGTCGATGCACCGTAAGAATCATGTCGGAACTACGTTGCCTCACCAAAAGAAAATCCTAAACCGGATTATACCGGCATATCCATATTATCAGTGGCACTAAGACGGTCTCTCGCACACGGGTACTACACGAGATACGTACGTGGTTAGTACCTGCAGAAGAACACTCAATAGTGGTGCACTCAAAGGTTGTTTCATTTCAGGCAGTTCCATAATTGAAAGTAAATACAAACGCCCGTATCATTGTCATACGGCCGTCCTTGAGTTAAGTCATGCCTCAAGGTACGTGATCGTGTTTCAACACCACACGACGGGGAACCCGAGTATGTCATGAACGGGTTGTCACAGTTGGGAATGTTATCAGCCCAACGGATACCACCTACTGCCCTGCAGGGCACGCCGATGGCAAGCGCTGCGTATGTCCTCCTGGGCTACTTCTAGACGAACACACTATCGCGTTACTGACCACACGATGGGGTCTCCACTTACTTGCCTAATGCATGCTAGGGATCAGCGTTTCATATGAACTCAGGAACATGGAGAGTCTAAGAGTTCATATTGACGTCTCACACCAAGTTGTGACACCTAGCCCTGAACCACTTTCCTCGTCAGGGGAGCTAACCGAAATTGAACCGCTTTCGGTGGCGTTCCTTACCATGCTTACCAGAACGTAGGTGCGTCGTTACATAATAAAAATTACGAATTAAAACACATATGTTAGTCTTGCCACTTTAAGTAACTACACTACTATAGTCCTTATGTGGGCCTAATATCGTTTCCTCACCGTATCCTAAGTTTTTGTCGTAATACCATCCTTATTCTGTGTGCTATTACCAATGCGGCTCTGATACCATGCTGTGGGGGCCCGACCCTGATCACGGGGCCGTGCCGCCTCGCCCGGGGATCGCATTGGGTGGTGCCGTGTTATGCGGCACCCAACAGCACACATATAAGGAATACAGTATTACATAAATCAAAAGTGGAAGCTTACAATTATTCTTTGTAAATAATTTACATAAAATAGCTACAGCGGAAGTCTATAACCAGCTCACGTTGAATATCTAAGAAGCACTCGATAAGGGGTCCAGCCCGCGGACTCCTCTCGCTAGCAACACGAAGACACGGCAGCGGCTAGGTTCTCCAAGTGTGACATGACTCGGAAGTTTCCGAGTCTCACCGGACAACCTTCTTTATAGCGTCGATGCTTACCTGCAAAACCACTTATATAGCAAGAGTGAGCACAAAGGCTCAGCAAGACTTAACCGTCTCTCCTAAGACATGAAACTTTACATGAAAGTAACCTAAGACTTAAGCCTGTCATTTGCGAAAAGACTCGCCTACAAGTTCATCCTTAACTTTCAGATTTTAGCCATATTAGTAGTGACCTTGTGCCCAGCAACACGGGAACTCCACAATCAAACAAGAAACGCTTCATTCCAATGTTACTTGCCCCAAGGTAGAAAATAACTTTAGTTAGCTCTATCTCTACTTCAAACATGGTTTTCATGCAACTTAACATAATCATAGCTGCAATTATACTTTTGCAAACTTTTTCCACACAAGTTGATTACTACATCACAACGGTACTCAATAACCGCGAGGGACGGTGATTCGAATCAAACACTACCCGGATAACTCAACACATACGCCCGCCTCTGAAGACCCAACTCTGGCGTCCTTCATTATGTCGTATGTGGCAACCTTTCTCAGGACACTAAACTGTAGAACCGGTCGCGCCGTCTCGGTCTCATAGGTCTAACGAGACGATGTGGTATGCCTCTACAATCCAATGAACCAGGTACATCGGTTTCCTGGTTCCCATATATCAGTAAGCATCCGGTACACAACTCAATACTTGCTCCTGGACGCGGCATACGCATCGGTCCTTAACCGACACAGGCAGAGCTACTCGACCAAGACCTCGTCTTGTCGCTGCTTAACCCCTCTGCCCGGTCTCATCTTTATAAATGTAAACTTTAGTTTGCTTCCCTTCCCAACCACACTTATGATATTCTGGACTATAGCTCGCGAGTAGATTCCAACTACTCGTCTTCTACCGGATGCCCTAGTCTATTTAGCATGGCCTTATTCTACAGCGATGACACCATTCTACCCTTGACCTTAGGGTTCATGTTTGGTTATGCAAGTGGAGTATAAAACATCCTTGACCTAATGCACATACAAACCTTGACCAATAATAGTGAACAAAAGGAAAACTTTAAAAACAACTTAAGTGCAAACCGGGGCTTGCCATGGTTTTGCAGGTGAGTAAAGTCAGATGTTTATGAAGTTAGTTTCTGCTGACTTGAAGCTTAATCCCTGCCTTCTTGCCTCTTGATCCAGTCTTCACTTGTCCACGTTTAAACACTACACGTTATGAATATGCATACAAGTTTAATTATAAAACTTTTGCTAACCAGTGCTAAAGACAAGTTTAAAACTGGAACTCTGTTCAAGAATTTAAAATGACACTGGGGGTGGTTATTTGGGTGTGTGTCTAAGCATTATCATCAAGTGAGAATTGAGGCTCATCACTTGGGTGGTGATCACCTAATTGGTTGAACAGAACACTACTGATCCAGGGCTCCAATGGAGCTGGAAATTTTCTTGTGAGATCCTTGTCACAAGAAAGTCATCTGAATCAAAATTCAGAATGTTTCACTGAGTAGAGCACCCAGAATAATTTCCTAAGCATTTAGGCATAAAGGAATTAATTCTGATTAAACTTGCACTTTCATGAAAATCTAAGTGAACCATAATTTCCTACATAGCTCAGATAGTACGCCTGAATTTTTCTAGGATTTTTGGAGGTAAGGAATGCCCAGAACTGAATTTCCAAGTTTTGGAAATTCTCTGAAAATGTTTCTGTATTTATTTGAATACAGAAACTTGAAATCAGAATTACCCTAACTACATCAACTCCAAATAAGCTGAAACTTTTACAGGAGTCTCCTAATATACTAAAGAATATTCTGGCAAAATTTGGGGAATTTTGGATGAACCAAGCTTCCTCTAGAATGTTTTTGCTGAGAAGCTTTAAATAATTTTCCAGAATTTCCTATTTGTTCTCATGCAAATTGGGTTGCATATTTGGATAGAGTTTTTCATCCTGAATCCAACCCAATTTGAATCACTAATTTTGGAGCTCCCTAGCAAAAGTTATGAGGTTCTAAAGTTTGAACCAAATTTGGAATTCAAATTAATTCGGGAAATGTTCAAACTCTGACGGTGGGTCCCTTCTCACGTGTCGGTTGCCGGAGCTAAGCCACACGGGGCCACAGACTACTTCCCGTGCTGTGGCAAAGGATCCCGGGGCCACGGCTGATCAGCAGTTTAAACCCTCCGTCGCTGACACGCGGGGCCTGCCGGACCTTCTTCCTCCTCGGGCCGTTTTCTTTCCCGCGCCGCCCCCTCGCTGGAAGTTCGTCGGGGCTCGCCGGAGTCGGCTTCCCGGCTGTCTCCCGGCTCGGTACTCGCCGCATGGGGGTTTTCAGGGGCGAGCAACTCATCTACGGGGTCAGCACAAGCTAAAGGCGCTCGGAACTAGGTCGGCGACGTGTGCACCCTTTGGTGAAGCTTCGGCGCAGTGGTCCGAGCATCCTAGCCCGCCAAAGGGTCGGAGAATTTGCTCTAAAGCATTAGGGGGTCATGGGGGTTCTCGGCTTTGGCCCAAATCGGATCTGTAACGGCTCGAGATGGGGTCTCACCGTGCGCCCGGCGGTTCCCGCCATGATCGCCGCTCGAAAAGCTCAAAATTAGCTGTAACCACGGGGTTTCCAGCTAGGGTTGTGAAGGGGATCAGACCGCCGTTAAGCCTAGACCCTTTTTGCACGAGTTGGTGATCTCTAACTGCAAATTAAGCGCGAATTTGAGAAATCCTTACCAGAGGGTCCGAGGTCGTGCTCCGGAAGAAAAACTTCAAATTCTGTCACTGAGGATCACGGTTCGAGCTGAGCTCCGGGGAGAAGCACCGCGGTGGTACGACGCACTTCTGAGTGTTGCTGCTTGATCGTGAAACCCACGGTGGTGAGCTTCCCACGGGAGCCCGACGTCGATTTCCAACTTTTACCTCTCGGCTTCGGCGCTGATCCTCAGATTACGGCCAACAGCAGCCCCGAACGCCGGAGCTGAGCTGAGGAAACGCTTGTGCACACGCTGGCGCTCCTCTTTCGTGTTGCTAGCTCGGGCAGCCGGGGAACGACGCTGTCTCCCGATCGGGACGAACAGGCGCGGCGTCGGCGGCTTGTTTTCTCGGGAGGAAGCAAAACAGGGCTCGTGGGGGCGGTTTGCAACTGACAGAGCGTTGCGTGGGGGCGATAAGGGCGCGGTGAGGCGTCGAGCTGGCCTCCCGTGCGAGCTGGACAACAGGAGGTGGCCTCCCCGTGCGTCTCGGTGTCGGCCTGCCGTCGGCTGCTTCGGGCTCAGTCTGAACTGAAGAACTGGTTTGCTTCAGTGGTAAGTCTCCTCCCACTGACCTGTGGGCCCCACAGTCCCTCTCCCCAAATATCTCCAAATTTTTGGCACATGCACATTAAGCCATGTGGTACTCAATTCAAAAGTTATTTTGGCAATTTGACAAGTTGTGCCACAGTTTCAAGTTTAAATTCAAATTTGGATGAGATTTACAAGTCCTCTTGATATTCATATCCAAGCACCTCCAAATTTCCTCCAAATTGGTCTCCCTCATAATTTGGATCTGAGGAATTCAAATATGTCCTCTGATCTTTGAGTTGGCTATTGCAAATACACTTTTTCAAACAACAGTTTGACTTTTATCTTTTGTACATGCCCTCCTTCTTTTTGAAGTGCACCTCTTAATTCAAACTGAATTCAAAGTTTTATTGCACATGCCAACACTTTCATGAGTAACACAAAAGTTTTTTGTAAGTCCCATTTCTTGCATATAAACTCAACTTTATTCATAGCTCAAGTTTTCTATTTACAAGTTTTGGGACTTTTACAACTCTATGGTTTAAAGACCGTATAGTGGTACCCCGTGACATGAAGCTTCGGAAGAAAATCTTGGACGAGGCTCATTTGTCCAAGTATCCTATTTATCCGGGCAGCAACAAGATGTACCAGTATCTGAAAACCAGGTTTTGGTGGACACGGATGAAGAGAGAGATCGCAAAATACGTATCCGAATGTGATACGTGTCGGCGGGTGAAAGCCGACCATATGCGTAAAGCCGGACAGCTGCAACCATTGAACATTCCGGCGTGGAAGTGGGAGGATATCAGCATGGACTTCATTGTTGGTTTACCTCTCACGTCTCACAAACATGACTCGATTTGGGTGATAGTCGATCGACTAACCAAGTTGGCTCATTTTATCCCCGTACATGCAAAGTACGTGGCCAAGCAATATGCGGAGCTGTACATTGCAAAGATCTTATGTTTGCACGGTGTTCCCCGCTCCATCATTTCAGATCACGGTGCTCTGTTCGTCTCTCAGTTTTGGGAACAGCTGCACGTATCGTTGGGGACTAAACTGATCCGAAGCTCCGTGTATCACCCGCAGACAGATGGTCAAACTGAACGGGCGAATCAAGTGCTTGAAGACATGCTACGTGCTTGTGCCATCCACCACAGCAAGAATTGGGACGATCATTTGCCGTTGGCGGAGTTTTCTTACAACAATGGCTATCAAGCTAGCATTAAGATGGCGTCGTATGAAGCTCTCTACGGCCGGAAATGTCGCACACCTCTCAACTGGTGCGAGTCCGGCGAGCGGGTTATCTACGGCATTGAACTTGTGAATGAAGCTGAAGAACGAGTGCGAGTAATACAAGCCAATCTTAAGGCTGCTCAATCTCGTCAGAAGAGCTATGCGGATAAAAGACGCCGCCCTCTCCACTTCGACATCGGGGACCATGTTTATGTCCGTGTGTCTCCGATGAAGGGAGTTCACCGTTTTGGAGTGAAGGGTAAACTTGCGCCATGATTCATTGGCCCGTTCGCCGTCATTGAAAGATGCGGACCCGTGGCCTATCGCCTGGAGTTACCGGCGTCGCTCGCAGGCATTCACAATGTCTTCCACATCTCTCAGCTGAGAAAATGCCTCAAACCTTCAGCTAAAATCCGCACTGAAGACATAGAAGTTCTTCAACCGGACCTCACGTACACGGAGTATCTGATCCGGATTATCGATGAAAAGACTCGTGCCACAAGAAATCGAACCTTATAGTTCTACAAGGTCTTGTGGAGTAACCATACCGCTGACGAGGCGACATGGGAAAGCGAGGATTATCTACAAACCAATTATCCGGACTTGCTATCATTATATACCCGGTAAAGTTTTCCCCGCTTTGCATTTCTTTTGGAATCTCGGGACGAGATTCTTTTTAAGGGGGGAGGGATGTAAAATCTCCAAAAGTGGTAGCAAGAAAATTCTGCTCATATGCACTTATGAAAAATGAGGAGAATTAAAACTTTGAATTATAATGGGGTAAGTTCAAAGTGAGGGTTTAGACTTCCCAAAACTTCCAAACATGGAGATCTAAATGCACAACTTGTATCTTCATAGTCCAAATATTCAACCTTCCAATTTTCAGCTCATTTGGAGGAGTTTTAATATTTGTTTGGGATTAAAAGGAGAAGCCCTCTAATCTGAATTTCAAATTCAGTTTCAAATTCCAATTCCCTCAAATTCAAAATTTGGTTCCACAAATGTGTTCTCCACCTTTGAATGAGCAGCCATGCCAAAAGTTGGAAATTCTGGAGCTGGTTTGCTATATTTTTGAGGCAATACAAAGTGGAGAATTCAAACTCAATTTTCAAATTCAAATGATCAAACCACATCCAAATTTCACGCCTGAATTCAAACCATTTGAATTCAGCAAATTCAAACTTAACTTTGGGGTGAAGTAAAACCTTTAATGTTGAGTTGCTGTATAGAAAATATCAGGAAAATTTGATTAAACAAAGGGGGGAGGTGGGGCCCATTTGTCAGCCACCCACAGGAGCTACCGCCTCAACCGATGGCGGTCGAACAGCGGGAGCGCGCCAGCTCCCGGTTGAACCCGCACCCGAGGGAGAGCCCGCGCCACCACCTGCTGCCTCGGTGGCTCGGTTGGATCATGGCAAGGGGTGCGCCGGAGCTGTTTCACTTCTTCCCCTGCTATAAACCGCGCCTCCGCCGTTTCTTTCGCCCAGAACACCGCCGCCGTTCCTCCCGATCACGCCGCAGCTACTGAGCTCGGTTGCTCGAGCGTCCAACAGCGAATAGCTGCGCCCACCAGTGCTCTAGCCATCCAGCACCTCTCCTTCCCTGTCCTGAACGTGATTGCTCCAGATATTGGCAAAATAACCACGATTCTCTGGTGAACGTGGAAGAACCAAGGGAGGTCGCCGTGGACAGCACGCTACGGCAGGTGTCACCGCCCCTTCCCTACACAAGAAATGTGCGTTTACATGTCCTGATCGTGTAGCCGGAAGCCGTTTAGCGATTGCTAGAACCGGTGGCGAGAATTTCACCGTTTCCCCAAACGGTACACCGACGGGTAGTGCGCGGTCTAGCCAAAAATTCGTGGTGCACGATCCTTTAGACCTCGAGTAAGCTTGCACAGAGCTTGTCTACTTCCTAGCGCCTCTCCTCGACGAAGAACCAAGCAAAAACATTAAGAAACGAGGGATCCCTAGCTGTTTTCTTAGTCGCCGGTGCAAAAGCACCTCGGGTCGCCGTGGAGCCCTCGGTTGCCGGCTGTTTCACCGGCGGCCAGGACCCTTACGGGCTCCTACATCATTCACTGATGCTCTAGAGCCCGAGAATCAATCGTATGATGGAGGAATAAGGGTTCCCGACCTCGCCGGAGTTCAATACCTTGCTGCCACCGGTGCGCGATGGTTTCCGGTGAGCCGCGGCCGCCGGCGACCCTCCCACAGTGCTCAGTGGGATTAAATATGGGGGAGCGGTGAGTTTGATGAAGTTTGGACCAGAGGAACACCGTCCCGGCGAGCCTTGCCGGCGTGCGCCGCTGCGGGAGGCGCGGGCAGCGCGAGGAAGACGAAGGAGGGCCGGGTCCCAACGGTCAGCCTCCGTATACGCGCGGGGATCGGCCTGTGGCGCCGGATCCAGTGCGGCTGCGCGGGAATAACCCCGTAGACCCCGGTGTTGCCGAGATCTCACTGGTCCGATTTAAAACAGTGGGCCCAGCCCAATTATTTGAAGTTTCTATTAGAGAAATAATTCCAGGAAATTAGCTGATCCTTACAAGGCCATAACTTTGTGTAGAAAACTTCAAAAAGAGTGAAACCAATTTTGTTGGAATTCTCATGAGGAGTACTTCACATAGAAACCAATTTTAGGCTATGAAAATTCCCAGGAATTTCTGTAGAATGGTTTTCAGTAAATCCTTCAGGGATTTATTACAGGAGCAATTCTTTATGAAATATTCCCAAAATTGGGCAGCAAATCCTCTTCATAGATACTGATCGCCAATAAAAATTTGGGCTTCAGTGGAGTTCATTTGCTAGGTCAAATTACCTTCCCAAGTTCAGCCTTTATTTGGGAATTCCAATTTAAACAGAAACTATTTCAGCACTCCTG
Organism: Neostapfia colusana; assembly: GCA_030760725.1. Classification (NCBI taxonomy): domain Eukaryota; kingdom Viridiplantae; phylum Streptophyta; class Magnoliopsida; order Poales; family Poaceae; genus Neostapfia; species Neostapfia colusana. The sequence continues at coordinate 34,690,743 of JASWHV010000019.1, read as the reverse complement.
TCCAAACATCAAAAATTCATATCTCTCTGATGGTAGCTCCAAAAATGGTGAAACCAATTTTGTTAGAACCATGGAGACTTGCCCTAATCAGATCTTCCATTTCTAGCTATGTCAAAGCTCTTGAATTGGGCAAAAATTTCAGAGAAGCATTGTACTTGTAGGAATTTTAAAGACTACATTGTGCAATGACATGCGTCCAAATTTGGCTCAAATCATCCTTAGAGATTCTAGTATCCACTGTAAAATTCCCAAAGCCAATTAAGGATCCTAAATAGCAATAGCTATGAATAGTATTTCAATTCTTATAAAGCCTTAATACTTGTACATGTATTTTATTACATTTCATAATAGTGACCGAAGTTGAGGATACGCCGGAGCCTTTGGACATCCTGCCACCAGAAGCTAACTTCCCGTTTAACTCTCAACCAGGCAAGCCCCGGTTTGCACTTAAGTACCTTTTATAAAGTTTTCGTTTGTATCATTTATGTCTAGGTTGAATGTTTGCATTAGAGTTAGGGTGATTGAAACCCCACTTGCATAGCCTCTTTAAATCCTATGGAGGGTTGGGTAGTTTATAAACTCGGCGAGTAGAGAATGCCATGCTAATGTATTGGATCTCGGTAGAAGTCGAGTGGTTGGAAGCTACTCGCGAGATAGTACTTGTCACCCGGAAAGAAAAGAGGTAGATAATGGCTTGAGTTGTAAAAAAATGAGACCCAGCAGGGGGGATAGGATGCAGTGAGCAGAGGTCTCACGTGCGTAGCCCTGTTGGTGTCGGTTGAGGACCGTCCGTGTGCGGCCCTGCTGGACAAGTATCGAACAGTACCGGATGCATACTGGCATATGGGAACCAGGAAACCGATGTAATTGGTTAACCTGGGTGCCGAGGCTTACCCAACCGTAAATAGGAGTGGGTTGAGGGTAGCAAGGTGTAAATCTGCCGGTGGGCACAGTCACGCTCCACGCGGGAACCTCCTACCCGTTACGGATGGACCGGTTCGGCATTTGGGTTGCCTTTGAAAGGTTGTTGCATACAACAGAGTAGGAAGGGGTGTGGAATCACGCTTCTGAAAGTGGGTGTATGCAACGTGTTATCCGGGTGTGTCTTGATTGCAATCACCGTCCCTCGCGGTTATTTGAGTACCCGCTTGTTCACTGCGCTGTGATGTAGTAAGAAGTGAAATAAGCCAACTGAAAATGCTGTATTGATCTATTAATGTCTTGAAAACCTTGTATGCTGTAGTTATAGAGCTAATTAAGTTTATATTCCACTTTGGGCCTCACCACATCGGAGGAAAGCGTTTCTTGTTTGGTTGTGGACTTCCGATGTGAGGGTTGCCTAAGGCTCATTAAACTGTTGCTATAAAACGGAAAATAAGGATCAAGATGTAGGCGTGTCTTTATGGCAAAGTCCTTTCCCTATCTTACACATCCTTGCATGTAGAGTTCCATGCCTAGGGTTGACGGTTAAGACTTGCTGAGCCTTCGTGCTCACGGTTGCAATTTTTGAGCTGTGTGCAGGTGAGAGTTATGAGGAAGGTTCCGAGGACGAGGCGATGCCCCCGTCGGGTTACACGACCGAGCTGGAGCCCTGCACGCCGCTGTGATTCTCCGGTTCCATGCTGCTAGTGTGTAGCATCCCTGGGCTGGACGGCTGCACTTTTGCTTAGTTAGGATTTGAGAGTAGCTATGTATATAACTTCCGCTGTATAATTAAGTTTTGTAAAAAGACTTCCGCTGTTTTATATCAAATAAAAGTTTGTATGTTGTTCTTTATTCTTTTCGTGTGTGCTGTTGGGTGCCGCATCGCACAGCACCACCCTATGCGATCCTGGAGTGGGTGAACCACGGGGTGGTCCCTACATGTTCGTCTGGAAATAGCTCAGGAGGACATACGCAGCGCTTGCCATCGGCGTTCCCTGCAGGGCAGTAGGTGGTATCTGTTGGGTTGATAACATTCCCAACCGTGACGACCCGTTCATGATATACTCGGGTTCCCCGTCGTGTGGTGTTGAAACACGATTACGTACTTTGAGACATGGCTTAACTCAAGGACGGCCGTATGGCAATGATACGGGCGTTTGTATTTACTTTCAAATATAGAACTGCCTGAAATGAAACAACCATTGAGTGCACCACTATTGAGTGTCTTTCTGCAGGTACTAACCACGTACGTATCCCGTGTAGTACACGTGTGTGAGAGACCGTCTTAGTGCCACTGATAACACGTATATGCCGGTATAATCCGGGTAGGATTTTCTTTTGGAGAGGCAACGTAGTACCGACATGTTTCTTACGGTGCATCGACACCGTAGCACACTTAATAACCTCTTCCCTATGAAGAAATGATTCATGAGCTAACTTTCAACTAAAAATGGAAGCTTCAAATAAGTATTAGTTACCGAACTCTTATTTTGAGCTAAGATTCAAATGAGAGAAGGTTTAGGTTTCAAAGATTTCAAAAACAGAGTGCTCTGTTTCCGGCAGGAATTCTTGCTGGATTTTAACAGCGCATAACTCTGAGTAGCTTGATCCAATTAAGGTGTATGATACATTTCTGGGAATCTTTTCAAGTGCTCTACAACTTTCTTGTAGACCTTCAGAGCAAAATCACACGTTAATTGGGTGAGAAGTCCAGTTGAAGGCAAACTGTCCAGAACCAGGACAGCAGAAAAACCTCTATGGACCTTTCTGTTTTTAAGCCATAACTTCCTGTAGAAAAATCCTTAAGGAGCCTATGATACACCATTGGAAAGGTTATGAATATGCAACATTGTTGTAGTTCAGAGTTTGTGCAGATTCTTATTGTATTTTTATATACAACTGTGGTAAAAGTAGCCACATACAAAGGTCATGCTGGCAAATTTTATCCAGGAATTCTGTCATCTTTGAGAAATCATAACTTTTGATCCAGAGATGATCTGAAGGCGTATAAATACTCGTTGAAAAGATACTGAAGTTAAATCTAACTTTTGTATTCAACTTGAGTTATGAAAATGCTGTTCAACGGATCAAGAATCTGGATGATGGCAGAAGGGTCCGTTCTGTACAGCAAAGAGAACGGGTTAGGCCTATCCCACGAAAGTGATTAAATTCGAGGATAGTCTGGTGGGACGTGAACATCCAATATGTTTCCGATGAGTTACCGGGAAATGCCGGGTAACGGGACATCAAGTTCAAGATTGAACTGACGCCGGAAACAACACCGATTTCACGAAGGCTGTATAAGATGGCACCCAATGAACTAACGGAGTGAAGGAGCAACTAAGTGGACTGATGAGCAAAGGTTTTATATGACCGAGCTCATCACCTTGCAGTTGCTCTGCGCTGTTCGTTAAGAAGAACGATGAGACACTAAGATTAAGTATTGATTGTCGTTCACTCAATGTCATCACTATAAAGGACAATGAGTGTACTCTATGGTTTAAAGACCATATAGTGATACCTCGTAATATGAAGCTCTAGACTGCCGGAAATGTCGCACACCACTAAAGTGGTGTGAGTACGGCAGGAGGGTACTGACCGGGGTTGGTTAGTCAACAAAGCTAATGACTGAGTTCGAACGATAGAAGCGAACTTGGAGGCTGTTCAATCCCGAAGGAAAAGTCATGATGGTCAAAGGCATAGACCGTTGCATTTCGACGGCTATCACGGAGATATGTGGGATCGTGACTTACCGGCTAGAACTACCGGCAAGCTTTGCTGGTATTCACGACATACTTCATGTGTCGCAGCTACGGAAGTGCCTTAACGCTACCATCATGATCCGCACAGAAGGAATTGACTAGTGAAAGCCGGATCGTGTCTACACCGCGCGACCGGTTCAAACTATTGATAAAAAGATTCAGAACTTTTATCATCATGCAGATTGAAATTACCTCTCCCGTCTCGTTTTTCTTTGGAATCTCGGGATGAGATTCTTTTTAAGGGGGGAGGAATGTAAAAGTCACAAAAATGTGAATGCAAAGAAACGGGTGATTGAACATCATCGTGTTTCTGGTTCTTGAAAAATGGGACTTACAAAAACATTCTTACATGGGACGGTATACATGAGGTGCAACCACATGGGTTCAAGCATGCCTTTGGATGTGTTGGACCAAGGTGAAGTTGAGCTCATGTGTAATCATGCATGTGGATGAGAAAGAATGAAGACAAGGTCTTTAGTCTCGAAGGATCAGCTCAAATTGCCGCCAAACTTTTGTATACACATGGAGCCTCATACATTTGAATTGAGGAGAATGTGGGGGCAACTTTGTGATTTGAGGGTGAGCTAAAAAGGATTGGGTTCATGCTGAATTCAAACATGTTAAGGCAAGGGAAATGACTTGAGTTATGTCACATGAAATGATAAACTCAAACCTGGACATGTGGGGAGAGCTAAAATGTTCTTTAGCTCATACTGAACACATGTTAACCTAGGGAAGGATTTCACTCCCAAAAACCTAACACATAGGCACATTCTCTATGAGTAGAGGGGAGGGAAGTTTAAACCCCAGTTTTGAACCCTTGCAAAGCATTCATGTTCAGATGGTCCAAAAGCATATATACGAGATGACCATTGCAGTCCTCAGGTATTGAAGAGCTTAAGTTCCAAAATGGGAGGGATTTTAAGCTCATATACCATTTGTCCAAAGCATTGTTTGAGATCACCTTCAAATTCAAATTTGAAGGGCATGGTCAAAACTGAACTTGTGAGGTTCAGCTTGGGGCCAAGATTGATCAAGCTGGGGCTAGGAGCAAACCAATGTGTTTCACCAAAATTCAGATGGGTCATCACCAAAGAGGACTGAAATTTCAGTTTGAATTAAATGGTTTACTTCAAGGAAATGAAGGCCATTTTTTAAAAGGGGAAATTCAAACTGTTGTCTAAAAATTTGTATTTTCAATGGCCAACTCAAAGATCAGAGGACATATTTGAATTCCTCAGGTCCAAATTATGAGGGAGCCAAGTTTTGAGCAAATTTGGAGGGGCTTTGATATGAATATCAAAGGCACTTGTAAATCCCATCCAAATTTGAATTTAAGTTTGAAACTGTGGCACAAATTGTCAAATGGCAAATTGGCTTTTGAATTTGGGTCCCTCATAGCTGAATTTACAATGTGTCAAAAATTTGAAGATCTTTTGAGAGGAGAGGGGTGGACCCCACATGTCATTAGAGAGGGGAGACTTACAACTGAAGTAATTGAACTGTTGTTTCTCTGTTTCCACTGAAGCAACCAATGCAGCGCGGTTCAGACGCGAGCTCGGCTCAAGCAGTCGCAGGGCGCCACCGGGACTCGAAGCAGCGGCCACCGCCCTGTTTTCTCCTCGCACTGTCGACCAGTTCCGATATTCCTTCGCACTCGGTGCGCTCCACTCGACCACAGCCGAGCAAAGCGTGGCCTGTTTTACCCTCTCTCATAAACCGCACGAAGCAGCCGGAACTCATCCGAGCGCCACCTCCTCTCGCAAACTCATCGCGCTGGAGGCCGGCTGGCGCCCTTATCCGCGGGCAAGTCGATCCCTTCGTGTACAAAGCAGGCCGAGGCTCTGCCCCCCCTTCCTCGCACACGAGCAGGACAGAGCCGCTCACGGCCGCTCCGTCGATGATCGTCGGGAGGCAGCCAAAACCGTGCCACAGAGCTCCCCAAGCTGCAGAAAGGCACAGATGGGTCCGCTGCTCCCTCCTCAGCACTAGACCGTGGGATTTTCGGCTACCCCGACCAAGAACGGCTTGTGCGTGCAGTGACCCGAAAGCGGACCACAAAGGGACTCACGTGGACAGCGCCACCAAGGGGCTTTCACGGCCGAGCTGGGACACCCAGAGAAGCGCCAGAGTTCCCTGCTGCTCCTCGCCAAGCCTCCACTCGAGCCATGATCTCCTGAGCAAGAATTTGGTGATTTGCTCTCGGCACGTGCGAAGAGACCCCGGATAAGAAATCCTCAAAATTCGATCGTAATTGTTGTTTTTAGGCCACCAAATCGTGCACATGTGCACTAGACTGGCTAGCGGTTAAGTTCCCTTCACAACCCTGGCTAGAAATTGACCGAGGGTGAGCTATTTCTCGCGTCCCCGAGCTCGGACGTTGCCACGCCATTCGGGCGCACGGTGACAACTGGATTGCCACCGTTTCCGAGCCACGTTAAGGCCATGCCGAGCTAGCCCATCCTCTACTGGTACTTTTGGGCGGTTCGGTTGAGCTGTTGGCGGGCTACAAGGGCCGGACGACGCCGCCGATCGTCACCGAAGGCCGCGGCTCGTCGCCGAGGATAGTCCGGCCACCGGCAGCCCGAGCCAAACCCGTAGGCATGTTCCCCGATTTCCCAAACAAACAGGCGGCGAGTCTCCGGCCGAGAGGTGGCCGGGAAGTCGGGTCCGGCGAACTCCAGTGGTGCGCCGGCGAGGGGGAGGCGCGGGCGCGGGAAACCGGCCGAGGAAGAAGAAGACCACCATCGGGCCCACGTGTCAGCAGCTGAAGATTTAAAATCTGGATCGGTTGTGGCGTGTGATCCAGTGTGGCTTTGCGCGGGCAAACCCTGTAGCCTTGTGTCCTTGAATTCTATTGGCTGCCCTTTTAACCAGTGGGTCCAGTTAGATTGTCTGTAGGAAATTAATTCCAGATTTCAAACAAAGTTTGGAAATTCATAACATGTGCTAGGAAACTCCAAATTGGGTGATTCAAATTCGGTTAGATTCATCTTGACAAGATCTATCCAAATATGCAACCCAATTTGCATGAAAACCAATAAAAATTCTGGAAAATTCTTTAAAGCTTTTAAGCAAAAGAATTTGTGAGGGAGTTTGGCTCGTCCAAAAATCCTCAAGTTTTGCAAGAATAGTCTTTAGGGTGTTAGTGAACCCCTGTAAAAGTTTCAGCTCATTTGGAGTTGATTTAGTTAGGGTAATTCTGATTTCAAGTTTCTGTATTCAACTGAATACAGAAACATTTTCAGAGAATTTCCAAAACTTGGAAATTCAGTTCGGGGCAGATCTTAGCTCAAAAAATGCTAGGGAAATTCATGCAAACTCTATGAGCTATAATTGAAATTGTAGTTCAATAAGTTTGGCATGAACATGGGTGTGATCTCAGAATTAATTCTTCTTTGCTTAATTGCTTAGAAAATTATTCTGAACAAACCACTAAATGAAAAGTGCTAATTTTTGGTCCAGAGGGTTTTCTTGTGACAAGGAACTCACATGAAAATTCTCCGCTCCATTGGAGCTTTGGATCACCCCTGTTCTGTTTAAACCACTTAAGATGATCAATATAGAAGGGGGGGAACCCCTTAGCATTAATCATGTGCTTAGATCCAAACCCAAACCACTAGCACCACTGTCATTTTAAATTCTTAAACAGAGTTCTAGTTTTTGAAAAATTGTTATTAGAACTTGTAGCAAAGTCTTTACAATTAAACAATTGTGCATATGCATTACGTGTAGCATCTACGTGAAGGACATCAAGTCATTGGAGTGGAGATCAAAGGAAGCAGGGAAGAGATAAAGCCAAGTGATCTTTACTAACTGGATTATATATATATATTAGCCCTGTAAAACAAAGGCAAGCCCCGGTTTGCATCAAATTTACAAGTTTTTATTTGTATGCACTTCATACGTCTAGCATTTTATTTATTGTATTACGTCTACATGGTATGAAACTCCAAATGCATGACCAGAAAACCCTGGAGTCGAATGTAGGATATGTTATCAATTAATTATAACTGCTGATCTCAACAAAAGTGGATTAAAAGAAGCAAAACTCGAGTGGGCAGTTTCCTACTCGTGAACCGGGTTTAAGGGGGATCAATCGGAAGAGTTGGGAATTGATCCCCATAGTTGGGAATGGAGACCGGGCAGTGGATGGAAGGTCAAGGACGTGGTCCTGTGAGCCAGGTCTATTTCTGAGTCGATTAAGGCCCGTTCTCATGTGCGGCCCCGCTGGACAAGTTTGAGATGTGTACCGGGTGCATACTGGCTATATGGGACCCAGGAAACCGATGTAACATGTTAACCTGGGTGTCGAGGCATACCTCACCGTTTGATGCTGATGCTGAAAGGATATAGAAGTCGGCTCTACGAGGGTTTTCCGTAGGGAGACTTAATCCCAGTCGGTGGGACCGGTTTGACATTTGGGTGTCGTGTGAAAGGTTGCCACGTACGGCGTCAGTGACGGTTGCTGTGTGCAACGTTGAGTACGGGCGTACGTGTCATGTCAGCCGGGTGTTTTATATTGCAATCACCGTCGCTCGCGGTAGTGACCATACTTGTACACTGAGTCGTGACGTAGTAATAAACTGGGATACGTTTCATATGCTTCGTGAGTAATCCTCATAATGGAGATGAGGAACAAGCAACACTTCCCTAAATATAATTTTCACCTTGGGCTAGTAGCGTCGAGGCGAAGCGTTTCTTGTTTGATTGTGGAGTCTCGACGTTAATAGCGTAACGTCTGTATGAGTCTAGAATAGCTCACTAAAGTTACTTTCACCTCGGGCAAGTGACATCGAGATAAAGCGTTTCTTGTTTGATTGTGGAGTCTCGATGTGAATTGCGCGAGGGCTATAAAAGTTGCTTAAAACTGGAAGTAAGGACTCTCCTTTAGCTTAAGTCTATACTTTGTGCAAAATACTATATTTCAGCCCTATATTCTTAGCATGTAGAGTTTCATGGCTAGGGTGACGGGTCAGTCTTGCTGAGCTTCGTGGTCACAGATACTGCATAAGTTGTTTTACAGGTAATAACTGTACGCTGAGATGTACGGGTGCCTGATGAGACTCGGAGCTCTCCGATTGGTGAACTCATGGCAACCCTGCGGCTGCTAGTGTGATAGTGTTGCTAGTGAGGAGGGTCCGCGGGCTGGACACCTTCTCTGTTGCTTAGCATAGGTATGAAACGTGAGTTGTAATATTTTCCGCTGTAGATTATTTTGAGAAGTATTTGTGAAATCAACACTTTGTAAGCTTCCATTTGTTTTATGTAATATGATGCTTTATTATGTGTGCTGTTGGGTGCCGCATCGCACGGCACCACCCAATGCGATTCCCGGGCGAGGTGCCCCGTCCCCGTGAGTGATCGGGACGGCGGGCCCTCACAAAACATAAGCTCACCGTGCGACCGAAGTGGTTCTTCCCCGCCGTGAGGAAAAACACGGAGAACCCTTCAGACTCTGCCTACACTCTTGTGAACCCTAAACCAATATGGCAGTGGAATTTCCCGTTTCTTTCACCTCGGTTCCAAGAAACTGCCGGTGACAAACTTCAAATTCCGGTCAACCTAGGCTACGACCTAGCTCCAAACTGGGAGGACAACAAGAAGGGTCGACAATGCACCTAGAACACCTGTCGGAAGAGTGTGAATGAGTCTGAGGTGGCAGGTCGATGGTGCGGCGTCGTGGCGGCATGTTTGAACGTAGAACGGTGAACTTATGCTCAGTTCTCAGGATCAGCTCGAAGGAACGGTATGGGCTGTCGTCAGAGAGGAACTAGAGAGCCTTGCGCACCTTCCTATGACCTCAACCGGGCGTGACAATGCCGGAGTTGCATGGTGACGGGCGGGCGACGCGGAGCAACCGAGCGGCGGTCGAGGTTACGCGAGCTGAGCAGGGGATCGGATGTGTGAGTGAGGCGACGTTCACGTGGGCATCCGGGCGGTGAAATAGCCCTCTCGGCGTGCTGATCTCCCGAGCAGGAGGTGGCACGGTGGAATTCAGCGGGAGTCGGTCGCAGCCGGCGCTGGCGTTCGCACGCTGTTCGACCAAAGGAAACAAAGGCGGTTGCTTTGTTGGTAGACTGACCACTGGGTCCCACTTCCCCCTTTGTCTGGTCAAATTTTCTCTGATATTTTCCATCCAGCAACTCAAAATTAAAAGCCTTACTTCACCCTAAAGTTAAGGTTTGAATTTGCTGAATTCAAATGGTTTGAATTCTGGTGTAAAATTTGAATTGTGTTTGACCCTTTGAATTTGAAATGGAGTTTGAATTCTCTATTTGGGTTTGTCCCAACCACATAACAAACCAGCCCCAAAATTTCCAATTTTGGCATGGCTGCTCATTCAAAGGTGGAGAACACATTTGTGAAACCCAATTTTCAAATTGAGGGAATTGGAATTTGAAACTGAATTTGAAATTCAGATTAGAGGGCTTTTCCTTTTAATCCCAAACAAATATGAAAACTCCTTCAAAAGAGCTGAAATTTGGAAGGGTGAATATTTGGAATATGAAGATCTAAGCTGTGCATTTAGATATCCATGTTTGGAAGTTTTGGGAAGTCTAAACCCTCACTTTGAACTTACACCATTATAATTCAAAGTTTTAATTCCCCTCATTTTTCCTAAGTGTACATGAGCTGAATTTTCTTGCTACCACTTTTGGGGATTTTACATTCCTCCCCCCTTAAAAAGAATCTCGTCCCGAGATTCCTAAAGAAATGCAAAGCGGGGAAAACTTTAGCGGGTATATGATGATAGCAAGTCCGGATAATATGTTTGTAAATAGTCCTCGCTTTGCCATGTCGCCTCATCAGCGGTATGGTTGCTCCACAAGACCTTGTAGAACCATAAGGTCCGATTTCTTGTGGCGCGAGTCTTTTCATCGATAATCCGGATCGGATAGTCCGTGTACGTGAGGTCCGGTTGAAGAACTTCAATGTTTTCTGTGAGGATTTCAGCGGAGGGTTTGAGGCACTTCCTCAGCTGAGAGATGTGGATGACGTTGTGAATGCCTGCGAGCGACGCTGGTAAATCCAAGCGATAGACCACGGGTCCGCATCTCTCAATGACGGCAAATGGACCAATGAACCACGGCGCAAGTTTACCCTTCACTCCGAAATGGTGAACTCCCTTCATCGGAGACACACGGACATAAACATGGTCCCCGATGTCGAAGTGGAGAGGGCGGCGTCTTTTATCCGCATAGCTCCTATGACGAGATTGAGCAGCCTTAAGATTGGCTTGTATCACTCGCACTCGTTCTTCAGCCTCATTCACATGTTCAATGCCGTAGATAACTCGCTCGCCGGACTCGCACCAGTTGAGAGGTGTGCGACATTTCCGGCCGTAGAGAGCTCCATACGGCGCCATCTTAATGTTAGCTTGATAGCCATTGTTGTAAGAAAACTCCGGCAACGGCAAATGATCATCCCAATTTTTGCCATGGTGGATGGCACAAGCGTGTAGCATGTCTTCAAGCACTTGATTCACCCGTTCAGTTTGACCATCTGTCTGCGGGTGATACGCGGAGCTTTGGATCAGTTTGGTCCCCATCGATGCGTGCAGCCGTTCCCAAAACCGAGAGATGAACAGTGCACCACGATCTGAAATGATGGAGCGGGGAACACCGTGTAAACACAAGATATTTTCCATGTACAGCTCCGCATATTGCTTGGCCACGTACTTTGTATGTACGGGGATAAAATGAGCCGACTTGGTTAGTCGATTGACTATTACCCAAATCGAGTCATGCTTGTGAGATGTGAGAGGTAAACGAACAATGAAGTCCATGCTGATATCCTCCCTCTTCCACGCCAGAATGTTCAATGGTTTCAGCTGTCCGGCTTTACGCATATGGTAGGCTTTTACACGCCGACACGTATCACCTTCGGATACGTACTTTGCGATTTCTCTTTTCATCCTTGTCCACCAAAATCTGGTTTTCAGATCCTGGTACATCTTATTGCTGCCTGGATGAATAGAATACTTGGATAAATGAGGTTCATCCAAGATTTTCTTCCGAAGCTTCATGTCACGGGGTACCACTATACGATCTTTAAACCATAGAGTGTCGTGTTCATCTCTCCGGAAGCATTTCATTTCGCCATTCTTCATCCTTCTCCGAATGTGCGATATTCCCACTTCTTTCTTCTGCGCTTCCATAATCTCCTCTCGTATTGTAGGGACGAGAGCAAGATTATACAATGCCCCATGTGGAACCAAGTACAGACTCGGCTCCTCCTCTTCCAGTGGGGTGATGGACAGACTGTTGACATGGGATTTGCGGCTTAAGGCATCGACAACCACATTTGCTTTTCCGGGATGGTAGTGAATCTCGATCTCATAATCTTTGACCAGTTCTAGCCGTCTCCGGTTCCGCATATTCAACTCCTTTTGAGTGAATATATACTTCAGACTCTTGTGGTCGGTGTAGAGGTGCACTAAATTCCCAAGTAAATAGTGCCTCCACATCTTCAAGGCTAACACCACAGCAGCAAGCTCAAGATCATGAGTCGGATAGTGCTGCTCGTGGTTACAGAGTTGACGGGAGCCATAGGCGACCACTCTGCCTCCTTGCATCAATACACTGCCAAGCCCGATGCCTGACGCATCACAATATACGTCAAAGGGCTTGGTTGTATCCGGTTGAGCTAGCACCGGGGCTGTTGTAAGATGCTTCACTAATGCTTGGAAAGCTTCTTCACAAGCTGAGCTCCAAACATATTTGATCCCCTTCTTCAACAATTCAGTCATCGGCTTAGCAAGCTTGGAGAAGTTTCGTATGAATCTCTGGTAATATCCTGCTAACCCGGGGAAACTTCTGACTTCATGGACTGATGTGGGGGATTTCCAATTCAGCACTTGTTCGGTTTTGCTTGGATCAACTGCAATACCTTCTGCATAAATAATGTGACCAAGGAATGGCACTTGGCTGATCCAAAACTCGCACTAGCTGAACTTGGCATAAAGCTTATGGTCTCTTAATCGTTGAAGTACGATATGCATGTGTTTGGCGTGTTCTTCTTCAGCCTTGGAGTAAACCAAGATGTCATCTATGAACATCACCACAAACTTGTCCAACTCCGGCATGAACACTGACTTCACGAGATACATGAAGTGTGCCGGGGCGTTGGTGAAACCAAAGGACATGACAAGGTACTCATATAACCCATATCTCGTCGAGAAGGCCGTCTTTGGAGTATCTTCCGCCCGGATCTTGATTTGATGATATCCGGAGCGAAGATCCATCTTTGAAAATACACTTGCACCCACAAGTTGATCGAATAATATATCGATGTGCGGCAGTGGATATTTATTCTTGATGGTGACGGCGTTGAGAGGTCGGTAGTCCACACACAACCTCAAGGTTTCATCCTCCTTCTTCACAAACAGCGCCGAGCATCCCCATGGTGAGGAACTCGGTCGAATGAAACCCTTCTTCATTAAGTCATTGAGCTACTCCTTCAGTTCAGCTAGCTCATTCGGAGCCATCTTGTATGGTCTCCGTGAGATCGGCGTCGTTCCAGGTACAAGTTCAATCTTGAACTAGACATTTCTTTCGGGTGGCATGCCCATAAGATCATCTGGAAAGACATCCGGGTATTCACGGACCACACGAATATCCTCAAGTTTTGTGGCTTCCGTGTTATATGTAACTGGAGCTTCTTGAACCGATCGGTCAAGAATAAGAACATGTGCTCCGTGAAGTGGAGAGTTTAAACGAACCACACGTGGAATGATGTCAAGAATAGCACCATGGCGATGTAGCCATGACATTCCTAAAATGACATCAAGTTTTTGACTCTCTAACATGATCAGAGAAGTCGGATATAGATTCCCACCCAACTGTAATGGTGCTGTATAGACCATTCTATCAGCTGTTATTTTCCCACCCGGAGAACATATCAAATATGAATTATTTGTGGGAATGATAGGCAGTTGATATTTAATAACATAAGACTGACTTATGAAATTATGGGTGGCACCGGGTCAAAAAGTATGACTACGGGATGATCAAGATAGGGGAATGTACCCGCGAGGAAGGGTTCGCATTCCGGCACGTCTTCGATGGCTAAGTGGTGGACGTTGCCGGGTTTTGGTGCTGGTTTCTTGGGCTGGTTGCAGGGCTGATTAGCACCCTGATACGGTGCTGCACCCCTGCCCTGTCGCGGCTTGGGGCAGTCCCTCAAAATGTGCCCGACACGGCCACACGTGTAGCACGTGTAAGGTGTCGGGGTCCTGCCGACTTGAGGACGGAATCCAGGTGCACGCTGTTGATACTGAGGCGCACGCGGTACCATCCTTTGCTGCTGCTGTTGCTGTGGTGGATACGTCAGTCGAGAGCCTGGCGCATTATATTGCCGACAGTGAAACTGAGGCGGTCGCGCCGGTGGCTGCCATCTCTGACCGGATGGTGAGCGATACACCACGCGGTATTTTTGTGGTGTTCCACCACTACTGCTCGACAGCGCGCTGCAATTTCTCTTGTCAGAACCGCGCTCGCGCTGAGCATTCTCCTGTAGAATCGAGGCATTAACTAGGTCATTGAATGTGCCGCGATTGCTCTGGGCGAGATGGACCTTCATCTTGGAATTCAGGCCCGAGAAGAACGCATTGCGCTTGTTGTCTTCCGTCCCCACAAATCCTGGCACATACTGCACCAGCCGGTTGAATAACCTGGAGTATTCATGAGCACTCCTCTCACCCTGTCGTAGCGCCAGGAACTCCTGGAGCTTCATTTCCATCACACCGGGAGGTATGTGATAGGCATGGCCAGCCGGCATGGCCAGCCGGTAAGGAGGCGGTGTAGTTCGCCCACCAGGTACCGGCTTCTCCTTGAAGCTGTTGCGCTGCATACAGCGCCTTCTGATGTTCGGTGCATCGTAGCAGCCCGAACTTCGCCTCTAGAGTGCGGATAAAGCTGTCCGCCTCCAAAGGTTCTTCGGCCTCCGTGAAGACCGGTGGATGGGTCGCCATGAATTCTGAATATGAACTTTGTTGGGGCTGGCGTTGCCCATTGTCTTGGTGTCCTCCCTGATGGGACGTATTTTGCTGGACTATCATCCGCAGCAACTCGGTTTGCTCGTCGGGCGAGCCGAGCACCGCGGCGAGAACCTCCGCCAGGTTTCTTGGAAGTTCTGGCGGTGGAGGAGGTGGTTGCTGCTGCGTCGTGGTCTTCTCCGGAGGTGGAGACTCATCACCACGAACTTGACTCGGACCTCCCTCCTCTTGCATTGAACGTGTCCGCACCATTCTGCATTCATATCATTCAAATGATCAGCACATGTTGGTTTACGGCATCCAGTTTATACAATAGTAGTGTGAGAATGGAATAAACAGTATGCATAACAGTCACACATATGGATAAAGTATAAACTTTATGCAACATACACATCCCTGGACCGTGTCCCATGATCGAGTTCCAAAGTATTGAACTTTAGGGGTTCAAAAGTTCATTTTGACCATCGGGGTCACCACGGGGTGTTAAGTGTGTTAGCATGCGTAATTCCTCGCTATTGTACTAGACCCAAGCATGCACTCGCTCGAAATGATGTGTTGAACGCATAAACTTTTCGACTCCAACTCGCTGTTTTACAACAGCCACTGGATGTCGAGTTGTGAAACTAAGTGTTTTGGTTGAAATACTTTAACAGGGTGCTCACTGTCCAGCTTCTGGTCCAGCTGACCAGTCTGGATAATCCAACAGTTTTTGCCCTGTTCGAGTTCAGCCCCAACTTCTGCTGAAAACAGAGAAGATTGTTCCTATGTTTTTGAGACTGAATCTACACCCCCAATTGAGTCTTAGTTCAATATAGGAGGTTATTAACCCCTAAATGAAATCCTAAACTTCATTTTGACTCTTTTCTTTGAATATAAACTTTTATACAGTCGGTACTACGTTTCCTCACCAAAGAAAAATCCTAAACCGGTATTCCGGCTTATACGTGTCAAAGGTGGAACTAAAGACGTCACTCACAAACAGTTTCTACACGTCATGCGCTAACGTGGTTAATGTACCTGCAGAAGAACACATAATAATTGTGCACACAAGGGTTTTTGACATTTCAGGCAGTTCCAAATCATAATAAAAACATACGGTCCGTATCATTGCCATACGGATCATCCTTTAGTCAAGCCACGTCTCAAGGTACATGGTCGTGTTTTCATACCACACGACGGGGAACCCGAGTAGAGCACGAACGGATCGTCACGGTTGGGAATTTTATCAACCCAACGGATACCACCTACTGCCTCATGACTGTTGAAGCACGCTGATGGCGAACACTGCGTATGCGGCACCCAACAGCACACATGAAAAGATTAGAGAACAACATACAAACTTTTATTTGATATAAAGCAGCAGAAGTCTTTTTACAAAACCTATTCATACAGCAGAAGTAATGTGAGACCTATGTGTGCTGAATACATTGGCAATTAGGATAAAAGTTAGCATTAACATTCAAAGTTTTGAATATTGCAAAAACATTCTTCTGTGGCAAGGTCCGACAAGTTCTTTGTTAGGTCCGCCAAGTGTTGGCAAGGTCCGACGCAAGGTCCGGAGAGCTCCTGCAAGGTCCGGAGAGCTTCTGTGAGGTCCGGAGCTTGTTTTTAGGGAGCTCCCGTGAAGTTCAACTCGTAGAACTGCAGCGTCTTGTTTTTGCTTTTAACTCGCAATGTTTCAAACTTGCTTTATGGGAAGGTTTGCTTGGTATTAATTTGCTAAGTTTTTGGTGTGTTTTGGTGGTTATGGCTGTTATCATTTGATATGGTTTGCAACATGCTTACGTGACGTGCTCATGTAAGGTGTTGTGGTTTTCGAACTAACGTGAGTCAAGGCGAGGACTTGTGCTCGGAAGAATTGGTTGTTTATTCATGTGCAGGTGTTGCTTGAGTTCAAGACATGGCTGGTGACGGGATCCTTGGACTAGTCTCAGGGAGGAGATGAGGTTTCAACAACCAAGTTCGGGAGGAGCTGTTGTTGAGTTGATCGGGAGGTCGCGCAGCATGTTTGGATCAAGTGCAGTGCTTATGAAGGTTGCATGTACGTCGTTGGAAGGTGTTTGCACGTGTGCAAGGAGTGCATGGACGTGGCAACATTGTTCCAAGGCGTGATGAAGAGAAGTGGACGTAAAGAATTGGTCAGGAAGGTCCAACCGGCTGGATTGCGTACTCAGGCTGAGGCTGAGTCAGATATGGCTCAAATATGGAAGATTTGAGTTGGTTATGATAGGATTTCGTGCTAGGCACGAAGTTGAGTTGTTTTAGTAATGTTTAGGACGTTCCTAAGGTGTTTGGAAGTCTCACGATTGCTTCTATCTGTGAATAGGAGAGTCCTGAGCAGTTATGGTAAGTTAGGATACGAGTCCAATTAGGAGTAGGAGTCCTAGATTGGATTGTTTAGCCTGAGGGCTGGCTATAAAAGCAAGGGAGGCCAGAGCTCTCGTGGGTAGAGAACTTTGGGCTGTTTCTCTTGTGTTTCTATTGAATAAAGTTCATAGTTTCGAGGAGCTTTTTTGCCTTGTTCGTCCAACTTGTTTTTCGTCATGTCTTTCTCGCCGAGTTTCTGGACAGACCGAAGTTGCTTCGGTGTTTCGTTCATAACTCGAGTTTTACAGATCCGATTGACGTGATTCTTATTGGGATGTCTTCACAACTCAATTATATATCATCTTTGAAATTTTCACGAGCTTCGGATCTGTAGGTTTTGAGATACACGAGTTTCTTTGCAGCGTTGCAGATCTATTTTATATCGGGTAGAACAGATTGATCTTCGTTTAATGTTTTGATCGTATCTCAAGTTTTACTTCGTGTTTTCAAGTGATTCTTGTTGCATTAGATCCGTGACTTTATTCTCTACCTCTCTACTTATCTGTCACGGTTGAACACGTTTGAAAACACTTGAACACACGGTTTCTTTAACCGATTGATTTTTGCTGAGGGGTTTTTGTTGTTTCCGCTGTGAAAAGTTTTAATCTACCATTCACCCCCCTCTGGTAGATTTTCACGTGCTCTTCGATCCTACAATTGGTATCAGAGCCAAGGTGCTCTAATCTTTGTGATTTGCACGTGTTTTTACTAACCATCATGGAGAAGTACTCCGCAAAACCTTGTGTGTTCAATGGCATCGATTTTCAGGTTTGGAAGGCGCAGATGGAGGCCTACATACAGGCGCAAGGCTTCGCCATATGGGAAAAGGTCTACCGGAACTTTGATATACCACCCAACGATAAAGTTACGGCTGTGAACATGAGAGATGTTGACAACAACAACAAGGCTCGCAACTTGATCATCCAAGGATTGACTCAAAGTGACTTCGACCATGTTGCACACCTCCGATCTGCATATGATGTTTGGAAAGCTCTTTGTGACTACCATGAAGGATCCAATACGATCAAGGAGGTAAGGCAAGATATGTTCAAGAAAGAATACATGCGTTTTGAGATGCAACCCGGTGAGTCAATTGACGACCTTTTTGCTCGCTTTAATAAAATTCTCAGCAACTTGCGTAGTGTCAATGTTAACTTTTCAGATGCTGAAAATGCTAGACAATTGTTAGGAGCATTAGATATGTCAATTTGGGAGATGAAAGTTACATCTATTCGTGAATCTACTGTCATGAGTTCTCTTACTTTAGACGTGCTTTATTCTAAATTGAAAACTCATGAAATTGACATCATCTCACGTAAAAACCCCAACAAGTCTATTGCATTTGTTTCGCAACGTGACATGTCTAGTTCTAGTCAATCATCATCTAGTGGTGCACTCTCTTTGCTGTCCTCTCTAACCCCTTGAACAGATTGAAGAGTTTCTAGAGGAGGAGCTTGCACTCATCTCTACTCGGTACTCAAAAGTATTGCAAAATGTGAGAACTAGAAGGAGAGGAAGCTCCGGACCTCAACGATGTTTTGAATGTGGTAAGACAGGACATTTTCGTACGGAGTGCACTAACCTTTCAGGTCCAACTTCACGTGAAGAAAAGCAAACAAGGCCGAAGAAATCGTTTGCAAAGAATAAGAAGAAGAAAGGTTTATCAATGCGCAACATAGTGCATAGTATGATCTCTGCACTTCAAGATTTCGGCTCAAGTGATGTGGACACCGGTAGTGATGAAGATGAAGAAGCTATGGCAAATATGTGCTGTATGGCGAGCAAGTCAAGTTCAAGCTCTGAGGAGGCAGAACACAACAGCGACGATGAAGAGGTATGTCCCACTTGCGAAGAAATGTGTGATGCTATTTCTCGTGCCACTGTTATATTAAAGAAAAAGGTTAAAAAACTTAGGAACAATGCTGTTAAAATTGAATCACTAGAATCTGAAATTAATCGTTTAAAAACTTTGATTCCTAGTGATGATTCTTGTTCCTCATGTGATTTGATTTATGAACAATTACCCTCTTTAAGAAGTGCACACGCATCTACACTTGATAAACTTGAACTTGAAATTGAAAAGAACAAAGAGCTTGCTGCACTTAAGGATAAAAATTTGAAAGATGCTTGTTGTTCTACAATTGATTTGCATTGTTCTTCATGTGATGATCTGAATAAGAAACTAAATGATGCTATGAATGAGATTTCTATTTTGAACAATGCTTTACGTGTGCATGAAGTTAAATATTGTTCAAATTGCAAACTAAAAGGAAAAACTTCATGTGAAAACTGCTTTGATCTGTCCAATAAACTTGATGACATGCATAGGACACTAGATCGGTTTTCTAATGCAAATAAGAACCTAAACTTGCTGCTGAATTTTCAAGTCTTGTAATGATAAAACTGGTTTAGGTTTTAATTCTCATGCTCATGCTAAGGCACACCCACCTAAAGTTGTAAAGTGATTAGGAAGCGGTTTGATTCAAACAGCTCCTAGACAAAAAGAGGTGATTTTCAAATCTGCAGGAGTACTGTCCCATTCGGGTTCTAATAAACGTGTTGCTTGCTCATCTAGACATGATAATAAGGTTATTTTTCATTGTACCTACTGTGGTAGAGATGGTCATGTTATGGATTTTTGTTATAGACTAGCTAAACACGATAAGAAACAAAGAATACTTGCTAGATCACATAACAACCAAGCAAAATCTGCTAGAACGAATGTTCGGAGCTTGCAACCTGCTGTAATGAGTCGAAAACTTGCTCCCAGACCTACTGTTTTTTGTGCTACATATAACACATCTTCTATGTCAGTAGTTGGGAACAAAATTTTTCGATGTTTGGCTCATAAACCCGCTGTACCTTCTCAGCTTTCGTGTGTTATTCCTGCTGGACGTCGTGTGACTCAGTACTGGATTCCTAAAAGTCTTTTAACTAACCCCCGTATTGAGTCATCGACGTATTGTGCTGCTGTGTAGGTTTCACATTTGAGGAAGGAGAACATTTGGATTGTGGATTCAGGTTGCTCACACCACATGACCGGTAACAAAGAATGGTTCTCCTCTCTCTCTTTTGTGTCACGTGTAGAAAATGTTACTTTCGCCGATAACTGTTCTACTCCCATAATTGCTAAAGGTTCGGTTAGAGTAAACAATCTCTACACTTTGAAAGATGTGGCACTTGTTAAAAATTTGAAATACAACTTGCTTTCGGTTTCACAATTGCTAGATGAAAATCTAGAGGTTAGCTTTGCTAAAAATTGCTGCAAGGTTGTAGATTCAAAAGGTGAGCTTTTGTTTAACATGTCTAGGTTGGAAGAGTTTTTAAAGCTGATTTTTATTTGTCAACTTCTAAGCATCGGTGTCTAGTTGCTAATGATACAAAGGATCTATATTTTTGGCATCGTAGACTTGGTCACATAGGCTTTGATCATCTCACTTGTGTTAGTGCTCTCGATCGCATACGTGGGCTGCCGAAGCTTAAAAAGGACAATGATATTGTGTGCTCTTCTTGTAGACATTCTAAGTTTGTTGCAGGTTCATATGCTCCTCTCACAATGACCATGACAGCTGAACCGGGACAACTTTTACATCTTGACACAGTAGGTCCGACACGTGTTCAATCCTTCGGAGGTAAATGGTATGTGCTTGTGATTGTTGATGATTATTCCAGATATTCATGGGTTTATTTTATGGCATCTAAGAATGAAGCTTTTAGTCATTTTAGAACTTTATTTCTTAGATTATCTATTGATCACCCAGGATCATTAAAAGCAATTAGAAGTGATAACGGAACTGAATTTAAAAACCAATCCTTTGATCACTTTTGTGCTGAAAATCGAATAGATCATCAATACTCTTCACCCTATGTACTACAACAAAATGGTGTCGTAGAAAGAAAGAACATGACCTTAGTTGAGATGGCTAGGACTATGCTTGATGAATATCAAACTCCTAGGAAATTTTGGGCTGATGCAATTGCAACCGCTTGTTATGTCTCAAATCGTGTTTTCTTGCGTGCTAAGCTTGGAAAAACCCCATATGAGCTCCGGTTTGGACATAGGCCTAGTGTTACATACTTTAGGGTTTTTGGTTGCAAATGCTTTGTTAAGAAACATGGTAATCTTGATAAATTTGAAGCTAGATCTGTTGATGGCATGTTTCTTGGTAATCCATCTCATACTAGAGGCTACCGTGTGCTTTTACTTGACACTAACAAAATTGTGGAGACTTGCGAGGTTTCTTCTGATGAAGCTAGCCCAAGTACTAGCTCCGATATTGCATGTCCGGATCCATATCTGCAGGGGGAGAGTATTTTTATTGAAGAAGATGAAGAAGTGGTGCTGCTGCCCGAAAACTCGGAAGTAAATAACGATCAAGCTTCTGATTTTGCACCACAGCCAGAACCAACAGTCACTACTGCTGGTTCGGACCTTCCTCAATCAACAAGCTCTCCTAATCAAAGGTCCAAACATGAAGAAGAAGGTACTTGTGAAGTGTCTACTCCACTCCGAGTACTCAAAAGTCATCCTCCACAACAAATCATTGGAAGCTTGCATGAACGAGTCACTCGGTCCAGGTTTTGCGATCCAAACTCTCATGCTCATTCTGCTTTTGTTGCTTCTTTTGAACCCAAGGATATATCACACGCACTCACTAATGAATCTTGGATTAATGCCATGCAAGAAGAGTTAGAAAATTTTGAAAGAAATAATGTTTGGAAACTTGTACCTCCACCTCAAGGTCACGCATTAATTGGAACTAAATGGGTATTTAAAAATAAGCAAAGTGAGGATGGGGTTGTGGTTAGGAATAAAGCTAGGTTGGTTGCTCAAGGTTTCACTCAAATTGAAGGTCTAGATTTTGATGAAACATTTGCTCCTGTTGCTAGATTAGAAGCTATAAGAATTTTATTAGCATTTGCTGCATCTAAATGTTTCAAGTTATATCAAATGGATGTTAAAAGTGCTTTTCTTAATGGCTACATAGAGGAGGAGGTTTATGTTAAGGAGCCACCGGGTTTTGAAAATCCAAATTTTCCTAATCATGTTTACAAACTGTCCAAAGCCTTGTACGATCTAAAACAAGCCCCTAGAGCATGGTATGATAGGTTAAACACATTCTTACTTGAAAAGGGGTTTACCATGGGCAAGGTTGATAAAACTCTTTTTGTACTTAAGCATGGGAATGACTCATTATTCGTTCAAGTGTATGTGGATGATATTATCTTTGGTTGTGCTTCTCATGATCTCGTGTCCAAGTTTTCAGCTATGATGAGTTTAGAATTCGAGATGAGTATGATGGGAGAACTCACATACTTTTTGGGGCTGCAAATCAAGCAAACAAAAGAAGGAACTTTTTGTGAGGACCCCGCCGTCCTGGTTCACGGGAACAGGGCACCTCGCCCGGGAATCGCATTGGGTGGTGCCGTGCGATTTGGCACCCAACAGCACACCTAATAAAGCATCATATTACATAAATCAAGCGAAAGCTTACACAGTGTAAATTTTACAAATACTTCTCAAAATATTCTACAGCGGAAGACTATTACAACTCACGTCTCATACCTATGCTAAGCAACAGAGAAGGGGTCCAGCCCGTGGACCCTTCTCGCTAGCAACACTGTCATAATAGCAGCGGCAGGGGTTGCCATGAGTTCACCACTCGGGGAGTTCCGAGTCTCATCGGGCACCCGTACATCTCAGCGTACAGTTATTACCTGCAAAACAACTTATGCAGTATCTGTGAGCACGAAGCTCAGCAAGACTGACCCATCACCCTAGTGATGAAACTCTACATGATGCAAATAGAGGGCTGATTATAGAAGTTTGCACAAACGATGAACTTGAGCTAAAGGAGAGTCCTTACTTCAAGTTTTAAGCAACTTTTATAGCCCTCGCGCAACTTACATCGAGACTCCACAATCAAACAAGAAACGCTTCATCTCGATGTCACTTGCCCGAGGTGAAAGTAACTTTAGTGAGCTATCCTAGACTCAAACTGACCTTGCGCCATTAACGTCGAGACTCCACAATCAAACAAGAATCGCATTGCCTCGACGCTACTAGCCCAAGGTGGAAATTAAATTTAGTAGAGTATTGATCTTTCCTCATCTCCATTATGAGGATTACTCACAAAGCATATTAAACGTTTCCCACTTTATTACTACGTCACGACTCAGTGTACAAGTATGCTCACTACCGCGAGCGACGGTGATTGCAATAAAAAACACCCGGCTGACACGACACGTACGCCCGTACTCGACGTTGCACACAGCAACCGTCACTGACGCCGTACGTGGCAACCTTTCACACGACACCCAAATGTCGAACCAGTCCCACCGACTGGGATTAAGTCTCTCTACGGCAAACCCTCGTAGAGCCAACTTCTCTATCCTTTCAGCATCGGCATCAGACGGTGAGGTATGCCTCGACACCCAGGTTAACATGTTACATCGGTTTCCTGGGTCCCATATTGCCAGTATGCATCCGGTACACATCTCAAACTTGTCCAGCGGGGCCGCACACGAGAACGGGCCTTAATCGACTCAGACATAGACTAGGATCACAGGACCACGTCCTTGACCTTCCATCCACTGCCCGGTCTCCATTCCCAACTATGAGGATCAATTCCCAACTCTTCCGATTGATCCCCCTTAACCCCGTTTCACGAATAGGAATCTGCCTACTCGAGTTATGCCTCTTTTAATCCCCTTTTTGTTGACATCAGCAGTTATATTTAATTGATAACATAACATATCCTACATTAAACTCCAGGGTTTTCTGGTTCATGCATTTGGAGTGTCATACCACCTAGACTTAATGCAATAAATAAAATGCTAGACGTATGAAGTGAATACAAATAAAAACTTGTAAATTTGATGCAAACCGGGGCTTGCCTTTGTTTTGCAGGTGACTTATATATATATGCAGTTAGTGAAGACCACTTGGTGCTTGATCAACCTCTTTCCTCTTTCCTTGATTTCTACTCCGAGGACTTCAACTCCTCCACGTAGATACTACACGTGATGAATATGCATATCGTTTAATTGTAAAGACTTTGCTACAAGTCCTAATAACAAGTTTTCAAAAACTGGAACTCTGTTTAAGAATTTAAAATGACACTGGTGCTAGTGGTTTAGGTTTGGATCTAAACACATGATTAAATGCTAAGTGGTTTTCCCCCTCTTCTATATTGATGACTTAAGGAGGTTAAAAATAATAGGGATGATCCAGCACTCCAATGGATCTGAGGATTTTCATGTGTGTTCCTTGTCACAAGAAAACACTCTGGACCAAAAATTAGCACTTTTCATTGAGTGGTTTGTTCAGAATAATTTTCTAAGCAATTAAGCAAAGAAGAATTAATTCTGAGATCACACCGATGTTCATGCCAAACTTAGTGAACCACAATTTTCATTATAGTTCATATAGCTTACATGAATTTTCCTAGGATTTTTGGAGCTAAGAATCTCCCAGTAATGAATTTCTAAGTTCTGGGAATTCCCTAAAATGTTTCTGTATTTAATTTGGGTACAGCACTTTAAATTGTGAATTGTCCTGATCAAATCAACTCCAATTGATCTGAAACTTTTACAGGTATTAACTAATACCCTAAAGACTATTCTGGCCAAATTTGAGGATTTTTGGATTAACCAAACTCCCTCTAAAATTCTTTTGCTAAAAAGATTTAAAGAATTTTACAGAATTAAATAAAGGTTTTCATACAAATTGGGTTCTACATCTGGATAGTACTCTATCAGAGGAACCCAAAAAAATTTGTTTCACAATTTTTGGATTCTCCTACCCAAAGTTGTAGCTATTCAAAGTTTGAACTTGAAAACTGAAATTCCCCAAAATGTTCAAATACTGGCTGTGGGTCCGAGGACAGGTGTCACTCGCTGAGGCAAGCCACACGGGCTACAGGGTATTTCCCGGGCCGCCACACCAGATCCCTGCGCCGCAGCCGATCAGATATTTGAAAAACCGTCGCTGACGGGTGGGACCCGCCGGGTCGTCTTCTACCTCCGGCCCCCGCGCCCGCGCGCCGCCGGGCTCGTCGGAGTTCGACGGATTCCGGCCTCCCGGCTATGCCCCGAGCCCTCCCTCGCCGATAGGGCCTTATTTCACGTGCTGAACACGATGGAACCCTCTTCCCCCGGCCGGCGATGGCTCTAACCTAGCTGGCCACGGCGCGGCAGCTCTGGACCGGTTCGGTAACGTCGCCCGGTCATCCTAGCCTGCCCAGACCAGTGGACCATGGGGATGTTCGACCTAGCCTCAAAACTGCTCGGGACCGGCGGCTAACGGTGTCTCACCGTGCACCCGAAACCTCCTCCGCATTTGAGGTCGGAACTTTTGGATTTCATGTGGTCTACGTGCATCTTTTCAACTAGGGTTGTGAAGGACTACTAATCGCCGGCTAGGGGCGGACCTGTGTGCAAGGTCTCACGGGCTAAGAACGAGAGGGACGATCGAATTTGATATTACCGTATCAGAAGGTCGGATGGTGCCCGACGGCGATCTTTTCCCAAATTCGAGCCCGGTAGATCATCTCATGGCTTTAGCTTCGGGGACGAGCATCAGGGGCTCCCAGCGCATCAGAGGGTGCTCTAGCTCGGGCATGAGAAGCTCTCGGTGGGTCTGTCCACGTGAGACCAGCTCCGGTTCTCCGCCGGACAGCTCTGTTTCTCGGCGCTGTTTGCCGAATTGTGCGCGCCACAGGCTAGGGCCTTCGGTGTTGTGGGGCTGGTGTGGTAGAGCAGGCGCAGGCGCTGCTTTTCTGTACTGCCGGCGCGCACAACCGAGGCTTGGTTGGGGCTGGCGATCTGGGAGAAAGGAGTGCGGCGGTGAGCGCGGGTTGCTGTTTGCGCGTGAGAGGAACAGCCAGCGTGCGATCAAAACGAAGATGGCAACGTGCTGCAGCTGGTCCTGGGGTAAAGATCAGGTCGGCGCTAGCTGGAGCAGGAGGTGGAGCCTCGGTCGACGGGGGCGGTCGCTCGGTGTCGCCCGCGGGTGAAACCCCGGTGGAGTGAGGAACAGAGAGAAAACTTAAGTGTTAAGTCTACTCTTTCCTATGACATGTGGGCCCCACAATTCAGTACCTCTTTTCCTCAAAATATCTCCAAAGTTTGACAATTATCCAACCCATTTGTTTGAAAATTGGAAACTGAGCTCATTTGACAAGTTTGGACAAATTCCATGCAAATTCAAATGTTCATTTGAATTCTTTGCACATTTAACTCCCTTTCGAAAAATGGGCAGCAAATCTTTTCAAAAATAAATGAAACTTTGCCTCCCCACTAATTTGGACCTAAGGAATCCAAATATGCCACTTGATTCTTGTGTTAGCTGCTGCAAACAATAGTTTGGACACAAACAGTTTTGAATTTCCATTGTGTCTTCCCCTCACTTGAAGTTTGAATCTACATTTAGTTCATCACTGATTTTTAAGCCCTTCCATTGCACTTGAGCTCTTCATTTCTGTAGTTTTAATCCACATTAGGTCCATCCATGCAATAGCCCTAAGTTTGTTTAGAAGAATCTCACCTATGTTATCATATGTGGGAAAAAGTTTCAACTAAGCCCCTTTTTCATACACATGACTCCAACATTTGTGCAAACTCATGTTTCTTTGTATTCACATTTTTGGGACCTTTACACTTTTGTGCATCAAACATGGACAAATGCAAGCCTCTTCGGACACCAATGGGAACAGCAAAAACACTTGAACTTGACGAATATGGTGACCCGGTCGATAAAAAAGAATACAGAAGTATGATTGGATCACTTTTGTATCTCACGGCGTCAAGACCGGACATACAATTCAGCGTATGTATTTGTGCACGTTTTCAAGCTTCTCCACGTGCTTCACATCGCCAAGCCATCAAAAGGATTCTCAGGTACCTACATGGAACTCAAGAATTTGGCATTTTTCTTCCTTCTTCCTCAACCGTTTCTTTGAAAGATTTTTCGGATGCTGATTTTGGGAGTTGTAGGATTGATAGGAAAAGTACTTTGGGTGCTTGTCATTTTCTTGGTAATTCACTTGTTGCTTGGTCCTCTAGAAAACAAAGTTCAGTTGCACAATCCACGGCCAAATCTGAATATGTAGCTGCGGCTAGCGCTTGCTCACAAATTCTTTGGATTGTTCAAACACTTAAGGACTATGGGGTTGATTTAGATAGTGTTCCACTTTTTTGTGATAACACTAGTGCAATTTGTATTGCTAAAAACCCCGTGAAACACTCTAGAACTAAGCACATTGACGTTAGGTATCACTTTCTTCGTGATAATGTTGAAAAAGGAAACATTGTGCTTCACCATGTCGATACCGAACAACAATTGGCTGATATTTTTACAAAACCTTTGGATTTCACTCGTTATTGTTTCATTTGTAGTGAAATAGGGGTTATGCATCCTCATGGCTTAAATTGAGGGGGAGTTTTTGAAACTTTGAAAGTTTATGTGTGATATGAAACTAAAATAATATGAGCATAGTATTTCATACATATATGACTTTGTGATTCCTTTTAAAGGCTGAAAGTTCTTACTACATTACTCATATTATACATTTTGTAGTTTTTGCCATGACTAGTATTTGGAATAATTACTTACACTAAATCTGGTCATGATCGAACTTTCTTGCTGTTTTGAACTTGTTGCGTGCTCACAAGTGCTTTTAATCATAAAAAATTAATCAAGTGATCAGCTCACATGTTGAGTTTTCAAATAAAAAATTGAGAAAAGATCAAGAGAATATGCATGCATCGCACTTCTTCTTTTGAGATTGCTTATCATTGCACTAAGATATGAACTTGGAATGAATTGTGTATGACTAAAACCATGTCCTTAAGCTTCTGATTGTCAAATGACATAGGCTTGGCTTGGTTGGTTAGAATAAGGCTGATGCGGCATATAATCTCTTGCAAATATCATATGATCAACTTTGTGCCTTAAATGATTATGAATAATAAAAATGCAGCAACAAGTGTCATGTTTTCAGGTTTTGAAATAGTTGAGTAAGGGAGATCATGACTTGCTTAAACTGAAAAATACATTTGATCTCTAGCATGGCTTACACTACTTTATGTATCTCATTGATGTGATTGTGTAAGTAAACTGATAGTATGACTTGGATGAGCTTTGTTTTGTATGTATATGTTATAATATGCTCATAACATTTAAAAATTTCTCTTTTGAACCTTGCTGAATACATTGTCAAAGGGGGAGAAATATGTGTAAGGAGAAATTTTTTTTACACTTTGCATATGTTATACACTTTCTTCCTTCTCCGATTTTAAAAAATGGGGAGAAATTAATAAAGGGGGAGAAATGAGTTTTCAAAGATTTTCAAAACTTTTCATAAGCCAATGTTCGGATTTTAATTGGTGTTGCCAATGCATTCATCAAGGGGGAGATTGTGAGACCTATGTGTGCTGAATACATTGGCAATTAGGATAAAAGTTAGCATTAACATTCAAAGTTTTGAATATTGCCAAAACATTCTTCTGTGGCAAGTTCCGACAAGTTCTTTGTTAGGTCCGCCAAGTGTTGGCAAGGTCCGACGCAAGGTCCGGAGAGCTCCTGCAAGGTCCGGAGAGCTTCTGTGAGGTCCGGAGCTTGTTTTTAGGGAGCTCCCGTGAAGTTCAACTCGTAGAACTGCAGCGTCTTGTTTTTGCTTTTAACTCGCAATGTTTCAAACTTGCTTTATGGGAAGGTTTGCTTAGAATTAATTTGCTAAGTTTTTGGTGTGTTTTGGTGGTTATGGCTGTTATCATTTGATATGGTTTGCAACATGCTTATGTGACGTGCTCATGTAAGGTGTTGTGGTTTTCGAACTAACGTGAGTCAAGGCGAGGACTTGTGCTCGGAAGAATTGGTTGTTTATTCATGTGCAGGTGTTGCTTGAGTTCAAGACATGGCTGGTGACGGGATCCTTTGACTAGTCTAAGGGAGGAGATGAGGTTCCAACAACCAAGTTCGGGAGGAGCTGTGGTTGAGTTGATCGGGAGGTCGCGCAGCATGTTTGGATCAAGGGCAGTGCATATGAAGGTTGCGTGTACGTCGTTGGAAGGTGTTTGCACGTGTGCAAGGAGTGCATGGACGTGGCAACATTGTTCCAAGGCGTGATGAAGAGAAGTGGACGTAAAGAATTGGTCGGAAAGGTCCAACCGGCTGGATTGCGTACTCAGGCTGAGGCTGAGTCGGATATGGCTCAAATATGGAAGTTTGAGTTGGTTATGATAGGATTTCGTGCTAGGAACGAAGTTGAGTTGTTTTAGGAATGTTTAGGACGTTCCTAAGGTGTTTGAAAGTCTCACGATTGCTTCTATCTGCGAATAGGAGAGTCCTGAGCAGTTATGATAAGTTAGGATACGAGTCCAATTAGAAGTAGGAGTCCTAGATTGGATTGTTTAGCCCGAGGGCTGGCTATAAAAGCAAGGGAGGCCAGAGCTCTCATGGGTAGAGAACTTTGGGCTGTTCCTCTTGTGTTTCTATTGAATAAAGTTCATAGTTTCGAGGAGCTTTTGTGTCTTGTTCGTCCGACTTGTTTTTCGTCAAGTCTTTCTCGCCGAGTTTCTGGACAGACCGACGTTGCTTCGGTGTTTCGTTCATAACTCGAGTTTTACAGATCCGATTGACGTGATTCTTTTTGGGTTGTCTTCACAACTCAATTATATATCATCTGTGAAATTTTCACGATCTTCGGATCTGTAGTTTTTGAGATACACGAGTTTCTTTGCAGCGTTGCAGATCTGTTTTATATCCGGTAGAACAGATTGATCTTCGTTTAATGTTTTGATCGTATCTCAAGTTTTACTTCGTGTTTTCAAGTGATTCTTGTTGCATTAGATCCGTGACTTGATTCTCTACCTCTCTACTTGATCTGTCATGGTTGAACACGTTTGAAAACACTTGCACACACGGTTTCTTTAACCGATTGATTTTTGCTGAGGGGTTTTTGTTGTTTCCGCTGTGAAAAGTTTTAATCTACCATTCACCCCCCCTCTGGTAGCTTTTCACGTGCTCTTCGATCCTACAAGTAATATACATATATGGCCTCTCATCCTAGCTATGCAAAAGTGCAGCCGTCCAGCCCGGGGACGCTACACGCTAGCAGCAAGGAACCGGAGAATCACGGCGGCGTGCAAGGCTCCAGCTCGGCCATGTACCCCGACGGGGGTATCGCCTCGTCCTCGGAACCTTCCTCATAACTATCACCTGCACACAGCTCAAAATATTGCAACCGTGAGCATTATGGCTCAGCAAATCTTAACCGTCAACCCTAGGCATGGAACTCTACGTGCAAGGATGTGTAAGGTAGGAAAGGACTTTGCAATAAAGACACGCCTATAAGTTGATCCTTACTTTCAGTTTTATAGCCACAGTTTAATGAGACTTAGGCAGCCCCCACATCGAAAGTCCACAATCAAACAAGACACGCTTTCCTCCGATGTGGTGATGCCCAAAGTGGAATATAAACTTAATTAGCTCTATAACTATAGAAATCAAGGTATTCAAGACATTAATAGATCAATACAACATTTTCAGTTGGCTTAATTCACTTCTTACTACGTCACAGCGCAGTGAACAAGCGGGTACTCAAATAACCGTGAGGGACGGTGATTGCAATCAAGACACACCCGGATAACACGTCACATACACCCACTTTCAGAAGCTTGATTCCACACCCCTTCCTACTCTGTTGTATGCGACAACCTTTCAAAGGCAACCCAAATGCCGAACCGGTCCATCCGTAACGGGCAGGAGGTCCCCGCGTGGAGCGTGACTGTGCCCACCGGCAGATTTACACCTTGCTACCCTCAACCCGCTCCTATTTACGGTTGGGTAAGCCTCGGCACCCAGGTTAACCAATTACATTCGTTTCCTGGTTCCCATATGCCAGTATG
Organism: Neostapfia colusana; assembly: GCA_030760725.1. Classification (NCBI taxonomy): domain Eukaryota; kingdom Viridiplantae; phylum Streptophyta; class Magnoliopsida; order Poales; family Poaceae; genus Neostapfia; species Neostapfia colusana. Next base: position 34,659,780 of record JASWHV010000019.1, on the reverse strand, counting down.
CATCCGGTACTGTTCGATACTTGTCCAGCAGGGCCGCACACGGACGGTCCTCAACCGACACCAACAGGGCTAAGCACGTGGGACCTCTTCTCACTGCATCCTATCCCCCCTGCTGGGTCTCATTTTCACAACTCAAGCCATTTTCTACCTCTTCTCATCCCGTGTGATAAGTACTATCTCGCGAGTAGCTTCCAACCACTTGACTTCTACCGAGATACTAAACATTAGCATGGCATTCTCTACTCGTCGAGTTTGTAAACTACCCCACCCTTTAGATTTAAAAGGCTATGCAAGTGGGGTTTCAATCACCCTAACTCTAATGCATACATTTCAACCTAGACATAAGTGACACAAATGAAAAACTTTATAAAAGGTACTTAAGTGCCAACCGGGGCTTGCCTGGTTGCGAGTTAGATGGGAAGTCAACTTCAGGTGGCAGGACGTCCAAAGGCTCCGGTGCGTCCTCAACTTCGGTCACTAAATGAAATGTAGCAAAATAGATGTATAAGTATTAAGGATTTATAAGAATTGAACTTCTATTCATAGCTACTGCTATTTAGGATCCTTAATTGGCTTTGGCATTTTTATAGGGAATACTAGACTCTCTAAGGATGATTTTAGCCAAATTTGGAGACATGTCATTACACAATGTAGTCTTTAAAATTCCTACAAGTACAATGCTTCTCTGAATTTTGAGCCCAATTCAGGAGCTTTGACATAGCTAATAGTGGAAGATCTGATTAGGGTAAGTCTCCATGGTTCTAACAAAATTTGTTTCACCATTTTTGGAGCTACCAACAGAGAGATATGAATTTTTGAAGTTGGACAGGAGTTCTGAAATAGTTTCTGTTTAAATTGGAATTCTCAAATAAAGGCTGAACTTTGGGAGGCAATTTAGCCTACCAAATGAACTCCAATGAAGCTCATATTTTTATTGGAGATCACTCACTATGAAAAGAACTAGCTGCCCAAATTTGGGAATATTTCATAAAGAATTGCTCCTGTAATAAATCCCCAAAAGATTTACTAAAAACAATTGTACAGAAATTCCTGGGCATTTTCATAGCCTAAAATTGGTTTCTCTGTGAGGTACTCCTCATGAGGATTCCATCAAAATTGGTCTCACCCGTTTTGGAGTTTTCTACACAAAGTTATGAGCTTGAAAAGATCGGCTAATTCCTAGAATTATTTCCCTAACAGAAACTTCAAATAATTGAGCTGGGCCCACTGTTTTAAATTGAACCAGTGAGATTTCGGCAACACCGGTGCTACGGTGTTTAACCTGCGCAGCCACGGCAGATCCCGAGCCACAATCCGATCCGGCGCCTAACCAGTGCCACTGACAGGTGGGGCAGGCCCTCACCTTCTTCTACCTCGCGCCCGGCCGGCCTCCTCGCCGGAGGAGCGACTGTGCCTCGCCGGAACGGCTGCCCCGTGCCTTAGACGGCTCAATTCTCGCCGCCTGTGCCTAAAACCCGACGAGGAACATTTTGGTGAGCTCGGTGCGCGGCGCTAACTGGCCGGGAATACCTCCCCAATGGTGGCAGTAACTCGGGCGACTCCGGCGACATGGTACTCACCGGGCGAGCCCGGAAACTGACCGCGGTTGGGTCCTACAGCACCGCCATGACATGGGGAACTCGGAACACTACCCTGATCACTCGGAAAATGGCCGGAAAGATAAGCTCACCGTGCGACCGAAGTGGTTCTTCCCCGCCGTGACGAAAAACACGGAGAACCCTTCGGACTCTGCATGGTTTTGCTCGCCGTTTGCTGGAGAAGGGTCGTCATGGCTTGGAGGACCTATGCCTACACTCTTGTATACCCTAACCCAATATGGTCGTGGAATTTCCTGTTTCTTTCACCTCGGTTCCAAGAAACCGCCGGTGACAAACTTCAAATTCCGGCCAACCTAGGCTACGACCTAGCTCCAAACTGGGAGGACAACAAGAAGGGTCGACAATGCACCTAGAACACTGTTTGGATGAGCGTGAATGAGTCTGAGGTGACCAGTCGACGGCGCGGCGTCGTTGCGGCAAGTTTGAACGTGGAACGATGAACTTATGCTCAGTTCTCGGGATCAGCTCGAAGGAACGGTATAGGCTGTCGTCAGAGAGGAACTAGAGAGCCTTGCGCACCTTCCTATGACCTCAACCGGGCGTGACAACACCGGAGTTGCGTCGGTGTAGGGCGGGCGACGCGGAGAAACCGAGCGGCGGTCGAGGTTACGCGAGCTTAGCAGGGGATCGGATGTGTGAGTGAGGCGATGTTCACGTGGGCACCCGAGCGGTGAAATATCCCTCTCGGCGTGCTGATCTCCCGAGCAGGTGGTGGCGTGGTGGAATTCAGCGGGAGTCGGTCGCAGCCGGCGCTGGCGTTCGCACGCTGTTCGACCGAAGGAAACAAAGGCGGTTGCTTTGTTGTGAGACTGACCACTGTGTCCCACTTCCCCCTTTGTCTGGTCAAATTTTCTCTGATATTTTCCATCCAGCAACTCAAAATTAAAAGCCTTACTTCACCCCAAAGTTAAGGTTTGAATTTGCTGAATTCAAATGGTTTGAATTCTTGTGTAAAATTTGAATTGTGTTTGACCCTTTGAATTTGAAATGGAGTTTGAATTCTCTACTTGGGTTTGTCCCAACCACATAGCAAACCAGCCCCAAAATTTCCAATTTTTGGCATGGCTGCTCATTCAAAGGTGGAGAACACATTTGTGAAACCCAATTTTCAAATTGAGGGAATTGGAATTTGAAACTAAATTTGAAATTCAGATTAGAGGGCTTTTCCTTTTAATCCCAAACAAATATGAAAACTCCTCCAAATGAGCTGAAATTTGGAAGGGTGAATATTTGGAATATGAAGATCCAAGCTGTGCATTTAGATCTCCATGTTTGGAAGTTTTGGGAAGTCTAAACCCTCACTTTGAACTTACACCATTATAATTCAGTTTTAATTTCCCACATTTTTCCTAAGTGTACATGAGCTGAATTTTCTTGCTACCACTTTTGGGGATTTTACATCCGCCCTCCCGCGCTCGGCCACCGCGACCCCTCGCCGGAGAGCTCGCCGGGGGCCTCTGTCGTTCGCCAAACTCTATGATTTTGGCCCCTACGCCTAAATCCATCTGGGGAACACGATGCTGGGCTCAGCTCATCATGAAAATCACCGGCACATAGTCGGCGACGAGCGGTGGCATGGGAAGAACTTCGGCGGTGTCGGCCGGCCTTCCTAGCATCCCAACCGATCGAGCAAAAGGCCGGAGAGCACCAGTGGTCCCTAGGGAAGCTCGGCATGGGCTCAAAGCAGCTCGGGAGAGGTCCTAAGTAGGCTCTCACCATGCGCCCAATGTTTCCCGCATAAGCTGCCGTTGGCAAGCTTGGAATTACGCCATGTACAGGGGTTCTCATGCTAGAGGTTGTGAAGGCAACTTGTGCGCCACTAAGTCTAGTTCGTGTGGGAACAGTTTGATGGTCTCTAAATAACTATGGGTGAGAATTTGGCGGATCCGCACTCGAAGGTCGGTCTGCGCCGAGTGAAAGGGGAAACTGAAATTCGTCGCCGGTGATCAAACACTTGGTCTGTGGTTTGGGGGTGAGCGCACCAGCCTCTAACGCGTCCGAGGACACCTTAGCTTGGGCATAACACCCTCCCGTTTGGGCTGTCCACGGGAGCCCGAGGTGCGACGGACTTAGGTCACTGGAAAGAACTCTCGGTATGGTTGAGATCATCCGAGTTCAGCCAATTTCCAGCAATGGGGAAGGAGAAGGAGATCCTCTCGTACCGTTTTGCAGCTTGGAGGGAGTGGAGAGGCTGTGATCATGGGTTTTCTGATCAACCGAGAGAGCGGCGGCGAGAGCTGCTTTTCTTGCGCGAGGGAGCAGAGAAGCAGCCGATTGCGCCTCTCGCCGGCTCGGGCTCGGAGATAAGAAGGCAGCGAGGCGGTTCAGCGGGTCGGGGCGGCAAGTAGCTGCTGTCCCGATCGATCTTTCGCCATGGCGGCTGCTGGATCGCGCGCAAGTAACCGAGCTCATGCTTCAGTCGGTTGTTTCTGCTGCTGAGGCTGACATGTGGGTCCCACCTGGGTTTTAACCTCTGAAATTAAATTTTCCCACTGCTCTAAACAGTAGAGACCCAATTAACCTTGGTCATTTGAATTATCTACCCCTGGGCCATTTGAATTGGGTACAATTCAAATTGGGTTTTGTTTGACTAAATTTTAGCACATATGCAGTTTGAAATTCAAATAAAGTCTCAATTTTCTAAACTTAGCTCATGTCAGGATCAACTCCAAAATGAGTGACAATTGGTGGGTGAGCTCAAAAAAATGTGCTGAGTAAGAATATACCTCCAACTTGTGAATTCATGGGTGGAAATAGTTCGAATTTGAATTTGAGTTCAAACCACCCTCTATCTAGATATGCCCAAAAAGACCTCATAAGGGTTTTTGATTTGGGTGAAATTTGGCATGAACATTCCTAGCAAGGTGTAGGACTTTTTCAAATGCCCAGCCCCTATATGATGTTTGTGGGAAATGCCACTTTTGCATTTTGTGAGTTCATTCTCTAATCAGCATGTTGATGGTGTTTACTTGCTCTTCAAATGTATTCATCAAGTTTCTTCAAATGCAGTGTGTGTGTGTGGTGATGAACACTTTGAATATATGCCAAAAACTTGGGCCCTTACATTCGTCCCCCCCCCCCCCCCCGTTAAAAGAATCTCGTCTCGAGATTATAAGGTGAAAATGAGAGAGAGGACGGTGGAAAAATTACCGTATATGCGATGAGAAAAAGTCGGGGTAGTTAGCGCGAAGAAATCGTTTGCTCTCCCATGTCGCTTCGTCTACGGAGTGATTACTCCATATAAATTTGTAGAACCACAACGTACGGTTGCGTGTTGTTCGGGCCTTTTCATCAATAATCTGAACCGGTTCCTCCCGATACGTGAGATCCGGTTTCAGTTCTTCTATATCCTCCAGCTGAATGGTAGTTGATAGCTTGAGACACTTCCTCAGCTGGGAGATGTGAAAGACGTCGTGCACACCGGAAAGTGCTTGTGGTAATTTCAACCGGTATGCTACTGATCCACATCTTTCTGTAATCTGAAATGGGCCGATGAATCGGGGTGCCAACTTTCCCCTCACCCCGAATCTGGTCACGCCCTTCATTGGAGACACACGTAGATATATGTGATCCCCGACTTGGAACTGTAATGGGCGTCTTCTCCGGTCCGCATATTGTTTCTGTCGGGATTGAGCGGCTTTTAGGTTCGCTTGAATCAGCCGAACCTTTTCCTCCGTGTTGTTGACAAGATCAATCCCGAAGGTAACCCTTTCGCCAGACTCACACCAATTCAGTGGTGTGCGGCATTTTCTCCCGTATAGCGCCTCGTAAGGCGCCATCTTGATGCTGGCTTGGTACCCATTGTTGTATGAGAACTCGGCCAACGGCAAGTGATCATCCCAGTTCTTGCCGTGGTTGATAACGCAAGCTCGTAACATATCTTCTAAATTTTGATTTACCCGCTCGGTTTGCCCATCCGTCTGCGGGTGGTATGCTGAACTACGGATAAGCTTTGTCCCCAAAGCAGCGTGTAGCTGCTCCCAGAAATGGGACACAAATAAAGTGCCCCAATGCGATATGATGGTACGAAGTACGCTGTACAAGCATAGGATCCATGAGATGTACAGTTCAGCATACTTCTTGGCGTTGTAGTTGGTGTTGACCGGGATGAAATGGGCAACTTTGGCGAGCCGGTCGACGATCACCCACACAGAATCATGCTTCTGAAAAGTGGTGGGTAAACCGACGATGAAGTCCATGCTCACATCCTCCCACTTCCAGGCAGGAACGCCCAGTGGTTGTAGCAGTCCCGGTTTCCACATATGATCTGCCTTCACCCTTCGACATGTATCACACTTGTACACATACTTTGCGATCTCCCGCTTCATCCGTGTCCACCAAAACTTTCTTCTGAGTTTTTGATACATTTTGTTGCTGCCGGGGTGAATAGAAAACTTTGACAAGTGAGCCTCATCAAAGATTTTCTTCCGTAACACCGGGTTACGGGGTACGGCGATCCGGTCCTTGAACCATAGGACGCCGTCTCCGCCTTTCCAGAAACATTTCAGCTCCCCACTGTCTATACGTCTCCGCAAAAGTGACATACCCTTGTCATTTTTCTGGGCTGCCGCTATCTCTTCACGGATGGTGGGGATCAAAGCTAAGTTGTAGAGAGCTCCATGTGGAATCACATTCAATGGTGGCTCGCTCTCTTCCAACGGTGTGATGGTCAGATTGTTGATGTGTGAGTTGCAGCTCAGCGCATCCACCACTACATTTGCCTTGACGGGGTGATAATGGATCTCTATTTCGTAATCCTTTATCAACTCTAACCATCTTTGCTGCCTCATGTTCAGCTCCTTCTGAGTGAATATGTACTTGAGGCTTTTGTGGTCGGTATATAAATGTACGAGGTTACCGAGTAGGTAGTGCCTCCACATTTTATGTACAAGTACCACGACAGTGACTCCAAGTCGTGAGTTGGATAATTCTTCTCATGGTTTCTGAGCTGCCGTGATCAGTACGCGACCACTCTACGGTCTTGCATCAGCACACATCCGAGCCCAATGCCGGATGCATCACAGTACACATCGAACGGTTTTGTTGTGTCTTGCTGCACCAAAACCGGTGCTGATGTTAGGTGTTTCACTAATGCCTTGAACGCTTCTTCACATGCTGGACTTCAAACATATTTGGTAGCCTTCTTCAGCAGCTCTGTCATAGGCTTGGCAATCTTCGAGAAGTTCGGAATGAACCTCCGACAATATCCCGCGAGTCCGAGAAACTCCGTGTGAGGGCCCGGTCCCGCTCACGGGGCCGTGCCTCTCGCCCGGGAATCGCATTGGGTGGTGCCGTGCGATGCGGCACCCAACAGCACACATAATAAAGCATCATATTACATAAATCAAGTGGAAGCTTACACAAGGTAAATTTTTACAAATACTTCTCAAAATAATCTACAGCGGAAGACTAATACAACTCACGACTCGTACCTATGCTAAGCAATAGAGAAGGTGTCCCGCTCGTGGACCCTCCTCGCTAGCAACACTATCACAATAGCAGCGGCAGAGGTTGCAATGAGTTCACCACTCGGAGAGCTCCGAGTCTCATCGGACACCCGTACATATCAGCGTACAGTTATTACCTGCAAAACAACTTATGCAGTATCTGTGAGCACGAAGCTCAGCAAGACTTAACCGTCTCCCTAGTCATGAAACTCTACATGATGAAAATAGAGGGCTGAATATAGCAGTTTGCACAAACGATGCTCTTGAGCTAAAGGAGAGTCCTTACTTCCAGTTTTAAACAGCTTTTATAGTCCTCACGCAATTTACATCGAGACTCCACAATCAAACAAGAAACGCTTCATCTCGACGTCACCTGCCCGAGGTGAAAATAACTGTAGTGAGCTACTCTAGACTCATACAGACCTTGCGCCATCAACGTCGAGACTCCACAATCAAACAAGAAACGCTTTGCCTCGACGCTACTAGCCCAAGGTGGAAAATAAATTTAGTGAAAGTGTTGATCATTCCTCATCTCCATTATGAGGATTACTCACGAAGCATTATTAACTTTTCCCAGATTATTACTACGTCACGACTCAGTGTACAAGTATGCTCACTACCGCGAGCGACGGTGATTGAAATAAAAAAACACCCGACTGACACGACACGTACGCCCATACTCGACGTTGCACACAGCAACCATCACTGACGTCGTACGCGGCAACCTTTCACACGACACCCAAATTTCGAACCTGTCCCACTGACTGGGATTAAGTTAATCTACGGCAAGCCCTCATAGAACCGACTTCTCTATCCTTTCAGCATCGGCATCAGATGTTGAGGTATGCCTCGACACCCAGGTTAACATGTTACATCGGTTTCCTGGGTCCCATATTGCCAGTATGCATCCGGTACACATCTCAAACTTGTCTCACAGGGCCGCACACGAGAAAGGGCCTTAATCAACTCAGACATAGACTAGGTTCACAGGACCACGTCCTTGAGCCTTCCATCCACTGCCCGGTCTCAATTTCCCACTATGAGGATCGATTCCCAACTCTTCCGATTGATCCCCCTTAATCCCGGTTCACGAGTAGGAAACTGCCTACTCGAGTTATGCCTCTTTTAATCCACTTTTGTTAACTTGAGATCAGCATTTATAATCAATTGATAACCTATTCTACATTAAACTCCAGGGTTTTCTGGTTCACGCACTTGGGGTTTCATACCATCTAGACTTAATGCAATAAATAAAATGCTAGACATTTTAAAGTGAATACCAATGAAAACATGTAAGTTTTTATGTAAACCGGGGCTTGCCTTCGTTTTGCAGGGAACTAATATATATATCTCAGTTAGTGAAGACCACTTGGCTTGATCTCTTGCCTCCCTCCTTTGATCTCTACTCCGACGACTTCAAGTTCTTCACATAGATGCTACACGTAATGAATATGCACATATGTTTAATTGTAAAGACTTTGCTACAAATTCTAATAACAAGTTTTCAAAAACTGGAACCCTGTTTAAGAATTTAAAGTGAAACTGGTGCTAGTGGTTTGGTTTTGGATCTAAGCACATGATTAAGTGCTAGGTGGTTTCCCCCTCTTCCATTTTGATCACCTTGAGTGGTTAAACATAACAGGGGTGATCCAGAGCTCCAATGAAGCTGAGAATTTTCAGGTGGGTTCCTTGTCACAAGAAATTCCTCTGGACCAAAATCTTAGCATTTTTGGAGCTAAGATTTACTCAGAACTGAATTTTCCCAGTTTTGGAAATTCTCTGAAAATGTTTCTGTATTCAATTGAACACAGCAATTTGAAATCTGAATTGCCCAAATCAAATCAACTCCAAATAAGCTGAAACGTTTACAGGCGTCCACTAATATCCTAAAGAGTGTTCTGTAAAAATTTGAGGATTTTTGGATGAACGAAACTCCCTCTAAAATTCTTTTGCTGAAAAGATTTAGAGGATTTTCCAGAATTAAATAATGAGTTTCATACAAATTGGGTTGCATATTTGGATAGAGCTATTCAATATGAATCCAACTCAATTTGAATCCCTAAATTTGGAGTTTCCTAGCAAAAGTTATGAGGTTCTAAAGTTTGGAAAAATCTGAAATTGCCCTCTGTTCTATTTATTTCCAATTTTCAGAGACATAAGAAATTAGCACCACATTTGGCCAAGCAAATGAGGTCCAATGCTTCTGATAATTTTACTGGAGTTCAAGTATTTTTGGAAGAATCTCCTGCCCAAATTTGGGAATTTTTCAATACACAAAACTCCTGGCAAAATTCCTACAAGATTTTCATTCTGAGAATTAATGAGCCAAAACCAGGGATTTTCATAAATATTGGGCTCTACCCCTGGATAGTACTCTCTGAGAGGAATCTAACAAAATTTATTTCACAATTTTTGGACATCACTACACAAAGTTGTGGCTATTTAAGCTTTGAACTGAAATCTGAAAACAGAGAAAAGTTTAAATGTCTGCTGCTGGGCCCGGGCCACGTGTCACCCTGCGAAACAAAACCACACGGGCTACACAGTCCCAGCCATGCAGTCACACCGGATCAAATAGCCACAGAGGGTCGGGCTTTAAACCTTTTCCCTCACTGGCTGCTGGGACCGGTGCCCTTCTTCAGCCTCCCGACGCCCCTCGCGCGCGCGCTTCCAGGTTGCCGGAGCTCGCCGGGAACAGCTCTCCCGACCTCTACCCGATCCCGTTCTTGCCGCCAGGAACTAACTCCACGAGCTGAGCAACTTGGTGGAGCTTCCCCGAGCCGGCAAGGTCCCGAACCTCCGTTGCGACGGCACAGCGGCTTGGCTCACCTTCGGTGGCGTCGGCCAGCTAACCTAGGCCGCCGAAAACCCGGTGAAATGGCGCTACAGCACCAGTGAACCATGAGGAAGCCCAACATAGCTTTAAAACCGCTCAGGAACAGCGGCTAATGGCGTTTCACCGTGCACCCGAGACCTCCTCTACGTTCGAGCTCGGAAAACCTAGAATTTGTGCGGTCTACCTGCGTTTTTCCAGCTAGGGTTGTGAAGGGCTAATGATCGATGACTAGTGGCGGTCCTGTGTGCAAGAATTGACGAGCTAAGAACGAGGATAGAGGGCGAATTCGAAGTTACCGTGCCGGAAGGTTGGTTTGTGACCGCCGGGGGAGTTTTCCCAAATTCACGCTCGGCGGATCATGTCACCGCTTGAGCTTCGGAGGTGAGCACCAGAGGGTCCTAGCGCGTCCAAGGGTGCTCTCACTCGGGCATGACAAGCTCCCTGCAACGCTGTCCATGTGCAACCATCGTCCGGTTGTGGTTCGGCTACCGCGGGTGGCTGGTCTAGAGCTTGGGAACGACGGTACTCGGCTTGCTGGTGCGTAGAGAAGATGGACACCGAACCCGCGATGCCGTTTAGCAGCTCAGGGTGGAGGCGCGCACACGTTTTCCCGGTTCTCTCGCGATTGTTTCCAAGAGCGTGGCGGTGAGCCTCCGCTCGGTGCGTTTTTCGCGAGGAGGGGGAGGCAAAGAGCGTTCGGCTCGGCTGTGTGGGGAAACCGATCAGTTTGAGGAGAGGGTGAACCGCTGCCCGGCTGCCAGCGCAAAGGAGATCAGCAGGAGGTGGCTTCGGGCTGCTCCCGCGCTGGCACACGGCGAGCCTCTATCGGTGGAGTCAGGAACAGAGAGGAAACTTAGTGTGCAAGTCTAAATAGCACTATGACATGTGGGCCCCACTGTCCCTCCTTATCCCCTCTCATTTTTCTCACAATTATCTCCACACTTTGGCAAATGTTGGAAATCAAATGGTGAGAATTCAAACCTGTATTGTGTTTGGGTAATTTGGACAAGTTTTATCCAAGTTCAAATGTATATTTGAATTCATTGCACATTTAAGTCCATTTGGAAAAATAGGTAGCAAACATCTTCAAAAATTCATGAGACTTTGCCTACCCCCTAATTTGGACCTAAGGAATTCAAATATGAACTCTGATCTTTGATATGGCTGCTGCAAATGAGATTTTTAATAAAACAGTTTGAAAACCATTGTGTTACTCTCATTTGAATTTTTGAGTGGAACAATTTGTTCTCAAAATCTAAATTTAGCTTCCTCACACATATGGGAACTTCCCACCTTAGTTTTAGATCCCTCTTGGGTTCTAAGTCTTCAAATAAATATTTGAACTTGTGTGAAGAAGACTCTCATGTGTATTATCACATGTGGAAAAAGTTTGAACAAGTCCCATTTTTCATACATGTGAAACCAACTTTGTGCAAACAAGAGTTTCTTTGTATGCATATTTTGGGACATTTACAATCCTCCCCCCTTAAAAGAGTCTCGTCCCGAGATTACAAGGTAAAAATGAGAGGGAGGATGGTGGGAGTTTATAGGATGTGCGACGTCAAGAGTTGGGATAATTGGTGTGAAGCAACCCTTCGCTCTCCCATGTCGCTTCAACCATGGAGTAATCACTCCCTAAAACTTTATAGAATCACAACGTATGGTCGCGTGTTGTTCCGTCCGTTATGTCGATGATCTGAACCAGTCCCTCCTGAGGTGTGAGATCTGGTTTCAGTTCCCTGGTCTTTCCCAGCTGAATGGTGTTTAAACACTTGAGGCACTTCCTCAGCCGAGAAATGTTGAAGATGTCATACACACCGGTGAATATCGCTGGTAATTCCAGCCGGGGTGCAACTGACCCACATCTTTCCGGAAACCTGGAACGGACTGACGAATCGTGGTGAACGGAAACTTGACAAGTGAGCCTTGTCAAAAATCTTTCCTCCTCGACTTCGGGTTACGGGGTGCGACGATTCTGTCCTTAAATCACAGGACGCCGTCTCCGTCTTTCCGGAAATATTTCAGTTTCCCCACTGTCTATACCTCTCCGCAAATGTGACATGCCCTTATCATGTTTCTGGGCTGCCACCCTTTTTCACGGATGGTGGGGATAAAAGCTAAATTGTAGAGAGCTTTAGGGTGAACCATACGTAATGGTGGCTCGCTCTCTTCCAACGGGGTGATGGTTGGATTACGAACGTGTGACTTGCGACTCCCGCATTTGCCCACGTTAACCTTACCGGGGTGATAATGGATCTCTATTTCGTGATCCTTTATCAACTCCAAGAATCTTTGCTGCCTCATGTTTCACTCCTTCTGAGTGAATATGTACTTGAGGCTATTGTGGTCGATATATAAATGCACGAGGTTACCGAGTAGGTAGTGCCTCCACATTTTGTGTGTGAGTACCATGGCAGTGAGTTCTAAGTCATGAGTCGGGTAGTGTTGCTCATGATTCCTGAGTTGCCGTGATCCATACATGACCACACTTCGATCTTGTATCAGCACACATCCTAGCCCAAAGCCGGATGCATCGCAGTACAAAATGAACGGTTTTGTTGTGTCTGGCTGCGCCAAAACCGGTGCTGATGTTAAGTGTTTTATTAATGCCTTGAACGCTGCTTTACATGCTGGACTCCAAACCTATTTGGTAGCCTTCTTCAGCAACTATGTCATAGGCTTGGCAATCTTCGGGATGTTCGGAATAAATCTCCGATAATATCCCGCGAGTCCGAGGAAACTCCGTACCTCGTGAGCAGTTCTCGGGGATTTCCAATGCAGCACTTGTGCGATATTACTCGGGCTCACAGCGATGCCCTTTGCTGAGATGATATGCCCGAGAAAAAGTACTTGTGATATCTAAAATTCGCACTTGCTGAATTTCACGTATAGATTGTGATGCCGCAGCCGTTGCAAGACTATACTCAGGTGCTTCTCGTGTGCTTCCTCTGACTTGGAATAACCAGTAGGTCGTTGATGAAGACCACAACAAACATGTCCAGCTCCGGCATGAATACCGAGTTCCTTAAGTACATGAACTGAGCTGGAGTGTTGGTAAGGCCAAGGAATATGACAGGTACTCATAAACTCCGTACCTCGCCGAAAAAAACTTTCTTCGGCATAACCTCAGCCCTTATCTCAATCTGATGGTACCCTGATCCTAAGTGCATCCTGTAAAAGATCCTTCCGTTGACCAACTGATCAAACAATATGTCGATCTGTGGTAACGTGTACTTGTCCTTGATTGTCACAATGTTAAGTGGACGAAATTAATACTAAGATGAAATGTTTCGTCCTTCTTCCTACTACACAGCGCAGAGCACCCCAAGGTCATGAGCTTGGTTGTATAACACATTTGCTCATGGTTTCCCTTAGTTGCTCCTTCAACCGTTCTCTTTGCTGTGCGGAACAGACTCTTCTGTCCTCACCCAGATTTTGATCCGTTTAGAAGCATTTTCGTAACTGAGGTTGAATACCAAAGTTAAATTTAACTTCAATATATTTCCAACGAGCACTCCTATGCCTCTAGATAATTTCTGGATCAGATGTTATGATTGCTCAAAGTTGACAGACTTTCAGGATAAAATTTGCCAGCATCTCCTTTGTATGTGGCTGACTTTATCACAGTTGTATACGCAGATACAATATGAATCTGAATCAATTTGGCACTACAAAAATGTTGCCTATCTCATAACCTTTCCAAAGGCGTGTCACAGGCTCCTTAGGGAATTTTTTTCTACAACAAGTAGTGCTTAAAAACAGAAAGGTCCAGAGAGGTTTTTCTGCTGTCCTGGTTCTGGACAGTTTGCCTTCATCTGGACTTTGAACCCACTTAACGTGTAATTTTGCTCTGGAAGTCTACAGGAAAGTTGTAGAGCACTTGAAAAGTTTTCCAGAACTGTATTATACACCTTAATTGGTTCAAGCTACTCAGAGTTATGCTCCGTTAAAGTTCAGCAAGAGTTCCTGCCAGAAACAGAGCACTCTGTTTTTCAAATGTTTGAAACCTAAACCTTCTCTCATTTGAATCTTAGCTCAAAATAAGAGTTCAGTAACTAATACTTGTATCAAACTTCCATTTTTAGTTGAAAGTTAGTTCATGAATTATTTCTTCATAGAGAAGGATTTCTTAAGTGTAGTACGGTGTCGATGCACCGTAAGAAGCATGTCGGTACTACGTAGCCTCACCAAAGGAAATCCTAAACCGGATTATACCGGCATATCCGTTTAATCAGTGGCACTAAGACGGTCTCTAGCACACGTGTACTACACGGGATGCGTACGTGGTTTGTACCTGCAGAAGAACACTCAATAGTGGTGCATTCAAAGGTTGTTTCATTTCAGGCAGTTCCATATTTGAAAGTAAATACAAACGCCCGTATCATTGCCATACAGCCGTCCATGAGTTAAGTCATGTCTCAAGGTACGTGATCGTGTTTCAACACCACACGACGGGGAATCCGAGTAGATCATGAACGGGTCGTAAAGGTTGGGAATGTTATCAACCCAACGGATACCACCTACTGCCCTGCAGGGCACGCCGATGGCAAGCGCTGCGTATGTCCTTCTAGGCTATTTCTAGAAGAACACACTATCACGTTACTGACCACACGATGGGGTCTCCACTTACTTGCCTAATGCACGCTAGGGATCAGCGTTTCATATGAACTCAGGAACATGAAGAGTTCAACAGTTTCATATTAACGTCTCACACCAAGCTGTGAGACCTATCTCTGAACCACTTTCCTCGTCAGGGGAGCTAACTGAAATCCAACCGCTTTCGGTGGCGTTCCTTACCATTCTTACCTGAATGTAGGTGCATCGTTACATAATCAAAATTCAGAATTATAACAAGTATGTTAGTCATGCAACTTTAAGTAACTATACTACTATAGTCCTTATGTGGGCCTAATACCGTTTCCTCACCGTATCCTAAGTTTTTGTCGTAATACGATCCTTATTCCGTGCGCTATTACCAATGCAGCTCTGATACCACGTTGTGAGGACCCGGTCCCTCTCACGGGGCCGTGCCGCTCGCCCAGGAATTGCATTGTGTGGTGCCGTGCGATGCGGCACCCAACAGCACACATAATAAAGCATCATATTACATAAACCAAGCGGAAGCTTACACAAGGTAAATTTTTACAAATACTTCTCAAAATAATGTACAGTGGAAGACTAATACAACTCACGTCTCCTACCTATTCTAAGCAACAGAGAAGGTGTCCCGCCCCCAGACCCTCCTCGCTAGCAACACTATCACAATAGCAGCGGCAGGGGTTGCAATGAGTTCACCACTCGGAGAGCTCTGAGTCTCTTCGGACACCCATACATATCAGCGTACATTTATTACCTGCAAAACAACTTATGCAGTATCTATGAGCATGAAGCTCAGCAAGACTTAACCGTCTCCCTAGTCATGAAACTCTACATGATGAAAATAGTGGGCTGAATATAGCAGTTTGCACAAATGATGCTCTTGAGCTAAAGGAGAGTCCTTACTTCCAGTTTTAAACAACTTTTATAGCCCTCGCGCAATTTACATCTAGACTCCACAATCAAACAAGAAACGCTTCATCTCGATGTCACTTGCCTGAGTGAAAATAACTTTAGTGAGCTACCCTAGACTCATACAGACCTTGCGCCATCAACGTCGAGACGCCACAATCAAAAAAGAAACGCTTTGCCTCAACGCTACTAGCCCAAGGTGGAAAATAAATTTAGTGAAAGTGTTGATCATTCCTCATCTCCATTATGAGGATTACTCACGAAGCATTATTAACTTTTCCCAGTTTATTACTACGTCACGACTCAGTGTACAAGTATGCTCACTACCGCAAGCGACGGTGATTGCAATAAAAAATACCCGGCTGACACGACACGTACGCCCGTACTCTACGTTGCACACAGCAACCATCACTGACGTCGTACGTGGCAACCTTTCACACGACACCCAAATGTTGAACTGGTCCCACCGACTGGGGTTAAGTCTCTCTACGGCAAACCCTCGTAGAGCTGACTTCTCTATCCTTTCAGCATCGGCATCATACGGTGAGGTATGCCTCGACTCCCAGGTTAACATGTTACATCAGTTTCCCTGGTCCCATATTGCCAATATGCATCCGGTACACATCTCAAACTTGTCTCACAGAGCCGCACACGAGAACGGGCCTTAATAGACTCAGACATAGACTAGGTTCACAGGACCACGTCCTTGAGCCTTCCATCCACTGCCCGGTCTCCATTTCCCACTATGAGGATCAATTCCCAACTCTTCCGATTGATCCCCCTTAATCCCGGTTCACGAGTAGGAAACTGCCTACTCGAGTTATGCCTCTTTTAATCCACTTTTGTTAACTTGAGATCAGCATTTATAATCAATTGATAACCTACTCTACATTAAACTCCAGGGTTTTCTGGTTCATGCACTTGGGGTTTCATACCATCTAGACTTAATGCAATAAATAAAATGCTAGACATTTTAAAGTGAATACCAATGAAAACTTGTAAGTTTTTATGCAAACCGGGGCTTGCCTTTGTTTTGCAGGGAACTAATATATATATATCTCAGTTAGTGAAGACCACTTGGCTTGAGCTCTTGCCTCTCTCCTTTGATCTCTACTCCGACGACTTCAAGTTCTTCATGTAGATGCTACACGTAATGAATATGCACATATGTTTAATTGTAAAGACTTTGCTACAAATTCTAATAACATGTTTTCAAAAACTGGAACCCTGTTTAAGAATTTAAAGTGAAATTGTGTGATGGCTCTCTAGGATCATAGATTGGCCCCACATACCACCACTCGTCTTTTCTGCGCACTTTATCCTCACTCGTGCGCACCCGAGAAGACTTCCCAGTCGGTCACCATCCCTAAATTCCTCCGGGCCAAGCACGCTTAACCCCGGAGACCTTTGCAGGTGAACTTCCGGAAAAGAAGGTATACCTTGGCGGTATGAGTACTCTATCAATCCTATTAAGACGGGAGTCAGGATATCACACAATCCACCCCCTTAGAAGACCGACGTCCTCGTCGGTCAATGCCAAGATAGGAACGTCCCCTCTTAGCCACGTCCATATGTTCAGTACTGGCATACGCATACCGTATGTACGGTTAGCAGCATACGTACCATACCGTGTCCCACACAGAGGACCCACGCGTCATGCGTACGTACCTGCGTCCCTGACCCGTACGCTACCGTATCCTTGTCACTGACCCGTACGCACCCGTGAAACTGCGAGGGTCGGCTCTGATACCATTTGTAATGGCTCTCTAGGATCATAAACTGGCCCCACATACCACCACTCGTCTATTCTGCACACTTTGTCCTCACTTGTGCGCACCCGAGAAGACATCCCGGTCGGTCACCCATCCCCAAATTCCTCCGGGCCAAGCACGCTTAACCCCGGAGTCCTTTGCAGGTGGACTTCCGGAAAAGAAGGTATAACTTGGTGGTATGAGTACTCTACCAATCCTATTAAGCCAGGAGTCAGGATATCACAAACTGGTGCTAGTAGTTTGGTTTTGGATCTAAGCACATGATTAAGTGCTAAGTGGTTCCCCCTCTTCCATTTTGATCACCTTGAGTGGTTAAACAGAACAGGGGTGATCCAGAGATCCAATGGAGCTGAGAATTTTCATGTGGGTTCCTTGTCACAAGAAATTCCCCTGGACCAAAAATTAACACTTTTCATTGAGTGGTTTATTTAGAACAATTTCCTAAGCAATTAAGCAAGGAAGAATTAATTCTGAGATAACACCCTTGTTCATGCCAAACTTAGTGAACTACAATTTCCACTATAGTTCATAGAGCTTGCATGAATTTTTCCTAGCATTTTTGGAGCTAAGATTTAACCAGAACTGAGTTTCCCAGTTTTGGAAATTCTCTGAAAATGTTTCTGTATTCAATTGAACACAACAACTTGAAATATGAATTGCCCTAATCAAATCAACTCCAAATGAGATGAAACGTTTACAGGAGTCCACTAATATCATAAAGAGTGTTCTGGAAAAATTTGAGGATTTTTAGATGAACCAAACTCCCTCTAAAATTCTTTTGCTGAAAAGCTTTAAAGGATTTTCCAGAATTAAATAATGAGTTTCATACAAATTGAGTTGCATATTTGGATAGAGCTATTCAATATAAATCCAACCTAATTTGAATCCCTAAATTTGGAGTTTCCTAGCAAAAGTTATGAGGTTCTAAAGTTTGGAAAAAATCTGAAATTGCCCTCTGTTCTATTTATTTCCAATTTTCAGAAATATAATAAATTAGCACTACATTTGGCCAAGCAAATGAGGTCCAATGGTTCTGAAAATTTTACTAGAGTTCAAGTATTTTTAGAAGAATATCCGGCCCAAATTTGGGAATTTTTCAATACACAGAACTCCTGGCAAAATTCCTACAATATTTTCCTTATGGGAATTAATGAGCTAAGACTAGGGATTTTCATAAACATTGGGCTGTACCCCTGGATAATACTCTCTGAGAGGAATCCAACAAAATTTATTTCACAATTTTTGGACATCCCTACACAAAGTTGTGGTATTTAAACTTTGAACTGAAATCTGAAAACAGAGAAAAGTTTAATTGTCTGCTGCTGGGCCCTGGCCACGTGTCACCCTGCGAAACAAAACCACACGGGCTACACAGTCCCAGCCACGCAGTCACACCAGATCAAATAGCCACAGAGGATCGGGCTTTAAACCTTTTCCCTCACTGACTGCTGGGACCCGGTGCCCTTCTTCAACTTCCCGACGCCCCTCGCGCGCGCGCTGCCAGGTCGCCGGAGCTTGCCGGGAACAGCTCTCCCGACCTCTGCCTGAGCCCGTGCTCGCCGCCAGGACCTAACTCCATGTGCTGAGGAACTTGGTGGAGCCTCCCCAAGCCGGCAAGGTCCCGAACCTCCATTGCGACGGCACAGCGGCTCGGCTCACCTTCGGTGGCGTCGGCCAGCTAACCTAGGCCGCCAAAAACCCGGTGAAATGGCGCTACAGCACCAGTGAACCATGAGCAAGCCCGACATAGCTTTAAAACCGCTCGGGACCGGTATCTAATGGCGTTTCACCATGCACCCGAGACCTCCTCCACGTTGGAGCTCGGAAAACCTAGAATTTGTGCGGTCTACGTGCGTTTTTCCAGCTAGGGTTGTGAAGGGCTAATGATCGCCGACTAGTGGCGGTCCTGTGTGCAAGAATTAACAAGCTAAGAACAAGGATAGAGGGCAAATTCGAAGTTACCATGCTGGAAGGTCGGTTTGTGCCGCCGGGGGAGTTTTCCCAAATTCACGCTCGGTGGATCATGTCACCGCTTGAGTTTCGAAGGTGAGCACCAGAGGGTCATAGCGCGTCCGAGGGTGCTCTCGCTCAGGCATGTTAAGCTCCCTGCAACGCTGTCAACGTGCAACCATCATCCGGTTGTGGTTTGGCTACCACGGATAGCTGGTCTAGAGCTTGGGAACGACGGTACTCGGCTTGCTGGTGCGTCAAGAAGATAAACACCGAACCCGCGATGTTGTTTAGCTGCTCAGGGAGGAGGCGCGCACACGTTTTCCCGGTTCTCTCGCGATTGTTTCCGAGAGTGCGGCGATGAGCCTCCGCTCGATGCGTCACCTGCCCGAGGTGAAAATAACTGTAGTGAGCTACTCTAGACTCATACAGACCTTGCGCCATCAACATCGAGACTCCACAATCAAACAAGAAACGCTTTGCCTCGACGCTACTAGCCCAAGGTGGAAAATAAATTTAGTGAAAGTGTTGATCATTCCTCATCTCCATTATGAGGATTACTCACGAAGCATTATTAACTTTTCCCAGTTTATTACTACGTCACGACTCAGTGTACAAGTATGCTCACTACCGCGAGCGATGGTGATTGAAATAAAAAACACCTGGCTGACACGACACGTACGCCCATACTCGACGTTGCACACAGCAACCATCACTGACGTCGTACGCGGCAACCTTTCACACGACACCCAAATGTCGAACCTGTCCCACTGACTGGGATTAAGTCAATCTACGGCAATCCCTCATAGAACCGACTTCTCTATCCTTTCAGCATCGGCATCAGACGTTGAGGTATGCCTCGACACCCAGGTTAACATGTTACATCGGTTTCCTGGGTCCCATATTGCCAGTATGCATCCGGTACACATCTCAAACTTGTCTCACAGGGCCGCACACGAGAAAGGGCCTTAATCAACTCAGACATAGACTAGGTTCACAGGACCACGTCCTTGAGCCTTCCATCCACTGCCCAGTCTCCATTTCCCACTATGAGGATCGATTCCCAACTCTTCCGATTGATCCCCCTTAATCCCGGTTCACGAGTAGGAAACTGCCTACTCAAGTTATGCCTCTTTTAATCCACTTTTGTTAACTTGAGATCAGCATTTATAATCAATTGATAACCTATTCTACATTAAACTCCAGGGTTTTCTGGTTCATGCACTTGGGGTTTCATACCATCTAGACTTAATGCAATAAATAAAATGCTAGACATTTTAAAGTGAATATCAATGAAAACTTGTAAGTTTTTATGCAAACCGGGGCTTGCCTTTGTTTTGCAGGGAACTAATATATATATCTCAGTTAGTGAAGACCACTTGGCTTGATCTCTTGCCTCCCTCCTTTGATCTCTACTCCGACGACTTCAAGTTCTTCATATAGATGCTACACGTAATGAATATGCACATATGTTTAATTGTAAAGACTTTGCTACAAATTCTAATAACAAGTTTTCAAAAACTGGAACCCTGTTTAAGAATTTAAAGTGAAACTGGTGTTAGTGGTTTGGTTTTGGATCTAAGCACATGATTAAGTGCTAAGTGGTTTCCCCCTCTTCCATTTTAATCACCTTGAGTGGTTAAACATAACAGGGGTGATCCAGAGCTCCAATGAAGCTGAGAATTTTCATGTGGGTTCCTTGTCACAAGAAATTCCCCTGGACCAAAATCTTAGCATTTTTGGAGCTAAGATTTACTCAGAACTGAATTTTCCCAGTTTTGGAAATTCTCTGAAAATGTTTCTGTATTCAATTGAACACAGCAACTTGAAATCTGAATTGCCCTAATCAAATCAACTCCAAATGAGCTGAAACGTTTACAGGCGTCCACTAATATCCTAAAGAGTGTTCTGTAAAAATTTGAGGATTTTTGGATGAACCAAACTCCCTCTAAAATTCTTTTGTTGAAAAGATTTAAAGGATTTTCCAGAATTAAATAATGAGTTTCATACAAATTGGGTTGTATATTTGGATAGATCTATTCAATATGAATCCAACCCAATTTGAATCCCTAAATTTGGAGTTTCCTAGCAAAAGTTATGAGGTTCTAAAGTTTGGAAAAATCTGAAATTGCCCTCTGTTCTATTTATTTCCAATTTTCAGAGACATAAGAAATTATCACCACATTTGGCCAAGCAAATGAGGTCCAATGCTTTTGATGATTTTACTGGAGTTCAAGTATTTTTGGAAGAATCTCCTGCCCAAATTTGGGAATTTTTCAACACACAGAACTCCTGGCAAAATTCCTACAAGATTTTCATTCTGAGAATTAATGAGCCAAACCAGGGATTTTCATAAACATTGGGCTCTACCCCTGGGTAGTACTCTCTGAGAGGAATCTAACAAAATTTATTTCACAATTTTTGGACATCCCTACACAAAGTTGTGGCTATTTAAACTTTGAACTGAAATCTGAAAACAGAGAAAAGTTTAAATGTCTGCTGCTGGGCCCGGGCCACGTGTCACCCTGCGAAACAAAACCACACGGGCTACACAGTCCCAGCCATGCAGTCACACCGGATCAAATAGCCACAGAGGATCGGGCTTTAAACCTTGTCCCTCACTGACTGCTGGGACCGGTGCCCTTCTTCAGCCTCCCGACGCCCCTCGCGCACGCGCTGCCAGGTCGCTGGAGCTCGCCGGGAACAGCTCTCCCGACCTCTGCCCGAGCCCGTGCTCGCCACCAGGACCTAACTCCACGTGCTGAGCAACTTGGTGGAGCCTCCCCGAGCCGGCAAGGTCCCGAACCTCCATTGTGACGGCACAGCGGCTCGGCTCACCTTCGGTGGCGTCGGCCAGCTAATCTAGGCCGCCAAAAACCCGGTGAAATGGCGCTACAGCACCAGTGAACCATGAGCAAGCCCGACATAGCTTTAAAACCGCTCGGGACCGGTAGCTAATGGCGTTTCACCATGCACCCGAGACCTCCTCCATGTTGGAGCTCGGAAAACCTAGAATTTGTGCGGTCTACGTGCGTTTTTCCAGCTAGGGTTGTGAAGGGCTAATGATCGCCGACTAGTGGCGGTCCTGTGTGCAAGAATTAACAAGCTAAGAACAAGGATAGAGGGCAAATTCGAAGTTACCGTGCTGGAAGGTCGGTTTGTGCCCGCCGGGGGAGTTTTCCCAAATTCACGATCGGTGGATCATGTCACCGCTTGAGCTTCGAAGGTGAGCACCAGAGGGTCATAGCGCGTCTGAGGGTGCTCTCGCTCGGGCATGTTAAGCTCCCTGCAACACTGTCAACATGCAACCATCGTCCGGTTGTGGTTTGGCTACAGCGGATGGCTGGTCTAGAGCTTCGGAACGACGGTACTCGTCTTGCTGGTGCGTCGAGAAGATGGACACCGAACCCGCGATGTTGTTTAGCTGCTCAGGGTGGAGGTGCGCACACGTTTTCCCGGTTCTCTCGCGATTGTTTCCGAGAGCGCGGCGATGAGCCTCCGCTCGATGCGTTTTTCGCGAGGAGGGGGAGGCAAAGAGCGTTCGGCTCGGCTGTGTGGGGAACCGATCAGTTTGAGGAGAGGGTGAACCGCTGCCCGGCTGCCAGCGCGAAGGAGATCAGCAGAAGGTGGCTTCAAGCTGCTCCCACGGTGGCACATGGCGAGCCTCTCTCGGTGGAGTGAGGAACAGAGAGGAAACTTAGTGTGCAAGTCTAAATAGCACTATGACATGTGGGCCCCACTGTCCCTTCTTATCCCCTCTTATTTTTCTCACAATTATCTCCACACTTTGGCAAATGTTAGAAATAAAATGGTGAGAATTCAAACCTGTATTGTGTTTGGGTAATTTGGACAAGTTTCATCCAAGTTCAAATGTATATTTGAATTCATTGCACATTTAAGTTCATTTGGAAAAATGGGTAGTAAACATCTTTAAAAATTCATGAGACTTTGCCTACCCCCTAATTTGGACCTAAGGAATTCAAATATGAACTCTGATCTTTGATCTGGCTGCTGCAAATGATATTTTTAATACAACAGTTTGAAAACTATTGTGTTACTCTCATTTGAATTTTTGAGTGGAACAATTTGTTCTCAAAATCTAACTTTAGCTTCCTCACACATATGGGAACTTCCCACCTTAGTTTTAGATCCCTCTTGGGTTCTAAGTCTTCAAATAAATATTTGAACTTGTGTGAAGAAGACTCTCATGTGTATTATCACATGTGGAAAAAAATTTAACAAGTCCCATTTTTCATACATGTGAAACCAACTTTGTGCAAACAAGAGTTTCTTTGTATGCATATTTTGGTACCTTTACACTCCTTACCTCGTGAACAGTTCTCGGGGATTTCCAATTCAGCACTTGTGTGATCTTACTCGGGTCTACAGTGATGCCCTCTGCTGAGATAATATGCCCGAGAAAAGGTACTTGTGATATCCAGAATTCACACTTGCTGAATTTCGCGTATAGCTTGTGATCCCGCAGCCATTGCAAGACCATAAGCAGATGCTTCTTGTGTTCTTCCTCAGACTTTGAATATACCAATATGTCGTCGATGAAGACCACGACAAACTTGTCCAGCTCCGGCATGAATACCGAGTTCATCAAATACATGAAGTGAGCTGGAGCGTTGGTGAGGCCGAAGGACATGACCAGGTACTCATAAAGTCCGTACCTCGTCGAGAAAGCTGTCTTCGGAATATCCTCAGCCCGTATTTTAATATGGTGGTACCAGGATCTTAAGTCCATCTTGGAAAATATCTTTGCTTCGACCAACTGATCAAACAACATGTCGATCCGTGGCAATGGGTACTTGTTCTTGATGGTTACGGAGTTTAGTGGACGATAGTCCACACAAAGCCGCAATGTCTCATCTTTCTTCTTCACGAATAATGCCAAACAGCCCCATGGCGAGGAGCTCAGCCTAATAAAATCCTTTTCCAGCAAGTCCGTTAGCTGAATCTTCAGTTCAGCCAATTCCTTGGGCGCCATCTTGTACGGCCTTCGGGATATTGTCATGGTTCCTGGTGCAAGTTCAATCTTCAACTCCACCTCTCTGTCGGGCGGCATCCCCGGAAAATCATCCGGGAACATGTCAGGGAATTCACGGACTACTGGAATGTCTTCCAATCCGATGGTGGTGGACTGATATATACTTGGAAGTTTGATTTCTGGACTGTCCAGAAATAAGGAGTGTGATTCTTGCACTTCTGAGTTCAAGTGCACGATTCGAAGGACGGTGTCTAAAACAGCGCCGTGGCGGGTTAACCACGACATCCCTAGGATGACATCGACCTTCTGTCCCTCTAATATTATGATAGACGTAGGGTACACTCTACCCGCTAAGCATAATGGTGCTTTAGAAACCATTACGCTTGCTGAAATCTTCACACCCGGTGAACAAATCAAATATGGACTATCGGTGGGTAGGATTGGAAAGCTGTGTTTAGCAATGAAAGCTTGGCTAATAAAATTATGCGTGGTGCCTGAATCAAACAACACTTTGGCGGGATGCTGGTGGAGTTGGAACATACCCGCAAGGATTGGCTCACCCTTCGGCACATCCTCTATGGAAAGTTGGTGGACGGTGCCGGGCCTCGGGTTTGCCCACCGCGCATTAGTAGGATTCCGGGGCTGATTCCTCCCCGGAAGTTGCGGTGCAACTCCGCCGCCTTGTCTCTCCGGACAACTGCTGGCGAAGTGTCCTGGGCGACCACATTTGTAGCATGTGACCGCTGCTTGTCCGGTGCTTGGGGGACGAAAGCCCGGCATGCGCTGCTGAGGTGCATACACACGCGGCATTGCCCGCTGCTGCTGTTGTTGTTGTGGAGGTGGTGCTGGCAGTGCTGGCCTGAATGCCGGTGAAGAATATGGCCGACTGCGGAATGGCATCGACCTCTGTGGTTGCTGCCAGCGTGGACCTGATGGTGGGCGATTCACCATCCAAAATTTTTGAGAAGGACCGCCTCCTTCTCCACTGCTTTGCGGCGCGCTTCGCTTTCTCTCCACCACCGCTAACTCCTTACCGGACTCATGCTGAACAATCGCAGCATTAATTATGTCGTTGAGGCTGCCGCGATTGAACATCGCCAACTTGTCCTTCAGGAGTGGGTTAAGCCCCTAGTAGAAGTGGTCCCGCCGCTTCTCGTCAGTATCAGCGTGATACGAAGCATAGAGCGCGAGATCGTTGAACGCCCTGGAGTATTCCAGCGCGTTCCGGCTCCCTTGCTGCAGGTGTAGAAACTCCTGCGTCTTCCTCTTCATGAGACCCGGCGGTATATGATAGGCCCTGAAGGCCGTCCGGAACTCCGCCCAGGTCATAACTCGTCGGTGGGCTGTGAAGCACAGAAGTTTGCCCACCACACGCTCGCGGATCCCTGGAGCTGTTGGACCGCGAACTGAGTCTTGCACTGCTCACTTAGTTGGAGCAGCCCGAACTTCATCCCTATCGTGCGCAGCCAGTTGTCCACATCGAGGGGTTCATCCGCCCTTGAGAATACCAGGGGAAGAGTCGCTAGGAAGTCGGAGTAGGAACTCTGTTGACGCTCCTCACGATCTTGACGTCTCTCTGGTCGAGACGTATTTGCAATAAGGGTCTGCACCAACTCCGTGTGCTGCTGATGAGAACCCGCCATTGCCGCAACGATATCCGCCAAAGTAACCGTTGGCGGTGGCGGTGTTTGATGTTGCTGCTGCTCTCCCGAGGAGTCCTCGGGAGGCTGTTGGGAGGTTTCTCCCCCTTGACTAGAACCCCCAACGTCCGGGTTGGCACGAGTACGAGTCATTCTGAAATTCAAAACAGCAGCGATCAGCACATGTCATACTTAAAAATTCCATATGAAACAGTAGGTATTGAAGCGACCCATGAATAATTTGCACAACATTCACATATATTGATAAAGCATGAACTTTATACAAGATACATTATTCTCGGTCTCCGAGAAGTCATGCTCATGTCGTCACTACCTATACATACGCTACTGCCTAAACGACATGTCACAGGTTACAAAAGTTCGGGTTGCCCTATCCTGGTTGCCCTACTTGGCAACGGTAACCCCCTACTCGGAGTAGAACTCGATCTCCTGTGGGTCGTCCTCCTCCGGTACCTCTGCTGGTTGCTCCGGATCTATAACCTCTTCTCCCATCTCGGGCTCTCACATTGCCGGAAGACCCAAGACCACCGGTATGCCAAATACCGGAGGTACGAGATCTTGCAACACGTGGACCTCGTCCTTGGCCTGGTTGTAGTCTTCTTCCCAGCCTTGCCCTTCCTCAATAGCATCATCTCGCTCTTGAATAAGGTCCTCGTTCTGCTGGGTTAGAGTCTGGACCAGTTCTTGCAACGCCGCGATGTCGACACGGCTCTTCTTCTTCGCCTTCTTCAGACGATGCAACTGATTATGCTGTTCGTTCAGTCGCTTGATCGTCGGAAGGAGCACATTGTGGAGTGCGCTGTGAGCACTCTCGAAATGGTCTCCACGGCTTGCACTCTCTTTGATCTTTGTGGCGAGATGCTCCATATGAACAGCTTGGCTGTCCATCACGGTATTTCCCGCCCTCATATGGAGGCTAAGGCTTGCCTCCGCGGGGCTGTACCTTGGGCAACCCGGATCGGCTGCCTCCCGGTACCTCCCTTCCCATACATGATGAGCCCGTCCCTCCACCGGAACGAGGGCGTATGGAGTGCCCTCCATCGCTCTCACGTGTAGCTGGCAGAAACGTGACATGGTGTCACGGGCTGCCACTTGCCACTTTCCCTCTGGTTGTCTACCTCTCACCATGACGGCGAACGGTGCCCAACCTGGTGGTGTAGGTCCTGCCGGAACCTCGACATGGATTGTCCACGTCTTATTCCCCTCCTCGCCTTCTTCCTTTGTGAAGTACTGCGGCATCTGGTTGTACCCGAAATATTGAAGTATCCGCCTCAATGCTTCCGGGTAGCCGCTGTGGTGAGAACAGTGAGATTCCACCCACCCGTTCTCGAACTGTTTATCCGCTGTCATCTGTAAAAATATATTTGAGAAATGTCAAATATTGATTTGAACAGTAAACCATTGAGTTATAACATAAAACATGTCATTGAACTCATGAAATCTTGGAAACATAGTTCAAACTTAAACAAATCTGACTGCTGATCTGCTGTCCAACATGACAGCCCTCACCAGTTTCCATTTCAACCTGATTTAGGCCATGCTAAAAGCAAAACCAATCCTGGAGCTCAACATCAAAGTTAAAGCTAACTTCAATAGCTTTCCGTAAAGTATTTTCTTGCCCTAAGATCTGTCAGGTTCAAAAGTTATGAGATGTCAAATTTAACAGAATTTCTGGAGAAAATTGGACAGCACCTCCCTGCTTTAGGTACTGCTTTGTTCCAAGAATTCCAGTTAATTCTGCTCCCAATCTGACAAAACTTTCTGTTATAAAGTTGTAACCCATCTCATAGTCTTTCCAGAACTACCTCATTTTCTATTTGTGGATTTTTATGCAGGTAGTTATGCTTAATTTACAGAGAGTTACAGAGAGTTTTTGTTCTTCCATGTTTTCTGAACAGTTTCAACTCTACTGCATCTTTCGATGGGTTAAGGGGTGAAACACCTCTGGACATTAACAGAAAAGTTGTAAAACTATTCCAAATCTTTCCAGAAATGTATCATATGACCCCAACCTCGAAAGAACTCAATCTCCAACCTCTGATTAACTTCAGCCTTAATTCAGCTGAAAACAGGGAGCTCTGTCCTTAGCAACCTATAAGTTGAAAACTTGTTAACTTTTATTATCCTGATTAAGGGAAGAGGTTACAGCAAGGTTTTAATGCTCCGGATTAAAACTTTAAAGTTTTACAATGAAGTGGTTCACTTAGTGGGGTGTGACGTCGATGCGTCACCAGATCATGTCGATACTACGTCCTCACAAAGAAAAACCTATACCGGACTTAGCCGGTTTCATTAGTTCAGTGGCACTAAGCGTCACTCGCACACGGATACTACACGTCTACCATTTCGTGGTTAGACTACCTGCAGATAATTCACTCAATCGTCAGACTCGGCTGCACACCGAGCCCGGTATCCATACAGTTCGTACATCCGGCCGTCATCACTCACCCGGATGTTCTCAAGCCAAACACGCCTTGAGTTACGTGTTCACGTTTCAGACCACGTGACGGGGTCTCCCAAATTTCACCACGCACGCGCAGGGACAGACGTTGCTCGAATACCCCAAACGACATGAAGAGTCATAGAGGATATTAAAGCGGGTCGGGTTACCTGCCACCCGTGGGGCATCACCCTTCAGCTTGTGCGCTCTGGTGGACAGCGCTTACGTGCACCCCCCAAGACATAAAGCGTCCCGAGATGCACGATTTTCCGACATAAGCAATTAGGTTAATATGCCACTTTCTATACACTAATAACATCCTTATATGGGCCACTAACTCGTTCCTCACTGGATTTTTGAAAAAGATGACCTTTTTAGTGAGTTAAACCTCAAGCGAGCTCTGATACCAACGCTGACACGACCCCACGGTCTTGTCGAGCCAGGATCACGCTGAGGGGTGCTGCGTTGTACAGCACCGGATAACACACGTCAAAGGTACAAAGCGGAAGCAAAGTTTTATTACATAAAGAGGTTTATGAACATTTGTACAACAAAATATGTTCAGTCTACACTCATGGGCGTAGACTACGCATCGAGTTCACGTTCAGCCCGTGAACGTGTCCCCGCTAGCACGCACACACACTAACACGGTGGCGTGCACGACTCCCACTCGATGGGGTTCCCCTCCTGGGGTTCCGTCTCCTCCTCGGGAGTCCCTTCCTCATATAACCCTGCAAAAGCTTCAAACACAAGCAGTGAGCACGAAGGCTCAGAAAGTCTGACCCGTCTCGCCTAAACATGAAACTTCTACATGAGGGATGATAGGTACAGGAGGAAAAATCAGTTGCAAGGACTCGCCTAATTAGTGGAACCTTACTTTCAAGTTTTAGCAGCAAATTGTGGAGAACCTTACGCTAAGGCACATGAGAGAGCCGCAATCAAACAAGAAACGCATTTCTCTCATGTACTTTGCCCAAAGTTGAAAGGAAATTTAATTAGTTCTAAACTACAGCAAACCATCAAAGTCCATCTCTCAATCAGCAACATTTTAACATGTAACTAGCCTCTTCTTTCTACGTCACGGTACAGTGAACAAGTGGTACTCACTGACCGCAAGGGACGGCGATTATAATCGATTTACACCTGCAGGGTTACCTGAACAACCCGTCACATACGCCCGTACTCGATGTTGCCTATAACAACCATCACGGACGCCGTACGCAACCACCTTTCACCTGTCAGAAAAATATTGAACCGGTCCCATCGTCCTGAGCAAGAGGTCTCTGCACGCGCATCTCCGTGCCGCCAGCCGATTTACACCTCAAGCTCTCAACCTACCCTCTGAACGACGGGCAATGTCTCAATGCACCGCTACCCGAGTTACATCGGTTTCCCGGTTCCCATATAGCCGGTAGGTCTTCGGTACTGTTCTAGCTTGTTCAACAGGCCCGCACACGGCTCAGTCCTCAATCGACATAAGCGGAGCTATAGCATCCAGGCCCCAAAGTCCTGCTGCCCTTACTCTCCGCTCGGTCTCATTTTTCTTGCCATGTGTATCATGTGCTATCTCTACCCGAGTCGAGTGCCTCTAGCCTATGCTCGCGAGTAGTTCCAAACTACTCGACTTGTACCGAATCCTACTCTATCTTAGCATTGCAGTGGCTAATGAGGTTTTCAATCTTAATCCCAACCCATGATGTTCTTGGCTATGCATTTGGGGTTTCAAACAAGACTCTAATGCAAGAAGTAATGATACTCAAGTAAGTACTCGAAACAATACAAATTTGTAAAAAGGTTAATGCAAACCGGAGCTTTCCTTGCTGCTCTTGGTCATAGGCTAGCTGCTCCTCCAGAGTAACAAATTCTAAGACTTCGGGTTCCTCCTCGACCTTAGCGACTACATGAGATACAAGTACATGGATCAATTTAAATGCATTTGAATTGAATTTAAACTTGTGAAGGTTGTAAGTCTTACTAGACAGACCCAATGACACTGAAATTTTTAATGTGGCTTGGTTACAACCTAAACAGAGACTTGGTAAAGTTTTAGTTGCAGCAAAGCTAATTTGATCTCTCCACAAATAATTATGTCATTGACCTTAATTGGAACTCTTAGGGTGTTCTAGGGATTTTCATGGAGCAAGCCATGACTTTATGAAAACTAGATTTTCAGAGGGTTCTAATGGAGTTGGTCTCAATTAATCTGAAGGTTCCTAGCTAAAGATATGAGCTAAACAATTTCAGAGAAAATTCTGAAAATGTTTCTGAACATTTTCTATTTTCTCTGGAACAATTCTATTAATCACACCATTAGGTGGATCAAATGAGCTCAAATGGATCTGAAATTTTTATGGTATTTCAGTGATATTTTTGTAAACATCCCAGCAAAATTTCAGAATTTTCCCACAAAGGATTTTCCAGTTAAAGTTCCAAACAGATTAAACTTTGAGGAATTAATTCAGGAGAAATAGGGATTTTCACGAAGTGAAACTTGATTTGCTTGAAAGTACTCAGAGAGCTGAATCCAACAAATTTTGGTTCACTCGATTTGGAGCTTCCTAGCCAAAGTTATGAGGATTTGAAGTTTGAATGAATTCTGAAAATCGGGGAAAAGATCAAATCTGCCGGTGGGTCCACAGTACACGTGTCGGACGCTGGAGCGATGGCACACCGTGGTATACGGGGTTTTTGCGCGCCAGCACACCGGATCCGAGCCACAGACTGATCTTGATTTAAAATCCGAGCCGCCGACAGCCGGGACCCACCCCTTCATCTACCTCTCGCCGCCCTCGCTCTGCCGCTGCGACACCTCGCCGGAGAGCTCGCCGGCAGCCTCTGTGGTGCTCCAAACTCCATGATTGTGGCCGCCCCTGCCTACTTCCACTCGGGGAGCATGATTCCTGGCTCAGTTCGTCATGAAAATGGCCGGTACATGGTCGGCGACGAGCGGCAGCCTCGGGAGAACTTCGGCCGTGTCGGCCGACCTCCCTAGCACCCCAATCGATCGAGCAAACGGTCGGGAAGAATCAGTGGACCTTAGGAAAGGTCGACATGACCTCCACGGAGAACGGAAAGGGTTGTGTTGGGCTGTAACCGTGCGACCTAGGCCAGAAATCGGGATTTCTACTAAAACTAGAAGAACAGCGGTTTCCCTCAAGGGTTCTTCGTGGTTCCTGCTCCTATGGACTCATACGGGCACCTAGAAGTGATCCCCTCCACGAGAGGATGAATGGTGCAGTGTGGATTACGAATTTCACGGATCGGTGCAGACTCCACTTTTGCACACCGTCACGAAAACATGAAATTCCTGCGTGAGCAGTCTTTGTCACGCCGCCGGAGCTCGCGGGAATGAAAGAGGGACTAAAGGCGAACCTCTTTGCTGTTCACAGCTCGGTGAATGGTGGGCTGTGGTGGCCGGATGGATCGTTCCCGCGGTGGCGGCTCAAGCTGACCCGGCAGAGAAAAGATCGTCGCAGTGGAGCTCGGGGAGGACTGCTCCGGGCCTGGAACTGGCGCGAGGGTGTTGAAGATGGCTTGACGCACCTGGTGCTGGTCTCAGATCGCCGGGAGGATCACTGGATCGGCCGGGCGATGAGGAGCCGAGAGTTCAACTGGGCGGTGAGGAGCTTCAGTTTTCTGGGCGGGATGCGTCGGGGCAGCGGTGAAAACCCCCTGCGACCGCTCGGGCGCATAGATAAGGGCCCCGAGAGGCGGTTCATCGGCCGAGGGTGGCAAGCAGCTTCTGCTCTCACCGTTTCTTCGCCGTGGCGGCAGCTCGGTCGGGCACGAGTAACCGGGTTCAGTCTTCAGTCGGTAGAATTCTCTCCAGTGGCTGACATGTGGGTCCCATTTCCCTTTTAACCTCTGAACTTAACTTCATATTACTGTTGTAAACAGTAGTCCCCACAAAGCCATGGTGATTTGAATTATCTACCCCTGAGCCATTTGAATTGGTTAGAATTCAAAATGGGTTTGGTTTGACTAAATTTCAGCACATGTTCAGTTTGAAATTCAAATAAAGTTTGAATTTGCTACCCTTAGCTCATGTCAAGATCAACTCCAAATGGAGGGAAAATTGGTGTGTGAGCTCACAAAAATGTGCTGAGTAAGAACATGCCTCCCACTTTTGAATCCATGGGATAAAAACAGTTTGAATTTGAATTTGGGTTCAAACTACCCTTTTTCTAGCTATACCCAAAAGGACCTCAAAAAGGTTTTCAATTTGGGTGAAACTTGGCATGGACATTCCTAGCAAGGTGTAGGAGTTTTCATATGCCCAGCCCCTAGATGATGCATATGGGAAATACGACTTTTGCATTTGTGAGTTTATTCTCTAGTGAGCATGTTGATAATGGTTACTTGCTCTTCAAATGTGTTCATCAATTATTTTCAAATGAAGTGTGTGTGTGTGGTGATGAACACTTTGAATGTGTCAAAAACTGAGGCCTTTACAGCAAGCCTTGAGGCAAATGCTACAATATTTCGGATACAACAAGATGCCGCAGTACTTCACCAAAGAAGAAGGCGAGGAGGGGAACAAGACGTGGACGATCCATGTGGAAGTTCCTGCAGGACCTACGCCACCCGGTTGGGCGCCGTTCACCATTACGGTGAGAGGTAGACAACCGGAGGGAATGTGGCAAGTGGCAGCCCGTGACACCATATCGCGTTTCTGCCAGCTACACGTTAGAGCTATGGAGGGCACTCCATACACGCTCGTTCCGGTGGAGGGACGGGCTAATCATGTGTGGGAAGGGAAGTACATAGAGGCAACAGATCCGGGTTTCCCAAGGTACAACCCCGCGGAGGCGAACCTCAGCCTCCAGATAAGGGCGGGAAAAGCCGTGATGGACAGCCAAGCTGTTCACACGGAATGTCTCGCCGTGAAGCTCAGGGAGAGCACCAGCCCTGGAGATCATTTTGAGAGTTTCTCACAGTGCACTCCGCAATGTTCTCCTTCCGACGATTAAGCGACTGAACGAACAATATAATCAGTTGCATCGTCTGAAGAAGGCGAAGAAGAAAAGCCGTGTCGACATCGCGGCTTTGCAACAACAGGTGCAGGCTCTGACCCAGCAGAATGAGGTCCTTACTCAAGAGCGGGACGATGCTATTGAGGAGGGGCAAGGCTGAGAAGAGGACTACAACCAAGCCATGGATGAGGTGCACGCGTTGCAGGACCTCGTAGCTCCGGTAATGGGCATACCGGTGGTAGGTGCTGTACCTGTTGTTTTGGGTCTTCCGGCGATAGGGGAACCCGAGCCAGAAGAGGAGGTTGTAGACCCAGAGCGACCAGCAGAGGTACCGGAGGAGGACGACCCGCAAGAGGTCGAATTCTACTCCTAGTAGGAGGTTACCGTTGCCAAGTAGGGCAGCTGGGTGATGTAACCCAAACTTTTGTAATCGGTGACATGTCGTGTTTTTTATGCAGGATGTTATGCTCAATTTACAGAGAGTTACAGAGAGTGTTTGCTCTGCCTGTTTTCTGGACAGTTTCAACTTTACTGCATTTTTCGATTGGTTAAGGGATGAAACACCTCTGGACCTCAACAGAAAAGTTGTAAAGCTCTTCCAAATATTTCTAGAAATGTATCATATGACCCCAACCTCGAAATAACTCAACCTCTAACCTCTGATTAACTTCAGCCTTAATTCAGCTGAAAACAGGGGACTCTGTCCTTAGTATCCTATAAGTTGAAAACTTGTTAACTTTGAATATCCTGATTAAGGGAAGGAGTTACATCAAGTTTTGGATTAAAACTTTCAAGTTTTACAATGCAGTTGTTCATTTAGTGGGGTGTGACGTCGATGCGTCACCAGATCATGTCGGTACTACGTCCTCACAAAGAAAAACCTATACCGGACTTAACCGGCTTCGTTAGTTCAGCGGCACTAAACGTCTCTCGCACACGGATGCTACACGTCTACTGTTTTGTGGTTATACTACCTGCAGATAACTCAAACAATCGCCAGACTCGGCTGTACAACGAGCCCGGTATCCATACAGTTCGTACACCCAGCCGTTATCACTCGCCCGGATGTTCTCAAACCAAGCACGCCTTGAGATACGTGTTCACGTTACTGACCACGTGATGGGGTCTCCCAAATTGCCCAAAGCACGCCAGGGACAGACGTTGCTCGAATACCCCAAACGACATGAAGAGTCATAGAGGATATTAAAGCGGGTCGGGTTATCTGCCACCCGTGGGGCTCCACCCTTCATCTTGTGCTCACTGGTGGACAGCGCTTACGTGCACCCCCCAAGACATAAAGCGTCCCGAGATGCACGATTTTTTGACATAATCAAATAAGTTAGTATGCCACTTTTTATACACTAGTAACATCCTTATATGGGCTACTAACTCATTCCTCACCGTATTTTTGAAAAAGATAACCTTTGTAGTCCGTTAAACCTCAAGCGAGCTCTGATACCAAGCTGACATGACCCCAACGCCCATGTGGAGCCAGGATCACGCTGAGGAGTGCTGCGTTGCACAGCACCGGATAACACACATCAATGGTACAAAGCGGAAGCAAAGTTTTATTACATAAATAGGTTTATGAACACTTTTAAAACAAAATATGTTCAGTGTACACTCACGGGCGTAGACTACGCATCGGGTTCACTTTCAGCCCGTGAACGTGTCCAGCTTCAAACACAAGCGGTGAGCACGATGGCTCAGCAAGACTGACCCGTCTCTCCTATACATGAAACTTCTACATGGATGGTTTTAGGGTACATGAGGTAAAATAAGTTGCAAAGGACTCTCCTAATTATTTGAACCTTACTTTCAAGTTTTAGCAGCAGGTTGTGGAGAACCTTACGCTAAGGCACATGAGAGAGCCGCAATCAACAAGAAACGCATTTCTCTCATGTACTTTGCCCAAAGTTGAAAAGAACTTTAATTAGCTCTAAACTACAACAAGACATTAACAAGCAAAGTATTTTTTTAAAATCAGCAAACTTTTGACATGTATCTAGCCTGTTCTTTCTACGTCACGGTACAACGAACAAGTGGTACTCAGTGACCGCGAGGGACGGCGATTATAATCGATTTACACCTGCAGGGTTACCCGAATAACCCGTCACGTACGCCCGTACTCGATGTTGCCTACAGCAACCATCACGGACGTCGAACGCAAACACCTTTCACCTGTCAGCCAAATGTTGAACCGGTCCAATCGTCCCGAGCAAGAGGTCTCTACGCGCGCATACACAGTGCCGCCAGCCGATTTACACCTCGAGCTCTCAACCTACCCTCTGAACGACCAGCTATGCCTCAACACCCAGCTACCCGAGTTACATCGGTTTCCCGGTTCCCATATAGCCGGTAGGTCTTCGGTACTGTTCTAGCTTGTTCAACAGGCTCGCACATGGATCAGTCCTCAATCGACACAAGCGGAGCTATAGCACCCAGGCCCCAAAGTCCTGCTGCCCTTACTCTCCACTCGGTCTCATTTTTCTTGCCATGTGTTTCATTTGCTATCTTTACCCGAGCGATGTGCCTGTAGCCCATTCTCGCGAGTAGTTCCAACTACTAGACTTGTACCGAATCCTACACTGTCTTAGCATTGCAGTAGCTAACGAGGTTTTCAAACCTAATCCCAACCCATGGTTTTCTTGGCTATGCATTTGGGTTTCAAACAAGACTCTAATGCAAGAAGTAAGTGGTACTGAAAGTAAGTTCTCAAACAGTAAAAATTTGTAAACAGGTTAATGCAAACCGGAGCTTGCCTTGCTGCTCTTGGTCATAGGCTAGCTGCTCTTCCAAAGTGACGAAGTCTAAGACTTCAGGCTCCTCCTCAACCTTAGCGACTACATGAGATAACAAGTATATGTATCAATTTAAATGCATTTGAATTGAACTTAAACATGTGAAGACTTTAAGTCATACTAGACAGACCCAATGACTGAAATTTTTACTGTGGTTTGGTTACAACCTAAACATAGACTTGGCCAAGTTTTATTTGCAGTAAAGCTCATTTGAGCTCTCCACAAATAATTATGTACTGGACCTTAATTGGAGCTCTTAGGGTGTTCTAGGGGTTTTCATGGAGCAAGCCATGCCTTTCTGAAAACTAGATTTTCAGAGGGTTCTAATGGAGTTAGTTTCACTTAATTTGAAGGTTCCTAACTAAAGATATGATCTAAACAATGTCAGAGAAATCCTAAAACTGTTTCTGGACATTTTCTATTTTCTCTGGAACAGTTTCATTAATCACACCATTAGGTGGATCAAATGAGGTCAAATGGATCTGAAATTTTTATGGTAGCTCAGGATGTGTTGGTACACATCCTGGCGAAATTTCACAATTTTACTCCAAAGTGTTCTCCAGTTAAAATTCTAACCAGTTTGAACTTTGAAGAATTAATTCTGGAGAAATAAGGATTTTCATGAAGTGAAACTTGATTTGATGGAAATTACTGAGAGAGAGGAATCCAACAAAATTTGGTTCACTCGATTTGGAGCTTCCTAGCCAAAGTTATGTGGGTTTGAAGTTTGAACTAAATCTGAAAATCGGGAAAAAGTTTAAACCGCTGCGCGTGGGACCGGAGCTACGTGTCAACTTCTCAGCGGTCGACACACGGGGCTACGGAATCCTTCGCGCGCAGCCGCACCCGATCCGGTGCCACAGCGAATCCTGGTTTTAAAATACCAGCCACTGACACGTGGGACCGGGGGCTTAGTCTACCTCCGGCCTCCCGCGCTCGGCCACCGCGACCCCTCGCCGGAGAGCTCGCCGGTGGCCTCTGTCGTGCACCAAACTCTATGATTTTGGCCGCCTCTGCCTAAATCCATCGGGGAACACGATGCTGGGCTCAGCTCATCATGAAAATCACCGGCACATAGTCGGCGACGAGCGGCGGCTTCGGAAGAACTTTGGCCGTGTCAGCCGGCCTTCCTAGCACCCCAACCGATCGAGCAAAAGGCCATAGAGCACCAGTGGTCCCTAGGGAAGCTCGGCATGGGCTCGAAGCAGCTCGGGAGAGGTCCTAAGTAGGCTCTCACTGTGCGCCCGATGCTTCCCGCATGAGCCGCCATTGGCAAGCTTGGAATTACGCCATGTACAGGGGTTCTCATGCTAGAGGTTGTGAAGGCAACTTGTGCGCCACTAAGTCTAGTTCCTGTAGGAACAGTTTGAGGGTCTCTAAACAACTATAGGGTGAGAATTTGGCGGATCCGCACCCAAAGGTCGGTCTGTGCCGAGTGAAAGGGGAAACTGAAATTCGTCGCTGGTGATCAAACACTCGGGCTGTTGTTCGGGGGTGAGCAGCACCAGCCTCTAACGTGTCCGAGGACACCTTAGCTTGGGCGTAACACTCTCCCGTTTGGGCTGTCCATGGGAGCCCGAGGTGCAGCGGACTTAGGTCACAGGAAAGAACTCTCGGTATGGTCGAGATCATCCGAGTTCAGCCAATTTCCAGCAACGGGGAAGGAGAAGGAGATCCTCTCATACCGTTTTGCAGCTTGGAGGGAGTGGAGAGGCTGTGATCGTGGGTTTTTCCGATCATCCGAGAGAGCGGCGGCGAGAGCTGCTTTTCTTGCGCGAGGGAGCAGAGAAGCAGCCGAATGCGCCTCTCGCAGGCTCGGACTCTGGGATAAGAAGGCAGCGAGGCGGTTCAGTGGGTTGGGGCGGCAAGCAGCTGTTGTCCCGATCAATCTTTTGCCGTGACGGCTGCTGGATCATGCGCAAGTAACCGAGCCCAGGCTTCAGTCGGTTGTTTTTGCTGCTGAGGCTGACTTGTGGGTCCCACCTGGGTTTTAACCTCTGAAATTAAATTTTCCACTGCTCTAAACAGTAGAGACCCAATTAACCTTGGTCATTTGAATTATCTACCCCTGGGCCATTTGAATTGGATATAATTCAAATTGGATTTTGTTTGACTAAATTTCAGCACATATGCAGTTTGAAATTCAAATGAAGTTTGAATTTGCTAAACTTAGCTCATGTAAAGATCAACTCGAAATGGAGTGAAAATTGGTGGGTGAGCTCACAAAAATGTGCTGAATAAGAATATGCCTCCCACTTTTGAATTCATGGGATGGAAATAGTTTGAATTTGAATTTGAGTTCAAACCACCCTCTTTCTAGATATACCCAAAAAGACCTCATAAGGGTTTTGGATTTGGGTGAAATCTGGCATGGACATTCCTAGCAATGTGTAGGACTTTTTCAAATGCCCAGCCCCTATATGATGCATGTGGGAAATGCCACTTTTGCATTTTGTGAGTTCATTGTCTAAGGAGCATGTTGATGGTGTTTACTTGCTCTTCAAATGTATTCATCAAGTTTCTTCAAATGCAGCGTGTGTGTGTGGTGATGATCACTTTGAATATATGCCATAAACTTGGGCGCTTTCATGAGACCTATGTGTGTTGAATACATTGGCTATGACGATAAGAGTTTCGAATTCTGCCAAAACACTCTTTTTGTCAAGGTCCGACTCTAGGTCCGAGCTCCGACAAGATCCGACGTAAGGTCCTACTGGCTATGGCTAGGTCCGACATGTGTTTGGTTAGCTCCGGCGGTAGTTCCGCCTAGCTTTGGTAAGTTCCGGTGCTACGTTCTGCTAGCTTTGGTAAGCTCCGGCTCAAGGTCTGGTTAGCTTTGGCAAGGTCTAGAGCTAAATCGCAATGGTTCTGTTTTTACCATGCAAATGTTTTGAACTTGCTTTACATCTATGGAAAGTTTGCTTGGTATTCTTTTACTAAGTTTTTGAAGTTTTATTGCTGTTTACAGTGGTTAACATTTTGCTATGGTTTGCTACATGCTTATGTGAGATGTTCAAGTAAGGTGTTGTGGTTTTCGGGACTAACGTGAGTCAAGTCAAGGACTTGTGCTTGAAAGTATTGGTTGTTTATTCATGTGCAGGTGCTGCTTGAGTTCAAGATATGGCTGATGATGGGATCCATTGAACTAGTCTTAGGGAGAAGATGAGGTTCAACAACCCTGTCCCGGAAGAATTGTGGCTGAGTTGATCGGGAGGTCATGCGACATGTTTGGATCAAGAACAATGCATATGAAGGTATCGTGGACGTCGTTGGAACGTGTTGGCACGTGTGCAAGGAGTGCATGGACGTGGCAACATGGTTCCGAGGCGTGATGAAGAGATGTGTACGTAAAGAATTGGTAGGAAAGGTCCAACCGGCGGGATTATGGACTCAGGCTGCGGCTGAGTCTGTTATGGCTCAAATATGGAAAGTTTTGAGTTGGTTATGATAGGATTTCATGTGGGACACGAAGTTGAGTTGTTTTAGGAATGTGGGATACGTTTCTAAGGTGTTTGGAAGTCTTAAGATTGCTTCTATCTGCATATAGAAGAGTCTTGAGCAGTTATGGAAAGTTTCAATTCAGAAACTGAGTAGGATTAGAGTCCTAGTTTGAATCGGGTTGGCCTCCGGGCTGGTTATATAAGAAAGGGAGGCAAGAGCTCGTGGTAAGAAAACCTTGGGCTGTTACTCTTATGTTTCGATTAATAAAATTCGTAATTTAGAGGAGCTTTTGTGACTTGTTCGTCCGACTTGTTTTTGTCATGTCTTTCTCGTCGAGTTTCTGGACAGCACGACAGTGCTTCGGTATAACTCGAGTTTTACAGATCCAATTGATGTGATTCTTTTTAGGTTGTCTTCACAACTTGATTATATATCATCTGTGAAACTTTCACGTTCATTGGATACGTATTTTCGGATCTACACGAGTTTCTTTGCAGTGTTGCAGATCTGGTTTTTACTCGAGTAGAACAGATTGACCCTCGTTTGACCTTTCAATCATAACTTGAGTTTTTCTTGACGGATTTCCGTGATTCTTTTTGTCGTGTCTACGTGACTTGATTCTATATAATATATATCACTTTTGTCACGGTTGAACACATTTAGATCATTCGCATACATGGTTTTTTTAACAGATTGATTTTCTGCCGAGGGGGTTTTTGTTGCTTCCGCTAAAAAGTTTAAATCTACCATTCACCCCCCTCTGGTAGCTTTTCATGTGCTCTTCGATTCAACATCATAGACCACAAGCGACGGTGATTCGAATCAGTACACGCCCGGACTACATGACACGTACACCAATACTCCGAGTTGCCGACAGCAACCTTGACTGATGTTGTACGCATCCACCTTTCCAAAGTTCATCCACACAGGACGCGGTCTAACTGCCCTGAATAGCAAGCTCCCTCAAGGTACATACCTGCAGTGATATGTTCTTGAGCGAGTTACCTCCTGCTATCCTGACGCCGAAAGCCTAAGACGGTTACAAAAGTTCCAATGTGAATCTCCCGAGGTACATCTGTTTCCTGCATCCCATATAGCCAGTATGTGCCCGGTACACAACTCAAACTTGTCCAACAGGGCTATGCACGCACGATCCGCCACCGTCTGCATCTAAACCTCCCTTCCTGGTCTCCATTTCTTAATTGTGAACTTTCCTCAATGTTTCTATTCTTGACCCGCCCCGAATAAGCCAAGCCCTAAACTCGCGAGTAGATTCCAACTACTCGACTTCTACCGATCCATTCCTACTAACATTTAGCACAACCAAATCCCACATGAAGAGGTGCTATTCTACACTTGCTCTCATAGGACATTCTGGTCATGCAATTGGGGTTTTCAGTATCAACTAGACCTAATGCAATCAGACATTCAAATCTATGGTCTCTACAAATGGAAATACTTTATAAACTTGCTTGAATGCAAACCGGTGCTTGCCTGTTTTGCAGGTGACTAATATATATTCAATTAGTGAAGATCGCTCGAGGCTTGATCACTTGATCACCGGGTTCCTTGATTCCCACTTAAAGTTCTTCACAATTCTTCACGTATATGCTACACGTTATGAATATGCACAAGTATTTCATTATAAAGCTTTTGCTAATAAGCTCTAATGACAAGATTAAAATATGGAACTCTATTTAAGAATTTAAAATGACCCTGGTGCTAAGGTTTGGGTTTGGGTTAATCAACATGATCAAGTGCTAAGTGTTTTCCCCACTTGTGTGTTGATCACCTTAAGAGGTTGAACAGAACAGTGGTGATCCAGAGCTCCAATGAAAAAAATTTCATGTTAGTTCCTTGTCATAAGAAAGCCATCTGGAACAAAAATTAGCACTTTTCACTAAGCGGTTTATTCAGAACAATTCTCTAAGCAATTTGTAAAAGTCCCAAAACTTGTAAATAGAAAACTTGAGCTATGAATAAAGTTGAGTTTATATACAAGAAATGGGACTTACAAAAACTTTTGTATACTCATGAAAGTGTTGGCTTGTGCAAAAAAACTTTGAATTCAGTTTGAACTAAAAGGGTCACTTCAAAAGGAAGAAGGGTATTTTCAAAATAGGAAATTCAAACTGTTGTTTGAGAAGTTGTATTTGCCATGGCCAACTCAAAGATCAGAGGACATAATTAGATTCCTTAGGTCCAAATTAGTGGGTAAGCAAACTTTCATCAACTTTT
Organism: Neostapfia colusana; assembly: GCA_030760725.1. Classification (NCBI taxonomy): domain Eukaryota; kingdom Viridiplantae; phylum Streptophyta; class Magnoliopsida; order Poales; family Poaceae; genus Neostapfia; species Neostapfia colusana. Next base: position 34,618,101 of record JASWHV010000019.1, on the reverse strand, counting down.
GAAAAGATTTGCTACCCATTTTTCTAAATGGAGTTAAATATGCAAAGAATTCAAATAAACATTTGAATTTGGATGGAATTTGTCCAACTATTTAAATGCAGCTCAGTTTTCAACTCCCAACATTTGAATTGGTCACTTGCCAAATTTTGGAGATCTTTTGAGGGATAAGTGGGCACTGACTGGTGGGGCCCACATGTCATAGGTCAAATGTGACTTGCACACTAAGTTTCTGTGCTGTGTTCACTTCACCGAGCAGGGCTGCAGCCGTGTGACACCGAGGGGCACCGGGAGCCACCTCCTGCTCGTCCCTCTCACGCAGAAACTGAGCAGAACAGCGCCACTACCTCGGCTGCCACCGGAGAACCACCAGCACCTGCCTGCAGAGGCCGGTGGAGCCAACCAACAGCTGTGCCGGAGTCTCCTCTACGTCCTGGATGGTTCCCCAGCTCACCCCGGCCTCCTCCAAGCGGTGCTGACTGTTTCTTCATCAGCAAGACAGAAACAGCCAGCGTGCACTGCTTCTCGTCGTCCGGCCTGCCCAAATCCTCTCCGGCGTGTTCAAAAGCTCACAGAGGTGCGCCACCACGTCTAGCTACTCCTCCGGTGGTCCTCTTGCCCTTCCCCAACGCCGGCTAGCCGGAATTTGGTTTTTGGCGCCGGCGCACGTGAAGGACCGACCTCAACAAGTTTCTGAAATTAGTTCCAATTGCTTGATCATTCGGGCTACAATTCAAACCACAGCTACTAGGGTTCCCAGCGCCCTCCCACGCCGAAGCACGAAGCAAACCGACCCTCCTATGCCCCGGGCGACGAGAAATCGCCGGCGGCGGCCAAAACTGCCACGGTCCACGGTGACGACTAGGTTGCAGCCATTTTCTGCATGATTTGATCCCCGTTCCATGTTCCTAGGACCATAGGGATGCTGTAGGGCATCGTAGCTCGCCGGGAGATGCCTTGGACACGTGGGAACGCGTCCATGTCGAGCTCCCGAGCCGCCCTGCCGGTGCCGACCTACCTACAGCCGTTTTCATGCGTGGAAACCTTGCCCTACAGCTGCGCCACGTTCCCAGGAGCATGTAGGGCGAAACCAGAGCTCATTTGGTGGAGAAATGAGAGAGAACGAGTCATGCCAAGTTTTCTGCCGGTGTGCACCCGCGGGCTCTGGCGGGAGGTTGAAGAAGCACCTGACCGGTGGGCACCACGTGTGACTGTTCTGTTTAAAAATCAAACGGGGAGTTGTTCAAACGTGTAAAATGAATAACTTGGTGTAGGTAGCTCCAAAAATAGTGAAATAAATTTTGTTGGATTCCTCTCAAACAGTACTATCCTGGGGTACAGCCCAATATTTATGAAAATCTCTGGTTTTGGCTCATTAATTGATAGAAGGAAAATCTTGTGGGAATTCTTCCAGGAGTTCTGTGTATTTGAAAATTCCCAAATTTGGGCAGGGGATTCCTCCAAAAATACCAGAACTCCAGTAAAATTTTCATAAGCATTGGACCTCATTTTCTTGGCCAAATGTGGTGTTAATTCCTTTTGTCTCTGAAAATTGGAAAATAAACAGAGTTCAATTTCAGTATTTTCCCCCAAACTTTAGAACCTCATAACTTTTGCTAGGAAGCTCCAAATTTAGTGATTCAAATTGGGTTGGATTCATATTGAATAGATCTGTCCAAATCTACAACCCAATTTGTATGAAACCCAATATTTAATTCTGGAAAATTCTTTAAAGCTTTTCAGCAAAAGAATTTTAGCGGGAGTTTTGGTTCATCCAAAAATCTCCAAATTTTGCCAGAATATTCTATAGGATATTATGAAACTCCAGTAAACGTTTCATCTCATTTGGAGTTGATTTAGTTAGGGTAATTCTAATTCCAAGTTTCTGTATTCAAATAAATACAGAAACATTTTCTGAGAATTTCCAAAACTTGGAAATTCAGTTCTGGGCATTCCTTAGCTCCAAAAATCCTAGTAAAATTCAGGCATACTCTCTGAGCTATGTTTGAAATTGTAGTTCACTTGGATTTGCATGAAAGTGCAAATTTATTCAGAATGTATTCCTTGTTGCCTAAATTCTTAAGGAATTGTTCCGGGTAATCTACTCAGTACATTATTCTGAATTTTGGTCCAGAGAACTTTCTTGTGACAAGGAACTTATAAGAAAATTTACAGCTCCATTGGAGCCCTGGATCAGTAGTGTTTTATTCAACCCATTAGGTGATCACCACCCAAGTGATGAAACCCCACTCATCACTTGATCATGGTGCTTAAATACATACCCAAACCACCAGCCCCAGTGTCATTTTAAATCCTTAAACAGAGTTCCAGTTTTGAACTTTTCCTTAGCACTTGTGAGCAAATGTTTTACAATTAAATATATATGCATGTTCATAACGTGTAGTGCTTAAACGTGGAAAGTGAAGATTTGATCAAGGAGCGGGAAGGGCAGGAATTGAACTTCAAGACATCAACAACTAACCTCATATTATCTGACTTTAGTCACCTGCAAAACCAAGGCAAGCCCCGGTTTGCATTTAAGTTGTTTTCTAAAGTTTTTACTTTGTTCACTAGTATGGGTCAAAGTTTGTATGTGCATTAGGTCAAGGGTGTTTTATACTCCACTTGCATAACCAAACATGAACCTTGAGGTCAAGGGTAGCATTGTGTCATCGCTGTAGAATAAGGCCATGCTAAATAGACTAGGGCATCCGGTAGAAGTCGAGTAGTTGGAATCTACTCGCGAGCTATAGACGGGACTACCTGGGTGTAGATGGAAAAAGAGGGCAAACTAAAGTTTACATTTCCAAAGATGAGACCGGGCAGGATGGTTAGGCAGCGACAAGACGAGGTCTTGGTCGAGTAGCTCTGCCTGTGTCGGTTAAGGACCGATGTGTGTGCGGCACCCAGGAGCAGGTATTGAGTTGTGTATCGGATGCTTACTGACATATGGGAATCAGGAAACCGATGTACCAGGTTCACTGGGTTGTAGAGGCATACCACATCGTCTCGTTAGACCTATGAGCCCGAGACGGCGCGACCGGTTCCACAGTCTAGTGTCCTGCGAAAGGTTGCCACATACGACGTAATGAAGGACGCCAGAGTTGGGTCTTCGGAGGCGGGCGTATGTGTCGAGTTATCCGGGTAGTGTTTGATTCGAATCACCGTCCATCGCGATTATTGATTACCGCTTGCTCCCTGTGTTGTGACGTAGTTAATCAAGTTGTGTGGAAATAGTTTGCAAAGTTTTAAATGCTGTTATGATAATTGTAAATTGCATGAAAACCATGTTTCAAGTAGAGATAGAGCAAACTAAAGTTATTTTCCACCTTGGGACGAGTAACATTGGAATGAAGCGTTTCTTGTTTGATTGTGGAGTTCCAATGTTGTTGGGCGCAAGGTCACTACTATTATGGCTAAAATCTGAAAGATAAGGATGAACTCGTAGGCGAGTCTTTTCACAAATTACAGGATTAGGTCTTAGGTTACTTTTATCTAGAGTTTCATGTCTTAGGAGAGACGGTTAAGTCTTGCTGAGCCTTTGTGCTCACACTTGCTTTATAAGTGGTTTTGCAGGTAAGCATCGACGCTATAAAGAAGGTTGTCCGGTGAGACTCGGAAACTTCCGAGTCATGTCACACTTGGAGAACATAGCCGCTGCCATGTCTTCGTGTTGCTAGCGAGAGGATTCCGCGGGCTGGACCTCTTCTCGAGTGCCTCCTAGATATTCGACGTGAGCTGTTTATAGACTTCCGCTGTAGTTATTTTAGGTAAAGTATTTACAAAGAACAGTTGTAATCTTCTGCTTTGATTTATGTAATACATTGTTCCTTATATGTGTGCTGTTGGGTGCCGCACAACACGGCACCACCCAATGCGATTCCTCGGGCGAGGCGGCATGACCCCTGATGGAGGTCGGGCCCCCTCAGCGTGGTATCAGAGCCGCATTGGTAATAGCGCACGGAATAAGGATAGTATTACGGCAAAAACTTAGGATACAGTGAGGAAACGGTATTAGGCCCACATAAGGACTATAGTAGTATAGTTACTCAAAGTGGCATTGCTAACTTACTTGTTATAATTCTGAATTTTGATTATGTAACGATGCATCTACGTTCTGGTAAGAATGGTAAGGAATGCCACCGAAAGCGGTTCAATTTCGGTTAGCTCCCCTGACGAGGAAAGTGGTTCAGGGATAGATCTCACAGCTTGGTGTGAGACGTTAATATGAACTCTTGAACTCTCCATGTTCCTGAGTTCATATGAAATGCTGATCCCTAGCGTGCATTAGGCAAGTAAGTGGAGACCCCGTCACGTGGTCAGTCACGCGATAGTGTGTTCGTCTGGAACTAGCCCAGGAGGACATACGCAGCGCTTGCCATTGGCGTGCCCTGCAGGGCAGTAGTTGGTATCCGTTGGGTTGATAACATTCCCAACCGTGACGACCCGTTCATGACATACTCAGGTTCCCCGTCGTGTGGTGTTGAAACACGATCACGTACCTTGAGGCATGACTTAACTCAAGGACGGCCGTATGACAATGATACAGGTGTTTGTATTTACTTTCAAATATGGAACTGCCTGAAATGAAACAACCTTTGAGTGCACCACTATTGAGTGATCTTCTGCAGGTACTAACCACGTATGTATCCCGTGTAGTACACATGTGCGAGAGACCGTCTTAGTGCCACTGATAATACGGATATGCCGGTATAATACGGTTTAGGATTTTCTTTTGGTGAGGCAACGTAGTACCAACATGTTCTTACGGTGCATCGACACCGTACTACACATAATAATCCTCTTCCCTATGAAGAAATGAGTCATGAACTAACTTTCAACTAAAAATGGAAGTTTGAAACAAGTATTAGTTATTGAACTCTTATTTTGAGCTAAGACTCAAATGAGAGTATAACTAGGTGTCCAAGTTTTCAAAAAACAGAGGGCTCTGTTTCTGGCAGGAATTCTTTCTGGATTTGAACAGGGCATAACTCTGAGTAGCTTGACCGAAATAAGGTGTATGATACAGTTCTGGAAAGATTTTTAAGTGCTATACAACTTCTTTGTAGACCTCCAGAGCAAAATCACACGTTAAGTTGGTGAAAAGTCCAGTTGAAGGCAAACTGTTCAGAACCAGGACAGTAGCAAAAACCTCTCGGGACCTTTCTGTTTTTAAGCCATAACTTCCTGTAGAAAAATCCTTAAGGAGCACATAAGTACTTGTTGGAAAGCTACTGAAGTTTACTAAAACTTTGGTATTGAACTCAAGTCAAGAATCTGTTGATAACTTGAGAAAAATTTGGAGTTTGTGTGAGCTGGTCAGGGTAGTCCCGCTGATTAGCTTAGCGTACATAAGATTTGTTTAAACATAAATGTGATTATGCTTTCATAAAGTTCATGACATGTTCATGTTTTACTTATCTTTACTTACTACTGAGATAGAATTTTGATTGACTAAAAATTTTGTTTCGTGCAGTATGGTACATACACATTCTCAAATGGAGCTTGGAGGTTCAAGTCGAGGAGGGGATGACTCGACTTCATCACAAGAGTCATCGCCAACCGGATTGGCTGAAATTATGGCGAAGGTGAATGAAACTCTCCAAACTCTAGTTGAGCAAGGCATAGATCGAGAAGCTCAACGTCACATGCCAACCCAGAGCACGTATCTGGATTTCTTGGCGACACAACCGCCGGTATTCTCCGAGGCGGCTGGCCATTGTGAAGCAAATCACTGGTTACGTGTCCTTGAGTCCAAGTTTGGGTTGATCCAATGTGATGAATTCTCGAAGACTCTATATGGCGCTCAGCAGCTTCACGGCTTTGCTGGAGCATGGTGGGCAGAGTACCTTGCTGTCCAACCAGCAGGGCATCGTGTCACATGGACGGAATTCCAAGCTGCATTCCGTGCTTGTTTCATCCCTGCCGGCATAATGCAGACAAGTCATGATGAGTTCTGGAGTCTGAAGCAAGGGGACAGGAGTGTTATTGAGTACGTGAAGGAATTCAATCGCTTAGCTCAATATGTCCCTGACTATGTGAAGCCACCAGCCATGAAGGGTTATCATTTTTATCGAGGGCTGACGGCTAGGCTGCGATGTGAATTGGCTCAAGTTAGCCAAGAGAATTTTGATGAGTTTGTGAGCTGTGCTATCGCTCAAGAATATTATTCCAACCTCTACCTCAAAGAAAAGAGGGAGAGGGACTCATCACAAGATGAAGACAATCGTCTACCCCAGAAGTATCGGTTGGTAATCCGTTCACCTTCCGGTCGAGAGATTCCACAAGAGGTGCAATCATTCTGGGAGTGTGACAACTCTTCTACTCCACAGAGGTCATATTCACCTCCACCGCAGCAGCAAATTATTTCTTATGCACCTCAGTATCAACAAGGTGCATCAGAATATTATTTCCCTCAAGAGGTTGAAGATGAACAAGGTGATTTCTCAGCTGAGCCAAGTGCTGTCCCACTTCAGCTTGACAATGATCTTAAGGTCAATGAAGCAACTGAACCAAGCAGCAACAATGTGTCTGCGGGTCGAGTTCCACAGAGCGATCTTGGGCAGCAAAGAAAAGCTATGTCCAAAGTGGGGACAGTTAATTATGTGTCAGTCGATGATCTGCCAAAGGGAGGACCTGTTCTTGCCGGCAGGTTCACCTTAAATGACAAGCCGGTTGTCATTTTATTCGACTCTGGTGCGACACATAACTTCATTAGCCGGGCAACGGTAATTCGGGATCAGATCTCCACCACTGTCACAAAAGGTTCATACCTTATTCATTCGCCAGGTGGAGATATATCCACTAATGAAGTCGTCTCTCGAGCACCACTTTGTTTGGGTGGAAAAATTTATCCTACCACCCTCATCATTCTCGAAGACCAAGGAATCAACGCCATATTGGGAATATCATGGTTGACCTTTCATAAGTCTATTCTGGACATCGAGAACAGGAGTGTTCACTTCGACTCTCCACTTCAAGGACGTCGAGCATTGTATCTCGGCGAAGCGGTTTCCAAAGACCCGGAAGTATGTAATGCTGAGGCTTGCAAGTTAGAAGACATTCCGGTAGTCCGTGAATACCCGGACGTGTTTCCCGAAGATCTTCCAGGCTTACCACCTGAGCGCGAGGTGGAATTCAAAATAGAGTTGATACCGGGGACCACGCCGATCTCTCGGAGACCATACAAAATGGCTCCGAATGAATTAGCCGAGCTTAAGGAGCAACTCAAGGATCTGATGGACAAGGGGTTTATTCATCCAAGTCCATCACCATGGGGTTGCTCAGCTTTATTTGTAAAGAAGAAGGATGAGACGCTGAGGCTATGCATCGATTATCGTCCTTTGAATGTTGTGACCATAAAGAACAAGTATCCACTACCAAGAATTGATATTCTTTTTGATCAGCTAGTGGGTGCTAAAGTCTTCTCCAAGATGGACTTAAGGTCGGGATATCATCAAATCAAGATTCGAGCGGAAGATGTCCCGAAAACAGCATTCTCGACAAGATACGGACTCTATGAGTATCTTGTCATGTCATTTGGGTTGACCAATGCTCCGGCCCACTTTATGTATCTTATGAACTCGGTGTTCATGCCGCAGCTGGATCAGTTCATCGTGGTATTCATCGACAACATCTTGGTCTATTCCAAATCTGAAGAGGAACACGCTAAGCATTTGCATATTGTGCTCCAACGACTGAGAGATCACAAGCTCTATGCAAAGTTTAGTAAATGTGAATTCTGGATCAACCAAGTGCCGTTTCTTGGACACATTATTTCAGGAGAAGGCATTGCTATTGATCCAAGCAAGATTGAACAAGTGCTGAAGTGGAAGTCTCCAACATCAGTCCATGAAGTTCGTAGCTTCTTGGGTTTCGCGGGATATTACCGGAGGTTCATCCCGAGCTTCTCAAAAATCTCCAAACCTATGACGGAGCTACTGAAGAAGGCGTCAAATATGATTGGAGCAAGCCATGTGAGGAAGCTTTTCAAGCGTTGGTGAAACACCTCACAACAGCCCCGGTTCTAGCTCAACCGGATACAACCAAGCCTTTTGATGTTTATTGTGATGCGTCGGGCATCGGGTTTGGTTGTGTACTCATGCAAGGAGGACGCGTGGTCGCTTATGGATCACGACAATTACGGAATCATGAGCAACATTATCCAACTCATGATCTCGAGCTTGCTGCCGTGGTGTTAGCTTTGATGATGTGGAGACATTACCTATTGGGAAATCTGGTTCATCTCTACACCGACCACAAAAGCTTAAAGTACATATTCACTCAGAAAGAGTTGAATATGCGACAACGGCGATGGTTGGAGCTGATCAAGGACTATGAGATTGAAATTCATTATCATCCGGGCAAGGCAAATGTGGTTGCCGATGCACTCAGCCGGAAGTCTCATATTCATAACCTGACCATTACGCCGATAGAAGAGGAAGAACCAAGTCTCTACTTGGTTCCATATGGAGCTTTACATAATCTAGCTCTCATACCCACAATAAGAGAGGAGGTGATGGAATCTCAAAAGAAAGACAAGGGCATGGCTCATATCAAAAGGAGGTTGAAGAACGGGGAGATGAAATGTTTCCGGTTGGATGTTGAAGATACCTTGTGGTTCAAGCACCAGATAGTCGTACCCCATGATATGAGGCTGCGAAAGAAAATTTTGGATGAGGCTCACTTATCCAAATTTTCTATTCATCCTGGCAGCAATAAAATGTACCAAGACCTCCGGAAGAAGTTTTGGTGGACACGTATGAAACGTGAAGTTGCAAAATACGTTTCAGAATGTGATACGTGTCGAAGAATTAAGGCCGACCACGTAAAGAAGTCGGGCCTGCTGCAACCGCTACAGATACCGGCATGGAAATGGGAAGACTTGAGTATGGATTTCATCGTTGGGTTGCCGATGACCTCCCACCACCATGACTCGATTTGGGTAATCGTGGACCGGTTGACCAAATCGGCACGCTTCATCCCCGTGCATACCAGATACACCGCCAAGAAGTATGCGGAGTTATACATAGCACGGATCTTGTGCCTACATGGAGTTCACCGGACGATCATCTCTGACCGAGGCGCGTTGTTTGTTGCTCGTTTCTGGGAGCAGCTACACACATCCTTGGGAACCAAATTGATTCGAAGCTCCGCGTATCACCCTCAAACCGATGGGCAAACATAGAGGGTGAATCAAATACTTGAAGATATGCTGAGAGCATGTGCCATCCATCACGGTAAGAGCTGGGATGATCACTTACCGTTGGCAGAGTTCTCATATAACAACGGGTATCAATCAAGTATCAAAATGGCGCCTTATGAAGCTCTCTACGGCCGGAAGTGCCGCGCACCCTTGAACTGGTGTGAATCCGGCGAGAGAGTTATTTACGGGATTGATCTCGTAAATGAAGCTGAAGAGCGAGTGAGGCTTATTCAGGAAAATCTTAAAGCCGCTCAGTCAAGACAAAAGAGCTATGCGGATAAGAGGCGTCGTCCTCTGGAATTTCAAGTTGGGGACCACGTGTATCTCCACGTATCTCCTATGAAGGGCATTCACCGATTCAGAGTGAAAGGAAAATTAGCTCCGCGCTTTATCGGTCCTTTTGCCATCATTGAAAGATGTGGACCCGTGGCATACCGTTTGGAGCTGCCGGCAGCCTTAGCCGGAGTTCATAACATCTTCCACATATCTCAATTGCGGAAGTGTTTGAAAGTTCCACCGGAGATTCTCACGGAAGGCATAGCAGATCTGAAGCCGGACCTCACTTATGTTGAGCGACCAACTCGGATAATTGATGAGAAGACTCACGAAACAAGAAATCGGACGTTGCGATTTTTCAAAGTGCTTTGGGAAAATCACACGTCCGAGGAAGCTACATGGGAAAGCGAGGAGTATTTGCAACGCAATCATCCGGAGTTGTTAGAGGCTTATACTTAGTAGTTGTTCTCTCCATTTTGTCGTTAATCATGGACGAGATTCTTTTTAAGGGGGGAGGAATGTAAAAGTCCCAAAACTTGTAAATAGAAAACTTGAGCTATGAATAAAGTTGAGTTTATATGCAAGAAATGGGACTTACAAAAACTTTTGTATACTCATGAAAGTGTTGGCTTGTGCAAAACGACTTTGAATTCAGTTTGAACTAAAAGGGTCACTTCAAAAGGAAGAAGGGTATTTTCAAAAGAGGAAATTCAAACTGTTGTTTGAGAAGTTGTATTTGCCATGGCCAACTCAAAGATCAGAGGACATAATTAGATTCCTTAGGTCCAAATTAGTGGGTAAGCAAACTTTCATCAACTTTTGAAAAGATTTGCTACCCATTTTTCTAAATGGAGTTAAATATGCAAAGAATTCAAATACACATTTGAATTTGGATGGAATTTGTCCAACTATTTAAATGCAGCTCAGTTTTCAACTCCCAACATTTGAATTGGTCACTTGCCAAATTTTGGAGATCTTTTGAGGGATAAGAGGGCACTGACTGGTGGGTTCCACATGTCATAGGTCAAATGTGACTTGCACACTAAGTTTCTGTGCTGTGTTCACTTCACCGAGCAGGGCTGCAGCCGTGTGACACCGAGGGGCACCGGGAGCCACCTCCTGCTCGTCCCTCTCACGCAGAGACTGAGCAGAACAGCGCCACTACCTCGGCAGCCACCAGAGAACCACCAGCACCTGCCTGCAGAGGCCGGTGGAGCCAACCAACAGCTGTGCCGGAGTCTCCTCTACGTCCTGGACGGTTCCCCAGCTCACCCCCGGCCTCCTCCAAGCGGTGCTGACCGTTTCTTCATCAGCAAGACAGAAACAGCCGGCGTGCACTGCTTCTCGTCGTCCGGCCTGCCCAAAGCCTCTCCGGCGTGTTCAAAAGCTCACAAAGGTGCGCCACCACATCTAGCTACTCCTCCCGTGGTCCTCTTGCCCTTCCCCAACGCTGGCTAGTCGGAATTTGGTTTTTGGCGCCGGCGCACGTGAAGGACCGACCTCAACAAGTTTCTGAAATTAGTTCCAATTGCTTGATCATTCGGGCTACAATTCAAACCACAGCTACTAGGGTTCCAGTGCCCTCCCACGCCGAAGCACGAAGCAAACCGACCCTCCTATGCCCCGGGCGACGAGAAATCACCGGCGGCGGCCAAAACTGCCACGGGCCACGGTGACGACTAGGTTGCAGCCATTTTCTGCACGATTTGATCTCCGTTCCATGTTCCTAGGACCATAGGGATGCTGTAGGGCATCGTAGCTCGCCGGGAGATGCCTTGGACACGCGGGAACGCGTCCATGTCGAGCTCCCGAGCCGCCCTGCCGGTGCCGACCTACCTACAGCCGTTTTCATGCGTGGAAACCTTGCCCTACAGCTGCGCCACGTTCCCAGGAGCATGTAGGGCGAAACCGGAGCTCATTTGATGGAGAAATGAGAGAGAACGAGCCATGCCAAGTTTTCTGCCGGTGTGCACCCGCGGGCTCTGGCGGGAGGTTGAAGAAGCACCTGACCCGTGGGCCCCACGTGTGACTGTTCTGTTTAAAAATCAAACAGAGAGTTGTTCAAACTTGTAAAATGCATAACTTGGTGTAGGAAGATCCAAAAATAGTGAAATAAATTTTGTTGGATTCCCCTCAAATAGTACTATCCAGGGGTATAGCCCAATATTTATGAAAAAACCCTGGTTTTGGATCATTAACTGATAGAAGGAAAATTTTGTGGGAATTCTTCCAGGAATTCTGTGTATTTAAAAATCCCCAAATTTGGGCAGGGGATTCCTCCAAAAATACTGAAGTCCAGTAAAATTTTCAGAAGCATTGGACCTTATTTGCTTGGCCAAATGTGGTGTTAATTCTTTATGTCTCTGAAAATTGGAAAATAAACAGAGTTCAATTTCAGTATTTTCCACCAAACTTTAGAACCTCATAACTTTTGCTAGGAAGCTCCAAATTTAGTTATTCAAATTGGGTTGGATTCATATTGAATAGCTCTGTCCAAATATACAACCCTATTTGTATGAAACCCAATATTTAATTCTGGAAATTTCTTTAAAGCTTTTCAGCAAAAGAATTTTAGAGGGAGTTTTGGTTCATCCAAAAATCCCCAAATTTTGCCAGAATATTCTATAGGATATTAGGAAACTCCAGTAAACGTTTCAGCTAATTTGGAGTTGATTTAGATAGGGTAATTCTAATTCCAAGTTTCTGTATTCAAATAAATACAGAAACATTTTCTGAGAATTTCCAAAACTTGGAAATTCAGTTCTGGGCATTCCTTAGCTCCAAAAATTCTAGGAAAATTCAGGCATACTCTCTGAGCTATGTTTCAAATTGTATTTCACTTGGATTTGCATGAAAGTGCAAATTTATTCAGAATGTATTCCTTGTTGCCTAAATGCTTAAGGAATTGTTCTGGGTAATCTACTCAGTGCATAATTCTGAATTTTGGTCCAGAGAACTTTCTTGTGACAAGGAACTCATAAGAAAATTTCCAGCTCCATTGGAGCCCTGGATCAGTAGTGTTTTATTTAACCCATTAGGTGATCACCACCCAAGTGATGAAACCCCACTCATCACTTGATCATGGTGCTTAAATAAATACCCAAACCACCAGCCCCAGTGTCATTTTAAATCCTTAAACAGAGTTCCTGTTTTGAACTTTTCCTTAGCACTTGTGACCAAATATTTTACAATTAAATATATATGCATGTTCATAACGTGTAGTGCTTAAACGTGGAAAGTGAAGATTTGATCAAGGAGCTGGAAGGGCAGGAATTGAACTTCAAGACATCAACAACTAACCTCATATTATCTGACTTTAGTCACCTGCAAAAACCAAGGCAAGCCCCGGTTTGCATTTAAGTTGTTTTCTAAAGTTTTTACTTTGTTCACTACTATGGGTCAAAGTTTGTATGTGCATTAGGTCAAGGGTGTTTTATACTCCACTTGCATAACCAAACATGAACCCTGAGGTCAAGGGTAGCATTGTGTCATCGCTGTAGAATAAGGCCATGCTAAATAGACTAGGGCATCCGGTAGAAGTCGAGTAGTTGGAATCTACTCGCGAGCTATAGACGGGACTACCTGGGTGTAGATGGAAAAAGGGGGCAAACTAAAGTTTACATTTCCAAATATGAGCCGGGCAGGATGGTTAGGCAGCGACAAGACGAGGTCTTGGTCGAGTAGCTCTGCCTATGTCGGTTAAGGACCGATGCGTGTGCGGCACCCAGGAGCAGGTATTGAGTTGTGTACCGGATGCTTACTGACATATGGGAATCAGGAAACCGATGTACCAGGTTCACTGGTGTCACACCCGGTTTTTCCGAAGAACAACCAAGTGAATATCACATGTATGCCAGGATCATTTTCTCATACATGTGATGACAAATAGTGAAGCATCATTTATTACAAGCCAGGTGTCGAATATAAGTAAGTCTTACATAGTAAATGTCTCGATGGACAATAATAAGTTCATCACAAGTAAATAAACTAGCAGCGGAATATTATTCTTTAGGGCTCCATCACAGGCGTTGCTCGGGGGTCTCCATGAACCTAGAAACCTTCTTCGGGTCCAAAGTCTTGGTCATTATACACCACCTCATTATCTTGACCTGAGCAACAATATAAACCAACAAATATGCAAGGTTGAGTACCAATGGTACTCAGCAAGTGTGGGAAAATTATATCATGCATGGCTAGAACAAGGAGAGGTTGAACTCATGGTTAAAGCACTATGCAATTAATTCCTATCACCTTAGCTTTTTAAGCACCTACATTACTACATAGATGAAATGGTCCCAAGCTCCCATACCATCATCATAATCAAATAACCATAACATCATTTCCAATATTAAGCTCCCCGCTTAACATTCACAACTTCCAAAACCATCAATCCTCTAATCATGAATAAGTCCAAGCCGCTCTTGACCGTGAGCACGGCTGTCATCACAGTTTTGACTCTGCAGAGTTTGTACCACTGTACCCACATGTAGTGATTTCATCCCCCGTTGCCGGGTGGACTAAAAGAACCTCCATTATGCCAGTGGCTACGAACCACATTCACACTTCCCAGGTGTGTAGCCAGGAGATCACTACGAAGCCTTTACAAAGGGATTCCCGACGAGCGTGGGCCCACTGGGTTTCACCCCTAACAGCATACAAGAGGCTCCAACCCGCTGCAGTGGCCCCCTCTTGAGCCTTGCGGTTCATATGGTAGTCCAGCTGACACCTATTCCCCGCACCATCCAACACACCCATACTACGCCGGGGATACACCTAATTAATTGGCCAAGCTGCCCCATCTCAGCATGTGGTTGGCACTGTAAAGCCAGGTTACATGCTCCATGAACCGGTCCTTAGGATCCAGGCAAGTACTAAACACAAACCCGAGTCTCGTGCACCCAGCACACAACCAAAACATCCAACTTGCCTTGATCCCTACCTCTACGTAACTCACAATATCTCATTCAAGAGTATGGTAAAATAAACTGATGATCTCATATCCCAAATATCCCATTCTAAGCATGGCTAAGCATATGCATAATAAATGACATGATAAAAGAAATCCCAACCCAAGCTACAAGGAAACAAGGTAATGCAATTCTAGGGAAACTTCCTAACATGGGTTTCATATTTCAATTGACAATGCAAATAATTCTAGCTACACATCCTAGCATAGGATCAAAGTGGTCAAGGACACTTGCCTCCTTCTTGCTGCTCTTGAAATGGGTAGACCTGTTCTTGGAAAGGAATAACTTGCTCTTGAGCAGGTTCTACATCATACCATCACACATAGCAAAAGAAAAACAACAATCATAAGACATAGTTCACACTTCTACTTCATACAAACCACACATTCACATTTATGAAAGTTCTTCACCATTTTATGTGTTGTGGTTACTTTATGTGTGTTGAGTTGTGGCTTGCATGCACTTTTAATCATGTGTATATGATTCCTACTTTTGTGTTCACATTTATACTTACACACTATATATATGAGTTTCCAATAAATTTCTTATATTCAACTACTACACCTTTTCACTACCAAGTATGTATGAAAAGTATTTTTCTTCCCCATATGTGCCTTCATAATTTCTACCAACCCTAAACTGAACTCTTTGGATTTTAAAAACTCCATTTATCATTTACTAGTTGCTATATTTTCAGATTTATATTCCTATGCATAATTGTGTATTTTATTATGAAATTAGTAATACACATCATCTAAACAGAATAGGTTCTGGTGCTAAATAATTTAATAACATATTTTGACCTTTGCCTCTGATGTAAACTATTTCATAATTATTTTTCCCTATTTTCTAAAACTATTTATTACTTAAAAATGTGTTCCTAATTGTGAATAATAAATTAAACAGATTCAATTCAGTCCAAAATATGTTTTTATCTCACTCCAAAGTTTCCTAAATACTGAGAAAGTCTTTAACTTAATTTTGACAATATGTTTGTCCCCCTTTTTAATTTTTAAACACTAGTTACATATTCAATTTCCTAAATTAAATACTAAACAGGGCTAAAAAGATAAACTTACCCCATTACAGGGTCCATAATATTATTTTCAAAATTTCCAGGGGTCTAGCTACACTTATCAGAGGTGTTTTTCCTAATTTTTATTATGTCCAGGGGCTAAAACTGATTTTTAAATGAATTTACATGATTTTCTGGAGTTCCAGGGGCTAGATCAGAAGTTTCCGGGGCTAGCTCTTATTTCCCGAGAACCCCAGGGGGTAGCACGTAAGATTTCCAGTCTTTATAACGCGGGGCTGACGTGGACCGTCCGATTTTAAACCAACGGCCGAGATTATAACATCGAACCGGTACGCGGGGGTTTAAACCCTACCGTGCGATTTAAAATAAACAACGCTCAAGCGGCCACGTCGCTCTAATCGAGCGCGGGCGGCGCTGCCGGCGGCGCACGGCGGTGGGAAGCGGCGATCTCGCCGGAAACTTTTGGATCTTCGGGAATTCTTCCTAGAACTGTGATTTTATGGCATAGATCGGTAGAGGGGAGGTCGGGGATCTCACCTCGGGGGTTTTCTTGAGCTCGGAGGTCCTGGAAGGTGATCGGCGGCGAGGTCCGAGGCAAAACCACGGCGAAGCTCGTCGGCGCTGTGTTTACACCGCAAGTCACCGAGTTTTATGCACCTGCAAGGTTCCCCGGAGGCGGTGGATCAAGACCAGCGAGTTAGATCGGAGTTTCCGAACTTAGATCGGCCAGAATTCACCGGAGAAGTCTCGGTTCTCACCGGAGTAAAAATCAGCGATCGCGTGGGAAAAACAGAACGAGGCCAGGGTTTTTATAGACGGGGGAGGGCGGTGGGGTGGTTTAGATCATGTCCGCGTCGGCTACGAACAGAACTCAGCGGGGTTTACGTCGAAATCCCGATCGGTTTCGATTCGGGCGCGGGGAGTTCGGCGCGGCGCGAGGTAGACGAAGATCGGTTGGTCCCGCCTGTCAGTGTGAGAGAGCGCGGGCCCGCGGCTGGGGGCTGGCGCGGGGTAAGTTGGGCCGGCTGGTGGGTTTCGGCCCACTGGCCGGTTTTTTTTTTCTGTTTTCTCTTTTTTCTTTTTCCATTTCTTTTCTGATTTGAGTTTAATTTGAATTCCAGTTTGAATTTGAATTTTTGCAAAACATGCAACACGTCCAAAAATTTTTAAATTCCCCTCTTAACATGATTTAAGGTTTTAAATCAAAATTTTGGGGTGTTACAGCTCTACCCCCCTTAAAAGAAATCTCGTCCTCGAGATTGGTGTTTCTAAGAAAACAATTCCGGAAATTGTGCCTTGAGCTCATCTTCCCGCTCCCAGGTGGCTTCCTCTTCTGAGTGATGCTTCCACTGCACTTTGCACATCCGGATTCTTTTATTTCTGGTGAGGCGTTCCATTATCTCCAAAATCTTGTATGGTTGCTCGGCATAAGACAAATCCTCAGCTACATCCACTTCATTCATGGGTAACACCTCTTCAGGCGTCCTCAGACATTTCTTGAGTTGTGACACATGGAATACATCGTGCACATCCGATAGATGAACCGGTAACTCTAGTTGATACGCCACTTCGCCTTTCCTTTCCAAAACTTGAAAGGGTCCGATGTATCGAGGTGACAACTTCCCTTTCACCTTGAACCGACGAAGTCCTCTGATAGGGGACACCTTGAGATAAACATAATCTCCCACGTTGAAAACGAGCTCTCTTCTTCGTACATCGGCATAGCTCTTTTGGCGTGTCTGTGCTATCCTCAAGTTGTTGCGAATCTCCCTCACCTTCGCCTCGGCTTCTTGTAGCACTTCTGGATCAAACACTTTACTTCCTCCTGTTTGGTTCCAAAATAGGGGAGTTCCGCACTTCCTTCCATACAAAGCTTCAAACGGTGACATTTTCATACTAGCTTGATAGCTGTTGTTATAGGAAAACTCCGCATATGGTAAGTTCTTGTCCCAACTCCTGTTGTTTTTGAGTGCACATGCCCTTAACATATCTTCAAGGATCTGATTGGTTCTCTCCGTCTGCCCATCAGTTTGGGGATGATAGGCAGAGCTGAAGTTCAGATGGGTTCCCATGGTTTCATGCAACTTCTGCCAAAACCTCGAGGTGAACTGTGTCCCTCGGTCCGACACTATCTTCTTTGGCACTCCATGGTAACACACGATCCTTGACATGTACAATTCCGCCAATTTGGATCCGCTGTAGCTTTCTTTCACGGGGATGAAATGAGCTACCTTGGTTAGCCTATCAATGACGACCCATATTGAATCATACCCTGATTGGGTCCTAGGCAATCCCACGACGAAATCCATGCTGATTTCTTCCCATTTCCATTCAGGCACTTTGAGTGGTTGCAATAATCCCGCGGGTCGTTGATGTTCTGCTTTCACCAACTGACATGTGTCACATAGGGCAACATGTTCCGCGACATCTCGCTTCATGCCATACCACCAATACCTGCTCTTGAGGTCCTGGTACATCTTCGTACTCCCAGGATGAATGGAATAGTCGGAATCATGAGCCTCCTTCAAAATCAATTCACGGATCTCCTTTACTTCTGGCACACAGATTCTTTTCCCGTGCCACACCGTTCCTTGTTCATCCTCTCTAAAACCAGGAGCTTTATTTTCCTTGATGAGCTGTCTGATCTCTTGTATCTTCTCATCATTCTTTTGGCCCTCACGTATATCTCGCTCGAGTGTGGTGTCCAATTCCATGTCGATGGCTTCACCACTATTTACTAGACATAGATTGAGCCTTATAACCTCGTCCTTCAATTCTGCAGGCATGTCCTTCAAGCTCAACTTATTGACCTGCACTTTCCGACTCAAAGCATCGGCCACGACGTTTGCTTTCCCAGGATGATAGTTGCTGCCCAAATCAAAGTCATTGATTAGCTCTAACCATCTCCTTTGTCTGAGGTTGAGATCTGGCTGTGTGAAAATGTACTTCAAACTCTTATGATCCGTATACATCTCTGTCCTCTTCCCCATCAAATAGTGTCGCCAAATTTTCAACGTGTGTACCACTGCGGCTAGTTCTAGGTCATGTGTAGGATAGTTTTTCTCGTGCTTCCGAAGCTACCGGGATGCATAAGCCACGACATGTCCTTCTTGCATGAGAACACATCCCAACCCGTTTCCAGAGGCATCGCAGTACACTGTGAAACTCTTCTGCATATCTGGCATAACCAACACTGGGGCTGTTGTCAATCTCTTCTTTAGCTCCTGAAAGCTCGTCTCGCACTGTGGCGTCCAGGTGAATGTGATTCCCTTCTCCAACAGTTTGGTGAGAGGTCTCGAGATCTTGGAGAATCCCTCAATAAACCGTCGATAGTACCCAGCCAATCCCAAAAAGCTTCGAACTTCCCCGACATTTTCAGGGGTCTTCCACTTCTGGATATCCTCGATTTTGGCGGGATCTAGGGAGATTCCTCCCTCCGAGATTATATGTCCTAAAAAGGGAACTCTCTTCAGCCAAAACTCACACTTGCTCAACTTGGCATATAGTTGGTGTTCTCTCAGCCTCTGCAACACCAACCTTAGATGTTTCTCATGTTCTTCTTCATCTTTGGAGAAGACGAGAATGTCATCTATGAAAACCACCACAAATTTGTCCAGATATTCCATGAATACCTTGTTCATGAGATACATGAAGTATGCCGGGGCATTGGTTAGCCCGGAAGGCATAACAGTGTATTCATACAGTCCGTACCGAGATACGAAAGCTGTCTTGGGAATATCAGATTGCCTTATCTTGAGTTGGTGGTATCCCGACCTGAGATCAATTTTCGAGAACACACAAGCTCCCCTCAACTGATCAAACAAGTCTTCAATGCGAGGCAATGGGTACTTGTTCTTGATGGTTACCTCATTCAAAGCACGGTAATCCACGCATAACCTTTGAGTTCCGTCTTTCTTGGGCACAAATATCACCGGAGCTCCCCATGGTGAGGAACTAGGGCGAATATACCCCTTCTCCGTCAATTCTCTCAAATGATCCTTGAGTTCTTCTAGCTGCTTGGAGTCCATCCGATAAGGTCTCTTGTATATCGGGGCTGATCCCGGTACTAGCTCAATTGCGAATTCCACTTCACGGTCGGGAGGCATACCTGGTAACTCCTCCGGAAAAACATCTGGATATTCCCTGATAGTCATAATTTCCTCAACTTTCACCTCAACTTGATTTAATTTAATGTCCCTCCTAGGCTCGTGTATCGTTATGAACTTTACTCTTGTGCCACTAGGGTGAGTTAGTTCCACCGTTCTGGTCGAACAACGGATGATTCCTTTATGTTTGGTCAACCAATCCATACCCAAAATAATATATACCCCTTGTGAATCTATCACTATGAGGTTAGCAGTAAATACTACCCCATTAATGTCTAGGT
The DNA here is from genome assembly GCA_030760725.1 of Neostapfia colusana. NCBI lineage: Eukaryota > Viridiplantae > Streptophyta > Magnoliopsida > Poales > Poaceae > Neostapfia > Neostapfia colusana. The sequence goes on along the minus strand of JASWHV010000019.1, from coordinate 34,598,233 downwards.
TCACTTTGGGACACACTTGTTTTGTCCTTATTTCTCCACCTGGAGAGTTTACAGCTAGCATATGGTTCATTTGTGTGGTTGCTAGGTCATGCTTCTTAACAAACCCTTGAGCAATGAACGAGTGGGTAGCACCAGAATCAAACAGCAGAGTTGCAAGGTGTAAATTGGCAGGAAACTTACCAACTACCACGTCGGGTGCCTCTTGTGCTTCCTCCATAGTGACGTGGTTCACCCGTCCTCTCATTACATTCTGCTGTTGTGGCGGCGCAGGCTTCTTCTTTGGGCATTTATGGGCGTAGTGCCCCACTTCACCACAGCTAAAACATTGCACCCCAATCTTAGATGCCTGGCATTTGTTGTCTTGGGGTTGGTTTGGGGGTCCTTGCACTGCTGGTCGAGGTGGATATGCAGGGCGAGGCTGCTGCACAAACTGACGTTGCGGCTGTGCTGGTGCTGCGGGAGGCCTGTAGTTTGGGTTGTACCCTCTTGGTGCTGAATAGGGTACCGCAGCACGGCTCGTCTGCCCCGTAGGTTGCTGCATCATATGTGGGCGGGTGTTGCTCCCTGAGGCTTGATGTGACCACCCGGCCTTCCTCTTATTCTCATTTTCCAAGGCCTTTAGCTTCCTTTCTACCACAAATGCTCTGTCCACCATCTTTTGGAAGCTTTCATACTCATTTGAGGACATTGCACACTGCATCTCCGCGGTAAGTCCTTCCACGAAACAATCTTGTTTCTGCTCATCAGTCTCTATGTCTTGTGGGGCATAACGGGATAGTTGAGTAAATTTAGTGAGGTATTCCCTCACCGTCATGTTTCCTTGCTGCAGTCCCAAAAACTCCTTCCTCTTGTTTTTGAGTTCACCTCTTGGGATGTAATGGTTGCGGAAGCTACGCTTGAACTCTTCCCAAGTGATGTTCTCAGGGTCATGATGGGCGGCCACGTAGGCGGTCCACCAATCAGCAGCAGGTCCATGCAATTGATGAGAGGCAAACAGCACCCTCTCATGCCCTTGGCATTGTATGATCCTCATCTTACTTTCAATGGTCTTCAGCCAATCATCTGCCTCCAGAGGTTCAGCAGAACTTGCAAACTTTGGAGGTTGAGTTCCTAGAAACTCACTCAACCTTGGTTGGCGTGGTGCAGCTTGTGGAGGTGGAACTTGATGCAAGTTGGCCACCACTTGAGTCAAGTTCTGGATGAGCTGATTCTGATTCTCCAGCATTTGGTGGAGGGGATCAACTCCTTCACGGCGACCACCCTGGTCCTGGCCTCCAGAAAGATGAGGGTTGCATGCCTCATCGTTGTTGTTGGCGGGGTTGGTAGCACGTCCTTTTCCTCTTCCGGCCATCTGGCAGAATCAACCAATGTTAATTTGAAAGCATTTAGTATCATTTTACTACTTTCATTTGTTTGTACTTTGAAGTGTTGAGGCTTTGTTATACTTTTACAAGGGTTCATATCTCACACCAAATAGATGCACTATTATTTCATGTGGGTTCACACACCAAAGCAAAACAATCTAAAGACGAGGCTGTGGACAATTGCTCATGGCTTCCACAACTCACGTCACACACCAAGCATTAACACACCATTAACTACGTAACGACTCGACTACTCGACATCCTTCTAATTTAAGGGAAATGCTCTACGCTAATCGTTTTCTTGAGCTGGATCCTCGGGATCTTCCTCATCATTTCGGCTGCCTTCTGACTCTGCTTTGGGTGGGGAGGCTGCTGGTGGAGAAGTGCGACGATGCCTGATCGCTCGGCGATCTGGGGAGTCAGGAGTCCATGTATCATTCACGGTGACACACATTTCATTCCCATCTCCTCTTTCTCTCGCCTTTAAGCAGGCTTGCAGCAACGCCTCCGTTTCCTTCAGCGTGTCCCAGACATCTTGAAGCTCTTGTTGACACTCCTGCAGTCAAGTGCTGAGCATAGCAGCATCCTCCAAGCAGAAGTCCATGTGCTCATGGGAAGTCCCTTACTGCACTGGCGGGTACTTGTACTCCGTGGTACCACTCTCACGTTGGAGGACATACATGTACTCAGTTTTGTCCAAGTGGCGACGATAGATGTGACTCTGGCAGGTGATGGCCTCCCAGGTGACATCTTTCTCCGCATCGACCTGTGTTGCCCGACAAGCTGGAGAGTGGTGAATCTTAAGCAGCTGATTTTCGTGTATAATCCTCATCTCTGAGCTCCATTCTTCCCTCTTCTCACGGATGGTCCTGGTGGAGTTATAGTGGATAATTAGCTTGCCTGTGTTGCCGGCGGCTTCGAGCATACGCCGAAGACGGCGCAATAAGCCTCCTACTGCCAATCCGTAGGAAAGGTACGTCACCGGACGGCTCTCCTCTCTTTCGGCAAGGGCAACTACGGGAACTCTACCTCCTGTGGACTTGCGAGCGGTGCGAATCATGCGAACCATCTAAAACAAAAAGAATTTAAAATTAGGTTAGATAAACTCTCAAACAAAAATCCTATTTTGAATGAAAGTTGGGGTAAGATGAAGAAAATGACTCATTAAATAACACTTTTCAAACCACACCTTGGAAAATAGTTTTTAAGAAAATAGGGCCCTTAAATACGTCCATTTCTACCTAGGTCCATGTTCGTACGGGTAACCTTGGCTCTGATACCACTTCTGTCACACCCGGTTTTTCCGGAGAACAACCAAGTGAATATCACATGTATTCCAGGATCATTTTCCTATACATGTGATGACAAATAGTGAAGCATCATTTATTACAAGCCAGGTGTCGAATATAAGTAAGTCTTACATAGTAAATGTCTCGATGGACAATAATAAGTTCATCACAAGTAAATAAACTAGCAGCGGAATATTATTCTTTAGGGCTCCATCACAGGCGTTGCCCGAGGGTCTCCATGAACCTAGAAACCTTCTTCGGGTCCAAAGTCTTGGTCATTATACACCACCTCATTATCTTGACCTGAGCAACAATATAAACCAACAAATATGCAAGGTTGAGTACCAATGGTACTCAGCAAGTGTGGGAAAATTATATCATGCATGGCTAGAACAAGGAGAGGTTGAACTCATGGTTAAAGCACTATGCAATTAATTCCTATCACTTTAGCTTTTTAAGCACCTACATTACTACATAGATGAAATGGTCCCAAGCTCCCATACCATCATCATAATCAAATAACCATAACATCATTTCCAATGTTAAGCTCCCCGCTTAACATTCACAACTTCCAAAACCATCAATCTTCTAATCATGAATAAGTCCAAGCCGCTCTTGACCATGAGCACGGCTGTCATGACAGTTTTGACTCTGCAGAGTTTGTACCACTGTACCCACATGTAGTGATTTCATCCCCTGTTGCCGGGTGGACTAAAAGAACCTCCATTATGCCAGTGGCTACGAACCACATTCACACTTCCCAGGTGTGTAGCCAGGAGATCACTACGAAGCCTTTACAAAGGGATTCCCGACGAGCGTGGGCCCACTGAGGTTTCACCCCTAACAGCATACAAGAGGCTCCAACCCCGCTGCAGTGGCCCTCTCTTGAGCATTGCGGTTCATATGGTAGTCCAGCTGACACCTATTCCCCGCACCATCCAACACACCCATACTACGCCGGGGATACACCTAATTAATTGGCCAAGCTGCCCCATCTCAGCATGTGGTTGGCACTGTAAAGCCAGGTTACATGCTCCATGAACTGGTCCTTAGGATCCAGGCAAGTACTAAACACAAACCCGAGTCTCGTGCACCCAGCACACAACCAAAACATCCAACTTGCCTTGATCCCTACCTCTACGTAACTCACAATATCTCATTCAAGAGTATGGTAAAATAAACTGATGGTCTCATATCCCAAATATCCCATTCTAAGCATGGCTAAGCATATGCATAATAAATGACATGATAAAAGAAATCCCAACCCAAGCTACAAGGAAACAAGGTAATGCAATTCTAGGGAAACTTCCTAACATGGGTTTCATATTTCAATTGACAATGCAAATAATTGTAGCTACACATCCTAGCATAGGATCAAAGTGGTCAAGGACACTTTCCTCCTTCTTGCTGCTCTTGAAATGGGTAGTCCTGTTCTTGGAAAGGAATAACTTGCTCTTGAGCAGGTTCTACATCATACCATCACACATAGCAAAAGAAAAACAACAATCATAAGACATAGTTCACACTTCTACTTCATACAAACCACACATTCACATTTATGAAAGTTCTTCACCATTATATGTGTTGTGGTTACTTTATGTGTGTTGAGTTGTGGCTTGCATGCACTTTTAATCATGTGTATATGATTCCTACTTTTGTGTTCACATTTATACTTACACACTATATATATGAGTTTCCAATAAATTTCTTATATTCAACTACTACACCTTTTCACTACCAAGTATGTATGAAAAGTATTTTTCTTCCCCATATGTGCCTTCATAATTTCTACCAACCCTAAACTGAACTCTTTGGATTCTAAAAACTCCATTTATCATTTACTAGTTGCTATATTTTCAGATTTATATTCCTATGCATAATTGTGTATTTTATTATGAAATTAGTAATACACATCATCTAAACAGAATAGGTTCTGGTCCTAAATAATTTAATAACATATTTTGACCTTTGCCTCTGATGTAAACTATTTCATAATTAAGAATCCCTATTTTCTAAAACTATTTATTACTTAAAAATGTGTCCCTAATTGTGAATAATAAATTAAACAGATTCAATTCAGTCCAAAATATGTTTTTATCTCACTCCAAAATTTCCTAAATACTGAGAAAGTCTTTAACTTAATTTTGACAATATATTTGTCCCCCTTTTTAATTTTTAAACACTAGTTACATATTCAATTTCCTAAATTAAATACTAAACAGGGCTAAAAAGATAAACTTACCCCATTACAGGGTCCATAATATTATTTTCAAAATTTCCAGGGGTCTAGCTACACTTATCAGAGGTGTTTTTCCTAATTTTTATTAAGTCCAGGGGCTAAAACTGATTTTTAAATGAATTTACATGATTTTCTGGAGTTCCAGGGGCTAGATCAGAAGTTTCCGGGGCTAGCTCTTATTTCCCGAGAACCCCAGGGGGTAGCACGTAAGATTTCCAGTCTTTATAACGCGGGGCTGACGTGGACCGTCCGATTTTAAACCAACGGCCGAGATTATAACATCGAACCGGTACGCGGGGGTTTAAACCCTACCGTGCGATTTAAATTAAACGGCGCACAAGCGGCCACGTCGCTCTGATCGAGCGCGGGCGGCGCTGCCGGCGGCGGGAAGCGGCGATCTCGCCGGAAACTTTCGGATCTTCGGGAATTCTTCCTAGAACTGTGATTTTATGGATCGGTAGAGGGGAGGTCGGGGATCTCACCTCGGGGGTTTTCTTGAGCTCGGAGGTCCTGGAAGGTGATCGGCGGCGAGGTCCGAGGCAAAACCACGGCGAAGCTCGTCGGCGCTGTGTTTACACCGCAAGTCACCGAGTTTTATGCACCTGCAAGGTTCCCCGGAGGCGGTGGATCAAGACCAGCGAGTTAGATCGGAGTTTCCGAGCTTAGATCGGCCAGAATTCACCGGAGAAGTCTCGGTTCTCACCGGAGTAAAAATCGGCGATCGCGTGGGAAAAACAGAACGAGGCCGGGGTTTTTATAGACGGGGGAGGGCGGCGGGGTGGTTTAGATCATGTCCGCGTCGGCTACGAACAGAACTCAGCGGGGTTTACGTCGAAATCCCGATCGGTTTCGATTCGGGCGCGGGGAGTTCGGCGCGGCGCGAGGTAGACGAAGATCGGTGGGTCCCACCTGTCAGTGTGAGAGAGCGCGGGCGCGCGGCTGCGGGCTGGCGCGGGGTAAGTTGGGCCGGCTGGTGGGTTTTGGCCCACTGTCCGGTTTTTTTTCTGTTTTTTCTGTTTTCTTTTTCCATTTCTTTTCTGATTTGAGTTTAATTTGAATTCCAGTTTGAATTTGAATTTATGCAAAACATGCAACACGTCCAAAAATTTTTAAATTCCCCTCTTAACATGATTTAAGGTTTTAAATCAAAATTTTGGGGTGTTACAACTGGGTTGTAGAGGCATACCACATCGTCTCGTTAGACCTATGAGCCCGAGACGGCGCGACCGGTTCTACAGTCTAGTGTCCTGCGAAAGGTTGCCACATACGATGTAATGAAGGACGCCAGAGTTGGGTCTTCGTAGGCGGGCGTATGTGTCGAGTTATCCGGGTAGTGTTTGATTCGAATCACCGTCCATCGCAGTTATTGATTACCGCTTGCTCCCTGTGTTGTGACGTCGTTAATCAAGTTGTGTGGAAATAGTTTGCAAAGTTTTAAATGCTGTTATGATAATTGTAAATTGCATGAAAACCATGTTTCAAGTAGAGATAGAGCAAACTAAAGTTATTTTCCACCTTGGGACGAGTAACATTGGAATGAAGCGTTTCTTGTTTGATTGTGGAGTTCCAATGTTGCTGGGCGCAAGGTCAGTACTATTATGGCTAAAATCTGAAAGATAAGGATGAACTCGTAGGCGAGTCTTTTCGCAAATTACAGGATTAGGTCTTAGGTTACTTTCATCTAGAGTTTCATGTCTTAGGAGAGACGGTTAAGTCTTGCTGAGCCTTTGTGCTCACTCTTGCTATATAAGTGGCTTTGCAGGTAAGCATCGACGCTATAAAGAAGGTTGTCCGGTGAGACTCGGAAACTTCCGAGTCATGTCACACTTGGAGAACTTAGCCGCTGCCATGTCTTCGTGTTGCTAGCGAGAGGAGTCCGCGGGCTGGACCTCTTCTCGAGTGCCTCCTAGATATTCGACATGAGCTGTTTATTGGCTTCCGCTGTAGCTATTTTATGTAAAGTATTTACAAAGAACAGTTGTAAGTTTCCGCTTTGATTTATGTAATACATTGTTCCTTATATGTGTGCTGTTGGGTGGTGCACAATACGGCACCACCCAATGCGATTCCTCGGGCGAGGCGGCACGACCCCTGATGGAGGTCGGGCCCCCTCACAATTAAATGAAGAGGAATTAATTCTGAGGTAACACACATGTAAATGTCAAACTTATTGAACTAAAATTTTAATTATAGTTCATAGAGCCTGCATAAATTGTCTTACGATTTTTGGAGCTTAGAATTGCCCAGAACTGAATTTACAAATTTTGATAATTCTCTGAAAATGTTTCTGTTATCTTTTGAACACAGTAACTTGAAATCTGAATTCTACTAATCAAACCAACTCCACACGAGCTGAAATTTTTACAGGAGTTCAATAACATCCTAAAGAATATTCTGGAAAAATTGGAAGATTTTTTTATGAACCAAACGTCCTATAAAATTATTTTGCTTAAAATATTTAAAGAATTTTCCAGAATTAAATATTGACTTTCATACAATTAGGTTGCATATTTTGATATAGTTTTTCAGTCTGAATCTAACTAAGTTTGAATCAATAAATCTGGAGTTTCCTAGCAAAAGTTATGGCCTTCTAAATTTTAAAGGAAATCTGCAATTTGAATTAAACCGGGGAAAATTCAAACGCTGACGGTGGGTCCAGGGGCATGTGTCACGTGCTGGAATAAAGCCACACAGCCACAAAGTCTTTCCCGCTTTGCCACAGAGTATCCCGGCTCTACTCCCCCTATCACTGACAGCGGGCCCGGGCGCCATCGTCTTCCACCTTCGGCTCCCGCCCGCCCGCGCCACCGAGCTCGCCGGATTTCGGTCTTCCGGCCTCCTCCCGTCCTCTCACTCGCTGCTAGCCCCCTAGAAACATGCGAGGAACACGATGGGAGGGTTTCCCGAACCGGCAAAGCCCCTAACCTATCTCACAACGGTGCAGCGGCTCGGTGAAAGTTCGGTGGCGTCGGCCCGACGTGATAGACCCTCCAACCTTTGGTTTCAAAGTCCTAGAGAACCGGTGGAGGCTAGATAAGGTCTACATGCAATCACAACAGCTGGGGAATTGCTCTAACTAGGGTTGCACTGTGCGCCTGAGGCTTCCCACCACTGCCGCCGTCGGAAAATCTCAAAATACACAGGCTACACGTGGTTTCATGCTAGGTTTGCGAAGAAAACTTGTGCGCCAACGAGTCTAGCTCCTGTGAGTGCAATTTCGTGGGCTCTAAAGAAGTATTGATCGGTAATATGGAGTTTCGTTACCCGCGGGTCCGATTACACCGGCTGGGACAAAAATTGAAATTCCGCCGGCGACGATCCACAGTTGGTCTTGAGCTTCGGATGTGAGCAATGTGGCAACCTGGTGCGTCCAATGGTGCTCTTGCTCAGGTGTGAGAAGGTATGGGTGAGGCTGTCCACAGGAGCCTCCCTTTGTTTGTTGCTCTCGATAGCCACGGGAAAGCTTGTTCCCGAGTGAGGAGAGCCAAGAACCGCTCGGCTTTGGTGCGAGGAAATCATGGAGGTTATTGTGGTGCCGTTTTGGTACTGCCTGGGCTTTGCACGTGAGAGAAGCGTCAGCTTACGATGGATCAAGCAGTGGCGGCGTGTCTCTGTCCGGTTCTTGCGTGAGAGAAGGAAACAGAGGGGGTCTCAGTTATATGGGCAAAAAGGAACACGGCAGTGAGGAATGAGGTATCTGAGGGAAGTGCCAGCGCGAGTAAACGGCAGATGAGAGGCGGTTCTCGGCGCCCTCGGTGTGACACGGTGAACTGCTCGCCTCTGTCTCGGTGGCTTCATTGCTTCGAGAGAAGGAAAACAGAGACCAACCACTTCAAATGAAGATCTTTTACATACAACTGTCAAGTGGGTTCCTCTGCCCCCCTTATCCTCTCAAATCCTCCAAAAATTGCAAATGAGGAAATTCAATTGTGGGAGTTCAATCTGATGTGCATTTTGATAATTGAGCAAGTTTCATCCAAATTCAAATGAATATTTGAATTCTTTGCAATGTAAAGTCCTTTTGGAAAATGAGTTGCAAAACATTTCAAAAATTCATGAACATTTGCATCCCCACTAATTTGGACCTAAGGAATTCAAATATGAAATCTGATTTTAAATTTGGCTGCTGCAAATGAGCTTTTTAACGCAACATTTTGCAATCCCTTGTGTTGCCCTCATTTGAATTTTGAGTTGAACAAATTTATTGCAAAATCTGAATTTAACTTTCTCACACATATGGGAACTTCCCACCTTGGTTTCAAATCCCCTTTGGGTTCCAATCATTCAAATAAATAATTGAACTTGTGTGAAGAGAGCTCTCATGTGTATTATCACATGTGAAAAAGTTTAAACAAGTCCAATTTTTCATACACGTGAAACCAACTTTGTGCAAACATGAGTTTCATTGTATTCATATTTTTGGGACCTTTACAGTTCTACTAAAGGACTTAGACACTACCCTAACTCTCTTTTGGAATAATCTGGCTATACACTTGGAGTTTCAATCATCCTAAACTTAATGCACATACATACCTCAAACTAAGTGAGTATAGATCAAAATTTGATAAAACTTGTTAAATGCAAACCAGGGCTTTCATGTTTCTGCTGATCAGGGGTTAGTGTCTCCTCCAGAGGTATGAATTCCAGTATCTCCGGGGTCTCCTCGTGTTCAGCGACTACACGTAATCAAGTTAACAATTTGTCAAATTAAATGCACATGTGTTAAGTTTAGCATATAAGGACGATAACTCTACCTAGTCATCCCTTTTAGCTCTGAAATTTTTACTGTGGCTTGGTAAGAACCTATCCAAGGACTTGACCAAATTTCATTTAAAACAAAGCTCATTTGAGCCCTGCACAAATAAAGGTCTAAATGGTCATTACTATAGCTTCTAAGGATTTCCAGGGATTTTCATGGATCAAACCATTACTTTCAGGAAACTAGAGTTTGATATGGTTCTAATGGAGTTGGTTTCATGTAATTTGAAGAATCGTAGAGGAAGTTATGCCCTAATCAAGATTTGAGAAAATTCTGAAAAAAGTTTCTGTATATTTTTCTATTTTCTGAGAGCAGTTCACTTAAAGACACCATTAGGGGGACTAAATGAACTTGGATGAATATTAAATTTTTCATGTGACTCAAGGATTTTCAAATGAACATCCTAGCCAAATTTCAGAATTTTCCATAGCGGAAATCTCCAGATAAAATTCCCAACAGTTTAAAATTTAGGGAATTAGTTCTGGAAAAATAATATATTTCATGAACTGAAACTTGTTTTGCCGGATAGTACTCAGAGATCTGAATCCAACAAAATTTGGTTCACTCAATTTGGACCATCCTAGCGAATGTTATGAGCGTCTAAAGATTGAAGAAAAACTGGAATTCAAATAATCCGGGAAATGTTCAAATTCTGACAGCTGGGTCCCAGGGTGACGTGGCGCTACCCGAGAGCAGGATACACGGGGCCACAGAGATTTTCTCACGCAGCCACAATTGGATCTGGTTCCGCAGATAATCCGATTTCCTCCACACAGAGGCTGACACGTGGGCCAGCCCCATCATCTTCTTCCTCCCGCCTCTCGTGCCGGTCCGCCGCCGACCTCGCCGGAGACCTCACCGGGAGGGGTTCCGGTGCAAAAAACTCCACCATACTCGCCGCCTCTCTGTACTTTCGGGCGGGGAATACGCTGCTGGCCTTCACTCGGACCGAGGATAGCCGGAACCCTAACTGCGACGAGCGGCGGCTTCGGTGGCCCTTCGACGACGTCGCTAGGGCTCGGTGATGCACCAAAAGCTTAGCCATTTGCTTGTACAGCACAACGGCACCGAGAGGAACACGGAGCTACAAGCTGATCATGTTGAAACTTGCCGGAAATATGACCTCACCGTTGAGCTAGGTCAAATGGCGGCGGAATCCGGAAAACTCGAAGAACGAAGTGTTTGCTCGACGTTTTTCGATGGTTTTTGCTCCCCTGAACTCGCACAGAGGTATAGGAGGTATAGCCTACGGTTTGTGATGATTGATTTACTGTGTGGCATGAATTTTTTATTATAGCCACCTCGGTTCATATCGCAAGCCGGTGGAAAAACGGTAATATTCTGGCGAGACACACGATGGCATGCTACCGGGGTTGCGATGCTGATAGAAGACTTCTAGGCGAACCTTTAGGCGTGCAAAACTCGACGGAAGAACGATCCTGGCAGCTGGATGATGAGTTCTTGTGGCGGCGGCTTTACATGGCGCCAGAGAGAAAGGTTGAGCTCGGGGGGGGGGGGGGGTTGGCGAAGTTCTGGGTGAGCTCAGCTCAGCATGCAACCCATGGAGATGTCCGGGCGCCGAAGACCCGAAGGTTTTTGAGCGTGCGGGCGTGTTTCAATCGAGGGGCACGGGAAACTAGAGGAGCAACAGTGGAGAGTCGGTTTGTGAGGCGAAAAGATCGTCGTTTGAGACAAAAACTTCACAGAAAATCTGACCTGGGATGCTCGGGAGGTGGTGATATGCCCACGCCGACCACACCATCAAGTATACCGACTACTTCAAGCAAGATGGAACAATCATCAAGTCAAGCTGCACCAGCTAATGTCTTCGATGGACCAATTACTCATAGCCGAGCTAAACAGCTACAACAAGAGGTGCACGCGCTACTTTGTGAAATTCCATTTATTAATGAGAACTATATACTTCCTAAATCGTACATGTTTCTATTACTCAGGTTCACCAAGGAGGATGACAAGGACACGCCGAGACTGAACCAGAGAGGAGAACTACGTCGAACCAGTTCGGCCTGGCAGAACTGTCATGAAGAAACAGTCATATCTCTTGATTCATAGAAGCTGTGAAGGTCCATGAGTACTTGTTGGAAAGGTGTTGAAGTCAACTTTCTAATGCCACTAAGTGCCAAATACTTTAGAGCTCCCAGCTTGGCAGCCGAGTGCTTTTGGTGCAGACTGTTCAGAAGATCAATAGTCAGCCTGATATCCAAGTTTCCGTGAGAAACTGTATCACTCTACAATATTTCGTGAAGCATGCTACACATGGTGTGAAAGGTTATCGAATTAGCTTTCCAACACATCTGGTCCCGTGTCTTTTGGATGTCCCTAGGTGGAGTTATGATTAAAACATTGAAGACCACTCAAAAGACCAGAAGACATGCGGGAAATTGATGACCACTGCTTGAATGATCAAGCCAGTTGGCCTTCCACCTTCCCACGTGGCTTTTTCAGTTCACATCTATTTTTAGACTAGTTGTTGGCATAAATATCGCTCTTTTTGTAAGCCAAGCAACACTTTTTGATGAATTAAGATTAATCCAGTGATATTTGCAGCCGAGCTGCTTGAGTGTCTTACTCAACCCTGGTTCTTCCTTGTTCTTCTTGAACTTGTGGAGAGATCTCTCTGAGATCCACTAATTCGTGCTCTGCGGGTTCCAATACGGCCGCCCTGTCTTGTGTGGATTAGCTCCGGTTGTGGTTCTGCGGTCGTTCGGAGATTGAGTCAAAGTCTTCGCGGTTTCGGTGTCTCTCTCCCCGTCGCTTGGTCGCATCCAACCTTGGTCAGGTATAAAGCTAGTTATCCGTGCTGTTTCTACAGCAAGTTATCTTGTTCTTGAGCCTCCTGTCGTGAAGATCGGGCCACCCTTCGCCGAACCAAATTCGGTGCATAACATGTGGTAATCAGAGCTATCATTGTCACGGTAGGTTCATTTTTTTGTCACCTACCCTCTCACCCTTTTTCAATCTGTTACAGTTTTCACCATCCACATATTCATCCCTGTGTTTATCTTTTACATATATTTGTTTGTCCTATAGTCCAAAGCCTAAAAAAAATACCTATAGCCCTTTTGACGGTACTGTTATCTTGTGTTTGTGTTCTTCCAGTTGCTCGTCACCACCGTTTACCTATATCTTTTGTAATCAGCACCCCTGTTAGTGTTATAAAAAAAGAGTAAAAAAAAGAGAACACAAGTGAAAAGATTCTGAAGAATTTTGTGTTACGGTTGGGTGTTGAAATTTTCAGTTTTCATATCCAAGTTGGTCGTAATCTTGATAGCAGCAAATTTTTTTTATATTTTGAGCACATCTTTTTCACTTGATTGGCAGTACTGTAGCCCTCCTTGTTCAGCCACCTATAGCTCCACCAAAAACCTGAACCGAGACTTTCGATTTGTACTCCTTACGGTCTCTTTACCACCTCCGTTGAAGCTGTCACACCAGCACCATCACAGTTCTTGAGATCAGGCAAGAACTTGGGTAAGTAAGAGGTGAGATCGAGTGTTTCCACACACACACACACACACACACACACACACACACACACACACACACACATATATATATATATATATATATATATATATATATATATTCTTTTTTTGCTGCTCCTAACATGACAGACTCAGATTCAAGTGTTCATGGTGGACACCATGGTGATAGGGAACCCCCTGTCTCACGGGATGAGATGCGTCGCATGGCTGATTCACTCATGGAGGCCATGGGCAGGCTCCTCAATGAGCGTCTTCCCGCGGCTGGAGGACGTCAAGCATGTCGTGATCAAGAGGACCGTCATCGAGTGGAGTCCGGCGATGAGAACTCTGGTTTCGGCCATGGATTCAATCGCTTCGGAGATGGCCCTGACGGATCTGGTGGTGGTCGCCATGCTGATTTTAATAATTACCATGGTGGGCGTCGCACACATAGGTGCAATGCTGATGGTCGCCGCGTGCATTTTGAAGACGAAGAGTTTGAAGATCAAGATCATGAAGAAGGATCTCATTCTGATGAAAATCCTTTCGTTCAAGGTGGCAGGTTTGATCGGCGTCATCATCGCCGGCCTGCTGATTTTGAAGAAAGGGAATACCACCGTGGTCGACGTCCTCATAACAACCCAGATAACATCGCTCGTGTCAAGTTGAGTATTCCAAAGTTTACTGGAAAGGGGAATCCTGATGAATTTCTTGAATGGGCTGAGCAGTGTGATCAAATATTCCGAGTACATAATCTTTCGGCTCAGCGCCGTGTGAATCTTGCTTTGGTGGAACTCTCTGGATACGCTCTCAATTGGTGGAACCAAGTGCAGGAGAATCAACGTGATTTGGGACGCGGATATATCAATACATGGGAGGAGATGAAGCAAGTAATGAGAAAGCGATTCGTGCCATCTAGCTATCAGCGTGATCTCAGGAACCGGTTGCAAATGTTAAAGCAAGGGAAGAGATCAGTTGATGAGTATTTCAAGGAGATGGAGCTACTGTTGGTGCGGGCTGGAATAAGAGAAGATGCAGAGTCAACAATGGCAAGATTTCTAGGAGGTCTTAATGAATAAATTTCTGGTTTTGTGGAGATGTTTCCATATCATACATTGCAGGATCTTGTTGATCAAGCTATGCGAAGAGAGAAGAAGATTCAGCAAGAGTCACGTGGAAAATCTTATGGCAGTTATTCTATTGCTGCCCCATGGCGCAAACAGCAGTCAAGTACTTCCTATGATGGTGGACGATCTCAAGGGGCTGCATCCAAGTCTTCTCAATCATTTGTTCCATCAAAGATGGCAGCCTCCACCGCGTCATCACTAACAACTCAGCAGCGACCCGCTGCAAGTTCAGCAGCCCACAGCAATGTCTCGGGAGCTACATCTTCTTCTCGAAGCAGAGAAATTGTATGCCATAAATGCCACAGCCGTGGGCACATTGCTGCCCAATGCCCAAGTAAGAGGGCCAGGTTGTTGAATGAGAAAGGTGAATGGGAATCCGAGAGTGATCCGGAAGATGCTGGACCGATATGTGATGAAGAAATTGAGGAGGAAGGGAATGAGATCCAGCCTGAAGAAGGAGAACATAATTGCTTTATTTATCTATGAGTGCTTAGTGTAACAGCAGAAAAGGAAGACAACGGGCAGCGACATAATTTGTTCCGTACCCGTGGACTAATCAAAGATAAGGTGTGTCGCATCATCGTTGATAATGGCAGCTGCAACAATATTGCTAGCCAAGAATCGGTGGACAGATTGGGACTGAAACCACGGCGTCATCCTAGTCCATACAAGATGCAGTGGCTTAATGATTGTGGTGCACTACGTGTCAGTCATACTGTGACTGTACCATTCTCTGTTGGTAAATACAATGATCATGTGGAGTGCGACGTGGTGCCTACGCAAGCCTGCCAGCTTCTGCTCGGTCGACCATGGCTATATGATCGTGATGTCTAGATTTTTGGAAGGACCAACAAGCTGTCTTTTGTGTACAAAGGAGAGCGAATTTCCTTGCTTCCTTTGACACCGGAAGAAATTTTGAAGGATGATATCAGCAAGAAACAGCGCGAGAGCGAGCACCACTTGCGAGTGAGCCACAAAAATAGTAAGGAAGAGTGTCCACAGCCAAATCAAACCCCACAGCTGCAAGGAACCCAGAGACCGGGAAAAGAGGGTTTAGTAATGATGGCTAGGAAGGGGGATATCAAAGCATTGAGTGAACCCAATGCCATGTTCTTTGTACTTATGTACAAGGGCACTTTTCTTTCTACTAATGCCTTACCCTCTACCCTGCCGAGTACTCTTTTGAATGTCTTGCAGGAATATGAAGATGTCTTTCCGGACGAAGTACCACCAGGACTGCCACCTAAGAGAGGGATCGAGCATCAAATTGACTTGGTTCCTGGTGCGTCACTTCTGAACAGGGCTGCATACCACACCAACCCAGAGGAGACAAAAGAAATTCAGCGACAAGTGGAGGAATTGATGAAAAAAGGGTATCTACAGGAAAGTCTTTCCCCTTGTGCTGTCCCTGTTCTTTTAATGCCTAAGAAAGATGGGTCTTAGAGACTGTGTGTGGATTGCCGTGCAATTAACAACATCACAGTAAGATATAGGCATCCCATTCCTCGCTTAGATGATATGCTTGATGAACTTAGTGGTGCTAATTTTTTCACTAAAATTGATTTAAGAAGTGGCTATCATCAGATTCGTATAAAAGAAGGAGATGAGTGGAAAACAGCCTTTAAAACAAAATTTGGATTGTATGAATGGTTAGTAATGCCTTTCGGTTTAACCAATGCACCTAGTACATTTATGCGATTATTGAATCATGTGCTTAGAACTTTCATTGGTAAATTTGTTGTGGTTTATTTTGATGACATCCTAATCTACAGCAAGACTCTTGACGAACATGTTGCACATATCCAGAGCGTGCTTGCTGTCCTGCGTAAACAAAAATTGTACGCTAACCTTGAGAAGTGCACCTTCTGCACCGACAAGGTAGTTTTCCTTGGTTTTGTTGTTTCAGGACAAGGCGTGGAGGTGGATGCTGAGAAAGTCAAGGATATACACGAATGGACGCCTCCACAGAACGTGAGCCAAGTGAGAAGCTTCCTTGGACTTGTTGGTTTCTACCGGCGCTTCGTGAAAGATTTCAGCACGATCGCTGCTCCATTCAATGAGCTGACCAAGAAAGACGTACCTTTCAAATGGGGAGAAGCACAACAAAAGGCTTTTGAAGAATTAAAGAAGAAGCTCACAACATCCCCAGTCCTTGCACTTCCTGATTTCAACAAGACATTTGAAATTGAATGTGATGCAAGTGGAGTTCGGATTGGAGGCGTGCTGATGCAAGAAAAGAGACCAATTGCATTCTTCAGTGAAAAGCTAAGTGGTCCGACTTTGAATTATTCAGTTTATGATAAAGAATTATATGCTCTCGTTCGGAGTTTGGAAACTTGGCAACACTACCTTTATCCTAAAGAATTTGTAATACATTCAGACCATGAATCATTGAAACATATTAAGGGACAACTAAAACTGAATAAACGACATGCTAAGTGGTGTGAATTTATTGAGTCCTTTCCTTATATTGTCAAATATAAGAAAGGTCAAGACAATATTGTAGCTGATGCTTTATCTCGACGTCATGCTTTGCTCACACAACTTGATGCTAAAATTCTCGGATTGGAAAGTATAAAGGAATTATATGCCACTGATTCGTACTTTGCTGAACCATATGCCAAGTGCCGTAATGGCAAAGGATGGGAAAAGTATCATGTGCATGATGGATTTTTATTTCGCACTAACAAACTTTGTATTCCAGATTGCTCTATTCGACTTTTACTCGTGCAGGAAGCTCATGCAGGTGGACTTATGGACCATTTTGGAGCCAAGAAGACGGAGCAAGTGCTGGCCGACCATTTCTTTTGGCCAAAAATGCGATGAGATGTAGAGAGACATGTTCTTCGCTGCGAAAACTGCCACAAAGCTAAGTCTCGTCTGAACCCTCATGGTTTATATACTCCTCTTCCTATTCCTAATGCACCTTGGGAGGACATTTCAATGGATTTTGTTCTTGGGTTACCACGGACCAAAAGGGGAAGGGATTCAATTTTTGTCGTGGTTGATCGTTTCAGCAAAATGGCACATTTTATTCCTTGCCACAAGAGCGACGATGCTTCCCGTATTGCTGAATTATTTTTCAGGGAAATCGTGCGACTACATGGAATGCCACGTACCATTGTGTCGGATCGTGACATCAAGTTCTTGAGCTACTTTTGGAAGACATTGTGGGGCAAACTTGGGACAAGACTGTTGTTCTCCACAACATGTCATCCGCAAACGGACGGCCAAACTGAAGTTGTGAATCAAACACTATCAATGTTGCTCCGAGCTGTCCTTAAGAAGAACCTGAAACTATGGGAAGAAAGCTTGCCACATGTTGAGTTTGCATACAATAGGGCAGTACACTCGACCACTAGATTTTGTCCATTTGAAATTGTATATGGATTCACACCCACTGCTCCCATAGATCTTTTGTCTTTACCCATGCAGGAACGTGTGAACTTCGATGCAAGCAAGCGAGCTGAATTTGTCAAGAACATTCATGATAGGGCTCGGGCCAAAATTGAAAAGATGACCAAGAAGTATGAGAAGCACGCTAACAAGGGTCGCAGGAAGGTGTTGTTCGAACCAGGGGACTTGGTTTGGGTGCACCTTCGACAGGATCATTTTCCAGAGCTGTGCAAGAGCACGTTGCAACCCAGGGCTGATGGACCATTCAAAGTTCTACGGAAGATCAACGACAACGCTTATGAAATTGATCTGCCAAGTACTTATGGTGTGAGTACCAGTTTCAATGTGTGCGACCTCTCTCCATTCTTTGGATTGGAAGAGTCGAGGACGACTCTTTTTAAAGGGGGGAGGATGATATGCCCACGCCGACCACACCATCAAGTATACCGACTACATCAAGCAAGATGGAACAATCATCAAGTCAAGCTGCACCAGCTCATGTCTTCGATGGATCAATTACTCGTACCCGAGCTAAACAGCTACAATAAGAGGTGCACGCGCTACTTTGTGAAATTCCATTTATTAATGAGAATTATATACTTCCTAAATCATACATGTTTCTATTACTCAGGTTCACCAAGGAGGATGAAAAGGACACGCCGAGACTGAACCAGAGAGGAGAACTACGTCGAACCAGTTCGGCCTGGCAGAACTGTCATGAAGAAACAGTCATATCTCTTGAGTACTTGTTGGAAAGGTGTTGAAGTCAACTTTCTAATGCCACTAAGTGCCGAGTACTTTAGAGCTCCCAGCGTGGCAGCTGAGTGCTTTTGGTGCAGACTGTTCAGAAGATCAATAGTCCGCCTGATATCCAAGTTTCCGTGAGCAACTGTATCACTCTACAATATTTCGTGAAGCATGCTACACATGGTGTGAAAGGTTATCGAATTAGCTTTCCAACGCATCTGGTCCCGTGTCTTTTGGATGTCCCTAGGTGGAGTTATGATTAAAACATTAAAGACCACTCAAAATGCCAGAAGACATGCGGGAAATTGAGGACCACTGCAAGAATGATCAAGCCAGTTAGCCTTCCACCTTCCCACGTGGCTTTTTCAGTTGACATCTATTTTTAGACTAGTTGTTGGCATAAATACCGCTCTTTTTGTAAGCCAAGGAACACTTTTTGATGAATTAAGATTAATCCAGTGATATTTGCAACCGAGCTGCTTGAGTGTCTTACTCAACCCTTGTTCTTCTTTGTTCTTCTTGAACTTGTGGAGAGATCTCTCTGAGATCCATTAATTCGTGCTCTGCGGGTTCTAGTACGGCTGCCCCATCTTGTGTGGATTAGCTCCGGTTGTGGTTCTGCGGTCGTTCAGAGATCGAGTCGAAGTCTTCGCGGTTTCGGTGTCTCTCTCGCCGTCGCTTGGTCGCATCCAACCTTGGTCAGGTATAAAGCTAGTTATCCGTGCTGTTTCTACAGCAAGTTATCTTGTTCTTGAGCCTCCTATCGTGAAGATCGGGCCACCCTTCGCCGAACCAAATTCAGTGCATAACATGGCTCTGATACCAGATGATATGCCCACGCCGACCACACCATCAAGTATACCGACTACATCAAGCAAGATGGAACAATCATCAAGTCAAGCTGCACCAGCTCATGTCTTCGATGGACCAATTACTCGTAGCCGAGCTAAACAGCTACAACAAGAGGTGCACGCGCTACTTTGTAAAATTCCATTTCATGTTATGCACCGAATTTGGTTCGGCGAAGTGTGGCCCGATCTTCACGATAGGAGGCTCAAGAACAATATAACTTGCTGTAGAAACAGCACGGATAACTAGCTTTATACCTGACCAAGGTTGGATACGACCAAGCGACGGGAAGAGAGACACCGAAACCGCGAAGACTTCGACTCGATCTCCGAACGACCGCAGAATCACATCCGGAGCTAATCCACACAAGACGGGGAAGCCGTACTGGAACCCGCAGAGCACGAATTAGTGGATCTCAGAGAGATCCCTCCACAAGTTCAAGAAGAACAAGGAAGAACAAGGGTTGAGTAAGACACTCAAGCAGCTCGGCTGCAAATATCATTGGATTAATCTTAATTCATCAAAAAGTGTTCCTTGGCTTACAAAAAGAGCGGTATTTATGCCAACAACTAGTCTAAAAATAGATGTCAAGTGAAAAAGCCACGTGGGAAGGTGGAAGGCCAACTGGCTTGATCATTCATGCAGTGGTCATCAAATTCCCGCATGTCTTTTGGCCTTTTGAGTGGTCTTCAATGTTTTAATCATAACTCCACCTAGGGACATCCAAAAGCCACGGGACCAGATGCGTTGAAAAGCTAATTCGATAACCTTTCGCACCATGTGTAGCATGCTTCACGAAATATTGTAGAGTGATACAGTTTCTCACGTAAACTTGGATATCAGACTGACTATTGATCTTCTGAACAGTCTGCACCAAAAGCACTCGGCTGCCAAGGTGGGAGCTCTAAAGTACTCGGCACTTAGTGGAATTAGAAAGTTTACTTCAACACCTTTCCAACAAGTACTCATGGACCTTCACAGCTTCTATGAATCAAGAGATATGACTGTTTCTTCATGACAGTTCTGCCAGGCCGAACTGGTTCGACGTAGTTCTCCTCTCTGGTTCAGTCTCGGCGTGTCCTTGTCATCCTGCTTGGTGAACCTGAGTAATAGAAACATGTACGATTTAGAAAGTATATAATTCTCATTAATAAATGGAATTTCACAAAGTAGTGCGTGCACCTCTTGTTGTAGCTGTTTAGCTCGGCTACGAGTAATTGGTCCATCGAAGACATGAGCTGGTGCAGCTTGACCTGATGCATCATGCTTGATGTAGTCGGTATACGTGATGGTGTGGTCGGCGTGGGCATATCAGGTGGCAGCAGCGTTCGTCCTGGTGGTGCGCTGTGCTCGGCCGGCTCGGTGAGAAACAGAGGATTTCTTTGGTCTGAGTTTAGTCATCTCACTGACCTGTGGGCCCATTTCTCCCCGCTCCTCTTTTCTTTTGTTTTTGCTGAAAATATCTCAGCTACTCACCATTAAAGTGTAGACATCACTCCCAAGTCATGAGTTGAATTTTAATTCCTGAAATTGGAGTTTGTTTGGCTAAATTTGATTCACATTTGAATTTGAATTTCTTCAAATGTATCTCCTGACAAGATGAACTCCAATGAGGATGAAATTTGGTGGCTTAAATCAGGAAATGTGCTGAGTTTGAAAATGGAGTCAACTTTTAACTCCAAGTAATGAAAGTAACTGGAATTTGAATTTGCATTCAAATTATCCCTTTTTACAAATGTATCCAAAAGTGTATCAAAAGAATTTAAACTTGCATGAAAATTGACATGAGCACACCTAAGAATGTGTAGGGACTAATGGTGAGCTCAGCCTCTCATGTTTATATGTGTGAGATCCTACTTTTGAATTAGTGAGTTCTTCCTCTAATCAACCTCTTGATGGTGGTTACTTGCTCTTCACATGTGTTCATGAGCTATCCACAAAATGAGCCGGTTTTTGGTGATGTGATGGACACTCTATCAAGTAAAATCTTGGGCTTTTACATTTGCATTCCTGGATCAAAATATATGATGCTTCAAAGTTAACAGAATCCCTGGCAGGATTTGGACAGCACCTCCCCAGAGGTACCTAGTTTCAATCCACAATTCCAATTAATTCTGCAACAGTTTTGGCAAAACTTTGAATTACAAAGTTGTAGAAAATCTCATGCCCTTTCACAAAATCTATCACAATACCCTTAGATATTTTTCCACCGAGAGTTATGGTGGAATTACAGAGACTCTGTTTCAGGTTCTACCCATTTTTAGCAGTTTTGGTTTCTAAGGTTTTTGAGCAACTTGAAGTGTGTTTCTGTCCTGGAGGTTTATAGAAAAGTTTTAAAGGACTTTTCCACCTTTCAAAAACTGGATCACACACTACCATTGGTATTTTCTAAATTGAGTAACACCCTGTACAAGTTTCAGCAGAGACACTGCCAAAACAGGGATTCTTTTTGGGTCTCTCTATACTCACATATGCTTGAGTTGGTTTCTAAACAAGTTTTAACTACTTCATTTGAACTGTATTCATTCAAATCTTACAGAATATTAAAGTTATGAGATAAACGAGGTGTTGATGCAATCCTCATGATAATGCCGGTACTATGTTCGTCACACAAATAGAAAAACCTAACCAGATTACATCTGGCATATACATTCTATTAGTGGGACTAGAATCATTCACTTGCAAACGTGTTCTACTCGTAATACGGATACGTAGTTAGTGTACCTGCATAAAACCACTCAATAATGATGAACACATAGGGTTTCTCATTTCAGGCTGGTCCATACCATACTAAAAACATACGCCCGTATCATTTCCATACGGGCCGTCCTTGAGTCAAGTCACGTCTCAAGGTACATGGTCGCGTTTTCACACCACACGACAGGGAACCCAAGTAGAGCGCGAACGGATCATCACGGTTGGGAATTTCATCAACCCAACGGATACCACCTACTGCCCTACAGGGCACGCCGATGGCAAGCGCTGCGTATGTCCTCATAGGCTATTTCCAGAAGAACACACTATCGCGTTACTGACCACATGATGGGGTTTCTACTTTCTTGCCTAATGCATGCCAGGGACCAGCGTTTCATATGAACTCAGGAACATGAAGAGTTCAAGTGTTTCATATTGACGTCTCACACCAAGCTGTAAGACCTATACCCTGAACCACTTTACTCGTCAGGGGAGCTAACCGAAATTGATCCGCTTTCGGTGGTGTACCTTACCTCTTACCTGGTCGGCGGTGCGTCATTATAGAATAGAGTAATAAATAAGTTATTTAGCCACCATACATCACTTATGCTAATAGCAAACCTTATGTGTCCCTAGTACCGATTCCTCACTCATAGACTCTATGTTTTTGAAAATACGTGTCCTTTCAGGTGCACTATTCCCAATGCGGTTCTGATACCACGCCTGTGGCGACCCCATCCCGACAGTCCAGGAATCACATTGGGTGGTGACGTGCGATGCGGCACCCAACAACACATGTACAAAAACACACATACACAACAATATATGTCTGTCATACATATTATTGTCTCATTTTGCAAATAATGTACAAACGTACATTACAGCGGAAGATAAGAATACACTCACGGACTATAGCCTATGCTAAGCAAAATGAAGCCATCCTGCCTGCGGATGCTTCACACTAGCACCACATCAAAAACCCCGCGGCGTGCAGGGTTCCAAAGTGAGACTCATACCTCTCACTGGATGCTGCCCTGCTCGGCTCTCCCTTCCTCCCTAACGTTGCCTTATGTAACGTTATCTACAAAACAATGGATCAACAAACCGTGAGCTTATGCTCAGCAAGACTTAACCGAAAACCTACACATGGAACTCTAAATACTGAAAATAGAGGGCTGAATAGATAATTTTGCATAAAAGATGAACTTGAGATAACAGAGAGTCCTTACTTCGAGTTTTATGCATCTTTTATAGTCCTCGAACAATTTACATCGAGACTTCACAAAAAGACAAGAAACACTTCATCTTGATGCCAGTTGCCAAAGGAGAAGGTAAATTTAGTGAGCTACCCTAGACCCATACATACCTTGCGCCATCAACGCCGAGACTCCACAATCAAACAAGAACCGCTTTGTCGCGACGCTACTAGCCCAAGGTGGAAAGTAAATTTAGTGAAGGTATTTCTCATCCCTCATATCTAATATAAGGATTAACCACGAAGCACTTTTCTTTCCCCCAGTTCATTACTACGTCATGACTCAGTGTACATGTATGCTCACTACCGCGAGCAACTGTGATTCGAATAAAAAACACCCGGCTGACATGACACATACGCCTGTCCGAGACCGGTTATCAACCAAATCCCCTCAATGCCGTATGTGGCAACCTTTCACATGACACCCAAATGTCGAACCGGTCCCACTGACTTGGAGTAAGTCTCACTACGGCAAACCCTCGTAGAGCCGACTTCTCTCTCCTTTCAGCATCTGCATAAGGCGGTGGGGATTGCCTCGACACCCAAGTTAACATGTTACATTGGTTTCCTGGGTCCCATATTGCCAGTATGCATCCGGTACACAACTCAAACTTATCCAGCGGGGCCGCACAATAGAAAGGGCCTTAATGGACCCAGACAGAGACTAGGTTCACAGGACCATGTCCTTTATCCTTCCATCCATGCTGCCCAGTCTCCATTTCCCAATTAAGTGGATCAATTCCCAACTCTTCTGATTGGTCCCCCTTGATCCCTGTTCACGAGTAGGAAACGTCCTACTCGAGTTATGCCTCTTTTAATCCACTTTTCTTAACTTGATCACAACAGTTATAAGTAAGTGAAACCTACTCTAAATAAAACTCCATAGTTTTTCTGGGTCATGCATGTGCAGTGTCATACAATCTACACTTAGTGCAATAACCAAAATGCTAGACATTATAAAGTGAATAGAAATAGAAACTTGTAAATTTTGATGCAAACCTGGGATATCCTTAGTGTTGATCCCGACTAATGTTTCTGTCAATAGAATTCAAGTCAGCGGCCTCCAAAGTCTTCGCAAGAATTATTTCTATCGCAATGATCAAATAAAGAAATGTGTCACATTGTGAAATAATGTGCCATATCAAACTACAGAAGCAAACTATATGCAAACATAGGGTTCTGGGGTTGAAATTTTTACAGAAGCTTTCTAATATCATGATAGGGTTATGGTAAAATTTTTAGAGGTTTTTGAGGAAGATGGCCACAAGAATTCTTGGAACCTTTAACCTTCAATGATTATAGGAATTTAATTAGACTTGGTCATATTGAAGAATTTGATATCCCAATAGTTCTTGACCTAAGGTTCCTAGGAAAATTTGTTTCAAAATTATTCTAAGCTTTTTGCTTGTCAGAATGGCTTGGTGAAGTTTATTCCATTTTTCTGAAATTTGTTTCTGTGATTTTCAGCCCACTTAATTACACCTGAGAAAACCTACTGATTAAGCCCTCTTAATCAACTCCAAAAATACTAAGATTTTTACTGGTGCTCAGGAACTATGAGAATGAGCTTGACAAAAAATGGGAATATTTCATCAAATCCTATTCCTGGAATTAACCTCTAAAGGAATAACTAAAAAGAATTCTACAGAAATTCCTAGGAATTTTTATAGCTAGAAATTTGTTTCTATCCAAAGTACTCTTCATAATGATTCCAAAAAATTGGTCTCACTAATTTTGGAGTTTTCTACCCCGAGTTATGGACTTGCGAAATTGCACCCTTTTCTGGATTTATTTTACACAGAGAAATTCAAATGTGGGGCCCACGTTTCAGGTGCATCTTCAACCTTTTGCCAGAGCGCGCACGTGCACGCTGGCACAAATCATTGCGCACCCCGTTCTCCTCCATTTTCCACCAAATTGGCTTCGGGTTCATGCTACACCATCCTGGCACCATGGCCTAGCAGCCGGGCAAGGTCTCCCCGCCCGAAAACGGCCGGAGATGGGTCGGCATCGGTAGGGCGGCTCGGATGCGCGGAGCCGATGAGGAACACGGCCTTCCTGAGCCTAAATCGACTAGCAAAGTTTCCCTATAGAATCCCTATAGAAAGTAGAACGTGAATCCACCCGTAACCCGAGCTAAAAACGGGGGTAACATGGCTGTCACTGGTGGACCGACGTGGTTTAGCCAGCGGCAGCGAATTCTCGTCGCCCGGGGCATGTGGTGGCCGGTTTGCTTCGAGCTTCGGTGTGGGAGGGCGCTAGGGCTCCAAGTTGCTGTGGTTTCAATTGCATGAGCGTTGATCAATCGGTTTAGACAAATTTCAAGAATTGTCTAGCGTTGGTTTCTCACACACACCAGCCCCAACACTCAAATTCCGGTGCACCGGCAGTGGGGATGAGCATGCGAGGTCCGGAAAGAGTAACTACACGTTGTGGCACACCTTAGGGTCGTGTTGGTCGTGCCAGAGAGGCTTTGATTCACCCAGACAACGTGGAACTGAGAAGGGCGCAACGTGCTCTATTTTTCCGGAGGAAGAATGACTCCGCCGCGTTGGAGGAAGTCCGGGGACGAGGTGAAAATAGCTTGAGGATGTCGAGGAGTCTCCTGTGCAGACTCTGAGATTCTCAACCAGGCGTCTTACTCGTTGGAACCAATCGGTGACGATCAACCGAGGGCGCGGGCGCGTGTTCTTTCTTCTGTTCGAGCGTGGGAACAACGTTGCACAGAGGAAATTCGGTTGTTTGTGTGAGCAGAGAAAGTGCAATTGAGTTGTGCAGCTGCTGTGGCTAACGATCAACAACGCCATGGAATTTCCTGCCTTCGGGAGCAAGGCACGAGCAGCAGCTCGGTGGCTGTCTCGGTGGCGCATGCACTCACGGTGTCAACCCTCCACAGAAGAGAATACCCATTAGCTGCCTTTGTTCCAATGACATGTGGGCCCTCTCCAAACAATAGTGGCTCCAACATTCAAATGTGTGTTTAAATTCAAATCTGTGGCTAATTTAGACTGCGGAATTCATAAAGTCGAGCTCTTATGAATTATTGCAATCTACTGTGCTATATGAATTTGAATTTGATTTCATTAAACTTTTCTACTCCCAAAGCACAGTAGCATCCTAATTCAAATTCAAAATTTTGCAAAAATTTTGGAAGGACGAATTTGAATACAGTGGCTCATCCTCTCTTGTGCCCCTAATTCAAATCCTATTTTTCACCTTCTTTGTGCTGAACTTTCTTTACCATAGTCTAGCCTTTATTTCATGTGGCAAAAGTTCGAATTTGAAAACAGTTTTGGGAGGAGCATCCCCTGCTTATTTGAATTCGTCAAAAACACCAGCAAGGCTCAACTTGGGGATTTTACACATACGCATGCGGCATCGCCCGCTGCTGCTGTTGTTGCTGCAGAAGTGCTGGTAAGGCTGGTCGGAACGACATGGGTGAATACGGCCAATCGTGATACTGCATCTGTCGCTGTGGTGGCTGCCAGCATTGTCCCGATAGTGAGCGATACACCATCTGATATTTCTGGGGAGGACCATGTAAAATCCCCAAAAGTGGTAGCAAAAAATTCAGCACATTCATACTTAGGAAAAATGAGGGGAATTAAAACTTTGAATTATAACGGTGTGAGTTCAAAGTGGTGATTCAAACGTCCTGAAAAATTCCAAACATGGAGACCTAAATTCATAACTTGAGTCTACATAATCCAAATATTTGGCTTCCAAAATTTCAGCTCATTTGGAGGATTTCTACTATTTGTTTGGGATTAAAAGAGGAAGCCCTCGAATATGAATTTAAATTTCAGTTTCAAATCCCATCTTCCTCAATTTGCAAATTTGGTTCCACAAATGTGTTCTCCACATTTGAATTAGCATCAATTCGAAAATTCAAAATTATTTGAGTTGGTTTGCTATGCTTTTAGAACAATGCCAAAGGGAAGATTAATTCAAATTCAAATAACCAAAGTCAGTTCAAATTCCACACTAGAATTCAAACCATTTGAATTCAAAGATTTCAAACCATGACTTTGGGAGGAAGCAAAGGAGTAAATTTGGAGACAAAAGGGAAAATATCAATGGAGAATTAGGTTGGAGGGGCTCACTAGTCATCCACCCACAGAAGCAACTTCTCTGCTTTCCCTCGGTTGATCACCAGCATGCGCCAGCTCCCGGCTGAAACCCGCGCCCGAAGCTCCACCGAGCTGCTTGCGACTTTCTCCCGATGGCAGGAACTGGTGCGCAGGTGAGCCCTCATTAAAGCAGCAGCACAAACCAACTTTTTCTCTGCCTCCACCGAAGCCTTTCCTCAGCTCTCAAGCGCTCACCGAGAGAAAAGCACGCATGCGCCCGCTCTTCGCCGTGTCATCATCGATCGGACTCCCGCCGGGTTAGCACGTAGCTGAGCCGCCGAAAAGCTCCGCCGGTGACTCCTCGACGATTTTCACCACTCCTTAGCTCGTCCCCGACCCTCCCTCGCCGTGCCTGAGCTGTTCTTCGTCGGAAGAAAACAGAGCTGCGCTGCCTTCTCGGGTCCACGTCGTCCAGCCACTCCTGTGCCCCTCCGGCTCAAGCAAAGCGACCCTAAGGTGCGCCACAAGGTTTAGATCATGCTCCCACTCTCCCCTTGCTCGCTCCCACCACCGGCTCACCGAAATTTGCTGTTTAACACCGGAATTTGCTGTTTAACACCGGAGTTCAAATCGGGAAATTCTATCCACAAGATAGATCATCGGTTCTCCAGTCCTAACCACAGCTACTAGGGCTCCTAGCGCCCTCCCACACCGAATACAAAGCCAACCGGCCACCACACCACCCGGTCGATTTGAATTTGCCGCCACTGGCCAAAATGGCTCGGTTAACCGTCGAGCTCCCATTTGCGGACGTTTTCGGCTCGGGTTAAGGGTAGCCTCTTGTTATACGTGCTCTAGGTATGGTGTACGGCATTTTAGCTCACCAAGAGAAGCTCGGGACACACCGCACATCGCTGGCACCGAGATACCAAGCCGCCCCACCGATACTGACCCACCTCCAACCGTTTTCATGCGATGGAACCTTGCCCGGCTGCTAGGTCTTGATGTGAGGATGGGGTAGCACGAAACCGCGTCAAATTTGGTGGACAAATGGGGGAGAACGAGCCGCGCCATGATCGGCTCTGTGCGCACACGAGTTGTCTGTCCATAGATTGAAGACGACCGACCTGTAGACCCTACTGTCAGCCGCCGGTGGGAATTATTTGAAGTTTTCTGTTGGCAAATAATTCCAGAAATTGGCTAATCTTTGCAAGCCCATAACTTTGTGTAGAAAACTCTAAAACGGGTGAGACCAATTTTTTTGGAATACTCATAAGGAGTACTTCACAGAGGAACAAAATTCTTGCTATGAAAATTCCCAGTATTTTCTAGGGAATTCATTTTAGTAAGTCCTTTAGGGATTAATTCCAGAAAGGATTCTATATGAAAAATTCCCAAAATGAGGAAGCTAATTCTTTTCCTAGTTCCTGAGCTCCAGTAAAAATTTTAGCTTCACTGGATTTCATTTCCTAGGCTAAATTGTCTTCCAAAGTTCAGCCTTTAATTGGAAATTCAAATTCTAAACAGAAACTTTTCAGCACTCCTGTCCAACTTCAAAAATTAATTTCTCCCTGTAGGTAGCTCCAAAAATGGTGAAACAAATCTTGTTAGAACCATGGAGACCTACCCTAATTATATATTCCACTGTTAGCCATGTCAATGTAAAAGTCCCAAAAGTGGATATGAATAAACCAAAGTTTGAATTCTAGTGTTCGCAAATTCATGGAAAATGGGACTTGCTAAAACTTTTCTTCACGAGAAAATTGTTCATAATTGTTCATCCAAAAAGAGGCTCACATGTTCATTTGAATGTGTTGAACCAATGTGGACTTAAACATTTATTTGCATGAAGTTTAAAAATCATATTTTCAAACTCAAAGTTCACACAAATTGTGGCCAAACCTTTGAATACTCTTGCAGCCTATACTCTTGACTTGAGGAAACTAGGGTGGAAAACTTTTCATTTTAGGTGGGCTAAAAAGGAATTTAAGAGAAGCAAATCCAAATTCAATCTGAGCTGAACACATGTCACTGAGCTTAACATTGTGACTTGCACATAAAGCAACCGAGACTGTCTCTGTTTTCCACTCGAAACAGCCGAGAGCTCACCGCGTGCCACCGACGGCTGCCGAGCCACCTCCTAATCCTCTCATGCGCTGGCACCAGTGTGGGAGCTCTCTCTCGATGTGATCTACTTCTCCACAGATCGAGCAAACAGTCTTTTGCTTCCTCCTCACGAGCAACACACGAACAGAGCTCCACACTGCCGCACCCTCGGTGATCAGCCAAAAACCGGGAAAAGCTCGTGCACCCTCCACTCCGATCTGCTAAACAACACTGCGTTGCTCACTTCGCCGACACAAAAGCTAACGAGTTTCGGCCTTTCCCGAGCCCTAAAATACTCCCTCCGTGGTGACCTAAATCAAGCCGGTGATCGGCTTCACGTGGACAGCTCGCCACAGCGTGTGTCACGGCTGAGCAAGGCCGGCAAAAGAAGCGCACGGGCACCACGCTGCTTCCACCCGAAGCTCAAGCCAAGCCGTGAGCTCTCGCCGGCGAATTTTGGAACTTTGCTCTAGCGGGTCCAAACCGAGCGTTCAGTACGGGAACTCCGAATTCTCCCTCTCTAGTTGTTGTTAGCTCGTAAAACTTTGCACACATGGGCCGGACTAGCCGTCGGTCATCTTTTCTTTAGCAACCCTAGCTTGAAACCTACTCGGAGCGGCGGATTTTGAGGTTTTCCGAGCGCTTCTTCGGCGGAACCGATCGAGCGCACGGTGACAACTACCTTGCGATCTTTCCTAAGCCGTTTGGAGGCCAGTCTGAGCTAGCCCATCACTCACTGGTGCTGTAGAGCGGTTTGGTCGAGCTTTTGGTGGGCTAGAACCCTCAGCCGACAGTGCCGAACCTTTCCCGTAGCTGCCGCACGTCGCCGACTGGTTTCCGATCCTTGGCAGCCCGAGCAAGCGCAACCATCGTGCTCCCCGACCTCCGAAACCCCCTGGCGGTGAGTTCCCGGTCGAGCGGTGGCCGGACACGCCGGTCGGTCGAGCCCCGGTTTCACTCCAGCGAGGGGGAGCAGCGCTGGCGCGGGAACGGTCGGGAGTTAGAAGAAGGCGGGCGGCCCCACGGGTCAGCGACCAACATTTTAAAACGCTGATCAGCTGTGGCTCAGGGATCTCCTGTGGCTGCACGCTGGAACCCCGTAGCCCGGTGTGGCCCATATCCTATTGGCTGGAGTTCAAAACAGTGGGTCCAACCGAATTTCAAAAGGAAAAATAATTCCATATTGTGTTCTAAGTTTGGAAAATCATATCTTTGTGTAGAAACCTCCAATTTGAGTGATTCAAATTGGGTTGGCTTCATTTTGCAAAGATATATCCAAATATGAACCCCAATTTGTATGAAAGTCAATAATAAATTCTGGAAAATTCTTTGAAACTTTTCTGAAAATGAATTATTGAGGGAGTTTGGTTCATCCAAAAATCCTCAAATTTTACCAGAATATTATTTAGGATATTGTTGACCTTCTAGCAATATTTCAGCTCATTTGATTATTATTTGAGTTGGAAGTTGCTAAATACAAACTGCTGTGTTCATAAGGGCCCAGAAACATTTTCAGAAAATGTTACTAACTTGTAAAATCTATTCTAGGCAATTCATAGGTCCAAAACTCATAGGAAAATTTAGGCAACGTCTCTGCGTCTTACTTGAAATTGTAGTTCACTTGATTGGGCATGAAAATGCACATTACTCCAGAATTATTTCTTTTGAGCAGAAATCTTAAGGAATTGTTCTGGAGGAACTACTCAAGTAAAAGTTCTTAAATTTGGATAAAATTACTTTCATATGACCAGGAACTCACATGCAAATTATCAGCTTAATTTGAGCCTTAGAACTCCCTGTTCTTGTTCTACCATGCTTATGTATGTTGAAAATACATAAGACACTATTGGGAATTATGGTAGACATGATTTGCATCCACATTAGCTGCAATTTTGCAAGCTCAATCTCTAGTTAGTATAGAACATGCTGTAATAGTTTTGAAGCCATTGGAGTTCTTGATATTCAGTTTCATTCAATTCTTTTCAGCTCACCTCTTATGCTAACTAGGAAAGTTAGTGTATAACTAAAACACTAAGACAAATTCAGTTCATTCATACATCTTTGCACAACAGAGGCAAACCAAGCCATTTTTGGCATTTCCACATAGCCTCTGTTCTTAAGAAATCAAGTCTTTAACTCTTTGAATTGCATTATAAAATTTGTGCATATACATTTCAATAGGATTCACAACGAAGGAGATTCGAAGGAGTGATTCATTGAAGTGGATCAGACTCCGGAGGATCAAGGGGTTGATCAGCAAGGATCACTAACTGCTTATATACTACTACCCTGCAAAACAGGCAAGCTCCAGTTTGCATTTAACAGCTGTTAAGTTTTTACTTTTTATTCACTCTTTCGGTTAGGATATGAACTGTGCATTAGGTCTAGATGATTTGATACTCCTCTTGCATGACCAAATAAACCCATGGAATATTGGGTACATGCCTTTTCATCATGTATAACTGCCATGCTTAAGTAAGTTTGGGTAGAAGTCGAGTGGTGAGATGATATTCCCATGATCAGGAAAACAGGGGCATACAGGATTGGTTCAGAAAATTGTTAGCAAGTTAAAGTTGAGACCGGGAGGTTGTAGGAGCAGCAGGACATAGGAGCCTGGGTGCATTAGACCTGTCCATGTCGATCAAGGACAGAAACGTATGCGGCTCTGTTGAGCATGTTTGAGTTGTGTATCGGACTCATGCTGGCTATATGTGGCCTAGTAAACCTATGTACCTCGGGAAGCTTGCGTTGAGCCTTTTCAGGTCGCCTCAGGCGAGAGGGCCGGTGTGCTGTCTGTGGGTAACACTCTCATGACATCTCATGTCGTTGGTGCACCATGAGAGTGGCTACTATACGAGGCGGTTTGATTGATTCAACGTGGGTGAAATGGGGGAAAGGCCGCCACGTACGACGTCAGTGATGGTTGCTGTAGGCAATATCGAGTACGGGCGTATGTGTCGTGTAATCTGGGTGTTATTGATTTGAATCACCGTCGCTCACGGAAAACGACCGAGCATACTTGTTGTCACAGTCGTGACGTAGTAAGAACTTGCATGAGAAAGGAACTAATCATTATAGTTTGAAGTTCATACTATCTTTGTGATGTAGCTTTGATGAATAGTTAGAGCATACTCGATTCCTTTACACCGTGAGCAAATTACATCGGGGGAAAGCATTTTAAATTGCTTCAAATAACACCTGAAAGTAAGGATTCACTTTTAGACGAGTTCATTATGCACTATGCTATCCCACTTTATGTTCATACCCTCATGTAGAGTTTCATGATTAGGTTTGATGGTTAAGTCTTGCTGAGATTTATGCTCACGGATACTATCCTAGTTGTTTTGCAGGTATTGACTATGCTTTTGAGGATGGTTACCGATGAGACTCAGAAACCTCCGAGTGGTTACTCATGAGCAATTCTCGCCGGTGCGGTTTGTTTTTCGTGTTGCTAGTAAGAAACGTCCGTGAGCTGGACTGTTTATTTGTTGCTAAGTTAGAAATGAGTCGTGAGAGTTATAGTCTTCCGCTGTAGCTTATTTTGAGATAAGTATTTGTAAAGTGCTCTTTGTACGCTTACGCAAAATGGTTTTGTGTATGTAATATGACGTCTCCTCGACCCGTGTGCTGTTGGGTGCCGCATCGCACGGCACCGCCCGACGAGGTCCTCCGGGCCCCTCACAGCATGGTATCAGAGCTGCGTCGGGAATAGCGCACGGATTGAGGATCATATTACGATAAAAACTTTGGATACGGTGAGATAACGGTACTAGGCCCACATAAGGACTACTATATTAGCATAATATGAACGTGGCAACCTAACTTACTTGCTTATGTCGGAAAATCATGCATCTCGGGACTTTTCATGTCTTGAGGGTGCATGTAAGCGCTGTCCACCAGTGCGCACAAGCTAAAGGGTGGAGCCCCATGGGTGGTAGGTAATCCGGCCAGCTTGGGTATCCTTTACGACTCTTTATGTTGTTTGGGGTATTTGAGCAATGCCCTTCCATGCTGTGCTACGGGCAAGTATGGGAGACCCCGTCACGTGGTTAGTAACGTGAACACGTAGCTCAAGGCATGTTTTGCTTGAGAACACCCCTGCGAGTGATGACGGATAGGTGTATGAACTGTATTGGGACCGGGTTTGGTGTGCAGCCGAACCTGATGATTGTGTGTGTTATATGCAGGTACTAACCTCGAAAACTGTAGTACGAGTAGAACACGTTTGTGGGTGACCCTCTTAGTGCCGCCTAAGAATACGTATATGCCGGTGTAAGCCAGTTAGGTTTTTCTTTTGTTAGGCAATGTAGTACTGTCATATGTGTCCCGGTGCATCGCCACCGTACTACACTTGATAGTTTTCTTTCCTATGAAGAAATCATTTATGTATAAGTCCCAAAAATGTATATGAACAAAACCGAGATCTGAATTCATATGGGTGGCAAAGACATGAAAGATGGGACTTGCTAAAACTTTTCTTCATACAAAGTGTTACATGGATGATCATCCAAAATGAGGCTCATATTTTTATTTGAAGTTGTTGAACCATTAAGGATTTAAATACCTCTTTGCATGAAAGATTAAAAATCAGATTTCAAATTCAAAGTTCACCACAAGTTGTGGCCAAACCATTGAATACCTTTGCAGCCATATAGTTTTGAATTGAGGAAGTTTTGGTGGCAATGATCTAACTTAGAGTGGGCTAAAAAGGAACTAAATAGAGGCATTTTCAAATTCCAACCAAATTCAATTTTGTTATGCAAATTCAAACTAAATTTGATGAATTCAAATGCTAGCCCACGTTTAAACTTCAAAACTTTGGAATTTGAGAGATTAACATGAGAAGATATTTTGGGGAGGAAATGTTGCATGGACCCCACAGGTCAGTGAGCTAATTGTGACTTGCAAAGGAAGCAAATGCTCCCTGTTTTCAACACAACCGAGTAGTTTCCACCATGAGCAACCGAGGTTTCTGCCGCCACCTCCTGCTCTCTCCTTTATTGCGCTAGCGATCGATTGGAGGCCCCCTCGTGCTCTCTACGTGATCCACTCTCCCTCATACCGAGCAAAGCATTCTTTGCTTCCCCTTCCTCGCAAGTGCACAAACAGAGCCTCCTCACCCCTCCGCTCCTCTGTGATCTTCTGGGAAGCCGAAAAACCCGCACCACCTTCCACCCCGAGCTGCTAAACGGTACCTCAAGCCTATTTCCCACCTCCTCGATGCACAAACAGCCGAGTTCCGGTGTTCCCGAGCCATAGAACTCCTCCACCGCGGCGACCTAACTCATACCGGCGGTCAGGTGCACGTGGACAGCTCGCCACAGCGTTTGTCACGGCCAAGAGAGGGCGGCAACGGGAGCGCATGGCCACCGTGCTGCTCTCACCCAAATCTCAAGCCAAGCCGTGAAGTATCAACTGCGAATTTTGGAACTTTGTCCCGGCGGCTTCAAATCGAGCATTCGGTACTTACCGCCGAAATTCACACTCTCTAATCCTCCATAGATTGTCAAATCTTGCACACACGAGCTGGGCTAGCCAGCGAGCATCTTTCTTTTTGCAACCGTCGCATGAAACCACCTCGGAGCGGCAGATTTCGAGCTTTCAGGAGGGTGTTCATGGCGGACCCGATCGGTCGCATGATAACAACCCACTTGTGGCCGTTCCCAAACTAGTTCGAGGCCTTTTTGAGCTTCCTAGTCGGTTCCCGGTGCTGTAGAGCCAGTTACTCGAGTGTTTGGCGAGGTAGAGAGGCCGGCAGACGGCGCTGAAGTGCACCCGAGGACGCCGCACGTCGCTGACCATCCTCCGGTCACCGGAAGCTCGAACTAGTGTCACAGTCTTGTTCCCCAGCCTCCATAACGCCCTAGTGGCGAGCCCCAGCTTGGGTGGCGGCCGTAAACGGTCGTCCGGCGAGCAGCCGGTTACTCCGGCGAGGGGGAGCGCACGGGCGCGAGAAAGGAACCGGAGGAAGAAGAAGACCGGGCGGGCCCAGCTGTCAGTGGCTGAAAAATTTAAACTGTGGTCGGCTGTGGCACGGATCCTCTGTGCAGGCGCGCTGAGAACCTTGTGACCCGGTGTGGCTTCGATTCCTGTGGCTGGAGTTTAAATAGTGAGCCCAGTTGAATTTCAATAGGGAAAATAATTCCAGAGATTGCCACAACTTTGGAAAATCATATCTTTGTGTAGGAATCTCCAAATTGAGTGATTCAAATTGGGTTGGATTCATTTGCAAAGATCTATCCAAATACGAACTTCAAAGTGTATGAAAGTCAATATTAAGTTCCGGAAAATTCTTTGAAGGTTTTCTAAAAAAAGAATTATTGAGGGAGTTTGGTTCTTCCAAAAATCTTCAAATTTTGCCAGAATATTTTTTGGCACATTTTTTATCTTCTAGAAAATTTTCAGCTCATTTGAAGATCATTTGTGTAGGAATTTGCTAAATACAAACTGCTGTGTTCATAAGAGTCCAGAAACATTTTTCAGAAAATGTTTCCCACTTAAAAAATTCTATTCTAGGCAATTCATAGCTCCAAAAATCATAGGAAAATTTAGGAAATCTCTCTGAGACATACTTGAAATTTTAGTACCCTAAAAGGGCATGAAAATGCACGGTACTTCAGAATTAATTCTTTTAATTAGAAATGCTTAAGGAATTGTTCTGGAGGAAATACTCAAGTAAATGGTCTAAATTTTGTATCAAATTTCTTTCATGTGACCAGTAACTCACATGTAAAATATCAGCTCAAGTTGATCATTAGAACTCCCTGTCCTTGTTCTCTATACTTATGTGTATGGGGAAATACATAAGAGATATTGTAGGAATTATGGAGTACACAATTTGACTCCACATTAGCTGCAATTTGGCAAGATAAATCCCTAGGTAGTATAAAACATGCGGTAAAAGTTTTGAGGCCATTGGAGTTTTTGTTCTTGAGTTGCATTCAAATCTTTTCAGCTCATCTTTTATGGTCATTAGGAAAGTTAGTTAGTGTATAGCTAAAACACTAAGACCAATTTAGTTCTTTCATAATTCTTTGCGCAACAGAGGCAAAACAATCCATTCTTGGCATTTCCACACAACCTCTGTTCCTAAGAAATCCAGTCTTGAATTCTTTCCATTGCATTCTATAAAACATGTCCATATACATGTCATTAGGATTCATGACGAAGGGGATTCGATGGAGCGATTCATTGAAGTGGATCATACTCCGGATAATCAAGGGTTGATCAGCAAGGATCACTAACAGATTATATACGACTACCCTGCAAAACAGGAAAACTCCAGTTTGCATTTAACAGCTTTTAAGTTTTTTACTTTGTATTCACTTTTGGTAAAGATATGAAATGTGCATTAGGTCTTGTGCTTGGATACTCCTCTTGCATGACCAAATGAACCCATGGAGTATTCGGTAGGTGTCTTTCACCGTGTAGAACTGCCATGCTTAACAAAGGTTCGGTAGAAGTCGAGTGGTGAGATACTACTCGCATGATCAGGACAACAGGGGCATACGGGATTGGTTCAGAAAATGTGTAGCAAGTTAAAGTTGAGACCGGAAGGTTGTAGGGGCAGCAGGACATAGGGTCCTGGGTGCTATATACCTGTCCGTGTCGGTCAAGGACCGATCCGTATGCGGCCCTTTTGAACAAGTTTGAGTTGTGTACCAGACTCATGCTGGATATATGGGACCCAGTAAACCGATGTACCTCGGGAAGCTTGCGTTGAGACTTTTCGGATCACCACAGGCGAGACGGCCGGTGTGCAGTATGTGGGTAACATTCTCATGACATCTCATGTAGGTAGGTGCACCATGAGAGTGGCTACTGTACGGGGCGATTTGATCTATTTAACATGGGTGAAACGGGAGAAAGGCTGCCCCGTACGATGTCAGGGATGGTTGCTGTAGGCAACGTCAAGTACGGGCGTACGTGTCGTGTAGTCCGGGTATTATTGATTCGAATCACCGTCGCTCACAGAAAAGGACTGAGCATACTTGTTCTCACAGTCGTGACGTAGTAAGAACTTGCATGAGAAAGGAAATAATCATTATGATTTGAAGTTTTCATACTAGCTTTGTGATGAATCTTTTATGTATAGTTAGAGCAAACTCGATTTTTTTCCACCGTGAGCAAATTACATCGGGGGAAAGCGTTTCTTGTTTGATTGTGGACTCCCGATGTGGTGTGCCCAAGGTTACTCTTAAATTGCTGCAAATAATAATTGAAAGTAAGGATTTACTTTTAGGCGATTTATTATGAATTACGCCATCCTACTTTATGTTCATAATTTCATCTAGAGTTTCATGACTAGGGTGACGGTTAAGTCTTGCTGAGCGTTATGCTCACAGATGCTATCTGAGTTGTTTTGCAGGATTG
Source organism: Neostapfia colusana (assembly GCA_030760725.1). Taxonomy (NCBI): domain Eukaryota; kingdom Viridiplantae; phylum Streptophyta; class Magnoliopsida; order Poales; family Poaceae; genus Neostapfia; species Neostapfia colusana. Next base: position 34,560,480 of record JASWHV010000019.1, on the reverse strand, counting down.
ACTTCATGCTTATGAGAAGGGATGCCTATGAGACTCGGAAACCTCGGAGTGGTTACTCAAGAGCATCCTCGCCGCTGCGGTTTGTTCTTTGTGTTGCTAGTAAGAAACGTCCGCGGGCTGGACTGTTTCTTTGTTGCTAAGTTAGGAATGAGTCGTGAGAGTTATAGTCTTCCGTTGTAGTTTATTTTGAGATAGGTATTTGTAAAATACTCTTGTACGCTTCTACAAATGATTTATGTAATGTGATGTGCTTTCTTGACCCGTGTCCGATTGTGTGCCGCATATCACGGCACCATCCGACGAGGTCCTGGCTGGGGCGGCGTCCCGGTCCCCCACAATTTTTTGCTAACTTTTAACTATAAATGGAATTTGGAAAGAACATGTTAGTTACTGAGCTCTTCATTTGTCAAAGAAGAGACTTGCTAGGCTTCATTTGATCTAAAAACAGAGTACTTTGTTATGGCAGAAATTTTTTCTGGAATTTGACAGATCATAACTCTTAGTAGGTTGACCCAATGGAGGTGTATTATACAGTTATGGAAAGGTTTTTAAGTGTTCTATAACTTCTATGTAGACCTCCAGAGCAAAATCACAAGCCAAATTGGTTGAATGTCCAGTTGAATGCAAACTGTTCTGAAAACAGGACAGATGCACACCTCTCTGGATGTTTCTGTATAATATCCATAACTTTCTGTAGAAAAAATCCCTAAGGATCATATGATACACCATTGGAAAGGTTTGGAAATTTTCAACAAGTTTGTAGTTCATAGTTTTTTCACAGTTGTACTCTATTGTTATGTACAACTGTGATGAAAACAGCCACATTCAGAGGAGATGCTGGCAAATTTTATCCAGAAATTCTCTCAACTTTGAGCAATCATAACTTATGATCCAGAGATGATCCAGAGGCATATGAATACTCGTTGGAAAAATACTGAAGTTAACCTTTACTTTGGTATTCAACTTGAGTTATGAAAATGCTGGTAACCGGATCAGAATATGGGTTAAGTACAGAAAGGTCTATTCTGTACAGAATAGGGGGCTGATTATGTTTGCTTTAGGAAGATGTGTAAACATGAATTTTTGTTATGCTTTCATAATGTTTTAGCATATTCATGTTTTACATATTTTCACATACTGCTGATATCAAGTTTCGACTCCCCTCAAAATTATCTTTTTGCAGTATCGTGCGTACTCGTTCTCCGAGTAGGGCTGAAGGTTCTCGCCGAGACGGCGATGACTCGACTCCACCACGGGCACCGCCATCAACGGTATGGGCGGATACCATGGCTCAGATGGTCGTGTCAAATCAGGAGAATACAAGGCTACTCCAAGCCTTAGTATAGAAAGGCATATTCCAACGTACACAACAGGTCGTTCCACCTCGGAACGCCTATTTGGACTTCTTGGCGACTCAACCGCCAATTTTCACGGAAGCTAACGAACCAGTGGAAGCTGATCAGTGGCTTCGGGTTATGGAGTCCAAGTTTGGATTGTTCGAGTGCGATGATTATCAAAAGACTTTATTTGCAGCTCACATCTCCATGGAGCCGCAGGAAATTGGTTGTTCGCTTATCTCGCCACCATTCCGGAAGGCCATCAAGTTGAATGGACATAATTTCGTGAAGCATTCCGTGCTCGTCATATTCCTATGGGTTTTATCAAGGCCAAGCAGCAATAATCCAGGAATTTGAAGCAGGGGGACATGAATGTCCTCGATTATGTCAAACGGTTTAACCATTTGGCACAATATGCTCCCGAATATGCGACGAGCGAAGCTGCAAGGTGTGACTACTTTTTCCATGGCCTGAGTGCCATATTAAAAGATAGGTTGGTTTTGTTCAATCAAGGCAATTACACGGAGTTGATCAGTGCTGCCCTGCTACAAGAACAGGCGACACTTGAGTGTCAAACAGAGAAGAGGGACCGGGATGATGTGCAAGAAGACACACCAGTTGTTCCTAGTTAATACCGTTTTGTGTATCACACACCATCTGATGAAATATGGCAGCCACCAGTAAGATCAACATATCCCAGATTTCCTGCTCGAGAATCATGTCTTGAAGCACCACCACAGCCACAGCAACAAATAATTTCTGGTGCATCATTGCTGAAGCCAAGTACATCAACTTCTCATCCGCAAGTCAGCGAATAACAGGGGAAATATCCGTGTTCTTATTGCCACTGTTTTGGGCATTTTATGCAAGAATGCCGGGAGAAGTTGTTGAACAACGGACAACCATCATCATCAGGTGGTATGTCGCAACATGCTCAAGTGAATATAACAACATTGCAATCCGGGAGTGTGCAACATCTTGCTATTGAGGATGTTCCGGAGGGAGCACCGGTGTTAGCGGGCATGTTCACTCTGAATGACATACCCGTGCTCATACTTTTTGATTCCGGTGCTACCCACAATTTTATCAGTAAATCATGCGTGTATCAGCACCAATTATCCACCAATACTCACACAACGAGTTATCTTATACGTTCACCGGGAGGAAATATCTCTGCTGATCAGATTGTGTCCCGAGCAGCTTTATGTTTGGGAGTAAAAAATATACCCAACATCACTGATTATGTTGGATAGGCAGAAGATAGAAGTAATATTGGGGATCTCTTGGTTAAATCATCACGGTGCCGTTCTCAATATCGGTAACCGGACTGTCCAGATTGACTCACCGATTCACGGACAGCACACGCTGTTTTTATACAGCGAAGATCAAGAAATGGCGTAGGCCTTGTAGGATCAAATTACACGTGTAAAGCTACCAGAGGGGAGTGAATGGTAGATAAAAACTTTTCAGCGGAAGCAATAAAACACCCCTCAGCAGAAAACCGATCTGTTAAAGAGACCGTGTGTGAGACTAATCTAAACGTGTTCAACTGTGACAAAACTAGTATAGATTGTAAAGAATCAAGTCACGAAGACGTCACAACAAGAATCATGAAAATCCATTGAGAGAAACTCAAGTTACGATCGAAAGATCGAACAAAGGTCAATCTGTCCTACGCGAGAAAAACAGTTCTGGAATACTGCAAAGAAACTCGTGTAGATCAGAAACCACAAATTAAATGACCGTGAAATTTTCACAGATGATAGATAATCAAGTTGTGAAGACAACCCAAAAAGAATCACATCAATTGGATCTGTAAAACTTGAGTTATGATAAAACCACCGAAGCAAGGTAGTGCTGAACAGAAACTCGACGAGAAAAACTTGTCTGAAACAAGTCAGACGAACAAGACACAAAAGTTCATTTAGAGTACGAATTTTATTTATAAAAACACAAGAGGAACAACCCCAAATTCGTGCTCTCATGATCCTTGGCCTCCCTTGCTTACATAACCAGCTCTATGGACAATCCAATTCAAACTAGGACTCCTACTACTACTCCTACTTGGATTCAACCTGTAACTTTCCAATACTGCTCAAGACTCTTCTATACGCAGATAGAAGCAATATTAAGACTTCCAAACACCTTAGGAACGTCACAAACTTTCCTAAAACAACTCTACTTCATGCCTAACACGAAATCCTGTTATAACCAACTCCAAACTTTCCATAAACAAACCATAACCGCCTCAGCCGCAGCCAGAGCGCAAAATCCAGCCGGTTGAACCTTTTCAACCATATCTCCACTTCCATATCTCTTCACCACGTCTTGGAACCATGTTGCCACGTCCATGCACTCCTTGCATACGTGCAAACATCTTCCAACGACGTCCAAGATACCTTCATATGCATTGTTCTTGATTCAAACATACTACGCAACCTCCCGATCAATTCAACCACAATTCCTCCCGAACTTGGTTGTTGAACCTCATCTTCTCCCTAAGACTAGTTCAAAGGATCCCGTCACCAGCCATGTATTGAACTCAAGCAACACCTGCACATGAATAAAGAACCAATACTTCCGAGCACAAGTCCTCGACTTGACTCTCGTTAGTTCCGAAACTACGACATCTTACGTGAGCACCTCACATAAGCATGTTGTAAACCATAGCAAAATGATATCAGCCATAACCACCAAAAGACACCAAAAACTTAGTAAAATAATACTAAGCAAACTTTCCATAAGAGTAAAGCAAGTTCGAAACATTGCAAGATAAAAGCAAAACCATTGCAATCAAGCTCTGAACCTTACCAAAGCTAACCGGACCTTGAACCGGAGCTTACCAAAGCTAGTCGGACCCAGCGCCGGAGCTTACTAAAGCTTAGTCGGACCTAGCACGGAACTTACCAAAGCTAGTCGGACCCAGCGCCGGAGCTTACTAAAGCTTAGTCGGACCTAGCACGGAACTTACCAAAGCTAGTCGGACCTAGCACCGTAGCTAGCAAAAACAAGTCAGACCTAGCCAAAATAAGTCTGACCTAGACAAAGCATGTCGGACCTTACGTCGGACCTTGCCGGAGCCACCCAAAACAAGTCGAACCTATCGTCGGACCTTGCAGGAGCTCGGACCTTGTTAAAAAGGTGTTTTGGTAGTATTCAAAACTTTTATCGTCAAAGCCAATATATTCAGCACACATAGGTCTCACAATCTCCCCCTTGGTGAATGCATTGGCAACACCACTTAAAATATGAACATTGGATTATTCACATGAAAAGTTTTGAAAACAATTTCTCCCCCTTTGTAAATCAGAAATAAAATGAGAAGAAAAACAAAAATACCAAAAATTCTCCCCCGGAGAAGAATCGTGCCAAAACACTTGTGAATGTGTGCAATGTGTGATCAATTTCTCCCCCTTTGACAATGTATTCAGCAAGGTACAAAAGAGAAATTTTAATTTGTTATGAGCACATTATAACATATACATATAAAACAAAGCTCATCCAAATCATACTATCAAATAACTTACACTATCACATAAATTAGATACATAAAGTAGTGTAAGCCATGCTAGAGATCAAGTGTAATTTTCAATTTAAGCAAGTCATGATCTCACAAACTTAACTATTTCAAGACCTGAAAACATGACACTTGTTGCTGCATTTTATTTATCATTTAAAGCATAAATTTTGATCTTATGACATTTGCAAGAGATTATATGCAGCATCAGCCTTATTCTAACCAACCAAGCCAAGCCTATGTCATTTGACAGTCAGAAGCTTAAGGATATGGTTTTAGTCATACACAACTCCTTTCAAGTTCATATCTAAGTGCAATGATAAGCCATCTCAAAAGAAGAAGTGCGATGCATGCATACTCTCTTGATCTTTTCTCATTTTTTATTTGAACATAAAAACTCAACATGTGAGTTGATTACTTGATTAATTCTTTATGATTAAAAGCACTTGTGAGCATGCAACAAATTCAAAACAGCAAGAAAGTTCGACCATGACCAGATTTAGTGTAAGTAATTATTCCAATTACTAAAAATGGCAAAAACTACAAAATATATAACATGAGTAATGTAGTAAGAACTTTCAGCATGAAAAAGGAATCACAAAGTCATATATGCATGAAATACTATGCTCATATTATTTTAATTTCAGATTCACACATAGACTTCCCAAGTTTCAAAATTCTCCCTCAATTTAAGCCATGAGGATGCATAACCCATATTTCACTACGAAAGTAACAAAAACTAGTGAAATCCAAAGGTTTTGTAAAAATGTCAGCCAATTGTTGTTCGGTATCTACATGGTGAAGCACAATGTTCCCTTTTTCGACATTATCACGGAGAAAGTGATACCTAATGTCAATGTGCTTAGTTCTCGAATGTTGCATGGGGTTTTTACCAAAGCAAATGGCACTAGTGTTATCACAAAACAGTGGAACACTATCTAGATCAACCCCATAGTCCTTAAATGTTTGAACAATCCAAAAAATTTGTGAGCAAGCACTAGCAGCAGCTACATATTCAGATTCGGCTGTGGATTGTGCAACTGAACTTTGTTTTCTAGAGGACCAGGCAACAAGTGAATTACCAAGAAAATGACAAGCATCAGAAGTACTTTTCCTATCAATCCTACAACCCCCAAAATCAGCATCAGAAAAAGCTTTCAAAGTAACGGTTGAGGAAGAAGGAAGAAAAATGCCAAATTCTTGAGTTCCATGTAAGTACCTGAGAATCCTTTTGACGGCTTGATGATGTGAAGCACGTGGGGAGGCTTGAAACCGTGCACAAAGACATACGCTGAATTGTATGTCTGGTCTTGATGCCGTGAGATACAAAAGTGATCCGATCATGCTTCTATATTCTTTTTGATCAACGGGATCACAATCTTCATCAAGTTCAAGTGTTGTTGCTGTTCCCATTGGTGTCCGAAGAGGCTTGCTTTTGTCCATGTTGAAGCGCCTTAGAAGATCTTCTATATACTTTGTTTGATGCACAAAGGTACCTTCCTTGGTTTGCTTGATTTGTAGCCCCAAAAAGTACGTGAGTTCTTCCATCATACTCATCTCAAATTTTGAACTCATCATAGCTGAAAACTTGGACACAAGATCATGAGAAGCACAACCAAAGATAATATCATCCACATACACTTGAACGAATAATGAGTCATTGCCATGCTTAAGCACAAAAAGAGTTTTATCAACCTTGCCCATGGTAAACCCCTTTTCAAGTAAGAATGTTTTTAACCTATCATACCATGCTCTAGGGGCTTGTTTGAGACCGTACAAGGCTTTGGACAGTTTGTAAACATGATTAGGAAAATTTGGATTTTCAAAACCAGGTGGTTTTTTGACATAAACCTCCTCATCTATGTAGCCATTAAGAAAAGCACTTTTAACATCCATTTGATATAGCTTAAAACCTTTAGATGCAGCAAAAGCTAACAAAATTCTTATGGCTTCTAATCTAGCAACAGGAGCAAAAGTTTCATTAAAATCTAGATCTTCAACTTGTGTGAAACCTTGAGCAACCAACCTACCCTTATTCCTAACCACAACCCCATCCTCACTTTGTTTATTTTTAAACACCCATTTAGTTCCAATTAAAGTGTGACCTTGAGATGGAGGTACAAGTTTCCAAACATTATTTCTTTCAAAATTTTCTAATTCTTCTTGCATGGCAATAATCCAAGATTCATTAGTGAGTGCGTGTGATATATCTTTGGGTTCAAAAGAAGCAACAAAAGAAGAATGAGCATGAGAATCGGGGTCGAAAAATCTAGATCTTGTAACTCGTTCATGCAAGCTTCCAATAATTTGTTGTGGAGGATGACTTTTGAGAATCCGGAGGGGAGTGGACACTTCACAACCTTCTTCTTCTTCATGTTCATCACAAATAGATGAGCTTGTGACGTGAGGAGGATCTGGACCAGCAATGGTGGTCGTCGGTGCTGGCTGTGAATCAAGATCAGGAGCTGGAACAATGTCATTAGCTGCTGAATTTTCGAGTAGCAGCACCACTTCTTCCTCTTCTTCAACGAAAATACTCCCCCCCTGCGGATATGGATCTGTACCTGCAATATTTGAACTAGTAACTGGGCTAGCTTCATCAAAAGAAACCTCACAAGTCTCCACAATTTTGTTAGTATCAAGTAAAAGCACACGGTAGCCTCTAGTATGAGATGGATAACCAAGAAACATGCCATCAACAGATCTAGCTTCAAATTTATCAAGATTACCATGTTTCTTAACAAAGCATTTGCAACTAAAGACCATAAAGTGTGTGACACTAGGCCTATGTCCAAACCTGAGCTCATATGGTGTTTTACCTAGCTTAGCACTCAAGAAAACACGATTTGAGACATAACAAGCGGTTACAATTGCATCAGCCCAAAATTTCCTAGGAGTTTGATATTCATCAAGCATAGTCCTAGAAATCTCAAGTAAGGTTCTGTTCTTTCTCTCTAGAACACCATTTTGTCGAGGTACATATGGTGAAGAAAATTGATGATCTATTGCATTTTCAGCACAAAAGTGATCAAACGATTGATTTTTAAATTCGGTTCCATTATCACTTCTAATTGCTCTTAAAGATCCTGGGTGATCAATTAATAATCTAAGAAATAAAGTTCTCGGGTGACTAAAAGATTCATTCTTAGATGCCATAAAGTAAATCCAAGAGTATCTAGAATAGTCATCAACAATCACAAGAACATACCATTTACCTCCGAAGGATTGAACACGTGAAGGTCCTACGGTGCCAAGGTGTAAAAGTTGACCCGGTTCAGTTGTCATAGTCATTGTGAGAGCAGCATGTCAACCTGCAACCATCTTATCATGTCTACAAGAAGAGCACACAATTTCTTTGTCCCCTTTAAGCTTAGGCAGCCCACGTATGCGATCAAGAGCACTAACACGCGTGAGATGATCAAAGCCTAAGTGACCAAGTCTACAATGCCAAAAATATAAATCTTTGGAATCATTTGCATCTAGACATCTATGATTGGAGGAAGACATATCAACATCAGCTTTAAGAACTCTTCCAAACCGAGACATGCTCAAAATAAGCTCAGTATTTGAACCTACAACTTTGCAGCAGTTTTTATTGAAAATAATTTCCAGATTTTCATCTAGCAATTGTGAAACAGAAAGCAAGTTGTATTTCAAATTTTTGACAAGTGCCACATCCTTCAAAGTGTAGTGATCATTTACTTTAACCGAACCCTTAACAATTATAGGAGTTGAAGAATTATCGGCAAAAGTAACATTCTCTACACGTGACACAAGAGAGAGAGGAGAACCATTCTTTGTTACCGGTCATGTGGCGTGAGCAACCTGAATCCACAATCCAAATGTTCTCCTTCCTCAAGCGTGTAACCTACATAGAAGCATAATACGTCGATGACTCAATACTGGGGTTAGTTAAAAGGCATTTAGGAATCCAGTACTGAGTCACACGATGTACAGCAGGAATAACATGTGAAAGCTGAGATAAAACAGCAGGTTTATAAGTCAAAGCTTGAGATTTTTTGTTCTTACTACTGACCTATGAGGTGTTACTTGTGTAGCACGAAAATCAGTAGCTCCGGAGGCAAAAACAGAAGGTCCGGAGGCAAAAACTGAAGCTCCGGAGGTAAACATTGAATATTTCTTACTCATAACAGCAGGTTGCATGTTCCTGACATTCGGTTTAGTATGTGCAGCAAATTTTGCATGAGAGTTATAAGATCTAGCTTGCATTTTTCCTTTCTATGTTGTTTAGCTAGTCTATAAAAAAAATCTATGACATGACCATCTCTACCACAATAGGTACAATGAAATTTAACTTTGTGTTCATGTCTAGATGAGCATGCAGTATACTTATTTGAACCCGAATGTGACAACACTCCTGCAGATTTTAAAACCACTTCTTTTTGTTTAGGAACTGTTTGAATCAAACAACTTCCTAATGATTTTACAATTTTAGGTGGATGTTCCTTAGCATGAGCATGTGAATCAAAACCTAAACCAGTTTTATCATTGCAAGACTTGGAAGAATTCAGCAGCAAGTTTAGGTTCTTATTCCCATTACAAAACCGATCTAATGTCTTATGCATGTTATCAAGTTTATTTGATAGATCAAGGCAATTTTCACATGAAGTTTTTCATTTTAATTTGCAATTGGAACAATATTTAACTTCATGAGAACGTGAAGCATTGTTCAATATAGAAATTTCTTTCATAGCATCTTGTAGTTTCTTATCAAGATCATCGTAAGTAGAACAATGCAAATCAATTGTAGAACAATAAGCATCTTTCAAGTTTTTATCATTAAGTGCAGCAAGCTTTTTGTTCTTTTCGATTTCAAGTTCAAGTTTATCAAGTGTGAAGGTGTGTGCACTTCTTAGAGAGGACAATTGTTCATATATTAAATCACATGAGGAACAAGAATCATCACTAGGAATCAAGGATTTTAAACAATTAATTTCAGATTCTAGTGACTCAATTTTAACAGCATTGTTCCTAAGATTTTTGTCCTTTTTCTTAACAATAATAGTGGCACGAGAAATAGCATCACACATTTCTTCGCAAGTAGGACATACCTCTTCGTTGTCACTGTTGTGTTCTGCATCCTCCATACATGATTTTGATTTGCCCGCCATGAAGCACAAGTTTGCCAGATCATCTTCATCTTCATCACTTCCAATGTCTACATCACTCGAGCCAAGTTCTTGAAGTGCGGTGATGAAACTGTTTATCAGTTTGCGTCCTGTAAAACCCTTCTTTTTCTTGTTGGTGTTGCCAAAAGAGGACTTGACTTTATTATGCTTTTCATCACGGTTAGAAAGACTTGAAAGGTTAGGGCAATCTGTACGAAAGTGTCCTGTCTTATCGCATTCAAAGCATCGTTGAGGTCCGGAGCTTCCTCTCCTTCTAGTTCTCACATTTTGCAATGCTTTTGAGAACCTAGTAGAAAGAAGTACTAGCTCCTCCTCTGGAAACTCCTCAATCTGTTCCAGGGTTAGTGAAGACAGCAAAGCAAGTGTATTGCTAGATGATTGGCCGAAGCTAGGCATATCACGTTGTGAGACAAATGCAATAGTCTTATTTGGGTTCTTACGTGATATAATGTCAATTTCACGAGTTTTTAGATTAGAATAAAGCACATCTAATGTAAGAGTACTCATGACAGTGGATTCACGTATGGATGTTAATTTCATCTCCCAAATTGACATGTCTAATGCTCTTAGTAATTGCCTAGCATCTTCAACATCTGAAAAATTAACATTGACGCTACGCAAGCTGCTGAGAGTTTTATTAAAGCGAGCAAAGAGGTCATCAATGGACTCACCGGGTTGCATCTCAAAGCGCATGTATTCTTTCATGAACATATCCTGTCTTACCTCCTTGATCATGTTGGATCCTTTGTGGTAGTCATAAAGTGCTCTCCACACATCGTACGCCGATCGGAGGTGTGCAACACGGTCGAAGTCGCTCTGAGTTAGTCCTTGTATGATCAAGTTCCGAGCCTTGTTGTTGTTGTCGACATCTCTCATGTTTGTAGCCATGACTTGATCGTTTGAAGGCACATCGTAAGGCTTGTACACCTTTTCCCATATTGCAAAGCCTTGCGCCTGGATGAAAGCTTCCATGCGTGCCTTCCAAACCTGAAAATCAATACCACTAAACACACAAGGTTTGGCGGAGTATTTCTCCATGATGATTAGTCAAAACACGTGCAAATCACAAAGATTAGAGCAACCTGGCTCTGATACCAATTGTAGGATCGAAGTACACGTGTAAAGCTACCAGAGGGGGGTGAATGGTAGATAAAAACTTTTCAGCAGAAGCAACAAAACACCCCTCAGCAGAAAACCGATCTGTTAAAGAAACCATGTGTGCGACTAATCTAAACGTGTTCAACTGTGACAAAACTAGTATAGATTGTAAAGAATCAAGTCACGAAGACGTCACAACAAGAATCATGAAAACCCATTGAGATAAACTCAAGTTACGATCGAAAAATCGAACAAAGGTCAATCTGTCTTACGTGAGAAAAACAGTTCTAGAATACTGCAAAGAAACTCGTGTAGATCAGAAACCACAAATTCAATGACCATGATTTTCACAGATGATAGATAATCAAGTTGTGAAGACAACCCAAAAAGAATAACATCAATTGGATCTGTAAAACTTGAGTTATGATAAAACCACCGAAGCAAGGTAGTGCTGAACAGAAACTCGACGAGAAAACTTGTCTGAAACAAGTCGGACGAACAAGGCACAAAAGTTCCTTTAGAGTAAGAATTTTATTTATCAAAACACAAGAGTAACAGACCCAAATTCGTGCTCTCACGAGCCTTGGCCTACCTTGCTTATATAACCAGCTCTATGGCCAATCCAATTCAAACTTGGACTCCTACTCCTACTTGGATTCAAACTGTAACTTTCCAATACTGCTCAAGACTCTTCTATACGCAGGTAGAATCAATCTTAAGACTTCCAAACATCTTGGGAACGTCCCAAAAATTCCTAAAACAACTCTATTTCATGCCTAACACAAAATCCTGTTATAACCAACTCGAAACTTTTTATAAACAAACCATAACCGCCTCAGCCGCAGCCTGAGCGCAAAATCCAGCCGGTTGAACCTTTTCAACCATATCTCCACTTCCATATCTCTTCACCACGCCTTGGAACCATGTTGCCACGTCCATGCACTCCTTTCAAACGTGCAAACATCTTCCAACGACGTCCAAGATACCTTCATATGCATTGTTCTTGATTCAAACATACTGCACAACCTCCCGATCAACTCAAGCACAATTCCTCCCGAACTTGGTTGTTGAACCTCATCTTCTCCCTAAGACTAGTTCAATGGATCCCGTCACCAGCCATGTATTGAACTCAAGCAACACCTGCACATGAATAAATAACCAATACTTCCGAGCACAGGTCCTCGACTTGACTCTCGTTAGTTCCGAAACTACAACATCTTACGTGAGCACCTCACATAAGCATGTTGTAAACCATAGCAAAATGATATCAGCCATAACCACCAAAAGACACCAAAAACATAGTAAAATAATACTAAGCAAACTTTCCATAAGAGTAAAGCAAGTTCAAAACATTGCAAGTTAAAAGCAGAACCATTGCAATCAAGCTTCGAACCTTACCAAAGCTAACCGGACCTTGAACCGGAGCTTACCAAAGCTAGTCAGACCCAGCGCCGGAGCTTACTAAATCTTAGTCGGACCTAGCACGGAACTTACCAAAGCTAGTCGGACCTAGCACCGGAGCTAGCAAAAACAAGTCGGACCTAGCCAAAATAAGTCATACCTAGACAAAGCAAGTCGGACCTTACGTCGGACCTTGCCGGAGCTACCCAAAACAAGTCGGACCTATCGTCGGACCTTGCAGGAGCTCGGACCTAGAGTCGGACCTTGTTAAAAAGGTGTTTTGGTAGTATTCAAAACTTTTATCGTCAAAGCCAATGTATTCAGCACACATAGGTCTCACAGGCCTGCCACACGGAAGCTATTAAACTTGAAGATATTCCGGTGATACGTGATTATCTCGACGTGTTTCCCAATGATTTACCGAGCATGCCACCCGAATGGGCCGTCGAGTTCAAGATTGAACTGGCACCGGGAACAACACCTATTTCACGAAGGCCTTACAAGATGGCACCTAACGAGCTAGCAGAGTTAAAAGAGAAGCTGAATGAACTCATGAGCAAGGGTTTCTCCCGACCAAGTTCTTCACCTTGGGGTTTCTCTGCGCTGTTCGTTAAGAAGAAGGATGAAACACTGCGGCTATGTGTTGATTATCGTCCTCTAAATGCTGTCACTATAAAGAACAAGTATCCATTGCCTCGCATCAACATCTTGTTCGATCAACTTGTGGGTGCAAAGGTATTCTCAAAGATGGATCTTTGGTCAGGATATCATCAAATCAAGATCCGACCAGAGGACATTCCGAAGACAGCTTTCTCGACGAGATACGAACTCTATGAGTACCTAGTCGTGTCATTTGGGTTAACCAATGCTCTGGCACACTTCATGTACTTGATGAATTCGGTGTTCATGCCAGAGTTAGACAAGTTCGTCGTGGTATTCATTGATGACATATTGGGTTACTACAAGTCTGATGAAGAGCACGCTGAACATTTGGGTATCATGCTACAATGGTTCAGGGAGCACAAGCTATATGCGAAATTCAGCAAGTGCAAGTTCCGGATTAATCAAGTACCTTTTCTAGGCCATATTATTTCAGCAGAGGGCATTGCCGTGGACCCCAGCAAAATTGAACAAGTGCTGAAATGGGAATCTCCCAAATCTGTCCATAAGGTCTGAAGTTTCCTAGGTTTAGCGGGGTATTATCGGAGGTTCATTCCGAGCTTCTCAAAAATTTCTAAACCAATGATGGAGCTGCTGAAGAAGGGCACTAAATATGTATGGAATGTAGTATGTGAAGCCGCATTTAAAAATCTGGTGAAGCATCTCACAACAGCCCCAGTTCTGTCTCAGCCGGACACGACGAAGCCATTTGATGTCTATTTTGATGCACCCGGCATCGGTCTCGGCTACGTTCTTATGCAGGAAGGGCGTGTAGTCTCCTATGGGTCTCGTCAACTACAAAACCACGAGAAGCATTATCCAACTCATGATCTCAAGCTTGCTGCTGTGGTGTTGGCGTTAAAGATGTTGAGGCATTATCTACTTGGCAATCTTGTCCACCTCTACACCGATCACAAAAGCTGGAAGTGTATCTTCACGCAGAAGGAGCTGAATATGAGACAATGGAGAAGGTTGAAGCTCATAAAAGATTATGAAATCGAGATCCACTACCATCCAGGAAAAGCAAACGTGGTTGCCGACGCGCTTATTCGGAAAGCCCATGTTCACAACTTGGCGATTGCTGAGTTGGAAGATGAAGAACCAAGTCTCCGTGTCATTCCGTATGGAGCACTTTATAATATTGCTCTCTTTCCAACAATCCGTGAAGAGATTGTTGAGGCTCAAAGAAGAGACAGGGGTATGTCTCACATACGGAGAAGGCTATACAACGGAGAGGTGAAGTGTTTCCGGAAGGATGAGAACGGTACGCTATGGTTTAACGACCGTATAGTTGTACCGCGTAATATGAAACTCCGAAAGAAGATATTGCATGAAGCCCACCTGTAGAAGTTTTCCATTCATCCCGGCAGCAACAAGATGTACCAAGATTTGAAACAGAAATTTTGGTGGATGCGGATGAAGAGGGGAATTGCTAAGTACGTATCCAAGTGTGATACGTGTACACGGGTCAAGGCTGATCATATGCGGAAAGCCGGACCGCTACAACCACTGAAAATACTGGCGTGGAAATGGGAGGATGTGAGTATGGATTTCATCGTCGGATTACCACTCACGTCCTAGAAGCGTGACTCGATTTGGGTGATCATCGACCAGTTGACGAAATCAGCTCATTTCATACCGGTGAACACTCATTATCGAGCCAAGCAATATGCGGAGTTATATATTTAAAAAATTATATGCTCACATGGTGTCCCGAAGACCATCATTTCAGATTGAGGTGCGCTGTTTGTTGCTCGGTTTTGGGAGCAGCTGCACGCCTTGTTGGGCACCAATAAGTGCACGGCCGAGCAAGGCCGGAAAAATAAGTGCACGGGCACCACGCTGCTTCCACCCGAAGCTCAAGCCAACCCGTGAGCTCTTGCCGGCGAATTTCAGAACTTTGCTCCGGCGGGTGAAAACCGAGCGTCCAGTACGGGAACTCCGAATTCTCCCTCTCTAATTGTTGTTAGCTCGTCAAACTTTGCACACACGGGCCGGACTAGCCGTCGGTCATCTTTCCTTTAGCAACACTAGCTTGAAACCTACTCGGAGCGGTGGATTTTGAGGTTTTCCGAGCGTTTCTTCGGCGGAACCGATTCGCCGCATGTGACAACTACCTTGTGATCGTTCCAGAGCCATTTGCAGGCCATGCTGAGCTAGCCCATCACTCACTGGTTCTGTAGAGCGGTTTGGTCGAGCTTTTGGCGGGCTAGAACCCTCGGCCGACGGTGCCGAACCTTTCCCGTAGCCGCTGCACGTCGCCGACCGGTTTCCGATCCTTGGCGGCCTGAGCAAGCGCCACCATCATGCTCCCCGACCTCCCAAACCCCCTAGTGGCGAGTTTACGGTCGAGCGGTGGCCTTACACGCCGGTCCGGCGAGCCCCGGTTTCACTCCGGAGAGGGGGAGCAGCGCGGGCGCGGGAACGGTCGGGAGGTAGGAGAAGGCGGGCAGCCCCACAGGTCAGCGACTGAAATTTTAAAACGCTGATCGCTGTGGCTCAGGGAGCTCCTGTAGCTGCACGCTGGAACCCCGTAGCCCGGTGTGGCCCAATTCCTGTTGGCTGGAGTTCAAAACAGTAGGTCCAACCGAATTTCAGTAGGGAAAATAATTCCAGATTATGTTCCAACTTTGGAAAATCATATCTTTGCGTAGGAACCTCCAATTTGAGCGATTCAAATTGGGTTGGATTCATTTGCAAAGATCTATCAAAATAAGAACCCAAATTTGTATGAAAGTCAATAATAAATTCTGGAAATGCTTTGAAAGTTTTCTGAAAAAGAATTATTGAGGGAGTTTGGTTCATCCAAAAATCCTCAAATTTTGCCAGTATATTCTTTAGGATATTTATGACCTTCTAGAAATTTTTCAGATCTATAAAAGAATTTCTGGATCATGACATTCTTCCTTTCTATTGTGCTTGATGGTGTTCCTGCTTTTATTGCATCTGGTAACAACGTATGTAGAGGTATAATCGGCAATTTGACAGCATACGCGATAAGGAAGCCACCAGCCAGTTCAGAGGCTTTCACACCGAGCTGAGGCAAAAAACGGAACCGCCGACCTTCACTCGAAATGCTCCAACCCTCAGCTGCTCGTGATCGGCTTCCTTCAAGCTTCACCGAGCCGTTTTCTCCTCCCATGTTCACCCCGACGCGCCTCTGACTAAACACCGTTGCCCGCACAGCCCAGAGATCCTCCGGTGCAACCAAATTCTCACAGAGGTTAGCATCAAAGTCTAGTAGCTCCTCCCGAACCCCCTAGCTTGTTGATCATGTCGACTAGCCGGAATTTGACGTTTTCCGATGATCACCGTGTAGAACTGAAGTACACCAAAACAGGAAATTCGTTTAGCATGGTTGATCATTCCTAAAACTGGTCTAGCTATAGCAACTAGGGCCCTTCACGACCACCCTGACAAAAAACCACGAAGAAACCTCCATCCGACGAGCTGAGCAACACAAACTCGCTGCCGCTGACTGAAATAGCTCAGGTCGCCGTTGAGCTCATAGCTCCGGTTGTTTTCCGCGGGGTTTGAGTGCACCATCACCTTGCTCGAGCTCCAGTTGTGCTTTATGGCATCTTCGGGCATCGAGGGAAGTTTGGGACACGTTGGTCATCGTCGGCGCCACGCCACCGATCGCCGCCGTCGATGCCGACCGGTTTCCCGTCGATGGTGTGCTGCACAACCTTGTCCGCCCGCTAGGGCTTGGTCTGAGGAGCGTGTAGCGCGAAAGATCACCGAAAATGGTCCAATGTAGCCGGAAAACGGGATGCGCCACTGCCGCTCTCCGGCACGCGCTCGGGTGCCTGCGGGAGGTTGAAGATGCCACTGTTTTGTGGGCCCCTGTTGACAGTAATTTTAACAAATCGGGTGGATTTTCCAGTTTTCCCTCAAAAACTTTAGAAGCCCACAATTTTGGCTAGAATGATCGAACCCGAGTGAACCAAATTTTGTTGGATTCAAGTTTCAGAGAACTTTCCAGCAAAACAAGTTTCACCTCATGAAACCCTTTATTTCCAGAATTAATTCTCCAAAGTTTAAACTATTGGGAATTTTATCTGGAGATCTCTTTGATAGAAAATTCTGAAATTTGGCTAGGATGTTCCTGGTAATATCTCTGAGCCACCATAAAAATATCAGATCCATCCAAGCTCCAGAGAAAAAGAAAAATGTCCAGAAATTTTTTTCAGATTTTCTCTGAACTTGTTTAGCTCATATCGTTTGCTAGGATTATCTGAATTAGATGAAACCAATTCCATTAGAACCATCTCAAAATCTAGTTTCCGAAAACGCCATGGCATGCTCAATGAAAATCCTTAGCAATCCATAAGAGCTCTAAATATGGCCAAATACACATTTATTTGTACAGGGCTCAAATAAGCTTTGCTTCAAAAGAAATTTGGCCAAGTCCCTTCTTAGGTTGTCACCATACCTCAGTAAAAATTTCAGAGTCAAAAGGACTGTGTAGCTATACTAATAGTCTTGACCGTCTCAATTCAATACAAATGCATTAAAATTTGACACGCATCGTATTTTTATTTCGTGAGTCGCTAAACTCGAAGAAGACCCGGAGGTTCTGCACTTTATTACTCCGGAGGAACAATTAGTTAACGACCAACAGCAAATCAAGCTCCTATTTGCATTAACCCATTTACAAAGTCTTATGTTTTGATCACTTACTTTATGCATTTCCTACAATTGTGCATTAGAGTCTTGATTGGAAACCCAAATGCATAGCCAAGAGAACCAGGGGTTTTGGGCATAAGATTTAAACCTCGAGTAGCCACTGCAATGCTAAAATTGTATAGGTTTTGGTACAAGTCGAGTAGTTGGAACTACTCGCGAGAATAGGCTAGTGGCACACAACTAGGTTAGAAAGATAGACAATGAATCGCATGGCAATAAAATCAGGCCGAGCAGAGAATAAGGGCAGCAGGACTTTGGGGCCTGGGTGCCATGTCGATTGAGGACCGGGCCATGTGCGGGCCTGTCGAACAAGATAGAACAGTACAGAAGACCTACCGGTATATGGGAACCAGGAAACCGATGTAATTTGGATAGCGATCTGTTGAGGCATTGCTTGTCGTCCGGAGGGTAGGTTGAGGGCTGCGAGGTGTAAATCGGCTAGCAGGCACTGCGGATGCTCCACATAGAGACCTCCTGCTCGGGACGATAGGATCGGTTCAACACTTGGCTAACGGATGAAAGGTGGTTGCGTACAACTTCCGTGATGGTTGCTGTAGGCAACATCGAGTACTAGTGTACGTGACGGGTTATTCGGGTCACCCTGCAGGTGTAAATTGATTATAATCGCCGTCCCTCGCCGTTAGTGAGTACCACTTGTTCACTGTACCGTGACGTAGAAAGAACAGGCTAGTTATCATGATAAAAACTGCTGTTTGAAAAATTTGCGTTGATTGTTAATGAAATGTTTTAGTTTAGAGATAATCAAAGTTCTTTTCAACCTTAGGCAAAGCACATAAGAGAAACGTGTTTCTTGTTTGATTGAGGATTTCTTATGTGTCTTACTCTTAGCACAATGTTCTCCACTAACTTGAGGCTAAAACTTAAAAGTAAGCATCAACTAATTAGGTGTGTCTTTCGCAACATACTTTCCTATTATACACTGCAAACCCAGCATGTAGAGGTTCATGTTTAGGTGAGACGGGTCAGTCTTGCTGAGCCATCGTGCTCACTGCTTGTGTTTGAAGTGTTTGTAGGGTTCTATGAGGAGGAGGCTCCCGAGGAGGAGACGGAACCCCAAGAGGGTAACACCGTCCAATGGCAGCCGTGCACGCCGCCGTGTTAGTGTGCTGTGGGTGCTAGTGAGGACACGTTCGCGGGCTGAACGTGACTCCTGTTGCTTAGTCTATGCCCGCGAGTGTAGACTTAACGCTATTTTGATGTAACTATGTTCATAAACAAGTTTATGTAATAAAATTTTTCTTCCACTTATCTCCTTTTATGTGTGTTATCCGGTGCTGTATATCGCAGCACCCCTCAGCATGATCCTGGTTTGTCTGGACCGTCGGGTCCTCGCAGCGTGGCATCAGAGCATCGTTGAGGTTTAACACTCTTAAAAAGGTTAAATTTTCAAAAGAATCGGTGAGGAACGAGTTATTAGCCCACATAAGGATGTTATTAGTGTATAGAAAGTGTCAATACTAACCTATTTGATATGTCGGAAAATCATGCATCTCGAGAATTATATCTTGGGGGTTGCATGTAAGTGCTGTCCACCAGTGCGCACAAGCTTAAGGGTGGATCCTCACGGGTGGTAGGTAACCCGGCCAGCTTTGGTATCCTCCATGACTCTTCATGTCGTTTGGGGTATTCGAGCAACGCCCTTCCCTAGCGTTCTACGGGAAAGTAGGGGAGACCCCATCACGTGGTTAGTAACATGAACACGTAGCTCAAGGCATGTTTGGCTTGAGAACACCCGTGCGAGTGACGACGGACGGGTGTATGGAACTGCATTGGGACCGGGTTCAGTGTGCAGCTGAACCCGATGATTGTGTGAGTTTATTGCAGGTAGTATAACCACAAATCGATAGACGAGTAGCACACATGTGCCAGAGACGTTTAGTGCCACTGAATTAACGAAGCCGGCTAAGTCCGGTATGAGTTTTCTTTGTGACGAATGTAGTACTGGCATGATTGTGGTGATGCTTTGACGTCACACTCCACTAAATGATTAAAATCGTTGTAAAACTTGAAAATTTTGATCCAGAGCACTAAAACATTGAGTTAACTCCTTCCCTTGATCATAACATCAAAATTAAGCAAGTTTAAACTTTTGTAATGCTGAAGTTATACAGAGGTTAGAGGTCGAGTTCTTTCGATGTTGAGGTCGTATGATACATTTATGGAAAGCTTTGGAGGATCTTTACAACATTTCTATTGATGTTCAGAGGTATTTCATCCCTTAGCTGCTCGAAAAGTACAGTAGAGTTGAAACTGTCCAGAAAACAGGGCAGAGCAAATACTCTCTGCAACTCTCTGTAAAATGAGCATAACTTCCTGCATAAAAATCCAAAAATAGCAAATGAGGCAGTTCTGAAAAGTTCATGAGAGATTTTACAACTTTGTAACAGAAATAGTTGTCAAATTCGGGTATAATTAACGGGAATTCTATGATCAAGTCAGTACCTCAAGCAGGGAGGTGCTGCCCAACATTCTCCAGAAGTTCTGTCAACTTTGACATCTTACAACTTTTAAATAATGGCAGATCTTAGGGCATACAAATACATTGTGGAAAGCTATTGAAGTTAACTTTAACTTTTATTTTGAGCTCCAGAACTGGTTTTGCATTTAGCGAAGTCTAAATCAGGTTAAAAGTGAAACTGGTCAGGGCTGTCAGTTTGGGCAGCAGACCAGAAATCAAATTTGTTCTAAGTTTGATTTGTGTTTCCAGGTTTTATGAGTTCAATGACATGATTTATGTTATAACTCATTGATTGACTGCTGGAATGAATATTTGACCTTTTCAAATTTGTTTCTAAGATGGCAGAGGATAAACAATTGGAGAACGGATGGGTGGTACCCCATTGTTCTCAACACAGCGGGTATCCGGATTTATTAAAGCTAATGCTTCAATATTTCGGATATGTGGAGACGCCGCAGTTCCTTGACAAGGAAGAAGGCGAGGAGTGGAACAAGACATGGACTGTTCATGTCAATGTTCCAGCAGGATCGATAAAACCAGATTGGGCACCGTTCACCGTCACGGTGAAAGGCAGACAACCGGAAGACATGTGGCAAGTGGCAGCACGTGACACTATGTTGCGCTTCTGCCAACTATACGTGAGGGCTATGGAGGGCACTCCATATGCGCTTGTTCCGGTGGAGGGACGAGCTACCCACGTGTTGTGGGAGAGGTACTTTGTGGCGACTGATCCGTGTTGCCCAAGATACAACCCCGCGGAGGCGAACCTCAGCCTCCATTTGACGGGAGGGAAGAACGTGATGGGCAGCCAAGCTGTCCATACGGCTCAACTTGCCGTGGAGCTCAAGAAGAGCACCAGTCGCCGTGGATCATTTTGAGAGTGCTCTCAACGCACTCCGTAATGCGCTTCTTCTGATGATTAAGGGACTGAATGACCAGCATAATCAGTTGTGTCGTCTGAAGAAGGCGGGGAAGAAAAGCCGTGTCGACATCATGGCTTTGCAGCAGCAAGTACAGGCTCTGACAAAGCAGAATGAGGTCCTCACTTGAGAGCGTGATGACGCGATTGAGGAAGGCCAAAACTGGGAGATAGACTACAACCAGGCCATGGACGAGGTGCATGCTTTGCAGGACCTTGTAGCTCCGTTAGTGGGCCTACCTATGGTAGGTGCCGTACCCGTGGTTCTCGGTATTCCGGTGATGCCGGACCTGAACCCAAAGAGGAGATCATGGACCCGGAGCCACCAGCAGAACCAGCAGAGGAAGAAGACCCGCAGGAGAATGACTCGTACTCATGCACACCCTGAGGTTGGGAGTTCAAGTCAGGGGGGAGATGCCTCCCAACAGCCTCCTGAGACTTCCTCGGGACCACAGCAGCAGCAGCAACCACAGCCACCACCACCGCCAACGGTCACGTTGATGGCGGGTTCGCACCAGCAGCACACCGAGTTGCTGCAAACTCTGATTGCAAATACGTCTCGACCAGATAGGCATCAAGACCGAGAGGAACTACAGCAGAGTGCCTACTCGGATTTCCTTGCTACGCATCCCCCGATATTCTCAATGGCGGATGAACCCATCGATGCGGACAACTGGCTCCGCACGATGGAGATGAAGTTTGGGCTGCTCCATGTTAGTGAGAAGCGGAAGACACAGTTCACGGCCCAGCAACTTCAGGGGTCTGTGAGCGCTTGGTGGGCGAACTTTTGCACCTCTCAACCCACCAAGCGAGTGCTGACCTCGGCAGAATTCCGGACGGCCTTTAGGTCCTATCACACTCCGCCGGGTCTAATGAAGAGGAAGACACAGGAATTCCTCCACCTGCAACAAAAGAACCGGAACGCACTGGAGTATGCCGTGCGTTCAACGATCTCACCCTCTATGCGTAGCATAATGCTTATACCAACGAGAAGAGGTGGGACTACTTTTACCAGGGGCTAAATTCGCTCCTGAAGGACAAGCTATTGATGTTCAATCGCGGCAGCCTCAATGAAATGATTGATGCTGCGATTGTACAAGAGGACTCCAGCATGGAGTTGGCGGCAGCAGAAAATAAGCGCAGCATGCCGCAAAGTAGCAGAGAGGGAGGTGGTCTGTGGGGACCACCCCGTGGTTCACCCACTCCGGGATCGCAGAGGGTGGTGCCGTGCAATGCGGCACCCGACAGCACACAATAAAAGATTAAGAATAACATACAAACTTTTATTTTACATAAAACAGCGGAAGTCTTTTACAAAAGTAATGTACAGCGGAAGTCTTATTAATAGATAAACTCTCAGCCTAGCTATGCAAAAGTGCAGCCGTCCAGCCAGTGAACGCTACACACTAGCAACATACAACCGGAGATCACGGCAGCGTGCAGGGCTCCAGCTCGGCCGTGTACCCCGACGGGGGCATCACCTCGTCCTCGGTCCCTTCCTCATAACTCTCACCGGCACACAGCTCAAATATTGCAACCGTGAGCCCGATGGCTCAGCAAGGCTTAACCGACACCCCTAATCATGAAACTCTACATAAGGGATTGGTAATGAAGGAAATGACATTTGCGATAAAGGCACGCCTACATGTTAATCCTTACTTTCCATTTTATGGCAGCAGATTAATGAGCCTTAGGCAGCCCTCACATCGGAAGTCCACAATTAAACAAAAAACGCTTTCCTCCGATGTGGTGATGCCCAAAGTGGAAGATAAACTTAATGAGCTCTACATCTACAGTAGACATGGTTTCAATACATTCATAGTTCAATACAACATAATATTCGTCTGGCTTCATTCGCTTCTTTACTACGTCACAGCACAGTGAACAAGCTGTACTCAAATAACTGCGAGGGATGGTGATTGAATCAGGAGACACCCGGATAACACGTCACATACACCTACTTTCAGAAGTGTGGTTCTTCACACCTTCCTACTCTGTTGTATGCAACAACCTTTCAAAGGCAACCCAAATACCGAACCGGTCCATCCGTAACGGGCAGGAGGTCCCCCCCCCCCCGTCGGAGCGTGTCTATGCCCACCGGCAGATTTACACCTTGCTACCCTCAACCCACTCCTATAAAACGGTTGGGTAAGCCTCGGCACACAGGTTAACCAATTACATCGGTTTCCTCATTCCCATATGCCAGTATGCATCTGGTACTGTTCAAACTTGTCCAGCAGGGCCGCACATGGCTCGGTTGTGGAGGAAATTTAAACACCATTTTGAATCTTTTGAAAGGATTCCTATTCAGATTTTCCAAAGCCCTATATGTGAGATCATAGATGCATTTCTCATGTATTCAAGAGCCTAAGATTCAAATTTGGGGAATTTTAGGTTTCATATACTATTTATTTTGAGGATTAAATGAGGGCACGTTCAAATTCAAACTTAAATTTGAATTTTGAACCAAACAAACTCAATTTCAAAATCTGATTCCAGATTTGAGTTCATCATAATTCTTTTTACCAATCCTCCAAGTTTGATCAAATTCGGAGCTCGTTTGCTATTTTATACGGGACCGGAGGATAAGAGGGGGAACATGGGGCCCACATGTCAGTAGACTTCAACCCGAAGTCTTCTCTGTATCACGCGGGCAGCGCACGCGCGCCACCTCCCGTTGGCCGAAGCCATCTCCTGCTTGCTCGATTTCTCCTCATCCTGATCACCAGCGAGTGCCACAAGCCTAATTTGCCTCTCCCAGCTCGATCTCAGCCTCAGTGTTCTGCTCCCGTGGGCTTCTCTCCCAAACAGAACAGAACCACAGCTCTGCTCTTCTTCCCATCACGCAGCCACCACCGTATCTCGTTTGCTCGAGCTGCCAACAGCAAAAAGGTTCGCCCCTGAGTGCTCTAGCCGGCTGTCAACTTTCCTCCGCCGTCCTGAGCTCACCGGCGCCTAGAAACGGCAAACTTTCCACTGCTCCCGAACTGAAACTGAAGATACCGGAACTGGACGCCGTGGACAGCCCAAACCAGAAGGGATCACGCCCAAGCAAGCCACCCCATCTGTGCACCTACAAGCCTAGTTGCTCACTTCCGAAGCTCAGCCCTAGCCATTGATCACAGAGGGAGAATTTCAAGTTTTTCTCCCGGGCGGCAGAAACGGACCTTGAGGTAAGGAATTGTAAAATTCGTCCTCAAATCATGTTTGTTGGGTCTCAAACTTCACACACAGGATGTTAACTGCCTAGCACATCTCCTCCATAGATTTTAGACCAAAAGAATTGAGTGTAGAGTGAGCAATCCGAGCTCTTTTAGAGGGTGTGCCGCTGGACCTTATCGGGCGCACGGTGCCGATAGGTTTAGATCCCTCTCCAGCTGGTTTAGACCTCATGCCGGTCTTCTACATGATCCCCTGGTGCTGTAGAGCCCAAGAACCGACCATTTGGTGGAGAATTCACCATGCAAGACCTCGCCGGAGCCCTAGGGTTTGCTGTGGCCGGTGCGCCCTGTTTTCCGGTGAGTTTCAGCCGCCGGCGACCTCACCAACGTGTTCAGCGTGGGGAAATATGGGGGGGGGGGTGGCCAGCAGGGGGTCTGGAGATGGCTGGGAACTGGTTTTCCGGCGACCTCACCGGAGGGGGCCGCCACTGGTGTGTTTGGCGCGAGTCTGGAGGTTAGGGATGACAGGTGGAACCCACTGTCAGCATTTAAACATTTTTCAGATTTTCCCACTCTAGTTCAAACTTTGGAGAGCCATAACTTTGTGTAGGAGTGTCCAACAATTGTGAAACAAATTTTGTTGGATTCCTCTCAAAGAGTACTATCCAGGGGTGCAGACCAATGTTTATGAAAATCCTTGAACTTGACTCATTAATTCATTTAAAAAAATCTTGTCTGAATTTTTACAGGAGTTCTGTTTATTGGAAAATTCCCAAATTTGGACAGGACATTGTTCCAAAATTCCTTGAACTTCAGTAAAAATTTCAGAGGCATTGGACCTCATTTGCTTGGTCAAATAATGTGTTCATTCCTTATGTCTCTGAAAAATGGGAAAATGAACAGAGACAATTTCAGCTTTTCCCCATTCTTTGTAAAATCCACATCTCCATGTAGGAAACTCCAAAAATGGTAAAACAAATTCCTATGGACTCAAAACATTTTGTACTTCACAGAAAGTCTACTTTGCAGCACAGGAAAGCTTAATATCTAGGGGTAAAGGCAGATTAGTGAAAACCACATAAGGATTTGTTGTGCTCAGATGGAGCCATTTTATGAGCTCAATCTTTGCACACTGCCTAAATATCTTCCATAGAGGCTGTGGTTAAATTCTCAGCTTCATTGGACCTCTGGAACTTGAGCTACCATCTTTTAGGTTTAAGTGTTCATATAATGGACTTAATCACATGGTGATTACTAGTATCTCTTTTCACCCTAGCTTTCATCATCTCTAAGGTTGTAGATCCAACAACAGAAACCTTGCTGTTGTTTGTCCCTTTTTGGTATGAGTTAACTGGTACAACAGTTTTGAACCATTTTCTAAATTGCTTTTGAATACATGTGCATAAATCATCTTAATAGCACGTGACGTCGACGTTCGACGAGGACTCGACTCTGCAGCGAGGATCTCCATCTCGTTACGAGTTTGGCGGATTCTCCGGAGGAAGACTAACTCCTAGCTTCTAACAAAACCGTTGAGCAAGGCAAGCCCCGGTTTGCATATCGTTACCGTTTTAAATTTTGTTTTACTTCACCTCATGGTTATTAGACTTGATATTGTGCATTATGTCTAGGATGATTGAAACCCACTTACATGGCTATTACATCCCTGATTAGAAGGTTTAGTGTAGGCTTTGCCTCGTTGTAGATGCTAGGCTAATGTTGTAGCTAGCTCGGTAGAAGTCGAGTAGTAAAAAGCTACTCGCGAGAAAGGTTGAGTAATGGAGTTACTCACGAGAGGTTGATGATAAGAGCACCCACATGAAAATGAGATGGGGACGGGGATGTTCCTGTAGGATGGAGCGCTCAAGGTTGGTCTCGACCTGCGATGGGTGTGACAATGCTTGAGACCACATTTGGCCTGGACCGGGATGGTAAGGCAAATGTGGAGGTTGGTTGTAGCCCCGTCCGTGTCGGTTAAGGATCGTATGTATGCGGCCCTGCTGGAAAAGATTGAGCTGTACCGGATATATAGTGCGGTATGGGACCCATAAAACCGATGTAACTCGATGGACCATGATATAGAAACTCATCCTTCGCGTGGGAATGGCGTTGAGAAGGCGGGAGGTGTAAATCCTTTAGCGGGCAACTTCGACGTGTCTGCGTAGAGGACCATCCTGCTCGGCGCGAAGCGTTTTTCTATGTCGGGGTGTCGTGTGAAAGGTTGCTGCATACAACGTAAGAAGGAGCTCTTGAGAGAGTCTTTCGAGGCGGTTGTATGTGTCGTGTATTCCGGGTTGTTTTTGATTCGAATCACCGTCGCTCGCGGAAGAGGATTGAGCATACTTGCCCACTGCGTCGTGACTTAGTAAGAAGATGAACTAAGTCTCTTAACTTGCTGTTTATGGATTAGTCACTGTATTGGAACCTTGACTGAAGTAGATATAGAGCCAACTAAATTTCATTTGCACCTTAGGCTAGCAACATCGGGATAAGCGTTTCTTGTTTGATTGTGGACTTCCGATGTTGTGAGGCGTAAGGACCACTAAAATGAAGGCTATAAGAATCTGAATGTAAGGATCAAGTTTAGTCAAGCTGCATTTTGCAAATTCCTATTCCTACTGTCTTACTACCCCTGCATTTAGAGTTGCATGTTTAGGAGTGATGGTTAAGTCTTGCTGAGCCTTAGTGCTCACGGTTGCTTCTGAGTTGTTTTTGCAGGTAGCAGGATGCCTTCTTTGAAGAGGGTTGTTCGGTGAGACGATGAACCTCCCGGTTTGTTCAACTCACCGGAAACCTAGCCGCTGCCTTTCTTTGGTGAAGCTAGTAGGAAGCGTTCACGGGCTGAACGACTTCTCTTCGGCGTAGTAAGGGTCGAGAGTGAGTAGTTTGTCCAGCAAATTTTAATTTCCGCTGTGTGTGTACTTATGGTGTAAAAGAACTTATCTTGAGTAACAAAATGGTTCTGTTATGTTCTTATCGTCTTTTCGTGCATGCTGTTGGGTGCCGCATCGCACGGCACCACCCACTGCAATCACCGGGCCCCACATCGGTCCTCAATCGACACCAACAGGGCTATGCACGTGAGACCTCCGCTCACTGCATCCTATCCCCCTGCTGGGTCTCAGTTTCACAATCTTAAGCTATTCTCTACTTCTTTTCATCCCATGTGATAAAGTCTTATCTCGTGAGTAGATTTCAACCAATCGACTTCTACCGAGATCCTAAGAACATTAGCATTACATTCTCTACTCGTCGGGTTTGTAAACTACCAAACCCTCCATAGGATTTTAAGTTATGCAAGTGGGGTTTCAATCACCATAACTCTAATGTAAGCATTTCACCCTAAACATAAGTGATACAAATGAAAACTTTGCAAAAGTACTTAAATGCAAACCAGGGCTTGCCTGGTTGCGAGTCAAAAGGAAAGTTAGCGTCGGGTGGGAGGATGTCCAACAGCTCCGGTGTGTCTTCAACTTCGGTCACTATATGAAATGTAGCAAAATATATGTATAAGTACTAGTGAAGTATAAGAATTATTCTTCTACTCATAGCTACTGCTATTTAAGTTTCTTAATTGGCTTTGGGATTTTTTCAGTGGATACTAGACTCTCTAAGGATGATCTGACCAAAATTTGGAGAAATTTCATTGAACCTTGTGGTGTCCGAAATTCCCACAAGTCCAAGGCTTCTCTGAATTTTGATCCCAAATCTGACGTTTTGACTGTGAGGGCCCCGGAGGACCTCGTCAGCTGGTGTCGTCCGATGCGGCACCCAACAGCACACGGGTTGAGGAGACGTCATATTACATACACAAAACCGTTTTGTAAAAGCGTACAAAGAGTACTTTACAAATACTTATCTAAAAATAAGCTACAGCGGAAGACTATAACTCTCACGACTCATTTCTAACTTAGCAGCAAAGAAACAGTCCAGCCGTTTCCTACTAGCAACACGAAAAACAAACCGCAGCGGTGAGGATTGCTCATGAGTAACCACTCGGAGGTTTCCAAGTCTCATCGGTAACCATCCTCATAAGCATAGTCAATACCTGCAAAACAACTAGGATAGTATCCGTGAGCATAAAGCTCAGCAAGACTTAACCGTCAAACCTAGTCATGAAACTCTACATGAGGGTATGAACATAGAGGGGTATAACATAATGCATAATGAACTCACCTAAAAGTGAATCGTTACTTTCAGGTGTTATTTGCAACAATATAAAAGTATCCTCGGGCACACCACATCGGGAGTCCACAATCAAACAAGAAACGCTTTCCCCTGATTTAATTTGCTCACGGTGTAAAGGAATCGAGTTTGCTCTAATTATTCATCAAAGATACATCACAAAGATAATATGAACTTCAAACCATAATGATTAGTTCCTTTCTCATGCAAGTTATTAATACATCACGACTGTGAGAACAAGTATGTTCGGTCCTTTTCCGTGAGCGATGGTGATTCGAATCAATAATACCCAGACTACACGACACGTACGCCCGTACTCGGCGTTGCCTACAGCAACCATCACTGACATCGTACGTGGAAGCCTTTCCCCTGTTTCACCCACATTGAATCGATCAAATCGCCCCGTATAGTAGCCACTCTCATGGTGCACCTACCGACATGAGATGTCACTATAGTGTTACCCACATACTGCACACCGACCGTCTAGCCTGAGGCGACCCAAAAAGGATCAACTCAAGCTTACCGAGGTACAAAGGTTTACTGGGTCCCATATAGCCAGCATGAGTCCGGTACACAACTCAAACTTGCTCATCAGGGCCGCATACGAATCGGTCCTTGACTGACACGGACAGGTCTAATACACCCAGCCCCTATGTCCTGCTGCTCCTACAACCTGCCGGTTTCAACTTTAACTTGCTAACAATTTTCTGAACCAATCCCGTATGTCCCTGTTTTCCTGATCATGCGAGTAGCATCTCACCACTCGACTTCTACTGAACCTTACTTAAGCATGGAAGTTCTACACGATGAAAATACATCTACACAATACTCCATGGGTTTATTTGATCATGCAAGAGGAGTATCAAATCATCTAGACCTAATGCACAGTTTATATCTTAACCGAAAGAGTGAATACAAAGTAAAAACTTAACAGCTGTTAAATGCAAACCGGAGCTTGCCTGTTTTCCAGGGTAGTAGTATATAAGTTAGTGATCCTTGCTGATCAACCCCTTGATCCTCCGGAGTCTGATCCACTTCAATGAATCACTCCTTCGAATCCCCTTCTTTGTGAATCCTATTGAAATGTATATGCACAAATTTTATAATGCAATTCAAAGAGTTAAAGACTTGATTTCTTAAGAATAGAGGCTGTGTGGAAATGCTAAGAATGGCTTTGTTTGCCTCTGTTGTGCAAAGAAATATGAATGAACTGAATTTGTCTTAGTGTTTTAGTTGTACACTAACTTTCCTAATGAACATAAGAGGTGAGCTGAAAAGAATTGAATGAAACTTAAGATCAAGAACTCCAATGGCTTCAAAACTTCTACAGCATGTTCTATACAAACTAGAGATTTAGCTTGCCAAATTGCAGCTAATGTGGATGCAAATCATGTCTACCATAATTCCCACAAGAGCCTTATGTATTTTCCTACATACATAAGCATGGTAGAACAAGAACAGGGAGTTCTAAGGCTCAAATTGAGCTGATAATTTGCATGTGAGATCCTGGTCACATGAAAGTAATTTTATCCAAAATTCAGACCTTTTACTTGAGTAGTTCCTCCAGAACAATTCCTTAAGAACTCAAAAGAATTAATTCTGGAGTAATGTGCATTTTCATACCCAACCAAGTGAACTACAATTTCAAGTATGACTTCGACTATGATTTTTGGAGCTACGAATTTCCTAGAATAGATTTTACAAGTTAGTAACATTTTCTGAAAATGTTTCTGGATCATTATGAACACAGCAGTTTGTATTTAGCAAATTGCTACTCAAATAATCTTCAAATGACGGTGGAGGTGGGAGCTCGGGTGGTGCGGCGAGTACTCGGCTCTGTTTCTGCGCGAGTGAGCACGAAGCAGTGGCGGAATGGGTCTTGGACCATCCGGGGACGAGGATAAGGCAGACTAGGACCTGTGCTCGGCAGCCAGGACCCAAGACATGAGGTGACATTGGGTATGCGCCGTGGCGGCTGCACGGGCGTGTGTAGAAAACCGGGCACCCGAGTTCAGTCGGTTTGGAACACTCGCGTGACAGACAGGAGGGACCCACCTCTCCAAATTTGCTCCAATAACTTGAATTCTTACTGCTCTTAGTCTTGGGGACTCAAATTCCCTTGGTGAGTTGATCAATTCACCCAATGCCCAATTGAGTTAGAATAGTTCAAGGTGTGACATTGTTTGGATGAATTTGCAGCGCATGTGAAGTTAAAATTCAAATATGATTTGAATTTAGTCAAAATAGCTCAAGTCAAGATCAACTCCAAATGGAGTGAAAATTGGTTTGTGAGCTCATAAAAATGTGCTGAGTGTGAATGTGAATCCCACTTTTGAATTTATGGGATGAAAGGAGTTTGAATTTGAATTTAAGTTCAAACTAGCCTTTTAATCATTGTACCCAAAAGTACATCAAAATATTTTGGATTTGTGTGAAATTTGGCATGAGCATTCCTAACAAAGTTTAGGAGTTAATCATATGCTCAACCCCTATATGATGCACGTGGTAAATACCATTTTTTCATTTTGTGAGTTCATCTCCTAATAAATCTATTTACGGTGGCTACTTGCTCTTTAAATGTGTTCATGTTTTTGCCACAATTGTGCTGAGGTGTGTGGGTGATGAACACTTTTAGCATGTGAAAAACTTGGGCCCTTACATAAAGTAGATGTAAACTGAAGGTTTGTACTACTTTTGTACAAATTCAGTAAGTTTGAATGTAATACTATGTTTCCTTATGTGTGTGTGCAGTCAGGTGTCGCATCATGTGGCATCACCCTGTATGATCCTGGAGTGTACGGATTTCGGTCTGTCACTGGCTGGCATCAGAGCTGCTTAGGGCATAGCACACTAAATAAGGATGGTATTACGGGAAAACTTAGGATTACGGTGAGGAATCGCTAGTATACCCAAACAAGGACTATATTAGTATAGTTACTTAAAGTGGAATGACTAACTTACTTGTTTTAATTTTGTACTTGGATTAAGTAACGACAAACCTACGCTAAGGTAAGAGGTAAGGTACGCCACCAAAAGTGGTCAATTTCGGTTAGCTCCCACATGCGATGAACGTAGCATGATATGTTCCATTTAGCATCGGACAGAAAAGTGAATATTTTTTCTAAGACTCTTCATGTTTTAGATACATATGAACGGCACTAGCCTCTAGTGCGCAAACCTAAAGGCAAGAGGAGGAGACCCCAACGTGTGGTTTGTAACACGAAGTATGTGCTCTAGGACTTGTTATGTTCTAGGGGGGGGGGCACGAAAACGCTGGTCCACCGGTGTGCTTAATTGCAAAGGTTTGGAGTCCTCCATCGGGTGGTGAATAACCCGGCCATGTACCTTGAGACGTGGCTTCACTCAAGGACGGCTGTATGGCAATGAAACGGGCGTATGTATTTAATTTCAAATATAGACCTGCCTGAAATGATAAACCATCTGAGTGAATCATTATTGAGTGTTCTCCTGCAGGGCTAACCACGTTACATATCTCATGTAGCACACGTTTATGAGAGACAGTTTTAGTTCCACGGTTGAATCATATATGCCGGTATAAACCAAGTAGGATTTTCCATTTTGTGAGGAACGCAGTACCGACATATAAGAATCATTATTGCATTTAAGACAATGTTCGAAAGGAACAAATATAACCAATCTTAGTTCTTAGGACTCTGGTTTTGAAGAAAAATTTAAAAATTTGAGTAGTTCAGCCCAAGGAACTTGAAAAACAGAGTGCTCTGTTTCTGCTGGAAAGTTTGCTGGACTTGAACAGAGCATAACTCACATGTTATTTAGCCAATGTAGGTGTGGGATATAGTTCTGGAAATGGGTTTAAGTGCCCTACAACTTTGTTGTAGACTCCCAGAACAGAATCACATATCAAACTGGTTGAAATTCCAGAGGAGTGTAAACTGTTCAGAACCAGGACAGACTCAAAACATTCTCTGGACTGTTCTGTTTTTCAATCATAACCTCCTGTAGAAAAATCTATAATAGGCATAGGATACCTTTTGGAAAGATTATGAGATGTTTTACATCTTTCTAATTCAATGTTTGTACAGCTGCTGTACCGAATTCAGTGGAATTAAGGTTAAAACAGCAACTTTCAAAGGAGGTGCTATTGAAATTCTTCCAGGAATTTTGTAAACTTTGAATTATCATAACTTTTTATCCAGAGCTGATTTGGGGGAAAGTAAATACTCGTTGGAAATATACTGATGTTAAATTCAACTTTGGTATTCAACTTGAGTTATGAAAATGCCAAGTACCAGGTCAAAATATGGGATAAGTAGAAACAGGTCATTCTGGGCAGAGGGATGAACAGTTGAACTCAGTTGAGGGATTGTTGTACATATTGGGTTTTATTACACCCAACGGGGTAGGACATACTTGTATGTTTTTATATTTAACTAGTGAAGGATTTGAGTGGATTACCTACCCATGTTCTTTTTACTAGAGACCATGTTTGTGCCGTATTGGAGAGAAAAGGGTAGTATACGTGATGACAAAGCGATACTAAAGTCTCGTAGTGACCAAATCTAGTTGAGATGAACTTCCAAAGAGGAAGTCCATCAATTTGGATTTCACTATTATGTATTTGGTCTGGTAATGGTGTAGTTTGTGCAAATTTATTACATTATCCATGTACGAGATGTATCACATTTTTACCGTCATTATGTTTTACTACTATTTTGTGGACTGCATGGAGTATGCTGTGGGGCTGATTTGATAGTCGTTATGGTTGTAGATGGTTCGTACCCGGGCCTCGCACAAGGTCGGGGGTTTGAGTCAGCAAGGGGGTGATGACTCCCAGCCACCTGCCTACGACAACACCCCGCAGCAACAACCACCTTCTCCGCCTCCGCTTACGCTAGCGGATGTGATATCAGCGCTGGTTGGCTCTCGTGAGAAGCAGACCGACCTGCTCCGCACGATTGTCCAGAATACGTCCCAGGCAGGGACACATCAAGAAAGGGGGTCTCATGAGCCCCATGTCAACACGTACTCGGATTTCATGAGTAGGCATCCTCCGGTGTTCACCGAAGCGGCGGAACTCCTGGAGGCCAACAACTGGCTGTGGAGTATCGAGTCCAAGTTCGGGCTGCTCCAATGCAGGGAGCAGCAGAAGACTCTCTTCATGGCGCAGCAGCTTCACGGTGCCACCGGTGCGTGGTGGGAAAATTATCTTACCTCACTACATGCTGGCCATGCCGTGGAATGGCATGAGTTCCGGGAGGCGTTCCGCGCCTATCACATACCTCCCGGTATGATGAATAGAATCTTCCAAGAATTCTTGGAGCTGAAACAAGGCGGGAGGAGTGCCCATGACTACTCCCGCGTCTTCAACCATCTGGCATAGTATGCGTCGAACTACATCTCCACCGAGAAGAGAAAGCGCGAGCAATTCTATCGGGGTCTGAATCCTGAGATGAAGACACATCTCGTGCAATGCAATCGCGGCACTTTCAACGACCTCGTCAATGCCACAATTCTTCAAGAGGGTGCTCAGCGAGAGTTCGCTGCTGAGCAGAGAAAACACAGAGTGTAAGGGCCCAAGTTTTTCACTTGCTAAGAAGTGTTCAACACACCCACACCTCACCTTATTTGTGGTACTCACATGAACACATTTGAAGAGCAAGTAACCACCATCAATAGATTTATTAGAAGATAAACTCACAAAGTGCAAAAGTGGTATTTCCCACATACATCATATAGGGGCTGAGCATAAATTTAATTCTTAAACATGGTTAGGAATGCTCATGCTAAATTTCACCCAAATCCAAAACCTTTTGAGGTACTTTTGGGTATAATTATTAAAAGGCTAGTTTGGACTTAAATTCAAATTCAAACTCCTTTCATCCCATGAGATCAAAAGTGGGATCCATATTCACACTGAGCACAGCTTTATGAGCTCACACACCAATTTCACTCCATTTGGAGTTGATCTTGACATGAGCTAGTTTGGCTAAATTCAAATCAAATTTGAACTTCAGTTCACATTTGCTGCAAATTTAGTCAAATAAAATCACACTTTGATTCATTCAAATTCAAATGGGCATTTGGGGGTTTGATCAAATTACAAAGGCTATTGGAGTTCCTAATATTTGGAGCAGTATGAATTCAATTTGTGAGGTCAAAATTGGAGAGGTGGGGTCCTTCTGTCAGCCACTCCAGTGATCAAACCGACTGAAGCCGCTGAGCTCGGTTT
The DNA here is from genome assembly GCA_030760725.1 of Neostapfia colusana. Classification (NCBI taxonomy): domain Eukaryota; kingdom Viridiplantae; phylum Streptophyta; class Magnoliopsida; order Poales; family Poaceae; genus Neostapfia; species Neostapfia colusana. Next base: position 34,525,673 of record JASWHV010000019.1, on the reverse strand, counting down.
CTTGCGCGCAGCAGAGCGTACGCCAGGGCGAGAACGCCCTGCCACCAGCTTCCTGCATTCTCTGGCCACCGAGCCGTTTTCCCAGTGCCCTCATCCTTGCCCTCGGATGAGCCCCGAACCATTTTACCGCTCACAGTCCGGTTGCTTTGCCCTCGCACGAAAGAACAGTGCCGCTCCACCGAAACCTCTGCTCCACCGTCGACCGGCCAAAGAAATGGCTTGTACGCTGAGCTGAGGTTGCAAACAAGGTCGCCGACCTTGACTCGACGTTCTGCAGCCCATGGCAGCGTGTGATCAGCTTCTTTCGAGCTTCACCGCTTCGTTTCTTCTTCCTCGGTTCAACCTGAGCCGCCGCCACGAGAACGCCTCGTACGGCCACCACAGCCCGTCTTTTCCCGAGCTGTGAACATCAAAGAGGTTCGTTAAGGTTCCCTCTTCCCTCACCGCAAGCTCCGGCTGCATTCCATGGGCTGCACTCACCGGAATTTCACGTTTTTGCTGTGGTGTACAAAAGAAACCGCCGGACAACTTTGAAAAATTTGAGAGATACGTCGCACCACTCATCACCAAACTTAGCAAACTACTTTTATATGCCCAAGCGAGTCCATAGGACCATAATCCTCGGAGAACCATCGAGTATAGCTGCTGTTGTCCGAGTTTTGCTAGTTTTCCCAATTTTTGACATAGGTCGCACGGTGACATGCTAGTTAGAGCCAATCCCGAGCTCATTTGAAATCCCAACGATCTTCCCTAGGGTGCACTGATGCTGTTCGACCCTTTGCTCGAGCGTTTGGGGTGCTAGGGAGTCCGGCCGACACGGCCGAAGTTCTTCCGAAGCCGCTGCTCGTCGCCGGCCATGTTCCGGCTGTTCTCGGATCGAGCTAAGGTCAGCACTGTGTTCCCCGTGCGGGATTCGGCAGAGGCGGCAAAAATCACGATGCTTGGCGCACGGCAAAGCCCCCACCCGGCGAGCATTCCGGTGAGGGGGGCGGCGGCCGAGCGCAGGAGCGTGAGGTTGAAGACAACCCACGGGCCCCGCATGTCAACCTCTGTTAACCGGGCGCCGGATTTTCTATGGCTCGGGATTGAGTGCGGCTACGTGCATTTATTTCAGTGACCCCGTGTGCCAACGCACCAGAGCGTGACACGTCGCCAGAGACCCCACTGTCAGACATTTGAACTTTTCTCGGATTTTCCAATTTCCAGATTTTCCCCAAACTTTAAACTCACATAACTTTTGCTAGGAAGCTCCAAATCGTGTGAACCAAATTTTGTTAGATTCAGCTTTATGAGTTTCCATCAAATAATTTTAACCTCACGAAAACATTTATTTCTTTAGAATTAATTCTTCAAAATTTAAACTGTTTAGAATTTTAACTGGAGAGCCCTTTAGTGGAAAATTCTGAAATTTGGCCAGGTTGTTCCTTGTATTATCCCTGACCTACCATAAAAATTTAAGATCCATCCGAGCCAATTTGATCCACCAAATGGTGTGATTAAGGAAACTGGTCCAGAGAAAAAGAAAATGTCCAGAAACATTTTTCAGATTTGCTCTGAACTTGTTTAGCTCATATATTTTGTTAGGATGCTTCAAATTAGATTAAACCAGTTCCATTAGACCATATGAAAATCTAGCTTTCAGAAAGTCATGTCTTGCTCCATGAAAATCCTTAGAAAACCATAAGAGCTTTAATTAGGGCCAAATACACATTTATTTGTGCAGGGCTCAAATGAGCTTTGCTTCAAATGAAATTTGTCCAAGTTCCTGTTTAGGTTGTCACCAAACCACAGTAAAAATTGCAGAGTCATTAGAACTGTCTAGCTATACTTATAGCCTTCACAATATCAACTTCAACTCAAATTGCATTTAAATTGAAACGCATTATATGTTTATTTCGTGTAGTCGCTAAGGTCGAAGAAGAGCCGGTGGTGTTAGACTTCATAACTCCGGAAGAACAACTAGCATATGACCAGCATCAAGGCAAACTCTAGTTTGCATTAGCCGTTTCATAAAGTCTCTTGTTTTGATAACTTACTTTATGTATTTCCTACAATTGCGCATTAGAGTCTTGTTTGAAAACCAAATGCATAGACAAGAGAACCAGGGGTTTTGGGCTTAGGTTTTAACCTCGAGTAGCCACTGCAATGCTAAGTTGGTGTAGGATTCGGTACAAGTCGAGTAGTTGGAACTACTTGCGAGAATAGGCTAGAGGCACATAATTCGGTTACAGATAGCAAATGAATCACATGGCCAGAAAAATGAGACCAACCGGAGAGTAAGGGCAGCAGGACTTTGGGGACTGAATGCCATAGCTCTGCTTGTGTCGATTGAGGACCGAGCCGTGTGCGGGCCTGTTGAACAAGCTAGAACAGTACCGAAGACCTACAAGATATTATGGGAACCGGGAAACCGATGTAATTCGGGTAGTGATATGTTGAGGCATTGCTTGTCGTCCAGAGGGTAGGTTGAGAGCAGCGAGGTGTAAATCGGCTGGCGGGCACTGCAGATGCTCCGCGCTGAGACCTCCTACTCGGGACGATAGGACTGGTTCAACACTTGGAAAACGGATGAAAGTTTGTTGCGTATGACGTCCGTGGTGGTTTCCGTAGGCAACATCGTGTACGGGCATACGTGACGGGTTATTCGGGTAACCCTTGAATGCTGCGACTGCGAGGAAACTTCGTACCTCGTGGTCAGACCTGGGGGCTTCTAATACAGCACTTGTGTAATCTTGCTCAGGTCTACAGCGATGCCCTCTGCTGAGATAATATGCCTGAGGAAAGGTACTTGCGATATCCAAAATTCACACTTTCTGAATTTCGCGTATAGCTTGTGATCCCGCAGCCGTTGCAAGACTACACGCAGGTGCTTCTCGTGTTCTTCCTCCGGCTTGGAATAAACCAGGATGTCGTTGTTGAAGACCACGACAAACTTGTCCAGCTCTGGCATGAATACCGAGTTCATCAAGTATATGAAATGAGCTGGAGCGTTCGTGAGGCCGAAGGACATGACCAGGTACTCATAAAGCCCGTACCTCTTCGAGAAAGCCGTCTTTGGAATATCCTCAGCCCGTATATCAATCTGGTTGTACTCTGATCTTATGTCCATCTTGGAAAAGATCTTTGCTTCAAACAACAGATCAAACAACATGTCGATCCGTGGCAACGGGTACTTGTTCTTGTTCGTAAAGGCGATTAGTGGACAATAGTCCAAGCAAAGAACAACATTTCATCTTTCTTCTTCACAAATAATGCCGAACAGACCCATGGCAAGGAGCTCGGCCTAATAATCCCCTTTTCCAGAAGGTCAGTCAACTGGGTTTTCAATTCCACCAATTCTTTTGGCGCCATCTTGTACGGCCTTCGGGATATTGGCATTGTTCCCAGTGTAAGCTCAAACTTGAACTCCACTTCCTGGTCGGGCGGCATACCCGGTAGATCATCTGGAAATACGTCAGGAAACTCATGGACTACTGGAATATCTTCCAACCTGATAGTGGTGGATTGGTATACAGCTAAAAGTTTTATTTCTGGACTGTCCACAAATAAAGAATGAGACTCGTGCATCTCTGGATGCAAATGCTCGACTCGTAGGGCGGTGTCTAAAATAGCGTCGTGGCCAGTTAACCACGACATCCCTAAGATGACATCGACCTTTTGTCCCTCTAAAGCTATGAGAGACGTAAGGTATACTCTACCCCCTAGGCACAATGGTGCTTTTTGAACAATCATGCTTGCTGAATTTTTACCACCCGTTGAACAAAATCAAATATGGACTCTCAGTGGGTAGTATTTGCAAACTGTGCTTAGCAATATAAGCTTGGCTAATGAAATTATGGGTGGCACCCAAATCAAATAAAACTAGTGTAAAATCCCCAAAAAGTGCTACAAGGAATTTAGCACATTCACACTTACGAAAAATGAGGGGAATTAAAACCTTGAAATATAACGGTGTGAGTTCAAAGTAATGATTCAAACTTCCCAAAAACTTCCAAACATGGAGATCTAAATTCATAAATTGAGTTTCCATAATCCAAATATTAGGCATCTCAAATTTTAGCTCATTTGGAGGGGTTCTACTATTTGTTTGGGATTAAAATAGGAAGCCCTCGAATCTGAATTTAAATTTCAGTTTCAAATCGCAACTTCCACAACTTGAAAATTTAGTTCCACAAATGTGTTCTCCAAATTTGAATGAGCATCCATACAAAAATTCAGATTTAATTGAGCTTGGTTTGCTAGTGTTTTGAATCATGCAAGAGGGAAGATTCAAATTCAAATTCAAAGAGCCAAATACATTTCGAATTCCACACTAGAGTTCAGTCCACTTGAATTTCAAAAATTCAAACAAAGATTGGTGTGGAAGTATAGCTTTTAATTGTGAGTTGCTGTCGTAAAATATCACTGGAAAAATTGAATAAGAAATGAGGGGGTGGAAACCAGCAGTCACCAACACAATTTCCTTTAACCGACTCTGTTTTCACCTCGGGCGCCAACGAGTGGCTGCACGACATGCAGGACGTCGACGTTGTGGGGACCACCCCGTGGTTCTCCCACTCCGGGATCGCAGAGGGTGGTGCCATGTGATGCGGCACCCAACAGCACACAAGAAAAGATTAAGAACAACATACAAACTTTTTTTGATATAAAAACACAGCGAAAGTCTTTTACAACTTATTTATACAGCGGAAATATTATACATAGCTAGTATCTCATCCTAACTAAGCAAAAGTGCAGCCGTCCAGCCCGGGGATGCTACACACTAGCAACATAGAACCGGAGATCACGGCGGCTTGCAGGGTTCCAGCTCGGCCGTGTACCCCGACGGGAGCATCGCCTCGTCCTCGGAACCTTCCTCATAACTCTCACATGCACACAGCTCAAATATTGGAACCGTTAGCACGATGGCTCAGCAATGCTTAACCGCACGCTAGTCATGGAACTCTACATGAAGAGATTAGTAATATGTAAAAGCCCAAGAAAGTGACTTGCAAAAGTGTTCATTTCATCACCTCACAACACCACAGTTCATTTTGTGGATAGCTCATGAACACTTGTAAAGAACAAGTAAAACACCATCAAAAGGGGTGATTAGAGGGGAAATCCCTAATCTCAAAAAGTAGGAGTCATGCACATAAACATGAAAGGTTGAGCTCACCCCTCGACCTTAATTAGTCTTGGGAAGGCTCAGGCCAAATTTCATGCAAATCCAATACTCTTTGAGGCACTTTTGGAGACATTTGAAAAAGGGGCCAATTTGAATTCAAATTCAAATTGCAGCTACTTTCATCACTTGAATTCAAAAGTTAGTTTCATATTCAAACTCACCACATTTTTCTGAGTCAGTCCACCAATTTTCATCCACATTGGAGTTCATCTTGTCGGGGGCTAAATTTGCATTAATTCAAAACTGAATTTGAATTTCGGTTCAAATGTGCAGCAAATTTAGCCAAACCAGTTTCAAATTGTTGAAATCAAATTCAAACCATGACTTTAGGGTTATGTCTTTCATTAAATTGTGAGTAGCTGGAATCTTTTCAGTGAAAACAGAAAGGAAAATCAGAAAAGAATTAGAGGGGAGGGCCCCACTTGTCAGTAGCCTTAACACAGAAGCATTCTCGGCTTGATCTTTCACTCGACCGAGAGCGCGCGCCCACCAGCTACCGACATCGGCACCCGACCGCCTCAGCCAGGCCAGCTCCTACTCGGGGAGGGGGAAAGATCAGTGACCGAAGAGAGAAAACGTGTAGCCCTGCCATGTCCCGTTTCTCCCCTCACGCGGTTCCCCTTCGCCCCCAATACCGAAGCAAATCGCTCCGAGCTCGCCTCTCTCTGATCACCAGCATTCAGGCGACACAGGCACCTTCGTGGCCGACTAGCTACAGAAAAAAGGTCCGCTCCAAGGTGCTTAACACGCTCGTGCCGACCGCTCCTCCTCTCGTGCTTCGCTGGGGTAGAATTTGTCCGGTTAGTCTTTTGGTGGCTCTATCCAGCAGGGGGGCGATGACTCCCAGCCACCTACCTACGACAGCACCCCGCAGCAACAACCACCACCGCCGCCTCCGCTTACCCTAGCGGATGTGATAGCGGCACTGGTGGGGAATCGTGAGAAGCAGACCGATCTGCTCCGCACGATCGTGCAGAATACGTCCCAGGCAGGGGGCGTCAAGAGAGGGGGCCTCGTGAGCCCCATGTTTTGACGTACTCAGACTTCATGAGTACGCACCCTCCGGTATTCACTGAAGCAGCAGAACCCCTGGAGGCCGACAACTGGCTGCGGACAATTGAGTCCAAGTTTGGGCTGCTCCAATGTACGGAGCGGCAGAAGACTCTGTTCGAGGCAGAGCAGCTTCACGGTGCCGCTGGTGCATGGTAGGCGAACTATGTCGCCTCACTGCCGGCTGGCCATGCCGTGGAGTGGGAAGAATTCCGGGAGGCGTTCCGCACCAACCATATCCCTCCCGGGATAATGAAGCGGAAGTTCCAAGAGTTCTTGGAGCTGAAGCAGGGCAGGAGGAGTGCCCAAGACTACTCCCGTGCCTTCAACCACCTGGCGCAATATGCGTCAGATTACGTCTCCACCGAGGAGAAGAAGCGAGAGCACTTCTATCTGGGATTACACCCCGAGTTGAAGACGCATCTCGTCCAATGCAATCGTGGCACATTCAACGATCTCGTTAATGCCGCGATCATGCAAGAAGACACTCAGCGGGAATTGGCGGCTGAGCAGCGAAAGCGCAGCACCCCACCTAGCAGTGGGGATGGAGCTCCTCAGAAATACCGCATGGTGTATCGGACACAATCCAGTCAGCAGTGGCATCCACCGGCGCGATCTCAGCAGTTCGAGGATCATTCTTTCCAGTCACCCCCGTTCCAACCGCCGACGCCACCACCGCGACCGCAACAACAGCAGCAGCAGCAGATTGTACCCCAGGTGTTTCCACGGCCACAACGCGCCCTGGGATTTCGTCCGCCAATCAGCGGAGGACCGCCTCGCTACACTTGCTTTACGTGTGGCCAGGCGGGCCATTTCTCGAAGGACTGTCCCCAAGGACAGCAGAGCAGCGGGCAAGCCCAGTTCCAGGGTGATGCTCGAGGCCAACCTCCGGTCAAGAAGGTTGGTCAGCGAACTAGGTGCGTTCGCAACCTTGACAATGAGGATGCCCCAGAGGGAGACAACGTGCTGGCGGGTACATTCACTCTCAACAATCAAGCAATCAGCATATTATTTGATTCGGGTGCAACCCACAGTTTCATAAGTGCATCCTATGTGGCTAAGCATCAAATGCAAGTCTTCCCAACCGACTGCTCATATATGATCTGCTCACCAGGAGGGAAGATTTCAGCAAATATAATGATTCCAAAAGCACCTCTGTGCTTAGGTGGGAAGATATATCCCACCACCTTGATAATCATTAAGGGGCAAAAGATTGATGCAATCTTGGGGATTTCATGGTTACACTACCATGGTGCTGTCCTGGATACTCGGACACGGACGGTTCATTTGAATTCTCCATTCCACCATCCTCATTCCATGGTGTTAGACAATCCTGTCCAGGAAGTTTCAGCAATTAATAATACTGAAGCCCTCAAGTTAGAGGACATCCCCGTAGTACGGAAATACCAGGACGTGATTTCGGATGATCTTCCGGGCATGCCACTTGAGTGGGATGTCGAGTTCAAGATTGAGCTTGCACCCGGGACTACGCCTATCTCACGGAGACCATACAAAATGTCTCCGAACAATCTGGCTGAATTGAAAGAACAGCTCAATGATCTGTTGAGCAAAGGTTTCATTAGACCGAGTTCCTCGCCTTGGGGATGCTCGGCGCTGTTCGTAAAGAAGAAAGATGAAACCTTGAGGCTGTGTGTGGATTACCAGCCGCTCAACGCCGTCACCATCAAGAACAAATACCCACTGCCTCGCATTGACATCCTGTTTGATCAGCTTGTGGGTGCAGGTGTGTTCTCCAAGATGGACCTTCGCTCTGGATATCATCAAATAAAAATCTGGGCGGAGGATATCCCGAAGACGGCCTTCTCGATGAGATATGGCTTATATGAATATCTCGTCATGTCTTTGGTCTCACCAATGCTCCGGCAAATTTCATGTATCTCATGAAGTGGGTGTTCATAACGGAGCTGGACAAGTTCGTTGTGATGTTCATTGATGATATCTTGGTTTACTCCAAGACAGAAGCAGAACGCGCCGAACACTTGAGGATCGTTCTTCAACGACTGCGGGACCATAAGCTGTATGCCAAGTTCAGCAAATATGAGTTTTGGATCAGCCAAGTGCCATTTTTGGGACATATCATCTCAGTGGAAGGCATTGCGGTTGACCCAAGCAAAATTGACCAAGTGCTGAAATGGAAAGCCCTTACTTCTGTACATGAAGTCAGAAGCTTCCTCGGCTTAGCGGGATATTACCGGAGATTTATTCCAAGCTTCTCCAAGCTTGCTAAGCCGATAACAGAATTATTGAAGAAGGGAACAAAATATGTTTGGAACGCGGCATGTGAAGGAGCGTTCCATGCATTGGTGAATCATCTCACAACAGCCCCGGTCTTAGCTCAACCGGATACGACCAAGCCCTTCGACGTGTATTGTGATGCGCTCGGCATCGGTCTCGGCTGCGTGTTGATGCAGGAAGGACATGTGGTCACATATGGCTCACGCCAACTGCGAAACAATGAGCAGCACTATCATGAGTTGCTGCTGTGGTTTTGGCGCTGAAAATGTGGAGGCACTATCACTTGGGGAATTTGGTGCACCTCTACACCGACCACAAGAGCTTGAAGTATATTTTCACCTAGAAGGAGCTGAATATGAGGCAAAGGAGGTGGTTAGAACTAATCAAAGATTATGAGATTGAGATTCATTACCACCCCGGCAACGCGAATGTGGTTGCTGATGTGCTGAGTCAGAAATCACATGTCCATAACCTCACCATTATACCGGTGGAGGAGGAAGAACCGAGTTTATACATGGTTCCTTATGGATCACTCTACAACCTTGCCCTCATCCGTACCATTAGGGAGGAGATCATTGCACCTCAGAAAGTTGACAAGGGTATGGCACGTCTCCGGAGACGGATAGACAATGGGGAAATCAAATGTTTCCGGAAAGATGATGAGGGGACGCTGTGGCTCAATGACCGCATAGTCGTACCCCGGAATATAGAGCTGAGAAAGAAGATTCTTGATGAAGATCACTGGTCTAAGTTCTCCATTCAACCGGGCAGCAACAAAATATACCAACATTTGAAAAAGAAATTTTGCTGGACACGGATGAAGCGGGAAGTGGCTAAGTACGTATCCAAGTGTGATACGTGTAGACGAGTGAAAGCGGACCATATGAGGAAATCAGGGATGTTGCAACCCCTGAAAATTCCAGCATGGAAGTGGGAAGATGTGAGCATGGATTTCATTGTAAGATTACCAATGACTTCCAACAAGCATGATTCCATTTGGGTAATCGTTGACCTATTAACCAAGTCAGCCCACTTCATTCCCGTGCATACACATTTCCATGCCAACAGATATGCGGAGTTGTATATTGCAAGAATCCTATGCTTGCATGCAGTACCCAAGACCATAGTCTCAGACCGAGGGACACTATTTGTATCTCGTTTCTGGGAGCAGTTGCACGCTGCTTTGGGTACTAAGCTGATTAGAAGCTCTGCCTATCACTCTCGGACAGATGGACAGACTGAGAGGGTGAACCAAGTACTAGAAGACATGTTGAGAGCGTGTGCCATCCACCATGGTAGAAACTGGGATAATCATCTACCGTTGGTGGAATTCTCGTACAACAATGGCTATCAAGCGAGTATCAATATGGAACCCTATGAGGCTCTCTACGGTCGTAAATGCCACACCTCATTGAACTGGCGCGAGTCCGGTGAAAGGGTCACATTCGGGGTTGATGTGGTGAACGACACCGAAGAGCACGTTCGGATGATTCAAGCCAACTTGAAGGCTGCTCAATCCCGGCAGAAAAGCTACGCTGATAAGAGGCGTAGGCCGCTGCACTTGGACGTCGGGGAACAAGTGTACCTCCGTGTATCTCTGATGAAAGGCGTGCACCGATTCGGCGTGAAGGGGAAGCTCGCCCCCAGATTTATTGGACCCTATGCTATCACCGAAAAGTGTGGACCAGTAGCGTATAGACTGGAACTACCGGCATCTCTCGCTGGTGTTCATGACGTTTTCCATGTTTCACAACTACGGGAATGTCTGAAGTATACAGCTGCTGTTCCCACCGAAGACATCAGCAAGTTGCAACCTGATTTGACGTATGCAGAATATCCGGTGGCAATAATTGATGAGAAGGCCCGGACCACACATAGCCGAACGCTGTGGTTCTACAAGATACTGTGGAGCAACCACACCGCTGAAGAAGTGACGTGGGGGAGCGAGGAATTCATTCACTCAAACTACCCGGAGTTCATGGCGTCTCATCACGGGTGAGTTCCTATTACATCGCTGTCTCTTCTTTTGTAATCTCGGGACGAGATTATTTTAAAGGGGGAGGGATGTAAAAGCCCAAGAAAGTGACTTGCAAAAGTGTTCATTTCATCACCTCACAACACCACAGTTCATTTTGTGGATAGCTCATGGACACTTGTGAAGAGCAAGTAAACACCATCAAATGGGGTGATTAGTGGGGAAATCCGTAATCTCAAAAAGTAGGAGTCATGCACATAAACATGAAAGGTTGAGCTCACCCCTAGACGTTAATTAGTCTTGGGAAGGCTCAGGCCAAATTTTATGCAAATCCAACACTTTTTGAGGCACTTTTGGAGACATTTGAAAAAGGGGCCAATTTGAATGCAAATTAAAATTGCAGCAACTTTCATCACTTGAATTCAAAAGATGGTTTCATATTCAAACTCACCACATTTTTATGAGCTAGTCCACCAATTTTCATCCTCATTGGAGTTCATCTTGTCGGGGGCTAAATTTGCATTAATTCAAACCTGAATTTGAATTTCGGTTCAAATGTGCAGCAAATTTAGCCAAACATGTTTCAAATTGAGGAAATAAAATTCAAACCATGACATTGAGGTTAAGTCTTTCAATCAATTGTGAGTAGCTGGGATCTTTTCAGTGAAAGGAAAATCAGAAAAGAATTAGAGGGGAGGGCCCCACGTGTCAGTAGCCTTAACACAGAAGCATTCTCGGCTTGATCTTTCACTCGACCGAGAGCGCGCGCCCGCCAGCTACCGACGTTGGCGCCCGACCGCCTCAGCCAGGCCAGCTCCTGCTCGGGGAGGGTGAAAGATCAGTGACCGAAGAAAGAAAACATGTAGCCCTGCCGTGTCCCGTTTCTCCCCTCACGCGTTTCGCCTTCGCCCCCACAACAAAAGCAAATCGCTCCGAGCTCGCCTCTCTCTGATCACCGGCATTCAGGCGACACAGGCACCTTCGTGTCCGATGATCTACACAAAGAAGGTCCGCTCCAAGGTGGTTAACACGCTCGTGCCGACCGCTCCTCCTCTCGTGCTTCGCCGAGGTAGAATTTGTCCTGTTAGTCATTCGGTGTTCAAAGGACAGAATAGTTAAAAACTCGGAAATTCATAATGGGTAGTTCACCACAGAGGATTCCGAGCTACACATACATTCTGCACCTGTCCACGGCCACCTAGGATTAAAACCCGGCGAAAACCATAGCCTAGGGTTGCTGTTCTGTGAAATTTTCTGATCACCTCCATTTTAGCCATAGGTCGACGGTGAGGTCCTAGTTGCGGCCATTTTCACGAGGATAAGTGCTCATATCTGTGATCAGCAAGTCTCAGAGGAACTCTCCGAGCAAACCGGGTCGAAAAAGGTGTAGAGAACTCCTGGCCGCTGTCACAGTTGCAAGCACTATTCCGGCCGTCACTGAGCTCCGGGGAGTGCAATCCCGTGTTTCTCAGGCAGAAATATGCACAGGCAGCGAGTTTCGTCGAAGGTCGGGCAGCATAACGCCTGGCGGCGAGCTCTCCGGCTAAGGGGGCGGCGGGGAGCCGCGGGAGCACGAGGTAGACGAAGCCCCGCGAACCCCACATGTCGGTCTCTGCTAAAACCGCCCCGGATCGGCTGTGGCATCGGGATCACATGCGACTACGCGGGGGACTCTGCGGACCCATGTGTGGTTTGGTTGCGGTGCTGACACGTAGCTGGGGACCCCACCAGCCGGTTTAAACTTTATTTGAATTTTGCAGTTTTAGTTCAAACTTCAATTGAATATAACTTTTGCTAGGAAGCTCCAAATCTAGTGAACTAAATTTTTCTGAATTCAACTTTTTGAGTACTTTCCAGCAAAATAAATTTCAGCTCATGAAACTTAATAGTTTTCCAGAATTAATTCCCTAAAGTTTAAACTGCTGGGCATTTTATCTGGAGAATTACTTTATGAAAAATTCTGAAATTTGGCTGTGAGGTTCATTGGAAAATCCTTGAGTCAGAGTAAAAATTTCAGACACATCCAAGTTCATTTATTCCCCCTAATGGTGTGATTAAGGGAACTGCCGTGAGAAAATAGAAAAATGTACAGAAACATTTTTCAGATTTTCTCAAATCTTGTTTAGGGCATAACTTCATCTATAATTCTTCAAATGACATGAAACCAATTCCATTACACCATCTCAAATTTTAGTTTCCAGAAAGTAATGGTTGGAGCCATGAAAACCCAGGAATTCCTTAGAGGCTCCATTATTGATCAAATAGGCTTTTATTTGTACAAAGCACAAATGAACTTTGTTTCAAATGAAACTTGGTCAAGACTCTGGTTAGGACCCTACCAAGCCACCATAAAAAATTCAGACCTAAAGGGGAGGAATAGCTAGAGTTAGTGTAATTACTTATTCAGTTCTAAACATTGCATGTAAATTGACATATAGTATATCATTTACGTGTAGTCGCTGAAGGCGAGGAGACCCCGGAAGTGCTTGACTTTATCCTTCCGGAAGAAGCCCTAACCACTGACCAGCAGCAACAAGGCAAGCGCCATTTGCATTAACCCATTTTACAAAGTTTTGCTTTATGTATAAGTAGTATGTGGTATGTATGAGCATTAGGTGTAGGATGGATGAAACCCAAGTGCATAACCAGATTTTTCCTATAAGAGTGAGGGTAGTGTCTAAGTCCTCGAGTAGACAGGCTATGCTTAAGGATTCATAGAACTTCAGTACAAGTCGAGTAGTTGGAATCTACTCACGAGTTAGGCTTGGTGTTCGAGTGATGTGAGATCATTTTAGTAAGAAAATGAGACTAGGCAGGGGCTAGGGTGCAGCAAGAGGAAGTCTTGTGTGCGTGGCACTGTCTGTGTCGATTAAGGACTGATCTGTGTGCGGCCCACGCTGATCAAGTTTGAACGTTCGGAAGGCATATCGGATATATGGGCCCCGGTAAACTGATGTAACCTAAACCTCCGGGCGTCGAGGAATAGCACAGCGATTTATAGGTGTGGGTTGAGGGCAGCAAGGTGGAAATCTGCTAACAGGCATAGGAGATGCTCCGTGTAGGGAACCTCCTGTCTGTTTCGGTGCGAACGGTTCGACGTTTGGGCTGTTGGGTGAAAGGCTGTCCCGTACGACATCGAGAGAGCGTGCAGTGCAGCTCCACGGGTGGGCGTACGTGACGTTCTCTTCGGGTATCCCTGCAGGTGTATATCGAGTCGATTCGCCATCCCTCATGGTGATGAGTACCACTTGGTCACTGAGTCGTGACGTAGGTTAATATATGAAATGTGATTATTCAATATTGCTGTCATGATAAAGTTGTATTGCTGCATGTGTGCCACCAAATATTGCTCACTAAATTTCATATTCATGAACTGTTAACTTGTGGCTAAAACATGAACTAAGGATGAACTTGTAGGCGTGTCCGTTTGCTGAAATTTACCCTCCCATGTTCGTTGTAAACTGCATGTAGAGTTTCATGCCTAGGTGAGTCGGTTAAGTCTTGTTGAGCCATCATGCTCACGATTGCTTCTATAAGTGTTTTTCAAGCGAGGAGTACCTCACGGACTCGGGTTACGAGTCCACTGGCGAGGGCTACCCTCCGTCGGGGACTATGGCTGAGTGGGAGCCGTACACGCCGCGCTGAGCTAAGGAGTGCAGCTCGTGTGGGTTGCCCGAGGGCTGGGCAACCAACTTTTGCCAGATAGGTGGCATGAGTTGTATAAACTTAGCTTCCGCTTTTGTAATCCACATACTAGTTTGTAACTGAAGTCTTGTACTAGTTTGTACATATTCAGTCAGTTTTCTATGTAATGCAACATCGTTCTTATGATGTGTGCTGTCGGGTGCCGCATCGTGCGGCACCACCCTCTGTGATCCTGGATGAGCGGATTCCGGTCCGCCACAAATATGGGATAAATAAATTGTAATAAAGACACGTTTATATGTTAATCCTTAATTTCAGTTTTATAGCAGCAGTTTAATGAGACTTAGGCAGCCCTCACATTGGAAGTCCACAATCAAACAAGAAACACTTTCATCCGATGTGGTGATGCCGAAAGTGAAAGATAAACTTAATTAGCTCTATAGCTACAGCATACAGGGTTTCAAGACATTAAGAGTTCAATGCAGCATATTCATTTGGCTTCTTTCACTTCTTACTACATCACAGCGCAGTGAACACGTGGTACTCAAATAACCACGAGGGACGGTGATTGCAATCAGGAGACACCCGGATAACATGTCACATACACCCACTTTCAGAAGTGTGGTGCTTTACACCTCCCTACTCTGTTGTATGCAACAATTTTTCAAAGGAAACCCAAATGCCAAACCGGTCCATCCGTAATGGGCAGGAGGTCCCCACGTGAAGCGTGTCTGTGCCCACTGGCAGATTTACACCTTGCTACCCCAACCCACTCCTATAAAACGGTTAGGTAAGCCTCGGCACCCAGGTTAACAAATTACATCGGTTTCTGGTTCCCATATGCCAGTATGCATCCGGTACTGTTCAAACTTGTCCAGCAGGGCCGCACACGGCTCGGTCCTCAATCGACACCAACAGGGCTATGCACGTGATACCTCCTATTACTGCATCTTATCCCCCCTGCTGGGTCTCAGTTTCACAATCATAAGCCATTATCTACCCCTTTCTATACCGTGTGAATAAATACCTATCTCGCGAGTAGATTCCAATGAATCGAAATATGTGTATGAGTGCTAATGGATTATAAGAAGTGAACTTCTATTCATAGCTACTGCTAATAAGGTTCCTTAATTGGTTTTGGGATTTTTCCAGTGGATACTAGACTCTATAAAGATGATCCGAGCAAAATTTGCAGAAATTTCATTGAACCTTGTGGTCTCCAAAATTCACACAAGTACAAGGCTTCTGTGAATTTTGATCCAAAATCTGAAGTTTTGATATGGCTAACAGTGGAAGATCTTATTAGAGGAGGTTGCCCGGAGTCTAACAAAATTTGTTTCACCATTTGTGGAGCTACCTACAGTGAGAAATGAATTTCTGAAGTTGGACAGGATTTCTGAAAATTTTATGTTTTGAATTTTAATTTTCAAATAAGGGCTGAACTTGGGAAGACCATTTAGCCTAGCAAATGAACTCCAATGAAGCTCACCTTTTTACTGGAGCTTTGGAACTAGGAAAAGGATTTTCTGCCCAAATTTTGGAATGTTTCATAAATTACTGCTCCTGGAATAAATCTCTAAAGGATTTAATAAAAACAATTATACAGAAATTACTGGGGATTTTCATAGCAAGAATTTTGTTCCTCTGTGAAATACTCCTTATGAGGATTCCAATAAAATTGGTCTCACCCTTTTTGGAGTTCTCTACACAAAGTTATGGATTTTCAAATTTAATAACTTTCTGTTTGAATTTTACACAGAGAACTCAAATGTGGGGCCCATGGGTCAGTCTTCTTCAACCTCCCGACAGACCCCGCGCGTGCACGCCGGAACCTAAGATGGCACGCCTCGTTCTCCTCCAATTCTCAACCATTTTCGATGAATTTTCGCCCTAAACGTTCCTCGGACCACGGTGCAACCGCCGGGCAACCTTTCATGGCACGAAAGCAACCGGAACCCAATCGGCATAGGTGGGGCGGCTCGGAATTGTGGCACCGGCGAGGAACACGGCTTTCCTGAGCCTAATTTGATTAGCAAAGTTGCCCTACAGCATCACTAGATCCAGTAAAACGTGAGTCCACCCCTAACCTGAGCTAACAGCGGCGGCAACATAGCTGTCACCGTTGAACCGCCCCATTTTTGCCGGCGGTGGCGATTTTCTGTCGCCCGGGGTGGAAGAAGGCCAGATGGCATCGGTACTCGGCGTGGGACGTCGCTAGGGTAGCTAGTTGCTGTGTCTAGGATCGGACAACCGATGATCAAACGTGTGGAGAGAATTTCCCAAATTTGCTAACATCGGGTTTTCACGTGTACCAGTTCTACATGCAATTCCGGCTAGCCGGCGAGGAAAGCGAGCAAAAGGGATTAGGAGAAGCATCTACACCTTGTGGCGCACCTTAGGGCAATGATTAGGGCGCCGGAGAGGCACTGGAACGGCCTGGCAACGTGAAACCAAGAAGACGGCGGAGCTCGGTTTTCTTCCGGTGAAGAACGGCACGGGCACTGCGAGGGGAGGTGGGGAGGAGCTGAGGAGCGGTGAGAATCGTTGAGGAGGCACCAGTGGAGCTTGTGGGTGGCTCAGCTAGGCGCTCACATCGCCGGAAGGCGATCAGCGAGGTGGAACCGAGAGGAAGCGGTGTGCTCTTTGTTTCTCGGTCGCGCTCGAGCGAGGGCGCTGAGGATGCTTTGACGTAACGTTGAGAAGAGAAGAATTTCAATTGTGCTGCTGCTTTAGCTCTGGATAACCCACACACCAGTTGCCTTCGGGAGCACGCTTAGGCAAGAAGCTCGGTGGAGCTTCGGGCGGGGGTTTCAGCCGGGAGCTGGCGCTCGCGCATGATCGACCGAGGGAAAACAGAGAATTTGCTTCTGTGCGTGGCTGACCAGTGGGCCCCCTCCCACCTAATTCACTGTGAGGGCCCCCGTCGTCCCGCCTGATCACGGGGACGGGGCACCTCGCCCGGGAATCGCATTGGGTGGTGACACGACCCCACGGTCTTGTCGAGCCAGGATCACGCTGAGGGGTGCTGCGTTGCACAGCACCGGATAACACACATCAAAGGTATAAAGCGGAAGCGAAATTTTATTACATAAACGAGTTTATGAACATGTTTACATCAAAATAAGTTCGGTCTACCTCACGGGCATAGACTATGCATCAAGTGCACGTTCAGCCCTTGAACGTGTCCTTGCTAGAACACACGCACACTAACTCTGCGGCGTGCACGACTCCCACTCGACGGGGTCCCCTTCCTGGGGTTCCGTCTCGTCTTCGGGAGTACCTTCCTCATAGAACCCTGCAAAGGCTTCAAACACAAGCAGTGAGCACGAAGGCTCAGCAAGACTGACCCGTCTCACCTAAATATGGAACTTCTAAATGAGGGGTGGTGGGTTACATGAGGTAAAAATCATTTGCATGGACTCGCCTAATTAGTAGAACCTTACTTTCAAGTTTTAGCAGCAGGTTGTGGAGAACCGTACGCTAAGGCACATGAGAGAGCCGCAATCAAACAAGAAACGCATTTCTCTCATGTACTTTGCCCAAAGTTGAAAAGAACTTTAGTTAGCTCTAAACTACAGCAAATCATTAGCAATCAGAGTTCATCTTTCAATCAGCAACATTTTAACATGTAACTAGCCTGTTCTTTCTACATCACGGTACAATGAACAAGTGGTACTCACTGACCATGAGGGACGGTGATTATAATCGATTTACACCTGCAGGGTTACCCGAACAACCCATCATGTACGCCCGTACTCAATGTTGCCTACAACAACCATCACGGACGCCGTACGCAACTACCTTTCACCCATTAGCCAAATGTTGAACCGGTCCAATCGTCCCGAGCAAGAGGTCTTTGCACGCGCATCTCAGTGCCGCCAGCCGATTTACACCTCGAGCTCTCAACCCACCCTCTGAACGACCAGCTATGCCTCAACACCCAGCTACCCGAGTTACATCGGTTTCTCGGTTCCCATATAGCCGGTAGGTCTTTGGTACTGTTCTAGCTTGTTCAACAGGCCCGCACACGGCTCGGTCCTCAATCGACACAAGCGGAGCTATAGCACACAGGCCCCAAAGTCCTGCTGCTCTTACTCTCCGCTTGGTCTCATCTTTCTTGCCATGTGTATCATGTGCTATCTCTACCCGAGCGATGTACCTCTAGCCTACTCTCGCGAGTAGTTCCAACTACTCGACTTGTACCGAATCCTACACTATCTTGGCATTGCAGTGGCTAACGGGGTTGGTAAATCCTAAACCCAATCCATGGTTTTCTTGGCTATGCAGTTGGGTTTCCACACAAGACTCTAATGCAAAAAATCATAATACTCAAGTATGTGCTCAAAACAATAAAAATTTGTAAAAACGGTTAATGCGAACCGGGGCTTGACTTGCTGCTTTTGGTCGTAGGCTAGCTCCTCCTCCGAAGTAACGAAGTCTAGGACTTCGGGTTCCTACTCGACCTTAGCGACTACATGATATACAAGTATATGTATTAATTTAAATGCATTTGATTGAATTTAAACTTGTGAAGTCTATACCTCTTACTAGACAGACCCAATGACTGTGAAACTTTTACTGTGGCTTGGTTACAACCTAAACAGAGACTTGGTCAAGTTTTAGTTGAAGCAAAGCTCATTTGAGCCCTCCACAATTAAATATGCACTTGACCTTAATTGGCACTCTTAGGGTGTTCTAGGGATTTTCTTGAAACAAACTATGACTTTCTGAAAACTAGATTTTCAGAGGGTCCTAATGGAGTTGGCCTCACCTAATTTGAATGTTCCTAGCTAAGGATATGAGCTAAACAATTTCAGAGAAAATTCTGAAAATGTTTCTGAACATTTTCTATTTTCTCTGGAACAGTTTCACTAATCACACCATTAGATGGATCAAATGAGCTCAAATGGATCTGACATTTTTATGGTAGTTCAGAGATATTTTGGTGAACATCCCAGCAAAATTTCAGGATTTTCCTCCAAAGGATTCTCCAGTTAAAATTCCAAACAGTTTAATCTTTGAGGAATTAATTCTGGAGAAATAAGGATTTTCATGAAGTAAAACTTGATTTGCCGGAAAGTGCTCAGAGAGCTGAATCCAACAAAATTTGGTTCACTCGATTTGTAGCTTTCTAGCAAAAGTTATGAGGATTTGAAGTTTGGAAGAAATCTGAAAATCGGGGGAAAAAGTTTAAACTCGCGGGGCCCGCGGGGACACGTGTTGAGCGCGGAGGTGTCCGGCACACTGAGGCCCACAGGGTATTTGCGCGCCAGCACAGCCGATCCCGACCACACCCGATCCCGATTTAAATTCTTCAGCCCTGACACGTGGGCCAGCCGGCTTCGTCTTCCTCCCGCCGCTCTCTCGCGCCCGTGCTGCCGACCTCGCCGTAGCAGACCCGGAGCTCGCCGGCTCGCCGCTGCTGGACCTCCCATGGTCTGGAACTCGCCGCCAGGGGGTTGTCGACGTCGAGGAACACGTCGGTGGTGTCAGGTCGGGCTGGGGGTGACCGGAAATAGTCCGGCGACGTGCCGCGGCCTCGGTTGAGGTTCGGCGCCGTCGACCGTAGGTTCTAACCCGCCAATACCTCGAACAAAAGGTCCTACAGCATCAGTGTACCTCTAGGAAGCTCGACAAGGTGTCAAAAGGGTTCAGGGATGGCGGCAAGTCGGTCGGCACCGTGTGACCGATCGTGCCCGCCATGACCGCCCTTGATCGAGCTCGAAATTCGTCACTCCTAGACAGTTTCACGCCACGTATGCAGAAAAGAACTTGATCGCCGGCTAGTCCAGTGTCTATGTGCAAGATTTGATACCCTCCGAAAGATCATAGAGCGAGAATTTGAAGAATCCGTACCGGCAGCTCGGTTTACGGTCGCCGGAGCAAAAACTGGAAATTCTCTGTGGATTCTTCAAGGTTTGCTTCCAAACTTGGAGGAGAGCAGCACGGTGGTTGCGCGCTCCTGTTGCCTCTCTTGCTGGACCGTGAAAACGCCGGTGGAACGCTGTCCACGAGCGCCTGACTCTCGGCTGAGGCTAGGTCGCCGCAGTGGCGATTGTTTTCGGGCAAAGGAGGTCAGAACTCGGGGTTTCTGGCTTTGGGGAGGTGGAGTGCAAGCTCAGATTGCTGTTTAGCAGATCAGGGACGAAGGAGGAGATTGTTTGCCGGTTTTCCCGATTGAGCAGAGAGCTGCGGCGAGAAACAATGCCGCTGCTCGGGTTTGCACGCGAGGAGATAAAGCCGGCCGACTCCTGCTCGGCTGAGGCGGTGTCGGTCGCGTGGGGGCGTGAGCAAGCCACCCTAGAAACTGTTGTGCCACTCCGCCACCTTGCCTCTCCGGGCAACTGCTCGCGAAGTGTCCTGGACGACCACACTTGTAGCATGTGGCCGCTGCTGGTGCGGTGCTCGGGGGACGAAAGGCCGGCATGCGCTGCTGAGGTGCATACGCACGCGGCATCGCCCGTTGCTGCTGTTGTTGCGGAGGTGGTACTGGCAGTGCCGGCCTGAATGCCGGTGAAGAGTACGGCCGACTGCGGAACGGCATCGACCGCTGTGGTGGCTGCCAGCGAGGACCTGATGGTGGGCGATTCACCATCCGGAACTTCTGAGAAGGACCGCCTCCTTCTCCGCTGCTCTGCGGCGTGCTTCGCTTTCTCTCCGCCGCCGCTAACTCCTTGCCGGAGTCCTCCTGAACAATCGCAGCATCAATGATGTCATTGAGGCTGCCGCGATTGAACATCGCCAACTTGTCCTTCAGGAGCGGGTTAAGCCCCTGGTAAGAATGGTCCCGCCGCTTCTCGTCGGTATCAGCGTGATACGACGCGTAGAGCGCGAGATCGTTGAACGCCCTGGAGTACTCCAGCGCGTTCCGGCTCCCTTGCTGCAGGTGTAAGAACTCCTGCGTCTTTCTTTTCATCATACCTGGCGGTATGTGATAGGCCCTGAAGGCCGTCCGGAACTCCGTCCAGGTCATCACTCGGTCAGTGGGCTGTGAAGCACAGAAGTTGGCCCACCACGCGCTCGCGGATTCTTGGAGCTGCTGGACCGCGAACTGAGTCTTGCGCTGCTCGCTTATCTGGAGCAGCCCGAACTTCATCTCTATTGCGTGGAGCCAGTTGTCCGCATCAAGAGGTTCATCCGCCCTTGAGAATACTGGGGGATGAGTCGCCAGGAAGTCGGAGTAGGAGCTCTGTTGACGCTCCTCACGGTCTTGACGTCTCTCTGGGCGAGTCGTATTGGCGATAAGCGTTTGCAGCAACTCCGTGTGCTGCTGATGTGAACCCGCCATTGCCGCGACGATGTCGGCCAATGTAACCGTTGGCAGTGGCGGTGGCGGTGTTTGCTGTTGCTGTTGCTGCTGCTGTTGTCCCGAGGAGTCCTCGGCAGGTGGTTGGGAGGTCTCTCCCCCTTGACTGGTATCCCCAACGTCAGGGTTGGCACAAGTACGCGTCATTCTGAAATTCAAAACAGCAGTGATTAGCACATGTCTTACTTAACATTCCATATGTAACAGTAGGTATTGAAGTGACACATGATTAATTTGCACAACATTCACATATATTGATAAAGCATAAACTTTATACAAGATACATTATTCTCAGGTCTCCGATAAGTCGTGCTCATGTCATCACTACCTATACATACGCTACTGTCTACACGACATGTCACCGATTACAAAATTTGGGCTACACTACCCTAGCTGCCCTACATAGCAACTGTAACCCCCTACTCGGAGTAGAACTCGACCTCCTGTGGGTCGTCCTCCTCCGGTACCTCTTCTGGTGGCTCTGGATCTACCACCTCTTCGCCCATCCCGGGTTCTCCCATTGCTGGAAGAACCAAGACCACCGGTATGCCCAATACCGGAGGTACGAGGTCCTGCAAAGCATGCACCTCATCCATAGCCTGGTTGTAATCCTCTTCCCAGCCTTGGCCTTCCTCAATAGCGTCGTCTCGCTCTTGAGCAAGGTCCTTGTTCTGCTGGGTCAGATTCTGTACCAGTTCTTGCAACGCCGCGATGTCAACACGGCTCTTCTTCTTCACCTTCTTCAGACGATGCAACTGATTGTGCTGTTCATTCAGTCGCTTGATCGTCGGAAGGAGCACATTGCGGAGTGCGCTGCGAGCACTCTTGAAATGGTCTCCACGGCTCGTGCTCTCCTTGAGCTTTTTGTGGCGAGATGCTCCGTATGAACAGCTTGGCTGTCCATCATGGCGTTTCCCGCCCTCATCTGGAGGCTGAGGTTTGCCTCCGCGGGGTTGTACCTTGGGCAACACGGATCTGTTGCCTCTTGGTACCTCTCTTCCCACACATGCTGAGCCTGTCCCTCTACCGGAACGAGCACATATGGAGTGCCCTCCATAGCCTGCACGTGCAGTTGGCAGAAACGTGACATGGTGTCACGGGCTGCCACTTGCCACATCCCTTCCGGTTGTCTTCCTCTCACCGTGATGGTGAACGGCACCCAACCGGCTGGCGTAGGTCCTGCAGGGACTTCGACATGGATTGTCCACGTCTTGTTCCCCTCTTTGCCTTCTTCCTTGGCGAAGTACTGCGGCATCTGGTTGTACCCGAAATCTTGGAGCATTTGCCACAATGCTTCCGGGTAGCCGCTACTGTGAGAACAGTGGGAAACCACCCACCTGTTCTCCAACTGTTTATCTGCTGTCATCTATAAAAATATATTTGAGAAATGTCAAATATTTATTTAAACAGAAAACCACTGAGTTATAACATAAGACATGTTATTGAACCCATAAAACTTGGAAACATAGTTCGAATTTTAAACAAATTTGACTGCTGATCTGCTGTTCCCATGACAGCCCTGACCAGTTTCCATTCTAACCTGATTTAGGCCATGTTAAAGCAAAACCAATTCTGGAGCTCAACATAAAAATTAAATTTAACTTCAATAGCTTTCCATAAAGTATTTGCTTGGCCTAAGATCTGTCCTGGTTCAAAAGTTATGAGACGTCAAAGTTAGCAGAATTTCTGGAAACAAATGGACAGCACCTCCCTGCTATAGGTACTGATTTGATCCAAGAATTCCAGTTAATTCTGTTCCTAATCTGACAAAACTTTCTGTTAAAAAATTGTAACCCATCTCATAAGCTTTGCAGAACTACCTCATTTCCTATTTTTGGATTTTTAAGCAGGAAGTTATGCTTAATTTACAGAGAGTTTACAGGGAGTCTTTACTCTGTCCTGTTTTCTGGACAGTTTCAACTCTACTGCATTTTTCGAGTGATTAAGGGATGAAACACCTCTGGACCTCAACAGAAGAGTTGTAAAGCTCTTCCAAAGATTTCCAGAAATGTATCATACGACCCCAACCTCAAAAGAACTCAACCTATAACCTCTGATCAACTTCAGCCCTAATTCAGCTGAAACCAGAGTGCTCTGTCCTTAACAACCTATAAGTTGAAAACTTATTAACTTTGAATATCATGTTCAAGGGAAGTAGTTACATCAGGTTTTATTACTTTAGATCAAAACCTTCAAGTTTTAAATGAAGTTGTTCATTTAATGGGGTGTGACGTCGATGCGTCACCAGATTATGTCGGTACTACGTCCTCACAAAGAAAAACCTATACCGGACTTAGCCGGCTTTGTTAATTCAGTGGCACTAAACGTCACTCACACACGGATGCTACACGTCTACCGTTTCATGGTCAGGCTACCTGCAGAAACTCGAACAATCATCAGACTCGGCTGCACACCGAGCCCGGAATCCATACAGTTCGTACACCTGGCTGTCATCACTCACCCGGATGTTCTCAAGCCAAACACACCTTGAGTTACGTGTTCACGTTTCAGACCACGTGACGGGGTCTCCCAAATTGCACCACGCACGCCAGGGACAGACGTTGCTCGAATACCCCAAACGACATGAAGAGTCGTAAAGGATATCAAAGCGGGTCGGGTTACCTGCCACCCTTGGGGCTCCACCCTTCAGCTTGTGCGCACTGGTGGACAGCGCTTACGTGTACCCCCCAAGACATAAACGTCCCGAGATACACAATTTTCCGACATAGACAAATAGGTTAGTATGCCACTTTCTAAACACTAATAACATCCTTATACGGGCTACTAACTCGTTCCTCACTGGATTTTTGAAAAAGAAGACCTTTTTAGTGCGTTAAACCTCAAGCGAGCTCTGATACCACGCTAACACGACCCCACGGTCTTGTCGAGCCAGGATCACGCTGAGGGGTGCTGCGTTGCACAGTACTGGATAACACACATCAAAGGTATAAAGCGGAAGCGAAATTTTATTACATAAACGAGTTTATGAACATGTTTACATCAAAATAAGTTCGGTCTATCTCACGGGCGTAGACTACGCATCAAGTGCACGTTCAGCCCTTGAATGTGTCCTTGCTAGCACACACGCACACTAACTCTGCGGCGTGCACGACTCCCACTCGACGGGGTTCCCCTCCTGGGGTTCCGTCTCCTCTTCGGGAGTCCCTTCCTCATAGAACCCTGCAAAGGCTTCAAACACAAGCAGTGAGCACGAAGGCTCAGCAAGACTGACCCGCCTCACCTAAATATGGAACATCTAAATGAGGGGTGGTGGGTTACATGAGGTAAAAATCATTTGCAAGGACTCGCCTAATTAGTAGAACCTTACTTTCTTGACCGCGAGGGACGGCGATTATAATCGATTTGCACCTGCAGGGTTACCCGAAGAACCCGTCATGTACGCCCGTACTCAATGTTGCCTACAACAACCATCACGGACGCCGTACGCAACTAGCTTTCACCCGTTAGCCAAATGTTGAACTGGTCCAATCGTCCCGAGCAAGAGGTCTCTGCACGCGCATCTCAGTGCCGCCAGCCGATTTACACCTCGAGCTCTCAACCTACCCTCTGAACGACCAGCTATGCCTCAACACCCAGCTACCCGAGTTACATCGGTTTCCCGGTTCCCATATAGCCGGTAGGTCTTCGGTACTGTTCTAGCTTGTTCAACAGGCCAGCACACGGCTCGGTCCTCAATCGACACAAGCAGAGCTATAGCACACATGCCCCAAAGTCCTGCTGCTCTTACTCTCCGCTTGATCTCATCTTTCTTGCCATGTGTATCATGTGCTATCTCTACCCGAGCGATGTGCCTCTAGCCTACTCTCGCGAGTAGTTCCAACTACTTGACTTGTACCGAATCCTACACTATCTTGGCATTGCAGTGGCTAACAGGGTTGGTAAATCCTAAACCCAATCCATGGTTTTATTGGCTATGCAGTTGGGTTTCCACACAAGACTCTAATGCAAAGAATCATAATACTCAAGTATGTGCTCAAAACAATAAAAAATTGTAAAAACGGTTAATGCAAACCGGGGCTTGCCTTGCTGCTCTTGGTCGTAGGCTAGCTGCTCCTCCGGAGTAACGAAGTCTAGGACTTCGGGTTCCTCCTCGACCTTAGCGACTACATGATATACAAGTATATGTATTAATTTAAATGCATTTGATTGAATTTAAACTTGTGAAGTCTATACCTCTTACTAGACAGACCCAATGACTGTGAAACTTTTACTGTGGCTTGGTTACAACCTAAACAGAGACTTGGTCAAGTTTTAGTTGCAGCAAAGCTCATTTGAGCCTTCCACAATTAATTATGCACTTGACCTTAATTGGCACTCTTAGGGTGTTCTAGTGATTTTCTTGATACAAACTATGACTTTCTGAAAACTAAATTTTCAGAGGGTCCTAATGGAGTTGGCCTCACCTAATTTGAAGGTTCCTAGCTAAGGATATAAGCTAAACAATTTCAGAGAAAATTCTGAAAATGTTTCTGAACATTTTATATTTTCTCTGGAACAGTTTCACTAATCACACCATTAGATGCATCAAATGAGCTCAAATGGATCTGAAATTTCTATGGTAGTTCAGAGATATTTTGATAAACATACCAGCAAAATTTCAGGATTTTTCTCCAAAGGATTCTCCAGTTAAAATTCCAAACAGTTTAAATTTTGAGGAATTAATTCTGGAGAAATAAAAATTTTCATGAAGTGAAACTTGATTTGCTCGAAAGTGCTCAGAGAGCTGAATCCAACAAAATTTGGTTCACTCGATTTGGAGCTTTCTAGCCAAAGTTATGAGGATTTGAAGTTTGGAAGAAATCTGAAAATCGAGGGAAAAAGTTTAAACTCGCGGGGCCCACGGGGACACGTGTTGAGCACGGAGGTGTCCGGCACACTGAGGCCAACAGGGTATTTGCGCGCCAGCACAGCCGATCCTGGTCACACCCGATCCCGATTTAAATTCTTCAGCCGTTGACACGTGGGCCAGCCGGCTTCGTCTTCCTCCCGCCGCTCTCTCGCGCCCGTGCTGCCGACCTCGCCGGCTAGCCGCTGCCAGACCTCCCATGGTCTGGAACTCGCCGCCAGGGGGTTGTCGACGTCGAGGAACACGTCGGTGGTGTCAGGTCGGGCTGGGGGTGACCGGAAATAGTCCGGCGACGTGCCGCGGCCTCGGTTGAGGTTCGGCGCCGTCGACCGTAGGTTCTAACCCGCCAATACCTCGAACAAACGGTCCTACAGCATCAGTGTACCTCTAGGAAGCTCGACAAGGTGTCAAAAGGGTTCAGGGATGGCGGCAAGTCGGTCGGCACCGTGTGACCGATCGTGCCCGCCATGACCGCCCTTGATCGAGCTCGAAATTTTTCACTCCTAGACAGTTTCACGCCATGGATGCAGAAAAGAACTTGATCGCCGGCTAGTCCAGCGTCTATGTGCAAGATTTGATAACCTCCGAAAGATCATAGAGCGAGAATTTGAAGAATCCGTACCGGAAGCTCGGTTTACGGTCGCCGGAGCAAAAACTGGAAATTCTCTGTGGATTCTTCACGGTTTGCTTCCAAACTTGGAGGAGAGCAGCACGGTGGTTGCGCGCTCCTGTTGCCTCTCTTGCTGGACCGTGAAAACGCCGGTGGAAAGCTGTCCACGGGCGCCTGACTCTCGGCCGAGGCTAGGTTGCCGCGGTGGCGATTGTTTTCGGGCAAAGGAGGTCGGAACTCAGGTTTCTGGCGTTGGGAAGGTGGAGTGCGAGCTCAGATTGCTGTCTAGCAGCTCAGGGACGAAGGAGGAGATTGTTTGCCGGTTTTCCGATTGAGCAGAGAGCTGTGGCGAGAAACAATGCCGCTGCTCGGGTTTGCACGCGAGGATATAAAGCCGGCCGACTCCTGCTCGGCTGAGGAGGTGCCGGTCGCGTGGGGGCGTGAGCAAGCCGCCCTGGGCGCCAGCGCGCGTAGAGGGGAAGCAGCTGATGGCGCCGGTGGCTGCTCGGTGGCACAGCCGACAGCTGCTCGGTGGAATTTACCACCGAGGCTGTGACTTTGTGTGCAAGTTTTGCCTCCTTCTCTCTATGACATGTGGGCCCCACCCGGGGTTTTAACCTCTGAAATTTACTCCTAATCACTGTTGTAAACAGTGAGCCCCATAATACCCCTGGTGATTCAAATTATTCACCCATGAGCCTTTTGAATTGATTAGAATTCAAATTGGGTTTGGTTTGAATGAATTTCAGCACAAGTTCAGTTTTGAATTCAAATAAAGTTTGAATTTGTCCCACTTAGCTTATGCCAAGATCAACTCCAAATGGAGTGAAAATTGGTGTGTGGGCTCACAAAAATGTGCTGAATAAGAATATGCCTCCCACTTTTGAATTCATGGGATAAAAACAGTTTGAACTTGAATATGCTTTCAAACTGCCCTCCTTCTAGCTATACCCAAAATGACCTCAAAAAGGTTTTGAATTTGGGTGAAATTTGGCATGGACATCCTTAGCAATGTGTAGGAGTTTTCATATGTCCAGCCCACCTATATCACATGTGGAAAATACCACTTTTGCAATATGTGAGTTTGTTCTCTAATGAGCATGTTGATGGTGGTTACTTGCTCTTCATTTGTGTTCATCATCTTTCCTCAAATGAGGTGTGTGTGTATGGTGATGAACACTTCAATTATGTGTCAAAAACTGAGGCCCTTACAGGTGGTGCCGTGTTATGCGGCACCCAACAGCACACATATAAGGAACACTGTATTACATAAATCAAAAACGGAAGCTTACAATATCCTTTGCAAATAATTTACATAAAATAGCTACAGCGGAAGTCTATAGACAGCTCACGTCGAATAACTACAAAGCCTCCGAGATGAGGTCCAGCCCGCGGACTCCTTTCGCTAGCAACACGAAGAAATGGCAGCGGCTAGGTTCTCCATGTGTAACATGACTCGGAAGGCTCCGAGTCTCACCGGACAACCTTCTTTATAGCGTCGGGTTAACCTGCAAAACCACTCATATAGCAAGAGTGAGCACAAAGTCTCAGCAAGACTTAACCGTCTCTCCTATAGCATGCAACTCTACATGAGGTTAACTTAAGACCTAATCCTGTAATTTGCGAAAAGACTCGCCTACGATTTCATCCTTAACTTTCAGATTTAGCCATAATAGTAGTGACCTTGCGCCCAGCAACATTGGAACTCCACAATCAAACAAGAAACGCTTCATTCCAATGTTACTTGTCCCAAGGTGGAAAATAACTTTAGTTTGCTCTATCTCTACTTCAAACGGGGTTTTCATGCAATTTACAATAGTCATAGCAGCAATTAACACTTCTGCAAACTGTTTCCACACAACTTGATTACTACGTCACAACACAGTGAGCAAGCGGTAATCAATAACCGTGATGGACGGTGATTCGAATCAAAACACTACCCGGATAACTCGACACATACGCCCGCCTCTGAAGACCCAAATCTGGCGTCCTTCATTACGTCGTAGGTGGCATCCTTTCGCAGGACACTAGACTGTAGAACCGGTCGCGCCGTCTCGGGCTCATAGGTCTAACGAGACCATGTGGTATGCCTCTACAATCCAGTGAACCTGATACATCGGTTTCCTGGTTCCCATATAGCAGTAAGCATCCGGTACACAACTCAATACTCGCTCATGGGTGTCGCACAAGCATCGGTTCTTAACTGACACAGGCAGAGATACTCGACCAAGACCTCGTCTTGTCACTGCCTAACCATCCTTCCCGGTCTCATCTTTAGAGATATAAACTTTAGTTTGCCTCTTTTCCATCTACACCCATGTAATCCGGACTATAACTCGTGAGTAGATTCCGTCTACTCGACTTCTACCGGATGTCCTAAGCTATTTACCACGGCATTATTCTACAGTGGTGACCCTTTTCTATGCGGACCACCCTGTGGTTCACCCACTCCAAGATCGCATAGGGTGGTGCCGTGCGATGTGGCACCCAACAGCACACACGAAAAGATTAGAGAACAACATACAAACTTTTATTGATATAAAGCAGCGGAAGTCTTTTACAAAATATAACTATACAGCGGAAAGTAATGTGCATTAGTAGCCTCTCATACCAACTATGCAAAAGTGCAGCCGTCCAGCCTGGGGACGCTACACGCTAGCAGCATGGAACCGGAGAAATCACGGCGGCATGCAGGGCTCCATCTCGGCCGTGTACCCTGACGGGGGCATCGCCTCATCCTCGGAACCCTCCTCATAGCTCTCACCTGCATACAGCTCAATATTGCAACCGTGAGCACGATGGCTCAGCAAGGCTTAACCGTCTAACCTAGGCATGGAACTCTACATGCAAGGATATGCATGATAGGAAAAGGAATTTGCGACAAAGACACGCCTATAAGTTGATCCTTACTTTCAGTTTTATAGCAGCAGATTCATGTGCCTTAGGCAGCCCTCACATCGGAAGTCCACAATCAAACAAGAAACGCTTTCCTTCGATGTGGTGATGCCCAAGGCGGAAAGTTTTCAACGCATCTACAGCAGACATGGTTTTCAACGCATTAATCTATCATCACAGCATATTATCATTCAACTGGCTTACTTCATTTCTTACTACGTCAAGAAACAGTGAACAAGCGGTACTCAAATAACCGCGAGGGACGGTGATTGCAATCAGGAGACACCCGGACAACACGTTGCATACACCCTATTCAGAAGCGTGATTCCACACTCCTTCCTACTCTGTTGTATGCAACAACCTTTCAAAGGCAACCCAAACACCGAACCGGTCCATCCATAACGGGCAGGAGGTCCCCGCGTGGAGCGTGACTGTGCCCACCTGCAGATTTACACCTTGCTACCCTCAACCAACTCCTATTTACGGTTGGGTAAGCCTCGACACCCAGGTTAACCATTTACATCGGTTTCCTGCTTATGTCAGTATGCCATCCGGTACTGTTCGATACTTGTTCAGCAGGCCCGCACACGACTCGGTCCTCAATCGACACCAACAGGGCTACGCACGTGAGACCTCCGCTCACTGCTTCCTATCCCCCCTGCTGGGTCTCATTTTCTCCACTTTTAAGCCATTTTCTATTCTGACCAAACCGTGTGATAAAACCTTACCTCGCGAGTAGATTCCAACTACTCGACTTCTACCGAGATCCTAAGCATATTAGCATGGCATTCTCTACTCGTCGATTCTCTAAGCTACCCAACCCTCCATAGGATTTAAAGGTTATGCAACTGGGGTTTCAATCACCCTAACTCTAATGCAAACATTCACCCTAGACGTAAGTGATACAAATAAAAAGCTTTGTAAAAGGTACTTAAGTGCAAACCGGGGCATGCCTGGTTGCGAGTCAAACGGGAAGTTAGCTTCAGGTGGAAGAACGTCCAAGGGCTCCGGTGCGTCTTCAACTTCAGTCACTATTATGAAATGTAATAAAATACATGTGTAAGTATTAAGGATTTATGAGAATTGGACTTCTATTCATAGCTATTGCTATTTAGAATCCTTAATTGGCTTTGGGATTTTTACAGTGGATACTAGACTCTCTAAGGATGATCTGAGCAAAATTTGAAGACATGTCATTGCACAATGTAGTCTTCAAAATTTCTACAAGTACGATGCATCTCTGAATTTTGAGCCTAAATCAGGAGATTTGACATAGCTAACAGTGGAAAATCTGATTAGGGTATGTCTCCATGGTTCTATCAAAATTTGTTTCACCATTTTTGGAGCTACCAACAGAGAGATATGAAGTTGGGCAGGAGTTCTGAAAAGTTTCTGTTTAAATTTGAATTTCCAAATAAAGGCTGAAATTTGGGAGGCAATTTAGCCTACCAAATGAGCTCCAATGAAGCTCCAATTTTTACTGGCGATCCGTAATATCATAAGGAACCTCCTAGCAAAATTTGAAGAATTTCCATAACAGGGAACTTCTGGAATTAATTTCCAAAGACTTAATTTTGATGAATTTTGGAGAAATTTACAGAAATCACCAGATCAATTTCTTTGCATCTCTGCAAAGTACTGATTGAGAGGAATCCAACAAAATGTGTTTCACAAATTTTGGACATTCCTACTGAAAGTTATGGCCCGTTGAATCTTGTACCAAATATGAAAATTGAAGAAATGTGTAAACTCTGGCTGTGGACCCCACCCGCGACGTTATCCACTCAGATGACGGCAACACCAAGGCCACGGGGTTATTCCCACGCAGCCGCACCGGATCCGGTGCCATAGGCCGATCTGGCACCTAACCAGTTCCACTGACAGGTGGGGCAGGCCGTCACCTTCGTCTACCTCACGCCCGGCCGGCCTCCTCGCCGGAGGAACGACGGTGCCTCGCCGGAACGGCTGTCCCGTGCCTTAGACGGCTCAATCCTCGCCGCCTGTGCCCAAAATCCGACGAGAAACACTCTGGTAAGCTCGGTGGAGGCACTAAATGGCCGGGAATACCTCCCCGACGGTGGCAGCGGCAAACCTCACCCCGGCGCCGTCGTTCCTGCATAGCAGGCGAGTATTCCGGTTGGGGAGAGCACCGCAAGCATCAGGGTGATGTGAGGAGCACGTTCTTGCACACAAAAGTGGGTGAAAATTCGTGCGAGGTGTAGCTCGACGGTGAACCGAACCGTTTCAGCCGGCGGCGACGAATTCTCGTCGCTAGGGTTGCAGAGAGGATGGTTTGCGCCGTGCTTCAGCGTGGGGGCGCGCTAGTGGAGCTAGTATCTGTGTCTAGGGCCGGAGACCCGATGATTCAGCGTGCGGGAAGAATTTCCAGAAATGGTCTCGAACTATCTTCCACGTGTATCGTCGGAAACCTCTAAATTCCAGCTAGCCGGCGGTGGTAAAGTACCAAAGGGCATCGGTATGAGAAACTAGACTTCGTGACGCAGCTCTGGGTGGTTTCCCTCGCACTGGGGAGGTCGGAGTCGACCGGTAGACGGGGAACCGCGGCGGTGACGTCGAGCTCTGTTTTCCTTCGGAGCAGAACGGTTCGGCGCCGGTATGGAGGGTTCGTCACGAGCTGGGGACTGATGGAAAGCATCGAGGAGGCTCCGGCGGAGCTGGTGGTTAACTCAGCTACGCGCTGGTGTCGTCGGAAGACGATCAACACCAGGAACCCGAGCGACTAGCCTAGCGCGGCGGTTTTCACTCTCGTGCTCGAGCAGAGAAGGAGGAAGTACGTCGGTAAACGGCCGAGAGAGCAAGGGAAGTTGTGCTGGGGCTGTGGCACGAGCGGATGATCAAGTAGGCGGAAGAATCAGGAGGTGGCGCGGAGTACCTCGGGCGTGGGCCGGAACCAGGAGCTGTCGTGCCCCCGCTGTTCGACCGCAGTCGGCTGAGGCGGCAGCTCTTGTGTGTGGCTGACCAAGGGGTCCCACCATTTCTAATTCTTATCCAAATTTTCTCTGATGTTTTACCCCAGCAACTCATCATTTAAGGCTAGACTTTTACACCAAGTCATGGTTCAAATTTGTTGAATTCAAATGGTTTGAATTCTGGTGTGAAGTTTGAATTGGGTTTGATCATTTGAATTTGAAATGGAGTTTGAATCCTCCATTTTGTATTGTCCCAAAAACATAGCAAACCATCTCCAAAGTTTCCAGTTTTTGGCATGGCTGCTAATTCAAATGTGGAGAACACATTTGTGGAACCAAATTTGCAGATTGGGGGAATTGGAATTTGAAACTGAATTTAAAATTCAGATTAAAGGGCTCCTCCTTTTAATCCCAAACAAATATTGAAACTCCTCCAAATGAGCTGAAATTTGGAAGGGTGAATATTTGGACTATGAAGATCCAAGCTGTGCATTTAAATCTCCATGTTTGGAAGTTTTGGGAAGTCTAAACCCTGACTTTGAACTTACACCGTTATAATTCAAAGTTTTAATTCCCCTCATTTTTTCATATGTGTACATGAGCTGAATTTTCTTGATACCACTTTTGGGGATTTTACATCCCTCCCCCCTTAAAAAGAATCTTGTCCCGAGATTCCAAAGAAATGCAAAGCGGGGAGAACTTTACCGGGTATATGATGATAGCAAGTCCGGATAATACGTTCGCAGATAGTCCTCGCTTTCCCATGTCGCCTCATCAGCAGTATGGTTGCTCCACAAGACCTTATAGAACCATAAGGTCCGGTTTCCTGTGGCACGAGTCTTTTCATTGATAATCCGGATTGGATACTCCGTGTACGTGAGGTCCGGTTGAAGAACTTCTATGTCTTCTGCGCGGTTTCAGCTGCAGGTTTGAGGCACTTCCTCAGCTGAGAGATGTGGAAGACGTTGTGAATGCCCGCGAGCGATGCCGGTAAATCCAAGCGATAGGCCACGGGTCCGCATCCTTCAATGACGGCGAACGGACCAATGAACCACGGCGCAAGTTTACCCTTCACTCCGAAACGGTGAACTCCCGTCATCGGAGACACACGGACATAGACATGGTTCCCGAAGTCGAAGTGGAGAGGGTGGCATCTTTTATCCGCATAGCTCTCCTGACGAGATTGAGCAGCCTTGAGATTGGCTTGTATTACTCGCACTTGTTCTTCAGCCTCATTCACAAGTTCAATGCCGTAGATGACTCGCTCGCCGGACTCGCACCAGTTAAGTGCTGTGCGACATTTCCGGCCGTAGAGAGCCTCATACAGCGCCATCTTAATGCTAGCTTGATAGCCATTGTTGTAAGAAAACTCCGCCAACGGCAAATGATCGTCCAAATTCTTGCCGTGGTGGATGGCACAAGCGCGTAGCATGTCTTCCAACACTTGGTTCACCCGTTCGGTTTGACCATCCGTCTGCAGGTGATACTGGAGCTTCGGATCAGTTTGGTTCCCAATGACGCGTGCAGCTGTTCCCAAAACCGAGCGACGAACAGCGCACCGCTATCTGAAATAATGGAGCGGGGAACACCGTGCAAGCACAAGATCCTTGCAATGTACAGCTCCGCATATTGCTTGTCCACGTAGCTTGTATGTACGACAATGAAATGAGCCGACTTGGTTAGTTGATCGACTATCACCCAAATCGAGTCATGCTTGTGCGACGTTAGGGGTAAACCCACAATGAAATCCATGCTGATATCCTCCCACTTCCACGCCGGAACGTTCAAGGGTTGTAGCTGTACGGATTTTTGCATATGGTCGGCTTTCACCCGCCGACACGTATCACATTCGGATACGTACTTTGCGATTTCTCTTTTCATCAGTGTCCACCAAAATCTGGTCTTCAGATCCTGGTACATCTTGTTGCTGCCCGGATGAATGGAATACTTGGACAAATGAGCCTCGTCCAAGATCTTCTTCCGAAGATTCATGTCGCGGGGTACCACTATACGGTCTTTAAACCATAGAGTACCGTTATCATCTCTTTGGAAGCATTTCATTTCGCCACTCTTCATCCTTCTCTGAATGTGTGACATTCCCACGTATTTCTTCTGCGCTTCCATAATCTCCTCTCGTATTATAGCGACGGGAGCAAGATTATACAATGCCCCATATGGAACCAAGTACAGGCTCGGCTTCTCCTTTTCAAGTGGGGTGATGGACAGATTGTTGACATGGGACTTGCGGCTTAAGGCATCAGCAACCACGTTTGCCTTTCCAGGATGGTAGTGAATCTCGATCTCATAGTCTTTGATCAGTTCTAACCATCTTCGTTGCTGCATATTCAACTCCTTTTGAGTGAATATATATTTTAAACTCTTGTGGTCGGTGTAGAGGTGCACTAAGTTTCCAAGCAGATAGTGCCTCCACATTTTCAATGCCAACACCACAGCAGCAAGCTCAAGATCATGAGTCGGATAGTGCTGCTCGTGGTTACGAAGTTGACGTGAGCCATAGGCGACCACTCTTCCTCCTTGCATCAATAGACAGCGAAGCCCGATACTGGACGCATCACAATATACATCGAAGGGCTTGGTTGTATCCGGTTGAGCTAACACCGGAGCTGTTGTAAGATGCTTCACTAATGCTTGGAAAGCTTCTTCACAAGCTGAGTTCCAAACATATTTGATCCCCTTCTTCAACAGTTCAGTCATCGGCTTAGCAAGCTTGGAGAAGTTGGGTATGAATCTCCTATAATATCCTGCTAACCCGAGGAAACTTCTGACTTCATGGACTGATGTGGGGGACTTCCATTTCAGCACTTGTTCGATTTTGCTTGGATCAACTGCAATGCCTTCTGCAGAAATAATGTGACCAAGGAATGGCACTTGGTTGATCCAAAACTCACATTTTCTGAACTTGGCATAAAGCTTATGGTCTCGCAATCGTTGAAGCACGATATGCAAGTGTTTGGCGTGTTCTTCTTCAGACTTGGAGTAAACCAAGATGTCATATATGAACACCAACACAAACTTGTTCAATTCCGGCATGAACACTGAGTTCATGAGATACATGAAATGTGTCGGGGCGTTGGTGAGACCAAAGGACATGACGAGGTATTCATTGACGGGACCCGCCGTACCGCTCAGTCACGGGGACGGGGCACCTGGCCCGAGAATCGCATTGGGTGGTGCCGTGTTATGCGGCACCCAACAGCACACATATAAGGAACAATGTATTACATAAATCAAACGGAAGCTTACAACTGCTCTTTGTAAATACTTTACATAAAGTAGCTACAGCGGAAGTCTATAACATCTCATGTCGAATATCTAAGAAGCACCCGAGAAGAGGTCCAGCCCGCGGGCTCCTCTCGCTAGCAACAGAAGACATGGCAGCGGCTAGGTTCTCCAAGTGTGACATGACTCGGAAGTTCTCGAGTCTCACCGGACAACCTTCTTTATAGCGTCGAAGTTTACCTGCAAAACCACTTATGTAGCAAGAGTGAGCACAAAGGCTCAGCAAGACTGAACCGTCTCTCCTAAGGCATGCAACTCTACATGAGGGTAACTTAAGACCTATCCTGTAATTTGCGAAAAGACTCGCCTACGAGTTCATCCATAACATCCATATCTTAGCCATAATAGTAGTGACCTTGCGCCCAACAACATTGGAACTCCACAATCAAACAAGAAACGCTTCATTCCAATGTTACTTGTCCCAAGGTGGAAAATAAATTTAGTTTGCTCTATCTCTACTTCAAACCGGGTTCATGCAACTTAATATAATCATAGCAGCAATTATACTTTTGCAAACTGTTTCCACACAAGTTGATTACTACGTCACAACACAGGGAGCAAGCGGTAATCAATAACCGCGATGGACGGTGATTCGAATCAAACACTACCCGCA
Organism: Neostapfia colusana; assembly: GCA_030760725.1. Taxonomy (NCBI): domain Eukaryota; kingdom Viridiplantae; phylum Streptophyta; class Magnoliopsida; order Poales; family Poaceae; genus Neostapfia; species Neostapfia colusana. Next base: position 34,489,059 of record JASWHV010000019.1, on the reverse strand, counting down.
TAACTCGACACATAAGCCCGCCTCTGAAGACCCAACTCTGGCGTCCTTCATTACGTCGTATGTGGCAACCTTTCGCAGGACACTAGACTGTAGAACTGTTCGCGCCGTCTCGGGCTCATAGGTCTAACGAGACGATGTGGTATGCCTCTACAATCCAGTGAACCTGGTACATCGGTTTCCTGGTTCCCATATGTCAGTAAGCATCCGGTACACAACTCAATACCTGCTCCTTGGTGCCGCACACGGATCGGTCCTTAACCGACACAGGCAGAGATACTCGACCAAGACCTTGTCTTGTCGCTGCCTAACCATCCTGCCCGGTCTCATCTTTGGAAACGTAAACTTTAGTTTGCCTTATTTTCGACTACACCCGTGTAATCCCGTCTATAACTCACGAGTAGATTCCAACTATTCGACTTCTACCGGATGTCCTAAGCTATTTAGCACGGTGTTATTCTACAGCGGTGTTCCTTTCTACCCTTTATCCAAGGTTCATTTGGTCATGCAATTGGAGTGTAAAACATCCTTGACCTAATGCACATACAAACTTAGACCCATAGTAGTGAACAAAGTAAAACTTGAGAAAACAACTTATATGCAAACCGGGGCTTGCCTTTCTTTTGCAGGTGACTTATATATATATGAAATTCAGTTAGTGAAGACCACATGGTGCTCGATCAACTGCTTTCCTCCTTCCTTGATCTCTACTCCGATGACTTCAACTCCTCCACGTAGATACTGCACGTAATGAATATGCATATATGTTTAATTGTAAAACCTTGCTATAAGTTCTAACAACAAATTTCAAAACTGGAACTCTGTTCAAGAATTTAAAATGACATGGGTGCTAGTGGCTTGGGTATGGGTATAAGCAACATGATTAAGTGCTAAGTGTTTTCTCCCTCTTCTATATTGATCACCTTAAAAGGTTAAACAGAACAGGGGTGATCCAGAGCTCCAATAGAGCTGAGAACTTTCATGTGAGTTCCTTGTCACAAGAAAGCACTCTGGACCAATATTTGGAATTATCCAATGAATAGATCACTCAGAATAATTCCCTAAGCCTTTCGGCAAAAAGGAATTAATTATGAATAAACTTGCATGTTCAGGCCAAACTTCGTGAACTACAATTTCAATTATAGTTCATAGGGCTTGCATGAATTTTCCTAATATTTTTGGAGCTAACAATTCCGCAGAAATGAATTTCCAAGTTCTGGAACTTCTCTGAAAATGTTTCTGTATTCAATTGAATACAGCAGCTTTAAATCTGAATTGCCCGGAGCAAATTAACTCCAATTGAGCTGAAATTTTTACAGAAGCCCATTAACATCCCAAATAGTATTCTGGCAAAATTTGAGGATTTTTGGATGAGCCAAACTTCCTCAAAAATTCTTTTGCTGAAAAGGTTTAAAGAAATTTCCAGATTTAAATAATGAGTTTCATATAAATTGGGTTGTATATTTGGACATAGCTATTCAATATGAATCCAACGCATTTGAATCACTAAATTTGGGGCTTCCTAGCAAGAGTTATGCCCACCCAAAGTTTGAATCAAACCAGGAGTTCTGAAAAGTTTCTGTTTAAATTTGAATTTCCAAATAAAGACTGAACTTTGGGAGGCAATTTAGCCTACCAAATGAACTCCAATGAATCTCAAATTTTTACTGGCGATCACTAATATCATAAGGAACCTCCTAGCAAAATTTGAAGAATTTCCATAACAGGGATCTACTGGAATTAATTCCCAAAGACATAATTTTGATGAATTTCGGAGAAAATTCCAGAAATCACCAGATCAATTTATTTGCATAAAAGCAAAGTACTGATTGATAGGAATCCAAAAAAATTTGTTTCACAAATTTTGGGCTTTCCTACTGAAAGTTATGGCCCTTTGAATCTTGTACTAAATCTGAAAATTGAAGAAATTTTTAAACTCTGGCTGTGGACCCCCCCGCGACGTTATCCACTCAGATGATTGCAACACCGAGGCCACGGTGTTATTCCCGCGCAGCCGCACCAGATCCGGTGCCACAGGCCGATCCGGCGCCTAACCCGTGCCACTGACAGGTGGGGCAGGCCGTCACCTTCGTCTATCTCGCGCCCGGCCGGCCTCCTCGCCGGAGGAACGACGGTGCCTCGCCGGAACGGCTGTCCCGTGCCTTATACGGCTCAATCCTCGCCGCCTGTGCCCAAAATACGACGAGGAACACTCTGGTGAGCTCGGTGGCGGCGCTAAATGGCCAGGAATACCTCCCTGACGGTGGCAGCGGCAAACCTCACCCCGGCGCCATCGTTCCTGCATAGCAGGCGAGTATTCCGGTTGGGGAGAGCACCGCAAGCATCAGGGTGATGTGAGGAGCACGTTCTTGCACACAAATGTGGGTGAAAATTCGTGTGAGGTGTAGCTCGACGGTGAACCGAACCGTTTCAGCCGGCGGCGATGAATTCTTGTCGCTAGGGTTGCAGAGAGGATGGTTTGCGCCGTGCTTCACCGTGGAGGCGCGCTAGGGGAGCTAGTAGCTGTGTCTAGGGCCGGAGACCCGATGATTCAGCGTGCGGGAAGAATTTCCCAAAACGGTCTCGAACTATTATCCACGTGTATTGACAGAAACCTTTAAATTCCGGCTAGCCGGCGGTGGTAAAGTACCAAAGGGCATCGGTATGAGAAACTAGACTTCGAGACACACCTCTGGGTTGTTTCCCTCGCACTGGGGAGGTCGGAGTCGACCGGTAGACGTGGAACCGCAGCGGCGACGTCGAGCTCTGTTTTCCTTCGGAGCAGAACGGTTCGGCGCCGGTATGGAGGGTCCGTCACGAGCTGGTGACTGTTGGAAAGCGTCGAGGAGGCTCCGGCAGAGCTGATGGTTAGCTCAGCTACGCGCTGGTGTCGTCGGAAGATGATCAACACCGGGAACCCGAGCGACTAGCCTAGCGCGGCGGTTTTCGCTCGCGTGCTCGAGCAGAGAAGGAGGAAGCACGTCGGTAAACAGCCAAGAGAGCAAGGGAAGTTGTGCTGGGGCTGTGGCACGAGCGGATGATCAAGTAGGCGGAAGAATCAGGAGGTGGCACGGCGTACCTCGGGCGTGGGTCGGAACCGGGAGCTGTCGCGCCCCTGCTGTTCGACCGCAATCGGCCGAGGCGGCAGCTCTTGTGTGTGGCTGACCAAGGGGTCCCACCATTTCTAATTCTTATCCAAATTTTCTCTGATATTTTACCCCAGCAACTCAACATTTAAGGCTAGACTTTCACACCAAGTCATGGTTCAAATTTGTTGAATTCAAATGGTTTGAATTCTGGTGTGATGTTTGAATTGGGTTTGATCATTTGAATTTGAAATGGAGTTTGAATCCTCCATTTTGTATTGTCCCAAAAACATAGCCAACCATCTCCAAAGTTTCCAATTTTTGGAATGGCTGCTAATTCAAATGTGGAGAACACATTTGTGGAACCAAATTTGCAGATTGGGGGAATTGGAATTTGATACTGAATTTAAAATTCAGATTAAAGGGCTCCTCCTTTTAATCCCAAACAAATATTGAAACTCCTCCAAATGAGCTGAAATTTGGAAGGGTGAATATTTGGACTATGAAGATCCAAGCTGTGCATTTAGATCTACATGTTTGGAAGTTTTTGATAAGTCTAAACCCTCACTTTGAACATACACCATTATAATTCAAAGTTTTAATTCCCCTCATTTTTCATAAGTGTACATGAGCTGAATTTTCTTGATAATACTTTTGGGGATTTTACAGTTTCTACCCTTAACTCCAGGTTCATTTGGTCATGCATTTGGAGTGTAAAACATCCTTGACCTAATGCACATACAAACTTTGACCCATAGTAGTGAACAAATGAAAAAATCTTTATAAAATAGCTTAAATGCAAAACGGGGTTTTCCTTGGTTTTGCAGGTGACTAAAGTCAGAGGAGTATGAAGTTAGTTGCTGATGACTTGAAGTTGAATCACTGCCTTCTTGCTTCTTGATCCAAGCCTCACTCTTCCTTCACTTTTCCACGTTTAATCACTACACGTTATGAATAAGCATACATGTTTAATTATAAAACTTTTGCTAACAAGTACTAAAGACAAGTTTAAAACTGGAACTCTGTTTAGGAATTTAAAATGACACTGGTGCTAGTGGTTTGGGTTTGGTGTAGCACTATGCTCCAGTGAGATGTGTGTTTCCTCACTTGTGTGTTGATTATCTAAGAGGTTAAACAGATCAGTACTGATCCAGGCTCCAATGGAGCTGGAAATTTTCTAGTGGGTTCCGTGTCACAAGAAAGTAGTCTGGACCAAAATTTAGAATATTTCCATGAGTAGATCACTCAGAACAATTCCTTAAGCATTTAGGCAAAAAGAAATTTATTCTGAATAAATTTGCACTTTCATGCAAATTCAAGTGAACTACAATTTCATACATAAGCATGCATGAATTTTCCTAGGAGTTTTAGAGTTAAGGAATGCCCAGGACTGGATTTCCATGTTTTGGAAATTCGTTGAAAATGTTTCTGTATTCATTTGAATACAGACACTTGAAATCAGAATTACCGTGACTAAATCAACTCCAAGTGAGCTGAAACATTTACAGGACTTTACTAATATCCTATAGAATACTCTGGCAAAATTTGGGGATTTTTGGATGAACCAAACTCCCTATAAAATTCTTTTGCTGAAAACCTTTAAAGCATTTTCCAGAATTTTCTATTGGTTTTCATGCAAATTGGGTTGCCGATTTGGAAGAGTTTTTCATCCTGAATCCATCCCAATTTGAATCACTAAATTTGGAGCTTCCTAGCAAAAGTTATGAGGTCCTAAAGTTCGAACTGAATTTGGAATTCAAATTGAATTGGGAAATGTTTAAACTCTGACCGGCACACGTGTCAATTCCTTGCTGCGGCCATACCGTGGTCCACAGCTGCTCAGGCTGTAGCTGCAGCAGATCAAGTGGCAACAGCACATCCCAATCGACGGCCACAGCCACTGACCGGTGGGGCCAGCGGCTTCTTCTTTCTCCAGCCCCCCCTTTTCCCGCGCGCTCCACCCCCTCGCCAGCGTGGCGGTGACCTCGCCGGACCTGACTTCCCGACCATCTCACGGCCTTCTACTCACCGCCTGGGGTTTTTCAGGGATGGGAAACTCATCTAGGGGGTCGGCACAAGCTAACGACGCCGGGAACTAGGTCGGCGACGTGCGCAGAACTCGGTGAAGCTTCGGCGCCGTGGTCCGAGCACCCTAGCCCGCCAAAGGTTCGGAGAATTCGCTCTAAAGCATCAGTGGGTCATGGTGGTGCTCGGCTTCGGTTCAAACTGGATCGGCAACGGCTCGAGATGGGGTCTCACCGTGTGCCCGGCGGTTCCCGCCATGATTGCCGCTCGGAAAAACTTGAAATTAGTTGCAACCACTCAGTCCTAGGCTAGGTTTACGAAGGAAATGGAGTCGCTAGCCAGTCTAGCTCCCGTGTGCAAGATTTGGTGAGCTACAAACACGAATTGCAACTGAACTTAATCACCTCGTACCGGAAGGTCGAATTGCGTCCTCCGAAAGGAAATTTCCCGAATTGGCTCTCGGTGATTCACAGCTCGACTTGAGGCCTGGGGGTGAGCAGCACGGTTCACCAGAGCGTCCGGGGGTGTCCTTGCTTGAGCGTGAAAGTGCCTGGTGTAGGCTGTCCCCAAGCACCCCAAACCGCTGTGAGGTTAGGTCGCCGCGGCGATGAGCCAATCTCGAGTCGGGAAGGCAGCAACTCGCTGGATTCTGTGCTTAGGAGGTGGAGGACGAGCTCACAGTGGGGTTCTTCGGCTGGACTGGCCTCTGCACACTCGGTTTTTCCCCGGCTCCCAGTCGATAGACAGAGGCGGCAGCGTCCTCGGTTCTTTTGTCGTGCGAGGGAATGAATGGGCCGAGTGGGGGTCGGTTGGGGGCAAAAGATCCTGCTGAAGCTCGCAAGCAGGTCGCCAGCGTGACTCCGGGAGCTGGAGGTGGCGTCGACCGCTGCCCTCGGTGGCGGCTGGAGCTCACTCGGCACCTCGGGTGAGAGCTGATACACAGAGGCTGAAACTTAGGCAGTAAGTTATTTCCCCCCTCTCAATGATAATTGGGGCCCACAGCTCCTCTCTGCCCAAAAGATCTCCAATTTTTGGCCTAGTGCAAATTCAGCCATGAGGAACTCAAATTCAGAAGTTATTTGGCAATTTGACAAGTTGTGCCTCAGTTTCAAATTTGAATTCAAATTTAGATGAAATTTACAAGTCCCTTTGATATACATTTCAAAGCACCTCCAAATTTGCTCAAAATTTGCCTTCCTCATAATTTGGACCTGAATAATTCAAATTTGCCATCTGATTCTTGAGTTGGCTATTGCAAATACAACTTCTTAAACAACAGTTTGAATTCCCCCCTTTGGAGATGCCCTTCTTCTTTTTGAAGTGACCCTTTTAGTTCAAACTGAATTTAAAGTCTTATTGCACATGCCAACACTTACATGAGTAAACAAAAGTTTTTGCAAGTCCCATTTCTTGTATTTAAACTCAACTCTACTTATAGCTCAAGTTTTACATTTACAAGTTTTGGGACTTTTACATTCTCCATTGATATTTTCCCTTTTATCTCCAAATTTACTCCTTTGGTTCCTCCCAAAGTCATGGTTTGAAATGTTGACTCAAAATGATTTGAGTTCTAGTGTGGAATTTGAATTTAAATTGGAATTTGAATCTCCCTCCTTCCCTTGCTCCAAAAGTATAGCAAACCAACTCAAATAATTCTGAATTTGTGAATGGATGCTAATTCAAATGTGGATAGCACATTTGCGGAACCAAATTTGCAAATTGAGGAAGTTGGGATATGAAACTGAGATTTAAATTTAGATTCGAGGGCTTTCTCTTTTAATCCAAACAAATAGTATAACCCCTCCAAATGAGCTGAAATTTTGGAGGTTGAATATTTTAAATATGAAGACCCAAGTTATGAATTTAGATCTCCATGTTGGGAAGTTTTGGGAAGTTTGAATCCTTACTTTGAACTAACACCGTTATAATTCAAAGCCTTAATTCCCCTCATTTTTCCTAAGTGTAAACGTGCTGAATTTCTTGCTACCACTTTTTAGGGATTTTACAGACGTGCCCTCCACCTCGGTTGTTCTCTCCACGTCCTAATCCTCAACCGAGCGTCCTCGACACTCCACCTCGCTCATTCATCGTTTTCCCGAGCTACTGCACCGAGTGAACGGAAACTATTTCACTGACTGGACAGAGCTCGTGCCGCCTCCTCCATCGATCGGGAACCGGCACTCTCATCTGTAGACAGCCCTGCTATGCAGAAAAATGAAGCCTGAGCTTGTCCTTGACGTCCCCAACGAGAAAGCAACCGGCCTTCGGTTTGAACGAGCTCAGGCACGGCAAAAGCTTTCTCGGTGGTCCGACGTTGGGAACCTCTTCGGTTCACCGTCTACCCGGTGTTGCAGGATCGGTTCCTATCAACCAATTGGCGTCCTAGGTTTGTTGTCAACCATCTTGCCGTTCTCCAAGTTTGGAGCTAGGTTGTAGCCTAGGTCGGCAGGAATTTGGACTTTATCGCCGGCGGTTTCTTTGAAACGAGGGAAAGGAAAGGAAAGGAAAAAATTCATCGTCCATATTGAGTTAGGGTTCACAAGGGTCTAGGCATAGCTTCTCCAAGTCGTGGCGAACCTCCTCAAGCAAACGGCAAGCAAAACCATGCAGAATCAGAAGGGTTCTCCGTGTTTTCCTTACGGCAGCGAAAATCCACTGTGGTCGCAGGGTGAGCTCAGGTTCCCAGCCATTTTCTGCAGGATCAAGGTAGTGATCCGTGTTTCCCACGTCACGGCGGTGCTGTAGGACTAATCCATGGCAGGTTTCCATGCTCACTGAGTGAGTACCCTACCGCCGGAGTCGCCGAAGTTACTGCCACCGTCGCGCGCCCATCTCCGGCCATTGTCGGTGAGGGGTAATATCGGCAGCATGTTTCCCGTGTAGAAATATGTAGTAGCGGCGAGTTTGGCAAAGATTGAAGCATGGGAACCCCGTTCCGGTGAGCTCTCCGGCGAGGGTAGACGCGGGGAGGCACGGGGGCGTGAGGAGGAAGAAGACGGGGTGGGCCCCGATGGTCAGTGAGCGGGAGAAACCGGGAGGATCCCATGTGGCGCGGGGATTTTCAGTGACAGCATGGAAATAACCCTGTGGCCTCGGTGTTGCCGCCATATGAGTGGATAGAGCCATGGGTGGGGCCCACAACCAGAGTTTAAACTTTTCCCGAATTTCAGATTTTAGGTCAAACTTTGAAACTCCATAACTTTTAGTAGAAAAGTCCAAAATTTGTGAAATAAATTTTGTTGGGTTCCTCTCAATCATTACTTTTTAGAAATGCAAAGAGTTTGATCTGAAGATTTTTGGAATTTTCTCCAAAATTCATCAAATTTAAATCTTAGGGAATTAATTCCAGAAGATCCCTGTTATCAAATTTCTTCAAATTTGTCCAGAAGATTCTTCATAATAGTAGTGATATCCTGTAGAAATTTTAGATTCATTGGAGTTCATTTGCTAGGATAAATTGTCTTCCCATGTTCAGCCTTCATTTGAAAGTTTCAAACCAAACAGAAACTTTTTCAGAATTTTTCACCAACTTCAAAAATTCATATCTCCCTGTAGGTAGCTCCAAAAATCGTGAAACAAATTTTGTTAGAACCCTAGAGACCTGCTCTAAGTAGATCTTCCACAGTTATCCATGTCAAAACTTCATATTTGGGATCAAAATTCAGAGAAGCCTTGCACTTGTAGGAATTTTGGAGACCACAAGGTTCAAGAAAATTTCTCCAAACATTTTGCTCAGATCATACTTATAGAGTCTAGGATCCACTGGAAAAATCCCAAGTCAAATTAAGGAACTTAAACTGCAGTAGCTAGTAATAGGAGTTCATCTCTTACATAACACTAGCACTTATACATATATCTTGCTACATTTCATATAGTGACCAAAAGTTGAAGACACGCCGGAGCCGTTGGACGTCCTCCCACCAGAAGCTAACTTTCCTTTTGACTTGCAACCAGGCAAACCGCGGTTGGCATTTAATTACCTTTTGCAATGTTTTCATTTGTATCACTTATGTCTAGGTTGAAATGGTTGCATTAGAGTTAGGGTGTTTGAAACCCCACTTGCATGACTTTAAATCCTATGAAGGGTTGGGTAGATTACAACTCGATGAGTAGAGAATGCCATGCTAATGTTCTTAGGATCTCGGTAGAAGCCTAGTGGTTGGAAGCTACTCGCACGATAGGAATTTTATCACACGGAACGAAAAGAGGTAGAGAATGACTTAAGAATGTGAAAATGAGACCCAGCAGGGGGGATAGTATGCAGTGAGCGGAGGTCTCACGTGCGTAGCCCTGTTGGTGTCGATCGAGGATCGAGTCATGTGCGGACCTGCTGGACATGTTTTGAACAGTACCGGATGGCATACTGACATAAGCAGGAAACCGATGTAATTGACTAACCTGGGTGCCGAGTCTTACCCAACCATTTTTTAAGAGTGGTTTGAGGGTAGCAAGGTGTAAATTTGATGGTGGGCACAGACACGCTCCACGCGGGGATCTCCTGCCCGTTACAGATGGACCGGTTGACATTTGGGTTTCCTTTGTAAGGTTGTTGCATACAACAGAGTAGGAAGGTATGAAGCACCACACTTCTGAAAGTGGGTGTATGTGACGTGTTGTCCGGGTGTCTACTGATTGCAATCACCGTCCCTCGCGGTTATTTGAGTGCCACTTGTTCACTGTGCTGTGACGTAGTAAGAAGTGAAAGAAGCCAGATGAATATGCTGCATTGACGTCAGGTAAGAGGTAAGGTACGCCACCGTAGGCAAATCAATTGCGGTAAGCTCACCATATGATCAATGGTATGGAACGGTTTACCGTAGCTTGGCACGGTAGTGAATATGAGTCTCTGAACCTTCTCATGGTTCTGAGAGCATATGAAACTGCTGATCTCCAGCATGCTTTAGGCAAAAGCGAGAATACCCCATCGTTGGTAAGCAACACGATATTATGCAACTTTTGAACGTTAAATGTTCAAAGGGCCATACGCAGCGCTCGCCATTGGCGTGCCTCAATGGTCATGAGGCAGTAGGTGGTATCCATTGGGTTGATAAAATTCCCAACCGTGACGACCCGTTCACGCTCTACTCCGGTTCCCAATCGTGTGGTGTGAAAACACGACCATGTACTTTGAGACGTGGCTTGACTCAAGGACGATCCGTATGGCAATGATACGGACTGTATGTTTTTACTATGATATGGACCTGCCTGAAAAGTCAAAACCCTTGTGTGCATCATTATTGTGTGGTATTCTGCAGGTACATTAAGCACGTTAGAGCATGACGTTTACAAATCGTTTGTGAGTGAAGTTCTTAGTTCCACCATTTGACACGTATATGCCGGAATACCGGTTTAGGATTTTTCTTTGGTGAGGAAACGTAGTACCGAGATGAATTATTAGTTGCATAAAAAGGATATATTCAAATAAAAGAGTCCAATTGGAGTTTAGTATTCCATTTAGGGGATAGTGAACTCCCATATAGAACTAAGAGTCAATTGGGAGTGTAGATTCATTTCCAAAGACTTTGGAACAACTTCCCCTGTTTTCGGCAGAATTTTTGCTGAATTAAACAGGGTATAAGTTATGATTGGTTGAACCAATGGAGGTGTGTTATAATATTATGGAAAGGTTTTGAAGTATTCTACAACTTTTCTGTAGAATTCCATAACAGAATCCCCCTCCAAATGGATGTAAATCTCTGATGAGTATGTACTGCCCAGGAACAGGGCAGACCAAAAATGCTATCTGGAATTTTATGTATTTCAACCATAGTTTCTTGTAGAAAAATTTCTATGGGTCAAATATGACACCTTTGGAACGTGTAGGAAATATGCTAAAACTTTGTAGTTCAGTGTTTTCCTAGATTGGGGGCAGAAATAGTTGGAATTTTGTGAACAAAACAGCCACCTGTAAATGAGGAGTGTCAAAATTCCTGAGAAAAATCTGTCAAATTGTAAAACTCATAACTCATAAACTAGAAAGGCTATGTAGGCAAATAAATACATTCTGGATTCCTTTTTTAGTCTACTACAATTTTGTTGTTGAACTCTAGTCCTGATTTTGCCCCCAAGGTGGGAAAACAGTTAAATACTTCCAACTGGTCTGCTGGACAAGAAGCTGGACAGAGAAAACCATGTTGAAAATTTTCAACCAAAACACTTAGTTTCACATTTCGATATCCAGTGGCTATTGTAAAACAGTGAGTGGAGTCGAAAAATTTTATGCATTCAAAATATCACTTCAAGCTAGGACATGTTTGGGGTCCAGTACAATAGCAAGGATCTACGCATGCTAACACACTTAACATCCCGTGGTGACCACAATGGTCGAAATGAACTTTTAATCCATAAAGTTCATTAGTTTGGAACTCGATCGTGTGACACGGTCCAGGGATTTTTATGTTGTATAAAGTTTATACTTTATCCATATGTGTGAATGTTATGCGCATAAATTGTTCCTTCTCGCACTACTATTGTATAGACTGGATGAAGTAAACAAACATGTGCTGATCGTTTGAATGGTATGAATGCAGAATGCTGCGTACACGGTCCACGCAAGAGGAGGGAGGTCTAAGTCAGGTTCGTGGTGATGAGTCTCCACCCCCGGAGCAAACCACGACACAACAGCAACCATCTCCTCCACCGCAAGAACTTCCAAGAAATCTTGCGGAGGTTCTCGCTGCAGTACTCGGCTCTCGCGACGAGCAAACCGAGTTACTGCAGATGCTGGTGCAGCAAAATGTGTCGCGTCTAGGAGGACGCCAAGACAATGAGCAACGCCAGCCACAACAGAGTTCATTTTCGGACATTCTGGCGACCCATCCACCGGTCTTTACGGAGACCGAAGAGCCTTTGGAGGTGGAAAGCTTCATCCGCACTCTTGAGGCGAAGTTCGGTTTACTACGGTGCACCGAACACCAGAAGGCGCTGTACACAGCACAACAACTTCAAGGGGAAGCCGCTACATGCTGGACGAACTACATTGCCTCATTACCTGCTGGCCATGCCGTCACATGGACAGAGTTCAGGGAGGCGTTCCGCGCCTATCATATACCTTCCGGAGTTATGGAGAGGAAGCTCCAGGATTTTCTGCAGCTGAAACAGAGCGAGAGGAGTGCTCATGAGTACTCCAGAGCATTCAACCGGCTGGTGCAGTATGCACCAGAATTTGATGGAACGGAGGAACAGAAGCGAAACACTTTCTTCGGGGGCCTGAATTCCAAAATGAAGGTCCATCTCGCCCAAAGCAACCGCGGCACATTCAACGACCTTGTCAAAAATGCCGCCATTTTACAAGAAAATGCTCAGGCGAGCACGGTTCTGATAAGAGGAAACGCAGCGCACTGCAAGCAGCAGTGGTGAGGCGCCACAAAAATACCGCGCGTGGTGTATCGTTCACCATCCAGTCAAAGATGGCAGCCACCGGCGCGACCGCCTCAGTTTCACGGTCGACAATTTAATGCGCCAAAATTTCGACCATCGTAACCACCACAGCAACAGCAGCAGCAAAGGATGGTCCCATGTGCGCCTCAGTTTCAACCGCGTGCACCGGGATTCCGTCCTCAATTTGGAGGGACCCCGACACCTTACACGTGCTTGAAGTGTGGCCATGTCGGGCATATTGCCAAGGACTGTCCCGAGCAGTGACAGGGCAGGGGTGCAGCACCGTATCAGGGTGAAAATCAGCCCCACAGCCAGCCCAAGAAACCAGCACAAAAACCTGGCAACGTCCACCACTTAGCCATCGAAGACGTGCAGGAAGGCAAACCCGTCCTCGCGGGTACGTTTTCTTATTTAAATCATCCCGTAGTCATACTTTTTGACTCTGGTGCCACCTATAATTTCATAAGTCTATCTTATGTTATTAAATATCAATTGGCTATCATTCCCACAAAAAGTTCATATTTGATTTGCTCTCCGTGTGGGAAAATAACCGCTGATACGATGGTCTATAGAGCACCATTACAATTGGGTTGGAAGCAATATCTGACGTCTCTAATTATATTAGAGAGTCAAAAACTCGATGTCATTTTAGGAATGTCATAGCTACATCGCCATGGTGCTGTTCTTGACATCCTTCCACGAGTGGTTCATTTAAACTCTTCACTTCATGAACCACATACTCTCATTCTTGACCGTTTGGTCCAAGGAATTCCAGCCACCTATAACACAGAAGCCACAATGCTTTAAGATATTCGTGTGGTCCGTGAATATCCGAACATGTTTCCGGATGATCTTCCAGGCATGCCACCCGAGAGGGATGTCGAGTTCAAAATCGAACTTGCCCCTCGGACAACACCGATATCATGGAGACCGTATAAAATGGTTCCGAATGAGCTAGCTGAATTGAAGGAGCAGCTCAATGATTTGATGAGTAAGGGTTTCATTCGACCGAGTTCCTCGCCATGGGGATGCTCGGCGCTGTTCGTGAAGAAGAAGAATTAAACCTTGAGGTTGTATGTGGATTACCATCCTCTCAACGGCGTCACCATCAAAAATAAATATCCACTGTCCCGCATCGATATCTTATTCGATCAACTTGTGGGTGCGAGTGTATTTTTGAAGATGGATCTTCGCTCCGGATATCACCAAATCAAGATCCCGAGCGAAGGATATTCCGAAGACGGCCTTCTCGATGAGATATGGTTTATATGAATATCTCGTCATATCTTTTGGTCTCACCAACGCCCCGGCACATTTCATGTACCTTATGAACTCGGTGTTCATGCCAGAGTTGGAAAAGTTTGTGGTGGTGTTCATAGATGACATCTTCGTTTATTCCAAGTCTGAAGAAGAACACGCCGAACACTTACATATCGTGCTTCAACAATTGAGAGACCACAAACTTTATGCCAAGTTCAGAAAATGCGAATTTTTGATCAGCCAAGTGCCATTTCTTGGTCATATTATTTCTGCGAAAGGCATTGTGGTTGATCCAAGCAAGATTGAGCAAGTGCTGAAATAGAAATCCCCCCACCTCTGTCCATGCAGTCACAAGTTTCCTCGGTTTAGCGGGATATTATCGGAGATTCATCCTGAGCTTCTCCAAGCTTGTTAAACCGATGACTGAATTGTTGAAGAAGTGGGTTAAATATGTTTGGAGCTCAGCTTGTGAAGGATCTTTCTAAGCATTGGTGAAGCATCTTACACCACTCTGGTCTTAGCTCAACCAGATGCGACCAAGCCCTTCGATGTATATTATGATGCGTCCAGCATCGGGCTAGGCTGTGTATTGATGCAAGAAGGAAGAGTGGTTGCCTATGGCTCACGTCAACTTCGTAACCACTAGCAGGACTATCCGAGTCATGATCTTAAGCTTGCTGCTGTAGTGTTGGCATTGAAAATGTGGAGGCACTATCTACTTGGAAACTTAGTGCATCTGTACACCAACCACAAGAGCTTAAAATATATATTCACTCAAAAGGAGTTGAATATGCGGCAACGTGATGTGGCCCCACGGCCTCGTCGAGCCTGGATCAAGCTGAGGGGTGCTGCGTTGCACAACACCGGATAACGCACATCCAAGATACAAAGTGGAAGCAAGGTTTTATTAGATAAACCAGTTTATGAACATTTTTACAACAAAATAATTTCAGTCTACACTCACGGGCATACACTATGCATTGATTTCATGTTCAGCCCGTGAACGTGTCCCCACTAGCATGCACACACACTAACACGGTGGCGTGCACGACTCCCTCTCGACGGGGTTTCCCTCTTGGGGTTCCGTCTCCTCCTCGGGAGTCCCTTGCTCATAAACCCCTGCAAAAGCTAAGCACAAGCAGTGAGCACGATGGATCAGCAAATCTGACCTGTCTCTCCTATACATGAAACTTCTACATGAAGGGTTGTAGGGTACATGAGGTAAATAAGTTGCAAAGTACTCGCCTAATTATTTGAACCTTACTTTGAAGTTTTAGCAGCAGGTTGTGGAGAACCTCACGCTAAGGCACATGAGAGGGCCGCAATCAAACAAGAAACACATTTCTCTCATGTAATTTGCCCAAGGTCGAGAAGAACTTTAATTAGCTCTAAACTACAACAAGTCATTAACAATCAATGTACAGCTTTCAAATCAGCAAACTTTTAACATGTATCTAGCCTGTTCTTTCTACGTCACGGTACAGTGAACAAGTGGTACTTACTGACCGCGAAGGACGGCGATTATAATCGATTTACACCTGCAGGGTTACCCGAATAACCCGTCACATACGCCCGTACTCGATGTTGCCTACAGCAACCATCACGGACGTCGTACGCAACCACCTTTCACCCGTCAGCCCAATACTGAACCGGTCCTATCGTCCTGAGCAAGAGGTCTCTGCGCGTGCATCCGCAGTGCCGCCAGCCGATTTACACCTCAAGCTCTCAATCTACCCTATGGACGACAAGCAGTGCCTCAATACCCAGCTACCCGAGTTACATCGGTTTCCCTGTTCCCATATATCTGGTAGGTCTTCGATACTGCTCTAGCTTGTTCAACAGGCCTGCACACGGCTCAGTCCTCAATCGACACAAGCGGAGCTATGGCACCCAGGCCCCAACGTCCTGATGCCCTTACTCTCCACTTGGGCTCATTTTTCTTGCCATGTGTTTCATTTGCTACCTTTACCCGAGTAGTGCGCCTCTAGCCTATACTCGCGAGTAGTTCCAACTACTCGACTTGTATCGAATCCTACACTATCTTAGCATTGCAGTAGCTAAACGAGGTTTACAAACCTAATCCCAACCCAGGGTTTTCTTGGCTATGCATTTGTGTTTTCAAACAAGACTTTAATGCAAAATTATGTGGGTGCTCAAAGTAAGTTCTCAAAACAGTAAAATTTGTAAAAATGGTGAATGCAAACCGGAGCTTGCCTTGCCGCTCTTGGTCGTAGGCTAGCTGTTCCTCTGGAATGACGAAGTCTAAGACTTTGGGTTCGTCCTGGACCTTAGCGACTACATGTGATAAATACAAATGTGTCAATTTCAATGCATTTGAATTGAAGTTTAACTTGTGAGAGCTATCAGTCTAGCTAAACAGACCCAATGACTCTGAAATTTTTACTGTGATTTGGAAACAACCTAAACAGAGACTTGGTCAAGTTTCATTTGCAGCAAAGCTTATTTCAGCTCTCCACAAATAAATATGTACTTGGCCTTAATTTGAGCTCCTAGGGTGTTCTAAGGATTTTCATGGAGCAAGCCATGACTTTCTGAAAACTAGATTTTCAGAAGGTTCTAATGGAGTTGGTTTCACTTAATTTGACGGTTCCTAACCAAAGATATGAGCTAAACAAGTTCAGTGAATTTCTGAAAAATGTTTCTGGACATTTTCCATTTTCTCTGGAACAGTTTTATTAATCACACCATTAGGTGGATCAAATTAGCTCAAATGGATCTGAAATTTTTATGGTAGGTCAGGGATATTTTGGTAAACATCCTAGCAAAATTTCAAAATTTTCCTCCAAAGGGTTCTCCAGTTAAAATTCTAAACAGTTTAAATTTGAAGAATTAATTCTGAAGAACTAAGGATTTTCATGAAGTGAAACATGATTTGTTGGAAAGTACTCAGAGATATGAATCCAACAAAATTTGGTTCACTCGATCTGGAGTTTCGTAGCCAAAATTATGTGGGTTTTAATTTGAACTAAATCTGAAAATCGGGGAAATGTTTAAAACACTGCATGTGGGTCCCATGCACAGTATCTTCGTCTACCTCCCGCCAGCGCCCGAGCGCGCGACGCACAGCAACGGTGGCGCGGTTTGTTCTCGGCCGTTACTGCCTAATTCTCAACACGGTTTCTTCGTACGTGACCCTTGGAGCACGATGCACACGCCGGGCAATTTCTTGCGCCTTGACATCGCCGGGAACATAGTCGGCGACGGTGGCAGAGGAACATGAGCTCGTGTCCGATGGTGCTAGCTCGCCTCGGTGGTGAACACGATCAACCAATGGGTCGCAAAGCACCACTAGGGCACGGGGAAGCTAACCCTGCCCTCCTCTTGGCCGTAGATCGCCGGGAAAGTAGACTTCACCGGCGACCCGAGCCGTTTTCACCGGCGGTGGCCAAAATCAGGTGCTCTGCTCACTGGGTTTATTATCATCGCTAGGATTTGGCTGAGGTAACCGTGAGGTGCTACTCTAGCTTCAGCTCGACCAGGGTTTCCAGTGATCAAGTGGTTGAGATGAATTTCGAGTTTTGGTTCTCGGTGGTCTATAAGGTGATCATCGGAAAAATTGAAATTCCGGCTAACCGGCGCTAAGAGGGAGCTAGGGAGCTCGGGGAGAGCTACTAGACTTCGATGCTAACCTCAGAGACCACTTTTCCGTGCTGGAGAAGTTTAAAGCTGCTCGGACGACGGCGTCAAGTCGGAGGAGCTTTCGGGTTGACAGAGCGGTGGAAGATCGGCTCGGACAAGCTGATCACGAGCAGCTGAGGGCGGTAGCACATCGAGCAAAGGTCAGTGGTGCCGTCTGTGGCCTCAGCTTGCGGTGGGAAGGAATGCTTTGGCCGGTCGACGGCGGGGTGGTGAGTTGGGGGTGTGCGACAACTTGCTTCGGTTTCTCAGTGCGGGAAACGAGGCCACGTGAAAACCAGCTGCTGCCATCGGCAACTCAAGGCTAAATAGCTGAGGACGTCGGTTTGCAGCTGTGATCGGCGATCAGGAGATGGCAGCGGCGTGCAGCACCGTGGCGATCGCGTGGGTGCGCGCAAGAACCGAGTCTCGGTGACTTCAGTCGGTTCACTCGCTTGTGTGGCTGACAAGTGGGACCCACTCCCCTTTTAACCTCTGAAATTCAATTTTCCCCACTGCTCTAAACAGTAGAGACCCAAATACCCTTTGACATTTGAATTATCTACCAACTAGCCATTTGAATTGGATGGAATTCAAATTGTGGAGTGTTTGAATATATTTTCAGCACATATGCAGTTTGAAATTCAAATTGAGTTTGAATTTGCTAAAATTAGCTCATGTCAAGATCACCTCCAAATGGAGTGAAAATTGGTGTTTGAGCTCACAAAAATGTGCTGAGTATGAATATGCCTCCCACTTTTGAAGTCATGGGACAAAAGTAGTTTGAATTTAAATTTGAGTTCAAACTAGCCTCTTTCTAGTTATACCCAAAAATACCTCAAAAAGGTTTTGGATTTGGGTGAATTTTGGCATGAGCTTCCTAGCAAGGTGTTGGAGTTTTCCATATGCTCAGCCCCTATAAGATGCATGTGGGAAACGCCGCTTTTGCATTTTTTTTGAGTTTATTCTCTAATGACCATGTTGATGGTGTTTACTTGCTCTTCAAAGGTGTTCATATATTTTCCTCAAATGAGGTGTGTCTGGTGTGATGAACACTTTGGATGTGTGCAAAAACTTAGGCCCTTACACAACGGAGATGGTTAGGGCTGATCAAAGACTATGAGATCAAGACTCACTACCATCCCGGTAAGGCAAACGTGGTTGCCGACGCCATAAGCCGCAAATCTCACGTCAACCATCTGTCCATCACTCCACTTGAAGAGGAGCCGAGTTTATACTTGGTTCCATATGGGGCATTATATAATCTTGCTCTCATCCCTACCATACGAGAGGAGATTATGGAAGCTAAGAAGAAAGACGTGGGAATGTCGCACATTCGTAGAAGAATGAAGAATGGCGAAATGAAATGCTTCCGAAGGGATGGAAACGGTACTCTATGGTTTATAGACCATATAGTGGTACCCTGTAACATGAAGCTTCGGAGGAAAATCTTGGACGAGGCTCATTTGTCCAAGTATTCTATTCATCTGGGCAGCAACAAGATGTACCAAGATCTGAATACCAGGTTTTGGTGGACGCGGATGAAAAGAGAAATCGCAACATACGTATCCGAATGCGATACATGTCGGTGTGTGAAAGCCGACCACATGCGTAAAGTCGGACAGCTGCAACCATCGAATATCCGGTGTGGAAGTGGGAGGATATCATCATAGACTTCATAGTCGGGTTACTTCTCACCTCCCTAAAGCATGACTCGATTTGGGTGATAGTCGGTCGACTAACAAAGTCGGCTCATTTATTCCCATACATACAAGTTACATGGCCAAGAAATATGTGGAGCTGTATATTGAAAGGATCTTGTGCTTGCATGGTGTTCCCCGCTCCATTATTTCAGATCGCGGTGCGCTGTTCGTTGCTCGGTTTTTGGAACAGCTACACGAGTCATTGGGGACCAAACTCCGAATCTCCGCGTATCACCCACAGACGGATTGTAAAGGTCCCAAAAGATGAATACAAATAAACTCATGTTTGCACGAGTTGGGTTCATATGTATGAAAAATGGGACTCATTTAAACTTTTTCACATGTGATAATACACATGAGAGCTCTCTTCACACGAGCTCAAATATTTATTTGAATGCGTGAACCTAAAAAGGATTTGGATCCAAGTTGGAAAGTTTCCATATGTGTTAGAAAGTTAAAATCAGATTTGGAACAAATTTGTTCAACTCAAAATTCAAATTAGGGCAACACAATGAATTTCAAACTGTTGTGTTAAATATCTCATTTGCAGCAGCCAAACCCATAATCAGATTTCATATTTGAATTCCTTAGGTCCAAATTAGTGGGTATGCAAAGTTTCATCAATTGTTGAAATGTTTTGCAACTCATTTTCCAAAATGGACTTTAAATTGCAAAGAATTCAAATACCCATTTGAATTTGGATGAAACTTGCCCAATTATCCAAATGCACCTCAGATTTGAACTCCCACAGTTGAATTTCATCATTTGCAAATTTTGGGAGACATATTGGAGAGGGATAAGGAGGAGCTGGGACCCACATGTTATTGAGGTAGATAAATTGCAAAAGATCTTCAGAGTGCAGTCTTTGTTTGCTTTCTTCAGTCGGTTCACGCGAGTCAGACTCGAGCAGAGCGCGGGCGACACCGAGGGCAGCCGAGACACACCTCCTTAATTTCCCTCATGCTGGCACTCCGTCGGCGACTTCAGCCCTTCACTGCCATGCTCTTTTTCACCCACAGAACCGAGCATGTCACTGTTTCATTGCTCCTCGCACAAGAACCCAACCGTAGCTGCCGCTGCTCTCTCGATCCCTCGGCCACCCGCAAAACTTGCATGCAAGACTCATCTGAGCAGCAAAACGGCACCCCAGGACTCCCTACGACCTCCTCGCACCATCCCCACGTGAGCTCAGCCTCCACAACCCGAGAACACCGAGTTTCCGCGAAGGCCAAAGGAAACCGCAACGGGCGGCTCTCGTGGACAGCCTCACCCAGGGCATGTCAGGGCCGAGCAAGACTTCCTCTAGACACGCCAGACCTTCCTACAGCTCACCTCCGAAGCTTGAGCCGAAGGGTTGATCGTCGACGGCAAATTTTGTAGTTTTCTTCCGGCCGGTGCAAAGTCACCTTCGTGTAAGTAACATTGAAATTCCCATTTGATTCTTATTTAGAGTCCATGTAACTTCACACACAGGAACTAGACTCGATGGCACATAAGTTTGCTTCACAAACCCTAGCATGAAACCCACCGTAGAGGACCTACTCCCAGCTTTTCCAACGGCGGCAATGTCGGGGGCCTCGGGCGCACGATGAATCCTAGTTTGGAACCATTCCTGGGCCTGTCCACCACCACGCCGAGCTTCCCGAGCCATCACTGGTGCTGTAGAGCCACTCCACCGAGCTTTTGGCAGGCTAGCACATCGGCGCTACGTCACCGAAGTTCGGTTAAGCCGCCGCACCGTCGCGAGCTCGGTTAGAGCCGACGTCGGTGTGGGGAAACCCTCCCAACATGTTCAGCGCACAAAATTAGGGGCTAGCGGCGAGTTAGCGCATGGGATATGGACAGACTACCGATTTAAGAGGCACTCCAGTGAGCTCCAGCGGCGCGGGCGCGCGGGATCGCGAGGTTGAAGAAAGCCTCACTGGGCCCACGTGTCAGTCGCTCTGGAGGGGGAGGCCACATCTTCTGGTGCGCCGTATTAACTGTAGCAACGCGGGAAATAGCTCTGTCGCCCCGTGTGGCTTGTTCCCGTGAGTGACACGTGTTTCCCCGGACCCACAGTCAGGTTTAAACATTTCCACGATTTAATTCAAATTCCAGAATTTCCCAAAACTTTACGAGCATAACTTTTGCTATAAAACTCCAAATTTAGTGATTCAAATTGGGTTAGATTCAGATTGAAAAACACTATCCAAATATGCAAACCCAATTTGTACAAAAGGCATTATTTAATTCTGGAAAGTTCTTTAAATATTTTCAGAAAACCAAAATTTAGAGGGAGTTTGGTTCATCCAAAAATTCTCAATTTTTTTCCAGAATATGCATAAGGGTGTTATTGGATTCCTGTAAAAATTCCATCTCATTTGGAGTTTATTTGATTAGGATAATTAAGGTTTTAAGTTGCTGTGTTCAAATGAATACAGAAACATTTTCAGAGAATTCCCAAAACTTGGAAGTTCAGTTCTGGGCAAGTCACCACTCCAAAAATACTAGGAAAATTCATGGAGGCTCTATGAACTATAATTGAAATTGTAGTTCACTAAGTTTGACATGAACATGTGACTTACTTCAGAATTAAATCCTTTCTTCTTAATTGCTTAGGGAATTGTTCTGAACAAACCACCCAATTAAAAGTGCTAATTTTTGGTCCAGATAACTTTCTTGTGACAAGGAACTCACATGAAAATTTTCAGATCCATTGGACCTTTGGATCACCACTGTTCTTTTCAACCTCTTAAGGTGATCAACGCACAAGTGGAGAAAGCACTTACCACTTGATCATATGGCTTAAACCCAACCTAAACCACTAGCACTAGTGTCATTTTAAATTCTTAAACAGAGTTCCAGTTTTTAAACATGTCATTAGAGCTTATTAGCAAAAGCTTTACGATTAAATACATATGCATATTTATATCGTGTAGCATCTACGTGAGAACGTGTGAAGGAATTGAAGTGAAGATCAAGGAGGGAGGAAAGTGAGTGATCAAGCCTCAAGAGATCTTCACTAACTGTTTATATTAGTCACCTACAAAACAGGCAAGCCCCGGTTTGCATTTGAACAGTTTTGTAAAGTATTTCCATTTCTAGAGATCATAGCTTTGAATTGTTTGATTGCATTAAGTCTAGTTGATAATGAAAACCCAAATGCATGACCAGAAATGTCCTAAGAGAGAAAGGGTAGAATAGCACCTCCTCAAGTGGATTTGGCTACGCTGAACGTTAGTAGGAAAGGTCCGGTAGAAGTTGAGTAGTTGGAATCTACTCGCGAGCAGTAGGGCTGGTTTCTTCGGAGCGGGTCAAGAATAGAAACACTGAGGAAAGTTCACAAATAAGAAATGGAGACCGGGCAGGGAGGTTTAGATACAGCAGGCTACCGACCATCCGTGTATAGCGCTGCCTGTGTCGGTTAAGAAACCTCCGTGCTTGGCTCTGTTGGACAAGTTTGAGTTGTGTACCGGGCGCATACTGGCTATATGGGACCCAGGAAACCAATGTACCTCGGGAGATCCACATTGGAACTTTTCTAACTGTCTTAGGCTTTCGGCGTCAGGGTGGCAGGAGG
Organism: Neostapfia colusana; assembly: GCA_030760725.1. Taxonomy (NCBI): domain Eukaryota; kingdom Viridiplantae; phylum Streptophyta; class Magnoliopsida; order Poales; family Poaceae; genus Neostapfia; species Neostapfia colusana. Next base: position 34,466,410 of record JASWHV010000019.1, on the reverse strand, counting down.
TAATTCGCTCAAGAACATATCACTGCGGGTATGTACCTTGAGGGAGCTTGCATACTCGGGGCAGTTAGATCTCGTCCTGTGTGGAAGATATTGGAAAGGTGGCCGCGTACAACGTCAGTCGAGGTTGCTGCTGGCAACTCGGAGTACGGGTGTACATGTCGTGTAGTCCGGGCGTGTACTGATTCGAATCACCGTCGCTCGCGGTCATATGAGCATACTTGCCCACTGCGTCTTGACGTAGTAAGAACTGAACTGGTTTTCTTTTGAACTTGATAAGGCTGTGATGTAACTTGTATTGCAACCATGATTGAATTAGAGATAGGCTCATTAAACTTTACTTTCACTTTGTGCAAGGAGCATCGCAACAATGCATTTCTTGTTTAATTATGGAGTTGTGATGCTGTTCGGCTCAAGGTCTGTACAATGAGGCTTAAAATCTGAAAGTTAAAGATCTACATTAGGCGAGTCCTTCATGCAAATCTAGCTAACCTAATTGCAACACGTCGTGCATGTAGAGTTTCTTGTTTAGGAGAGACGGATCAGTCTTGCTGAGCCTATGTGCTCACGCTTGTTATATGAGTGGTTTTGTAGGTTAACATTGATGCTATGAAGAAGGTTGTCCGGTGAGACTCAGAGACTTCCGAGTCGTCTAAGAATGGAGAACCCAGCCGCTGCTGTTGTCTTCGTGTTGCTAGCGAGAGGAGTCCGCGGGCTGGACCTCTTCTCGAGTGCTCTTTAGTTATTCAACGTGAGCTGTTTATAGACTTCTTCTGTAGCTACTTGATGTAAACTATTTGCAAAGAAAAACTTGTAAGCTTCCGCTATTGTTTTATGTAATACATTGTTCATTATATGTGTGTTGTTGGGTGCCGCACAATACGGCATAACCCAATACGATTCCCGGGCGAGTGGCACGACTGTGTGATTGAACGGCCGGCGTGGTCCCTCTCAGCGTGGTATCAGAGCCACATTGGTAATAGCGCATGGAAGAAGGATTGTATTACGATAAAAACTTAGGATATGGTGAGAATACGGTACTAGGCCCACATAAGGACTATTATTAGCCTAATATGAAGGCGGCAACCTAACTTATTTGCTATGTTGGAAAATCGTGCATCTCAGGACGTTTTATATCTTGGGGGGTGCACGTAAGCGCTGTCCACCAGTGCGCACAAGCTGAAGGGTGGAGCCCCACGGGTGGCAGGTAACCCGGCCTGCTTTAGTATTCTCTATGACTCTTCATGTCGTTTGGTGTATTTGAGCAACGCCGTTCTCTGGCGTGATACAGGAAAGTATGGGAGACCCCATCATGTGGTTAGTAATGTGAACACGTAGCTCAAGGCGTGTTTTGCTTGAGAACACCTGAACGAGTGATGACGGACGGGTGTACGAAATGTATTGGGACCGGGTTCGGTGTGCAGCCGGACCTGACAATTGTGTGTGACTAATGCAGTATTAACCATGAATACGTAGTACGAGTAGAACAAGTTTGCAAGTGACTGTCTTAGTTCCACCTATGATACGTTATGCCGGTATAATCCGGTTAGGATTTTCTTTTTGTGAGGCTATGTAGTACCGACATGCTTCTTACGGTGCATCGACGCCGTATTGAACTCAATAACCTCTTCCCTATGAAGAAATGACTCATGAACTAACTTTAAACTAAAAATGGAAGTTTGAAACAAATATTAGTTACTGAACTCTTATTTTGATCTAAGATTCAAATGAGAGGACGATTAGGCTTCAATGATTTCAAAAACAGAGTGCTCTGTTTTTGGCAGGAATTCTTGCTGGATTTGGACAGAGCATAACTCTGAGTAGCTTTAACCAAGTAGGGTGTATGATACAGTTCTAGAAATATTTTCAAGTTCTCTACAACTTATTTGTAGACCTCCAGAGCAAAATCACAGGTTAAATTGGTGGAAACTGCAGTTGAAAGTAAACTGTCCAGAACCAGGACAGCAGCAAAACCTCTCTGGACCTTTCTGTTTTCAAACCATAACTTTCTGCATAAAAATCCTTAAGGAGCGTATGATACACTGTTGGAAAGGTTACAAGATGTGTAACACTGTTGTAGTTCAAAGTTTCATCAGATTCTTATTGTATTTGCATATACAACTGTGATAAAATCAGCTACATACAAAGGAGATGCTGGCAAATTTTTTCCAGGAATTCTGTCAACCCTGGAAAATCATAACTCTTAGTCCTGAAATGATCTGGAGGCATATGAGTACTCGTTGGAAAGATACTGAAGTTAACTTTAACTTTGGTATTCAACTTGATTTATGAAAATGCTGCTAACTGGATCAAAATGTGGAGATAGTGCATAAAGATCTGTTCTATACAGATAGGCTGGATACCTATGTCTACTCTAAGGAGTTGTGTAAACATGGATTTTGTTACTGCTTTCATAAAGTTTTGACATATTCATGTTTTCATTAGTCTCACATACTGCTGAGTTCATGTTTAACTCATCTCAAATACATTTTTGCAGTATGGTTTGTAGTCGCTCTAGGAGTAGGGCCGGGAGTTCTCACAGAGGCGGTGAGGCTTCTATTCCACCGTCGGAACTACCATCCATGGGATTGATGGATCTTATGACTCGGGTTGTCGAATCTAACCAGGAGAACACCAGGCTACTCCAAGAAGCAACTCAAGAGAACACACGCTTACTCCAAGACTTGGTACAGCAGGGCGTACTCCAGAACGCGCAACAAGTCGTTCCACCTCGGAACGCTTATCTGGATTTCTTGGAGACTCAACCGCCAATCTTTACTGAAGCGACCGAACCTGTGGAAGCAGATCAATGGCTTCGTGTCATTGAGTCTAAATTCGGAGTATTCGAGTGTGATGAAGTTCATAAGACAATGTTTGCCGCTCAGCAACTCCATGGATCCGCCGGAAACTGGTGGGTTGACCATCTTGCCACCATTCCGGAGGGCCATCAAGTAACATGGAGTGAATTCTGTGAAGCCTTTCGTACTCGTCACATACCACTAGGTATTGTCAAGGCAAAGCGGGAGGAATTTTTGGGCTTGAAGCAAGGGGACATGAGTGTCCTTGAGTATGTCAGAAGGTTTAACCTTTTGGCCCAATATTCTCCCGAATATGTGGCCAAAGAAGAGGCACGGTGTGATTTATTCTTCCATGGCCTGAGTGCCATATTACAGGAGAAGTTGGCCGTGCACAATAACGGCAGTTGCACCGACATGGTCGATGCGGCTCTCATCCAAGAGAAGCCAACACTTGACTGGCAAGCAGAGAAGAGAAAAATGAGTGAGATCAACCAAAGCCAGCACAAGTTATGTGCCTCAGAAGTACCGTGTGGTGTACAAAACGCCATCCGGTGAAAAATGGGGGCCACCTGTACGATCAACTCCTTAGAGGTCGATTGCTGGTCAAATTCCACAACTTGCACCACCTCCACAGCAGCAGCATCAGACGGTGGTTTGTGCTCCATCGCTGCAGCCATGTGTACCTAGCATCCAACCGCAAGTCAACGAAGAACCTGAGAGACATCCGTGTTTCACTTGTTGGCGGATGGGCCATTATGCTAGGCATTGTCCGGAGGGAATTCAAGGCTGCGGGTTATCATATTTACAATATTCTGATCTGTACCTAAATCTGCAGAAAGGAGGCAGACATGGGGCAGTATTCACTATATAGTGATTGAGGATGTTCCAGAAGGAGAAGCCGCATTAGCAGGGATATTTTTTTCTGAATCAGCTACCGGTTTTGATTCCCTTTGATTCCGGTGCCACACACAATTTCATAAGCCAATCTTTTGTGGCTCAACATCAGCTCCAAACATCTTATACAAAGAGGCAATACCTCATATCTTCACCCGGGGGCAGCAGTACCACAAGCAAGGTTGTCTCCCGAGCACATCTTTGTCTGGGAGGTAGAATATACCCCACGAATATCATTATTCTTGAGGGTCTGAAGATCGACGTCATTTTGGGGATGTCGTGGTTGAATTACCACAAGGCGGTTCTTAACATCAGCTCTAGGACCGTTGAGCTCAACTCCCCACAGGACGGTCTTCATATATTAATTCTGGGCGCCAGACGGCAACAGATTGCAACAGTGAACCACACGGAAGCTGTGAAGATAGAGGATATTCCGGTGGTATGTGGGTATCCGGATGTGTTTCCCGACGATTTACTGGGCATGCCGCCCGAGCGAGATGTTGAGTTCAAGATAGAACTTATACCAGGAACAACACCGATATCACGAAGGCCGTATAAGATGGCACCCAATGAACTGGCAGAATTGAAGACAAAGTTGAATGACCTAATGAGCAAGGGCTTTATACGACCGAGTTCATCACCTTGGGGTTGTTCAGCGTTGTTTGTCAAGAAGAAGGACGAAACACTACAGCTTTGTGTTGATTAACGTCCTTTGAACGTCGTTACCATCAAGAACAAGTATCCACTATGTCACATTGATATGCTCTTCGATCAATTAGTGGGGGCTAAGGTATTCTCGAAGATGGATCTTCGGTTCGGATATCACCAGGTTAAAATCCGGTTCAGAAGATATTCCGAAGACGGCATTCTCAACGAGATACGGGCTGTATGAGTATCTCGTTATATCTTTTGGTTTGACCAATGCCCTGGCACACTTTATGTACCTGATGAATTCAGTGTTCATGCCGGAGTTTGATAAATTTGTCGTGGTCTTCATCGATGATATCTTGGTGTACTCCAAGTTAGCGGAAGAACATGCTGAGCATCTGCATATTGTGCTACAAAGATTGCGAGATCATCAGCTCTATGCAAAATTCAGCAAGTGTATTCAGCAGAGGGCATCGCTGTAGATCCGAGTAAGATTATCCAAGTACAGAAATTGGAGTCATCAAAGTCTGTGCATGAAATCCGAAGCTTCCTCGGTTTAGCGGGTTATTACCGGAGGTTCATTCTGGGTTTCTCCAAGATCGCTAAACCGATGACAGAATTATTGAAGAAGAATACCAGATTCATGTGGGGTGCTACGTGTGAACAAGCCTTCAAGACTCTAGTGAAGCATCTCACAACAGCCCCAGTTCTTGCTCAGCCGGATACGACGAAGCCATTCGATGTTTATTGCGATGCATCTGGCATCGGTCTTCGCTGCGTGCTGATGCAAAAAGGACGAGTGGTCGCTTATGGATCTCGTCAACTCAGAAATCACGAGCAGCATTATTCAACTCATGATCTTGAGTTAGCTGCCGTGCTCCTTGCTTTTAAGATGTGGAGGCATTACTTGCTCGGAAATCTTGTACACCTCTACACCGACCACAAGAGCATGAAATACATCTTCACTCAGAAAGAAATGAACATGAGGCAACAAAGATGGTTAGAACTCATTAAAGATTATGAACTTGAGATTCTTTATCGTCCAGGAAAGGCAAATGTGGTCGCCGACGCACTCAGTCGTAAGGCACATATCCATCACCTGACTATTGCTGAAATGGATGATGAAGAACCAAGCCTCTGTGTCATCCCGTATGGAGCTCTCTATAATCTTGCTCTCATTCCTACCATCCGAGTGGAGATTATTGAAGCTCAATGAAATACAATGGTATGTCTCACATATGGCGAAGAATAGACAACGGAGAAATGAAATGCTTTCGGAAAGACGAGGAAGGTACTTTGTGGTTCAATGACCGGATTGTAGTACCCCGGGATATGGGACTACGGAAGAAAATTTTGGATGAAACTCATTTGTCCAAATTTTCCATTCATCCGGGCAGCAATAAAATGTACCAAGACCTCCGGAAGAAGTTTTTGTGGACATGTATGAAACGTGAAGTTGCAAAGCATGTTTTAGAATGTGATACGTGTCGAAGAGTCAAGGCTGACCATGTGAAGAAGTCAGGCCTGCTGCAACCATTGCATGTACCGGCACGGAAGTGGGAAGACTTGAGTATGGACTTCATCGTCGGGTTGCCGATGACCTCCCACAACCATGATTCGATTTGGGTAATCGTTGACCGGTTAACTAAATCAGCACACTTCATCCCTGTGCATACCAGATACAATGCAAAGATGTATGCGGAGTTGTACATAGCACGGATCTTGTGCTTACATAGAGTTCCCAGTACTATTGTGTCCGACAGAGGATCACTGTTCGTAGCGCGTTTCTGGGAGCAGCTACACGCATCCCTGGGAACCAAACTGATTAGAAGCTCCGTGTATCACCTCAAACAGATGGGCAAACTGAGAGGGTGAATCAAATACTGGATGATATGCTAAGAGCATGTTCCATCCACCACGGTAAGAGCTGGGATGATCACTTACCCTTGGCAGAGATCTCGTACAACAACGGTTAGCAGACGAGCATCAAAATGGGACCATATGAAGCTCTATACGGCTGGAAGTGCCGTACACCAATTAATTGGTGCGAGTCCGGCGAACGAGTCACGTTCGGGGTTGATCTTGTCAATGAAGCTGAAGAGAGAGTTCGCATAATACAAGAGAACCTAAAATCTGCCCAATCTCGTCAGAAAAGCTACGCGGATCAGATGCGTCGACCGCTGCATTTCGACGTCGGAGATCACGTGTATCTTTGTGTCTTCGATGAAAGGGATTCATCAGTTCAGTGTCAAGGGGAAACTTGCTCCCCGATTCATCGGTCCGTTTGCTATCACGGAGAAGTGTGGGACTGTAGCCTATTGGCTGGAACTACCGGCAAGGCTTGCCGGTATTCATGACATATTTCACGTGTCACAGCTGCGGAAGTGTCTCATGTTTACCGCTGCTGTCCGCACCGAAGACATCGACGAGTTGAAGCCGGATCTCACATATGTCGAGCAGCCTATTCATATTATCGACGAAAACACCTGGATCACCCGAAACCGGACTTTGTGATTTTACAAAGTCCTGTGGAGTAATCATACCCCAGAAGAGGAGACGTGGGAAAGTGAAGATTACATCCACAAGAATTATCCAGAACTTTTGTCATGAACTTTGTAATTACCCTCCCGTCTTGTTCTTCTTTTGTAATCTCGGGACGAGATTCCTTTTAAGAGGGGAGGAATGTAAGGTCCCAAAATATGAATACAAAGAAACTCATATTTGCACAAGTTGGGTTCATATGTATGAAAAATGGAACTCGTTTAAACTTTTTCACATGTGATAATACACATGAGAGCTCTCTTCACACGAGCTCAAATATTTATTTGAATGCTTGAACCTAAAAGGAATTTGGAACCAAGGTGGAAAGTTTCCATATGTGTGAGAAAGTTAAAATCAGATTTGGAACAAATTTGTTCAACTCAAAATTCAAATGAGAGCAACACAATGAAATTCAAACTTTTGTGTTAATTATCTCATTTGCAGCAGCCAAACCCATAATCAGATTTCATATTTGAATTTCTTAGTTCCAAATTAGTGGGTATGCAAAGTTTCTTGAATCGTTGAAATGTTTTGCAACTCATTTTCCAAATGGGACTTTAAATTGCAAAGAATTCAAATACCCATTTGGATTTGGATGAAACTTGACCAATTATCCAAATGCACCTCAGATTTGAACTCCCACAATTTAATTTCATCATTTGCAAATTTTGGGAGATATTTTTGATAGGGATAAGGATGATCTGGGACCCACATGTCATTGAGGTAGATAAATTGCAGAAGATCTTCGGAGTGCAGTCTCTGTTTGCTTTCTTCAGTCGGTTCACGAGAGTCAGACTCGAGCAGAGCGTGGGCAACACCGAGGGCAGCCGAGACACCTCCTCCTTAGTTTCACTCGCGCTGGCACTCCCTCGGCGACTTCAGCCCTTCATTGCCTTGCTCTTTATCACCCACAGAACCGAGCACGTCACTGTTTCATTGCTCCTCGCGCAAGAACCCAACTGTAGCTGCCGCTGCTCTCTTGATCCCTCGGCCACCCACCAAACTTGCGTGCAAGCCTCGGCTGAGCAGCAAAACGGCACCCCAGGACTCCCTATGACCTCCTCGCATCATCCCCACGTGAGCTCAGCCTCCACAACCCGAGAACACCGAGTTTCCGCGGCGGCCGAAGGAAACGGCAACGGGCGGCTCTCGTGGACAGCCTCACCCAGGGAATGTCACGGCCGATCAATACTTCCTCTGGACGTGCAAGACCATCCTACAGCTCAACTCCAAAGCTTGATCCGAAGGGTTGATCGTCGATGGCGAATTTTGTAGTTTTCTTCCGGCCGGTGCAAAGTCACCTTCGGGTAAGGAACTTTGAAATTCCCGTTTGATTCTTGTTTAGAGTCCACGTAACTTCACACACAGGAACTAGACTCGATGGCGCATAAGTTTGCTTCACAAACCTTAGCATGAAACCCACCGTAGAGGGCCTACTCCCAGCTTTTCCAACGGCGGCAATGTAGGGGGGCCTCGGGCGCACAATGAACCCTAGTTTGGAGCCGTTCCCAGGCCTGTACACCACCATGCCGAGCTTCCCGAGCCATCACTGGTGCTGTAGAGCCACTCCACCGAGCTTTTGGCAGGCTAGCACGTCGGCGCTATGTCGCCGAAGTTCGGTTAAGCCGCCACACTGTCGCGAGCTCGGTAAGAGCCGACGTCAGTGTGGGGAAACCCTCCCAACGTGTTCAGCGCACGAAACTAGGGGCTGGCGGCGAGTTAGCGCACGGGAGATGGCCGGACGACCGATTTCAGAGGCACTCTGGCGAGCTCCGGCGGCGCGGGCGCGTGGGATCACGAGGTTGAAGAAAGCCTCGTTGGGCCGCGTGTCAGTCGCTATGGAGGGGGAGGCCAGATCTTCTGTGTTGCCGTATTAACTGTAGCAACGTGGGAAATAGCTCTGTGGCCCCGTGTGGCTTGTTCCAGCGAGTGACACGTGTTTCCCCGGACCCACAGTCAATTTTAAACATTTCCACCATTTAATTCAAATTCCAGAATTTCCCCAAACTTTATGAGCATAACTTTTGCTAGGAAACTCCAAATTTAGTGATGCAAAGAGGGTTAGATTCAGTTTGAAAAACTCTATCAAAATATGCAACACAATTTGTATGAAAGCCATTATTTAATTCCGGAAAATTCATTAAAACTTTAAGCAAAAGAATTTTAGAGGTAGTTTGGTTTATCCAAAAATCCTCAAAAGTTTTCCAGAATATACTCCAGAGTGTTATTGAACTCCTATAAATATTTCAGCTCATTTTGAGTCATTTTGATTAGGATAATTCAGGTTTTAAGTTGCTGTGTTCAAATGAATACAGAAACATTTTCAGAGAATTCCCAAAACTTGGAAATTCAGTTCTGCGAAATTCTTCACTCCAAAAATCCTAGGAAAATTCATGCAGGCTCTATAAACTATAATTGAAATTGTAGTTCATTGATTTTGACATGAACATGTGATTTACTTCAGAATTAAATCCTTTGTGCTTAATTGCTTAGGGAATTGTTCTGAATAAACCACCCAATGGAAAGTGCTAATTTTAGGTCCAGATAACTTTCTTGTGACATGTAACTCACATGAAAATTTTCAAATCCATTGGAGCTCTGGATCACCACTGTTCTGTTCAACCTCTTAAGGTGATCAACACACAAGTGGAGAAAGCACTTACCACTTGATCATATTGCTTAAACCCAACCCAAACCACTAGCACCAGTGTCATTTTAAATTCTTAAACAGAGATCCAGTTTTTAAACTTGTCATTAGAGCTTATTAGCAAAAGCTTTACAATTAAATACATATGCATATTTATATCGTGTAGCATCTACATGAGAACGTGTGAAGGAATTGAAGTGAAGATCAAGGAGGGAGGAAAGTGAGTGATCAAGCCTCAAGAGATCTTCACTAACTGTTTATATTAGTCACCTGCAAAACAGGCAAGCCCCGGTTTGCATTTGAACAGTTTTATAAAGTATTTCCATTTCTAGAGATCATAACTTTGAATTGTTTGATTGCATTAAGTATAGTTGATAATGAAAACCCAATTGCATGACCAGAAATGTCCTAAGAGATAAAGGGTAGAATAGCACCTCCTCGAGTGGATTTGGCTATGCTAATTGTTAGTAGGAAAGGTCCGGTAGAAGTTGAGTAGTTGGAATCTACTCGTAAGCATTAGGGCTGGTTTATTCGAAGCGGGTCAAGAATAGAAACACTGAGGAAAGTTCACACATAAGAAATGGAGACGGGTAGGGAGGTTTAGATGCAGCAGGCTGCGAACCGTGCGTGCATAGCACTGCCTGTGTCGGTTAAGGCCCGTCCATGCTTGTCCATGTTGGACAAGTTTGGGTTGTGTACCGGGCGCATACTGGCTATATGAGACCCAGGAAACCGATGTACCTCGGGAGATCCACATTGGAACTTTTCGAACTGTCTTTTGCTTTCGGCGTCAGGGAGGCAGGAGGTAACTCGCTCAAGAACATATCACTGCAGGTATGTACCTTGAGGGAGCTTGCGTACTCGGGGCAGTTAGACCGCGTCCTGTGTGGAAGATCTTGGGAAAGGTGGTCGCGTACAACGTCAGTCGGTGTTGCTGCCGGCAACTCGGAGTACGTGTGTACATGTCGTGTAGTCCAGGTGTGTACGGATTCGAATCACCGTCGCTCGCGGTCATATGAGCATACTTGCCCACTGCGTCTTGACGTAGTAAGAACTAAACTGGTTTTCTTTTGAATTTGATAAGGCTGTGATGTAAATTGTATTGCAACCATGATTCAATTAGAGATAGGCTCATTAAACTTTACTTTCACTTTGTGCAAGGAGCATCGCAACAACGCGTTTCTTGTTTGATTGTTGAGTTGCGATGCTGTTCGGCTCAAGGTCTGTACAATGAGGCTTAAAATCTGAAAGTTAAGGATCCACATTAGGCGAGTCCTTCATGCAAATCTAGCTAACCTAATTGCAACCCGTCATGCATGTAGAGTTTCTTGTTTAGGAGATACGGATCAGTCTTGCTGAGCCTATGTGCTCACGCTTGCTATATGAGTGGTTTTGCAGGTTAACATCGATGCTAATAAGAAGGTTGTCCGGTGAGACTCGGAGACTTCCAAGTCGTCTAACACATGGAGAACCCAGCAGCTGCTGTTGTCTTCGTGTTGCTAGCGAGAGGAGTCCACGGGCTGGACCTCTTCTCTAATGCTCTTTAATTATTCAACGTGATCTGTTTATAGACTTCCGCTGTAGCTACTTGATGTAAACTATTTGCAAAGAAAAACTTGTAAGCTTCCGCTATTGTGTTATGTAATACATTGTTCCTTATATGTGTGCTGTTTGTTGCCGCACAACACGGCACCACCCAATGCGATTCCCGGGCGAGTGGCACGACCCCGTGATTGAACGGGCAGTGTGGTCCCTTGTAAAAGTCCCAAAAATGTGTATGAATAAAAACCAAGGGTTGAGTTCATATGTGTGGCAAAGACATGAAAAATGGGACTTGCTAAAACTTTTCTTCATGCAAAGTAATACATGGATGACCATCCAAAATGAGGCTCACCTTTTTACTTAAAAGTGTTGAACCAATAAGGAGTTAAATACTCTTTGCATGTAAGTTTAAAAATCAGATTTGAGATTCAAAGTTCACACATGTGGTGACCAAGGACTTTGATTAAAAATGCAGCCATATAGTTGGAATTATTGGGAGGAGTTTGATCACCAACTTTCTATTTGTAGGGTGGGCTCAAAAGAGAGTTAAAGAGAAGAATTTGCAAACTTCACCAAATTCAAGTGTGGCAAGCAAATTCAAACTGAATTTGAAGAATTCGAATTCCAGCCCACCTTTTTAAACTTAGAATTCTAGGAATTAAGGAGATCAGCTTGAGAAGATATTTGGGAAGATAAATGTGGAGTGGGACCCACAGGTCATAGAGCTAAAGGGGGTTGCCTTACACCTTAAGTCTCAGCTTCGGTGGGGGATTCCACCAAACAGAACCCGAGCGCCACCGAGCAGCTTGCCGGCGACAGCTCCTGCTGCCTGCCTCCCTGCGCTGGCGGCCCAGGGTCGGCCCTGACCGCGTCCTCAACATGATCAGAGGCCCTCAGACCGAACAAAAGCTCATTTGCCTTCCTCCCTCGCGAGAACGCCGAGCAAACCGAACTCTCCCCCTCCGCCCTCTCGGTCGATCGGGAAACTGAAGAAATCATCGCGTCCTTCCCTCCCCGAGCTGCTAGGCAGCGTCCTGAGCTCGGACTCCATTTCCCCGACGCCTAAACCCTCGAGCTACGGCCTTCCCCGCCCGAGATCAACCGCCACAGCGGCGACCTAGCTCAAGAACGTGATCGGGCGCTCGTGGACAGCCCTCCACAGGGGATTTCATGGCCGAGCGACCACAGCTACGGAAGCGCGCAACAGTGGTGCTGCTCTCCTCCAATTCTTGGAGCAAACCGTGAAGCATCGACGAGGAAATCCGAGATTTTGCTCCGGCGAGTTCAACCCGAGCATCCGGTACGGATTCGGCAAATTCCCGCTCTCTGATCCTCCGTAGGTCCTTAAATCTTACACGTAGCAACTAGACTAGTCGGCGGTCATTTTGACTTCAGCGACCTTAGCACGAAAACACCTCAGAGCAATGAATTTCAAGCTCTACCGAGGGCGTTGTTCGCGGGACCAATCGGGCGCACGGTGACGACCGGCTTGCGGCTGTTCCAGAGCCATTTGAGGGCCATGCCGAGCCTTGCGATCATCCACTGATGCTGTAGAGCTCATTGGTTGAGTGTTTGGTGGGCTAGAACCCACGGCCGACAGCGCCGAAGGGCAACCGAAGACGCCACACGTCGCAAGCTATCTTCCGGTCGCCGGCAGCCCTAGAACGCCCCACCATCGTGTTCCTTGACGTCAATAACCCCCTGACGGCGAGTTTTGGCTCAGGCGGTGGCCGGAAACGGCAAGCCGGCGAGCTCTGACATCGGGCCGGCGAGCTGGGCAGCGGGCGCGCAAAGGGGAGCCGGAGGAAGAAGACGAAGCGTGGGCCCCGGCTGTCAGCAGCTCAGAATTCAAATCCGGGATCGGGTGTGGCCGGGATCCCATGTGCTGACGCGAAAAACCCCGTGGCCCTGGTGTGGCCCAGTCCAGATTGGCTGAAATTTAAAGAAGCGGGCCCAGTAGGATTTTCTGTAGGAAAACAATTCCAGTGAGGGCTCAAACTTTGGAAATTCATAATTCTCTGTAGAAACCTCCAAATTGAGTGATTCCACTTGGGTTGGATTCATCTCTCTGAGTTCTATCCAAATATGAACTCAGATTTGTATGAAAGTTAATATTATATTCTAGAAAATTCTTTGAAGTGATTCTGGAAAAGAATTATTGAGGGAGTTTGGTTTATCCAAAAATCCCCAAATTTTTCCAGAATATCCTTTAGCATGGTGTTGACCTACTAGCAAATTTTCAGCTCATTTGAAGATTATTTGAGTAGGAATTTGCTAAATGCAAACTACTGTGTTCAAAAGAGTCCAGAAACATTTTCAGAAAATGTTTCCCACTTCAAAAATCGATTCTGAGCAATACATAGCTCCACAAATCATAGGAAAATTTAGAAAAGCTCTATGAGACATACTTGAAATTGTAGTTACCTTAAATGAGCAAGAAAATGCACATTACCTCAGAATTAATTCATTTGAGTAGGAATGCTTAAAGAATTGTTCTGGGAGAACTACTCAAGTAAAAGGGCTGAATTTTGTACCAGATTACTCTCATGTGATCAAGAACTCACATGTAAATTATCAGCCCAATATGAGTCCTGGAAATCCCTGTTCTTATTCTCCCTACTTATGGATAGGGAAAAATACGTAAGAGATATTATGAGAATTATGGAGGACACAATATCACTCCACATTAGCTGCAATTTGGCGAGCTAAATACTTAGGTAGTATAGAACCTGATGTAAAAGTTTTGAGGCCATTGGAGTTCTTGTTCTTCAGTTGCACTCAAATCTTTTCAGTTTATCTATTATGTGCATTAGGGGAAATGATTAGTGTATAGCTAAGGCCTTAAGGTCAATTTAGTTTAAGTCTGTTTCTTTGCACAACAGAGGCAACCAAGCCATTCTTGGCTTTTCCACCCAACCTCTATACCTAAGAAATGAATTCTATAACTTCTTTCCGTTACAGTCTATAAAACGTATGCATATGCATTTCAATAGGAACCACAACGAAGGGGATTCAAAGGAGCGATTCATCGAAGTGGATCAAGCTCCGGAGAATCAAGGGTGGATCTGCAAGGACACTAACTGTTATATACGACTACCCGTCAAAACAGGCAAGCTCCGGTTTGCATTTAACAGCTGTTAAGTTTTTGTTTTGTATTCACTTTCGGTCAGGATATGAATTATGCATTAGGTCTAGTGTTTGATACTCCTCTTGCATAGCCAAATGACCCATGGAGTATTGGGTAGGTGTCTTTCACCGTGTAGAACTGCCATGCTTAAGTACGGTCCGGTAGAAGTCGAGTGGTGAGATGCTACTCGCAGTTTTAGGAACAACAGGGACATACGGGATTGGTTCATAAATGAATTAGCAAGTTAAAGTTGAGACCGGAAGGTTGTAGGAGCAGCACGACATAGGGGCCTGGGTGCTATAAACCTGTCTGTGTCGGTCAAGGACCGATCCGTATGAGGCCCTGTTGAACAAGTTTGAGTTGTGTACCGGGCTCATGCTGGCTATATGGGAACCAGTAAACCGATGTACCTCGGGAAGCTGTCGTTGGGACTTTTCGAGTCGCCTCAGGCGGACGGCCAGTGTGCAGTATGTGGGGAATATTCTCATGACATCTCATGTCGGTAGGTGCACCATGAGAGTACCTACTGTACGGGGCAACTTGATCGATTCAGCGGGGGTGGAACGGGGGAAAGGCTGCCACGTACGACGTCAGTGATTGTTGTTGTAGGCAACGTCGAGTACGGGCGTACGTGTCGTGTAGTCCGGGTGTTATTGATTCAAATCACCGTCGCTTGCGGAATGGACCGAGCATACTTGTTCTCACAGTCGTGACGTAGTAAGAACTTGCATGAGAAAGGAACTAATTATTTTGATGTGAAGTATCATATTAGCTTTGTATTGGATCTTGATGAATAGCCTAGTGCAAACTCGATTCTTTTATGCCATGAGCAATTTACATCGGGGGAAAGCGTTTCTTGTTTGATTGTGGACTCCCGATGTGGCATGCCCAGGGTTACTTAAAATGCTGCAATTAATACCTGAAAGTAAGGATTCACTTTTAGGCGAGTTTAATTATGCTTATGCCATCCTATGTTAGGTTCATAACCTCACTTAGAGTTTCATGTTTAGGGTGACGGTTAAGTCTTGCTGAGCGTTATGCTCACGGATGCTATCCGAGTTGTTTTGCAGGTAATTGACTTCATGCTTATGAGAAGGCATGCCGATGAGACTTGGGAACCTCTGAGTGCTTACTCAAAGAGCATCCTCGCCGCTGCAGATTGTTCTCCGTGTTGCTACTAAGAGACAGTCCGCGGGCTGGACTGTTTCTTCGTTGCTAAGATAGAGATGAGTCATGAGAGAGATAGTCTTCCGCTGTAGTTTACTCTGATACAATTATTTGTAAAACTTTCTTGTACGCTTCCGTAAACTATTTATGTAATATGATGTGTTTCTGCAACCCGTGTGCTGTTGGGTGCCGCATATCACGGCACCACCCGACGAGGTCCTGTGATCCCCCACATCCCTCTCACGGATTGTCAAACTGAACGGGTGAATCAAGTGCTTGAAGACATGCTACGCACTTGTGCCATCCACCACGGTAAAAACTAGGACGATCATTTGCCGTTGGCGATGTTTTCATATAACAATGGCTATCAAGCTAGCATCAAGATGGTGCCGTATGAAGCTCTCTATGACCGGAAATGCCGCACACTCCTAAACTGGTGTGAGTCTGGCGAGCGAGTTACCTACGGCATTGAAATTGTGAATGAGGATGAAGAATGAGTGAGAATAATACAAGCCAATCTCAAGGCTGCTCAATCTTGGCAGAAGAGCTATGCAGATAAAAGACGCCGTCCTCTCCACTTCGACATCGGGGACCATGTTTATGTCCGTGTGTCTCCGATGAAGGGAGTTCATCGTTTCGGAGTGAAGGGCAAACTTCCGGCGTGATTCATTGGTCCGTTCGGCGTCATTGAAAAATGCAGACCCTTGGCCTACCGCTTGGAGTTACCAGCATCGTTCACAGGAATTCACAACGTATTCCACATCTCTCAGCTGAGGAAATGCCTCAAACCCTCGGCTGAACTCTGTGAAAGCCCGGTGGTACACGGTTGTTGTAGCGTCCAAAAAGGTGGAGGGACTTTAAACTTTTAAAATTTGGTGACAACTGATCACATCCATATGATACTAGGGTAAGTTGAAGTTTGAGCTTGCCACTTGGTTCCAAATAATTCAAAAAGCCCTCATGCAAAATTCCATAATTTTGGAAGTATGTTTGCTATTTAATTCTAGGGTGACACCGAAAACCACTGGAATTTAAATTTGAATTTGGAGTTTGAACCAAACTTTATCAAATTCAGCATTAAGTCAAAAATTGAATTCTACATATTTGATTTTACTTTCATGCAAATATCTAGAATTTTTGGACAAAAGTTGGTGGTAGCACTAAAAGATCAGAAACTTGAAGAGGGGGAGACAGAGGATGACATGTGGGGCCAGTTAGTCAGTCTCTACCCGAGCACGTCGGTTTCCCGGTTTCCCTCGGCAGCCGCCACGGCGATGCCTTTGGCTTGGCGCCGACATCACCGTTTCACTCGGTGCGGTCGTGCTCGAGCCGAGCGTCGCAGCAGCTCGGACGTATCGTGCTCACTCGGTGAAGAAAACACGCACGTCTACTGCTTCCTCTGTTTTCTCTGCCGAACCGAGCCATCGTCATTTCCTCTGCTCTCTCTGTGTTGGACCGATGTTTCTTCGGCTGAGCAAGGTCGCCGGCGGTGCGGGGTGCTACTGTCCAGGCTAGGGGCAGCTGCGGTTCCTCTCCAGCTGTGATCGCCGTCCATTTTCTCCGAGCTACCAAAAGAACTGCCGACCGTCTACCCCAAAATTCGGTACCAAGGTGAAATCATAGTCTAATTTCTTTGGCCCGATGCTTCTACACAACCTAGCGCAGCTCCTCGATGAAGAATCATCGGAAACCGTCGAGAAATGAAGCCGTAGGCTGAGTTTTTCCAGCGCCGACGCACAACCCTAGCCGCACCGTCGAGCTATACTTTGCACGGGTTTTTACCCATTTTAGGATGCAAAAACAAGCTCCTCACATCACCTTGGTGCTTGTGGTGCTCTTCAAAACCGAAATACTCTTCTCCCATGCGAGAACGACGGCGCCGTGGTGAAGTTTGCCGCTGCCACCGTCGGGGAGGTATTTCCGGCCACTTAGCACCGCCACCGAGCATCCCAGAGTGTTCCTCGTCGAGTTTTGGGCACAGGCGGCAAGATTTGAGCTGTTTGGGGCACGGGCCAGCTATTCCGCCGAGTCGCCGCCGCTGCTCCGGCGAGGGGACCGTCGGGGTGCGAGGTAGATGGCAAGGGAGGTGCGGGCGACCAGTCAGTGACTCAGACCCGGCGTGGAATCAGGGTGCGGCACGGGATCGGCTGTGGCTGTGTGGGTTAACTCCATAGCCCCGGTGTTGCCGCAATTCCACTGCTCCGATTTAAAACAGTGGGCCCGGTCACAGTTATTTGAAGTTTCCTATTAGCAAATAATTCCAGGAATTAGCTCATCTTCTAAATTCAGTTATGCCTACTATAATTGCTCCAAAAATTACAAATAAATTCTGGTAGAATCCTCATGTTCTAAACTTTGCAGTGATGCAATTTCCTAAACATGAAAGTCCCAATATTCCTGTAAATAATTTCTTTGAGCTAATTGCTTGGGAAATTAATTACCACTGTTCCTGTAGTGGGAAAATTCCCAATTTGGGTCAGCACACTTCTTCTACTATCCTTGACCACCAGTAAAAGTTTGAAGTTCGTTGGATTTTATTTACTGGCTCAAATAGCCTTCTAATTCTCAGCCTTCAAGGAAAATACCGCAAAAATAGACAGGACCTTTCAGCATTTCTTATCAACTTCAAAAATTCATATCTATCTATTGGTAGCTCCAAAAATGGTGAAGCAAATTTTGTTAGAACCATGGAGACTTACCCTAATTAGATATTCCACTGTTATACATGTTAAAACTCTAGATTTGGGCTCAAAATTCAGAGAAGCCTTGTACTTGTGGGAATTTTGGAGACCACAAGGTGCAATGAAATTTTTCCAAATTTTGCCCATATCATCCTTAGTATAATATCCACTGGAAAAATCCCAAAGCAAACTAAGGAACATAAATAGAAGTATCTATGAATAGAAGTTCACTTCTTATAATTCCTTAGCACTTATGCATATATTTTGCTACATTTCATATAGTGACCGAAGTTGAGGATACGCTGGAGCCGTTGGACGTCCTCCCACCAGAAGCTAACTTTCCTTTTGGCTCGCAACCAGGCAAGCCCCGGTTTGCATTTAAGTACTTTTGCAAAGTTTTCATTTGTATCACTTATGTTCAGGGTGTAATGCTTGCATTAGAGTAAGGGTGATTGAAACCCCACTTGCATAACCTTTTAAATCCTATGGAGGGTTGGGTAGTTTACAAACCCGACGAGTAGAGAATGCCATGCTAATGTTCTTAGGCTCTCGGTAGAATTCGAGTCGTTGGAATCTACTCGCGAGATAGGTATTTATTCACACGGTATGGAAAGAGGTAGATAATGGCTTAAGATTGCGAAACTAAGACCCAGCAGGGGGGATAGGATGCAGTGAGCGGAGGTCTCACGTGCGTAGCCCTATTGTTGTCGATTGAGGACCGAGCCGTGTGCATCCCTGCTGGACAAGTTTTGAACAGTACCAGATGCATACTGGCAAATGGGAACCAGGAAACCGATGTAATTGGTTAACCTGGGTGCCGAGGCTTACCCAACCGTTTTATAGGAGTGGGTTGAGGGTAGCAAGGTGTAAATCTGCCGGTGGGCACAGACATGCTCCACGCGGGGACCTCCTGCCCGTTAGGATGGACCGGTTTGGCATTTGGGTTGCGTTTGAAAGGTTGCTGCATACAACAGAGTAGGAAGGTGTGAAGCACCACACTTCTGAAAGTGGGTGTATGTGACGTGTTATCCGGATGTCTCCTGATTGCAATCACCGTCCCTCGCGGTCAATTGAGTACCGCTTGTTTACTATGCTGTGACGTAGTAAGAAATGAAATAAGCCAGATGAATTTGCTGCATTGAACTATTAATGTCTTGAAACCTTGTATGCTGTAGTTGTAGGGCTAATTAAGTTTATCATTCACTTTGGGCATCACCACATCGGAGGAAAGCGTTTCTTGTTTGAATGTGGACTTCCGATATGAGGGCTTCCTAAATTACATGAAACTGTTGCTATAAAACTGAAAGTAAGGATCAACATGTAGGCGTGTCTTTATGGCAAAGTCTTTTTCCTATGTTACACATCCCTGCATGTAGAGTTCCATGACTAGGGTTGTCGGTTAAGTCTTGCTGAGCCATCGTGCTCACGGTTGCAATATTTTAGCTGTGTGCAGGTGAGAGTTATGAGGAAGGTTCCGAGGATGAGGCGATGCCCCCGTCGGGGTACACGGCCGAGCTGGAGCCCTGCACGCTGCCGTGATATCTGGTTCTATGTTGCTAGTGAGTAGCGTCCCCGGACTGGACGGCTGCACTTTTGCTTAGTTACGATGAGAGACTAGCTATGTATAATACTTCCGCTGTATAAATAAGTTTGTAAAAGACTTCTACTGTATTTTTATGGCAAATAAAAGTTTGTATGTTGTTCTTAATCTTTTCTTGTGTGCTCTTGGGTGCCGCATCGCACGGCACCATCCTCTGCCATCCCGGAGTGGGTGAACCATGGGGTGGTCCCCAAAAGTCGTGGTATCAGAGTCACATTGAGAATAGCATGCTCAAAAAGATCCTATTTTGAAAACATAGAAGTAGTCGAGTGAAGAGTAGTCACTATGCCCACATAAGTTCTATGATAGTAGTAGTTACTAAGGTGAAAATGCTAACTTACTTGTTATACATTCTGTAACGATGCTCCAACGTCAGGTAAGAGGTAAGGTACGCCACCACAGAAGGATCAATTGTGGTAAGCTCGCCATATGAGCAATAGTATGGAATGGTTTACCGTGGCTTGGCACGGTAGTTAATATGAGTCTCTGAACCTCTTCATGGTTGTGAGAGCATATAAAAATGCTGATCTCCTGCGTGCTTTAGGCAAAAGTGAGAATTCCCATCGTGTGGTAAGCAACACGATAGTATGCAACTCTTGAACATTCAATGTACAAAGGGCCATACGCAGCGCTCGCCATCGGCGTGCCTCAGCGGTCATGAGGCAGTAGGTGGTATCGGTTGGGTTGATAAAATTCCCAACCGTGAGGACCCGTTCGCACTCTACTTGGGTTCCCCATCGTGTGGTGTAAAAACCCTTGTGTGTGCCATTATTGTGTAGTTTTCTGCAGGTACATTAACCACGTTAGTGCATGACGTTTAGAAACCATTTGTGAGTGACGTTCTTAGTTCCACCATTTGACACGTATAAGCCAGAATACCGGCTTAGGATTTTTCTTTGGTGAGGAAACGTAGTACCGAGATGAGTATTAGTTGCATAAAAGGATATTTTTAATAAAGATAGTTAAAATGAAGTTTAGGATTCCATTTAGGGGTTATTGAACTCCAATATTAAACTAAGAGCCAATTGGGAGTATAGTTTCAATCTCTAAGACTTAGGAACAATCTTCCCTGTTTTTGGCAGAAACTTTGCTTAACCTAAACAGGGTATAACTTAGGATTAGTTGAACCAACGGAGGTGTGGGATAACCTTCTGGAAAGGTATTGAAGTCCTCTACAACTTTTCTGTAGAGCTCCAGAACAAAATCTCCCTCCAAATGGATGAAAATCTCATATGAGTATGCACGGTCCAGAAACAGGGCAGTCCAAAAATGCTCTCTGGAAATTTCTGTATTTCAACCACAAATGTAAAAGCCCAGGAAAAGGGCCTGGCAAAAAAACTTTTTATCACCTCACAACACCACAGTTTTGTTGTGGATAGATTGTGAAAAAGTGTGAAGAGCAAGTAACCTCCATCAAAAGAGTGGTTAGAGGGGAAAGCCTACACTTTCACAAAGTGGGAAGTTTACACATGACACATGAGAGGGTGATTCAAAACTGTTGCATTCAAACTCATGGTTGCAACAGCTAAAACAAGGATCAAAGTGCATAATTGGATTCCTCAGGTCCAAATTAGTGGGGAGGCAAAGTCTCAAGAATTGTTGAAAAGATTTGCTACCCATTTTTCCAAAAAGGATCCAAATATGCCAATAATTCAAATATACATTTGAATTTGAGGGAAACTTCTCCAATTTGAGACTTCAAACATTTGAGTTACTCATTTGATAAAAATTTGGAGATCTTTTTGGGCAGAGGGGAGCTATGGGCCCCAATTGTCAGTGAGAAGGGAGGGAAGAAACTTACTGCTTAAGTCAACCGGTTCCACAGTTCACACACGAGCGAGCTGCTTTCTCCCACGGGCTGCCACCGCACGAACGGCCGAAGACCGGAAGCACCTCCCGAGCTGCTTAGGGGATCGATGTTTCTCCGTTTTTACCGTCTCCACCAAGAGCACAGCATCCACACCGCCTCACAGCCGACGCTGAACGATCCCCGTATGTCCTCGGCGATAAACGCGACCGCACAGAGGCGCGCCGTCGGTTCACCGCCGCCCGGCTGTTCCTCCCCGTGGAACGACGCGCTAAGCTTCCCCACAGCACCGCCGGATGTCCTTTAGCGTGGCAGAAGCAAGAACCGGGCGCTAGCTCCGTCGGGACGTCGGCGTCGAGCTGATCTTCCTCCACAGCGCCGAAGAAAGCCGCCGCGACAAGATCACGTCGCCCGGCCACCACGGAGCCTCTCCCATCAAGCTGCAAAAGCAAAAAGGTGTGCCAGTAACCCTTCTCGCTTCACAACCACGCCGGCAGCGTGTCAAGGACCGTGCTGGCCGGAATTTCAGTTCTTGCGAGAGCATGTGATATAGCTCGGTTCGGGTAAATCGGCAAATTCGCTTCACACACCGAACCACTCTTCCCCAGACCTAGAAACCCAGTTGTAGACATCCGTGCGGGCACGTGGGATCAAGAACTAGGAAGAACCATCGAGGAAACCCTCAGTTCTTCGAGTTTTTCCAGTTTTCCCTGAAATCGCCCTAGGTCGCACGGTGAGCCCCTAGTTGCCGACATTTTTCGCGAGATCAGAGCCCTGTATGTTGCTCCCTAGGTCATGGCGATGCTGTAGGAGCTAACCGGAGCAAGGTTGGGGCAGTAAAGTGCCCTAGCGACGCCGCCGAGGTTACCACAGCTACTGTCGCCGTTGCACCGAGGTTTCCGGCCACCCTCGATCCGAGGTAAGGCCGGCAACGTGTTCCTCGCACAAGAATGTGCAGTGGCGGCGAGAATCAGCAAGTTCCGAAGGCTGGAACCCCTCTCCGGCGAGAGCTCTGGCGAGCTCGGCGGCGGGGTCGCGCGGGTGGCCGGAGGAAGACGAAGGGGGGAGGCCCCACTCGTCAGCGGCTGGAGATAAATGGGCAGGATTCTCTGTGGTCCAGGATCCAGTGCGGCCGCGCGGGAAGGAGTCTGTGGCCCTGTGTGGCTCGGCTCCAGCGGTCAACACGTGTGCGATGGACCCACCTGCAGGATTTAAACATTTTTGGAATTTCCAGTTTTAGTTCAAACTTCAAATGAATAGAACTTTGGCTAGGAAACTCCAAATTCGATGAACCAAATTTTGCTGAACTCAGAATTCTGAGTACTTTCCAGAAATACCAAATTCAGCTCATTAAAGTGAATATTTTCCAGAATTAAATCCCTAAAGTTTAAGCTGTTGGGAATTTTATCTGGAAAACTACTTTATGAAAAATTCTGAAATTTGGCTGAGAGGTTCATTGGAAAATCCCTGAATCCCAGTAAAATTTTCAAACTCATCCAAGTTAATTTAGTTACCCTAATGGGGTAATTAAGAGAACCACCATGAGAAAATAGAAAAATGTACAGAAACATTTTTCAGATTTTTCTCCAATCTTAATTAGGATATAACTTTCAGTAGAATTCTTCAAATGACATGAAACAAATTCTATTAGAACCATCCTAAATTCTAGTTTCCAGAAAGTAATGGTTGGAGCCATGAAAACCCCTGGAATTATTCAGAGGCTCAAATATTGACCCAATGGGCTATTATTTGTACAAGGTTCAGATGAACTTTGTTTCAAATGAAACTTGGTCAAGACTCTGGTTAGGACCCTACCAAGGCACATCAGAACCAAAGGGGAGGGCTAGCTAGAGTTATTAGTAGTTAAGTATTCAAGCTTACACAATTGCATTTAAATTTGCATGTCGTATTTCATTAAACGTGTAGTCACTGAAGAAGAGACTCCGGAAGTGCTGGACTTCCTTCTTCCGGACGAAGAACTAACCCCTGACCAGCAGCAACAAGGCAAGCCCCGGTTTGCATTAACCTTTTTATAAGTTTTACTTTGTTTACATGTATCATATGAAGTATGATTGTGCATTAGGTATAGGATGGATCGAACCCCACTTGCATAACCAAAAATTTTCCCTAAGAGTGAGGGTAGTATCTAAGACCTCGAGTAGAAAGGCTATGCTTAAAGATTCATAGGGCTTCGGTACAAGTCGAGTAGTTGGAATCTACTCGCGAGATAGGTTTGGGACACACGGGTCCGGTTGAGTGATGTGAGATCATTTTAGTAATGAAAATGAGACTAGGCAGGGGCTAGGGCGCAGCAAGAGGAAGTCTTGTGTGCGCAGCCCTGCCCGTGTCGATTGAGGACCGATCCGTGTGCGGCCCTGCTGAACAAGTATTTAACGTACCGAAGGCATATCGGATATATGGGCCCCGATAAACCGATGTAGCCTAAACCTCCGGGCGTCGAGGCATAGCACACCGATTTATAGGTGTAGGTTGAGGGCAGCAAGGTGGAAATCTGCCAACGGGCATAGAGAGATGCTCCGTGTGGGGAACCTCCAGCTCGTTTCAGTGTGACCGGTTCGGCGTTTGGGCTGTTGGGTGAAAGGTTGTCCCGTACGACATCTAGTGAGCGTGATGTGCAGCTCCACAGGTGGGCGTACGTGACGTGCTCTTTGGGTTTCCCTGCAGGTGTATATCGAGTCGATTCGCCGTCCCCCGCGGTGACGAGTACCGCTTGTTCACTGCGTCGTAACGTAGACTAATGTATGAAATGTGATTATTAAATCTTGCTGTTATGATATAATTGTATTGCTACATGTGTGCCACCAAATATTGCTTACTAAATTTCAGATTTTCGAACTGTTAACTTGTTGCTAAAAGATGAACTAAGGATGAACTTGTAGGCGTGTCCCTTTTCTGCAGTATTACTAACCTATGTCATTGTACACCTCATGTAGAGTTTCATGCTTAGGTGAGTCGGTTAAGCCTTGTTGAGCCATCGTGCTCACGGTTGCTGCTTAAGTGTTTTTCAGGTGAGGAGCCACCCACGGACTCAGAGTACGAGTCCACCGGCGAGGGTTACCCTCCGTCGGGGACCACGGCTGAGTGGGAGCCGTACACGCAGCGCTGAGCTGAGACGTGCAGCTAGTGTGGGTTGCCCTAGGGCTGGGCAACCGACTTTTGCTAGGTAGGCGGCGTGAGTTGTACAAAAGGAACTTCTGCTGTGTAATAAAGACCCTCGTTTGTAACTGAGAAATGTACTACTTTGTACATTCAGTTTGTTTTTCCCATGTAATATAATGTGTTCTTATGACGTGTGCTGTCGGATGTCGCATCGCGCGGCACCACCCTCTGCGATCCTGGATGGGCGGATTCCGGTCTGCCACAACAAATTTCTGTAGAAAAATTCCTAGGAGTCAAGTAAGATACCGTTGGAGGAAATGTGCTACAACTTTGTAGTTTAGTGTTTTCCTAGTTGGAGGGCAGAAATAGTTGGAATTTTGTGAATAAAACAGCCACTTGTAAAGAGGTGTTGTCAAAATTCCTGAGAAATTTCTGTAAAAACCCATAACTCATAAACTAGGTGTGAGGGCTCTCTAGGATCATAGATTGTCCCCACATACCACCACTCGTCTTTTCTGTGCATTTTGTCCTCACTTGTGCATGCTCGGGAAAACTTCCCGGTCGGTCACCCATCCCCAAATTCGTTCGGACCAAGCACGCTTAACCCCGGAGTCCTTTGCAGGTGGGCTTCCGAAAAGGAAGGTATACCTTGCCTCTATGAGTATTCTATCAATCCTATTAAACCGGGTGCCAGTATATCACACAATCCAACCCCCTTAAAAGACCGACGTCCTTCTCAGTCAACGCCAAGACAGGAACGTCCCCTCTTAGCCACGTCCATACGTTCAGTACTGGCATACGCATACCGTATGTCCGATTAGCAGCATACGTACCATACCGTGTCCCACACAGAGGACCCACGTGTCATCTATACGTACCTGCGTCCCTAACACGTAAGCTACCGTATCCTTGTCACTGACCCGTACGCACCCGTGAAACTGCAAGGGTCGGCTCTGATACCATTTGTGATGGCTCTCTAGGATCATAGACTGGCTCCACATACCACCACTCATCTTTTCTTCGCACTTTGTCCTCACTCGTGCACACCCGGGAAAACTTCTCGGTCGATCACCCATCCCCAAATTCCTCCGGGCCAAGCACGCTTAACCACGGAGTCCTTTGCAGGTGGGCTTCTGAAAAAGAAGGTATACCTTGGTTCTATGAGTACTCTATCAATCCTATAAAGCCTGGAGCCAGTATATCACACAATCATGTTTGAAGTCCGGCTGACACGGCCGAAGTTCTTCCGTAGCCGCCGCTCGTCGCCGACCGTGTACCGGTGACTGTCACGACGAGATAAGCCCAGTATCATGTTCCCTGGATGGAATTAGGCAGAGGTGGCCAAAATCATGCAGTTTGGGGCACGGCAGAAGCCCTCCGGTGAGCGCTCCGGCGAGGGGGCGGCGGCCGAGCGTGGGAAGCCGGAGGTAGACGAAGCCCCCGGTCCCACGAGTCAGCGGCCGGTATTTTAAACCCCAGGATTTGCTGTGGCACCAGATCGGGTGCGGCGCGAAAGATTCCGTAGCCCCGTGTGTTGACGGCTGAGAAGTTGACACGTAGCCCCGGTCCCACGTGCAGCAATTTAAACATTTTCCCAATTTTCAGATTTAGTTCAAACTTCAAACCCACATAACTTTGGCTAGAAAACTCCAAATCGAGTGAACCAATTTTTGTTGGATTCAGCTATTTGATTACTTTCCAGCAAATCAAGTTTCATTTCATGACAATCCTTATTTCTCCAGAATTAATTCTTCAAATTTCAAAATGGTTAGAATTTTAACTGGAGAACCCTTTGGAGGAAAGTTCTGAAAATTTGCTGGGTTGTTCACCAAAATATCCCTGAACTACCATAAAAATTTTAGATCCATTTGAGCTAATTTAATCCACCTAATGGTGTGATTAATAAAATTGTTCTAGAGAAAATAGAAAATGTCCAGAAACATTTTCAGAATTTCTCTGAAACTCGGCCAAGTCACTGTTTAGGTTGTAACCAAACCACAGTAAGAATTTCAGAGTCATTGGGTCTGTCTAGTAAGGCTTATAGTCTTGACAATTTTAAATTCAATTCAAATGCATTTAAATTGATACATATATATGTTATCTCATGTGGTCGCTAAGGTTGAGGAGGAACCCGAGGTCTTAGACTACGTCACTCCGGAAGAGCAGATAGCCTACGACCAAGAGCAGCAAGGCAATCTCCGGTTTGCATTAACCTGTTTTACAAATTTTTACTGTTTTGAGAACTTACTTTGATCACCCACTTACTTCTAGCATTAGAATCTTGTTTGAAACCCAAATGCATAGCCAAGAAAACCATGGATTGGGGTTAGGATTGAAAACCCCGTTTAGCTACGGCAATGATAAGATATTGTAGGATTCGGTACAAGTCGAGTAGTTGAAACTACTCGCGAGGATAGGCTCGAGGCACTCGACTCGGGTAAGGATAACAAATGAAACACATGGAAAGAAAAATGAGACCGAGCGGAGAGTAAGGGCAGCAGGACTTTGGGGCCTGGGTGCTATAGCTCCGATTGTGTCGATTGAGTACCGAGCCATGTGCGGGCCTGTTGAACAAGCTAGTACAGTACCGAAGACCTACCGGCTATATGGGAACCGGGAAACCGATGTAACTCGGGTAGCTGGGTATTGAGGCATTGCCTGTAGTTCAGAGGGTAGGTTGAGAGCTTGAGGTGTAAATCGGCTGGCGGCACTGCAGATGTGTGCATAGAGACCTCTTACTCGGGACAATAGGACCGGTTCAATATTTGGCTGATGGGTGAAAGGTGGTTGCGTACGACGTCCGTGATGGTTGCTGTAGGCAACATCGAGTACGGGCGTACGTGACGGGTTATTCGGGTAACCCTGCAGGTGTAAATCGATTATAATCACCGTCCCTCGCGGTCAGTGAGTACCACTTCTTCACTGTACCATGATGCAGAAAGAACAGGCTAGATACATGTTAAATGTCTGCTGATTTGAAAGACATAATTTGTTTGTTAATGTCTTGTTGTAGTTTAGAGCTAATTAAGGTTCTTTCCAGCTTTGGCAAAGTACATGAGAGAAATGTGTTTCTTGTTTGATTGTGGCTCTCTCATGTGTCTTAGCGTAAGGTTCTCCACAACCTGCTGCTAAAACTTGAAAGTAAGGTTCCACTAATTAGGCGAGTCCATTGCAACTTATTTTACCTCATGTAACCTATCACCTTTCATGTAGAAGTTTCATGTATAGGAGAGACGGGTCAGTCTTGCTGAGCCATCATGATCACTGCTTGTGTTTGAAGCTTTTGCAGGGGTTTATGAGGAAGGGACTCCTGAGGAGGAAACGGAACCCCATGAGGGGAACCCCGTCGAGTGGGAGTCATGCACGCCGCCGTGTTAGTGTGTGTGCGTGCTAGTGGGGACACGTTCACGGGCTGAACGTGAACTCGATGCATAGTCTACGCCCGTGAGTGTAGACTGGACTTATTTTGTTGTAAAAATTGTTCATAAACTGGTTTATGTAATAAAACTTTGCTTCCGCTTTGTATCTTTGTTGTGCGTTATCCGGTGCTGTGCAACGCAGCACCCCTCAGCGTGATCCTGGCTCGACAAGGCCGTGGGACCGTGTCACTAGGAATGCTATGGAGGCAAATAAATACAATCTGGATTCCTTTTTGAGTCTACTACAACTTTGTTGTTGAACTCCAGTCCAGGTTTTACCTCCAAAGTGGTCAATACAGTTGAATTATCCAGACTGGTCAGCTGGACCAAAAACTGGACAGCGAACACCATGTTGAAGTTTTTCAACCAAAACACTTAGTTTCACATTTTGATATCCTGCGGCTGTTGTAAAACAGCAAGTTGGAGTCGAAAAGTTTATGCATTCAACGTATCACTTCGAGCTAGGACAAGTTTGGGTCCAGTACAATAGCGAGGAATTACGCATGCTAACGCACTTAACATCCTGTGGTGACCCATGATGGTTGAAATGAACTTTTAATCCATGAAGTTCATTACTTTGGAACTCGATCATGTGACATGGTCCAGGGATGTATATTTTGTATGAAGTTTATACTTTATCCATATGTGTGAATGTTATGCGTATTATTTATTCCATTCTCGCACTACTATTGTGTAGACTGGCTGAAATAAACCAACATGTGCTGATCGTTTGAAGGGTATGAATGCAGAATGGTGCATACACGGTCCACGCAAGAGGAGAGAGGTCCAAGTCAGGTTCGTGGTGATGAGTCTCCACCTCCGGAGCAAACCACGACACAGCAGCAACCACCTCCTCCACTGCCAGAACTTCCAAGAAATCTTGCGGAGGTTCTTGCCGCAGTACTCGGCTCGCGCGACGAGCAAACCGAGTTGCAGTGGATGCTAGTGCAACAGAATGCGTCCCGTCAGGGAGGATGCCAAGACAATGGGCAACACCAGCCCCAATAAAGTTCATATTCGGACTTTCTGGCGACCCATCCACCGGTCTTTACGGAGGTCGAAGAGCCTTTGGAGGCGGACAGCTTCAACCGCACCCTTGAGGCGAAGTTCGGTTTACTACGCTGCACCGAACATCAGAAGGCGCTGTATGCAGTGCAACAGCTTCAAGGAGAAGACGGTACATGGTGGGCGAACTACATGGTGGCCATGCCGTCACATGGACAGAGAGGGAGGCTTCCACGCCTACCATATACCTCCCCGTGTTATGGAGAGGAAGCTCCAGGAGTTCCTGGCGCTGAAACAAGGCGAGAGGATTGCTCATGAGTACTCCAGGTCATTCAACCGGCTGGTGCAGTATGCGCCTGGATTTGTGGGAACGGAGGAAGACAAGCGAAACGGGTTCTTCCAGGGCCTGAATTCCAAAATGAAGGTCCAACTCGCCCAAAGCAATCGCGGCACATTCAACGACCTTGTTAATGCCGCGATTTTACAAGAAAATGCTCAGCGCGAGCGCAGTTCTGATAAGAGGAAATGCAGCGGACTGACGAGCAGCGGTGGTGGGGCGCCACAAAAATACCGCGTGGTGTATCACTCACCATCCGGTCAGAGATGGCAGCCACCAGCGCGACCGCCTCAGTTTCACGGTCGACAATATAGTGCGCCAAGCTTCCGACCATCGTATCCACCACAGCAACAGCAGCAGCAAAGGATGGTCCCGCGTGCACCTCAGTTTCAACCACGTGCACTGGGATTCCATCCTCAATTCGTAGGGACCCCGACACCTTACATGTGCTTCAAATGTGGCCTTGTCGGGCATATTGCGAAGGACTGCCCCAAGCAGCGACAGGGCAGGGGTGCAGCACCGTATCAGGGTGCAAATCAGCCCCGTAATCAGCCCAAGAAACCAGCACAAAAACCCGGCAATGTCCATCACTTAGCCATTCAAGACGTGTCGGAAGGCGAACCCTTCCTCGCGGGTACGTTTTCTTATTTAGATCATCCCGTAGTCAAATTTTTTGACTCCGGTGCCACCCATAATTTCATAAGTCAATCTTATGTTGTTTAATATCATTTGCGTGTCATTCCACACTATCGATGAAAGGATCCAGAACACCTGGTACCGGACATTAACATTTTACAAGGTGCTGTGGAGTAATCATACCACGGAAGAAATAACGTGGGGAGCAAAGATTACCTCCGCATTAACAATCCGGAACCTTTATCGTTATACCATTTGGCATTACCTCTCCTGTCTCGTTTTTCTTTTGGAATCTCAGGACGAGATTCTTTTTAAGGGGGGGGGGGGAATGTAAAAGTCCCAAAAACATGAATGCAAAGAAACGGATGTTTGAGCATCATTGGGTTTCGGGTTCATGGAAAATGGGACTTAAAAAAAAACTTTCTTACACAGGATGGTATACGTGGGATTTAACAACACGGGTTCAAGCATTCATTTGAATGTGTTGGACCAAGGTGGAGTTAAACTCATGTGTGATCATACATGTGCACGAGGATCCGGTACAAGTCAGAAAGTTGGAAGCTACCCGCGAGTTTAGGATGTGGGCACAATGGGGTATGATTCTAGAGAATGAAAGTTCTGGAATGGAAAATGAGACCGAGCAGAGAGTAGGAGCAGCAGGACGTTGGGCCTGTGTGGCTGTAGCTCTGTTTGTGTCGGTTAAGGACCGATGCGTATGCCGCCCTGCTGAGCAAGTTTGAACAGTACCGGATGCATATCGGATATATGGGACCCGATAAACCGATGTAACTCAGGTACTCTCGTGTCGAAACTTATACGGCCATCCTTTGGGGGTTGGTATCAGAGGTGTAAACCCGCTAGCGGAGCAACTTCAACGTGTTCCGTGTAGTGGCCCTTCTGATGGGTCGGCGGAACTGGTTCGGCATTGGAGTGACGGGTGAAAGGTTGCTGCATACAACGTAAGAAAGAGCTCTAGTTTGAGTCTTTCGAGGCGGGTGTATGTGTCGTGTATTCTGGGTGTGTCCTGATTGCAATCACCGTCCCTCGCGGTAATATGAGTACCACTTGTTCACTGCGTTGTGACGTAGTAACAACTTCCATATGAAGTGAAAGGAATCATTGCTGTCGTGAAGTTCTTAAGTATTTGTATTGCAAACCATGTATGTTATAGTGTAGAGCTCACTAAGTTTATTTTCCTCTTTGGGCATCACCACATCGGAGGAAAGCGTTTCTTGTTTGATTGTGGACTTCCGATGTGAGGGCTGCCTAAGGCATAATAATCTGCTGCTATTAAACTGAAAGTAAGGACTAACATTTAGGCGTGTCGTTATTACATCATACCTGCTTATGTTAGTAATCCCTGCACATAGAGTTCCATGTTTAGGAGTGTCGGTTAAGTCTTGCTGAGCCATCGTGCTCACAGTTGCATTATTAGTGTTTTGCAGGTTGTAAAATTTGCTATGAAGATGGTTGTTCGGTGAGCCATCAGAGACTCACCGGAAACCCTGCCGCTGCACTCATCTGTGTGGAAGCTAGTAAGAAGCGTCCGCGGGCTCGACGTCTTCTCTTTTGCTTAGTTAGGACCGAGAGTAAGTGTGTATGTATATTCCGCTGCGTGTACCCTCGTGGTACATTATTTTGTAAAAGACACTATGTTGATAAATAAAATCTTGGCAAAGAATTCATGTCCAGATTGCCCAAGGGCCCATATGTGAGGTGACCATTGCATTCCTCAGGTATTAAAGAGCTTAAGTTCCAAATTGGGAGAAATTTTGAGCTCCTATAACAATTGTTCAAGCATTATTTGAGATCACATTCAAATTCAAATTTGAATTTGGAAACTGAACCAAACGTGCTCAATTTTGAAATCTAAGTTCAGATTCAAACTCCTCACATCATGTTTGGCCTACTCTCCAAATTTGGTCAAATTCAGATCAAGGTTGTGTGGGAATCTCAAAGTGCAGTGGAAAAATATCAAATGAGAGGGGTGGACCCATCTGGCAGTGAGCAAAGGAGACTTGCACCCGAAGTCTTCGCAGCCGAGAGCGCGCGCCACCGAGGAGGGGGGATGCCGCCACCTCCCAGCTGCTTGAGCAGCGCTGGAGAGAAGCTCGTGGGCTGCTTTAGCGCGCGGCATGATCCATTTTCCCAGTGACCGAGCTCCCGTCCGTTGCTTAACCCCCACGCGAGAACGAAACAGAGCCGCCGCTCATAGCCGCCTCGGGCACTCGATCGGGAAACCGCCAGACTCGTGCCCACAGGGCCTCCCAAGCTGAGAAACGGCACCAAGGGACTTTCCCCCTACCTTCTAGGCACAAACCCGAGAGGTTTCCCGCTGCCCTGATCAATAACGACATCGGCCTGCGGTGACCTGAGAACCAACCATGATCGGGCTTCCGTGGACAGGGTAACCGAGGGGCTTTCATGGCCGAGCTAGGACACTCAAAGGAGCGTCGGAGCTCCCTGCTACTCCTCGCTGAACCTCAACTCAAGCCATGATCTCCTGAGCGAGAATTTGGCGATTTACCCTCGGCACATGCAAAACGACCCAGGGTGAGAATTCCTTCAAATTCGATCGCAATTCTTGTTTTTAGGCCACCAAATCATGCACACGTGCACTAGAATGGCTAGCGGTCAAGTTCCCTGCAAAACCCTAGCTAGAAATCGACCGTGGTGAGTTATTTCCTGCGTTCCCAAGCTCGGCAACACCATTCGGGCGCACGGAGCAAGCAGGGTAGCTGCCATTTCCGGGCTTGTTCGCATCTTTGCCGAGTTTCCCTAGCATCCAAGGATGCTGTAGAGCCAATCCCTCGAAAATTTGGCGGGCTAGGACCACCGGGCGACGGCGCCGAACTTCACTGAAGGCCGCCGCACGTTGCGGCCACGTTTCCGATTGTCTATCACCCACGCCAATCCCGCCAACGTGCTCCCTGACCCTGAAAACCGCCGGGCGGCGAGTCTCCGACCAAAAGATTGTGGCGGACCAGGATCCGCTCATCCAGGATCGCAGAGGGTGGTGCCGCACGGTGCGACAGCCGACAGCACACGTCATAAGGACACATTGTATTACATGGGAAAACAAACTTATTGTACAAACCGGTACAAACTTCAGTTACAAACTATTGTTTATATTACACAGCGGAAGTCTAAATTATACAACTCACGCCCGCCTATCTAGCAAAAGTCGGTTGCCCAGCCCTAAGGCAACCCACACTAGCTGCACGTCTCAGCTCAGCACAGCGTGTACGGCTCCCACTCAGCCGTGGTCCCCGACGGAGGGTAACCCTTGCCGGTGGACTCGTAACCCGAGTTCGTGGGTGGCTCCTCACCTGAAATACACTTAAGCACCAACCGTGAGCACGAGGGCTCAACAAGACTTAACCGACTCACCTAGGCATGAAACTCTACATGAGGTGTACAATGAACATAGGATAGTAACATTGCAACAAATGGACATGCCTACGAGTTCATCCTTAGTTAATCTTTTAGCCACAAGTTAACAGTTCGGGAATCTGAAATTTAGTAAGCAATATTTGGTGGCACACATGTAGCAATACAATTATATCATAACAGCAATATTGAATCATCACATTTCATACATTAGCCTACGTAACGACTCAGTGACCAAGTGGTACTCTTCACCGTGAGGGACGGCGAATCGACTCGATATACACCTGCAGGGACACCCAAAGAGCACGTCACGTATGCCCACCCGTGGAGCTGCACAGCACGCTCACTCGATGCCGTACGGGACAACCTTTTGCCCAACAGCCCAAACGTCGAACCGGTCGCACTGAAACGAGCAGGAGGTTCCCTACACGGAGCATCTCTCTATGCCCGTTAGCAGATTTCCACCTTGCTGCCCTCAGCCTACACCTATAAATCGGTGCGTTATGCCTCGACGCCCGGAGGTTTAGGTTACATCGGTTTATCGGGGCCCATATATCCAATATGCCTTCGGTACGTTCAAACTTGATCAGCGTGAGCCGCACACGGATGGGTCCTCAATTGACACGGACAGGGCTGCGCACACAAGACTCCCTCTTGCTGCGCCCTAGCCCCTGCCAAGTCTCATTTTCATTACTAAGGTGATCTCACATCACTTGAACCAATCCCGTGTGTCCCAAGCCTATCTCACGATTAGA
Organism: Neostapfia colusana; assembly: GCA_030760725.1. Lineage (NCBI taxonomy): Eukaryota > Viridiplantae > Streptophyta > Magnoliopsida > Poales > Poaceae > Neostapfia > Neostapfia colusana. The sequence continues at coordinate 34,432,299 of JASWHV010000019.1, read as the reverse complement.
TTCCAACTACTCGACTTGTACCGAAGTCCTATGAATCATTAAGCATAGCCTGTCTATTCGAGGCCCTAGACACTACCCTCAGTCTGGGGGAAAAATTCTGGTTATGCAGTTGGGTATTCATCCATCCTACACCTAATGCACATACACACTTCACACTACGTATGTAAACGAAGTAAAACTTTATAAAAGGCTTAATGCAAACCGGGGCTTGCCTTGTTGCTGCTGGTCAGTAGTTAGGTCTTCTTCCGGAAGGAGGAAGTCGAGCACTTCCGGAGTATCCTCGCCTTCAGCGACTACACGTTAATGAATATGCACATAAGTTTAATTGTAAAGATTTTTTCTACAAGTTCTAATAATAAATTTTCAAAAACTGGAACTCTGTTTAAGAATTGGAAATGAAACTGGGGCTAGTGGTTTGGGTTTGGAACTAAGCACATGATTAGGTGCTAAGTGGTTTTCCCCCTCTTCCATATTGATCACCTTAAGTGGTTAAACAGAACAGGGGTGATCCAGATCTCCAATGGAGCTGATAATTTTCATGTGAGTTTCTTGTCACAAGAAAACTCTCTGGACCAAAAATTAGAACTTTTCATTGAGTGGTTTGTTCAGAATAATTTTCTTAGCAAAGAAGAATTAATTCTGAGATAACACCCCTGTTCATGCCAAACTCAGTGAACTATAATTTCAATTATAGCTCATAGAGTTTTCATGAATTTTCCTAGTATTTTTTGGAGCTAAGATCTGCCCAGAACTGAGTTTCCAAGTTTTGGAAATTCTCTGAAAATGTTTCTGTATTCAATTGAACACAGCACCTTCAAATCTGAATTGCCCTGATTAAATCAACTCCAAATGGTCTGAAACGTTTACAGTGGTTCACTAACATCCTAAGGAATAATTTGGCAAAATTTGAGGATTTTTGGATGAACCAAACTCCCTCAAAAATTCTTTTGCTGAAAATCTTTAAAGATTTCTCCAGAATTGAATAATGGGTTTCATAAAAATTGGGTTGCCTATTTGGATAGAGCTATTCAATAGGAATCGAACCCAATTTGAATCACTAAATTTGGAGCTCCCTAGAAAAAGTTATGAGGTTCTAAAGTTTGGGGCAATTCTAGAATTTGAATTAACCGGGAAAAGTTCAAATCTCTGACAGCGGGTCCGGCCCCCACGTGTCACCCCCTCGGCTACGCCACATGGGGCCACAGGACTGTTCTATGCATTGTCATAGATGATCCAGTGCAATAGAAAATCCCCCACACTGTTTACTGAGCGACTGACAAGCGGGCCCGGCCGACTCGTCTTCTTCCTCGCGCTCCTGCGCCCGCGCGCCGCCGGGCTCGCCGGAGCCGCGCTGATACTTGCTGTCCGGCCAGCTCCCGCGCTCTCCCTCACCGCCAGGGCCTAAATTCGTGCGCTGAACACGATGGCACCATCTTCCCTGGCCGGCGGTGGCCCTAACCTAGCCGGCGACGATGCAGCGGCTCGGGGTCACTTCGGCTATGTCACCCGAAGCTTCTAGCCCGCCAAAACCGTGGTGAAAGGGCTCTACAGCACCGGGGGATCCCAGGGAAGGTCGACAGGGCCATGCAAAGGCTCAGGAAAAGCTCTAACCTAGCTGTCACTGTGAGCCCGATCCTTCCCGCCATAACCGCGGTTGGAAAAATAGAAAATACGCCGGCTACAGCCATAATCAAGCTAGAGTTGCGAAAATACACCGGCGATGATCAGTCACTTGGTCCAGGATTTGGGGTCGAGCAGCGTGGAGTCTTGGCGCGTCCAAAACCGCTCTTGCTCGGCCGTGACAAGCCCTCTGCCGAGCTGTCCACGGGAGCACAGTTGCTCGGTTCTTCCCGGCCGCCGCGAAGAACACAGTTTTCTCAGGTTGTGGTGGCTTAGCTCGACTGGGGATGGTGCGAGGAGGTCGTGGGATGTCTGGTGATGCTGTTTTGCTGGGTTGCCGATGCTTGCACGCGAGAGGAAATCGCTCCCGAGCGAATTGACCACAGCGGCAGCTCTTCGGTGTCCTAGCGTGCGAGAGGGCGGGGGCTGCGGTCGTCTCGGTGCTGTGGCGAGCGGGTGCACGGATGAGAGTTATTACTCCCCACGAGGAGCTCGCCAGCACGAGGGGGAGGAGCAGGAGCTGTCACCCGGTGCTTCTCGGTGGCTCACGGTGGAAACCTCGGCTCTGTTTCGAGTGCAATACTTAACCCCGAAGGCTGCTGATCTTTATGCATTTTTAACCTCCCTAATGTCATGTGGGTCCCACCAGTCAGTGCTCCCCTATCCCTCAAAAGATCTCCAAAAACTTGGCAAGTGACCAATTCAAATGTTTGGAGCTAAAACTGAGCTACATTTGTATAGTTGGGCAAATTTCCCCCAAATTCAAATGTATATTTGAATTCTTTGCACATTTGGATCCTTTTTGGAAAAATGGGTAGCAAACCTTTTCAAAAATTACTGAAACTTTGCCTACCCACTAATTTGGACCTAAGGAATCCAAATATGCAATTTGATTCTTGTGTTACCTGCTGCAACCAAGAGTTTGAATACAACAGTTTTGAATCACCATTATGTCCTCCCCTCATTTGAATTTTGAGTTGGACATTAGTTCAAATCCTGATTTTCAAACCCTCCCATTGCACTTGAGTACTTCCACTCAGTGGTCTTAATCCAACTAGGTCCAAACATGTAATTGACTCTAAGTTGGTTTTAGAACAACCTCTCATGTGTTATCATATGTGTAGAAAGTTTGAACCAATATCCTTTGGTGGAGGTTACTTGCTCTTCACAATTCTTCACAAGATATTCACCACAAAACTGTGGTGTTGTGAGGTGATGAAAAGTTTTTGCATGTCCCTTTTCTTGGGCTTTTACATCCCTCCCCCCTTAAAAGAATCTCGTCCCGAGATTACAACAGAAGAGACAGCGATGTAATAGGGACTTACCCGTGCTGAAAGACCATGAACTCCGGGTAACTTGAGCGAAGGAATTCCTCGCTCTCCCACGTCGCTTTTTCGGCGGTGTGGTTGCTCCAGAGTATTTTGTAGAACCACAACGTTCGGTTACGCGTGGTCCGGGCTTTTTCATGAAGAATTGCCACCGGATATTCATCATATGTAAAATTCGGTTGCAGCTCGCCGATGTCTTCGGTAGGAACAGCAGCGGTATGCTTCAGACATTTTCTCAGTTGTGAAACATGGAAAACGTCGTGAACACCAGCAAGGGATGCCGGTAGCTCCAATTTATGTGCCGCTGGTCCGCACTTCTCGGTGATAGCATAGGGTCCAATGAAACGGGGAGCGAGCTTCCCCTTGACGCCGAACCGGTGCACGCCCTTCATCAGAGACACACGGAGGTACACGTGTTCCCTGACGTCAAAGTACAGCGGTCTACGCCTCTTATCAGCGTATCTTTTCTGCCGGGATTGAGCAGCCGTAAAATTAGCTTGAATCGTCCGAACGCGCTCTTCGGCGTCGTTCACCACATCAACCCCGAATTTGACCCTTTCACCGGACTCGCACCAGTTTAATGGGGTGCAACATTTGCGACCATAGAGAGCTTCGTTGGGTGCCATCTTGATACTCGCCTGATAGCCGTTGTTGTACGAGAATTCCGCCAACGGTAGGTGACCATCCCAGTTCCTACCATGGTGGATGGCACATGCTCTCAACATGTCTTCCAGAACTTGATTCACCCTCTCTATCTGGCCATCTGTCTGAGGGTGGTAGGCAGAGCTTCTAATCAGTTTAGTACCCAAAGCAGCATGCAACTGCTCCCAAAAGAGAGACACAAACAATGCGCCTCGGTCTGAGACTATGGTCTTGGGTACGGCATGCAAGCATAGGATCCTGGCAATATATAACTCTGCATATCTGTTGGCATGGAAATCTGTATGCACGGGAATGAAGTGAGCCGACTTGGTTAGTCGGTCAACGATCACCCAAATGGAATCATGTTTGTTGGAAGTTAGGGGTAATTCCACAATGAAATCCATGCTCACATCTTCCCATTTCCATGCCAGGGTCTTCAGGGGTTGCAATAGCCCCGATTTTCTCATATGATCAGCTTTCACTCGTCTACACGTATCGCACTTGGATACATACTTCGCTACCTCCCGCTTCATCCGTGTCCACCAAAATTTCTTTTTCAAATCTTGGTACATTTTGTTTCTGCCCGGATGAATGGAGTATTTAGACAAGTGAGCTTCATCTAGGATCTTTTTCCTCAACTCCATATCCCGGGGTACGACTATGCTGTCATTGAACCATAGCGTCCCCTCATCATCTTTCCGGAAACACTTGATCTCCCCATTATCTATCCGTCTCCGGAGATGTGCCATGCCCTTATCAATCTTCTGAGCTGCAATGATGTCCTCCCTAATGGTAGGGATGAGGGCAAGGTTGTAAAGCGACCCATAAGGAACCAAGTATAAACTCGGCTCTTCCTCCTCCACCGGGGTAATGGTGAGGTTATGAACATGTGACTTTCGACTCAGTGCGTCAGCAACCACATTTGCCTTGCCAGGGTGGTAATGGATCTCAATCTCATAATATTTGATTAGTTCTAACCACCTCTTTTGCCTCATGTTCAGCTCCTTCTGGGTTAAAATGTATTTCAAGCTCTTGTGGTCGGTGTAGAGATGCACCAAATTCCCCAGGATATAGTGCCTCCACATTTTTAACGCCAGGACCACCGCATCAAGCTCAAGATCATGAGTCGGATTGTGCTGCTCATGGTTCCGAAGTTGGCGTGAGCCATATGCGACCACACGTCCTTCCTGCATCAACATGCAGTCAAGACCAATACCGGACGCGTCAGAATACACGTCGAAGGGCTTTGTTGTATCCGGCTGAGCTAAGACCGGGGCTGTTGTGAGATGCTTCACTAATGCTTGGAACGCTCCTTCACACGCCGTGTTCCAAACATATTTCGTTCCCTTCTTCAGCAATTCTGTCATTGGCTTAGCGAGCTTGGAGAAACTTTGAATGAATCTCCGATAGTATCCCGCTAACCCGAGGAAGCTTCTGACTTCATGAACTGAAATGGGAGCTTTCCATTTCAGCACTTGCTCTATTTTTCTTGGGTCAACTGCAATGCCTTCTGCTGAGATGATATGTCCCAATAATGGCACTTGGCTGATCCAAAACTCGCATTTTCTGAACTTGGCGTAGAGCTTGTGGTCTCGCAATCGTTGAAGAACGATCCTCAAGTGTTCGGCATGTTCGGCTTCTGTCTTGGAGTAAACCAATATATCATCGATGAACACTACCACGAACTTGTCCAGCTCCGGCATGAATACCGAGTTCATGAGATACATGAAATGGGCTGGAGCATTTGTGAGACCAAAGGACATGACGAGATATTCACATAATCCATATCTCGTCGAGAAGGTCGTCTTCGGGATATCCTCCGCCTGGATCTTTATCTGATGATATCCAGAGCGAAGGTCCATCTTGGAGAACACACTTGCACCCACAAGTTGATCAAATAATATGTCGATGCGGGACAGCGGGTACTTATTCTTGATGGTGACGGCGTTGAGCGGCCGGTAGTCCACACACCGCCTCAAGGTTTCATCCTTCTTCTTCACAAATAGCGCCGAGCATCCCCAAGGCGAGGAACTCAGCCTAATGAAACCCTTGCTCAACAGATCATTGAGCTGTTCTTTCAGTTCAGCCAGCTCATTCGGAGCCATTTTATATGGTCTCCGTGATATGGGCGTAGTCCCGGGTGCAAGCTCAATCTTGAACTCGACATCCCGCTCAGGTGGCATGCCCGGAAGATCATCCGGGAACACGTCGGGGTACTCCCGGACTACGGGGATGTCCTCTAACTTGAGAGCTTCAGTATTACTGATCGCTGAAACCTCCCGGACTGGATTATCTAATAAGAGGGACTGCAGACAGTGTAGTGGGGATTAGACGTGAACCGTCCGTATTAAAGTTTCCAGGACAACGCCATGGTAGCTTAGCCATGACATTCCTAAGATTGCATCAATCTTGCCCCTTAAGAATAATCAAAGTGGTGGGATATATCTTCCCACCTAAGCACAGTGGTGCTTTCGGAACCATCATAGTTGCTGAAATCTTTCCTCCCGGTGAGCAGATCATATAAGAACACTCGGTTGGAAAGGCTTCAAGCTGATGCTTAACCACATATGATGCACTTATGAAGTTGTGGGTTGCACCAGAATCAAACAGTATGATGATGGCTTGGTCGTTGAGAGTAAACGTACCCGCCAGCACGTTGTCTCCCTCTGGGGCGTCCTCATTGTCGAAGTGGCGAACGCCTCCAGTCCGCTGACCAACCTTCTTGACCGGAGGTCGGCCTCGAGCACCGCCCTGGAACTGGGCTTGCGCGCTGCTTTTCTGCCCCTGGGGACAGTCCTTCGCGAAGTGGCCCGCCTGGCCACACATGAAGCAAGTGAAACGGGGCAGTCCCCCGCTGATCGTTGGACGGAAACCCGGGGCGCGTTGTGGCGATGGGAACACCCAGGGTGCCATCTGCTGCTGCTGCTGCTGCTGCTGTCTCGGTGGTGGCATCGGCGGTCGGAACAGGGGTGCTTGGAAAGAACGTCCCCCGAACTGTTGAGGTCTCGCCGGTGGACGCCACTGCTGCCCGGATGGTGTCCGATACACCATGCGGTACTTTTGAGGAGCGCCACCCCCACTGCTGGGGGAACAGCTGCGCTTCCTCTGCTCAGCTGCCAACTGCCGCTGAGCGTCCTCTTGCATAATCGCGGCATTGAAGAGGTCGTTGAAGGTGCCGCGATTCCACTGAACAAGATGCGTCTTCATCTCGGGGTGTAACCCACGATAGAAATGCTCCCGCTTCTTCTCCTCGGTGGAGACGTAGTCTGACGCATATTGCGCTAGATGGTTGAAGGCACGGGAGTAGTCATGGGTACTCCTCCCGCTCTGCTTCAGTTCCAAGAATTCTTGGAACTTCCTCTTCATTATTCCGGGAGGAATATGATAGGCGCGGAACGCCTCCCGGAACTCTTCCGATTCCACGGCATGGCCAGCCGGATGTGAGGCGACATAGTTCGCCCACCACGTACCAGAGGCACCGTGAAGTTGCTGCGCTGCGAACAGAGTCTTCTGCCGCTCCGTACATTGGAGCAGCCCGAACTTGGACTCGATGGTCCGCAGGCAGTTGTCGGCCTCCAGTGGTTCTTCAGCTTCTATGAACACTGGAGGGTGCGTACTCATGAAGTCCGAGTACGACACCTCACGGAGCCCATGAGGCCCCCTCTCTTTATGCCCCCCCCCCCCCCCCCCGCCTGGGACGTATTCTGCACGATCGTGCGGAGCAGGTCGGTCTGCTCCTCACGACCACCCACCAGTGCCGCTATCACATCCGCTAGGGTAAGCGGAGGCGGCGGTGGTGGTTGCTGCTGCGGGGTGCTGTCGTAGGCAGGTGGCTGGGAGTCATCGCCTCCCTGTTGGCTAGAGGCACCAACCTCGTGCGTGGTCCTAGTGTGAACCATCTGCAACCATACGACAATAAACATCAGTCCCGTGACATATTTCAATGCAGTCAAACGAAATAGGCGTAAAAAGATAATGACAATAAAACATGCGATACACCTCGTATGTAGATAATGTAATAACTTTGCACAAGCTACACCATTACCAGACCAAATACAAGCTAGTTTAATCCAACTTGATGAACCTCCTCTTTGGAAGCTCACCACAACTAGGTTTGGTCACTACGAGACGTTACTATCACGTTGTCATCACGTAAACCACCCTTTTATCTTCAATACGACACAAACATGGTCTCTAGTAAAAGAAACTTGAGTGAGACCTATACTCAAATCTTTCACTAGTTGAAGATATCCTCTCATGAGTATGTTCTACCCCATTGGAAGTACTCAAACCCCATCTAGGGTACCACAATCTCTCACATGAGTTCAACTGTCATTCCTCTGTCAGAATGACCAGTTTCTACATATACGAGATTTTGATCTGGTTCTGGGCATTTTCTTGACTCAAGCTGAATACCAAGGTTAAAGTTAACTTCAGTATCTTTCTAACAAGTATTTAATTGCCCTAAGATTAGCTCTGGTTAAAAAGTTATAGTAATTCAAAGTCAGCAGAATTTCTGGAAGAATTTTAACAGCACCTCCCTTGAGAAGTTGCTGTTTTCAACTCTGGTTTCCACTGAAATCTGTGCTGAAATTTCAGAAACTTTGAATTGCAAAGGTGTAACACATATTCTACCCTTTCTAAGGATGTATCATATGACAATTTTAGATTTTTCTACTGGGAGTTATGTTTGAAAAAACAGAACAGTCCATAGAGTGTTTAACTCTGACCTGATTCTGGACAGTTTACATTCCTCTGGGATTTAAGCCATCTTAAGGTGCGTTTCAGCTCTGGAAGTCTACAACAAAGTTGTAGAGTACTTAAATACCTTTCCATAACTATATACCACACCACCCTGGGCTAAAAGACCTATGAGTTATGCCCTGTCGAAGATCAGCAAACTTGCTGCCCAAAACAGAGCACTCTGTTTTTCAGTCTTTTGGAACTACACTCATCACCCTCCAATTTTTCTACCCATCCAGGGTCCTAAATGTTGAACCTAGTTCTTTTAATTCCTTGTAATCATTATTTTTCATGCATATGCCTATGATATCTCGGTACTACGTTCCTCACAAAAGAAAATCCTAACCGGATTATACCGGCATATACGTCTCAAGTGTGGCACTAAACGATCTCTCGCACACGTTTACTACACGGATACATACGTGGTTAGTACCTGCAGAAGACCACACAATGTTGATGCACTAAATGGTTGTTCATTTCAGGCAGGACGATGTTTAAAAGTAAATACAAATGCCCGTATCATTGCCATACGGCCGTCCCTGAGTTAGGTCATGTCTCAAGGTACGTGATCGTGTTTCAACACCACACGATGGGGAACCCGAGTAAGTCATGAACGGGTCGTCACGGTTGGGAATGTTATCAACCCAACAGATACCACCTACTGCCCTGCAGGGCACGCCGATGGCAAGCGCTGCGTATGTCCTCCTGGGCTATTTCCAGACGAACACACTCTCGCGTTACTGACCACGCGATGGGGTCTCCACATACTTGCCTAATGCACGCTAGGGATCAGCGTTTCATATGAACTCAGGAACATGAAGAGTCCAAGAGTTTCATATTGACGTCTCACACCAAGCTGTGAGACTTATCCCTGAACCACGTTCCTCGTCAGGGAAACTAACCGAAATTGAACCGCTTTCAGTGGCGTTCCTTACCAATCTTACCAGAGCGTAGGTGCGTCGTTACATAATTAAAATTCAGAATTATAACACATAGGTTAGTCTTTGCCACTTTAAGTAACTATGCTACTATAGTCCTTACTTGGGCAACTACCGAATCCTCACCGTAAACCTAAGTTTTCCCATAATACAGTCCTTAGGTACTGTGCTATCCCCGAAGCAGCTCTGATACCAGGCTGTGGCGGACCGGGATCCGCTCATCCAAGATCGCAGAGGGTGGTGCCGCACGGTGCGACACCCGACAGCACACGTCATAAGGACAAATTATATTACATGAGAAAACAAACTGAATGTACAAACCGGTACAAACTTCAGTTACAAACTATTGTCTATATTACACAGCGGAAGTCTAAATTATACAACTCACGCCCGCCTATCTAGCAAAAGTCGGTTTCCCAGACCTAAGGCAACCTGTAAAAGTCCCAAAAATGCAAAGCCAATAAAGTGAATGTTGATTCCCAATTATGTTAGAATGCATGAAAATGGGACTTACAAAAAAAAATTTTTGTATACGTGATGATGCACATGGGTGTCCAACCAAACGAGCTTTTACATTCGTTTGAAGGTGTTAAGCCAAGGTTGGATTAAACACCATGTGTAAAGTTCTCACATATAGGGAGGAGTTCAAATTCAGATTTTGAACTCAATTGTTCCCCTCAAGTTGCTGCCAAAAAGTTGGAGCATACAGGTATCCTCACATCATTGAATTCGAGGAAATTCATGGTGGCCACATTCTGATTTCAGGGTGGGCTAAAAAGGTGTCAAATATGACCATTTCCAGATGTGAGCTGAATTCCAAGTTGAAAGTGATCTTCACACTGAATTCGGTTTATTCAAACTTGAGCCCACGTTTAAACCCCCAAAATATCAGATTGAGGGGATTTACTGGAATGAAGACCTTTTGGAAACATTTGGAGGATAAGAAGAGGAGTAAGGGGGTAGACCCCACATGTCATTTGGCTGCTTTAACTCGCTCCCGATGTCTTTCTCTGTTCGGTGTCGAACACCACCCGAGCCTCCTCAGAGCGCCACCGAGGACAGTCACCTCCAGCTTCTTGCGTCGAGCTGGCAACCTGCTCGTGGCTTCAACACCTCACGGCATGATCCTACCCCTCACCAACCAAGCTGCAAGCGGAGGCCACCTCCTCGCTGCTTTCATCGCGCTGGCGACCAGCTCGTGGTATTGAGTAGTCCCGGCATGATCTTTTGCTCGTAAAACTGCAAACCCGAGCGCTACTTCTTCCGCTCATATGAAACCTCATACATTTGAAAGTGAGGAAATATTGGAATGACAAACTTCTGATTTAGGATGGGCCAAAAAAAAGGGAGTTGAATAGGAGTATTTCCAAATTCAGAATTCCAATTTGAAAGGCAAATTTAAACTGAATTCGGTTAATTCAAAGTACAGCCAACTTTTAAACTTTAGAAATAATCAGACCGAGGGTGATTAGCCTGGAGAAGATCTTTTGAGGGAGAAAAATCAGGTGGACCCCACTGGTCAGTGAAGTGCTTGACTTGCAACCGAAGGTTTCTGCTTCTGTTCCACTCGAATCAAGCCAAGCACCCCACCGGCGTCACCGAATCCAGTACGGAAGCCACGTCCTGCTTCTCCCTCGATCAAAAACACTAGGTTTGGGACTCTCCTCGAATCAAGCCAAGCACCCCACGGGCGTCACTGAATACAGTGCTGGAGACTGGATTGGGACTCTCCTCACCTCACGAACGTGATCTTTTTCTTAACACAGCCGAGACACTAGGTTTTGCTTCTCCCTCGATCAAAAACAGAGCCGTGCGCCACCGCTCTCGGACCTCACCCCGGATCAAATTCCAGCCACTGTGGCGCCTCGCTGAGCCAACAAGAGGGTGCACCGTCCTCCACTGGACGTCATTCTCACCTCGCCAGCTTGTGTCCATCGTCCTCCGGCCGGTGCCGAGCGAACCTTTTCCCATCGGTGCTGCACGACATGGCCATCGCTGCACCTCATCTTCCGGCCGCTCCAACGCCTCTCCCGCACGTCCAACACCTCACTATGGTGCGCCAAGGTGTGTAGGTCATGCTACCGCAGTCCCCTTGCCCTTCCCCGTCGCTGTCTCGCCGGAATTTGAGTTTTGGCGCCGGTACACGTGAAGAACCGACCCAAACAAAAACTGGAAATTCGTCCAACGTGGTTGATCATCGGTTCTACAATTCAAGCCACAGAAACTAGTGACCCTAACGCCCTCTCACGCCAAAGCACGGGTTAAACAAGCCATCCCACGCCCCAGGCGACGAGAAATCGCCGGCAACGGCAAAAACGGGTCTGTCCTCCGGTGAACCCCATGTTCCGGCCATTTGCTGCAAGGTTAAGCCTGTGTTCCATGTTCCCCGATCATTGGTGATGCTTTAGGGCAAGGTAGCTTGCCGGGAGAAGCTTCGGACGTGCCAGAACGCGTTGATGCCGAGCTCCCAAGCCGCCCCACCGGTGCCGGCCTGTTTTCGGCCGTTTTCATGCGTGGAAGCCTTGCCCGGCAGCTGCGCCATGTTCTCAGGAGCATGTAGGGCGAAACCGGAGCTAATTTGGTGCAGAAATGAGGGAGAACGAGCCATGCCATGATTTGAGCTGGTGTGCACGCGCGTCTCTTGCGGGAGATTGAAGAAAGACCTGATGAGTGGGCCCCCCTGTTAAGTCTCTGTGTAGGTTTTAAACAGAGAGCTATCACAGTTTGAAAATTTCATAACTTTGTGTAGACAACTCCAAAAAGAGTGAGACCAATTTTGTTTGAATCCTTAGGAGGGGTACTTCACATATAAACAAATTGCATGCTACGAAAATGCCCATGAAATTCTGTAGAATTGTTTTTATTAAATCATTTAGGGATTTATTACAGGAGCAATTCTTTATAAAATATTCCCAAATTTGGGCAGCTAGTCATTTTAATAGTGCCTGACCTCCAGTAAAAATTTTAGGATTTTTGTAGCTATTTTATAGGGCTTAATCAGTAGGTTATCTCAGGATTAAATAAATTATCTAAAAATCATAGAATTGATTTCCAGAAAATGGTTCAACCTTCATACATCCATAACTTTCTGTAGGGATGTCCAAAATTTGTGAAACAAATTTTTTTGGATTTATCTCAGTCAGTAATTTGCATAAATGCAAAGAAATTGATCTGAAGATCTCTGGAAATTTCTCCAGAATTCATCAAATTTAAATCTTTGGGAATTTATTCCAGAAGATCTCTGTTATGGAATTTCTTCAAATTTGATCAGGAAGTTCCTCATGATATTACTGATATCCAGTAAAAAATATGAGCTTGATTGGAGTTCATTTTCTAGGCTAAATAGCCTTCCAAAGTTTAGCCTTTATTTGGAAATTCAAATTTAAACAGAAACTTTTCAGAACTCCTGTCCAACTTCAAAAATTCATATCTCTCTGTTGGTAGCTCCAAAAATGGTGAAACAAATTTTGTTAGAACCATGGAGACTTACCCTAATCATATATTCCATTACTAGCTATGTCAAAGCTCCTGATTTGGGCTCAAACTTCAGAGAAGCATTGTACTTGTAGGAATTTTAAAGACTACATTGTGTAATGACATGTCTCCAAATTTGGCTCAAATCATCCTTAGAGAGTCTAGTATCCACTTTAAAAATCCCAAAGCCAATTAAGGAATATAAATAGCAGTAGCTATGAATAGAAGTTCAATTCTTATAAGTCCTTAGTACTTATACACATATTTTGTTACATTTCATAATAGTGACCAAAGTTGAGGACGCACCGGAGCCCTTGGACGTCCTTCCACCTGAAGCTGAGCCAGTTTGCACTTAAGTACCTTTTATAAAGCTTTTTATTTGTATCACTTATGTCTAGGGTGAAGGGTTGCATTAGAGTTAGGGTGATTGAAACCCCACTTGCATAGCCTTTTAAATCCTATAAAGGGTTGGGTAGTTTACAAACTCAACAGTAGAGAATGCCATGCTAATGTTTAGGATCTCAATAGAAGTCGAGTGGTTGGAAGCTACTCGCGAGATAGTATTTACCACACGGAATGAGAAGAGGTAGAAAATAGCTCGAGTTATGAAAATGAGACCCAGCAGGGGGGATAGGATGCAGTGAGCAGAGGTCTCACGTGCTTAGCCCTGTTGGTGTCGGTTGAGGACCGTCCGTGTGCGGCCCTGCTGGACAAGTATCGAACAGTACCAGATGCATACTGGCATATGGGAACCAGGAAACCGATGTAATTGGTTAACCTGGGTGCTGAGGCTTACCCGACTGTAAATAGGAGTGGGTTGAGGGTAGCAAGGTGTAAATCTGCCGGTGGGCACAGTCACGCTCCATGCGGGGACCTCCTTCCCATTACGGATAGACCGGTTCGGCATTTGGGTTGCCTTTGAAAGGTTGTCGCATACAACAGAGTAGGAAGGGGTGTGGAATCACGCTTCTGAAAGTGGGTGTATGTGACGTGTTATCCGGGTGTGTGTGGATTGCAATCACCGTCCCTCGCGGTTATTTGAGTACCCGCTTGTTCACTGCGCTGTGACGTAGTAAGAAGTGAAATAAGCCAACTGAAAATGCTGTATTGAACTATTAAATATCTTGAAACCTTGTATGTTGTAGTTATAGAGCAAATTAAGTTTATATTCCACTTTGGGCATATCCAGATCGGAGGAAAGCGTTTCTTGTTTGATTGTGGACTTCCGATGTGAGGGCTGCCTAAGGCACATGAATCTGTTGATATAAAACTGAAAGTAAGGATCAACTTATAGGCGTGTCTTTATTGCAAAGTCCTTTCCTACCTTACACATCCTTGCACGTAGAGTTCCATGCCTAGGGTTGACGGTTAAGACTTGCTGAGCCATCGTGCTCACGGTTGCAATATTTTGAGCTGTGTGCAGGTGAGAGTTATGAGGAAGGTTCCGAGGACGAGGCGATGCCCCCGTCGGGGTACACGGCCGAGCTGGAGCCCTGCACACCGCCGTGATTCTCCGGTTCCTTGCTGCTAGCGTGTAGCATCCCCGGGCTGGACGGCTGCACTTTTGCATAGCTAGGATGAGAGGCCATATATGTATATTACTTCCGCTGTATGAATAGGTTTTGTAAAAAGACTTCCACTGTTTTATATCAAATAAAAGTTTGTATGTTGTTCTTTATTCTTTTCGTGTGTGCTGTTGGGTGCCGCATCGCACGGCACCACCCTATGCGATCCTGGAGTGGGTGAACCACATGGTGGTCCCCACACAACCCACACTAGCTGCACGTCTCAGCTCAGCGCGGCGTGTACGGCTCCCACTCAGCCGTGGTCCCCAACGGAGGGTAACCCTCGCCGGTGGACTCGTAACACGAGTCCGTGGGTGGCTCCTCACCTGAAAAACACTTAAGCAGCAACCGTGAGCACGAGGGCTTAACAAGACTTAACCGACTCACCTAGGCATGAAACTCTACATGAGGTGTACAATGAACATAGGATAGTAACATTGCAACAAATGGACACGCCTACGAGTTCATCCTTAGTTCATCTTTTAGCCACAAGTTAGCAGTTCGGGAATCTGAAATTTAGTAAGCAATATTTGGTGGCACACATGTAGCAATACAATTATATCATAACAGCAATATTGAATCATCACATTTCATACATTAGCCTACGTCATGACTCAGTGACCAAGTGGTACTCTTCACCGTGAGGGATGGCAAATCGACTCGATATACACCTGCAGGGACACCCAAAGAGCACGTCACGTACGCCCACCCTGGAGCTGCACCGCACGCTCACTCGATGCCGTACGGGACAACCTTTCGCCCAACAGCCCAAACGTCGAACCGGTCGCACTGAAACGAGCAGGAGGTTCCTACACGGAGCATCTCTCTATGCCCATTAGCAGATTTCCACCTTGCTGCCCTCAGCCTACACCTATAAATCGGTGCGTTATGCCTCGACGCCCGGAGGTTTTGGTTACATCGGTTTATCGGGGCCCATATATCCGATATGCCTTCGGTATGTTCAAACTTGATCAGCATGGGCCGCACACGGATCGGTCCTCAATCGACACGGACAGGGCTGCGCACACATGTCCTATGAATCATTAAGCATAGCCTGTCTATTCGAGGCCCTAAATACTACCCTCACTCTGGGGGAAAAATTCTGGTTATGCAGTTGGGTATTCATCCATCCTACACCTAATGCACATACACACTTCACACTACGTATGTAAACAAAGTAAAATTTTATAAAAGGCTTAATTCAAAGCGGGGCTTGCATTGTTGCTGCTGGTCAGTAGTTAGGTCTTCTTCCGGAAGGAGGAAGTCGAGCACTTCCGGAGTCTCCTCGCCTTCAGCGACTACACGTTAATGAATATGCACATAAGTTTAATTGTAAAGATTTTTGCTACAAGTTCTAATAATAAGTTTTCAAAAACTGGAACTCTGTTTAAGAATTTAAAATGAAACTGGGGCTAGTGGTTTGGGTTTGGAACTAAGGACATGATTAGGTGCTAAGTGGTTTTCCCCCTCTTCCATATTGATCACCTTAAGTGGTTAAACAGAACAGGGGCGATCCAGAGCTCCAATGGAGCTGAGAATTTTCATGTGAGTTTCTTGTCACAAGAAAACCCTCTGGACCAAAAATTAGCACTTTTCATTGAGTGGTTTGTTCAGAATAATTTTCTTAGCAAATAAGCAACGAAGAATTAATTCTGAGATAACACCCCTCTTCATGCCAGACTTAGTGAACTATAATTTCAATTATAGCAAATAGAGTTTGCATGAATTTTCCTAGTATTTTGGAGCTAAGATCTGCCCATAACTGAATTTCCAAGTTTTGGAAATTCTCTGAAAATGTTTCTGTATTCAATTCAACACAGCACCTTCAAATCTGAATTGCACTGACCAAATCAACTCCAAATGGTTTGAAACTTTTACAGGGGTTCACTGACATCCTAAGGAATATTATGGCAAAATTTGAGGATTTTTGGATGAACCAAACTCACTCAAAAATTCTTTTTCTGAAAAGTTTTAAAGAATTTTCCAGAATTGAATAATGGGTTTCATACAAATTGGGTTGCATATGTGGATAGAGCTATTCAAGAGTAATAGAACCCAATTTGAATCACTAAATTTGGAGCTCCCTAGCAAAAGTTATGAGGTTCTAAAGTTTGGGGAAATTCTGGAATTTGAATTAACCGGGAAAAGTTCAAATCTCTGACAGCGGATCCGGCCCCCACATGTCACCCCCTCGGCTACGCCACACGGGGCCACAGGGCTGTTCTCCGCATGGTCACAGATGATCCGGTGCAACAGAAAATCCCCATACTGTTTACTGAGCGACTGACGAGCGGGCCCGGCCGTCTCGTCTTCTTCCTCGCGCTCCCGCGCCCGCGCGCCGCCAGGCTCGCCGGAGCCGCGCTGATACTTGCCGTCCTGCCAGCTCCCGCGCTCTCCCTCCCGGCCAGGGCCTAAATTCGTGCGCTGAACATGATGGCACCATCTTCCCTGGCCGGCGGTGGCCCTAACCTAGCCGGCGACGATGCAGCGGCTCGGGGTCACTTCGGCTATGTCACCCGACGCTTCTAGCCCGCCAAAACCTTGGTGAAAGGGCTCTACAGCACCGGGGGATCCCAGGGAAGGTCGACAGGGCCATGCAAAGGCTCGGGGAAAGCTCTAACCTAGCTTTCACCGTGAGCCCGATCCTTCCCGCCATAACCGCGGTTGGAATAATGGAAAATACGCCGGCTACAGCCATAATCAAGCTAGGGTTGCGAAGTAAACTTGGGCGCCGTCAAGTCTAGCTCCTGTGAGTGCAGTTTGATGGGCTCTAAGCAAATAGAAGTCGGGAATTTGCAGGTTTCGTACCAAAAGGTGGTTCTGCACCGCCTGAAAGTATTTTGCGAAATACACCGGCGATGATCAGTCACTTGGTCCAGACTTTGGGGTCGAGCAGCGTGGAGTCTTGGCGCGTCCAAAACCGCTCTTGCTCGGCCGTGACATGCCCTCTGCCGAGCTGTACACGGGAGTACCTTTGCTCGGTTCTTCCCGGCCGCCGCGAAGAACACAGTTTTCTCAGGTTGTGGTGGCTTAGCTCGACTGGGAATGGTGCGAGGAGGTCGTGGGATGTCTGGTGATGCTGTTTTGCTGGGTTGCCGACGCTTGCACGTGAGAGGAAATTGCTCCCGAGCGAATTGACCATGGCGGCAGCTCTACGGTGTCCTAGCGTGCGAGAGGGCGGGGGCTGGGGTCGTCTCGGCGCTGTGGCGAGCGGGTGCACGGCTGAGAGTTATTACTCCCCACGAGGAGCTCGCCAGCGCGAGGGGGAGGAGTAGGAGCTGTCGCCCGGTGCTTCTCGGTGGCTCACGGTAGAAACCTCGGCTCTGTTTCGAGTGCAATACTTAACCCCGAAGGCTGCTGATCTTTATGCATTTTTAACGTCCCCGATGACATGTGGGTCCCACCAGTCAGTGCTCCCCTATCCCTCAAAATATCTCCAAAAACGTGGCAAGTGACCAATTCAAATGTTTGGAGCTAAAACTGAGCTACATTTGTATAGTTGGGCAAATTTCCCCCAAATTCAAATGTATATTAGAATCCTTTGCACATTTGGATCCTTTTTGGAAAAATGGGTAGCAAACCTTTTCAAAAATTACTGAAACTTTGCCTACCCACTAATTTGGACCTAAGGAATCCAAATATGCAATTTGATTCTTGTGTTAGCTGCTGCAACAAGGAGTTTGAATACAACAGCTTTGAATCACCATTATGTCCTCCCCTCATTTGAATTTTGAGTTGGACATTAGTTCAAATACTGATTTTCAAACCCTCCCATTGTACTTGAGTACTTCCACTCAGTGGTCTTAATCCAACTAGGTCCAAACATGTAATTGACTCTAAGTTGGTTTTAGAACAACCTCTCATGTGTTATCATATGTGTAGAAAGTTTGAACCAATACCCTTTTGATGGAGGTTACTTGCTCTTCACAATTCTTCACAAGATATTCACCACAAAACTGTGGTGTTGTGAGGTGATGAAAAGTTTTTGCAAGTCCCTTTTTCTTGGGCTTTTACAAAGATGGCCGGAAACGTTGGTCCGGTGACGGGGCAGCGCGGGAGAGGGAAATGGCCCGAGGAATAAGATGACCCGGGCGGGCCCCACGTGTCAGCGACCGATAGTTTAAAAACTGATCAGCTGTGGCTCTGTGATCCCGTGTGGCTGCGCGTCAAAAGGATGTGGCCCGGTGTGGCTGGAATTTCACTGGCTGAAATTTAAAACGTGGGCCCAAGTCTTTTTCCAATAGCAAAACAATTCCAGTTTCAGCTCAAACTTTAGAAATTCATAACTTTGTGTAGGAAACTCCAAATGGGGTGATTCAAATTGGGTTGAATTAATTTTGAAAAGATCTATCCAAATATGAACCCCAATTTGTATGAAAGTCAATATTGAATTCTGGAAAATGCTTTAAAGAATTTCTGTAAAAGAATTATTGAGGGAGTTTGTTTATCCAAAAATCCTCAAATTATTGCCAGAATATTCTTTAGGATACTATTGAACTTTCAGCAAAGTTTCAGCTCAAGTGAGTCTGATTTGAGTAGGAATTTCCAGAGTACAATCTGCTGTACTCAAGATTATCCAGAAACTTTTCCAGAAAATAGTTTTCCTTTGTAAAATCAGTTCTGGGAAATCCTTAGCTCCCAAAAATCATAGGAAAATTCAGACATGCTCTATGAGCCATATTTGAAATGGTAGTTCACTTAATTGGGCATGAAAACGCACATTACTTCAGAATTAATTCCTTGTAGCATAATTGCTTATAGAATTATTCTGGAGGAACTACTCAATAAAAAGTCCTGAATTTTGGACCCAATTACTTTCATGTGACCAGGAACTCACCTGTAAAGTTTCAGCTCAGATGGAACTTTAGAGCTACTTGTTCTTGTTCTCCATGCTTATGTATTTGAGCAACACATAGAGAATTATTGTGGGAATTATGGAAGACCAAAATTTCCACCCACATTAGCTGCAATTTGGCAAGCTAAGTCTCTGTGTAGTTTATGACTTCATGTAAACATTTCGAAGTCATTGGGGATCAGGAACTTCAGTTCCTTTCAACCCATTTCAACTCATGTAACATGTCTATTAGGAACCATAGAACTTGTTAATGGAACTCCTTATGGACAGGTCGTTTTTCTTCTAATTCCTCTGCATAACACGGATCGGATCTTCATTCTTAGCACTCCCACACAGCTCCCTGTTATTAACGAGTCGAGTCTTTATTTCTTTAAATTGCATTATAAGAACATATGCATATACATATCAATAGGACTTACAACGGAGGCAATCCATGGAGAAATTCGACGGAGTGGTCCCATTGAAGTAGATCAGTGATCAAGCCTCAAGGGAGACAAGACTCTAACTGCATTATATACTATTAGACCAGCAGGAACAAGGCAAGCCCCGGTTTGCATTAACCTTTTTATAAAGTTTTGCTTTGTTTACATGTCTAGTGTGAAGTATGAATGTGCCTTAGGTGTAGGATGGATGGAACCCCACTTGCATAACCAGAATTTGCCTATAAGAGTGAGGGTAGTGTCTAAGACCTCGAGTAGACAGGCTATGCTTAATGATTCATAGGACTTCGGTACAAGTCGAGTAGTTGGAATCTACTCGCGAGTTTAGGCTTGGGACACACGGGATTGGTTCGAGTGATGTGAGATCACTTTAGTAATGAAAATGAGACTAGGCAGGGGCTAGGGCACAGCAAGAGGAAGTCTTGTGTGCGCAGCCCTGTCCATGTCGATTGAGGACCGATCCGTGTGCGGCCCTGCTGAACAAGTATTGAACGTACCGAAGGCATATCGGGTATATGGGCCCCGATAAACCGATGTAACCTGTACCTCCGGGCGTCGAGGCATAACACAGCGATTTATAGGTGTAGGCTGAGGGCAGCAAGGTGGAAATCTGCTAATGGCATAGCGAGATGCTCCATGTAGGGAACCTCCTGCTCGTTTCGGTGCGACCGGTTCGACGTTTGGGCTGTTTGGTGAAAGGTTATCCCGTATGACAACGAGTGAGCGTGCTGTGCAGATCCACGGGTGGGCGTACGTGACGTGCTCTTTGGGTCTCCCTGCAGGTGTATATCGAGTCGATTCACCGTCCCTCGCGGTGACGAGTACCGCTTGTTCACTGCATCGTAACGTAGATAAAATCATGGAATGTTATGATTCAATCCTGCTGATATGTATAATTGTATTGCTACATGTGTGCCACCAAATATTGCTTACTAAATTTCTTATTCATGAACTGTTAACTTGTGGCTAAAAGATGAACTAAGGATGAACTTGTAGGCGTGTCCGTTTGCTGCAATCTTACCGTCCCATGTTTATTGTACACTACATGTAGAGTTTCATGCCTAGGTGAGTCGGTTAAGTCTTGTTGAGCCATCGTGCTCATGGTTGCTGGTTAAGTGTTTTTCAGGTCAGGAGCCACCCACGGACTCGGGATACGAGTCCACCGGCGAGGGTTACCCTCCGTCAGGGCTACTGCTGAGTGGGAGCCGTACACGCCGCGCAGAGCAGAGGAGTGCAGCTAGTGTGGGTTGCCCTAGGGCTGGGCAACCGACTTTTGCTAGATAGGCGGGCGTGAGTTGTATAAATTAAACTTCCGCTGTGTAATATAACCACTAGTTTGTAACTGAGTATTGTACCAGTTTGTATAGTTTCAGTTGGTTTTCTATGTAATACATTGTATCCTTATGATGTGTGCTGTCGGGTGTCGCATCGTACGGCACCACCCTCTGCGATCCTGGATGAGCAGATCCCGGTCCGCCACACCCTCTTCTCTGACTTCCTATACAAGAAAGGTGCGTGGGTAGCCCTGTATGGTGTAGCCGCTAGCCGTGTAGCAAATGATCCATCGAGTAGCTCGAATTTTATTCTTTCCCGACCCTAGTGTAGAAGAGTGAAGCTCGGTTCATATCCAAATTTGGGTTGCACAATCAACCACACCTCGAACTCACGTGCACATAGCTTCTGCACTCTCTAGCTCCTATCCTCCACAAAGAACCAGGGAAAACCATCAAGAGTTGTCCTTGTTCTAGTCAATTTTTGCGCCGCCATGGGAAACCGCTTCGGCTCACCATTGAACCCTAGTTTGCCGGCCGTTTCATCGAGTTTGGCAGCCCGTTCTAGCTCCTACATCTTCCACTGGTGCTCTAGAGCCCGAGAGCCGATCGTTTGGTGGAGGAATGAGGTTTCCCGACCTCGCCAGAGTTTGAAATCCTGCTGTCACCGGTGAGCGCCATCTTCCGGTGTGTTTTGGCCACCGGCGACACCACCAGAGTGTTCAGCGGGGTAAATAATGGAGAAGCGGCGAGATTTGGCCCGGGAGGCGGCCGGGAAGGCCTTTCCCGCCACCCTCGTCGGAGCAGCACCGTGGGTTCCTCTGTTTGGCGCGAGGTAGAACAGGGAGCTGACGGGTGGAATCCTCATGAGGAGTACTTCACAGAGAAACAAATTGCATGCTATGAAAAGGCCCGGGAATTTCTGTAGAATTGTTTATAGTAAAGCCTTTAGAGATTTATTACAGGAGCAATTCTTTATGAAACATTCCCAAATTTGGGAAGCAAATCCTTTTCATAGTAACTGATCTACAGTAAAATTTGAGCTTCATTGGAGTTCATTTGCTAGGCTAAATTGCCTTCCAAAGTTCAGCCTTTATTTGGAAATTTAAATTTAACCAGAAACTTTTTCAGAACTTTTATCCGACTTCAAAAATTCATATCTCTCTGTTGGTAGCTCCAAAATGGTGAAACAAATTTTGTTAGAACCATGGAGACTTACCCTAATCAGATCTTCCACTGTTTAGCTATGTCGAAGCTCCTTATTTGGGCTCAAAATTCAGAGAAGCCTTGTACTTGTAGGGATTTTGGAGACTACATTGTGCAATGACATTTCTCAACATTTTGCTCAGATCATCCTTACAGGGTATAGTCTTCACTGTAAAAATCCCAAAGCCAATTAAGGATTCTAAATAGCAGTAGCTATGAATAGAAGTTCAATTCTTATAAATCCTTAATACTTATACATATATTTTGCTAAATTTCATTTAGTGACCGAAGTTGAGGACGCATCGGAGCCCTTGGACGTCCTCCCACCAGAAGCTGACTTCTCAATTAACTCGCAACCAGGCAAGCCCCGGTTTGCATTTAAGTACTTTTGCAAATTCTCCATTTGTATCACTTATGTCTAGGGTGAATGCTTGCATTAGAGTTAGGGTGATTGAAACCCCACTTGCATAACCTTTCAAATCCTATGGATGGTTGGGTAGTTTACAGACTCGGCGAGTAGATAATGCCATGCTAATATGCTTAGGATCTCGGTAGATGTCGAGTAGTTGGAATCTACTCGCGAGGTAAGGCTTTATCACACAGTTTGGTCAGAATAGAAAATGGCTTAAGAGTGGAGAAAATGAGACCCAGCAGGGGGATAGGAAGCAGTGAGCGGAGGTCTCATGTGCGTAGCCCTGTTGGTGTCGATTGAGGACCGAGTCGTGTGCGGGCCTGCTGAACATGTATCGAACAGTACCGGATGGCACACTGACATAAGAAGGAAACCAATGTAATTGGTTAACCTGGGTGCCGAGGCTTACCCAACTGTAAATAGGAGTGGGTTGAGGGTAGCAAGGTGTAAATCTGCCGGTGGGCACAGTCACGCTCCACGAGGGGACCTCCTGCCCGTTACGGATGGACCGGTTCGGCATTTGGGTTGCCTCTGAAAGGTCGTTGCATACAATAGTGTAGGAAGGGGTGTGGAATCGCGCTTCTGAAAGTGGGTGTATGCAACGTGTTGTCCGAGTGTCTCCTGATTGCAATCACCGTCTCTCGCGGTTATTTGAGTACGGCTTGTTCACTGTTCTGTGACGTAGTAAGAAGAACAATAAGCCAGATGAACAATAATATGCTGTGATGAATTATTAATTTTTTGAAACCATGTTTGCTGTAGATGTAGAGCTAATTAAATTTATCTTCCACTTTGGGCATCACCACATCGGAGGTAAGCGTTTCTTGTTTGATTGTGGACTTCCGATGTTAGGGCTGCCTAAGGCTCATTAAACTGTTGCTATAAAAACTGAAATTAAGGATCAACATGTAGGCGGTGTCTTTATTGCAAAGTCCTTTTCCTATCTTACAAATCCTTGCATGTAGAGTTCCATGCCTAGGTGTGTTGGTTAAGCCTTGCTGAGCCATCGTGCTCACGGTTGCAATATTTGAGCTGTGTGGAGGTGAGAGCTATGAGGAGGTGTTCGAGGACGATGCGATGCCCCTGTCGGGGTACACGGCCGAGCTGGAGCTCTGCATGCCACCGTGATCTCCGGTTCCATGCTGCTAGTGTGTAGCGTCCCCGGGCTGGACAGCTACACTTTTGCTTAGTTTGAATGAGAGAGTGTTAATAAAGAATATTTCCGCTGTATAATTAAGTTTTGTAAAAGACTTCTGCTATTTTATATCAAATAAAAGTTTGTATGTTGTTCTTTATTCTTTTCGTGTGTGTTGTTGAGTGCCGCATCGCATGGCACCACCCTATGCGATCTTGGAGTGGGTGAACCACGGGGTGTTCCCCACACCAAGTGCCATTTCTTGGTCATATTATTTCTTTGGAAGGCATTGCAGTTGATCCAAGCAAAATCGAGCAAGTGCTGAAATGGATGTCCCCCACATCTGTCCATGAAGTCAGGAGTTTCCTCGGTTTAGCGGGATATTATCGAAGATTCATACCGAACTTCTCCAAGCTTGCTAAGCCGATGACCGAATTATTGAAGAAGGGGATCAAATATGTTTGGAACTCAGCATGTAAAGGAGGTTTCGAAGCATTGGTGAAGCATCTTACAACAGCCCCGGTGTTAGCTCAACCGGATACGACTAAGCCCTTCGACGTATATTGTGTGCGTCCGACATCGGGCTTGGCTGTGTATTGATGCAAGGAGGAAGAGTGATCTCCTATGGCTCATGTCAACTTCGTAACAATGAGCAGCACTATCCGACTCATGATCTTGAGCTCGCTGCTGTGGTGTTGGCATTGAAAATGTGGAGGCACTATTTACTTGGGAACTTAGTGCACCTCTACACCGACCACAAGAGTCTGAAATATATATTCACTCAAAAGGAGTTGAATATGCGGCAAAGGAGATGGCTAGAGCTGATCAAAGACTATGAGATCGAGATTCACTACCATCCCAGAAACGCGAACGTAGTTTCCGATGCCTTAAGCCGCAAATCTCACGTCAACCAGCTGTCCATCACCCCATTTGAAGAGGAGGAGCCGAGTTTGTACTTAGTTCCATATGTGGCATTATACAATCTTGCTCTCGTCCCTACCATACTAGAGGAGATTATGGAAGCTCAGCAGGAAGACATGGGAATGTCGCACATTCGGAGAAGAATGAAGAATGGCAAAATGAAATGCTTCCGAAGGGATGAATACGATACTCTATGGTTTAAAGACCGCATAGTGGTACCTTATGACATGAAGCTTCGGAAGAAAATCTTGGACGAGGCTCATTTGTCCAAGTATTCTATTCATCCGGGCAGCAACAAGATGTACCAAGATCTGAAAACCAGGTTTTGGTGGACGCGGATGAAAAGAGAAATCACAAAGTACGTATCCGAATGTGATACGTGCCGGCGGGTGAAAGCCGACCATATGCGTAAATCCGGACAGCTACAACCATTGAATATTCCAGCGTGGAAGTGGGAGGATATCAGCATGGACTTCATAGTTGTTTTACCTCTCACGTCTCACAAACATGACTCGATTTGGGTAATAGTCGATCAACTAACCAAATCGGCTCATTTTATCCGCGTACATACAAAGTACGTGGCCAAGCAATATGTGGAGTTGTATATCGCAAGGATATTGTGGTTGCACGGTGTTCCCCGCTCCATTATTTCAGATCACGGTGCGCTGTTCGTTGCTTGATTTTGGGAACATCTGCACGTGTCATTGGGGACCAAACTGATCCGCAGCTCCGCGTATCACCTGCAGACGGATGGTCAAAATGAACGGGTAAATCAAGTGCTTGAAAACATGCTACGCGCTTGTGTTATCCACAACGGCCAAAATTGGGATGATCATTTGCCGTTGGTGGAGTTTTCTAACAACAATGGCTATCAAGCTAGCATCAAGATGGCGCCGTATGAAGCTCTCTGCGGCAGGAAACGCCGCACACTCCTAAACTGGTGTGAGTCCGGCGAGCGAGTTATCTATTGCATTGAACTTGTGAATGAGGCTGAAGAATGAGTGAGAACAATACAAGCCAATCTCAAGGCTGCTCAATCTCGTCAGAAGAGCTATACGGATAAAGATGCCGTCCTCTCCACTTCGACATCGGGGACCATGTTTATGTCCATATGTCTCCGATGAAGGGAGTTCATCGATTCAGAGTGAAGGGCAAACTTGCACCGTGATTCATCGGTCCGTTCGCCATCATTGAAAAATGCGGACCCGTGGCCTATTGCCTGGAGTTACCAGCGTCGCTCGCAGGAATTCACAACGTCTTCCACATCTCTCAGCTGAGGAAGTGCCTCAAACCCTCGGCTTAAACCCGCACTGAAGACATAGAAGTTCTTCAACTGGACCTCACGTGCTCCGAGTATCCGATCCGGATTATCGATGAAAAGACTCGTGCCACAAGAAACCAGACCTTATGGTTTTACAAGGTCTTGTGGAGTAACCATACCACTGATGAGGCGACATGGGAAAGCGAGGATTTTCTTCAAGCAAATTATCCGGAATTGCTATCATCATATACCCGGTAAAGCTTCAACACTTTGCTTTTCTTTTGGAATCTCAGGACGAGATTCTTTTTAAGGGTGGAGGGATGTGAAAGCCCAGTGGTACACAGTTGGTGTAGCGTCCAAAAAGGTGGAGGGACTTTAAATTTTAAATTTTGGTGGCAACTGATCACATCCATATGATACTAGTGTAAGTTCAAGTTTGAGCTTGCCACTTGGTTCCAAATAATTCAAAAAGCCCCCATGCAAAGTTCCATACTTTTGGAAGCATGTTTGCTATTTAATTCTAGCGTGACACCAAAAACCACTGGAATTTAAATTTTAATTTGGAGTTTGAACAAAACTGATCAAATGCAGCATTGAAGTAAAAAATTGAATTCTACATATTTCATTTTACTTCCCTGCAAATATCTAGAATTTTTGGACAAAAGTTGGTGGCAGAACTAAAAGATCAGAAACTTGAACAGTGAGAGAGAGAGAGGATGACATGTGGGGCCAGTTAGTCAGTCTCTACCCGAGCACGTCGGTTTCCCGGTTTCCCTCTGCAGCCGCCACAGTGATGCAGTGAACCACGGTGATGCCTTTGGCTTGGCGCCGAAGTCACCGTTTCACTCAGTGCGGTCGTGCTCGAGCCGAGCGTCGCAGCAGCTCAGACGTATCGTGCTCACTCGGACTGCTTCCTCTGTTTTCACTGCCGAACCGAGCCCTCGCCATTTCCTCTGCTCTCTCAGTGTTAGACCGAGGTTTCTTCGGCTGAGCAAGGTCGCCGGCGGTGCGGGGTGCTACTGTCCAGGCTAGGGGCAGCTGCGGTTCCTCTCCAGCTGTGATCGCCGTCCGTTTTCTCCGAGCTACCGAAAGAACTGCCTACCATCTACCCTGAAATTCGGTTCCATGGTGAAATCATAGTCTAATTACTTTAGCCCGATGCTTCTACACAACCTAGCGCAGCTCCTCGATGAAGAATCATCGGAAACCGTTGAGAAATGAAGCCGTAGGCTGAGTTTTTCCGGCCGCCGACGCACAACCCTAGCTGCGCCGTCGAGCTATACTTTGCATGGGTTTTTACAAATTTTAGGATGCAAAAACATGCTCCTCACATCACCCTGGTGCTTGTGGTGCTCTTTCTAACCGAAATACTCTTCTACCATGCGACAACGACGGCGCCGTGGTGAAGTTTGCCGCTGCCGCCGTCAGGGAGGTATTTCCAGCCACTTAGCACCGCCACCGAGCTTCCCCGAGTGTTCCTTGTTGAGTTTTGGGCACAGGCGGTGAGATTTGAGCCGTTTGGGGCACGGGCCATCTATTCCGGCGAGTCGCCGCCGCTGCTCCGGCGAGGGGACCGTCACGGTGCAAGGTAGACGACGAGGGAGGAGCAGGCCACATGTCAGTGACTCAGACCCGGCGCAGTATCGGGGTGCGGCACGGGATCGGCTGTGGCTGCATGGGTTAACTCCGTAGCCCCGGTGTTGCCGCAATTCCACTGGTCCGATTTAAAACAGTGGGCCCGGTCACAGTTATTTGAAGTTTCCTATTAGCAAATAATTCCAGGAATTAGCTCATATTCTAAATTCAGTTATGCCTACTAGAATTGCTCCAAAAATTCCAAATAAATTCTGGTAGAATCCTCATGTTCTAAACTTTGCAGTGATGCAATTTCCTAAACATGAAAGTCCCAATATTCCTGTAATTAATTCCTTTGAGCTAATTGCTTGGGAAATTAATTACCACTGTTCCTATAATGGGAAAATTCCCAATTTTGGTAAGGACACTTCTTAAACTATCCTTGACCACCAGTAAAAGTTTCAAGTTCATTGGATTTTATTTACTGGGTCAAATAGCCTTCTAATCCTAAGCCTTCAAGGAAAATGCCCCAAAAATAGACAGGACCTTTCAGCATTTCTTATCAACTTCAAAAATTCATATCTCTCTGTTGGTAGCTCCAAACATGGTGAAACAAATTATTTTAGAACCATGGAGACTTACCCTAATTAGATCTTCCACTATTATACATGTTAAAACTTCAGATTTGGGCTCAAAATTCAGAGAAGCCTTGTACTTGTGGGAATTTTGGAGACCACAAGGTGCAATAAAATTTCTCCAAATTTTTCCCATATCATCCTTATAGAGTCTAGTGTCCACTGGAAAAATCCCAAAGCAAATTAAGAACATAAATAGCAGTAGCTATGAATAAGTTCACTTCTTATAATTCCTTAGCACTTATGCATATATTTTGCTACATTTCATATAGTGACCAAAGTTGAGAATACGCCAGAGCCGTTGGACGTCCTTCCACCAGAAGCTAACTTTCCTTTTGACTCGCAACCAGGCAAGCCCCAGTTTGCATTTAAGTACTATTGCAATGTTTTCATTTGTATCACTTATGTTTAGGGTGTAATGGTTGCATTAGAGTCAGGGTGATTGAAACCCCACTTGCATAACCTTTTAAATCCTATGGAGGGTTGGGTAGTTTACAAACTCGACGAGTACAGAATGCCATGCTAATGTTCTTAGGATCTCGGTAGAAGTCGAGTGGTTGGAATCTACTCGTGAGATAGGTATTTACTCACACGGTATGGAAAGAGGTAGATAATGGCTTAAGATTGTGAAACTGAGACCCAGCAGGGGGATAGGATGCAGTGAGCGGAGGTCTCACGTGCGTAGCCCTGTTGGTGTCGATTGAGGACCGAGCCGTGTGCAGCCCTGCTGGACAAGTATCGAACAGTACCGGATGCATACTGGCATATGGGAACCAGGAAACCGATGTAATTGGTTAACCTGGGTGCCGAGGCTTACCCAACAGTTTTATAGGAGTGGGTTGAGGGTACAAAGGTCTAAATCTGCCGGTGGGCACATACACGCTCCACGCGGGGACCTCCTGCTCGTTACAGATGGACCGGTTCGGCATTTGCGTTGCCTTTGAAAGTTTGCTGCATACAACAGAGTAGGAAGGTGTGAAGCACCACACTTCTGCAAGTTGGTGTATGTGACATGTTATCCGGGTGTCTCTTGATTGCAATCACTGTCACTCACGGTTAATTGAGTACCACTTGTTCACTGTGCTGTGACGTAGTAAGAAGTGAAATAAGCTAGATGAATATGCTGCATTGAACTATTAATGTCTTGAAACCTTGTATGCTGTAGTTGTAGGGCTAATTAAGTTTATCTTCCACTTTGGGCATCACCACATTGGAAGAAAGCATTTCTTGTTTGATTGTGGACTTCCGATGTGAGGGCTGCCTAAGGAACATGAAACTGTTGCTATAAAACTGAAAGTAAGGATCAACATGTAGGTGTGCCTTTATGGCAAAAAAAAATTCCTATATTACACATCCCTGCATGTAGAGTTCCATGACTAGGGTTGTCGGTTATGCCTTGATGAGCCATCGTCCTCATGGTTGCAATATTTGAGCTGTGTGCAGGTGAAAGTTATGAGGAAGGTTCCGAGGACGAGGCGATGCCCCCGTCGGGGTACACGGCTGAGCTGGAGCCCTGCACGCCGCCGTGATCTCCGGTTCTATGTTGCTACTGTGTAGCGTCCCTGGGCTGGATGGCTGCGCTTTTGCTTAGTTAGGATGAGAGACTAGCTATGTATAATACTTCCGCTGTATAAATAAGTTTGTAAAAGACTTCCGCTGTATTTTTATGTCAAATAAAAGTTTGTATGATGTTCTTAATCTTTTCTTGTATGCTGTTGGGTGCCGCATCGCACGGCACCACCCTCTGTGATACCGAAGTGGGTGAACCACGGGGTGGTCCCCAACAAAATCCGCACCGAAGACATAGAAGTTCTTCAACCGGACCTCACATGCTCGGAGTATCCGATCCAAATTATCAATGAAAAGACTCGCGCCACAAGAAACCGGACCTTATGATTTTACATGGTCTTGTGGAGTAACCATACCGCTGAAGAAGCGACGTGGGAAAGCGAGGACTATCTACAAGCAAATTATCCGACTTGCTATCATCGTATAACTGGTAAAGTTTCCCCACTTTGCTTTTCTTTTGGAATCTCGGGACGAGATTCTCTTTAGAGGGGGGAGGGATGTCAAATCCGCAAAAAGTGCTAACAAGGAATTTAGCACATTCACACTTAGGAAAAATGAGGGGAATTAAAACTTTAAAATAGTCGGTGTGAGTTCAAAGTAATGACTCAAACTTCCCTAAAACTTCCAAACATGGAAATCTAAATTCATAAATTGCGTCTTCATAATCCGAATATTACACCTCTCAAATTTCAGCTCATTTGGAGGGGTTCTATTATTTGTTTGGGACTAAAATAGGAAGCCCTCGAATCTGAATTTAAATTTCAGTTTCAAATCCCAACTTCCTCAACTTGCAAATTTGGTTCCACAAATGTGTTCTCCACATTTGAATGAGTCCATACAAAAATTCAAATTTTATTGAGCTTGGATTGCTAGTGTTTTGAATCATGCAACAGATAAGATTCAAATTCAAATTCAAATTTAAAGAGCCAAATACATTTCAAATTCCACACCAGAGTTCAGTCCATTTGAATTTTCAAAAAATTCAAACCATGACTTGGTGTGGAAGTATAGCTTTTAATTGTGACTAGCTGTGGTAAAATATCAGTGGAAAAATTGAATAAGAAATGAGGGGGTGGGACCCAGCAGTCAGCCACACAATTTCCTTTAACCGACTCTGTTTTCACCTCGGGCGCCACCGAGCGGCTGCACGAGCTGCCGGATGTCGACGTGCTCTCCACCTCGGTCGTTCTCTCCACGTCCTCAGCCTCAACCAAGAGTCCTCGATACTCCACCTCGCTCATTCATCGTTTCCCCGAGCTACTGCACCAAGTGAACGGAAACTATTCCACTGACCGGACAGAACTCGTGCTGCCTCCTCCATCGATCGCGAACCGGCGCTCTCAGCTGTACACAGCCCTGCTACGCAAAAAAATGAATCCTGAGCTTGTCCTCGATGTCCCCAATGCGAAAGCAACCGGCCCTCCACTTGCACGAGCTCAGGCGCGGCAAAAGCTTTCTCGGCGGTCCGACATTGGGATCCTCTTCGGCTCACCGTCGCCCCGGCATTACAGAATCATTTCCACTCAACCAATCGGCGTCCTAGGTTTATTGTAAAACCCTCTTGCTGTTCTCCAAGTTTGGAGCTAGGTCGTAGCGTAGGTCGGCCGGAATTTGGAGTTTGTCGCCGGCGGTTTCTTTGAACCGAGGGGAAAGAAAGGAAAAAATTTATCGGCCATATTGAGTCAGGGTTCACAAGGGTCTAGGAATAGCTTCTCCAAGTCATGGCGAACCTCCTCGAGCAAACGGCAAGCAAAACCATGCAGAATCAGAAGGGTTCTCCGTGTTTTCCTCATGGCGGCGAAAAACCACTGTGGTCGCACGGTGAGCTCAGGTTCCCGTCCATTTTCCGCGAGGTCAAGGTAGTGGTCCGTGTTTCCCAGGTCACGGTGGTGCTGTAGGACCAAGACGTGGCAGGTTTCCATGCTCACCGAGTGAGTACCCTACTGCTGGAGTCACCGAAGTTACTATCACCGTCGCGCGCCCATCTCCAGCCATCGTCGGTGAGGGGTAAGACTGGCAGCATGTTTCCTGTGTGGAAATAGGTAGTAGTGGCGATTTTGGCGAAGTTGGGAGCATGGGAACCCCGTTCCTGCAAGCTCTCCGGCGAGAGCAGCCATCAGGAGGCGCTGAGGGGGACCCGACCCGTGTCATGGGGCCATGCCGCTCGACCGCGAATCACATTGGTTGGTGCCGTGTCATGCGATACCCAACAGCACACATATAAGGAAAACTGTATTACATAAATCAAAAGTGGAAGCTTTCAAATGTTCTTTGTAAATAATTTACATCAAATATCTACAGAGGAAGACTACCATCAACTCACGTCGAACAACTAATGAGCACTCGAGAAGAGGTACAGCCCGCGGACTCCTCTCGCTAGCAACACTAAGACATTGCAGCGGCTGGGTTCTCCATGTGTTACATGACTCGGAAGTCTCCGAGTCTCACCAGACAACCTTCTTTATAAGCGTCGATGTTAACCTGCGAAACCAGTCATACAGCAAGAGTGAGCACAAAGGCTCAGCAAGACTTAACCCTCTCTCCAAAAGCATGCAACTCTACATGCAAGTAACTTAAGGCCTAAACATGTAAGTTGCATAAAGACTCGCCTACACGTTCATCCTTAACTTTCAGATTTTAGCCATCATAGTAGTGACCTTGCGCCGAGCAACATTCGAAATCCACAATCAAACAAGAAATGCTTCATTCCAATGTTACTTGTCCCAAGGTGGAAAATAACTTTAATTTGCTCTATCTCTACTTCAGCCATGGTTTTCATGCAACTCGAATTGTCATAACAGCAATTAAAACTTGCAAACTGTTATCACATAACTTGGTTACTACGTCACAACACAGTGAGCAAGCGGTACTCATATCCGTGAGGGACGGTGACTCAAATCAAACACTGCCCGGATAACTTGACACATACGCCCGCCTCTGAAGACCCAAATCTGGCATCCTTCATTACGTCGTATGTGGCAACCTTTTGCAGGAAACTCGACTGTAGAACCGGTCGCGCCGTCTCGGGCTCATAGGTCTAGCGAGACGATGTGGTATGCCTCTACAATCCAGTTAACCTGATACATTGGTTTCCTAGGTCCCATATAGCAGAAAGCATCCGGTACACAACTCAATACTTGCTCAGCGGGGCTGCACATGCCTAGGTACTTAAACGACACAGGCAGAGCTACTCGACCAAGACCTTTTCTTGTCGCTGCCTAACCCTCCTGTCCGGTCTCATCTTTGGAACGTAAACTTTAGTTTGCCTCTTTAAATCATACCCGTGTGATACAGAACTATAGCTCGCGACTAGATTCCAACTACTCGACTTCTACTGGATGTCATAACCTAATTAGCATGGCATTATTCTACAGCGGGGATAGTCGTCTACCCTTGACTCGAGGGTTTCTTTGGTCATGCATTTGGAGTATAAAACATTCCTGATCTAATGTACAAACAAACTTTAACCCATAGTAGAGAACAAATAAAAACTTTATAAAACAACTTGAATGCAAACCACAGCTTGCCTTGGTTATGCAGGTGACTAAGTATATATTCAGTTAGTGAAGACCGATTGAGGCTTGATCACTCACTTTCCTTCCTCTTTGATCTCCACTTCGCTTGCTTCACAATCTTCACGTAGATGCTACAAGCTATGAATATGCATATGTATTTAATTGTAAAGCTTTTGCTAACAAGTTATAATGACTTTTAAAACTGGAACTCTGTTTAAGAATTTAAAATGACACTGGTGCTAAGGTTTGGGGTTTGGGTTAAGTAAGGTGATCAAGTGCTAAGTGTTTTTCCCACTTGTCTTTTGATCACCTAAAGTGGTTAAACAGAACAGGGTTGATCCAGAGCTCCAATAGAGCTGAAAATTTTCATGTGAGTTCCTCATCACAAGAAAGTCATCTGGACCAAAAATTAGCACTTTTCACTGAGTGGTTTATTCAGAACAATTCTCTAAGCAATTAAGCAAAAATGAATTAATTCTGAATAAATTTGCACTTTCATACAAATTCAAGTGAACCACAATTTCAAACATAGCTCAGGGATCATGCATGAATTTTCCTAGGAATAGCTGAGAACTGAATTTCCAAGTTTTGGAAATTTTCTGAAAATGTTTCTGTATCCATTTGAACACAGCAACTTGAAATCAGAATTCTTCTAACCAAATCAACCACAAATGAGCTGCACTTTTTACAGGAGTTCACTAGCATCCTAAAGAAAGTTCTGGCGAAATTTGAGGATTTTTGGATGAACCAAACTGCCTCTAAAATTCATTTTCCAAAAAGTTATAAGGAATTTTCCAGATTTAAATAATGACTTTCATACCAATTGGGTTGCCTATTTGGATAGATTTTTTCAATCTGAATCCAACCCAATTTGAATTACTAAATTTGGATCTTCCTAGCAAAAGTTATGCTCTTCCAAAGTATGAATCAAATCTGGCGTTTGAATTAAACCGGGAAAAGTTTAAAAGTCTGACAGCAGGTCCGGGGGTGACGTGGCAGTCCCTCGATGCAGCCACACCACAGTCCACAGATAATTAGGCTGTAGCCCCAAAATATCAAACGGCCACAGCAAATCCCAGTCTACCGCTAACGGCCACTGACCGGTGGGACCGGAGGCATCTTCTTCCTCTTAAGCCCCCTTTCCCGCGCGCTCGCCCTCTACCTTGCCAGCAGCGGCGGTGCACCTCTGATCTTCGTTCCATGGCAGAATCATGGCAAGAATCTCGCTGCTTGCCCCAATTTGCTCACCGGAGGCCGGCGACGGCGCTAGACCTTTGTGCAACGTGCGGCGGCTCGGTGCTTGGTCCTAAAGCATCAGTGAGCATTGGCCATGCTCGACATGTACTCCTTTTGATCGGAAATGGCTCTAGGTAGGGTTCCACCGTGCGCCCGAGCGTCCCCGCCATGGCCACCGATGGGAAAACTTGAAATTAGCTGCAACTACTCGGTTCTAAGATAGGTTTGCGAAGGAAATTGGGTCGCCAACCGGTCTAGCTCATTTGTGCACGATTTGGTGAACTAAAGACGAGAATTGAGGGTGAATTTTGGAATTTCATACTGGAAGGTCCGTGGAGGTGCACCGGAAGAAAAA
This sequence comes from Neostapfia colusana, assembly GCA_030760725.1. Lineage (NCBI taxonomy): Eukaryota > Viridiplantae > Streptophyta > Magnoliopsida > Poales > Poaceae > Neostapfia > Neostapfia colusana. The sequence goes on along the minus strand of JASWHV010000019.1, from coordinate 34,397,603 downwards.
CTCCGAATTTGGCCGCTAGAGATCACCGTTTGAGCTGAGCTTCGGGAAGAAGCACCATGGTGGTCCAGCGCACCTCTGAGCATTTTGCTTGAGCGTGAAACCCTCTGTGGTGAGCTGTCCACGTGAGCTTGCTCGTCGGTTATCCGCGGGTTGCCGCAACACCAACTTTTCTAGGGTTGGGAACATCTGGAGCTGCGGGTTTTTGCGCTGAGGAGGTGAAGGACGACCAAGATTTGCCGTTTTGCAGCTCAGGGAGGCGGTGTGTGAGAGTTTTGCTGATTTCTGGGTGAGCACCGAGGAGGCGGCAGGGTGCGGCTCTGTTTCCTGCGTGAGGGGTAGCAAGGCCTCGGTGTGTCGGTTCGTGCACGTAAAGATCGCTTCACACGCTGCTGAGGTGCAAGAAGGTATCCAGCGCGATGACACCGTGAGGAGGTGGCGCGGTGCTCAGCAATCGGTGGCGCTCCTCTGTTGCACAGCGGCTATGAGTGGAGAACCCAGCGAACAGAGAAGAATTCCTTCGGTTGTAAGTCTTCCCCTCTCAATGACAAGTGGGTCCCACTGCTTTTCTCCCCTGAAATATCTCCAATTTGGCACATTGCAAATTTTAGTCATGAAGAGCTCAAATTTGAAATCCATTTGGAAAATTTGACAAGGTGCACTTCAGTTTCATATTTGAATTCAAATTTCAATGAAATTCACAAGCCTCTTGGATAAACATATCAAAGTACCTCCAAATTTTCTCAAAATTTGTCTTCCTCATAATTTGGACCTGAAGAATCCAATATGGATTCAAACTTTTAATTTGGCGACTGCAAAGGGGAGGGTTACAACCACAGTTTGCATCCTTCATTTAAAATGACCACCTTTGCATTCAAATGAACATTTGAATTTAATGTGGACTTTAATTATGTGTTTGCACATGACAACATTCACATGTGTAGAAAAGTTTTTGCAAGTACCATTTCTTTAATTTGATCTAAACTTTATTCACAACTCATGTTTTCCTTTTAGACGTTTTTGGGACTTTTACATTCCTCCCCCCTTAACAAGAATCTCGTCCCAGAGATTCACAATTAAGAACAATGTGGGGAGGACAACTAACGGACATATGCCTCTAATAACTCTAGGTGATTGCGTTGTAAATACTCCTCGCTGTCCCATGTAGCTTCGTCGGACGTGTGGTCTTCCCATAGCACCTTGAAAAATCGCATCGTCTGGTTTCTGGTCTAGTGAGTCTTTTCATCAATTATCCGGATTGGATGCTCAACATAAGTGAGGTCTGGCTTTAAATCTGCGATGCCTCCCGTGAGAATCTCCGTTGGAACTTTCAAACACTTCCGCAACTGAGATATGTGGAAGACGTTATGAACTCCGGCTAAGGCTGCCGGTAACTCTAGACGGTTTACCACGGGTCCACATCTTTCGATGATGGCAAAGGGACCGATAAAACGTGAGACGGTACCACAGGACCTCGTCGGGTGGTGCCGTGTTATGCGGCACCCAACAGCACACGGTTCGATGAACACACGTCATATTACATAAATAGTTTGCAGAAGCGTACAAGATTTTTTTACAAATAAGTATATAAGAGTAAACTACAGCGGAAGACCATCACTCTCACGACTCATATCTAAACTAGCAACAAAGAAACGGTCCAGCCCGCGGACGTTTCTTACTAGCAACACGGAGAAAATCTGCAGCGGCGAGGCTACTCTTTGAGTAAGCACTCGGAGGTTCCCGAGCCTCATCGGCATCCCTTCTCATAAGCATCGAATCAATTACCTGCAAAATAAGTCGGATAGCATCCGTGAGCATAACGCTCAGCAAGACTTAACCGTCACCCTAAACATGAAACTCTAAGTGAGGTTATGAACCTAACATAGGATGGCATAAGCATAATTAAACTCGCCTATAAGTGAATCCTTACTTTTAGTATTAATTGTAGCATTTTAAGTAACCCTGGGCACGCCACATCGGGAGTCCACAATCAAACAAGAAACGCTTTCCCCCGATGTAAATTGCTCATGGCATAAAAGAATCGAGTTTGCACTAGCCTATTCATCAAGATCCAATACAAAGGTAGGATAATACTTCACATCAAAATGATTAGTTCCTTTCTCATGCAAGTTCTTACTACGTCACGACTGTGAGAACAAGTATGCTCGGTCTATTCCACGAGCGACGGTGATTCGAATCAATAACTCCCGGACTACACGACATGTACACCCGTACTCGACGTTGCCTACAACAACCATCACTGACGTCGTACGTGGCAGCCTTTCCCCCGTTTCATCCCCGCTGAATCGATCAAGTCACCCCGTACAGTAGCTACTCTCATGGTGCACCTTCCGACGTCAGATGTCATGAGAATATTCCCCACATACTGCACACCGGCCGTCCGCCTGAGGCGACCCGAAAAGTCCCAACGACAGCTTCCCGAGGTACATCGGTTTACTGGGTCCCATATAGCCAGCATGAGTCTGATACACAACTCAAACTTGTTCAACAGGTCCGCATACGGATCGGTCCTTGACCGACACGGACAGGTCTACAGCACCCAGGCCCCTATGTCCTGCTGCTCCTACAACCTTCCGGTCTCAACTTTAACTTACTAATTCAATTACGAACCAATCCCGTATGCCCCTGTTGTTACTAAATCTGCGAGTAGCATCTCACCACTCGACTTCTACCGAACCGTACTTAAGCATGGCAGTTCTACACGGTGAAAGACACCTACCCAATACTCCATGGGTCATTTGGCTATGCAAGAGGAGTATCAAACACTAGACCTAATGCACAGTTCATATCTTGACCGAAAGTGAATACAGAAGAAAAACTTAACAGCTGTTAAATGCAAACCGGAGCTTGCCTGTTTTGCAGGGTTATCGTATATAACAGTTAGTGTCCTTGCAGATCCACCCTTGATTCTCCGAGCTTGATCCACTTCGATGAATCGCTCTTTTGAATCCCCTTCGTTGTGGTTCCTATTGAAATGCATATGCATATGTTTTATAGAATGTAATGGAAAGAAGTTATAGAATTACTTTCTTAGGAACAGAGGTTGTGTGTAAAAGCCAAGCATGGCTTGGTTTGCCTCTGTTGTGCAAAGAACAGAAATAAACTAAATTGATCTTAAGGCATTAGTTATACCCTAACCATTTTCCCTAATGAACCTAATAGAGAAGCTGAAACAATTTGAGTGCAACTGAAGAACAAGAACTCCAATGGCCTCAAAATTTTTACAGCAGGTTTTATACTACCTAAGGATTTATCTTGCCAAATTGCAGCTAATGTGGAGTCATATTGTGCCCTCCCTAATTCTCACAATATCTCTTATGTATTCCCACATATACACAAGTATGGAGAATAAGAACAGGGAGTTCAAGGACTCATCTTGGGCTGATAATTTACATATGAGTTCTTGACCACATGAGGGTCATCTGGTCCAAAATTCAGCCCTTTTACTTGAGTAGTTCTTCCAGAACAATTCTTTAAGCATTCCTACTCAAAAGAATTAATTCTGAGGTAATGTGAATTTTCATGCTCAATTAAATGAACCACAATTTCAAGTATGTCCCAGAGAGCTTGCCTAATTTTTCCTATGATTTTTGGAGCTATGGATTGCTCAGAACAGATTTTGAAGTGGGAAACATTTTCTGAAAATGTTTCTGGACTCTTTTGAACACAGTAGTTTGCATTTAGCAAATTCCTACACAAATGATCTTCAAATGAGCTGAAATTTTTCTAGTAGGTCAACTATATGCTAAAGAATATCCTGGCAAAATTTGGGGATTTTTGGATAACCCAAACTCCCTCAATAATTCTTTTTCAGAAAATTTCCAAGAGTTTTCCAGAATATAATATTAACTTTCATACTAAGCTGAGTTCATATTTGGATAGAACTATGAAAGATGAACCCAACCCAATTGGAATCACTCCAATTGGAGTTTTCTACAGGGAGATATGAATTTCTAAAGATTGAGCTAAGTCTGGAATTATTTTCCTATTGAAAACCCGGCTGGACCCACAGTTTTGAATTCCAGCCAATAGAAACGAAGCCCCACCGGGCCACAGCGTCTCTGCGCGCCAACACACGGGATCCCGGCCACACCCGATCCCGGGTTTAAAATTTGAGCTGCTGACAGGCGGGGCCCATGCTTCGTCTTCTTCCTCCGGCTCTCTCCCCCGCGCCCGCGCTGCCCCTCGCCGGCCCGACGCCGGAGCTCGCCGGCTCGCCGTTTCCGGCCACCGCCTGAGCTGAAACTCGCCGCCAGGGAGTTTGTGACACTGAGGAACACGGCTGTGGGGTTTGCTAGGGCTGCCAACAACCGGAACATGGCCGGCGACGTGCGGCAGCCACTGTAGAGGTTCGGTAGCGTTGCCTAGGGTTTCCAGCCCGCCAAAACCTGCGCCGATGCGCCCTACAGCACCAGCGCACCTCTAGGAAGATCGGCACGGTCTCAAAGTAGCTCGGAAGTGGCGGGAACTAGGTTGTCATCGTGCGACCGAATGGGTCCGCCATGAACAAACCAAGAAGAGCTCGAAATTCGTCGGTCTGAGGCGTTTTCCTGCGCTGGATGCAAAAGGAAAAACGATCGCCGGCTAGTCTAGCTTCTCTATGCCAAACTTGGTGACTTAAGGAGGATCAGAGGGCAAGAATTTGAAGGAATCGTACCGGAAGCTCGGAATGGGGTCGCCGGAGCAAAACTTCGAAATTCGCCGGCGATGCTTCACGGTATGGCCTGAGCTTGGGCTGAGAGCAGCACCGCACCCGTGCGCGTCCGTAGGTGTGATCGTTTGGCCGTGAAACCCGCTGTGGAGGGCTGTCCACGAGCGCCCGATCACGCTTTTGAGCTAGGTCGCCGCGGCGGCGGTCCTTCTCGGGCAACGGAGGCCGAAACTCACTTGGTTTCAGGTCAGGGAGGTGGAGGCTGATCTCAGGGAGAGGTTTAGCAGCTCGGGGGAGGAAAGAGCGCGATGGTTTTGCCGTTCTTCCGACCGGACCGAGAGGTGGAAGGGAGGAACTCGGTTCAGTGCGTGCGCTCGCGAGGAGAGGAAGCAACTGCTGTCGGCTTGGTCCGAGGAGGGAGAGATCATGTTGCTGAAGCAGTGAGAACCGACCCTGGGGCGCCAACGCGTGGAGACCGGCAGCAGGAGCTGGCGCGGCAAGCTCCTCGGTGGAGCCCGTGACCTGTTCGGGACATTTTCCCACCGAGGTGTGACTTAGGGTGTAAGGTTTCTCCCTTTAGCTCTATGACATGTGGGTCCCACTCCACATTTCCTCCCCAAATATCTCCTCAAGCTGATCTCTTTAATTCCCAGAATTCTAAGTTTAAAAAGGTGGGCTAGAATTTGAATTCCTCAAATTCAGTTTGAATTTGCAAGACTAAATCTGAATTTGGTTAGAATTTGCAAATGCTCCTCTTTAACTCCTTTTTGAGCCCACCCTACAAATGCAAAGTTGGTGATAAAACTTTTTCCTACAAATTCCAACTATATGGCTGCATGTTTATTCAAAGCTTTTGGTCACCCCATGTGTGAACTTTGAATTTCAAATCTGAATTTTAAACTTACATGCAAAGAGGTATTTAACTCCTTATTGGTTCAACACTTATAAATAAAAAGGTGAACCTCATGTTGGATGTTCATCCATGTATTACCTTGCATGAAGAAAAGTTTTAGCAAGTCCCATTTTTCATGTCTTTGCCACACATATGAATTCAAACCTTAGTTTTTATTCATACACATTTTTGGGACTTTTACACTCCTCCCCCCTTAAAAGAATCTCGTCCCGAGATTACAAAAGAGGAACGAGACGGGAGAGGTAATTACAAACTGTACAACGCTAAAAATTCCGGATAGCTGGTGCGGAGGTAATCTTCACTTTCCCACGTCGCCTCTTCCGCGGTGTGATTACTCCACAGCACCTTGTAAAATTTGATCGTCCGGTTCCGGGTTACCCGGGCCTTTTCATCCAAAATCCGAACCGGTCGCTCGGTGTAGGTAAGGTCCGGTTTCAGTTCATCGATGTCCTCAGTGCGAACAGCAGCGGTGAATTTGAGGCACTTCGACAGCTGTGAAACATGAAATATATCATGAACACCCGCTAAACTTGCCGGTAATTCCAGCCGGTAGGCTACGGGTCCGCACTTCTCCGTGATAGCCAAAGGACCAATAAAACAGGGAGCGAGTTTCACCTTTACACCGAACCGGTGAATTCCCTTCATCGGAGATACACGAAGATACACGTGCTCTCCGATGTCAAAATGCAAAGGCCTACGCCTTTGATCAGCGTAGCTCTTCTGTCGGGATTGTGCAGCCTTTAAATTCTCTTGTATCAACCGAACTCGGTCTTCGGCTTTGTTGACAAGATCAATCCCAAACAGAACTCTTTCGCCGGACTCACACCAATTCAGTGGTGTGCGACACTTCCGGCCGTAGAGAGCTTCATACGGTGCCATTTTAATACTCGCTTGATAACCGTTGTTGTATGAAAACTCCGCCAGCGGTAGGTGATCGTCCCAATTCCTACCGTGGTGGATGGAACACGCTCTCAACATGTCCTCAAGCACTTGATTCACCCTCTCAGTTTGTCCATCGGTTTGAGGGTGATATGCGGAGCTACTAATCAGCTTGGTGCCCAACGAGGCATGCAGCTGCTCCCAAAAACGAGCAATAAACAGCGCCCCTCGATCTGAAATAATGGTCTTCGGGACACCATGTGAGCATATAATCCTGGAGATGAATAACTCCGCATATTGCTTTGCTCGATAATGAGTGTTTACCGGTATGAAATGAGCCAACTTTGTCAACCGGTCGACGATCACCCATATCGAGTCATGCTTCCTGGATGTGAGCGGTAATCCGACGATGAAGTCCATACTCACATCCTCCCATTTCCATGCCGGTATCTTCAAAGGTTGTAGCGGTCCGGCTCTCCGCATATGATCAGCCTTGACCCGTCTACACGTATCGCATTCGGATACGTATTTAGCAATCTCCCTCTTCATCCGCGTCCACCAAAATTTCTGTTTCAAATCTTGGTACATCTTGTTACTTCCGGGATGAATGGAAAACATAGACAGGTGGGCTTCATCCAAGATCTTCTTTCGGAGTTTCATATTACGCGGTACCACTATACGGTCATTAAACCATATCGTACCGTTCTCATCCTTCCGGAAGCATTTCATCTCTCCGTTGTCAAGTCTTCTCCGTATGTGAGACATACCTCTGTCTCTTCTTTGAGCCTCAACAATCTCTTCACGGATTGTTGGAATAAGCGCGAGATTATAAAGCGCGCCATACGGAATGACACGGAGGATTGGTTCTTTGTCTCCTAACTCAGCAGCCGCCAAGTTGTGAACGTGGGCTTTCCGACTAAGCGTGTCAGCAACCACGTTTGCTTTTCCCGGATGATAGTGGATCTCAATTTCATAATCTTTTATGAGCTCCAACCATCTCCGTTGTCTCATATTCAGCTCCTTCTGCGTGAAGATATACTTCAGTCTTTTATGGTCAGTGTAGAGGTGAACAAGATTACCCAGTAGGTAATGCCTCCACATCTTTAACGCCAATACCACAGCAGCAAGCTCGAGATCGTGAGTTGGATAATGCTGCTTGTGGTTTTGCAGTTGACGGGACCCATAGGCGACTACACGCCCTTCTTGCATCAGAACACAGCCGAGACCGATGCCGGATGCATCACAGTATACATCAAATGGCTTCGTCGTGTCTGGCTGAGCAAGAATCGGAGCTGTTGTGAGATGTTTCACCAATGTTTTGAATGCGGCTTCACATGTTGCATTCCACATGTATTTAGTGCCCTTCTTCAGCAGCTCCGTCATTGGTTTAGCAATCTTTGAGAAGCTCGGAATGAACCTCCGATAATACCCCGCTAAACCCAGGAAACTTCCGGACCTCGTGGACTGATTTGGGAGATTCCCACTTCAGCACTTGTTCAATCTTGCTGGGGTCCGTGGAAATTCCTTCTGCTGAAATAATATGGCCTAAGAAAGGCACTTGATCGATCCAGAACTCGCACTTGCTGAATTTGGCATATAACTGGTGCTCCCGCAACCATTGTAGCACAATGCGCAGATGTTCAGCGTGCTCTTCTTCAGATTTGGAGTAAACCAATATGTCATCGATGAATACCACGACAAACTTGTCTAACTCCGGCATGAACACTGAATTCATCAAATACATGAAGTGTGCCAGAGCATTGGTTAATCCAAATGACATGACGAGGTACTCATAGAGTCCGTATCTCGTCGAGAAAGCTGTCTTCGGTATGTCCTCCGGTCGGATCTTGATTTGATGATCCCCCGACCGAAGATCCATCTTTGAAAATACCTTTGCACCCACAAGTTGATCGAACAGGATGTCGATGCGGGGCAAAGGATACTTGTTCTTGATCATGACAGCATTTAGAGGACGGTAATCAACACATAGCCGTAGTGCTTCGTCCTTCTTCTTAACGAACAGCGCTGAGCAACCCCAAGGTGAAGAACTTGGTCGTATGAAACCCTTGCTAATGAGTTCATTCAGTTACTCTTTCAACTCCGCTAGCTCGTTAGGTGCCCTCTTGTAAGGCCTTCGTGAGATAGGCATCGCTCCCGGCGCCAGTTCAATCTTGAACTCGACGTCCCGTTCGGGCGGCATGCCCGGTAGGTCATCGGGAAAAACGTCGGGATAATCACGTACCACCGGAATATCTTTAAGTTTCAGCGCTTCCGTGTGGTACGCCTCTACCATATCTGGATCTTTGCTGTCTAAAAACAGTGTGTGCTGTCCGTGAATCGGCGAGTCAATCTGGACAGTCCGGTTACCGATATTGAGAACGGCACCGTGACGATTTAACCAAGACATCCCCAATATAATGTCTATCTTCTGCCTATCCAGCATAATCAGCGATGTCGGGTATATTTTTCCGTCCAAACACAAAGCTGCTCGGGACACAATCTGATTGGCAGAGATATTCCCTCCCGGTGAACGTATAAGAAAACTCGTTGTGGGAGTATTGGTGGATAATTGGTGCTGATCCACGCATGTGTTTGCTGATAAATTTGTGGGTGGCACCGGAATCAAAAAGTATGAGCATGGGCACGTCTTTGAGAGTGAACATGCTCGCTAACACCGGTGCTCCCTCTGGTACATCCTCAATAGCCAGATGTTGCACACTCCCGGATTGCAATGCTGTTCTGTTGACTGGAGCAGGTGGCGGCATACCACCTGATGATGATGGCTGTCTGGTGTTCACCAACTTCTCCCGGCATTCCTGCCTAAAATGCCCAGAACGGTGGCAATAAGAACACGGAGGTTTCCCCGGTTCTTCGTTGACTTGTGGTGGAGAAGTTGATGTACTTGGCTGCAGCAATGATGCAACAGGTACCATTCGTTGCTGCGGCAATGGCGCTGCTTCAAGACATGATTCTTGAGCAGGAAATCTGTACAGAGTTGATCTCACTGGCGCTTGCCATCTTTCATCGGATGGTGTGTGATACACCACACAGTATTTGCGAGGAACAACTGGTGTGTCTTCTAGCACATCCTCCCGGTCCCTCTTCTATGCTTGACACTCAAGTGTCGCTTGTTCTTGTAGCAGAGCAGCACTGATCAACTCGGTGTAACTGCCTTGATTGAACAAAGCTAACTTCTCTTTTAGTACGGCACTCAAGCCATAGAAAAAGTAGTCACACATTGCAGCTTCGCTCGTCGCATAAGCAGGAGCATATTGTGCCAGAAGGTTGAATCATCTGACATAATCAAGGACACTTATGTCCCCCTGCTTCAAGTTCCTAAATTCTTGCTGTTGGGCCTTGATAAAACCCATAGGAATGTGACGAGCACGGAATGCTTCACGAAATTCCGTCCATTCCTCTTGATGGCCTTCCGGAACGGTGGCAAGATAAGCGAACCACCAATTTCCGGCGGCTCCATGGAGCTGTTGAGCTGCAAATAATTTCTTCTGATACTCATCGCACTCAAATACTCCAAACTTGGACTCTATAACTCGAAGCCACTGATCAGCTTCCACTGGTTCATTGGCTTCCGTGAAAATTGGCGGTTGTGTCGCCAAGAAGTCCAAATAGGCGTTCCGAGGTGGAACGTCCTGTTGTGCACGTTGGAGTAAACCTTGTTGTACCAAGGCTTGGAGTATTCTTGTGTTCTCTTGACTTGACTCGACCATCTGAGTCATGACATCCGCCCATACCGTTGATGGCGGTGCCCCTGGTGGAGTCGGGTCATCACCGTCTCGGCGAGAACTTTCAGCCCTACTCGGAGAGTGAGTACGCACCATACTGCAAAAAGCAAATTTTTGAGGGAAGTCAAAACTTGATCTCAGCAGTATGTAAAACATGAACATGCTAAAACTTTATAAAAGCATAACAAAATTTCACGTTTACACATCTTTCTAAAGCCAACCTATTCAGTCCCTTATTCTGTACAGAACAGACCATTCTGTACTTAACTCAGAATGTGATCCAGTTACTAGCATTTTAATAACTCAAGTCGAATACCAAAGTTAAAGTTAACTTCAGTATCTATCCATCGAGTACTCACATGCCTCTGGATCATCCCTTCATCAGAAGTTATGATCGTTCAAAGTTGACAGAATTTTCTGGATAGATTTTGCCAGCACCTCCTTTGTATGTCTGTTTTCATCACAGTTTTACATACAAATGGGGTACAATTCTGAACAACTATGAACTACAAAATCGTTGCAAGTTTCATAAAATTTCCAACGATGTATCATATGACCCTTAGAAATTTTTCAACAGATTGTGACGGCTAATTTACAGCAACATCCAGAGAAGTTTGCAGCTGCCCTGTTTTCTGAGCAGTTTGCATTCATCTGGACATTCAACCAAGTTGGTGTCGGATTTGGCTCTGGAAATCTACAGAAAAGTTGTAGATAACTTAATAACCTTTCCATAACTGTATCAAACACCTCCATCGGGTCAAGAAAATCAGAGTTACGCTCTGTTAAAGCCCAGAAAAATTCCTGTCTAACAGAGCACTCTGTCTTTGAGATCAAAAGAAGCCTAACAAGTCTCTTCTTTGAAACTTAGTTCAAATAAAGAGCTCAGTAACTAATATGTGCTTTATCCCATCCATTTTTAGTTTGGAAGTTAGTCATGAATGATTTCTTCATAGGTAAGGATACTATCCAGTGTTGTACGGTGACGATGCACCGTAAGACATATGACGGTACTACGTTGCCTCACCAAAGAAAAACCTAACCGGATTACACCGGCATATACGTATCATTAGGTGGCACTAAAATGGTCACTCGCAAACGTGTTCTACATGCACTAAGGTTTTCGTGGTTAGTACCTACATAAGCCACACTCAATAATCAGGTTCGGCTGCACACCGAACCCGGTATCCATACAGTTCGTACACCCGGCCGTCATCACTCGCCCAGGTGTTCTCAAGCCAAACACGCCTTGAGTTACGTGTTCACGTTATCTGACCACGTGACGGGATCTCCCAAATTGCACCACGCACGCCCGGGACAGACGTTGCTTGAATAACCCAAATGACATGAAGAGTCATAGAGGATACTAAAGCGTCGGATTACCTGCCACCCGTGAGGCTCCACCCTTCAGCTTGTGCGCACTGGTGGACAGCGCATACGTGCACCCCCAAAGACATAAACCGTCCCGAGATGCACGATTTTCCGACATAACAAATAAGTTAGGTTGCCACCTTCATAATATGCTAATAGTAGTCCTTATGTGGGCCTAGTACCGTTATCTCACCGTATCCTAAGTTTTTGACATAATATGATGCTCAATCCGTGCTCAGTTCCCAACGCAGCTCTGATACCAGCTGAGACGGTACCACAGGACCTCGTCGGGTGGTGCCGTGTTATGCGGCACCCAACAGCACACGGTTCGATGAACACACATCATATTATATAAATAGTTTGCGGAAGCGTACAAGATTGTTTTACAAATAAGTATATCAGAGTAAACTACAGCGGAAGACCATCACTCTCACGACTCATATCTAAACTAGCAACAAAGAAACGGTCCAGCCCGCAGACGTTTCTTACTAGCAACACGGAGACAATCTGCAGCGGCGAGGCTACTCTTTGAGTAAGCACTCAGAGGTTCCCGAGCCTCATCGGCATCCCTTCTCATAAGCATCGAGTCAATTACCTGCAAAACAAGTCGGATAGCATCCGTGAGCATAACGCTCAGCAAGACTTAACCGTCACCCTAAACATGAAACTCTAAGTGAGGTTATAAACCTAACATAGGATGGCATAAGCATAATTAAACTCGCCTATAAGTGAATACTTACTTTCAGTATTAATTGCAGCATTTTAAGTAACCCTGAGCACGCCACATCGGGAGTCCACAATCAAACAAGAAACACTTTCCCCCGATGTAAATTGCTCATGGCATAAAAGAATCGAGTTTGCACTAGCCTATTCATCAAGATCCGATACAAAGGTAGGATAATACTTCACATCAAAATGATTAGTTCCTTTCTCATGCAAGTTCTTACTACGTCACGACTGTGAGAACAAGTATGCTCGGTCCATTCTGCGAGCGACGGTGATTCGAATCAATAACACCCGGACTACACAACACATACGCCCGTACTCGATGTTGCCTACAACAACCATCACTGACGTCGTACGTGGCAGCCTTTCCCCCGTTTCACCCCCGCTGAATCGATCAAGTCGCCCCATACAGTAGCTACTCTCATGGTGCACCTTCCGACGTGAGATGTCATGAGAATATTCCCCACATACTGCACACTGGCCGTCCGCCTGAGGCGACCCGAAAAGTCCCAACGACAGCTTCCCGAGGTACATCGGTTTACTGGGTCCCATATAGCCAGCATGAGTCCGGTACACAACTCAAACTTGTTCAACAGGGCCGCATACGGATCGGTCCTTGACCGACACGGACAGGTCTACAGCACCCAGGCCCCTATGTCCTGCTGCTCCTACAACCTTCCGGTCTCAACATTAACTTGCTAATTCAATTACGAACCAATCCCGTATGCCCCTAGTGTTCCTAAATCTGCGAGTAGCATCTCACCACTCGACTTCTACCGAACCGTACTTAAGCATGGCAGTTCTACACGGTGAAAGACACCTACCCAATACTCCATGGGTCATTTGGCTATGCAAGAGGAGTATCAAACACTAGACCTAATGCACAGTTCATATCTTGACCGAAAGTGAATACAGAAGAAAAACCTAACAGCTGTTAAATGCAAACCGGAGCTTGCCTGTTTTGCAGGGTAGTCGTATATAACAGTTAGTGTCCTTGCAGATCCACCCTTGATTCTCCGGAGCTTGATCCACTTCGATGAATCGCTCCTTTGAATCCCCTTCGTTGTGGTTCCTATTGAAATGCATATGCATATGTTTTATAGAATGTAATGGAAAGAAGTTATAGAATTACTTTCTTAGGAACAGAGGTTGTGTGGAAAAGCCAAGCATGGCTTGGTTTGCCTCTGTTGTGCAAAGAACAGAAATAAACTAAATTGATCTTAAGGCCTTAGTTATACCCACATATACACAAGTATGGAGAATATGAACAGGGAGTTCAAGGACTCATCTTGGGCTGATAATTTACATATGAGTTCTTGACCACATGAGAGTCATCTGGTCCAACATTCAGCCCTTTTACTTGAGTAGTTCTTCCAGAACAATTCTTTAAGCATTCTTAATCAAAAGAATTAATTCTGAGGTAATGTGCATTTTCATGCTCAATTAAATGAACCACAATTTCAAGTATGTCCCAGAGAGCTTGCCTAATGTTTCCTATGATTTTTGGAGCTATGGATTGCTCAGAACAGATTTTTGAAGTGGGAAACATTTTCTGAAAATGTTTCTGGACTCTTTTGAACACAGTAGTTTGCATTTAGCAAATTCCTACTCAAATTATCTTCAAATGAGCTGAACATTTGCTAGTAGGTCAACAATATGCTAAAGAATATCCTGGCAAAATTTGGGGATTTTTGGATAACCCAAACTCCCTCAATAATTCTTTTTCAGAAAATTTTCCAAGAATTTTCCAGAATATAATATTAACTTTCATACTAAGCTGAGTTCATATTTGCATAGAACTCGGAAAGATGAACCCAACCCAATTGGAATCACTCCAATTGGAGTTTTCTACAGGGAGATATGAATTTCTAAAGATTGAGCTAAGTCTGGAATTATTTTCCTATTGAAAACCCGGCTGGACCCACAGTTTTGAATTCCAGCCAATAGAAACGAAGCCCCACCGGGCCACTGCGTCTCTGCGCGCCAACACATGGGATCCCGGCCACACCCGATCCCGGGTTTAAAATTTGAGCTGCTGATAGGCAGGGCCCACGCTTCGTCTTCTTCCTCCGGCTCTCTCCCCCGCGCCCGCGCTGCCCCTCGCCGGCCCGACGTCGGAGCTCGCCGCCTCGCCGTTTCCGGCCACCGCCTGAGCTGAAACTCGCCGCCAGAGAGTTTGTGACACTGAGGAACACGGCTGTGGGGTTTGCTAGGGCTGCCAACGACCGGAACATGGCCGGCGACGTGCGGCAGACACTGTAGAGGTTTGGTAGCGTTGCCTAGGGTTTCCAGCCCGCCAAAACCTGCGCCGACGCGCCCTACAGCACCAGCGCACCTCTAGGAAGATCGACACGGTCTCAAAGTAGCTCGGAAGTGGCGGGAACTAGGTTGTCATCGTGTGACCGAATGGGTCCGCCATGAACAACCCAAGAAGAGCTCGAAATTCGCCGGTCTGAGGCGTTTTCCTGCGCTGGATGCAAAAGGAAAAACGATCGCCGGCTAGTCTAGCTTCTCTGTGCCAAACTTGGTGACTTAAGGAGAATCAGAGGGCAAGAATTCGAAGGAATCGTACCAGAAGCTCGGAATGGGGTTGCCGGAGCAAAACTTCAAAATTCGCCGGCGATGCTTCACGATATGGCCTGAGCTTGGGCTGAGAGCAGCACCGCACCCGTGCGCGTCCGTAGGTGTGATCGTTTGGCCGTGAAACCCGCTGTGGAGGTCTGTCCACGAGCGCCCGATCACGCTTTTGAGCTAGGTCGCCGCGGCGGCGGTCGTTCACCTTGCATGAAGAAAAGTTTTAGCAAATCCCATTTTCATGTCTTTGCCACACATATGAATTCAAACCTTAGTTTTTATTCATACACATTTTTGGGACTTTTACACTCCTCCCCCCTTAAAAGAATCTCGTCCCGAGATTACAAAAGAGGAACGAGACAGGAGAGGTAATTACAAACTGTACAACGCTAAAAATTTCAGATAGCTGGTGCGGAGGTAATCTTCACTTTCCCACGTCGCCTCTTCCGCGGTGTGATTACTCCACAGCACCTTGTAAAATTTGATCGTCCGGTTCCGGGTTACCCGGGCCTTTTCATCCAAAATCCGAACCGGTCGCTCGGTGTAGGTAAGGTCCGGTTTCAGTTCGTCGATGTCCTCAGTGCGAACAGCAGCGGTGAATTTGAGGCACTTCCGCAGCTGTGAAACATGAAATATATCATGAACACCCGCTAAACATGCCGGTAATTCCAGCCAGTAGGCTACGGGTCCGCACTTCTCCGTGATAGCCAAAGGACCAATAAAACGGGGAGCGAGTTTCCCCTTTACACCGAACCGGTGAATTCCCTTCATCGGAGATACACGAAGATACACGTGCTCTCCGATGTCAAAATGCAAAGGCCTACGCCTTTGATCAGCGTACCTCTTCTGTCGGGATTGTGCAGCCTTTAAATTCTCATGTATCAACCGAACTCGGTCTTTGGCTTCGTTGACAAGATCAATCCCAAACAGAACTCTTTCGTCGGACTCACACCAATTCAGTGGTGTGCGACACTTCCGGCCGTAGAGAGCTTCATACGGTGCCATTTTAATACTCGCTTGATAACCGTTGTTGTATGAAAACTCCGCCAGCGGTAGGTGATCGTCCCAATTCCTACCGTGGTGGATGGCACACGCTCTCAACATGTCCTCAAGCACTTGATTCACCCTCTCAGTTTGTCCATCGGTTTGAGGGTGATATGCGGAGCTACTAATCAGCTTGGTGCCCAACGAGGCATGCAGCTGCTCCCAAAAACGAGCAATAAACAGCGCCCCTCGATCTGAAATAATGGTCTTCGGGACACCATGTGAGCATATAATCCTGGAGATGAATAACTCCGCATATTGCTTTGCTCGATAATGAGTGTTCACCGGTATGAAATGAGCCGACTTCGTCAACCGGTCGACGATCACCCATTCGAGTCATGCTTCCTGGATGTGAGCGGTAATCCGACGATGAAGTCCATACTCACATCCTCCCATTTCCATGCCGGTATCTTCAAAGGTTGTAGCGGTCCGGCTCTCCGCATATGATCAGCCTTGACCCGTCTACACGTATCGCGGTACCACTATACGGTCATTTAACCATATCGTACCGTTCTCATCCTTCCGGAAGCATTTCATCTCTCCGTTGTCAAGTCTTCTCCGTATGTGAGACATACCTCTGTCTCTTCTTTGAGCCTCAACAATCTCTTCACGGATTGTTGGAATAAGCGCGAGATTATAAAGCGCGCGATACGGAATGACACGGAGGATTGGTTCTTTGTCTCCTAACTCAGCAGCCACCAAGTTGTGAACGTGGGCTTTCCGACTAAGCGCGTCAGCAACCACGTCATGCTTATTAGCCATGAGAGGTAGTCCAACAATGAAATCCATACTAATATCCTCCCACTTCCATGCTGGAAGGCTTAGAGGTTGCAAGGTTCCCGCTTTCTTCATGTGGTCGTCTTTAACTCGCCGACACGTATCACATTCTGATACGTATTTAGCAATCTCTCGCTTCATCTGAGTCCATAAAAATTTAATCTTCAATTTTTGGCACATCTTGTTGCTGCCCGGATGAATATAAAATTTGTATAAGTGAGCCTCATCCAAAATTTTCTTCCGCAGCCTCATATCACGGGGTACGACTATCTAGTCACTACAGGAAACCCGATCATTTGCGACGGCTAGAATTATTTGCGACGGCGTCCCATCGCAAATAAAGTAAATTGCGACGGCTAACCCTAGGCAATCGCAAATAACGGAGCTGTCGCAAATAGTACCCTTTTTGCGACGGCTACGACTGTAGCCGTCGCAGATAGCATTAATTTGCGATGGCCGGACCTGTGGCCATTGAAAATAGCATTAATTTGAGACGGCCAGACCTGTGGCCATCACAAATTAAGCAGCTGTCACAATTAAATGCTTGTTTGCGACGGCTGATGGAGATGCCTTCAGAATTAAGGGAACCATCGCAAATGACCCCGATATAGTCGACCGGGCACCTCCTGGTTTAGACAATTCTAGCCACCGCCACGCCTCTGCCTCATGCGCGGCGCCTCCGCCTCCCGCACCGCTGCCGCGCCACCACCGCCGTACCGCCGACGCACAGCCGCCGCGCCCCAGCGCCTCGGGGCCAGCTCCCTTGGCTTCCAGCGGTCGCCTGCCTCGCCGCTGGCTTGAGCGCTCGGGTCCCTCGCCTCCTGCAGCCTCCAGCCGGTCTCCGCCGGCGCCCCAGCGCGCCGCCGCCCACCGGCAGCCTCCAGCCGGTCGCCGGCCTGCCCCAGCGCGCCACCGCTCGCCGCCCGCCTCCAGCCGACCGCCGGCACCTCCCTTCCCCGCGTGCGACTCCCTGCCCACCGTCTGCTCCTCGAGGTGAGAAACGAAGACTTCAACCTTATACTGCATGAATTACAACATATATTAATTGAAGATCACATTTGGTCAAAATTTGATAAAAAAGTTTATGCTTTTTACCAGTTTTATGTTTGTAATATGTGTTGTGGATATTAGTTAGCATGATCTTTTGAATATCTGCGTTGAATGTTCATGTCTTCATGTTTTATGACTTGTAGCTATGAGTTGATTCATAGAAATTGAAATCTCAGCACATGGTTGTATTTTCCAATGCCCAACTATAGCTGTCACTTGCTGTTTTATTATTGGCAGAAAGCATTTTTGATTAATGATGATTTCTTGTTAGGGATGTCAAACATGATTTGCAGTTTCAGTAAGATTGATGTTATTCGCGTACTAGAAAGATGTACCTCCCGCCATCGCGCCCTGCCGCGTTGCCTTCCGCCACGAGCACGCCGCCTCCCACCACCGTGCCCCGCCGCGGCCGCCACCTCCCGCCGTCGCGCCCCGCCGCGTCGTCTCCCGCCACCGCGCCCCGCCGTGGCTGCCGCCTCCTGCCGCGGTGCCCCGCCGCGCCCGCCGCCTCCCGCGTGTGCCTATTTTGTGTTGAACATGTTATTTTATGTAGTGGCTGTAGTCAGGAGCATATATACTAGGCAATGCTCGTATAAAGTCTTATTTGCGACGGCCAAAGAAAAAGTCGTCGCTAGTAAAATAAATTGCGACGGTTTCCTGTAGTGCCTGTCTTCTTCCTCCTCGCGCCCCCGCGCCTCCCCGTGGCTGCCATCGCCGGAGAGCTCGCCAGAACGGTGTTCCCGTGCCCCAACCTTCGCCAAACTCACTGTCGTTCGTCAGCAGGATGTCGTTAGTTACAACAAGCTCCCACGCGTGGACGACAGGCCCCGACGGGTGGTTTTCTCCCTTTCATTCCTCCTCTTTTGTTATTTCCTCGTCTCCTCCCTTGTTGTTGGACAGATGACCCCAAAGCTTGAAGAACTGCACCATTTTTGGGGGTGCAGTGTAAAAGAAGTGAGGTTATGCTGCCAAAATTTTGTTGGGCTTCAGATATTTTGTCTCGTCAGAAGCAGGATAAATCCTGCATATAGTAACGATAATTTCTTCGGCTTTAAACTGCAGAGTCAAACATGGGTGAAGATCGCAGTTGGATGTATACTGGCTGGAAGAACGTAACTGGTGGTCACTCGGATGAGTGGTACATCAAGTTAGATAAATTCTTGGATTGAGCATTTTCATTGTCAACAGATAATAAGGTGCGGTGCCCATGTACGAAATGCCGGAACACCATGTTTTTGAGCAGATTGGAACTTTCGTTTCACTTATGTCGAAACGGTTTCACGCCAAGTTATGAGGAGTGGATCTTCCACGGCGAGACTAAATCTCGACACACAGTAGAAGTGGATGAGGATGACGATATAACAGGGGTTGATAGGATGGATGAGATGCTAGAAGCTCTGGAAGTGGAGGATCCTCTTACAAAGGAGCCAAGCGATTTCTTCGAGGAGCTCAAGAAATCACAACAGCCGTTGCATGAACACACGGACCGTCCTTGCTTTCTTGACCAGATTTATGGCAATTAAGTCTAAATACTTTTTTTCCATCAACTGCTACAGTGATATCATGAAATTGATATGCGATATCCTTCCACAACATCACAAAGCGCCTAAAGATATGTATCAGTCAAAGATCCGGATATCTGGTCTCGGCATAAACTATGAGAATAATCGATGTGTGCGCAGACAAATGCATGCTATTTTGGAAAGAGAACGCCAACGAAAACATGTGCTTGAAATGTGGTAAACCGAGGTATGTCGAAGTTGTTAATGACAATGGCGATAATGTGATGACAGATGTCGCACATAAGCAGCTTCGTTACTTGCCTGTGACACCTTGGTTGAAGCGGCTATTTCTTTCAAAAAGAACCACAAGACACATGAGATGGCACAAAGAAGGTAAACGTGAGAACAAAGAATTCATGACGCATCCGTCCGACGGTGATGCATGGAAGGCGCTAGACTGTTTTGATCCAGATTTTTCTTGTGATGCGAGAAATGTTCGCATCAGGTTAGCGACAGATAGATTCTCACCGTTCAGTACAAACGACATTCCATACTCCTATTAACCCGTCTTTGTCATTCCCTACAACTTGCCCCCGGCTTTGTGTATGAAGAACGAGTTCATGTTCCTCAGCCTTATTGTACCTGGACCTGATCATCCTGGATCATGTCTCAACGTGATGTTGAAACCACTTATCAAAGAATTGAAAGTGTTGTGGACAGGAGTCCAAGCGTATGACAGTTACAAGAAGCAGAAATTCAATCTTTGAGCTGCTTATTTGTGGTCCATCCATGATTTCTCGGTATACGGCATGTTTTCCGGATGGAGCACTCACGATCGTCTGACGTGTCAAATATGTACTTCGGACACGGAGTGCTTTCGACTAAATCATGGAGGCAAGATATCTTACTTCGATTGTCACAGACGTTGGTTGCCTTCGAATCACATATTTAGGCAACAGAGAAATGTCTTTAGAAAGAACACCATTGTCAATAAAGGACCACCGAAACGTCTCAATGGTTCAGAAATTTCTGATATGTTGGACAAACTGGTGCCAGATGAAGGCCGTCCTGGATATTTCATAGGTTATTGAGAGGAACACAATTGTACTCACATATTTGGTTTAAGGAGTAGGGCACATGATAATGATGTTGAAAATTTTTTAAAGTGATTACAAGTAACGTTTTTATTTTAGCTAGTAACATGAATTTTGTATATCTTATTTGCATATTTACCGATTATATATTAATACAGGATGGCATCAAAAAAAGAGTAAGAAGATGCATCCGACGAGGGGGTTCTTACCCTCTAGAGCTGAGGACTCTTTCGCCGGTGCCTCGTCGATCGAGAGCAGACGCTCTCAGCTGCCGGGGTACGTTTGGAGCAACTCTAGGGCTTCGTCACAGCAGTCCACACAGGTAAATTTAACTATTCTTTGACAAATTTTTCAAAGTCAATTTCAAATTAAATTTACTTATGAATCATGTGAATGTCGTAGTCCTCACCGACTGACTCGGTGGCTACGGCGCCAGTTGAGCTTGGCTATCCTTCGGTGAGCAAGCCCTTGGCCAGCCAGCCCTTGGTTGGCGAGCCTTCGGTTTCTGAGCCGTTAAACTCGACTTGTGACGAGCCTTCTGGGTCACCAGACGTGGTGCCCCAGCAGACGCGGAGGACGAGGAGGACTCACTTTGTCTGTCCTCCTGT
Organism: Neostapfia colusana; assembly: GCA_030760725.1. NCBI lineage: Eukaryota > Viridiplantae > Streptophyta > Magnoliopsida > Poales > Poaceae > Neostapfia > Neostapfia colusana. The sequence goes on along the minus strand of JASWHV010000019.1, from coordinate 34,376,656 downwards.
GGTCCCTTCACAAAGGATCGTGATTCGTCCGGTGGGAGACAGGTAATAAAATCGTAGTGTTCAATTCTGGTATCTTTTTGTTACTTAAGTAATGAATTAATAAATGTCTTGCAGTGCTTGGTACGACGCATCTTTCACTAGTGAGAGACACCACAGACCGGTGAACGGTGTCCTCGGGCCCTTAGTGCGTTTGCACTATCCCGGGGTCATCGACGGGGTGTGACACGACCCCATTGGTCCTGTCGAGCCAGGATCACGCTGAGGGGTGCTGCGTTGCACAGCACCGTATAACACACGTCAAAGGTGCAAAGCGGAAGCGGAAGTTTTATTACATAAACAAGTTTATAAACATGTTTACATCAAAATAAGTTCAGTCTACCCTCACGGGCGTAGACTAAGCATCAAGTGCACGTTCAGCCCTCGAACGTGTCCTTGCTAGCACACACGCACACTAACTCTGCGGCGTGCACGACTCCCACTCGACGGGGTTCCCCTCCTGGGGTTCCGTCTCCTCTTCGGGAGTCCCTTCCTCATAGAACCCTGCAAAAGCTTCAAACACAAGCAGTGAGCACGAAGGCTCAACAAGTCTGACCCGTCTCACCTAAACATGGAACTTCTACATGAGGGTAATGGGTTGCATGAGGTAAAAATCATTTGCAAGGACTCGCCTAATTAGTAGAACCTTACTTTCAAGTTTTAGCAGCAGGTTGTGGAGAACCTTACGCTAAGGCACATGAGAGAGCCGCAATCAAACAAGAAACGCATTTCTCTCATGTACTTTGCCCAAAGTTGAAAATAACTTTAATTAGCTCTAAGCTACAGCATATCATTAACAATCACTGTCCAGCTTTCAATCAGCAACATTTTAACATGTAACTAGCCTGTTCTTTCCACGTCACGGTACAGTGAACAAGTGGTACTCACTGACCGCGAGGGACGGCGATTATAATCGATTTACACCTGCAGGGTTACCCGAACAACCCGTCACGTACGCCCGTACTCGATGTTGCCTACAACAACCATCACGGACGCCGTACGCAACTACCTTTCACCCGTCAGCCAAATATTGAACCGGTCCCATCGTCCCGAGCAAGAGGTCTCTGCACGCGCATCTCCGTGCCGTCAGCCGATTTACACCTCAAGCTCTCAACCTACCCTCTGAACGACGGGCAATGCCTCAATACCCAGCTACCCGAGTTACATCAGTTTCCCGGTTCCCATATAGCCGGTAGGTCTTCGGTACTGTTCTAACTTGTTCAACAGGCCCGCACACGGCTCGGTCCTCAATCAACACAAGCGGAGCTACAGCACACAGGCCCCAAAGTCCTGCTGCCCTTACTCTCCGCTCGGTCTCATTTTCTTGCCATGTGTATCATGTGCTATCTCTACCCGAGCAATGTGCCTCTAGCCTATTCTCGCGAGTAGTTCCAACTACTCGACTTGTACCGAATCCTACTCTATCCTAGCAATGCAGTGGCTAACGGGGTTTGCACTCCTAAACCCCAACCCATGGTTTTCTTGGCTATGCAGTGGGGTTTCCAAACAAGACTCTAATGCACAGAATAAAGGAAACAAGTATGTGCTCAAAACAATAAAAATTTGAAAAATGGTTAATGCAAACCGGAGCTTGCCTTGCTGCTCTTGGTCGTAGGCTAGCTGTTCCTCCGGAGTAACGAAGTCTAGGACTTCGGGTTCCTCCTCGACCTTAGCGACTACATGATAAGAGCAATGTATGTATTAATTTAAATGCATTTGTATTATCTTTGAAGTTGTGAAGTCTATAACCTTTGCTAGACAGACCTAATGACTGTGAAACTTTTACTGTGGCTTGGTTACAACCTAAACAGAGACTTGGTCAAGTTTTAGTTGCAGCAAAGCTCATTTGAGCCCTCCACAATTAATTATGTCCTTGACCTTAATTGGAACTCTTAGGGTGTTCTAGGAATTTTCATGAGACAAACTATGACTTTCTGAAAACTAGATTTTCAGAGGGTTCTAATGGAGTTGGTCTCACTTAATTTGGAAGTCCTTAACTAAAGATATGAGCTAAACAATTTCAGAGAAAATTCTGAAAATGTTTCTGAACATTTTCTATTTTCTCTGGAACAGTTTCACTAATCACACCATTAGGTGGATTAAATGAGCTCAAATGGATCTGAAACTTTTATGGTAGTTCAGGGATATTTTGTTGAATATCCCAGCAAAATTTCAGGATTTTCCTCCACAGGATTCCCCAGTTAAAATTCCTAACAGTTTAAACTTTGAGGAATTAATTCTGGAAAAATAAGGGTTTTCATGAAGTGAAACTTGATTCGCTGGAAAGTACTCGGAGAGCTGAATCCAGCAAAATTTGGTTCACTCAATTTGGAGCTTTCTAGCCAAAGTTATAAGGATTTGAAGTTTGAACTGAAACTGAAATTCGGGAAAAAGTTTAAACTCTGGCTTGTGGGCCCCGCACACAGTGCGTCGTCTCCCTCCTCGCGCCAACTGCGCGGCGGCGGCGATCTCCGGCGACCCTCGCCGGAACTGAGTTCCCGGCCACCCCCCGGCCCGAAACTTGCCGCCTGCCCCTTTACTGACCCCCTGGACTCGATGGTGGGGTCGCCGGCCGCCGGCGATGACCGGAAACCCGTGCGCACCGATGACAGCACCTGCTAGGGTTCCGGTGAGGTCGGTCCCGCTCTCCCGTGCACCAAATCGACCGGAAATCGGTCGGAGAGCATCAGTAGAGCATGGGAACCACGAACCAGGGCTGGGTGGAAGCTAGAAATACCGGCAACTAGGCTCTCGACGGTGAGCCGAGGTGTTCAGCCATGGCGGCGGGGAAAACAGCCATATCATGGCCGATTCTCGATGGTTTTCTCTAATTCCAGTTCGAGCGTGGGCGCTATCATGCATAGAAGCTACTAGGTAACGAGCTCGTCCAACCCTCGTGCATAGAGCATGAATTTCACCCGAAGGAGAGCTCGGTCCTTATGAACTGATCAAGAGTAAATTTGGAAATTCTCGGCCGAGGGTTGATCAATCGCCAAACGGCTTTCGGCTACTCCATCTACATACAATCACGCACCTTTCTTGTGTAGAGAAGAGGACGTGACAACGGCTGTGCTGTGCTGTCCACGAGAGCCCGATCAGCGGCGATGCTTGGTTCGCCGGAGAAATGGTTCGGTACAGCTCGAGGACGCTTGCTCACTGGCCAACACGGCGTCTAGGAGGTTGCTCACGATCTCTTGGTGCTGTTTTGCTGTGGAGGAGGCGGTGCTCGCGAGTAATCGGGCTTGATCAAACGTGAGCTCGGGCGGCGGCGATGGCAGTGGAAGAACAGGTCGTGCACGTCGGCAGCTCGGGGAATGGGCGACTGAAGCACGCCGGGGAGGGGATAAGTAGCCCGGCGACTGGTCTCCGGCTTGGGGCGCGCAGCAGGAGCTGGCGCCAGCTGCCCCCTCGGTGGCGCGCGCGCACTGCACCCGGGAACCGATGGAGCTGTGTTTCAGTCGGTTTGTGTTGAAGTAGAGGCTGACATGTGGGTCCCACCCCCCCATTTTAACCTCTGAAATTTACTCCTAATCACTGTTGTAAACAGTGAACCCCATACTACCCTTGGCAATTCAAATTATTCACCCATGAGCCATTTGAATTGATCCAAGTTCAAATGAGGTTTGGTTTGAATGAATTTCAGCACAAGGTCAGATTTGAAATTCAAATAAAGTTTGAATTTCTCCCCCTTAGCTCATGTCAAGATCAACTCCAAATGGAGTGAAAATTGGTGTGTGAGCTCACAAAAATGTGCTGAGTAAGAATATGCCTTCCACTTTCAAATTCATGGGATAAAAACAGTTTGAATTTGAATATGGTTTCAAACTGTCCTCTTCCTAACTATACCCAAACTGACCTCAAAAAGGTTTTGAATTTGGGTGAAACTTGGCATGGACATCCTTAGCAAAGTGTAGGAGTTTTCATATGTCCAGCCCATCTATATCACATGTGGGAAATACCACTTTTGCAATGTGTAAGTTTGTTCTCTAATGAGCATGTTGATAATTGTTACTTGCTCTTCATTTGTGTTCATCATTCTTCCTCAAATGAGGTGTGTGGTGTGGTGATGAACACAGCAAATGTGTGTCAAAAACTGAGGCCCTTACATTCCTCCCCCCTTAAAAGAATCTCGTCCCGAGATTATAAAGTGAAAATGGGAGAGAGGACGGTGGAAAATTTACCGGATATGCGACGTGAAAAAGTCGGTGTAGTTAGTGCGAAGGAATTCTTCGCTCTCCCATGTCGCTTCGTCCATGGAGTGATTACTCCATAGAACCTTGTAGAACCACATTGTACGGTTGCGTGTAGTTCGGGCCTTTTCATCAATAATCTGCACCGGTTCCTCCCGGTAGGTGAGATCCGGTTGCAGTTCTTCAATGTCTTCCAGCTGAACGGTCGTTGATAGCTTGAGACACTTCCTCAGCTGGGAAATATGAAAGATGTTGTGTACACCGGAAAGTGCTTCTGGTAATTTCAACCGGTATGCCACTGATCCACATCTTTCGGTAATCTGGAATGGACCGATGAATCGGGGTGCTAACTTTCCTCTCACCCCAAATCTGTTTACGCCCTTTATTGGAGACACCCGTAGATATACGTGATCTCCAACTTCGAATTGTAACGGGCGCCTTCTCTGGTCCGCATACTGTTTCTGTCGGGATTGAACGGCTTTTAGGTTCGCTTGAATTAATCGAACCTTTTCTTCCGCGTTGTTGACAAGGTCAATCCCGAAGGTAACCCTTTCGCCAGACTCACACCAGTTCAATGGTGTGCGGCATTTTCTTCCGTATAGCGCCTCGTAGGGCGCCATTTTTATGCTGGCTTGGTACCCATTATTGTACGAGAATTCAGCTAATGGCAAGTGATCATCCCAATTCTTGCCGTGGTCGATAGCGCAAGCTCGTAGCATGTCTTCTAAAATTTGGTTTACCCGCTCCGTTTGCCCATCCGTCTGCGGGTGGTAGGCTGAACTACGGATCAGCTTCATCCCCAAGGCAGTGTGTAGCTGCTCCCAAAAACGGGACACAAATAAAGTGCCCCGATCCGATATGATGGTACGGGGTACGCCGTACAAGCATAGGATCCGTGAGATGTACAGTTCAGCGTACTTCTTGGCGTTGTAGTTGGTGTTGACCGGGATGAAATGGGCAACTTTGGTGAGCCGATCGACGATCACCCACACAGAATCATGTTTCTGCAAGGTGGTGGGTAAACCGACGACGAAATCCATGCTCACGTCCTCCCACTTCCAGGCAGGAATGCCCAGTGGTTGTAGCAGTCCTGGTTTCCGCATATGATCTGCCTTCACCCTTCGACATGTATCACACTCGGACACGTATTTTGCAGTCTCCCGCTTCATCCGTGTCCACCAAAACTTGCTTCTGAGTTCTTGATACATTTTGTTGCTGCCGGGGTGAATAGAAAACTTTGATAAGTGAGCCTCATCAAAGATTTTCTTCCGTAACTCCGGGTTTCAGGGTACGACGATCCATTCCTTGAACCATAGGACGCCGTCTCCGTCCTTCCGGAAACATTTCAACTCCCCACTGTCTACACGTCTCCGTAAATGTGACATGCCCTTGTCATTCTTCTGGGCTGCCGCTATCTCTTCACGGATGGTGGGGATCAAAGCTAGGTTGTAGAGAGCTCCGTGTGGAATCACATGTAGTGGTAGTTCGCTCTCTTCCAACGGTGTGATGGTCAGAGTATTGACGTGTGACTTGCGGCTCAGCGCATCTGCCACTACATTTGCCTTGCCCGGATGATAATGGATTTCTATCTCGTAATCCTTTATCAGTTCTAACCATCTTCGTTGCCTCATATTCAGCTCCTTCTGAGTGAATATGTACTTGAGGCTTTTGTGGTCGGTATATAAATGTACGAGGTTACCGAGTAGGTAGTGCCTCCACATCTTCAGTGCAAGTACCACGGCAGCGAGCTCCAAGTCGTGAGTTGGATAATTCTGCTCATGGTTCCTAAGCTGCCGTGATCCATACGCGACCACTCTTCGGTCTTGCATCAGCACACATCCGAGCCCAATGCCGGATGCATCGCAGTACACGTCAAACGGTTTTGTTGTGTCTGGCTGCGCCAAAACCGGTGCTGATGTCAGGTGCTTGACTAAAGCCTTGAATGCTGCTTCACATGTTGGACTCCAAACATATTTGGTAGCCTTCTTCAGCAGCTCTGTCATTGGCTTGGCAATCTTCGAGAAGTTCGGGATGAACCTCTGATAATATCCCGCGAGTCCGAGGAAACTCCGTACCTCATGAACAGTTCTCGGGGATTTCCAATTCAGCACTTGCGTGATCTTGCTCGGGTCCACAGCGATACCTTCCGCTGAGATGATATGCCCGAGGAAAGGCACCTGCGATATCCAAAACTCGCATTTGCTGAATTTTGCGTATAACTTGTGATCTCGCAGCTGTTGCAAGACTATACGCAGATGTTTCTTGTGATATTCCTCCGACTTGGAATATACCAGGATGTCGTCGATGAAGACCACGACAAACTTGTCCAGCTCCGGCATGAATACCGAGTTCATTAAGTACATGAAGTGAGCTGGAGCATTAGTGAGGCCGAAGGACATGACCAGGTACTCATAAAGTCCGTACCTTGTCGAAAAAGCTATCTTTGGAATGTCCTCCGCCCTTATCTTAATCTGATGGTACCCGGATCTTAAATCCATCTTGGAAAAGATCTTTGCTTCGACCAACTGATCAAACAACATGTCGATCCGTGGCAACGGGTACTTATTTTTGATGGTTACGGCATTTAATGGACGGTAGTCCACGCAAAGCCGCAACGTTTCATCCTTTTTCTTGACAAATAATGCCGAACAGCCCCATGGCGAGGAGCTCGGCCTAATAAAACCCTTCTCCAGAAGATCCGTGAGCTGAGTCTTCAGTTCAGCCAACTCCTTGGGCGCCATCTTGTACGGCCTTCGGGATATTGGCATGGTTCCCGGTGCAAGTTCAATCTGGAACTCAACCTCTCTATCGGGTGGCATCCCCGGCAAATCATCCGGGAATACATCAGGGAACTCTCGGACCACCGGAATATCTTCCAATCTGATGGTCGTGGCTTGATAGACACTTGGAAGTTTTATTTCTGGACTGTCCAGAAATAATGAGTGAGAACCGTGCACCTCTGAGTTTAAGTGCACGACTCGAAGGACGGTGTCTAAAACAGCGCCGTGGTGGGTTAACCACGACATCCCTAGGATGACATCGACCTTCTGTCCCTCTAAGATAATGAGAGACGTGGGGTACACTCTACCCGCTAAGCATAATGGTGCTTTGGAGACCATTACGCTTGCTGAAATCTTCCCACCCGGTGAACAAATTAAATATGGACTATCGCTGGGTAGTATTGGCAAACTGTGTTTAGCAATGAAAGCTTGGCTAATAAAATTATGCGTGGCGCCTGAATCAAACAGTACTATAGCGGGATGCTGGTGGAGTTGGAACATACCCGCAAGGATTGGCTCGCCCTCCGGCACGTCCTCAATGGCAAGCTGGTGGACAGTGCCGGGCCTAGGGTTTGCCTGCCGCGCATTAGTAGGGTTCCGGGTTTGATTCCTCCCAGGAAACTGTGGTGCCACTCTGCCGCCTTGCCTCTCCGGGCAACTGCTCGCGAAGTGTCCTGGACGACCACAGTTGTAACATGTGGCCGCTGCTAGTGGAGTACTCGGTGGACGAAAGCCCGGCATGCGTTGCAGAGGTGCAAACGCACGCGGCATCGCCCGCTGCTGCTGTTGTTGTTGCGGTGGTACTGGCAGTGCCGGCCGGAATGCTGGTGAAGAGTACGGCCGACTGCGGAACGGCATCGACCGCTGTGGTGGCTGCCAGCGTGGACCTGATGGTGGGTGATTCACCATCCGAAACTTCTGAGAAGGACCGCCTCCTTCTCCGCTGCTCTGCGGCGCGCTTCGCTTTCGCTCTGCCACCGCCAACTCCTTGCCGGAGTCCTCCTGAATAATCGCAGCATCAATGATGTCGTTGAGGCTGCCGCGATTGAACATCGCCAGCTTGTCCTTCAGGAGCGGGTTAAGCCCCTGGTAGAAATGGTCCCGCCGCTTCTCGTCGGTATCAGCATGATACGACGCATATAGCGTGAGATCGTTAAACGCCCTGGAGTATTCCAGCGCGTTCCGGCTCCCTTGTTGCAGGTGTAAGAACTCCTGCGTCTTCCTCTTCATCAGACCTGGCGGTATATGATAGGCCCTGAAGGCCATCCGGAACTCCGCCCAGGTCATCACTCGGTCGGTGGGCTGGGAAGCACAGAAGTTGGCCCACCACGCGCTCGCGGATCCTTGGAGCTGCTGGACCGCGAACTGAGTCTTGCGCTGCTCGCTGATTTGGAGCAGCCCGAACTTCATCTCTATGGCGCGGAGCCAGTTGTCCCCGTCAAGTGGTTCATCCGCCCTTGAGAATACAGGGGGATGAGTCGCCAGGAAGTCGGAGTAGGAGCTCTGTTGGCGCTCCTCACGATATTGACGTCTCTCTGGGCGAGACGTATTGGCGATGAGAGTCTGCAGAAACTCTGTGTGCTGCTGATGCGAGCCCGCCATTGCCGCGACAATGTCGGCCAATGTAACCGTTGGCAGTGGCGGTGGCGGTGTTTGCTGTTGCTGTTGCTGCTGCTGTCCCGAGGAGTCCTCGGGAGGTGGTTGGGAGGTCTCTCCCCCTTGACTGGTACCCCCAACGTCAGGGTTGGCACGAGTACGCGTCATTCTGAAATTCAAAACAGCATCAATTAGCACATGTCTTACTAAAAATTCCATACGCAACAGTAGGTATTGAAGTGACACATGATCAATTTGCACAACATTCACATATATTGATAAAGCATAAACTTTATACAAGATACATTATTCTCGGGTCTCCGAGAAGTCGTGCTCATGTCGTCACTACCTATACATACGCTACTGTCTATACGACATGTCACCGATTACAAAAGTTGGGTTACGCTACCCTAGCTGTCCTACTTGGCAACCGTAACCCCCTACTCGGAGTAGAACTCGACCTCCTGTGGGTCGTCCTCCTCCGGTACTTCTGCTGGTGGCTCTGGATCTACCACCTCTTCTCCCATTCCGGGTTCTCCCATTGCTGGAAGACCCAAGACCACCGGTATGCCTAACACCGGGGGCACGAGGTCCTGCAATGCATGCACCTCGTCCATAGCCTGGTTGTAGTCCTCTTCCCAGCCTTGTCCTTCCTCAATAGCGTCGTCCCGCTCTTGAGCAAGGTCCTCATTCTGCTGGGTTAGGGTCTGCACCAACTCTTGCAACGCCGCGATGTCAACACGGCTCTTCTTCTTTGCCTTCTTCAGACGACGCAACTGATTGTGTTGTTCATTCAGTCGCTTGATCGTCGGAAGGAGCACATTGCGGAGTGCGCTGTGAGCACCCTCGAAATGATCTCCACGGCTTGTGCTCTCCTTGAGCTTGGTGGCGAGATGCTCCGTATGAACAGCTTGGCTGTCCATCACAGCGTTTCCCGCCCTCATTTGGAGGCTGAGGTTTGCCTCCGCGGGGTTGTACCTTGGGCAATTCGGGTCTGTTGCCTCCAGGTACCTCTCTTCCCACACATGCTGAGCTCGTCCCTCCACCGGAACGAGTGCGTATGGAGTGCCCTCCATAGCCTGCACGTGTAGTTGGCAGAAACGTGACATAGTGTCACGGGCTGCCACTTGCCACATCCCTTCCGGTTGTCTTCCTCTCACCGTGACGGTGAATGGCACCCAACCGGGTGGCGTAGGTCCTGCAGGAACCTCGACATGGATCGTCCACGTCTTGTTCCCCTCTTCGCCTTCTTCCTTGCGAAGTATTGCGGCATCTGGTTGTACCCGAAATATTGGAGCATTTGCCACAATGCTTCCGGGTAGCCGCTACGGTCAGAGCAGTGGGAAACTACCCACCCGTTCTCCAACCGTTTATCTGCTGCCATCTGTAAAAATATATTTGAGAAATGTCAAATATTTATTTAAACAGTAAACCATCGAGTTATAACATAAGATATGTCCTTGAACTCATAACACTTGGAAACATAGTTCAAATTTTTAAACAAATTTGACTGCTGATCTGCTGTTCCCATGACAGCCTTGACCAGTTTCCATTTCAACCTGATTTAGGCCAGGTTAAAGCAAAACCAGTCCTGGAGCTCAACATCAAAGTTGAAGCTAACTTCAATAGCTTTCCAGCCAGTATTTGCTTGGCCTAATATCTGTCCTGGTTCAAAACTTATGAGATGTCAAAGTTAACAGAATTTCTGGGAACAATTGGACAGCACCTCCCTGCCTTAGGTACTGATTTGATCCAACAATCTCAGTTAATTCTGTTCCTACTCTGACAAAACTTTCTGTTACAAAGTTGTAACCCATCTCATAAGCTTTCCAGAACTACCTCATTTTCTATTTTTGGATTTTTATGCAGGAAGTTATACTTAATTTACAGAGAGTCTACAGAGAGTCTTTACCCTGTCCTGTTTTCTGGACAGTTCCAACTCTACTGCATTTTTCGAGTGGTTAAGGGATGAAACACCTCTGGACCTCAACAGAAAAGTTGTAAAGCTCTTCCAAAGCTTTCCAGAAATGTATCATACGACCCAAATCTCGAAAGAACTCAACCTCTAGCCTCTGATTAACTTCAGCCTTGATTCAGCTGAAAACAGAGTGCTCTATCCTTAACAACCTATAAGTTGAAAACTTGTTAACTTTGAATATCCTGTTCAAGGGAAGGATTTACATCAAGTTTTACTACTTTGGAGCAAAACTTTCAAGTTTTAAATGAATTTGTTCATTTAGTTGGGTGTGACGTCGATGCATCACCAGATTATGTCGGTACTACGTCCTCACAAAGAAAAACCTATACCGGACTTAGCCGGCTTCGTTATTTCAGTGGCACTACTCGTCACTCGCACACGGATGCTACACGTCTACCGTTTCGTGGTCAGACTACCTGCAGAAACTCAATCAATCGTCAGACTCGGCTGCACACCGAGCCCGGAATCCATACAGTTCATACACCCGGCCGTCATTACTCGCCCGGATGTTCTCAAGCCAAACACGCCTTGAGTTACGTGTTCACGTCTCAGACCACGTGACGGGGTCTCCCATGTTGCACCACACACGCCAGGGACAGACGTTGCTCGAATACCCCAAACGACATGAAGAGTCGTAGAGGATATTAAAGCGGGTCGGGTTACCTGCCACCCGTGGGGCTCCACCCTTCAGCTTGTGCGCACTGGTGGACAGCGCTTATGTGCACCCCCCAAGACATGAACGTCCCGAGATGCACGATTTTCTGACATAACAAATAGGTTAATATGCCACTTTCTATATGCTAATAACATCCTTATACGGGCTACTAACTCGTTCCTCACTGGATTTTTGAAAAAGAAGACCTTTGTACTGTGTTAAACCTCAAGCGAGCTCTGATACCACGCTGACACGACCCCATTGGTCCTGTCGAGCCAGGATCACGCTGAGGGGTGCTGCGTTGCACAGCACCGTATAACACACGTCAAAGGTGCAAAGCGGAAGCGGAAGTTTTATTACATAAACAAGTTTATGAACATGTTTACATCAAAATAAGTTCAGTCTACACTCGCGGGCGTAGACTAAGCATCAAGTGCACGTTCAGCCCTTGAACGTGTCCTTGCTAGCACACACGCACACTAACTCTGCGGCGTGCACGACTCCCACTCAACGGGGTTCCCCTCCTGGGGTTCCGTCTCCTCTTCGGGAGTCCCTTCCTCATAGAACCCTGCAAAAGCTTCAAACACAAGCAGTGAGCACGAAGGCTCAGCAAGTCTGACCTGTCTCACCTAAACATGGAACTTCTACATGAGGGTAATGGGTTGCATGAGGTAAAAATCATTTGCAAGGACTCGCCTAATTAGTAGAACCTTACTTTCAACTTTTAGCAGCAGGTTGTGGAGAACTTTACGCTAAGGCACATGAGGGAGCCGCAATCAAACAAGAAACGCATTTCTCTCATGTACTTTGCCCAAAGTTGAAAATAACTTTAATTAGCTCTAAGCTACAGCATATCATTAACAATCACTGTCCAGCTTTCAATCAGCAACATTTTAACATGTAACTAGCCTGTTCTTTCTATGTCACGGTACAGTGAACAAGTGGTACTCACTGACCGCGAGGGACGGCGATTATAATCGATTTACACCTGCAGGGTTACCCGAACAACCCGTCACGTACGCCCGTACTCGATGTTGCCTACAACAACCATCACGGACGCCGTACGCAACTACCTTTCACCCGTCAGCCAAATATTGAACCGGTCCCATCGTCCCGAGCAAGAGGTCTCTGCACGCGCATCTCCGTGCCGTCAGCCGATTTACACCTCAAGCTCTCAACCTACCCTCTGAACGACGGGCAATGCCTCAATACCCAGCTACCCGAGTTACATCAGTTTCCCGGTTCCCATATAGCCGGTAGGTCTTCGGTACTGTTCTAACTTGTTCAACAGGCCCGCACACGGCTCGGTCCTCAATCGACACAAGCGAAGCTACAGCACACAGGCCCCAAAGTCCTGCTGCCCTTACTCTCCGCTCGGTCTCATTTTCTTGCCATGTGTATCATGTGCTATCTCTACCCGAGCAATGTGCCTCTAGCCTATTCTCAAGAGTAGTTCCAACTACTCGACTTGTACCGAATCCTACTCTATCCTAGCAATGCAGTGGCTAATGGGGTTTGCACTCCTAAACCCCAACCCATGGTTTTCTTGGCTATGCAGTGGGGTTTCCAAACAAGACTCTAATGCACAGAATAAAGGAAACAAGTATGTGCTCAAAACAATAAAAATTTGAAAAATGGTTAATGCAAACCGGAGCTTGCCTTGCTGCTCTTGGTCGTAGGCTAGCTGTTCCTCCGGAGTAACGAAGTCTAGGACTTCGGGTTCCTCCTCGACCTTAGCGACTACATGATAAGAGCAATGTATGTATTAATTTAAATGCATTTGTATTATCTTTGAAGTTGTGAAGTCTATAACCTTTGCTAGACAGACCTAATGACTGTGAAACTTTTACTGTGGCTTGGTTACAACCTAAACAGAGACTTGGTCAAGTTTTAGTTGCAGCAAAGCTCATTTGAGCCCTCCACAATTAATTATGTCCTTGACCTTAATTGGAACTCTTAGGGTGTTCTAGGAATTTTTATGAGACAAACTATGACTTTCTGAAAACTAGATTTTCAGAGGGTTCTAATGGAGTTGGTCTCACTTAATTTGGAAGTCCTTAACTAAAGATATGAGCTAAACAATTTCAGAGAAAATTCTGAAAATGTTTCTGAACATTTTCTATTTTCTCTGGAACAGTTTTACTAATCACACCATTAGGTGAATTAAATGAGCTCAAATGGATCTGAAATTTTTGTGGTAGTTCAGGGATATTTTGTTGAATATCCCAGCAAAATTTCAGGATTTTCCTCCACAGGATTCCCCAGTTAAAATTCCTAACAGTTTAAACTTTGAGGAATTAATTCTGGAAAATTGAGGGTTTTCATGAAGTGAAACTTGATTCGCTGGAAAGTACTCGGAGAGCTGAATCCAGCAAAATTTGGTTCACTCAATTTGGAGCTTTCTAGCCAAAGTTATAAGGATTTGAAGTTTGAACTGAAACTGAAATTCGGGAAAAAGTTTAAACTCTGGCTTGTGGGCCCCGCACACAGTGCGTCGTCTCCCTCCTCGCGCCAACTGCGCGGCGGCGGCGATCTCCGGCGACCCTCGCCGGATCTGAGTTCCCGGCCACCCCCCGGCCCGAAACTTGTCGCCTGCCGCTTTACTGACCCCCTGGACTCGATGGTGGGGTCGCCGGCCGCCGGCGATGACCGGAAACCCGTGCGCACCGATGACAGCACCTGCTAGGGTTCCGGTGAGGTCGGTCCCGCTCTCCCGTGCACCAAATCGACCGGAAATCGGTCGGAGAGCATCAGTAGAGCATGGGAACCACGAACCAGAGCTGGGTGGAAGCTAGAAATACCGGCAACTAGGCTCTCGACGGTGAGCCGAGGTGTTCAGCCATGGCGGCGGGGAAAACAGCCATATCATGGCCGATTCTCGATGGTTTTCTCTAATTCCAGTTCGAGCGTGGGCGCTATCGTGCGTAGAAGCTACTAGGTAACGAGCTCGTCCAACCCTCGTGCATAGAGCACGAATTTCACCCGAAGGTGAGCTCGGTCCTTATGAACTGATCAAGAGTAAATTTGGAAATTCTCGGCCGAGGGTTGATCAATCGCCAAACGGCTTTCGGCTACTCCATCTACATACAATCACGCACCTTTCTTGTGTAGAGAAGAGGACGTGACAACGGCTGTGCTGTGCTGTCCACGAGAGCCCGATCGGCGGCGATGCTTGGTTCGCCGGAGAAATGGTTCGGTACAGCTCGAGGACGCTTGCTCACTGGCCAACACGGCGTCTAGGAGGTTGCTCACGATCTCTTGGTGCTGTTTTGCTGTGGAGGAGCCGGTGCTCGCGAGTAATCGGGCTTGATCAAACGTGAGCTCGGGTGGCGGCGATGGCAGTGGAAGAATAGGTCGTGCACGTCGGCAGCTCGGGGAATGGGCGACTGAAGCACGCCGGGGAGGGGATAAGTAGCCCGGCGACTGGTCTCCGGCTTGGGGCGCGCAGCAGGAGCTGGCGCCGGCTGCCCCCTCGGTGGCGCGCGCGCACTGCACCCGGGAACCGATGGAGCTGTGTTTCAGTCGGTTTGTGTTGAAGTAGAGGCTGACATGTGGGTCCCACCCCCCATTTTAACCTCTGAAATTTACTCCTAATCACTGTTGTAAACAGTGAACCCCATACTACCCTTGGCAATTCAAACTATTCACCCATGAGCCATTTGAATTGATCCAAGTTCAAATGAGGTTTGGTTTGAATGAATTTCAGCACAAGTTCAGATTTGAAATTCAAATAAAGTTTGAATTTCTCCCCCTTAGCTCATGTCAAGATCAACTCCAAATGGAGTGAAAATTGGTGTGTGAGCTCACAAAAATGTGCTGAGTAAGAATATGCCTTCCACTTTCAAATTCATGGGATAAAAACAGTTTGAATTTGAATATGGTTTCAAACTGTCCTCTTCCTAACTATACCCAAACTGACCTCAAAAAGGTTTTGAATTTGGGTGAAACTTGGCATGGACATCCTTAGCAAAGTGTAGGAGTTTTCATATGTCCAGCCCATCTATATCACATGTGGGAAATACCACTTTTGCAATGTGTAAGTTTGTTCTCTAATGAGCATGTTGATAATTGTTACTTGCTCTTCATTTGCGTTCATCATTCTTCCTCAAATGAGGTGTGTGGTGTGGTGATGAACACAGCAAATGTGTGTCAAAAACTGAGGCCCTTACATTCCTCCCCCCTTAAAAGAATCTCGTCCCGAGATTATAAAGTGAAAATGGGAGAGAGGACGGTGGAAAATTTACCGGATATGCGACGTGAAAAAGTCGGGGTAGTTAGTGCGAAGGAATTCTTCGCTCTCCCATGTCGCTTCGTCCATGGAGTGATTACTCCATAGAACCTTGTAGAACCACATTGTACGGTTGCGTGTAGTTCGGGCCTTTTCATCAATAATCTGCACCGGTTCCTCCCGGTAGGTGAGATCCGGTTGCAGTTCTTCAATGTCTTCCAGCTGAACGGTCGTTGATAGCTTGAGACACTTCCTCAGCTGGGAAATATGAAAGATGTTGTGTACACCGGAAAGTGCTTCTGGTAATTTCGACCGGTATGCCACTGATCCACATCTTTCGGTAATCTGGAATGGACCGATGAATCGGGGTGCTAACTTTCCTCTCACCCCAAATCTGTTTACGCCCTTTATTGGAGACACCCGTAGATATACGTGATCTCCAACTTCGAATTGTAACGGGCGCCTTCTCTGGTCCGCATACTGTTTCTGTCGGGATTGAGCGGCTTTTAGGTTCGCTTGAATTAATCGAACCTTTTCTTCCGCGTTGTTGACAAGGTCAATCCCGAAGGTAACCCTTTCGCCAGACTCACACCAGTTCAATGGTGTGCGGCATTTTCTTCCGTATAGCGCCTCGTAGGGCGCCATTTTGATGCTGGCTTGGTACCCATTATTGTACGAGAATTCAGCTAACGGCAAGTGATCATCCCAATTCTTGCTGTGGTCGATAGCGCAAGCTCGTAGCATGTCTTCTAAAATTTGGTTTACCCGCTCCGTTTGCCCATCCGTCTGCGGGTGGTAGGCTGAACTACGGATCAGCTTCATCCCCAAGGCAGTGTGTAGCTGCTCCCAAAAACGGGACACAAATAAAGTGCCCCGATCCGATATGATGGTACGGGGTACGCCGTACAAGCATAGGATCCGTGAGATGTACAGTTCAGCGTACTTCTTGGCGTTGTAGTTGGTGTTGACCGGGATGAAATGGGCAACTTTGGTGAGCCGATCGACGATCACCCACACAGAATCATGTTTCTGCAAGGTGGTGGGTAAACCGACGACGAAATCCATGCTCACGTCCTCCCACTTCCAGGCAGGAATGCCCAGTGGTTGTAGCAGTCCCGGTTTCCGCATATGATCTGCCTTCACCCTTCGACATGTATCACACTCGGACACGTATTTTGCAGTCTCCCACTTCATCCGTGTCCACCAAAACTTGCTTCTGAGTTCTTGATACATTTTGTTGCTGCCGGGGTGAATAGAAAACTTTGATAAGTGAGCCTCATCAAAGATTTTCTTCCGTAACTCCGGGTTTCGGGGTACGACGATCCATTCCTTGAACCATAGGACGCCGTCTCCGTCCTTCCGGAAACATTTCAACTCCCCACTGTCTACACGTCTCCGTAAATGTGACATGCCCTTGTCATTCTTCTGGGCTGCCGCTATCTCTTCACGGATGGTGGGGATCAAAGCTAGGTTGTAGAGAGCTCCGTGTGGAATCACATGTAGTGGTAGTTCGCTCTCTTCCAACGGTGTGATGGTCAGAGTATTGACGTGTGACTTGCGGCTCAGCGCATCTGCCACTACGTTTGCCTTGCCCGGATGATAATAGATTTCTATCTCGTAATCCTTTATCAGTTCTAACCATCTTCGTTGCCTCATATTCAGCTCCTTCTGAGTGAATATGTACTTGAGGCTTTTGTGGTCGGTATATAAATGTACGAGGTTACCGAGTAGGTAGTGCCTCCACATCTTCAGTGCAAGTACCACGGCAGCGAGCTCCAAGTCGTGAGTTGGATAATTCTGCTCATGGTTCCTAAGCTGCCGTGATCCATACGCGACCACTCTTCGGTCTTGCATCAGCACACATCCGAGCCCAATGCCGGATGCATCGCAGTACACGTCAAACGGTTTTGTTGTGTCTGGCTGCGCCAAAACCGGTGCTGATGTCAGGTGCTTGACTAAAGCCTTGAATGCTGCTTCACATGTTGGACTCCAAACATATTTGGTAGCCTTCTTCAGCAGCTCTGTCATTGGCTTGGCAATCTTCGAGAAGTTCGGGATGAACCTCTGATAATATCCCGCGAGTCCGAGGAAACTCCGTACCTCATGAACAGTTCTCGGGGATTTCCAATTCAGCACTTGCGTGATCTTGCTCGGGTCCACAGCGATACCTTCCGCTGAGATGATATGCCCGAGGAAAGGCACCTGCGATATCCAAAACTCGCATTTGCTGAATTTTGCGTATAACTTGTGATCTCGCAGCCATTGCAAGACTATACGCAGATGTTTCTTGTGATATTCCTCCGACTTGGAATATACCAGGATGTCGTCGATGAAGACCACGACAAACTTGTCCAGCTCCGGCATGAATACCGAGTTCATTAAGTACATGAAGTGAGCTGGAGCATTAGTGAGGCCGAAGGACATGACCAGGTACTCATAAAGTCCGTACCTTGTCGAAAAAGCTGTCTTTGGAATGTCCCCCGCCCTTATCTTAATCTGATGGTACCCGGATCTTAAATCCATCTTGGAAAAGATCTTTGCTTCGACCAACTGATAAAACAACATGTCGATCCGTGGCAACGGGTACTTGTTTTTGATGGTTACGGCATTTAATGGACGGTAGTCCACGCAAAGCCGCAACGTTTCATCCTTTTTCTTGACAAATAATGCCGAACAGCCCCATGGCGAGGAGCTCGGCCTAATAAAACCCTTCTCCAGAAGATCCGTGAGCTGAGTCTTCAGTTCAGCCAACTCCTTGGGCGCCATCTTGTACGGCCTTCGGGATATTGGCATGGTTCCCGGTGCAAGTTCAATCTGGAACTCAACCTCTCTATCGGGTGGCATCCCCGGCAAATCGTCCGGGAATACATCAGGGAACTCTCGGACCACCGGAATATCTTCCAATCTGATGGTCGTGGCTTGATAGACACTTGGAAGTTTTATTTCTGGACTGTCCAGAAATAATGAGTGAGAACCGTGCACCTCTGAGTTTAAGTGCACGACTCGAAGGACGGTGTCTAAAACAGCGCCGTGGTGGGTTAACCACGACATCCCTAGGATGACATCGACCTTCTGTCCCTCTAAGATAATGAGAGACATGGGGTACACTCTACCCGCTAAGCATAATGGTGCTTTGGAGACCATTACGCTTGCTGAAATCTTCCCACCCGGTGAACAAATTAAATATGGACTATCGCTGGGTAGTATTGGCAAACTGTGTTTAGCAATGAAAGCTTGGCTAATAAAATTATGTGTGGCGCCTGAATCAAACAGTACTATAGCGGGATGCTGGTGGAGTTGGAACATACCCGCAAGGATTGGCTCGCCCTCCGGCACGTCCTCAATGGCAAGCTGGTGGACAGTGTCGGGCCTAGGGTTTGCCCGCCGCGCATTAGTAGGGTTCCGGGTTTGATTCCTCCCCGGAAACTGTGGTGCCACTCCGCCGCCTTGCCTCTCCGGGCAACTGCTCGCGAAGTGTCCTGGACGACCACACTTGTAACATGTGGCCGCTGCTAGTGGAGTACTCGGTGGACGAAAGCCCGGCATGCGTTGCGGAGGTGCAAACGCACGCGGCATCGCCCGCTGCTGCTGTTGTTGTTGCGGTGGTACTGGCAGTGCCGGCCGGAATGCTGGTGAAGAGTACGGCCGACTGCGGAACGGCATCGACCGCTGTGGTGGCTGCCAGCGTGGACCTGATGGTGGGCGATTCACCATCCGAAACTTCTGAGAAGGACCGCCTCCTTCTCCGCTGCTCTGCGGTGCGCTTCACTTTCGCTCTGCCACCGCCAACTCCATCTACATACAATCACGCACCTTTCTTGTGTAGAGAAGAGGACGTGACAATGGCTGTGCTGTGCTGTCCACGAGAGCCCGATCGGCGGCGATGCTTGGTTCGCCGGAGAAATGGTTCGGTACAGCTCGAGGACGCTTGCTCACTGGCCAACACGGCGTCTAGGAGGTTGCTCACGATCTCTTGGTGCTGTTTTGCTGTGGAGGAGGCTGTGCTCGCGAGTGATCGGGCTTGATCAAACGTGAGCTCAGGCGGCGGCGACGGCAGTGGAAGAACAGGTCGTGCACGTCGGCAGCTCGGGGAATGGGCGACTGAAGCACGCCGGGGAGGGGATAAGTAGCCCGGCGACTGGTCTCCGGCTTGGGGCGCGCAGCAGGAGCTGGCGCCGGCTGCCCCCTCGGTGGCGCGCACGCACTGCACCCGGGAACCGATGGAGCTGCGTTTCAGTCGGTTTGTGTTGAAGTAGAGGCTGACATGTGGGTCCCACCCCCCATTTTAACCTCTGAAATTTACTCCTAATCACTGTTGTAAACAGTGAACCCCATACTACCCTTGGCAATTCAAATTATTCACCCATGAGCCATTTGAATTGATCCAAGTTCAAATGAGGTTTGGTTTGAATGAATTTCAGCACAAGTTCAGATTTGAAGTTCAAATAAAGTTTGAATTTCTCCCCCTTAGCTCATGTCAAGATCAACTCCAAATAGAGTGAAAATTGGTGTGTGAGCTCACAAAAATGTGCTGAGTAAGAATATGCCTTCCACTTTCAAATTCATGGGATAAAAACAGTTTGAATTTGAATATGGTTTCAAACTGTCCTCTTCCTAACTATACCCAAACTGACCTCAAAAAGGTTTTGAATTTGGGTGAAACTTGGCATGGACATCCTTAGCAAAGTGTAGGAGTTTTCATATGTCCAGCCCATCTATATCACATGTGGGAAATACCACTTTTGCAATGTGTAAGTTTGTTCTCTAATGAGCATGTTGATAATTGTTACTTGCTCTTCATTTGTGTTCATCATTCTTCCTCAAATGAGGTGTGTGGTGTGGTGATGAACACAGCAAATGTGTGTCAAAAACTGAGGCCCTTACAGGGTGCCTGCTACTTCATGGGAGGATTATGCACACGCCCAGCACCAGGAGCACGACAACGTTCAGGAGGCCGTATGGGCTGATTTTATAGTAAGTATGTTAAGTAAAATTTCTAAATTTTTACTATTAAACTCTTTTAATTTACATCTCTTCAATATATTATTTATCACAGGAAAGGTATATTTTAGAGGACCCAGACAACCCTCGCATGTTGGAGGATGCAAGGAAAGTGTTTCACGTCAACGCTGCAAAGGCGGTTCGCCAAGCTTTGTCGAACGCTCGGATTCAAGTTATCAATGAGCACTCGAAGGCGAACCAGCACCACGTGCTACACTTCCGGCAGGAGAGCGAGAGGCACCTGACGGTGGAAGAGTACGTGCAGGTACGTGGGGTGTAATAAATATTTTTTCTGAGCATGGGGCAGATGCATCACTGGTATTCTTAATGACCTACAACTATGTGCAGGGCCACGTGAGCTGGTTGCAGGGTCGGTCCGACACATACCGGGCCCTTTGTCAGTACTGGGCTAGCGATGAGTTTAAAGCTATGTCCCAGAGGGCTCGAGGGTGCAGAGGGGTTGAGTGGAAGCACAACCACGGCCAAGATAACCACTTGCATTTAGCTAAATGCATGGTAAGTGTATCTAACTTATGTTTATGTATTCATAATATACTGTTCGTACTAACACGTATTGACAGGAGCACGAGACGGGGGTGCCGCCGACCCCTGCTGAGATCTGGAAGAGGGCTCACAGGGACCCTTCTCATCCCTAGGGGTGCAGTCAGGCCGCAGTCGAGCGGTTGGTAAGTGTACAAATCATTCATAGTAAATTTAACTATATGGATTGATGAAGTTACATGGTTTTCTTGTTTTTCAGGCTAGGTACGGGGAGGAGGCTACGAGGATACACGGTGCAGATTTCAATTGGGAACATGAACCAATTGATCCTCAAGCCGCGTATGCAAGCGGAGGTGGAAAAGCCCTCGAAAGGTGAGTTCATAAGTCATTTTATCGTTTTCAATTTAAAATATTCAACATATTTCAATTCCATATTACTGATTCTTTTTTATAGGCTCGCAATATTCAACGGAGTTGTCGACTCGAGGGCGGCGAGACCTGCGAGAGGCAGCTCCACACAGTCTTCGTCATCGGGCCCGAGTCACCGTGTCTCGCAGGTGGAGACTCTCACCCGTCAGGTCCAGGAGAGTCACGAGCAGTATCAGGCGGTGATGGAGGCACAGAGGGCGGCGATTGAGGCCACCATCTCCTACCAGCGAGCCTGCATGGAGCAGATGCGGCAGACGATGGAGATGCAACGACAGGCGATGACGGTAAGTTAAAGTAATTTAAATTTATGGCATTGTTAATAATATGTAATAATTTGTAACTTTTGCAATGACAGAGTTTCTTTCAAGGCCGTGAAGCCCAGAGGTTGCACCTCAAGCTACCTCTACTACCACCGCCAATTCCACCGCCAGAACTGGAGCTACCACCGCCGATGCACATTTCACTGGGTTTTCAGGTAATCAAAAACGTTCTTCTAGTCAAAAACGAAGTTCTAAACAAATTCATATGTCAAACAACTTCTATGTGTTGCAGGAATCGGCGACGGAGGCTCAAACTCCTTGACCATCTATACCGGCACCTGGGCTGACACGCGGCGAGGACATTGGCGGCTCTAGAGGTAGCGCTAGTGGATAGGCTCTATTTTTTTTTGACACGACCTCACGGTCTTGTCGAGCCAGGATCATGCCGAGGGGTGCTGTGTTGCACAGCACCGGATAACACACATCAAAGGTACAAAGCGGAAGCAAAGTTTTATTACATAAACAGGTTTATGAACACTTTTACAACAAAATATGTTGAGTCTACACTTACGGCGTAGACTATGCATCGAGTTCACGTTCAGCCCGTGAACGTGTCCCCGCTAGCATGCACACACACTAACACGGCGGGGGTTCTGTCTCCTCCTCGGGACTCCCTTCCTCATAGACCCCTGCAAAAGCTTCAAACACAAGCAGTGAGCGCGATGGCTCAGCAAATCTGACCCATCTCTCCTATACCTGAAACTTCCACATGATGGGTATAGGTTGCATGAGGTAAAATAAGTTGCAAAGGACTCGCCTAATTATTGGAACCTTACTTTCAAGTTTTAGCAGCAGGTTGTGGAGAACCTTACGCTAAGGCACATGAGAGAGCCGCAATCAAACAAGAAACGCATTTCTCTCATGTACTTTGCCCAAAGTTGAAAAGAACTTTAATTAGCTCTAGGCTACAACAAGACATTAACAAGCAAAGTATAACATTCAAATCAGCAAACTTTTAACATGTATCTATCCTGTTCTTTCTACGTCATGGTACAGTGAACAAGTTGTACTCACTGACCGTGAGGGACGGCGATTATAATCGATTTACACCTGCAGGGTTACCTGAATAACCCGTCACGTACGCCCGTACTCGATGTTGCCTACAGCAGCCTTCACGGACGTCGTACGCAACCACCTTTCACCCGTCAACCAAATATTGAACCGGTCCTATCGTCCTGAGAAAGAGGTCTCTGCGTGCACATCCACAGTGCTGCCAGCCGATTTACACCTCGAGCTCTCAACCTACCCTCTGAACGACAGGCAATGCCTCAATACCCAGCTACCCGAGTTACATTGGTTTCCCGGTTCCCATATAGCCGGTAGGTCTTCGGTACTGTTCTTGCTTGTTCAACAGGCCCGCACACGGCTCGGTCCTCAATCAACACAAGCGGAGCTATAGCACCCAGGCCCCAAAGTCCTGCTGCCCTTACTCTCCGCTCGGTCTCATTTTTCTTGCCATGTGCTTCATTTGCTATTTTTACCCGAGCAATGTGCCTCTAGCCTATTCTCGCGAGTAGTTCCAACTACTCGACTTGTACCGAATCCGACTCTATCTTAACATTGCAGTGGCTAACGAGGTTTTCAATCCTAATCCCAACCCATGGTTTTCTTGTCTATGCAATTGGGTTTCAAACAAGGCTCTAATGCAAGAGATAAGTGGTACTCAAAGGAATTGCTCAAAAAATAAAAATTTGTAAAGAGGTTAATGAAAACCGGAGCTTGCCTTGTTGCTCTTAGTCATAGGATAGCTGCTCTCCAGAGTGACGAAGTCTAAGACTTCGGGTTCCTCCTCAACCTTAGCGACTACATGAGATAACATGCATATGTATTAATTTGAATGCATTTGAACTGAATTTAACTTGTAAAGACTATAAGTCTTACTAGACAGACTCAATAACTCTGAAATTTTTACTGTGGTTTGGTTACAACCTAAACAGGGACTTGGCCAAGTTTCATTTGCAGCAAAGCTCATTTGAGCCCTCCACAAATAATTATGTACTTGACCTTAATTGGAGCTTCTAATGTGTTCTAGGGATTTTCATGGAGCAAGCCATGACTTTCTGAAAACTAGATTTTCAGAGAGTTCTAATGGAGTTGGTCTCACCTAATTTCAAGATTCCTAGCTAAAGATATGAGCTAAACAATTTCAGAGAAATTCTGAAAATGTTTCTAGACATTTTCTATTTTCTCTGGAACAGTTTCTTTAATCACCCCATTCGGTGGATCAAATTAGCTCAAATGGAGCTCAAATTTTTATGGTAGATCAGGGATATTTCGGTAAACATTCTAGCAAAATTTCAGAATTTTCCTCCAAAGGGTTCTCCAGTTAAAAATTATAAACAGTTTAAATTTTGTAGAATTAATTCTGGAGAAATAAAGATTTTCATAGAGTGAAACTTGATTTGCTTGAAAGTACTCAGAGAGCTGAATCCAACAAAATTTGGTTCACTCGATTTGGAGCTTCCTAGCCAAAGTTATGTGTGTTTGAAGTTTGAACTAAATCTGAAAATCGGGGAAATGTTTAAATCTGCCTGTGGGTCCAAGGGAACACGTGTCGTGTGCTGAACCGACGACACACGGGGCTACAGGTTTAATTCCTGCACTGCCACAGCTGATCCGCGCCCACAGGAGATCCGGTCGCCGGTTTCCTCCCACTGAAAGCGGGCCTAGCTCCGGTCGTTGTATACCTCGTGCCTCCCGCGCGGTAGTGCCGCCGAGGTCGCCAGAGCACCGCCGAACTCGATCGTCCGGTCAGCTTCCGTGCCCTAACTCGCCGCCATCCCCTAGTTTGGTGCGCTGAACATGTTGGGAGGGTTTCCCCATCTCGACGTTGGCTCTAACCGAGCCCGCGACGGTGCGGCGGCTAGGGAAAAGTTCGGCGACGTCACTCCGACGTGCTAGCCTGCCAGAAGCTTGGTGGAGTGGCTCTACAGCACCAGTGGTGGCTCAGGAAGATTGGCATGGTGGTGGACAGGCCCCGGAATAGCTCCAAGGTGGGTCTCACCGTGCGCCTGATGCTTCCCGATAAAGACGCCGTCAAAAAACTTGGAAATACGCCGAGCACAGGTGTTTTCATGCTAGGTTTCGTGAAGCTAACTTATGCGCCACTGAGTCTAGTTTTTGTGTGTGAAGTTTCGTGGAATCTAAATGAGAACCAAACGGGAATTTTAAAGTTCCTTACCCGAAGGTCAGTTAGCACCGATCGGAAGAGGATCTCAAAATTCGCCGTCGACGCTCAACCTCTCAGCTCAAGCTTTGGAGGTGAGCTGTAGAAGGTCCTTGCACGTCCAGAAGTAGCTTTGCTTGGCCGTGACAAGCCCAGGGTGAGGCTGCCCACGAGAGCACCTCCTCTCGGCTTTGTATCGGCCGCCGCCGAAGAGAGTGTTTCTCGGTGTAGGGAGCATGAGCTCACTTAGAGATGGTTTGAGGAGGTTGTGGGGAGTTCTGTGGTGCCGTTTTGCTGCTCAGCCGAGGCTCAAACGCAAGCTTGGCGGGTGGCCGAAGATCGGAGGAGTAGACGCGGCTCTGGTCAGTTTCTTGCGCGAGGGAGCAAAGAACTGATCGGTTCTACCTCCGGCCGGCTCGGCTGCAGGGATAAAAGGGAGGGAAACGTCGGTTGACACGGCTCAGGCCGAGCAGGAGCTGGCACCGGCGATCAGCTCGGTGGCGCGCTCGGATGAAGCCCGAGAAACCGAGTGCCATGTCTTTCAGTGAGGCGGACATGTGGGACCCACTGCCCTTTTAACCTCTGAAATTCACTTCTTCTCACTGCTACAAACAGTAATCCCCCTAATACCCTTGGTCATTTGAATTATCTACCAACTGGCCATTTGAATTGGATAGAATTCAAATTGTGGAGTATTTGAATGTATTTTCAGCACATATGCAGTTTGAAATTCAAATTGAGTTTGAATTTGCTATACTTAGCTCATGTCAAGTTCAACTCCAAATGGAGTGATATTTGGTGTGTGAGCTCACAAAAATGTGCTGAGTAAGAATATGCTTCCCACTTTTGAATTCATGGGATGGAAGTAGTTTGAATTTGAATTTGAGTTCAAACCACCCTCTTTCTAGTTATACCCAAAAAGACCTCAAAAGGTTTTGGATTTGGGTGAATTTTTCCATGAGCCTTCCTAGCAAGGTGCTGGAGTTTTTCATATGCTCAGCCCCTAGATGATGCATGTGGGAAATGCCACTTTTGCATTTTGTGAGTTTATTCTCTAATGAGCATGTTGATGGTGGTTACTTGCTCTTCAAATGTGTTCATAAAGTTTCTTCAAATGAAGGGTGTGTGTGGAGATGAACACTTTGAACATGTGTCAAAAACTTAGGCCCTTACACTTTTTTTCTATTGTTGCGATGAGATGCGAAACACTTTTGTGTTGTGATGAGATGCGAGACACTTTTGTATTGTGATGGATTTAAATGTTATATGTTGTCTTTTGTATAATCTCTGTCGTGTTTCTGGCCATCGAGCCGGGCAGAATGTTCTGTTTTTTTTAAAAAAAGTAAAAAACCTTAATTGTGATGGCTTTTTATACAGTACCGTCGCAAATAAGGTTACAGCGGTCGCAAACAAGCCTAAGTTATTTGCAACGGCCTGACTAGGGCCGTCGCAAATAGGCTCTTATTTGCGACAGCCGCAGCCGGCCGTCGCAAGTTGTCTTGTTGGGCTCATTCGCTGGGCCCGGGACCGTATTTGTGACGGCATGCCGAATCCGTCGCAAACAACGTTATTTGCGACGGTGGCCGTCGCAAATAACCTTAATTGCGACGAAAAAACGAGCGACGTTGGAAGCCGTTGCAAATAAGGAAAACCATCGCAATTAGACTATTTGCGACGGTTTTTAGCTTATTTGCGATGGTCTCGGCCGTCGCAAATGATCGTGTTTCCTGTAGTGAGTCCTTGGAC
This sequence comes from Neostapfia colusana, assembly GCA_030760725.1. Taxonomy (NCBI): domain Eukaryota; kingdom Viridiplantae; phylum Streptophyta; class Magnoliopsida; order Poales; family Poaceae; genus Neostapfia; species Neostapfia colusana. Next base: position 34,350,030 of record JASWHV010000019.1, on the reverse strand, counting down.
CATAAGGTATCTTCATCATCTAACCGGAAATATTTCATCTCCCCGTTCTTCAACCTCCTGTTAATATGAGACATTCCCTTGTCTCTCTTTTGAGCTTTCATAAACTGCTCTTCTAATGTGGGTATGAGAGCTAGATTGTGTAGAGCTCCATATGGAACCAAGTAGAGACTCGGTTCTTCCTCTTCAATCGGCGTAATGGTCAAATTATGAATATGAGATTTCCGGCTGAGTGCATCGGCAACCACATTTGCCTTGCCCGGATGATAATGAATTTCAATCTCATAGTCTTTGATCACCTCTAACCATCGCCATTGTCGCATATTCAACTCTTTTTGAGTGGAGATTTACTTAAAGATTTTGTGGTTGGTGTAGAGATGAACTAGATTTCCCATTAGGTAATGTCTCCACATCTTCAAAGCTAGTACCATGGCAGCAAGCTCGAGATCATGAGTTGGATAATGTTGTTCATGATTCCATAATTGCCATGATCCATATGCGACCACGCATCCTCCTTGCATGAGTACACACCCAAGTCCGATGCCGTATGCATCACAATAAACATTGAAGGGCTTGGTGGTATCTGGCTGAGCTAAGACCGGGGCTGTTGTGAGGTGTTTCACCAACGCTTGAAAAGCTTCCTCACATGGATTGCTCCAATCATATTTGATATCCTTTTTCAGTAGCTCCATCATAGGTTTAGAGATTTTTGAGAAGCCCGGGATGAACCTCCGATAATATCCCGCCAAAACTAAGAAGCTACGAACTTCATGGACTGATGTTGGAGACTTCCATTTCAGGACTTGTTCGATCTTGCTTCGATCAACAGCGATGCCTTCCACTGAAATAATATGTCCAAGAAATGGCACTTGGTTGATCCAGAATTCACATTTACTAAACTTTGCATAGAGCTTATGATCTCTCAATCGTTGGAGCACAATATGCAAATGTTTAGCGTGTTCCTCTTCTGATTTGGAATAGACCAAGATATCATCGATGAATACCACGACGAACTGATCTAACTCCGGCATGAACACCGAGTTCATAAGATACATAAAGTGAGCCGGAGCGTTGGTCAACCCAAATGACATGACAAGATACTCATAGAGTCCATATCTTGTCGAGAATGCTGTTTTCGGGATATCCTCCTCTAGAATCTTGATTTGATGATACCCCGACCTTAAGTCCATCTTGGAGAAGACTTTAGCACCCACTAGTTGATCGAAGAGAATATCAATTCTTGGTAGTGGATACTTATTCTTTATCGTCACAGCATTTAACGGACGATAGTCGACGCATAGCCTTAGCGTCTGTCGGTACCCTCGATATGGGGTACCCCCGCGCACAGGGGAAAATGCCTAAGGATATCGCCCTTCTCCGCAGGGAGAGCTCCGAAGGCGCCATGCGTCCATCGGGGCCGGACCTCCCTCTCCTCAGAGGAGAGCTCCGGGCCCGCCACATGGCATACAGAAGCCGGACCTCCCCCTCCGCGGGAGAGAGGTCCAAAGGCGCCACGCGTCCAGCGGGGCCGGACCTCCCTCTCCTCAGAGGAGAGCTCCTGGCCCGCCGCGTGGCCGACAGAAGCCGAGCCTCCCCCTCCGCGGGGAGAGGTCCGGAGGCTCCACGTGCCCCGCAGGCTGGACCCTTCTCTCCTCAGAGAAGGGCTCCGGACACGCCACGTGGCCAGAAGAACGGTGCTGCCTGCCCCCGAGAGATAGGCAGCGGGCGTAAAGACGCCCCATACCTTGCCTGTACAAGGCATTCAAGGCCCGCGTCTTCCCAAGACGCGGAGACGCGGAGCACGCCTCTGTCAGGTGCCGTTGCGACCAGTCGCATCACAGACTGGCGCGCGGTGTCAGAACCTACCAGCCAATAAACACCGCGACAAGACATCCCATGCCACCTGCGCCGTCATCAACCACTACGACTAGCATGCGGCATGGGCAGGGCGGCCTGAACCACGTAAAACTCGCCGTGTCAAGCTCTCGCTAACTCGTCCATCCGCGCAAGCTTTCCGCTAGGAGACTATCCCCGCCAAAAAAAGAACCTCCGCGGGCTGCCCAGTGCAGGCCCGGGGGAAGTGTCGATCGCACACTTCGACATTTGGCGCACCAGGAAGGGGGCTTTTCCCCTAGCGCGATGAGTTTCCGCCGACGAAGATGACCAAGCTTCCTTCAACGGCAAACTCTCCCCCTCCGCGTTCACGGCGAACCGTGACCACTGGGGAGTACATGTCGACACACTCAGGACGGAGTGTGTCGGCACAAGCGGGCAGCCAGCAGCCGACTCCGGCAACGCCGACTCCGGCTATGCAGGCCCCGACCAGCGTGAGGTCTTCTGCAGCGCTGAGCATACACCATGGAGGTGCGCTAGCTGCAGCAAGAGCGCTGCTGCGCAACCCGCCTGCGGGGGATGCGCCCCATTCAGCGACCCAGCAATGGGTCCGCGAGGTGGACCGCCTCGTCGTCGCCGCCGCGAACCCTCGGTTTCAGCGAGGACGACGCCCAGGGCAACCGGCTGTGTCGCTGACGCGCACACCCACGGTTGACGGGCTAACGGCGGATTCCAGCTCCTCCAGGCTCCTGTCGACGGACCTGCGAAGGGAACTGGAACGGTGCCACTTGGGGCAGGACGCCCGGGTGTACCTCGAGTGACGCCGAGAAAGGCGTCGCAACCAGGAGGCAGGCGACAGCATGTCGTCGGCCTCGTCACAACCAGAAGGGCAGGTCTTCGCCATGCGAGCCCCGCCACAGGCATATGCTGCGCAGCATATGCCACAACCATGTGCTCTGCAAGCGGCGTCCCCGGCCTATGGCGCAACCTTGCCCTTACCGGGGTACACTGTGTCAGGCGCAACCAAGCGTTCGCGACACCAGTACCTGCACTGGGAGCCAGCAACCGGCTCTGGCAGCGCCGACCCCGGCAATGCAGGCTCCAACCAGCGTCAGGTCTTCAGTAGCGCTGGGCGTACCCGGCGGGGGTGCGCCAGCCGCAGCAAGAGCGCTACTGCGTAATCTGCCTGCTGGGGACGCGCCTCAGGCAGCGACCCAGCAGTGGATTTGAGAGATAGACCGTCTCGTCGTCGCCGCCGCAAACCCTCGACTTTGGCGGGGACGACGCTCCGGACAACCGGCCGTGCTGCTGACGCGCACGCCAATGGTTGGCGAGCAGACGGCGGACTCCAGCTCCACCAGGCTTCCGTCGACGGACCTCGGGGCAGAGCTGGAGCGATGCCACTTGGGTCAAGATGCCCGAGTGTTCTTCGAGCGACGTCGAGAAAGGCGTCGCAACTAAGAGGTTGTCGACAGTATGACGTCGGCCTCGACCCAGCCTGAAGGGCAGATCTTCGCCACGCGAGCTCTGCCCCAGGCATACGCCGCGCAGCATATGCCACAACCATATGCCCCGCAAATGGCGTCCCCGGTCTATGGAGCAGCCTTGCCCATACCAGGGCACACTGTGCCAGCGGCGAACCAAGCGTTCGTGGCACCAATACCTGCACTGGGAGCCAGCAACCGGCTCTGGCAGCGCCGACCCCGGCAATGCAGGCTCCGACCAGCGTCAGGTCTTCAGTAGCGCTGGGCGTACCCGGCGGGGGTGCGCTAGCCGCAGCAAGAGCGCTGCTACTCAATCCGCCTGCTGGGGACGCGCTTCAGGCAGCGACCCAGCAGCGGATTCATGAGGTAGACCGTCTCGTCGTCGCCGCCGCAAACCCTCAACTTCGGCGGGGACAACGCTCCGGCCAACCGGCCATGTCGCTGATGCGCACGCCAATGGTTGGCAAGCACACGGCAGATTCCAGCTACACCAGGCTCTGGTTTTGGCCGCACCTGCCCGAAAAGTTCGACAGCAGCGTCGACCCGGTGGAGTTCATTCAGATCTACTCCACCGCCGTACTTGCCGCAGGAGGAGATGAGGCCGTCATGGCCAACTACTTCCCCGTTGCCTTGACCGGCCCGACCCGGTCTTGGCTCATGAACCTCCCTCAGGGTTCCATAACTTCCTGGGGAGAGCTCGGCCGGCAGTTCATCGCCAACTTCGGCAGCTCCTACACCCGTCCCGGCATGGAGCTTGACCTCCAAGACATCAAGTAACAACCTGGGGAGTCGCTGCGCTCCTTCATCCAGCGGTTCTCCCAGGTACGCAACACCATCCCGCATATTCAAAGTGCTTCTATGGTGGTGGCACTTCGACAGTGTCCGAGACGAGAAGATGCTTGAGAAGCTTGCGACCAAAGAGGTCTGCAATGCCTCTGAGCACTTCAGCCTGGCGGACAATTGCACCGGAGCAGCCGGTGGGCGGAGCTGGCACTCACTGCCAGCTTCCGAAGCCGGAAGACAGCCCGAAGACGGCGGAGTTCAAGCTGAGCTCCCGACCACGTCAGACAGCCAAGAGCCAAGCACTGGCTGACTTCGTGGCTGAGTGGACGCCAACGAAGGCTGACCCAGGGGGCCGCGAAGACGGTGAACCAATATACCGAGCTCCGGTCTTCACCGGGCCTCACTGGACGCTCTTCTTCGATGGCTCCTCGCAAAAGCAGGGGGCCGGTGCCGGCGTACTGCTTCTCATGCCATCGGGGGAGCAGTCTGGGTACATGGTGCGTTTCAATTCCAAGGCAACCAACAACTTGGCAGAGTATGAAGCACTCATCTTTGGCCTAAAAGACAGTCCTGTCTTTGGGCGCTCGCAAGTTGTTGGCACAGGGCGACTCCCAGCTAGTTATCAAGCAAGTTAAGGGTGAATGCCCTTGCAATGACCCACAGCTAGCTGCTTATCTGCTTCACGTGCGGATGTTGGAGAAAGAATTCCTCGCCTTGGACCTGCGCCATGAACCGCGCGCTGGCACGGCCGCAGCTGACAACTTCTCAACGAAGACCTCCATCGGAGCCCCCGTGCACGGAGGAGTCTTCGAGAGGACGTTGCTGCGGTCCACAGCCCGGCCCGCCGAGCCGGGCGAAGGGGGCTGAACCAGTGCCACGAAGCTAGGCAGTCCCGGCGGCCCTGGATGCCGCCAAAGGATCGTAAGAGTCACTGGGGACTCCGTGCAACCCAGCGCTCAAGATCCAGAAGCTCAAGTAGTCCCGATGCATGGACCACGGAGGTCCGGGACTCCTTGAAGGACATCCTTCCTGATGAACGTGCATCCGCTGAACGGGTGGTGCGGATGGCTAAGTGCTACGTGCTGGTATCTTTACTGGCGTGGCGCCTCGACATCCTATTGCGGTGCATAACCCAGGAGGAAGGCTGCGACTAGCTCGCAGTAGTCCAAGGAGGCGAGTGCTGGGTACACTCATCGTCCCGCGCGTTGGTCAGATAAGCCACCCGGCATGGCTCCTACTGACCGAGAGCCACCTGGACGCCGTCAAACCAGTTAGGGATGCAATGCGTGCCAAGTCCACGCCAAGCAGACCCACACAACCGGTGCAGACGCGCACCCAGAGCCGTCGGGGGATACCGGCTCCTCCATGTCGAGGGCCAGCCGGACTTCCCAGGGCCGGGTCACAGGAACTACCCTTCCACATGGTATGCAGGGCCGAAGCCATGCTTCCCCTTGATATAGCCATGGGGGTCCCCCCGTGTCCGGCGTACGACGAAGCCACGCATGACCCACTCTGCGTGAAGACAGGCGCTCCGACGCCACCCCAGTAATTTCACCATGCTTACTTAGGTGTTTATTTAAATTACGCATTAATTTATATGAACACCTCCCCACGCTCTAGACAGTGTGCGTCCATTGTACACTCGGTTCCTCTTTCCTGCTCTCATGCATAGTCGATATTTGCCATCCTGCTGAAGGCGGTAGTGCTTGGGGTACCTGCCAGAGGCCCGGTGGCCTTTTGGATCTCCCTCTATAAGGGTACTGCAACGCCAGTTGGTCTCCTCCGAGAAAAGACCTACGCTAGAACGGGGGGTCAGGAGCCTTGCTTTGCCCGGTCTTGCACCAAAAGCATGCGCACTCTGCCTCCTGGCGCTACGGTCTGAGTACCAGGGGGCCGGGCGGTTACACCCTGACTGGGGCTGGGGCCAGACCTCCGGGACCAAGTGCACTGGATTACCCAAGCCCCGTATTCCGGCCTGGGACAGTAAGCCAAATGAGGCTAAGGGATAGGAAAGGGGGGACCACTGAGCAGTTCAGGACCTCCGCCCCCACAGCTGGGCCGAGCTCCGAGGCCAGCCCTCGCCCTCCTTTCAGAGGCGAGCGCTGATGCCGGACCTCACGCCCTTCGCTGGCCTGAGCTCCGATGACTTCCGGACTCCGCCTCCACAGCCAGGCCGAGCTCCGAGGCCAGCCCTCGCCCTCCTTTCAGAGGCGAGCGCTGATGCCGGACCTCACGCCCTTCGCTGGCCTGAGCTCCGATGATTTCCGGACTCCGCCTCCACATCCAGGCCGAGCTCCGAAGCCAGCTCTCGCCCTTCTTTCAGAGGCAAGCGTTGATGCCGGACCTCACGCCCTTCGCTGGCCTGAGCTCCGATGACTTCCGGACCTCCGCCCCCACAGCCGGGCCGAGCTCCGATGCCAGGCTTCACCCTCTCCTAAGAGGCTGGACATCGAAGCCGTCAAGACCCTGCCAGCACAGGGAGTACTCAAGACAAGAAAGTGCGCGGATCAGAAGAGACGAAGGTCCCACCTCGGGCTCGCTATCTCCCCCGAGATGGGCCCGGGGGCCACTGTCGGTACCCTCGATATGGGGTACCCCCGCGCATAGGGGAAAATGCCTAAGGATCTCGCCCTTCTCCGCAGGGAGAGCTCCGAAGGCGCCATGCATCCAGCGGGGCGGGACCTCCCTCTCCTCAGAGGAGAGCTCCGGGCCCGCCACGTGGCATACAGAAGCCGGACCTCCCCCTCCGCGGGAGAGAGGTCCGAAGGCGCCACGCGTCCAGCGGGGCCGGACCTCCCTCTCCTCAGAGGAGAGCTCCTGGCCCGCCGCGTGGCCGACAGAAGCCGAGCCTCCCCCTCCGTGGGGAGAGCTCCGGAGGCTCCACGTGCCCCACAGGCCGGACCCTTCTCTCCTCAGAGAAGGGCTCCGGACCCGCCACGTGGCCAGAAGAACGGTGCTGCCTGCCCCCGAGAGATAGGCAGCGGGCGTAAAGACGCCCCATACCTTGCCTGTACAAGGTATTCAAGGCCCGCGTCTTCCCAAGACACGGAGACGCGGAGCACGCCTCTGTCAGGTGCCGTTGCGACCAGTCGCATCACAGATTGGCGCGCGGTGTCAGAACCTGCCAGCCAATAAACACCGCGACAAGACATCCCATGCCACCTGCACCGTCATCAACCACTACGACTAGCATGCGGCATGGGCAGGGCGGCAAGATGAAGACTCAGAAGCCTTCGACCAGAGACAACTACCAGCATAACTGCAGATACGGTAGATAATAGACAATCTTCCCGGGACCACCTGTCGGGTCCCGGCTTCCCTTGTAAGTCGCCCGAGTCTTAGACTATAAAAGGCTCGGGTAGGCGACGATAGCAGGGGTTCGCACTTTAGCCACTCGCACCCTGGGTTCGCACTTTGCAACTCATACGCTAGCCATTCACTCTCAAGCTTTAACTCACCCCCAAGCTCAGGCCTCCGGTCCTGAGCAGCAAGCAATACAGCGAGCTCCATAGCTCGCCGTGGACGTAGGGTTTTACGCTCCGGCGGCCTGAACCACGTAAAACTCGCCGTGTCAAGCTCTCGCTAACTCGTCCATCCGCGCAAGCTTTCCGCTAGGAGACTAGCCCCGCCGAAAAAAGAACCTCCGCGGGCTGCCCAGTGCAGGCCCGGGGGAAGTGTCGATCGCACACTTCGACAGCGTCTCATCCTTCTTCTTTATAAATAAAGCTGAGCATCCCCATGGTGATGAACTTGCACGAATAAACCCCTTGTCCATCAGATATTTTAGTTGCTCATTCAGTTCAGCTAATTCATTCGGAGCCATTTTGTATGGTCTCCGAGAGATCGGTGTGGTTCCCGATATCAATTCTATTTTGAATCCCACCTCGCGCTCAGGTGGTAAGCCTGGAAGATCTTCGGGAAACACGTTCGGATATTCACGAACTACCAGAATGTCTTCTAACTTGCAAGCTTTGTCATTACATACTTCCGGGACTTTGGAAACAGCTTTGCCGAGATACAACGTATGACACCCGTGAAGTTGAGAGTCTAAATGAACACTCCGGTTCTCGATGTCTAGAACAGCCCTATGGAAAGTCAACCATGATATTCCCAATATGGCATCGATTCCTTGATCTTCAAGAATGATAAGGGTGGTAGGATAAAATTTTCCACCCAAACGAAGTGGTGCTCTAGAAACAACTTCATTAGTCGATATGTCTCCACCTGGTGAATGAATAAGGTAAGAACCTTTTGTGATAATTGTAGAAATCTGATCCCAGATCACCGTCACCTTGCTAATGAAGTTATGTGTTGCACCAGAGTCAAATAGAATGACAACCGCCTTGTCAATTAAGGTGAACCTGCCCGCGAGAACTGGTCCTCCTTTGGGCAGATCATCGACTGACACATAATTAACAATTCCCACTTTGGACATGGCTTTTCTTTGCTGTCCAGGATCATTATTTAGAACTGGACCTGCAGAAATCATGTCTCGGTTCAGTTGCTTCATTGACATTGAGTTCATTGTCAATATGTAGTGGGATACCACTCGGTTCAGCTGAGAAATCACCTTGATCATCTTCAATACCTTGAGAGCAATAATATTCTGGTGCACATTGTTGGTACTGAGGTGCACGACAAATAAGTTGTTGCTGCGGTGGAGGTAAATAAAATCTCTGTGGAGTATAAGAGTCGTCATACTCCAAGAATGACTGCTCCTTTTGGTGAACCTCTCAACCGGAAGTTGCACGGATTACCCACCGATACTTTTGAGGCAGATGATTGCATTCATCCCGTGATGAGTCCCTCTCCCTCTTATCTTTAAGGTGGAGATTGGAATAATATTCCTGAGCAATAGCACAGCTAACAAACTCATCAAAATTCTTTTGACCAACATGAGCCAACTCACATCGCAGCCTAGCAGTCAGCCCTCGGTAAAAATGATAACACTTCATAGATGGTGATCTCAAATAATCAGGAACATATTGAGCTAAGCGATTAAACTCCTTCGCATACTCAATAACACTCATTTCCTCTTATTTTAAATTCCAGAATTCATCAAGACTTGTTTCCATTATGCCTGCAGGAACGAAGCGAGCACAAAATGCATCCTGGAACTCCGTCCACGTGACACAATGTCCTTCTGGTTGGATAGCAAGGTATTCTGCCCACCAGGCTCTAGCAAAGCCGTGAAGCTGCTGAGCGGCAAATAGAGTCATCTGGAAGTCATCACATTGAATCAACCCAAACTTGGACTCAATGACACGGAACCAGTGATTTGCTTCACAATGGTCGGCCGCTTCGGAAAATACCGGCGGTTGTGTCGCCAAGAAATCCAGATAAGTGCTCAGGGTTGGCATGTGATGTTGAGCTTCTCTATTTATTTCTTGCTAAACTAGAGTTTGGAGAGTTTCATTCATCTTCGCCATAATTTCTGCCAATCCGGTTGGCGATGGCTCTTGTGATGAAGTCGAGTCATTCCCACCTCGACTCGAACCTCCAAGCTCCATCTGAGAATGTGCGCATACCATACTGCACGGAACAAATTTTGAGTCAATCAAAATTATATCCCAGCAGTAAGTAAAGATAAGTAAAACATGAACATGTCATGAACTTTATGAAAGCATAACCACATTGATGTTTAGACAAAACTTAAGTACGCTAAACTAATCAGCTTGACTACCCTGACCAGTTCACACAAACTCAGAAATTTACTCAAGTTAACTACAGATTATTGACTTGAGTTAAATACCAAAATTTTAATAAACTTCAGTATCTTTCCAATGCTTATTCATATGCCTCTAGATCATTTCTCGATAAAAAGTTATGATTTTCCAAATTTGGCAGAATTCTTGGATAAAATTTGCCAGCATCTCCTTTGTATGTGGCTAAATTTATCACAGTTGTATATGCATATATAATAAGAATATGAACAAGATTTGAACTACAAAAATGTTGCACCTATCGTAACCTTTCCAACGGTGTATCATAGGCTCCTTAGGGATTTTTCTACAGAAACTTATGGCTTAAAAACAGAAAGGTCCAGAGAGGTTTTTCTGCTGTACTGGTTCTGGACAGTTTGCCTTCAACTGGACTTTTCACCAACTCAACGTGTGATTTTGCTCTGGAGGTATACAAATAAGTGGTAGAGAACTTGAAAATCTTTCCAGAACTGTATCATACACCTTAATTTGGTAAAGATACTCAGAGTTATGCTCCGTCAAAGTCCAGAAAGAATTCCTGCCAGAAACAGAGCACTCTGTTTTTAAAATCTTTGAAGCCTAGTCATTCTATCATTTTAATCTTAGCTCAAAGTAAGAGTTCAGTAACTAATATTTGTTTCAAACTTCTATTTTTAGTTGAAAGTTAGTTCATGGTTCATTTATCCATAGGGAAGAGATTATTAAATATAGTACGGTGTCGATGCACCGTAAGAATCATGTCGGTACTACGTAGCCTCACCAAAAGAAAATCCTAGCCGGATTTTACCGGCATATCCGTATTATTGGTGGCACTAAGACAGTCACTCGCAAACGTGTGCTACTCATTCTATGGTTTCGCGGTTAAACCTGCATAAATCACAAACAATCTTCAGGTTCGGCTGCACACCGAACCCTGTCCCAATACAGTTCGTACACCTGTCCGTCATCACTCGCATAGGTGTTCTCAATCCAAACACGCCCTGAGCTACGTGTTCACGTTACTAACCATGTGACGGGGTCTCCCATACTTGCCCGCAGCATGCCAGGGGAAGGCGTTGCTCGAATGCCCCAAACGATATGAAGAGTCGTAGAAGATACCAAAGCTGGCCGGGTTACCTGCCACCCGTGAGGCTCCACCCTTCAACTTGTGTGCACTGGTGGACAGCGCTTACATGCACCCCCAAGACTTAGAGAGGTCCAGCTACAGCGGAAGACTACCATCAACTCACGTCGAACAACTAATGAGCACTCGAGAGAGGTCCAGCCCGCGGACTCCTCTCGCTAGCAACACGAAGACATTGCAGTGGCTGGGTTCTCCATGTGTTACATGACTCGGAAGTCTCCGAGTCTCACCGGACAACCTTCTTTATAAGCGTCGATGTTAACCTGCAAAACCACTCATATAGCAAGAGTGAGCACAAAGGCTCAGCAAGACTTAACCGTTTCTTCTAAAGCATGCAACTCTACATGAAAGTAACTTATGGCCTAAACATGTAAGTTGCATAAAGACTCGCCTACACGTTCATCCTTAACTTTCAGATTTGAGCCATCATTGTAGTGACCTTGCGCCGAGAAACAATGGAAATCTACAATCAAACAAGAAACGCTTCATTCCAATGTTACTTGTACCAAGGTGGAAAATAACTTTAATTTGCTCTATGTCTACTTCATCCATGGTTTTCATGCAATTCGAATTATTATAACAGCAATTAAAACTTGCAAACTGTTATCACACAACTTGGTTACTACGTCATAACACAGTGAGCAAGCGGTACTCATATCCGTGAGGGACGGTGATTCGAATTAAACACTGCCCGGATAACTCGACACCTACGCCCGCCTTTGAGGACCCAAATCTGGCGTCCTTCATTACGCCGTATGTGGCAACCTTTCGTAGGACACTCAACTGTAGAACCGGTCGCACCGTCTCGGGCTCATTGGTCTAACGAGACGATGTGGTATGCCTCTACAATCCAGTTAACCTGGTACATCGGTTTCCTGGGTCCCATATAGCAGTAAGCGTCCGGTACACAACTCAATACATGCTCAGCAGGGCTAAACATGCCTCGGTCCTTAACCGACACAGGCAGAGCTACTCGACCAAGACCTTGTCTTGTCGCTGCCTAACCCTCCTGCCTGGTCTCATCTTTGAATCATAAACTTTAGTTTGCCTATTTAAACCATACCCTTGTGATACCAAACTATAGGTCAAGAGTAGATTCCAACTACTCGACTTCTACCGGATGTCATAACCTAATTAGCATGGCATTAGTCCACAGCAGTGATATGTCTTCTACCCTTCACTCGAGGGTTTTTTTGGTCATGCATCCGTAGTATAAAACATTCCTGCTCTAATGCACATACAAACATTAACCCATAGTAGACAACAAAGTAAAAACCTTATAAAACAACTTAAATGCAAACCGGAGCTCGCCTTGGTTATGCAGGTGATTAAGTATATAATCAGTTAGTGAAGACCACTTGAGGCTTGATTACTCGCTTTCCTTCCTCTTTGATCTCCACTTCGATTGCGTCACAATCTTCACGTAGATGCTACAAGTTATGAATATGCATATGTATTTAATTGTAAAGATTTTGCTAACAAGTTCTAGTGACAAGTTTAAAACTGGAACTCTGTTTAAGAATTTCAAATGACACTGGTGCTATGGTTTGGGGTTTGGGTTAAGTAAGGTGATCAAGTGCTAAGTGTTTTTCCCCACTTGTGTTTTCATCACCTAAAGAGGTTAAACAGAACAGGGGTGATCCAAAGCTCCAATGGGGCTGAAAATTTTCATGTGAGTTTCTTGTCACAAGAAAGTCATCTGGAACAAAAATTAGCACTTTTCACTAAGTGGTTTATTCAGAACAATTCTCTAAGCAATTAAGCAAAAAGGAATTAATTCTGAATAAATTTGCAATTTCATGCAATTCAAGTGAACCACGATTTCAGACAAGCTCAGGGAGAATGCATGAATTTTCTTAGGAATTTTGGAACTAGGAATTGCCCATAATTGAATTTCCAAGTTTTGGAAATTCTCTGAAAATGTTTCTGTATTCATTTGAACACAGTAAATGGTTTTTAGAATTTTCCATTTTAGACATGTTGAACCAACATGTTACTTTGTCAATCCAACATTTTTATTTACTTTGAATATTTTTCAACATCTTTTTGATTTTTTTGAGCTTGGTGAACCAATATATTACATTGTTAATCTAATATTTCTATTTATACTAACAAATTTTTAACTTCCTTTTACATCAAGCCAACATTCTAAATGTTGATACAACATTTTTCATTTTAGGTATGTGGAACCAACATATTATTTTTTAAACTCTGTGGATTTATTGACTACATATTTTGATATGGTGAGTTTACATATTATTTTTATCTATGTTTTTAAATTTTTAGTCAATATTAAATACTATTGGATTATAATTTAACTTCAAAAATCAACAAAGTATAGGAAGAAAATCATCATTGCGTTGGGATGCTGGGAGAGCCCTAGACCCGTCTTAGCTACGCCTGACTATTTGATGGGTGGCTCTCTGTTGATAGTTCTTTGGACGACAGAGGTAATATAGACTCTAGGATGATCCTGAGACATCGTTGCTGCCTTATCATCCAGTCTTCTTACCCGTATTTGTTTAATTACAATAATGCTATGGAGACAGATGTGAGTACATTGATAGAAGGCCTAAGAATTAATCCGTCGGCATCCGTACTGACATAACCCAGGTAATCACTTTCGTATAGGATGGTGCAAATAAGAGATCATCGTTTGGTCATTTAATTTGTTTGAAAAAGTAAAACCTCTTATAGGCCATTAGGAAGTATCTTTTGTAAAAGTTCGTAGTGATCAAATTAAAGTTGCCATAGCCTAATTTAGGCAGGACCGGAGGTTGTGAAACCAAGTGATGAATACATTGATAAATCATAAACTAAAACAATAATTGACTTGATATCATAACTAATATGTTTTGGTGAACATATTTGTTTGTAACATGTTCAGGTGAGATATTGGCATAAGGTGTTTGGATTGTGTGAAACATGCCCACATTAGTTACTCATGTGAGGTATTCGTGGACTACGAAAGTAAAGTCGTGTAAGTCATGGGAACAAGTGCAGTGATGACATGAATTATGACGTGATTCCAATATGTTTGGACGATGAAAATTGAAATTTAAACATGTTTGCAAGGTGTGCACGTGTGCACGGAGTGCATAGACGTGGCAACATGTTTCCAAGGTGTGGTGAATGTGTTTGAACGTGTGTGCAGGTTAGCACAAGTTTATGCCGTGATTTCAGCATGTTCGTAAATGAAAAAGTTAGTTTAACTTACGTTCGGACGTGAATCCGGGTTAGAGTCTAAATTGGATGGATTTGGAAGTGCATTTTGGTAGGAAATCAGGCTATTTCGGTTAGAGAAAAGTTTGTTCCGAGTTGGTCGCGAGTTCCGGGTGAAGAGTACAAGTTAGGGTCGAATATTTATGTTGCTTGTATTTATAACTCTTGTAGTTCCACCGAAAGAGTTTTGAAAGGTTAATATTCTGATCTATGTGTCAATAGATAGAGTCCAAGTAGCTTAGAAAGTGTTCTAGTTGAGTAGTACTTGTATCGAGATGTTCTAGTTGGTTATTTTGGACTGAGTGTTGTAGATAGAAATAGAGAGGACTTGACTGCCTAGGAAGCATCACGTGTAGCTGATTTTCATGTGTTTTGGAGTAAAAGTCGTCGTTTGTGCCAAACTTTTGTATCGTGATCCAAAAATTTTATATTTGGTTGCTCGGACGCTGTTTTTCTTCATACACATTCTGTTTCCCGCGTCTGTTCAAAATTCAGTCGATCATTGATCACATTTTTAGTCATAACAATTGTCTACTCATTCAATTGACGTGATTACTTTTTTATTGGCCCTACAACTCGATTTTCTATCATCAATGAAAAATTGAAAGTAACTGGAGTCACAGTTTGCACATCACACATAAATTTGTGCAACATATCATATTAGTTCTCTAAGTGCATCTAGGCACCCCATGTGGGTTTTGGATGATTGATGACAAACAAGTAAAGTTCTAATGGAACTGTTTGAGTTGAAGGCAGGAATCAATGCAAAAAGGTTTAAAACACAAAAAGAAAAAAAAGGAGAAATTATGATTGAAAAGACTCAGTTGAAGCAAGATGCTTAGTCTTTTCATTAAAGTTTATAGTGTGTGAGAGATACACCTCTAACAGCTTAATGGTGGTTCATGGAGGATGAGTGAAAAGCACAAAGTCCCAATTAATGGACTAGTCCGGTAACCACAGACATGTCCGATAACCCACAGAGACCTATCTGTATGACATCGGACTAGTCCGTTTTTCTCCAGATTATCCTTGTGAGACAAGTTCGTTTTCCCACAGACAAGCCTTCTCTATATGACATCGTACTTGTGCTGTGTCATACGGACTAATCCGTTATATTAGCGTTAAGCTCATTCAAAACATAAACAGCGACGGGACTCAACATGAAACAGAAAACAGACTAGTCCAGTGTTGACCACAAACTAGTCCAGTGTGACACCCTGTTCCGAAAAATAAACCAAGTGAATGCATATGTGTGGCCAGTATATTCATCACACATAAACATGTATTCCACAAACTGAATTCAGAATATAACCATGTACTAATAGTGTTTAATTACTTTATTACATCGACTCAATGTCTCACTCATCCATATCCAACTTATTTAGCAGCGGAAGACTGTAAACGACAGCGGAAAATAACTAAAACAGCAGGCTCCAACTTCAACTCCACAGGCATGTTGACGGTAGTGCGCACGCCTAGTACTCCACATGTTCCTCGAAATATTCTTCTCCTGTAGCTGATGTATATGTGGGAATGCAAGGGTGAGTACATGGCGTACTCAGCAAGTGCGGGAAAAGTATGACATGTAGCTTATAATAAGGTAGGGAATAAAGAGGCTCATTGCAGCAAGCAAGTTTTATTTCATAAACATGGTAAAAACAACAACTATGTCTAGATGAGTTAAATCCCAATATAGCCAAGTAAATCAGCAACATTCTCTCATCATGATTCACCATTTATCAAGTCTCAACCAACCATTAATCTTTCTCAAGTTCATCTCATACTCATAAATATTCATAACCATCTCATATTCGTATAACTGAAACCAAACTCATTTTCATGACCCAAAACAATCCCAAAACCAATCTCATGACCATACCACAACCATACCGAATAAACATCCGAAGTTTTGCCTCTAATCATGGAAGTTGGCTAGGTGCTTGTAACCGGAAGCACGGCTATCATGATAGTTTTACACTCTGCAAAGGTGGCACCACTTTGCCCACAAGTTTGTGATTTCGTCACCCGTCGATGACTAGAAAGAACCTCCATTATACCAGTACACAACCGTCGGTGTATGGCCAAGAGATCACAAAAATATCCTTTACAAAGGGGCTACTAGGATGTACGGACCCACTGAGGTTTCACCGGTAGTCTCGAATCTCCATTCTCCCACCCATGGCCCCCTCTTGTGCCATGTTGTTCCCAGGGCAGTCCATCGCGACTCCCATTCCTCGTGCCATCCAACAGTCCATAACAAGCTAGCAACGCACCTAATTAGTCAGCTAAGTCGCACCCATATTTGGCCTTGTGGTGGCACTATTTTCCTGGCATGTGCTGGCATGAACCGGTCCTTAGATCTACGGCAAGTAAACCACCATCTCATTCAGCAACATCCACGAACCAAGCTTTCCTAGATCTCCTCGATTCCATGCTCATTAATATCATCAAGTTCTCATCATCTTTATTCATATGAGTGCAGTAGCTAACCATGTTTTAATTCAGATTCCCGTATCCCTTAAATTAAGCGAAGCAAAAAGGAAAAACGACCATATCCGACTCATCAACTTTCCCAGCAACAAGGATGGTTAACAAAACTAGTAAACTCCTATAAAAGGGTGTCCATCAAGTTGACACAAGCATACGAGTTTTCGCAAGCAAAACAGTTTCAAAACATGGGATCAATATGGTCAAGGGGCACTTGCCTTTCTCCCGTGGTTCGTGTTACTCAAGCGTCTCACAATCTCGGTGCTGTAGTTCCTCGTAGACAGCTTCTTGAGCTTGTCCTTCTACTCACAACCACGCACATACAAAATTTACAGCAATCAATCATCATGCTTAAACTTTACTCAAGATGCAATGGGGTAGATGAATGCAAATCCTATACTGCAGTTTTATAAAACCAGTTTGTACGTGTTCCTGATGTTTAATGGGCTTTCATGGGGTTTTATGATGAACAAGGGTGTAGGGATCAAGTGTGGACGTGGTGATGATCTTGACACAAGATGTAGATCAATTCCACCGTAAAAAATCGATCAAAACACGATCTGTCCACAAGCAAAAGTTTCTGCTCGAAGGGGCGAAGAAAACGGATGAGTAGAAACAGCGGCGACGTCGTAAGAGGGGTAATGAAGACCTAACTCACTTCCTCCTTGTGGCAGGGCCTTCCTCCTAGCAATGGCAGCAGCGGGGGATTTTTCTGCGGGGAATTATGGTAGGGCAGATCGTCGGTCTTCTTCTCCGGCAAAGGCGAGGCGTGACGGGGCTCGTCGACGGCCAAACTCCGGCAAGGGGGGGGGGGGGGCAGAGGCAACTCGGTGAGTTGGAGGGGCAGGGGGCGGCGGTCAAAGGAATAGGGGGGGTGGGGTTGTATTTATAAGGGGCGAAAAGGAGAGTCCTAGTCAAGATGGGACTCAACCAAAGAGTCCTAGGGGCGGGGGGTAGGGTTTCCCCCTCCTCAAGGCTGCGGCCATTTTTTTTGGGGGGGGGGGGGGACCCCCCAAATGTGGGGGAAATTCCCCCTTTGGGGAATTCGGGGAATTTTGGGGAATTTTGGGAAATTGGGGAAATTTTGGGGGAAATTTGGTGGGGAAATTTGGGATGGCTCAATTCAGCTATCTTATTTCCATTTCTCTCCATTTCTATGTTCCTTTATCCATTTCTATATTCCCTTATCCATTTCTATGGTTCTTTCTCCATTTCTATGGTTCTTTCTCCATTTCTATGGTTCTTTCTCCATTTATATGGTTCTTTCTCCATTTCTATGATTCTTTCTCCATTTCTACTTCTTTCTAAATGCTTCTCTACATGAAAAATGTATGCAATGCATGGTAGTTAAATTTGAGGGTGTTGCATCCGGACACCTCAGATCCAAATGGTAACATGTCGGGACTTCTATAAAAGGAGGTCCCCGACTCATTTTACATCTCTCTCGAACCCTAGCGCCGCCATTGCCTACAAGAGATCGAACACGCTCCTTCCCACACAATCTAAACCCTAAGATCAAATTCTTGGTGATTTGGGGGATTGGGAAAGGGAGACTGACGTTCTTATCGCCATTGAGCTCTTGGTTTTATCTCTCACACACTCTTGCTACTATTTATGTAATTCTTCGTGTGAGTTGATATCAGTTTCATTTGTAACATTGTGGGAGCCCCCAGCCTGTGGGAAAGCCACAATAACCTTGTAGTTACCTCTTGTGATAGTGAAGAACCAAGTTGGCCTTTGTGGTAACTTGTAGAGGAAAGGGTTGGAGAAGACTCGACCCTTTGTGGGCTCCTCAACAAGAACGTAGATCTCTTGATGGGATTGAACCTCGGAATAAACTCTTGTGCTTGTCCTCCTCTCTTTTGGTTATTCATTATACTTGCAAATTAGGGCTTCATATTACTTGTAGTTGTAATCCACGCTAATCTTGCAATCTACTTGCAAATTTGTATTTCTTCATACGTGCTTAGGTTACTAGCATAGTTGACAATATTCCGCTAAAACAAAAATGAAGAAAAAGATCAAAAATACCTATCCTTGTAAGTTTTCTAACTAACCCCGGACTAGTCTAGTCGTTGAAGTTTGATGAGTTTAAATTCAGTGTTGTAGAAATTCAAAAGGCCTATTCACCCCTCCTCTAGGCTACATTCAATTGGTATAACAGCCAAACTCTCCATCAAGAGATTAACCGCTCGGAGAGACGATGGCCGACGAGAAGGAAACTCTAATTCTGCTTAAGCCCACCGATGGTAGATCTCAAGACACGACCAAAGTGCTTGATGTGTTCAGAGAATATGAAGAAGTTTGCCAACTCAAGACAATTCTTAGGAAGAAGCTTGTGAATCAAAAGGACAAGAAGAAAGGCGAAAACAAGCTAATGAGGAGTGGTCATCAAGACTTCTCCCAATATTCTTTTAATTATGAATGATTTAATTCCAACAATAACTATCTTTCTATTCTCATGGGAAAGCCTCCACATTTTGATGGAAATGATTATACTATGTGGAAGCATAATATAAAAATGCACCTCATCTCCTTGAACCCAAGTCTATGGCATATTGTGTGCGCAGGTCTAGATATCCCGGACACTGACGAGGAACTCACTCTGGAGCAAGCACAAGCAATCCACCGCAACGCAGAAGCTGCTGTGGTGATCACCTCTTCCTTGAGCCGGGAGGAGTTCAACAAAGTCGATGGACTAGAAGTAGCCAAAGACATATGGGACACCCTAAAGACAGCGCATGAAGAAAATCGCCAAGTCCGAAAAGCCAAGATTGAGATGGTTGATGGGGAGCTAGGGAGGTTTGCCATCGAGTACGGTGAAAGCTCCCAAGAGATATACAATCGGATGAATTTTTTTATCAACAAAAGTAGAGCATATAGAAGCAAGAAGTAGAAGTACCATGAAGTGGTCAAGAGAATGATAAGGGCATTTATGCCTCGCAATGTCACCTTGTGCTCTATGATCCAAGAAAGCATGGTGTTTCACAAAATGACCCTGGATGAGCTTCTAGGGAGAATCATCAACCATGAGATGATGGAGAAGAAAGCACAATATGTTAAGAATCTTATTGAGCTTACATCATCCAAGAAGAAGGAGGTAGCTCTCAAAGCGACTGGCAAGCCAAGAAGAAAAGAAGTTCATAAAGTGCAAGAAGAAGAAGATAGTGATGATGTGAGCACCGGCATGGATGACGAAGAAATGGTCCTCTTCATCAAAACGTTCAAAAGGATGATGAAGAGGAGAAGAGGTGACAATTACAGTGAAGGGAAAAATAAGGACAAAGGAAAATCCAAAACCAGGCGATCTTGCTACAATTGTGGCGATTATGGGCACCTCATGGTTGATTTCCCATACAAAGAAAACAAGAATAAGGAGGAAGCAAAGCCACAAGAAAAGAAGATGTTCAAGAAGAAGAAGAAGCAAGTAGGCCAAGCACACCTTGGTAAGGAGTGGGACTCAAACGACAAGTCCTCCTCCGAAGATGAAGATGGGGTTGCAACTATTGCCATCAAGAAGCCTTCAATGAAGATCACTCCCTTTCCAAACTTGGGAGGATGGAAGGACAAAAATCACACTTGCCTTATGGCTAAGGAAGGCAAGAAAAAGTTTAAATCAAGATCCTCCTCTTTACATTCTACTACAGGAAACCGATAGATTTACAATGGCCAGAAACCGTTGTAAATAAGAGAAAACCGTCATAAATAACTTATTTACAACAGTTTTCCGTTATTTATGATGGTTTCTAGCTGTTCCGTTAATTGGTCATAAATAACTTTAATTATGACGGTCACCGTCGTAAATAACTAACTTACGACGACACTTCCCAGCCGTCGTAAACAAAGGGCCATCGCTCGTTGCCATGCCACGTGGCGGGTTGGGCACCTAACTTACAATGGCTAGCCTCAAGCCATCGTAAGTTATGTAGGTTAAATTACGACGGCTGGCCTCAGGCTGTCGTAAGTTATTCTAGTTAACTTACGAGGGCCCTGTATAGCTGGCCATCGTAAATAAGGTTTTTAGTTTTATACAAATAGAAAACAACTACCCTAGAACGATGGCCAGCTCACAGAATAGTTCATATACAAAGCAATATAATCATCCAAAATATAAAACAACAAGGGGCTAAACACTACCCTTCCACCCGCGGATCCACTCACTCCAGAGCCGAAGAATCCATCTCCACGCCCTCCTCCTGGTACCGGTAGCTGTGGTGGTGGAGTTTGAGCCTCCGTCACCGATCCCTGCAATGCAAATAAATAGGTAAAGTGACTTTGAGCTTCTAAATCACTGATTTCTTTACCCCCCCTCTCAGTTCCCCTCTCTCTACCACTACCTCTCTCTACAACCCCCCTCTCTCTACCACTCTGTCTCTCTCTCCCTACATCTCCCCCCTTACTCTCACCCTCTCCCCCTCTACCTTCCCGCACTCTCACTTTCTCCCTCACCCTCTTCCTCCCCCTTTCTCTACCACTCCCTCTCTCTCTCACCCCCTCTCTCTACCACTCTGTCTCTCTCTCTCCCTCCCTCTTTCCCTTTTCACTCTCACTCTCTCTCCCTCCTCCTCTCTCTACCACTATCTCTCACTCTCACACCCTCCCTCTCCTCCCTCAATCTCGCTCTCACTCTCTCCCTCTACCACACTAAGTTTTTCTTAGATTAGAAAATAGCAAATAAAGAACATATTATCTAGATATCTGAAACTTCATGTGGTGGGGGCACCTATGGCGGGGCCAACTCTGACGGCTGCCACGTAGGGAATGCGATCTGCTACCCACTCTGTCAAGCTATGACATGTAATTGAAAATATTAAAACAAAGGTACTAATGCAATGATAGGAATATAAATTAAATTATATTTGAATTACTTACCTCCACCGCTGCCTGCATCTGAGCCATGTAGTTAGCCATGTAGGCGGCCTGTTGCTCCCGTGTGGCCCGGGCTAGATCCCTCTCCTTCTAGAGCTCCTCTCTCTCCCTCTGCCTTGGAGCTCCTCTCGCTGCCTCTGGAGCTCCTCTCTCTCTCCCCGGATCTTGTCTCTCTCCCTATGGAGATCCTCTATCTCGCTCTGGGAGAGATGACGACTTGTCTGGCTGATGGAGGAACCTCGGTCGATGGAGAGCTGATCGAAGATCGTGCTACCTCGAGTCGACAACTCCACCAAATATGGCGAACCTACAAAAGAATAAGAGAATAATAATCAAAATAAGCAAGATTTTCAAGAAACAAAGAAAATAACCAACTAACCATCCATGTGTTCCACCTCCGCTAGCATACACGGCTTGAGGGTCGATTGGCACGTTTTCCCAATCATACCCTTCCCCGTGTATCCTCACGGCCTCCCGCCCATACTTTTCCTAAAAGCAGCAAAATTGCGTATTAGTAACAACAATAGTATTAGTAACAATTGAATTGATGAGTTTTGATAACTTACCAGTCGATCAGCCGTGACCTGACTGCACACCCTAGGCTGGTATGGGTCCTTATGACAACGTTTCAAGACTTGAGTGGCGGTCGGTACCTGACCAGTCTCACGCTCCTATAGATATGTGTTAGTATGCTAATTATATTATGAAGACATATAAAGAAGGGTTATAACTCTTACCATGCGTTTAGCCAAACGCACATGGCCATTGGAGTGCTTCCCGTCGGAACCTCTGCATCCACGAGCCCTCCTGGACTTAGCGATGAAAGCATCGCTAGCCCACATCTGGCAGAGAGCTCGGTATGCTTCGGGCCGACCCTCTAGCCAGGAAATACTCACCTGCACATATTTATTATGTCATTGACATACCATTTACATAACTAAGTATTGAAATAATTGGACACAAACAACTTACCTCTGCGTACTGCTCCTTCGTCAAGTACGTGTCCGAGGCCCTCCTAAACGGGCCCGACTGGTGCTCTTGGTGCCGCTTGAGGTACTCGTTCACGGCTTGAATGCGAGCGTACAACAACACTTGCGTTACAAGCTTTCGCACGTTCCTGTTAAGCATGGCTCTAGCATGGTCCAACATGCTCTAGCTCGTGTCCTCTAAATGGTACCTCAGCTATAAGAAAACAAGTATTAAAAGATATATGGATTAACAATTTAATCAAGTTGAAGAATACTAATTTAAAAAAATTTATTAAGCAGACTTATCATAAAATCCGTCCACACAGCCCTCTGAAGGTTGTTGTGCAAGTGAGAGACACGAGCGTAGTCGTCCCATGACGTCGTAGGGACCCCGTCGATCACACCGGGATAGTGCAGACGCACTAAAGACCCGATGCAACTAGACACCTTTGTAACACCCTCAATTTAACTACCATGCATTGCATACATTTTTCATGTAGAGAAGCATTTGAAAAGAAGTAGAAATGGAGAAAGAACCATGGAAATGGAGAAAAACCATATAAATGGAGAAAGAACCATAGAAATGGAGAATGTAATATAGAAATGGATAAGGGAATTTAGAAATGGAGAAAGGGACATATAAATGGAGAGAAATGGAAATAAGATAGCTGAATTGAGCTATTTCAAATTTTCCCAAAATTCTAAAATCTTCCCCAAATTCCCCAAAGGGGGAATTTCCCCCACATTTGGGGGGATTTGCACCCAAATTGGTCGTAGCCTTGAGGGGGGGGGGGGTCCCCCAAATTGGCCGCAGCCCTAGAGGGGGGAAACCCCTAGGACTCTTTTGGATGAGTCCCATCTTGCTAGGACTCTTCTTTTCCCCCCTTATAAATACAACCCCCAGCCCCCCTACACCTTTTGCCGCAGCCCCCCACCCCCAAACTTGCTGAGTTGCCCCTGCCCCCCCCCCCCAACTCGCCGAGTTGAGCCACCCCCTTTTGCCGGAGTTTGGTCACCGACAAGCCTGCCAACGAGCCCCACCGTCGAGCCCCGTTGTCGAGTCTTGTCTTCGAGACCCACCGTCGAGCCCCGTCACGCCTCGCCGTCGCCGGAGAAGAAGCCCGGCAATCTGCCCTACCATAATTCCCCAATGAAAATTCCCCGCTGCCGCCGTTGCTAGGATAAAGGCCTTGCCACAAGGAGGAAGTGATGTAGGTCTTCATTACCCATCTTACGACATTGCCGCTGTTTCTATGCATCCGTTTCTTCGCCCCCTTCGAGCAGAAACTTTCGCATGTGGACAGATGATGTTTGGTCAATTTTTGACAGTGGAATTGATCTAGATCTTGTGTCAAGATCATCACCACGTCCACACTTGATCCCTACACCCTTGTTCATCATAAAACCCCATGAAAGCCATTAAAACATGCAAGAACACGTACAAACTGGTTCTATAAAACTGCACTATAGGATTTGCATTCATCTACCCCATTGCATCTTGAGTAAAGTTTGTGCATGATGATTGATTGCTGTAAATTTTGTATGTGTGTGGTCGTGAGTAGAAGGACAAGCTCAAGAGGTCCGTCTACGAGGAACTACAGCACCAAGATTTCGAGGTGCTTGAGCAACACGAACCACGGGAGCAAGGCAAATGCCCCTTGACCATATTGATCCCATGATTTGAAACTGTTTTGTTTACGAAAACTCGTATGCTTGTGTCAACTTGATGGGACACCCTTTTATAGGAGTTCACTAGTTTTGTTAACCATCCCTGTCACCGGGAAAGTTGATGAGTTTGGTATGGTCGTTTTTTCTTTTTTGCTTCGCTTAACTTACGGGATACGGGAAGCTGAAATAAACTGGTTTAGCTACTTCACTCATGAGATTAAAGATAATGAGAACTTGATGATGTAATGAGCATGGAATCGGGGAGATCTAGGCGGGCTTGGTTCGTGGATGTTGCTGAATGAGATGGTGGTTTGCTTGCCGTAGATCTAAGAACCGGTTCATGCGAGCACATGCCAGGAAAACAGTGCCACCACAAGGCCAAATATGGGTGTGGCTTAGCTGACTAATTAGGTGCGTTGCTAGCTTGTTATGGACTGTTGGATGGCACGAGTAATGGGAGTCGCGATGGACTGCCCTGGGAACAACATGGCACAAGGGGGGGCCCATGGGTGGGAGAATGGAGATTCGAGCCTACCGGTGAAACCTCAGTGGGTCCGCACATCCTAGTAGCCCCTTTGTAAAGGATATTTTTGTGATCTCTTGGCCATACACCGACGGTTGTGTACTGGTATAATGGAGGTTCTTTCTAGTCACCGACGGGTGACGAAATCACAAACTTGTGGGCAAAGTGGTGCCACCTCTGCAGAGTGTAAAACTATCATGATAGCCGTGCTTCCCGTTACAAGCACCTAGCCAACTTCCATGATTAGAGGCAAAACTTGGGATGTTTATTCGGTATGGTTGTGGTATGGTCATTGAGATTGGTTTTGGGATTGTTTTGGGTCATGAAAATGAGTTTGGTTTCAGTTATACGAATATGAGATGGTTATGAATATTTATGAGTATGAGATGAACTTGAGAAAGATTAATGGTTGGTTAAGACTTGAAATGGTGAATCATGATGAGAGAATGTTGCTGATTTACTTGGATATATTGGGATTTAACTCATCTAGACATAGTTGTTGTTTTTACCATGTTTATGAAATAAAACTTGCTTGCTGCAATGAGCCTTTTCATTCCCTACCTTATTGTAACCTACATGTCATTCTTTTTCCCGTACTTGCTGAGTACGACATGTACTCACCCTTGCATTCCCACATATACATCAGCTACAGGAGAAGAGTACTTCGAGGAACATGTGGAGTACTAGGCGTGCGCACTACCATCAACATGCATGTGGAGTTGAAGATTGGAGCCTGCTGTTTTATCCATTTTCCGCTGTCGTTTAGAGTCTTCTGCTGCAAGAATAAGTTAGATATTCATGAGTGAGACATTGAGTCATTGTAATAAAGTACTTAAACATTATTCGTATGTGGTTATATTCTGAGTTTTAGTTTGTGGAATACATGTGTATGTGTGATGAACATCCTGGGCACACATATGCATTCATTTGGTTCATTTTCGGAACCGGGTGTCACAAATTTGTTCCAGAGCCACGTTGACCGTAGGACGCAAGCCTAGGTAGAAAGGACATTCTAAAAAACATAGAAACACCCCTCTAAACTTCTATTTTCGAAAAAAATGCTTGCTGCTGCACTTTATTTATCAACTCAGCCACCGCAAAGTGCTATTTTCAGCCCCTCTTTTTCTCTTCTATTGGACAGCAACATTATTGTTTTCTTGCTTCATAGCTTCTGATGTTTTGGAGTTATTTCCTTCTTCTCTAAAGTTCCTCATGTCTTATTTATAGATGCCGGTGATTAGGAGCACAGCACGCATAAGAACTCGTCCAACACCACGTGGGAGTGCACTTAACCCCACTGAGGTGTCCGATGGACCATATTGGGAGGAGGTGAAGATGGAACCTCGTGATGAAGATGAAGTCAATAGCTCTATGCATGAGGAAGAGGATCCGAAAGAGGTGGAACCATTCAAAGACAACATGGAAGATGATCCACGAGAACGGCATTGGTACGCACTTCAAGAGGACGTTCACGTGGGCTTACACCCCATGGAGCCTCATGAAGCTATGTCTGGAGGAGATGAATCCGAAGAGTAGCCACCCCCTGCTGAGGCTGAAAATAAAGGTGATGAACGGGCCAACCATTCAGTTCAAGTATTCCGGTCCGACGGAATGGAAGGAGGACACATATCCAAGGAGCTTAAAGAGTTTCTGGATTGCTGCAGCTTATACCCGGAATATCTTCTCAAGAAAGTCCCTCGTCTCGGACATGAAGAGTGGAAGGCTGAGGTAACCGTCCTATCTAACGGTAGGGTTGTCACTCGAAACTTCACACCCACATGGAGAGCTACAAGGGAAGAAGCTATTGATGATATTGCATGGGATGCACTAACCGGACCGTGCTACGCTTTCCGTGAGCAGCTTGAGAACACTACCTTTAAGCTGCACCCGCATCAGAAGAGTGGTACAATGGAGACCATTGGACCCCATGAAGGAGATCTTTCCAACCCACAAGATGCTGATAAGTCTCATAGGTTGCTCGTGGAGTTAGGAAATCACTATGCAAGTGCACAAGAAGAGATCTGTTACCTCCGCAAGAAGCTGTACTTGCTGGAAAAACAAGAGGAGACTTATGCCAACGCGGGAACAAATGGAGCATCAGCGTCATCTATCCCTACATGGACTGCCGACTCACCATGGCGTGCGCCCATGTATGGACCACCCCCGTCACACGGCGAGAACAGCACCGGTTCTCACGATTAAGTTTAGGTTTCCATTGAATAAAGCTGTAATAGGAACGTTTAGATCGTAGTAGCTTGAATAAGAGTGGTGCGCTGAAATTTTTGTGATGATTGCTTGGTTTGTGTGCCGATGTGAGTTGTGGGACGCTTCGGTGAATGTCCACATCCACACATAGTAGAGAGATGTGAGATGCTTCAGCACGTGTTCATATCCTCATATAGGCTGAAAATAATAAATGAAGATACTTAGTTCATACACCTTGATGCATATAGTTGGGGGGATCAATCTAAATTTCTATTTCCTACTCTACTCTCTCTCACACAGATGGTGGGGGAAAACTCCAACCGCCAAAGGAGGAACACTCGTGGTAACAACGAACCACAGGAGGATGGTAATGTTGAAGTTCCTGAAAATGCTAACCCCGGGGATGATGCAAGCAACCTTGAACGGTTGATGGCTATGCAGAACCAGCTCATGCAAACTATGATACAAACGTTGGGTGAGCAGCAGGCCAACAACAACAATCCTAACCCCGTTCCTGCACCCCCACCTCTGCCACCGCCGCCACCACCGGTTCACAACAGATTGGGAGAATTCATGAGGACTAGGCCGCCTACTTTTGCACATGCCAATGATACTATGGAGGCTGATGATTGGCTGAAGTCTATGGAAAAGAAGCTTGCTATTGTTCAGTGCAATGATCGGGAGAAAGTTCTCTTCGCATCGCACCAACTCGTGGTTCTTGTTGTTCAAGCGTCTCGAAGTCTTGGTGCTGTAGTTCCTTGTAGATGGCCTCTTGAGCTTGTTCTTCTACTCACGATCACGCACATACAAAATTTACAGCAATCAATCATCATGCACAAACTTTACTCAAGATGCAATGGGGTAGATGAATGCAAATCCTATGGTGCTATTTTATTAAACCAGTTTGTACGTGTTCTTGCATGTTTTAATGGGCTTTCATGGGGTTTTATGATGAACAAAGGTGTAGGGATCAAGTGTGGATGTGGTGATGATCTTGACTCAAGATCTAGATCAATTCCACCGTAAAAAACTGATCAAAACATGATCTGTCCACACGCAAAAGTTTCTGCTTGAAGGGGACGAAGAAAACGGATGCGTAGAAACAGCGGCGACGTCGTAAGATGGGTAATGAATACCTACCTCACATCCTTTTGGTGGCAGGGCCTTCTTCCTAGCAATGGCAGCAGCGGAGAACTTTTCTATGGAAGATTAGGGCAGGACAGATCGTCGGCTTCTTTTCCGGTGACGGTGAGGCGTGACGGGGCTCATCGGCGGGTCTCGACGGAGGGGCTCGACGACGGGGCTCGACGGCGTGGCTCGACGGCGGGGCTCGATGGTGGGGCTCGTCGGCGATGCTCACCGGCGACCAAACTCCGGCGAGGGGGGTGCCAACTCGACGAGTTGGGGGGCAGGGGCTCCAAGTCACCGACTTGGAAGGGGGGAGGGGGAGGCTGCGGCCAAAGAGGAGGGGGGATGGGGTTGTATTTATAAGGGGGGGAGGGAGGAGTCCTACTCCAATTGGAACTCAAATAAGAGTCCTACTCAATTTTGGATCTTAACAAACTTATCCTCTTGTTGGGTGTGGCAGCCTTGGGATTTAATGCCCCAAATATGGGGAAAATTCCCCTTTTTGGGAATTGGGGAATTTGGAAATTTTGGAAGAAATTTGGGGAAATTTGGGAATGGCTTATTTCAGCTATCTTTTTCCCATTCCTCACCATTTCTATGCCACTTGTTCCATTTCTACATTCCTCTCTCCATTTCTATGTCCCATTCTCCATTTCTACATTCCCCTTTCCATTTCTATGTCTCATTCTCCATTTCTACATTACCCTCTCCATTTCTATATCCCATTCTCCATTTCTACATTTCCCTTCTCCATTTCTATGCCCCATTCTCCATTTCTATATTCTCTTTCTCCATTTCTATGGTTTTCCCCCATTTCTATGGTTCCTTCCTCCATTTCTATGGTTCTTTCTCCATTTCTATAGTTCTTTCTCCCATTCTAAGTTTCTTTCTCCATTTCTATAGTTCTTTCTCCATTTCTAGTTCTTTTACAATGCTTTTCTACATGAAAAATGTATGTAATGCATGGAAATGAATTTGAGGGTGTTACGGCTTCGTATATCATGTGTATGATGGAGCAAGTCACGGGTTTGGAGTTCGTCAAAGATATTAAACATCTAAAGCTTCGACCTCAAGTGCCACCTCCACCTTCTTCCACTATGAGACAGTGATCTTCTCGAGCTCATGGAGACACGGATGCTCTATCTTCTTCTAGAGACTCCACCGGGGAGATCCTGAAGATGCTCCAATCCATTTCTGCCTCTTGTCGCAAAGTGGAAGTGAAGCAACACACGGAGAGTCTTTCTCGGAGGCGTCATGCCCGCTTCATTAAGGAGAATGTCACCGCTATATGTCAGAAGCTAGAGATATCTCCATTGGCTCTTCTGAGATCTCCAAGGATTCCAATGAGAACTACACTGAGCCTCCTCAATTGACCAACACGAGCTTGCTTATTTTGGGATCGGCTCCTCTACTCGCCCTCGAGCTCCTCGCCAAACTAGAGATGAAGATGATGATGATGACGAGGAGCAGGACAGTGAGAAAACTCAGAGTGAAGCAAGCGAGCAAAACATTGGAGACGATGAGTAGTTCTCCTCAATTTTTCCCTTTTTGGTGTCTTGATGCCAAAGGGGGAGTTATTTAGGGGGAGTAGGTCGTATCTATGTTGGTCATGGACATGTATTTCAAGCAGCATATGGGTATTGTCAAGGCTATGTAATGACTTATGCTATATTTATCCTTATGTCTATGTTTAAGCGTCATGATGTGTGTACTCTTAATGTTCATCTCATATAGTTAATCTTGCTCTTGACATTACTTGTTTACACACACATTATTTTCTAGGCACCCCACCATAAAGAATGCATATATGAGAAGGTTGTCAAGTTCATGTATTCTACTCTCATATATGCATACTTCATGAAAATTGAACTCTTTTGCTCATTTATGTGTAATCTTTAGTTGGTTGCCATTAATCACCAAAAGGGAGAGATTGTAAGTGTATCCAGGCACCCCATGTGGGTTTTGGATGATTGATGGCAAACAAGTAAAATTCTAATGAAATTGTTTGAGTTGAAGGCAGGAATCAATGCAAAAAGGTGAAGAACACAAAAAGAGAAGGAGGAATTATGATTGAAAATACTCAGTTGAAGCAGGATGATTAGTCTTTTTATTAAAGTTTAGAGTGTGTGTGAGATACACCTCTAAGAGCTCAATGGTCATGAAGGGAGGATGAGTGAAATGCACAAAGTCCCAAAAAACGGACTAGTCCGATGTCATACTGGACTAGTCCGCCCATGCCAGACTAGTCCGTTTTTTCTCTAGACTATCCTCCTCGGTGTGACACACCACACTAGTCTGTCGTGCACAGACTAATCCGTTTTCCCACAGACAAGCCTTCTCCGTATGACAACGGACTTGTCCGGTGTCATACGGACAAATAAGTTATATTAGGGTTTAGCTCATCCAAAACTTAAACGGCGGCGGGACTCACCTTGGAAAAGAACACCAGAGACTTGTCGAACACCTCAGATCCAAACTATAACATGTCAGGACTTCTATAAAAAGGAGATCCCCGACTCATTTTACATCTCTGTCAAACCCTAACGCCGACACTACCTCTAAGAGCTAAAAAAACACTCCTTTCCACGCAATCTAAACCCCTAAGATCGAATTTATGGGGATTTGGGGGATTGGGAAAGGGAGAGTGACGTTCCCATCGCTATTGAGCTCTTGGTTTGATCTCTCACACACTCTCATTACTATTTGTGTAATTGTTCATGTGAGTTGATCTCAGTTTCATTTGTAACATTGTGGGAGCCCTCAACCTTTGAGAAAGGCCCAAGAACCTTGTAGTTACCCCTTGTGATAGTGAAGAAGCAAGTTGGCCTTTGTGGTAACTTGGAGAGGAAAGGGTTGGAGAAGACTCAGCTCTTTGTGGGCTCCTCAATGAGGACGTAGATCCCTTGGTGGGATTGAACTTCGGAATAAACTCTTGTACTTGTCCTACTCTCTTTTGGTTATTCATTATACTTGCAAATTAAGGCTTCATATTACTTGTAGTTGTAATCCACGCTAATCTCGCAATCTACTTGCAAATTATTGTTTCTTCATACGTTATTAGATTACTAGCATAGTTGACAATATTTCGCTAAAACAAAAACGAAAAAAAAGATCAAAATACTTATCCTTGTAAGTTTTTTGACAAACTCCGGACTAATCCCCACCCATATCGGACTAGTTCGATCGCTGAAGTTTGAGAGTTTAAATTAAATGTTGCAAAAATTCAAAAAGTCTATTCACCCCCCTCTATGCTACATTGTTCTTTGCTTGGGTAGATCAGACTGACCTTGCTCATGTTTTTTTTATCATAACTTGAGCTTTACTCCATCAATTGAGGTGGTTGATGTTGTGTTAGTTTTCTAAATTGATTCTCTATCACCTGTGGAGTTTTGGTCATGTTGGCAGTCATAGATTACACATACACAATCTTGTTTTTACCGTATATTATTTTTTATTGAGTGGTTAAGTCTTTAGCTAAATTACTTATTTAATCTACGATTCACTTCCAATCCCCTCTAGTAGCTCATATCTTAGGATCCTACACGGGTTGTACATCCTGTTGACTGCACCGGGTTTCAGAGTGCGTTGAACAATTAGTGCTAGCCTTATTGATTTTTGAATAAAAGTCTTGATGATTGCCTCACAAAAAAATATGACCTAGTTTTCTATTTTTCGTTGCAACCAATGTAATGGTATAATCAGTTTTCATTTTAAACATTTGCTCTGGGAGTTATAGATTTTATTAAAGAAACACATGCTAGCGGGGCCCATAAAATCTTTAAACTGAGACGGTCCATACTAATCCCTCCATTCTACTAGAAGTTTATTTCTGAAGTTGGTCAAAGTCAAACTAATCTAATTTTGATAAAATTTTTAGAAAAAATATTAATTTTTATGACACCATATTAGTATTATTAATCTGTATAACTTATATTTTTATAACATATTTATTTTATATGGTAGATGTTAATATTTTTATAAACTTGATCAAAATTAAATTAATTTGATTTAACCAACTATAGAAATAATGACAGAGGGAGTACTTTCAATGTCTATGTTCGGTGGACCACGATGCAATCGGACCCATAGGACGGAAGGGCCAAGGAGAGGTCGTAGCGTGGCAAGGCCTTCTATTCCCCGCGACGCGAGGTGGCCAGGTGGGGTGGGGCGCCCGGGGACCGAGACACGAATTGTGAAGACGAGTGCACGACACACCGCGCGTGATGTGGCTGAGCTTGTATATCCTCCGTCCGATGCCGATCCGACGAGTTGATCGGCCGCGGCATGTTAGGAATGGTCGCCTTCACTCTTCAACGGGTCCCCACGGTATACAGCCGTTCTGGAGAAACCGGAGCGACGGGACTCGCCTACGGTTTTGGACTTTGGACTGCCACTGCCCGCCGCCCGTCTGCATCCCGGCGGCGCCCTCAGATCCCGGCACGACTGTGTGCTGCTACTAACGGAGATGCCATCGCGCGGCGCGGGCAACTAGCTTCAGTTGCGCCAACCTTCTTGTCTATATTACCACCGACTTCGAGCGATTTATGCGTCACCATCCACCCGCCGTAGTAGTTGCCATCGAATTCTCGGCTTCTCACGTCCTCCCCCTCCGCGTCGATGATGAGGCCCGCGGCCGTGCTTGCGATCTGCGCGTTGTCCACTCTGCTGCTCCCGGCGCGCGGCTCGGAGCCGTTGGCCGCGACGGTGGACGTGGCGGCGGCGAGGGACCTAGTCCGCTTGGGCAGTCACCGCTACTTGGATGTCAGGTTACTAGTGTTATTTCCTGCCTTGTTCGGGATGAAATTTAGTGTCCCTTCACATATTGGTTAACTCATTTATTCACGATCCCCTAGATCTAGCAGTGCTCTCGAATCCGGGGTGTCCTCTGACTTATTCATGATGTAGTACTACAGTACTCGTTTGGAAATCCCCTGTCACTGACTGGCCACCTGCAACCTCTTCACCAATATTGGGTCCAATTTGTCGAATTAAATATACTGGAAATAATTTATTGCATGGATTAGTCTTAAGTAGGCCCTTCCCTGGATCATTGAATTGTTATGTAATCTATTTCGAGCATTTTTTACATTCATATCCCTACAGATGATGCATGTAATATATGGTTCTGATTAATGTGAACACCAATTAACAGGACAGAGGAGGAATTCAGGAAGGGGCATGTGGAGGGTTCCGTTAATGTGCCCTACCTTTTCTTCATTTCATCAGGCAAGGCTCTGATCAGCTTAAACTACAGATTTTATATCAGAACATCCTTATTCGTGCAAGAAACTCAGCTGTTAGCACTCCTAAGCTCCTGATCAGCTTAAACTACATTGCATGTGACCCTCTATGCCCTTGGCAGGAACGGAAAATAACCCCAAGTTCATTGAGAAGGTCAAAGCACATTTTGACAAACAGGACAACATAATTGTGGTATTACTTATTTTCTACCGATAATTGCTCTTTAGAATATTTATATCTAGATGCCACATCATGTAGATGTTTATGCTTATTGATGTTTATTGTGCTTTTCCCCTTTCATAGGGCTGCAAAAGTGGAGTAAGGTCGCAACTGGCATGTGCCGATCTTATGGCAGCTGTAAGACCTATTCCCCTACTTATTTTTTTCACTTACCGTTATAGCTTCAGGACTAAGGTGTTTTTACCTGAATGTGCATAACATTATTTGTGCGTACTATATAATCTGATAACACAAATTAAAATAACAATTGTGAACGCCGTTACCAGATGGAGAAGTTTTAGTGAAAAATATAGTGGTCGTAGGATGGGCATCATGTGGACTTAAGTGCTTGTATGATTGCTTTAAAACAGTGACCTCCCTATAAGTATGTATATGTATACCTTAGAATTTAAGGCCTTAATATGGAAACAAATGTTGCAAGATCACCTCTTAATTTTCTTGAATCCTTGTTTCAGCTGCATCAAGCTTTTATTAGATATTCACTTTCATGAAATCTTAACTTGAAGACATGTCACAGGTCCGACATTATTTTTTTCTCAAGTGAGAACTGCATGTTATTATACTAATAGAAAAGAATGTTTCCAGAATGTTAAAACTTGATCCACCTAAGAGTGAATATATATTTGAACCTAGGAGACATCTTCCACCAATTAATCCATGTTCATTTCATCTAGAAGAAAACTTTGACTATATGATATATATACACACAATTTCCCTCATATTAAGGTGGATAGTTTTGAAATTGCCTCATCTCTGCTTGGGGGTCGTATTTTACCTTAATACCACTTTTGCCATGAAAAGATCTCTCTCATTTGTTGTTTCTGACATTTTTCCTGAAACATGTTTACGCTGATGACAACAGGGTTTTGGAAACGTGAAGAACATGGAAGGCGGTTTCACCAGGTGGGTGGACAATGGATTTGCTGTGAAGAAACCTGAAGTGCAAGAAGAACTATAGTCTTCTGTACTTTTCATGACACTCACTCGAAAAGAAATATTAGTTCAGTCTGTTTCCGACACTTATTGTTATTTTCTTTAGAAAGAGATTTTGGACGCTTATTGTTAATTCTAACTATAAGCTTGTTAGAAAACAATGTACTTTAGAGATAAAATAATCTCTAAAACGGTAAAAATATGAATAATAGATAATCTACAAAATATAATCAACGACATGCATGTAAAATAGATTATATCTATCTATTTCATGCGTAGAAAACTTGTCTTCACTATCATGAAAAAGTTCCCAGTTTGAAAGATGATGAGTTGCGGATGTGAAGAAGGTTGTATAAGAAAGTACATCTTCTATTGAGAAGTAGCAAAGAAGGTCATATAAGAAAGTAGATCTTCTATTGAGAAGTTGTGCGAACGCCACTTAAAAATATGATTTGTCCCCAACCTGTGCAAGTTCTTTAGCCAGGCGAGGATTCAAATACACCCATCTTCCACACGCTGGTGAGAAATGGAGAAACCCTTTGTTATCAGCGTTTGGAGTTTTATCTAGAATTATTAGGTCCTAAAATCCACATATTCTAACAATTTCGATAAAATTCTAAATGACATCACTAACATGACTTCTTATATATCCACGATGTTTGATATATTAATTTAATAATAGAGATATTAAATTGAACATTAATCTTGATCTAAAAATTATATCTACTCACAACTATACAATGGACTATGCCTTTAATTTGTAGTTTTTTGTACGACTATTTCATTCAAATACCAAACTGGTACTAGACGCTCATTAGGCCTCTCCTCGGGTGGATCTGTCTCTTCATGAGCTTCATAGAGAGTTCCCATGTCTCATACACTATGATCAACAGTCAACCCATAGGTGTGTTCGTACAAGAATACTCTGTAGGACACTATATTGTACTTAAAGCTCTGAACACATTAATATTAAAGTTAGTCTTCCTTAAAGAATAGAGACTAGTGCATCTTCACTGAAGAAGGTACTGCTAGGTTGTGTACTCTCCTTGTTATACATGTAATTTGTTCTTCTCAAATTCTAATTAACTAGATCTTTCATCACATGGGTTTAGGTTATCATTGTGTATAATCACATGGGTTTAGGTTATCATTGTGTATAACTCTCATAGGACTCAATCACATCTCTTTCGATACACTATCTATCACATTACTTGATAAACCTTTTGTAAATGGATCTATAAGATTTTTCCCGTTTAAACATAATCAATGGCTATTATTTTGGAGTTTCACAATTATTTGATAGATTTTAATCATCTCGCACATGTCTTGAGGATTTCATATTATCCTTTGTACTTGACACCTTTGCAAATACCGTTTGATTATCACAATATATAAGGATTGTTGGAATTAGTTTTTCCATCATTGGGAAATTCATCAAGAGTTCTCAACCATTATGGCTCTACGGAGGTTGTATCTAATGTTGTAAGCTCTGATTTGATGGTTGACCTGGCAATATGGTTTGTTTACATGAACTCTATGAAAACAACAACTACTTTAAGAGTAAAGACATAACCGTTTGATGTATTTATCTTTTCAGCTTCAGAGATCCAATTAGAGTCACTATAACCCTCAATACTTTGAGGTCTCTTGCGTAGTGAGGTCCATAACTCATTATACTACACATAACTCTGCTCAAGTGCTCACCAATGATCATCTCTTGAATTAGCTATAAACTAGCTCAATTTGCTCATGTCGAAGCGTCTGCGGTCGACACTTCCCCCGGGCCTGCTCTGGGCAGCCCGCGGAAGTTCTTTTTCGGAGGGGCTAGTCCTCTCGGAGGGTCTCACTGTTGGACGAAGGAAGGAGATGGTTGACACAGAGATTTTTACGTGGTTCGGGCCGCCGGAGCATAAAACCCTACGTCCATGGGAGCAGTGTTGCTCGTTGTATTGCTTGAGGCTTGGAACCGGAGTTCTAAGCTTGGGGATGAACTGAGTATGGAGTGGCTACCAGCAAAGTGGCGAACCCTTTGCAACGTTGCCTGCCCGAGCCTTTTATAGTCTAAGGCTTGGGCGGCTTACAAAGGGGGCCCCGGGACCCGACAGGTGGCCCCTGGGTGATTTTCTGCCATCTACCGTATCTTGCAGTAAATGTCGGTAGCTGTCTCTGGCGGTAGCTTCTTAGCCTCCGTCCTGTTGCCCTGCCCATGCCGCAAGCTAGGCGTAGTGGTTGATGATGGCACGGGCGGCAGGGGTTGTCTTGTCGCCGTAGCTATTGGTATGCGGCTTCTGACATTCTGAGCCCTCTTCACTGTGATGTGACTGGGCGCAACGCCTCCTGGCAGAGGCGTGCTCCGCGTCTCCACGTCTTGGGAAGGCGCGGGTCTTGAATGCCTTGTACGGACAAGGCATGGGGCGCCTTTACTCCTGCTGCCTACCGCGCCGGGCGGGCAGCGCTGCTCTGCTGGCCACGTGGCGGGCCTGGAGCACACCTCTGAGGAGAGGGGAGATCCGGCCCCGCTGGACACGTGGAGCCTTCGGAGCTCACCCCCGCAGAGAGGGGAGGTCCGGCTCTGCTGACCACGTGACGGGCCTGGAGCTCACCTCTGAGGAGAGGGGAGGTCCGGCCCAGCTATACACGTGGAGCCTTCGGAGCTCACCCCCGCGGAGGGGGGAGGCTCTGCTCTGCTTGTCACGTGGCGGGCTCGGAGCTCACCTCTGAGGAGAGGGGAGGTCCGGCCCCGCTGGACACGTGGAGCCTTCGAAGCTGTCCCTGCGGAGGGGGCGAGGTCCTTAGGCAGTTTTGGCCTGTGCACGGGGGTACCTGGTATTGAGGGTACCGACAGTGGCCCCCGGGCTCATCTCGGGGGAGATAATGAGCCCGAGGTGGGGCCTTCATTTTTCCTATCCCTCGCACTTTCCTCAAACTTCTTTGAACCGTCGCCTGGGCAACGAAAGGTCGCGGGGACTTGACTCTTGCTTTGAAGGTTGCTTTTACTGCGGCGGTTTCCAAGGCTGCACTACTGCACGTCGCAGCGCACTGCTGCACATCGCAGCGCCTTGTCAGGAACCTCCGGGTTGCCCGCTTGAGTGGCTGACTTCCTGGCCCACCGCTTCTGTAGGACTGCTTGGGCCCACTTGTCATTGTCGCTGGATCTTCAACCTGAGGCGTCCACCCCGAGCGGCGCATACGAAGCGTATCAAATCGCCTCATGGAAGTTTAAAAGGGGATTCCTTCTCCATCGCAGGCTTCCCTTTGCACATCTCCCTACGCCTGAGCCTTCCGGATTCTTTTGTGCGCCCAAGCCTTCTCCGCCTTCCAAGTTCTTGCTCCTTCGTCTTCGATGGCTTCCAGCTTGCCTCCGCCGCGCATCGCCCGGATGAAAGACCTCGGGTCGGTGCGCAAGCTTCTAGGATGGCACTCGGAAGAGCAGAGGCGTTGTCTTCGGCGAGGATCTCTCTGTAAAAGCCCAAGAAAAAGGACTCGCAAAAACTTTCATCACCTCAAAACACCACAGTTTTTGTTGTGGATATCTTAGGAAAAATTGTGAAGAGCAAGTAACCTCCATCAAAAGAGTGATTAGAGGGGAAAGCCCTAACTTTCAGAAAGTAGGATTCCTACCCATGAACATGAGAGGTTGAACTCACCCCTAGAACTTAAAAAGTCTTGGGAAGGTTCAAGCCAAGTTCATGCAAACCCAACCCTTTTGAGGCAATGTTGGAGGTAAGTGAAAAAGAGGCCAATTTGAATGTAAATTCAAATTACAACAACTTTCAGGACTCACATTCAAAAGTTAGTTTCATATTCGAACTCAGCATATTTTTTGAGTGACCCCACCATTTTTCAGTCCCATTGGACTTCATCTTGTCGGGAGCCAAATTTGTAACAATTCAAACTGAGTTTGGAATTTGATATTCAAATATGGAGGGAATGTGGCCGAACCAGTTTCAAGCTGATGAATTCAAAATTTTCCTCTGAATTGGTGGCTAAATTTCCTTTTCAAGTCTGAGTAGGTGGGATATTTGCACAACAGAGAGGATTAGGGGGGGGGGAGAAGAGGGGGCCCACTAGTCAGCTAGACTTCGGATCGAAGTAACACCGAGCGAGCTCGGTTTACCGGGCCTCGGCAGCGCTCGACACCAAACCATCCGAGCAGCCACCTCGCGCGCTGGCGACCAGCTTACCGGCTCGCTGCCTCGGCGTGATCCATCCCCTCTGAACCGAGCAACCCGCGTTTCGTCTCTCCTTCCTGCGCCCGATAACTACCGAGCTCGCCGCCACCTCTGGGAAAACCATCGGGAGCCAGCTAAAACCGTGCCACAGCGCCCTCCGACCTGCAAAACAGATCTACACCCTCGTTCCTCACCTTCCCAGCGCGAGAGCTAGCAAGCTCCGGCAGTATCCGAGCCCTGAACTGCTTTGTTCGCGGCAAGCTAAGGCTAACCGGCGACCAGGCGCGCGGGGACAGCCTACACCAGGCCTTTTCACGCCCAAGCGAGGACATCCCCGGACGCGCCTGTGAGCACTGCTGCTTCCACCCAAACCACAAGACCAGCCGTGAACCACCGAGCAAGAATTTGGAAAAACTTCGCCGGCGACCACAGGATGACGTTCCGGTATGAAACCTCCAAATTCCCACTCCATTCTCGTCGTCAATTCACTAAACTGTGCTCAAAGGATCTAGACTCGAGGACGACCCGATCCCCTCCCCAGTTCTGGCTTGAAACCCCGGGTTAGCGGCGAATTTCGAGCCTTCCGATCGTCGATCATGGTGGGGGCACTCGGGCACACGGTGAACCCCCACTTGCCGCCGTTGCCAAGCAATTTTGAGGCCTTGCCGAGCTAGCCTGACCTCCACTGATGCTTTAGAGCGGATCCTCCGAACCATTGGCGGGCTAGGGTGCTCGGGCCACGGTGCCGAAGCTTCACCGAGGGGTGCGCACGTTGCCGACCTAGTTCCGAGTGTCGTTAGCTTGTGCTGACCCCTTAGATGAGTTGCTCGTAGCTGGAAACCCCCAGGCGGCAAGTACCGAGCCGAGAGGCGGCTGGGAAGCCGACTCCGGCGAGCTCCGACGAGTATCCGGCAAGGGGGCAGCACGGGAAAGGCGAACGGCCCGAGGAGGAAGAAGGTCGGGTGGGCCCTGCATGTCAGTGACAAATTTTTAAACTGTTGATCCGCTGCGGCCCCGGGATCCAGTGTGACTGCGCGGGAAAGGTCCTATGGCCCCGTGTGGCTCGGCTCCAGCGGCTGACACGTGTGTGAGGGGGCCACTGTCAGGATTTAAATTTTTCCCCGTTTATTTGGATTTTCAGATTTAGTCCAAATTTTAGAACCTCATAACTTTTTCTAGGAAGCTCCAATTTAGTGATTCAAATTGGGTTGGATTCATCTTGCATAGCTCTATCCAAATATTCAACCCAATTTGTATGAAACCCATTATTTAATTCTGGAAAATTCTTTAAAGCTTTTCAGCAAAAGAATTTTAGAGGGAGTTTGGTTCATCCAAAAGTCCTCAAATTTTGCCAGAATATTCTTTAGCATGTTAGTGAACCCCTGTAAACGTTTCAGACCATTTGGAGTTGATTTGATCAGGGCAATTCAGATTTGAAGGTGCTGTGTTCAATTGAATACAGAAACATTTTCAGAGAATTTCCAAAAGTTGGAAATTCAGTTCTGGACAAACCTTAGCTCCAAAAATGTTAGGAAAATTCAAGCAAACTCTATGAGCTATAATTGAAATTTTAGTTCACTAAGTTTTGCATGAACAGGTGTGTTATCTCAGAATTAATTCTTCTTTGCTTATTTGCTAAGAAAATTATTCTGAACAAACCACTCAATGAAAAGTGCTAAATTTTGATCCAGAGGGTTTTCTTGTGACAAGGAACTCACACAAAAATTCTCAGCCCCATTGGAGCTCTGGATCACCCCTGTTCTGTTTAACCACTTGAGGTGATCAATATAGAAGAGGGGGAAAATCACTTAGCACTTAATCATGTGCTTAGATCCAAATCCAAACCACTAGCCCAGTTTCATTTTAAATTCTTAAACAGAGTTCCAATTGTTAAAAACCTGTTATTAGAACTTGTAGCAGAAACATTACAATAAACTTATGTGCATATTCATTAACATGTAGTATTTCATTAACGTGTAGTCGCTGAAGGCGAGGAGGCTCCGGAAGTACTGGACTTCCTCCTTCCGGACGAAGACCCAACTACTGACTAGCAGCAACAAGGCAAGCCCCGGGTTGCATTAACCCTTTTATAAGTTTTTCTTTGTCAACATGTTTCGTATGAAGTATGAAGGTGCATTAGAACTTATTATTAGAACTTGTAGAAAAAATCTTTACAATTAAACTTATGTGCATATTCATTAATGTGTAGTCGCTGAAGGCGAGGAGACTCCGGAAGTGCTCGACTTCCTCCTTCCGGAAGAAGACCTAACTACTGACCAGCAGCAACAAGTCAAGCCCCGGTTTGCATTAAGCCTTTTATAAAGTTTTACTTTGTTTATACATAGTGTGAAGTGTGTATGTGCATTAGGTGTAGGATGGATGAATTCCCAACTGCATAACCAGAATTTTTCCCCCAGAGTGAGGGTAGTGTCTAGGGCCTCGAATAGACAGGCTATGCTTAATGATTCATAGGACTTCGGTACAAGTCGAGTAGTTGGAATCTACTCGTGAGATAGGCTTGGGACACACGGGATTGGTTCGAGAGATGTGAGATCACCTTAGTAATGAAAATGATACTTGGCAGGGGCTAGGGCGCAGCAAGAGGGAGTCTTGTGTGCGCAGCCCTGTCCGTGTGGATTGAGGACCCATCCGTGTGCGGCCCACGCTGATCAAGTTTGAACGTACCGAAGGCATATCGGATATATGGGCCCCGATAAACCGATGTAACCTAAACCTCCGGGCGTCGAGGCATAACGCACCGATTTATAGGTGTAGGCTGAGGGCAGCAAGGTGGAAATCTGCTAACGGGCATAGAGAGATGCTCCGTGTAGGGAACCTCCTGCTCGTTTCGGTGCGACCGGTTTGACGTTTGGGCTGTTGGGTGAAAGGTTGTCCCGTACGACATCGAGTGAGCGTGCTGTGCAGCTCCACGGGTGGGCGTACGTGACGTGCTCTTTGGGTATCCCTGCAGGTGTATATCGAGTCGATTCGCCGTCCCTCGCGGTGACGAGTACCGCTTGTTCGCTGAGTCATGACGTAGACTAATGTTATGGAATGTTATTCTTCAATATCGCTGTTATGATATAATTGTATTGCTACATGTGTGCCACCAAAGATTGCTTATTAAATTTCAGATTCCTGAACTGTTAACTTGTGGCTAAAAGATGAACTATGGATGAACTTAGAGGCGTGTCCATTTGCTGCAATGTTACTATCCTATGTTCATTGTACATCTCATGTAGAGTTTCATGTCTAGGTGAGTCGGTTAAGTCTTGTTGAGCCATCGTGCTCACGGTTGCTGCTTAAGTGTTTTTTAGGTGAGGAGCCACCCACGGACTCGGGTTACGAGTCCACCGGCGAGGGTTACCCTCCGTCGGGGACCACGGCTGAGTGGGAGCCGTACACGCCGCGC
Organism: Neostapfia colusana; assembly: GCA_030760725.1. Taxonomy (NCBI): domain Eukaryota; kingdom Viridiplantae; phylum Streptophyta; class Magnoliopsida; order Poales; family Poaceae; genus Neostapfia; species Neostapfia colusana. The sequence continues at coordinate 34,308,040 of JASWHV010000019.1, read as the reverse complement.
TGAGCTAAGACGTGCAGCTAGTGTGGGTTGCCTTAGGGATGGGAAACCGACTTTTGCTAGATAGGCGGGTATGAGTTGTATAATGTAGACTTCCGCTGTGTAATATAAACAATAGTTTGTAACTGAAGTTTGTACCTATTTGTACAGTTCAGTTGGTTTCCCATGTAATATATTGTGTCCTTATGACGTGTGCTGTCGGGTGTCGCATCGTGCGGCATCACCCTCTACGATCCTGGATGAGCGGACTCCGGTCCGCCACACTCTCCCCCTGCGTCTAGAGAGGGGGGAGACTGTCTTCTTCGCCGCCTACGCCTTGGCGGGGTTCGTCCCGCCGATTTCCTCCTTCTTCGTGACTCTGCTGGAGACCTATGGTCTCCAGCTTCATCACCTCTCCCCGAACTCCTTCGCTCTGGCCGCCGTCTTCGTGCACTTCTGCGAGATGTTCGTGGGGGTGCGCGCCTCGGTGACGCTCTTCCGACACTTCTTCTTGCTGCGGACGACTGAGCGTGGCTCAAAGAACCAGCTGGGAGCCTACTCCTTCCAGCACCGCTGCAAGGATCCGAATGTCTCCAAGTACCTTCTGCCCTTCAGCGCGTCGAGGTGGGAAGGCTGGAGGGACGACTTGGTGATCGTCAAGACTGATGAGCACCAACGCGTCCAGTTGTCGACCGATGATCCATCCACCGGGCGCCGCTTCTAGGATGAGGGCCTGGAGCTAGAGCCGGAGTACGTGCCAGTCCTGGAGCGGATCCAATTCCTGGTGGAACAGGGGCTGACATCCCTGATGGTGCTGGCGGACTTCTTGTCGCACAGCTGCAGCACCGTGATCGCCTGGCGTGGCACTACACCGGCTTTCACGACTGCACCAGGCTGGAGACGGGTTTAGGGTCTGACCCGTTCGACGAACTGCTGAGGGAGATGCTGATGAGGGTAAGCAGCGACTTCATCGATGAGTGCTCCCTCACAGTTCCAACTTCCTGCCTCCCCCTCTTCTTGGAGCCGTTGTGGAGGTCGAAGCTGCTGCGGGAGTTGCCGAACCTGGACGATATTGGCCTTGCCGTTCGTCAGGTCGGTGACGCTTCCCGGGGATCTCGATCTCCGAAGTTGACCGCTCCGGAGCTCAGCGCGAGGTGTCGGCCGATGCCCAATCCGCGCCGAGGGGCGACGGAGCTTGGACCGTCGAGAGGGGGAAAGGCAAGGAACCGACCTCCTGTTCGCCGAAGAGGAAGCGCTCCCGGTCTCCACTGAGGGCGTCATTTGCGCCGAGTCAGGGGACTGGAGTGCCGCCTCGCCCTTCGTCAGGGGGCGTCGGCTCGTCGGGCGGTGACCCAAAGAGGCCTCGGGTCCTCCGCGCCGACGGAACCCCTCTTGGATAGCGGCGGTCGGAGGAGCCCCGGGCGTCCCACACTCCTTCCACTGTTGGAGCTCCGAGGAGGGACGCCGGTGCTGCTGTGCCTGGGGCTGAGCCAGGGGCTCAGGCGCCCAGGTCGTCGAGTGTCTCTGCTGCAGGCTCTGCAAGCGGTGGTGCCGGGGGGAGCGCAACTTGGACTCATCCGGGGGCACAGGCGCCCCGGGCTTCAGGTGCTCCAGGGGCTGGTATGACGAGCGGCGCCAGAGGTGCTGCCGGCGGGAGCTCTGCTGCTCCATCTCCTAGGGGGGCTCCAGGAGCACCCCCTGCTCCGCCGGTCCAGTAGCCTTCGGCGCAGGCTCTGGCGGCGACGGCAGGCTCTGGCCGCCCTGCCATGGATCGGAAGCCAGGGCTTCATGCCTGCTGGAGTGTTCGCGTTCCTCGGTAAGTTTGCACTCACCGGATCTTAGCACTTGTGTACTTCTTTTTCTTGTCTTGAGAGCTCACTGTGCTTGCAGGGATTCGTCAGCTGCCGGGGACGCGTTTGTTCCCCGGCCACCTCCGGTTGGCAGGGGCCCAGTGCCACAGCGTTAGGATGCTGCGGCAGCTTCACCGACCCCCGTGGAGGTCTAGATGTCTCCTCTTTCTGGCCCAGCGGAACTGGCTTCTGCGACGACGGCAGCGCCCGCTCCTCTTCCCTCGCCAGCTTGGGAGCCGGCGGCTGACTAAGACTTGGCGGAGCCGGCTGGCGGCGACCAGCCTTCGGTTGCCGAAGCGGGAGGAGCTGATTCAGGTCCTCAGGCAGGCGACGAGCAGGGGCGCGTCGGGACTGGCCCTGCCTCAGCGCCGTCTTCTCCTGACCGACGCATCGTTGCGGTCTCCGTGGAAGCTGCGGTGCCGGCGTCTCCTCTGTCGGATGACGACGTCATAGAGGAGGTCTGCGGCGCGGCTTCGACCTCTACCGCGCCGCTGCCCCTGTCAGACACACTAGAGCTCGCCCAGTCCTGTGTCCGACAGGTCCAGGCTGCGCTTGAGCGCGAGCGGGAGGCCTTGGCGGATGAGAGGGATCACCTCCGTGGTTGGGGGCGGCTCTTGAAGCTGCGGACCCGGGAGGTCGAGGAGGAGCTCAACGCCAAGCGTGCCAGGCTCGATGTTGAGAAGGAGCTCCTCGATGTGCAGAATAGAGCCATTGACCGCCTGGATGCCGAGACCCGGCGGATCATGCAGGAGGCCCGCGAGGCCTATGACAGTGTCCGTGCCCGCTCCGACGCCAACGAGGAGATGCAGCTGCAGTTGGCGTGCCACGAGTGCGCCGTCGGGGGAGTGGGAGCGCACCGTGGCGGCCAAGGAGAAGGAGGTCGCCGAGAAGCTAGAGGCAGGCGAAGGCGACCTGAGGGCCAGGATCGGAGAGCTGGAACTCCGGGAGGCTTCCTTGGCCGAGAGGGTGGAGCAGGTTGCCCGGGACCGCCAGGCGGTGCTGGACCGGGAGCTTGCTGCTGACTTCCGGGCGTCGGAGTTGGAGAGGCTCGCCCGAGACTTCGCGGCGAAGGAGAGGAGGTTCGCCGAGGAAGGTCCTGGTGCCCTGCTGGCGACTCGCTAGGAGGTGGAGCAGCTCCGAGCTTCGCGGACCGTCGAGGCCCGAGCAGTCTGGGACTTCGTCGGCCAGACGGAGTCTGCCCTGGTGCCTCTTGGCTTCAGCCCCGTGAGGACGGGGGCTCCGACGCAAGAGGTGGTCCAGGCGATCCCGGCGATCGAGTCCATCGGCGCCAAGCTGGAGAGGCTGGAGGCCGTGATCGCCGACGAGCTCGAGGTCGAGGGGAGGAGCTTGGCGAAGGAGGTCACCGCGCACGTGGTAACGTGCTTCCGGATCTGGGACTCCTCCATCTCTCTGGAGCCCAGGGTGCAGGGGCCCGTCGCTGAGCGGGAGGAGGTCGCCAGGGCCAGAGTCAGAGACGTCGCCGCCCTCGTCGCGTCTAGGTTCTAGCGGGAGGCCGGGGACTCCTAGGCGCTCGCCCTTGTAGCTGGAGGGCCTTGTATTTTTTGTTTTCTTGTCTGTAATCCTGCTCGTGGAGCTTTTTGAATGAACCGACTTTTGTCTTGTGTGCCTGTGCTTTTTGCCTTTTATTCTTGGCTCGTCCTGCCTGGGTCCTTAGGTCCGTAAGGGCCTCGGGAGGTCTCCACCGATCTCAAAGCCTTGCACAGACACCTTCCTTGGGCCCTTGTTGACATAAGGACCCAAGGGGTCTTCGGAGCTCGCCCCTGCGGAGGGGGCAAAGTCCGGCCCTTCTGGGCACGTGGCAGGCCCGGCGCTCTCCTCTGAGCAGAGGGGGAGCCCCGACCCTACTGGACACGTGGCGCCTTCAGAGTTCGCCCCCGCCGGGGGGGGGGGAGGTCCGGCTCTTCGGGCCACGTGGCAGGCCCAGTGCTCTCCTGTGAGGAGAGGGGGAGCTCCGTCCCTGCTGGACACGTGGTTCCTTCGGAGCTCACCGTCACGGGGGGCGAGGTCCGACTCTTCTAGTCTTGGGTTGGAGTCGGGAGCTCGGTCTTGAGAAGCCCTGGGACTTCAGTACCGTCGGGTGCTCCGGTCTTCCCTTGTGCAGTCCCCGTAGTGGCCCCCTGGTAGGTGTGGCCAATGCTTTGGGCACACCTACCACATTCCTACGGGGGAGCTAAGGCCAGGGCCCCCATGCCCGCTCGGAGCACGCCGGTGTTGGAACCCCAGCTCCGGAGGTCCGGGGGGCCTCTCAGGAGGTCCTGCATACGAGTAGGGAAACGGTAATTCCGCTTGGGGGCTCTCCCTTCCCTGTCTCTTAGTCTTATTTGGCTTACGGTCCTGGACCGGTATACGGGGCTTGGGCAATTCAGTGCCTTCGGCATGGGGGCCCGGCTCCCTCCGAGGTCAAGGTGCAACCGTCCGACCCCTAGTACTAGACCGTAGCGCTGGGGAGGCAGAGTGCACACACTTTGGGTACGGAACCAGGCAAAGCAGGATGCACACCTTGGACCTCCCGAGAGGCAGAGTGCGTACGCTTTGTGTACGGAACCACGCAAAGCAGGCTACGCACCCTGGACCTCCCATGACTGGCGTAGGCTTTTCCTAGAGGTGACCAACTAGCGTCACAGTATCTGACTGGGGGAGGTCCGAGAGACCCCCTGGCCTTCGGCAGGTACCTCAAGCACGATCGCCTTAGGTCAGGATAGCAAATGCCGACTAGGGATGAGAGTGGGAAAGGAGAGCTGAGTTTATGATGGGCATACACTGTTTCTGAGCATGGAGAGGTGATCATAAAAATTAATTGCATAATTTAAATGAACACATGAGAGAGCGTGGTAGGACAGGATTTTTTCCATATATAGACATCCATAGGAGGAAGGCAGGCTGTACATGGAGGCAACGACCCACCCCATTATGAAGGGGGGCAGGGCCTACGCACTTAGGGTACGGAACCAGGCCAAGCTGGACGCAGTCTTGGACCGCCCCCTGGGGCTTAGTTGCTCCGAGCGCTGTTCCTGGGCTCTACGGGATCTATTACAGAAAGAAGAGAAAACCTGTCCTACTACTGCTCTAGGGATATAACTTGGGAGCGGGTCCCCGTCCTCGGTGGAAAGGCGCACGCACCCGGGGCGGCAAACTTTCGTGACTCGGAAGGGACCTTCCCAGCTGGGGGAGAGTTTGTTGGTTCCTTCTCGAGAAAGTACGCGCCGCAGCACCAGGTCACCTTCTTTGAGCTCCCGGACACGCACGGTCCTCTGGTGGTAGCGCCGGAGCGCCTGCCGGTACCGTGCGTTGCGGAGCGTAGCTTGCCATCTGGCCTCGTCGACGAGGTCGATGTCCTCACGCCGGAGCTGGTCCTGCGTGGCTTCGTCGTAAGCTCGGACGCGGGGGGACCCAATGGTGACTTCCGGGGGAAGCACGACTTCGGCCCCGTAGACCATGAAGAATGGTGTCTCCTCTGTGGCCCGACTCTGGGATGTCCGACTAGCGCATAGTGCCCTCGGAAGCTTGTCCACCCACTTGGCACCATGTTTCTTCAAGCTGGCATAGGTACGAGTCTTGAGGCCCCGAAGGATCTCGGCGTTGGCCCTCTTGACTTGCCCATTGCTCTTTGGATGAACGACAGAGGCATAGCACACCTAGATGCCAAGGTCTTCGCAGTACTCTTGGAACGCTGCGCTGGTGAACTGGGTCCCGTTGTCGGTGATGATTCTGTTCGGGACCCCGAACCTGCAGACGATCGACTTGATGAACTTGACTGCGGATTGCTTGTTGATGGTGATGACTGGTGCAGCTTCTGGCCACTTGGTGAACTTGTCGATGGCGACATAGAGGTACCGGAATCCCCCGATGGCTTTGGGGAATGGCCCTAGGATGTCCAACCCCCATACCGCGAACGGCCACGAGGGCGGGATCATCTGCAGCGTTTGTGCCGGTGTGTGGATCTGCTTGGCGTGGAACTGGCACGCCTTGCATCTCTTGACCAGCTTGACGGCATCCAGGAGAGCTCACGGCCAGTAGAAGCCATGCCGAAAGGCTTTACCGACCAGCGTGCGTGAGGAAGCGTGATTCCCACACTCGCCTCTATGGATCTCTGCGAGCAGGTCACAGCCTTCCTCCTGGGTTATGCACCGCAATAGGATGCCGTTGGTGCCAGACCGGTAGAGATCCCCTTCAGTGGGGCTCGGTGATGACCGGAGCTCGGGGCTCCGGTTCGCCGCCTTCAGTGCCCCCTGGGTTGGTTGGTGACGGCGTCCACTCGGCCACGAAGTCAGCCAGTGCTTGGCTCCTGACAGCGTGACGTGGTAGGAAGTCCAGCTCGAACTCCGCCAGCTCCGCGACCCACTTGGCGACGTTGCCAGTCACGTTGGGGCAGTGGAGGATGGTCTTCAGCGGGTATGAGGTGACCAACGAGATCCGGTGGGCTTGGAAGTAGTGCCGGAGCTTCCTGGACGCCACAAGCACTGCATACAACAGCTTATGGACCTCCAGGTACCTTGTATTGGCGTCGTGGAGGACTTCGCTGATGTAGTATACGAGCCTCTGGATGGTCCGGATCCTCCCTGAGGGACCCTGGATGTCTTCCTCCATTGGCTCAGGCCGACAGGAGGTAGACAGGCCCGGGGCAGCCTCCGGGGACTAGGACCCGGAGACTTCTTGGCCGTCTTGGACCTCTGGGAGGTCCCCTTGGACCTCCGGGAGGTTGTCTTGAACCTTCGGGAGGTCATCTTGGACCTCCGGGAGGTTGTCTTGGATCTCTGGGAGGTCCCCTTGGACCTCCGGGAGGTTGTCTTGGACTTCCGGGAGGTCCCCTTGGACCTCCGGGGTCTCCTGGCTGTCGGGGCCCCCCATAGGGCTCGGGCAGCCATGGTGCTTGACTTCAGCTGCTGGAGCTGGTTGCAGTGATGAGGGGTCCGGCCGCTCTGCGACTAGGACCATGCTCACCACCTCTGTTGTCGCCGTGATGTAGAGCAGTAGGTGCTCACCGGGCTCAGGGGCTACCATGACGGGTAGCGTCGTCAGGAGCTGCTTCAACTCCTGGAATGCTTCTTCTGCTTCTTCGATCCAAGCAAATGGACCGGCTTTGCGCAAGAGCTTGAAGAAGGGAAGAGCCCGCTCAACCACCCTTGGTACGAACCGACTGAGCGCAGCTAGACATCCCGTGAGCTTCTGGACATCCTTGATGCGGGCCGGGGGCCGCATCAGCTCGATGGCCTTGATCTTCTCTGGGTTGGCCTCGATCCCTCGGTGTGAGACCAGGAATCCGAGGAGCTCTCCAGAGGATACACCGAACACACACTTGTCCGGGTTTAGCTTCGTGTGTGTGGAGCGCAGCTTGTCAAAGACTAAGCTAGGTTATATAACAAGGATGAGCTCTGTTTGACTTTGACAACGATGTCATCGACATACACCTCGACTAAGTCTCGGATTAGCTCTCCAAATGTTTTATGCATTGCGCGTACAAAGGTGGGGAGAGCATTTTTCAGACCATAAGGCATGGAGACATAACAATACAGGCCGTCTACAGTGATAAAAGCAGTATGTTCTTCATCTTCTCTAGACATAGGTATTTGGTGGAAACCTGAGTAGGCGTCTAGGAAGCATAACATATCACAGCCTGATGTAGAGTCTACTATTTGATCTATTCTAGGGAGAGGGAATGGATCTTTGGGGCATGCCTTATTGGGACTGGTGTAGTCGATGCACATCCAGAGCTTCCCGCCGACCTTCGGGACGACAATAGGATTCGCCAACCACCGAGGGTGGTTGACCTCCCGTATGAAGCTAGCATCGAGCAACTTCTCGATTTCTTTACAGATGAAGTTCTGCCGCTCGATGGACTGCTTCCGGTGCTTTTGTTGGATTGGCCGAGCATCGGGGAAATCTTCAGATGGTGCTCGATCACCTCCCTAGGGATCCCGGGCATCTGTGATGGTTGCCATGCAAACACGTCGACGTTGTCCCGGAGGAAGGTGATGAGCGCGCCTTCTTATTTGCTGTCCAGGCCCCCGGCTATCCGGGTGGTCTAGGCAGCTTCGGCGTCAACTTGGACGACCTTTAGGGGGACGTCGTCTTCGTCGAGAGGTTGCACTCGGGGTGCACAGGTCGAGGCATGGTGGCGTGCACTCGGGTGGAGCTGGCCCGGTTCTGCATCACCAGGGGTAGGTGCTCGGGCTGTCGCAAGTGCTTGAAGCTTCTCTAAGGCTGACACTGCGGTAGTGCAGTCTACACGGATCTTGAGGATGCCGGTTGGTGTAGGCATCCTCAGGACGAGGTAGCCGTAGTGGGCTACTGCCATGAATCGGTATAGGGCTGGCCTGCCGATGATGGCGTTGAAGGGGAGGTCGACCTCCGCCACGTCGAACAGAATGTACTCTGTTCGGTAGTTGTCCGGTGCTCCGAAGGTCACCGGAAGGCTGATTTTGCCATATGGGACGACTTGTCCCGGCCCTACCTTTGAGAACGGGCTCGACGGGGTGAGCTTGGCCACCGGGATTTGCAGCTTCTAGAAAGCTGCGCAGCTGATGAGGTTGAGGTCGGCCCCGCCATCTACTAGGACATGGTACATCTTCATGTTGGCGATGGTAGGAGCTACCAAGAGTGGTAGCTGTCCGGCTCCAGCCATGTTCTTGGGGCAGTCAGTGGCGTCGAAGGTGATGGGGGTCCCTACCCACTTGAGGTGTGGCATTGCGCTTGGGGTAGGGGCCACCGACGCCACAGCTTGGCGCAGGGTCTTGACTGCACTCCGAGACGAGGGGTCCGAGGACCCGCCGTAGATGACGTGGAGCGCCTTCCGGTGCTCGTATTCGCCGGATCTGGAGTCCCTGCGGTGATGGACCGCGTTTAGAGTGCGCTAGGGCTCCTGGTACCCCATCTCTTGGTTGCCGTCGTCCCGGGGGTCGACCTTCTGCTTGCCCTCCCTCTGGCAGAAGGGAGGAGCATCCACGCGCGGTTGCTTCCCCTCACGGAAGCGCTCCGCGAGCTTCTTGATCTCCCAGCACTCACCAGAAGTGTGGCTCCTGGTGTTGTATACCGGGCATGGATCGCCACGGTCGCCACCGTCGGGTGACTACCGTGTTCTCTTGTCGGGGCATGGCCCCCGAGCTCCGCCGGGTGCTACAGTCGCAGCGATGGGAGCTCCGGCTGACGGCTTGATCTTGCCACCGCCCTTCTTCTTGATCTTCTTGTTGCTCCCATGGGAAGCAGCGCTAGCTCCGGGCTGTCCTCCTACTTCGGAGGCTGGCTATGAGTGCCAGTTGCGCCCTTCTGCTGCTTTGGCGCACTTGTCCGCCAGGCTGAAGAGCTCCGAGACGTCGCGCACCTCCCTGGTGGCCAACTTCTCGAGCATCTTCTCATCCCGCACTCCCTGACGGAATGCAACCACCACGGATGCATTCTGGATGTGGGGGATGGTGTTGCGCACCTGGGAGAACCGCTGGATGAAGGAGCGCAGCGATTCTCCTGGTTGTTGTTGGATGGCGTGGATGTCGAGCTCCGTGCCGGGACGAGTGTAGGAGCTACCGAAGTTCGCAATGAACTGTCGGCACAGATCTCCCCAGGAGGTTATGGAACCCTAGGGGAGGTTCATGAGCCATGACCGTGCTGGGCCGGTAAAGGCGACGGGGAAGTAGTTGGCCATGACGGCCTCGTCCCCTCCTGCCGCGAGGATGGCGGTGGAGTAGATCTGTAGAAACTCCGCCGGGTTGATGCTTCCATCATACTTCTCCGGCAGGTGTGGCCGGAACTTGCGTGGCCACCTTGCGAAGCGAAGGTGGGGCGCCAGGGCCGCACACCCCGCTCCTGCTGCTGCAGATGCTGGTGTCGCGAACCCTTGGTCCGCTGTTGGCACGGTGTACCCCAGCATGGGCAAAGGTGCTCCATACACCGGGGGCACCACTTGCAGGGCATATGGCTGCTGCATATGCTGCATGGCGTATGAGGTCGCGTGGCGAACGTCTGCGGCCCAGGGTGTGTTGAGGCGGTCTACATGCTATAGTCGGCCTCATGGTTGCGACGCCTTTCCCGCCGCCGCTCGATGGTCATGCGGGCATCCTCGCCCAGGTGACGTCGCTCCAGCTATGACCTCAGGTCCGTTGTTGGGAGCCTGGTAGAGCGGGAGTCTGCCGTCTGCCCGTCAACCGTTGGTGTGCGCGACAGCGGCACATCTGGTTGAGTGGGGCGTCGTCCCCGCCGGAGTGGAGGGTTGATGGCGGCGACAACGAGACGGTCGACGTCGCGGATCCACTGCTGGGTGGCCCTCTGGGGAGCGTCCCCAACAGGTGGATGGTGCAGAAGCGCTCGTGCTGCAGCTAGTGCACTCCCTTGAGTAGCACTTTGCGCTGCAGCAGATCTTGGGCTTGCAGGAGTACGCGTTGTCAGAGTTGGACGCATGCTCCCAGTTTGTCCCGACACACTCCTCCCTGAGTGCGTCGAGACATAAGCCTCGCTGGTCATCGTTCACCGGGAACAAGAGCGAGGAGAGCTTGCCGCCGAAGGAAGCTTTGTCATCTTCGTTGGCGTAGACTCATCGCGAGAGGGAAAAGTCCCCTACCTGGCGCGCCAAGTGTCGAAGCGTCTGTGGTCGACACTTCCCCCGGGCCTGCTATGGGCAGCCCGCGGAGGTTCTTTTACGGAGGGGCTAGTCCTCTCTGAGGGTCTCGCCGTTGGACGAAGGAAGGAGATGGTTGACACAGAGATTTTTACATGGTTCGGGCCGCCGGAGCGTAAAACCCTACGTCCACGGGAGCATTGTTGCTCATTGTATTGCTTGAGGCTTAGAACCAGAGTTCTAAGCTTGGGAATGAACTGAGTATGGAGTGCCTACCAGCAAAGTGGCGAACCCTTTGCAATGTTGCCTGCCTGAGCCTTTTATAGTCTAAGGCTTGGGCGGCTTACAAAAGGGGACCTCGAGACCCGTAGGTGGCATCGGGGTGATTTCCTGCCATCTACCGTATCTTGCAGTAAATGCCGGTAGCTGTCTCTGGTGGTAGCTTCTTAGCCTCCGTCCTAGGAGCCCTGCCCACGCCGCAAGCTAGGCATAGTGGTAGATGATGGTAGGGGCGGCAGGGGTTGTCTTGTCGCCGTAGCTATTGGTCTACGACTTCTGACATTCTGCGCCCGTCTTCACTGTGATGTGACTCGGCGCAACGCCTCCTGGCAGAGGCGTGCTCCGCGTCTTGGGAAGGCGCGGGTCTTGAATGCCTTGTACAGACAAGGCATGGGGCGCCTTTACTCCTGCTGCTGTCGAAGTGTTCAGTCGACACTTCCCCCGGGCCTGCACTGGGCAGCCCGCGGAGGTTCTTTTTTCGGTGGGGCTAGTCACTTGCGGAGAGCTTGAGCGTATGGACGGGTTAGTAAGAGCTTGACACGGCGAGTTTTACGTGGTTCAGGCCGCCGGAGCGTAAAACCCTACGTCCACGGCGAGCTATGGAGCTCGCTGTATTGCTTGTTGCTCAGAACCGGAGTCCTGAGCTTGAGGATGAGTTACAGCTTGGGTGTGAATGGCTAGAGTGCGAACCCTTGATAACGTCGCCTACCCGAGCCTTTTGTAGTCCAAGACTCGGGTGGCTTACAAGGGGGGCCCGGGACCCGACAGGTGGTCCCGGGGAGATTGTCTGTTATCTACCGTATCTGCAGTTATGCCGGTAGTTGTCTCTGCCGAAGGCTTCTGAGTCTTTGTCTTGCAGCCCTGCTCATGCCACATGCTAGTCGTAGTGGTTGACGGCGGGGGCGGCATGGGATGTCTTGTCGCTGCGTTTATTGTCTGGCAGGCTCTGACACCGCGCGCCAGTCTGTGATGCGACTGGGCGCAACGGCACCTGACAGAGGCGTGCTCCGCGTCTCCGCGTCTTGGGAATACGCGGGCCTTGAATACCTTGTACTGGCAAGGTATGGGGCGTCTTTACGCCCGCCGCCTACCGCTCGGGGGCAGGCAGCGCTCTTCTGCTGGCCACGTGGCGGGCCCGGAGCCCTCCTCAGAGGAGAGGGGGTGGTCCGGCCCCGCAGGACACGTGGAGCCTTCGGACCTCTCCCCGCGGAGGGGGAGGTCCGGCTTCCGTCGGCCACGTGGCAAGCCCGGAGCTCTCCTCTGAGGAGAGGGAGGTCCGGCCCTGCTGGACACGCGGCACCCTCGGACCTCTCTCCCGCGGTGGGGGGAGGTCCGGCTTGTGTATGCCACGTGGTGGGCCCGGAGCTTTCCTCTGAGGAGAGGGAGGTCCGGCCCCGCCTGACGCGTGGCGCCGTCGGAGTTCTCCCTGCGGAGAAGGGCGAGTTCCTTAGGCATTTTCCCCTGTGCGCAGGGGTACCCCATATCGCGGGTACCGACAGCTGCCTACCGCGCCGGGCGGGCAGTGTGCTCTGCTGGCCACGTGGCGGGCCTGGAGGTCACCTCTAAGGAAAGGGGAGATCTGGCCCCGCTGGACACGTGGAGCCTTCGGAGCTCACCCCCGCGGAGGGGGGAGGTCCGGCTCTGCTGACCACGTGGCGGGCTCGGAGCTCACCTCTAAGGAGAGGGGAGGTCTGGCCCCGCTGTACACGTGGAGCCTTCGGAGCTCACCCCCGCGGAGGAGGGAGGTTCGGCTCTGCTGGCCATGTTGCGGTCCCGGAGCTCACCTCTGAGGAGAGGGGAGGTCCGACCCTGCTGTACACGTGGAGCCTTCGGAGCTCACCCCCACCGAGGGGGGAGGTCCGACTCTTCTGGCCATGTGGCGGGCCCGGAGCTCACCTCTGAGGAGAGGGGAGGTCCGGCCCCGCTGGACACGTGGAGCGTTGGGAGCTCTCCCCTGCGGAGGGGGTGAGGTCCTTAGGCAGTTTTGGCCTGTGCGCGGGGATACCCGGTATTGAGGGTACCGACAGCTCACCACAAAGAAAATGTTAGGTCGAGTAGCACCAGATAGATACAAGAGTGAACCGATCATCTAACAATATCTAAGTTGGTTTCTTCCTAGTTTTTTATTATTACGGATAATTAAACTATGATCATATGGAGTTGGTGAAGTCTTGTTGTCTAAATAGCCAAAACGGATCAAGACCATCTTAACATAATAAGATTGCAAAAAATAATCTCATTTTTATCAGCTTGACGTTTAAGATAAGTCAGCTTCCCCAAGATTTTTCATATTAAAATTTAGGAACAGAAAAGATTTCACCACATTTGTAACATCAATATGACTTTCAAAAATTAATGTCATTCACATACAAGCACATGATCACTCATCTACACCCACCATATCGATATTATACGTATTTGTTTGCCTCATTAACAACAAAGGCTGATGTATCATGATACTATCCAACTTTTCATATAAATGTTTTAGTGTTCGTTTGTGACCATATCGAGAATTTTTAACTTGCAAACCTTGCTCTTTTAACCGGGTATCACAAATCCTTGTGGTTGATCCATATAGATTCACTCATCCAACTCTCCAATGCATCTTTACATTTTATTTGATAAATTACAAGACCATGTGGCACAACCAAAGAAAGTAGCTGCATTGTTGTCATCCTAGCAACACGTAAGTAAGTATCCACTACAAAAAAACACGATCATTTACGACACCCAAAATTATTTACGACGGTTCTAGAGTTGACCGTCGTATATAAGCTTATTTATGACGACCGAACTTGACCGTCGTAAATAAAAGCTTGTTTATGACGGACTTAACTAGGCCATCGAAAATACCAGCTTATTTACGATGGCCCTTGCTCAGCCATCATAAATAACCTTCTTTACGACAGTCTGGCCACGGGTCATCATAAATAAGGGCGGCCCACATGCCCGCCTGCGCCCGCGCCTACTCCCTCCGCCGCCGCCGCTGCCGGACACCCCCGCCTCCTGCTCGCTGGCCGACGCCAAGGCGGCCCTGCCAGCGAGCCGGCCGCCCCCGAGGCTGCGGCGCCCCCGCTGGCCGCCCGTGGCACCACCGCTGCTGCCCGCCCTGAGTCGGCCACCCCGCCGCCGCCGGCCACCGCGCTACCATCTGCAGCCGCCAAGTATTTTTTTATTATTTAGTTTTTTGTTTATTTAGTTGATTATCTAGTTAGTGAGTAAAGTAATTAAATTAGTTATTAAATGAAGTAAAATAAGTAGTTTATTACGTAGTTACTTTTATGGTGTAGTTAATTGTTAATTAGTTTAGTTTTTTGTTTATTTAGTTAATTATTTATTTAGTTATTTAGTTTAGTTGTTTAATAACTTCATTATTTGTTGTAAATTATTAGTAACTTGATTTAGTAATATAGTTTATAAATATCAGTAACTTAATTATCTATTATTAATTACTTACTTTATAATTTAGTTGTTTGTTTGTTTAGTAGCTTAATTTATATGATTATTTAGTAGTCTAATTGATTTATTAGAAAATTGATTGTTAATTATTTACCTTACGACTGTTAGCTATATACACCGTCGTGAGAGCATGTAGTACAATAATTATGAGTAGGACATCTGTCGAGCCGGGCTTGGAGGCGAACTGTGCCGATGCGGACGCGAAGTGCTCGTTGGAACACAATGATGTACACGAGACATACACTTGCCATCTCCTAACCTTTCCCTCGCCAAGTCCAAGAGGGCCGACATGGCAGAGGCTCTACTGGAGGTCATACGTATGGTACGGATGGACATCTACATCTGACTAGTTGAATGGTAAGGAAAATATCTACAAAACTATATTCATAGTATATTTATGCTACTAACTCATACTTACTTGAAAACGAGCTCGATGAACGACCGAGCAATATGTGTTTTGATATATATATATATATATATATATATATATATATATATATATATATATATATATGTATATATAATAGCTACCTCATAGAAGGTGCAAGTAAATTCACCGCAATCACGGGAAAAATCCTAATATATAAGAATTTCTCAGCCTCTAAGAGTCGGACTAGTCCGCCCTGGAGGACAGACAAGTTCGGGTATCTTGAATAGTCTGGGATGCAGCAGACAAGTCCACAATGTACTAGTCCACACTGCATCCGGACATTTCCGGACAGCAGACTTGTCCGGACCTAGTCCGACAAACCGGACTAGTCCGGCCCCTGGAGACGTAACCTCGAAGGGTCGGGCTGACCCCTTCCCTCTCTCTCATTCACCTCCACTCCACTCCTCTCCTCCAAAACTCACCCCCATTTGCAATTTTGGAGTCCTCTGAGACAGGCGCTCTGGCACCACTTGTCACAGCCCTGATACCACGCTATGGGGGACAGGACCTCGTTGGGTGGTGCCGTGATATGCGGCACCCAACAGCACATGGGTCAAAGAAACACGTCACATTACATAAATAATTGCGGAAGCGTACAAAAGTGTTTTACAAATACTTATCTCAAACTAAGCTACAGCGGAAGAATATACCTCTCACGACTCATCTCTAACTTAACAGCAAAGAAACAGTCCAGCTCACGGACTGTTTCTTACTAGCAACACGAAGACAGTCTGCAGCGGCGAGGATGCTCTTTGAGTAAGCACTCGGAGGTTCCCGAGTCTCATCGGCATCCCTTCTCTTAAGTATGAAGTCAAATACCTGCAAAAGAACTCGGATAGCATCCGTGAGCATAACGCTCAGCAAGACTTAACCGTTACCCTAAACATGAAACTCTATGTGAGGTTATGAACCTAAAATAGGATGGAATAAGCATAATTAAACTCGCCTAAAAGTGAATCCTTACTTTCAGATATTATTTGCAGCATTTTAAGTAACCTTGGGCATGCCACATAGGGAGTCCACAATCAAACAAGAAACGCTTTCATGGCATAAAATAATCGAGCTTGCACTAGCCTATTCATCAAGATCCAATACAAAGCTAGTATGAAACTTCAAACCAATGTGATTAGTTCCTTTCTCATGCACGTTCTTACTACGTGACGACTGTGAGAACAAGTATGCTCCGTCCATTCCGCGAGCGACGGTGATTCGAATCAATAACACCCGGACTACACCGACACATACGCCCGTACTCGACGTTGCCTACAGCAACCATCACTGATGTCGTACGTGGCAGCCTTTCCCCCGTTTCACCCCCGTTGAATCGATCAAGTCGCCCCGTACAGTAGCCATTCTCTTGGTGCACCTACCGACGTGAGATGTCATGAGAATGTTCCCCACATACTGCACACTGGCCGTCCGCCTGAGGCGACCCGAAAAGTCCCAACGACAGCATCCCGAGGTACATCGGTTTACTGGGTCCTATAATACCAGCATGAGTCCGTGCACAACTCAAACTTATTCAACAGGGCCGCATACGGATCGGTCCTTGAGCGACACGGACAGGTCTATAGCACCCAGGCCCCTATGTCCTGCTGCCCCTACAACCTTCCGGTCTCAACTTTAACTTGCTAATTCATTTAGGAACCAATCCCGTATGCCACTGTTGTTCCTGAACCCGCGAGTAGCATCTCACACTCGACTTCTACCGAATCTTACTTAAGCATGGCAGTTCTACACGGTGTAAAGACACCTACCCAATACTCCACGGGTCATTTGGTTATGCAAGAGGAGTATCAAACACTAGACCTAATGCATAATTCATATCTTAACCGAAAGTGAATACAAAATAAAAATGTAATAGTTGTTAAATGCAAACCGCAGCTTGCCTGTTTTGCAGGGTAGTCGTATATAATCAGTTAGTGTCCTTGCTGATCCACCCTTGGTTCTCTGGAGCTTGATCCACTTCAATGAATCACTCCGTTGAATCCCCTTTGTTGTGGTTCCTATTGAAATGCATATGCATATGTTTTATAGAATGTAATAGAAAGAAGTTATAGAATGGAATTCTTAAGAATAGAGGTTGTGAGGAAAAACCAAGAATGGCTTGGTTTGCCTCTGTTATGCAAAGAAACAGAAATAACTAAATTAATCTTAGTGTTTTAGCTATAGCCTAATCACTTTCCCTACTGAACATAATAGATGAGCTGAAAAGATTTGAAAGCAACTAAAGAACAAGAACTCCAATGGCATCAAAACTTTTACAGCAGGTTCTACACTAACTAGGGATTTAGCTTGCCAAATTGCAGCTAATGTGTAGTCAATTTGTGTTCCCCATAATTCTCACATGTCTCTCTTGTATTTCCACCTATACATAAGTATGGAGAATAACAACAGGGAGTTCAAGGGCTCAACTTGAGCTAATAATTTACATGTGAGTTCTTGGTCACATGAAAATAATTTGGTCCAAGATTCAGACCTTTTACTTGAGTAGTTCTACCAGAACAATTCTTTAAGCAATTCTACTCAAAAGAATTAATTCTGAAATAATGTGCATATTCATGCTCAATTGAGCAAACTACAATTTTAAGTATGTCTCAGAGAGGTTGCCTAAATTTTCCTATTATTTTTGGAGCTATGTATTGCACAGAATAGATTTTTGAAGTGGAAAACATTTTCTTAAAATGTTTCCGGACTCTTATGAACACATCAGATTGTGTTTAGCAAATTCCTACACAAATGATCTTCAAATGAGCTGAAAATTTGCTAGAAGCTCAATACTATGCTAAATAATATTCTGGCAAAATTTGAGGATTTTTGGATAACCCAAACTCCCTCAATAATTCTTTTTCGGAAAATCTTCAAAGAATTTTCCAGAATACAATATTGGCTTTCATACAAATCTGAGTTCATATTTGGAATAACTCTGAAGAATGAATCCAACCCAATTAGAATCACTCAAATTGGAGGTTTCTACACAGAGATATGAATTTCCAAATTTGTAGCCATCTCTGGAATTATTTTCCTACAGAAAAGTCAGCTGGACCCAATGTTTAAACCCTAACCACTAGGATTGAAGCCACACCGGGGTTACAGGGTTTTTGCGCGCCAGCACACAGGATCCCAGCCACACCCGATCACGGATTTAAATTCTGAGCTGCTGACAGCCGGGCCCCACACTCTCTTCTTCCTCCCGCCATCTCTCTCGCGCCTGCGCGCTCCCCCTCGCCGGAGCAAACGGCTGCTCACCGGACCGGCGTTTCCGGCCGCCGCCCAGCTAGAGGCTCTCCACCAGGGGGTTTTGTACGTTGAGAAACATGATGGTGGTTTGTTCTCGGGCTGCCGGTGGCCGAAACTAGCCCGGCGACGTGCGGCGGCTACGAAATGAGTTCGGCATCGTCTGACGACCTTCCTAGACCGCCAACCGCTCACCCAACCAGCTCTACAGCACCAGTGGGTCTTAGGAAGAACCGACATGGTCTCAAACAAGCTCCGAAATAGCCGCAAGTGGGTGTTCATCGTGCGCCCGATCGGTCCCGCCATGAACACGCTCGGAAGACCTCAAAATCCGTCGATCCGAGGTGGTTTCATGCTAGGGTTGCTAAAGGAGAAATGATCGCCGGCTAATCCCGCATCTATGTGCAAAGTTTGATGATCTACGGAGGATCGACGAGTGAGAATTTTGGAGGTTATTACTGGAACATAGGTTTGAAGCTCACGACATGGCTTGAGCTTCAGGTGGAAGCAGTGTGGAGTCCATGCGCTCCTTTTGCCGCCCTTGCTTGCCGTGAAAGTTGTTGTGGCGAGCTGTCCACGAGTGCCCGATAACGTTCTTGAGCTCGGTTGCGGCGGACGGTGCTGATCACAGAAAAAGGAGGTCGAAACTCAGCGGTTTAGGCGTCAGGGGAGTGGAGGCTGAGCTCGTGGTGCCGTCTAGCCGCTCGGGGGAGGAGAGGGCACGATGTTTCTTTGTTTTTCCCCGGTGGAACCGAGAGGCAGAGGTGAGGCAGCGCCGCTCGCGAGGGAGAGAAAGCAAACGGGCTTTGCTTCGGTCGGAGGCGGTATGATCACGTTGAGGCACGAGGGGGTCTTTACTCGGTCTCCCGCGCGTTGGGGCAGGCAGCAGGAGGTGGTGCGGCAAGCTCCTCGGTGGCTCACGCGAGCTGTTCGGTGGAATTGCAAACAAAGACTTAGACTTAGTGTGTAAGGCACACTTCAGCTCTATGACATATGGGTCCCACTCCACATTTATCTCCCAAATATCTTCTCAAGTTAATCTCCTCAATTCCCAAAATTCTGAGTTTAAAAGGTGGGCTAGAATTTGAATTCTCCCAATTCAGTTTGAATTTGCAAGACCAATTTGAATTTGGTTAGAATTCACAAATGCTTCTCTTTAACTCCTTTTTGAGCCCACCCTACAAATGAAAAGTTTGTGATCAAACTTTCCCTACAAATTCCAACTATATGGCTGCATGTTTATTCAAAGATTTTGGCCACCACATGTGTGAACTTTGAATTTCAAATCTGATTTTTAAACTGACATGCAAGAGGTATTTAACCCCTTATTGGTTCAACACGTTTAAATAAAAATGTTAGCCTCATTTTGGATGCTCATCCATGTATTACTTTGCATGAAGAAAAGTTTTAGCAAGTCCCATTTTTCATGTCTTTGACACACACATGAATTGAAACCTAGGTTTTATTCATACACATTT
Organism: Neostapfia colusana; assembly: GCA_030760725.1. Classification (NCBI taxonomy): domain Eukaryota; kingdom Viridiplantae; phylum Streptophyta; class Magnoliopsida; order Poales; family Poaceae; genus Neostapfia; species Neostapfia colusana. The sequence goes on along the minus strand of JASWHV010000019.1, from coordinate 34,288,765 downwards.
TTGGGACTTGTACATTCCCCCCCCCCTTAAAAGAATCTCGTCCCGAGATTACAAACGGAGAATGAGACGGGAGAGGTAATTACAAACTGTACAAAGCTAAAAGTTCTGGATAGTTGGTGCGGAGGTAATCTTCACTTTCCCACGTTGCCTCTTCCACGGTTTGATTACTCCACAGCACCTTGAAAAATCTGATCGTCCGGTTCCGGGTTAATTGGGTCTTTTCATCCAAAATCTGAACCGGTCGCTCTGTATAGGTCAGGTCCGGTTTCAATTCGTCGATTTCCTCGGTGTGGACAGCATCGGTGAATTTGAGGCACTTCCGCAGCTGTGACACATGAAATACATCATGAACACCCGCTAGACTTGCCGGTAGTTCCAGCCGGTAGGCTACGGGTCCGCACTTCTCCGTGATAGCAAAAGGACCAATAAAACGGGGAGCGAGTTTCCCCTTTACACCGAACCGGTGAATCCCCTTCATCGGAGATACACGAAGATACACGTGCTCTCCTACGTCAAAATGCAAAGGCTTACACCGTTGATCAACGTAGCTCTTCTGTCAGGATTGTGCAGCCTTCAAGTTCTCTTGTATCAACCGAACTCGGTCTTCGGCCTCGTTGACAAGATCAATCCCAAACAGAACTCTTTCGCCGGACTCACACCAATTCAGTGGTGTGCGACACTTCCGGCCGTAGAGAGCTTCATACGGTGCCATTTTAATACTCGCTTGATACCCGTTGTTGTATGAAAACTCCGCCAATGGTAGGTGATCATCCCAATTCCTACTGTGGTGGATGGCACACGCCCTCAACATATCTTCCAGCACCTGGTTCACCCTCTCGGTTTGTCCATCGGTTTGAGGGTGATATGCGGAGCTTCTAATCAGCTTGGTGCCCAATGAGGCATACAGCTGTTCCCAAAAACGAGCAACAAACAGCGCACCTTGATCAGAAATGATGGTCTTCGGGACACCATGTGAGCATATAACTCTGGAGATATATAACTCCGCATATTGCTTGGCTCGAAAATGAGTGTTCACCGGTATGAAATGAGCCGACTTCGTCAACCGGTCAACGATCACCCATATCGAGTCATGCTTCTGGGATGTGATCGGTAATCCGACGATGAAGTCCATACTCACATCCTCCCATTTCCATGCCGGTATCTTCAAAGGTTGTAGTGGTCCGGCTTTCCACATATGATCAGCCTTGACCCATCTACACGTATCACACTCGGATACGTACTTGGCGATCTCCCTCTTCATCCTCGTCCACCAAAATTTCTGTTTCAAATCTTGGTACATCTTGTTACTTCCAGGATGAATGGAAAACTTAGACAGGTGGGCTTCATCTAATATTTTCTTCCGGAGCTTCATATTACGTGGTACCACTATACAGTCATTAAACCATACCGTACCGTTCTCATCCTTCCGGAAACATTTCACTTCTTCGTTGTCTAGTCTCCTCCGTATGTGAGACATACCTTTGTCTCTTCTTTGAGCCTCAACAATCTCTTCACGGATTGTTGGAATGAGCGCGAGATTATAAAGCGCGCCATATGGAATGACACGGAGACTTGGTTCTTCATCTTCCAACTCAGCAGCCGCCATGTTGTGAACGTGGGCTTTCTGACTAAGCGCGTCAGAAACCACGTCGACTTTACCTGGATGATAGTGGATCTCAATGTCATAATCTTTGATGAGCTCCAACCATCTCCGTTGTCTCATATTCAGCTCCTTCTGCGTGAAGATATACTTCAAGCTTTTATGGTTGGTGTAGAGGTGAACAAGATTACCAAGTAGATAATGCCTCCACATTTTTAACGCCAACACCACTGCAGCAAGCTCAAGATTGCGAGTTGGATAATGCTGCTCGTGGTTTCGCATGTTGACGAGACCCATAGGTGACTACACGCCCTTCTTGCATCAGAACGCAGCCGAGACCAATGCCGGATGCATCACAATATACATCAAATGGCTTTGTCGTGTCCGTCTGAGAAAGAACTGGAGCTGTTGTGAGATGTTTCACTAAAGTTTTGAATGCGGCTTCACATGCTGCATTCCACATGTATATAGAGCCCTTCTTCAGCAGCTCCGTCATTGGTTTAGCAATTTTTGAGAAGCTCGGAATAAACCTCCGATAATACCCCGCTAAACCTAGGAAACTTCAGACCTCGTGGACTGACTTGGGAGATTCCCACTTCAGCACTTGTTCAATTTTGCTGGGGTCCACGGCAATGCCCTCTGCTGAAATAATATGGCCTAGGAAAGGCACTCGATCAATCCAAAATTCGCACTTGCTGAACTTGGCATATAACTGGTGCTCCCTCAACCGTTGTAGCACGATACGCAAATGTTCAGCGTGTTCTTATTCAGATTTGGAGTAAACCAATATGTCATCGATGAATACTACGACGAACTTGTCTAACTCCGGCATGAATACAGAGTTCATCAAGTACATGAAGTGTGCCGGAGCGTTGATTAATACAAATGACATGCCGAGGTACTCATAGAGTCCGTATCTCGTCGAGAAAGCTGTCTTCGGTATGTCCTCCGGTCGGATCTTGATTTGATGATACCCCGACCGAAGATCCATCTTCAAAAATACCCTTGCACCCACAAGTTGATCGAACAGGATGTAGATGTGGGGCAAAGGATACTTGTTCTTTATCGTGACAGCATTGAGAGGACGGTAATCAACACATAGCCGTAGTGTTTCATCCTTCTTCTTAACGAACAGCGCAGAGCAACCCCAAGGTGAAGAACTTGGTCGTATGAAACCCTTGCTCATGAGTTCATTCAGTTGCTCCTTCAACTCCGCTAGCTCGTTAGGTGCCATCTTGTAAGGCCTTCGTGAGATAGGCGTCGTTCTCGGCGCCAGTTCAATCATGAACTCGATGTCCCGTTCGGGCGGCATGCCCGGTAAGTCATCGGGAAATACGTCAGGATAATCACATACCACCGGAATATCTTCAAGTTTAAGCGCTTCCGTGTGGTAGGCCCCTACCATATCTGGGTCTTCGCTGTCTAGAAACAGCGTGTGCTGTCCGTGAATCGGCGAGTCAATCTGGACAGTCTGGTTACCGATATTGAGAACGGCACCGTGACGATTTAACCAAGACATCCCCAATATTATGTCTATCTTCTTCCTATCCAACATAATCAGCGATGTTGGGTATATTTTTCTGCCCAAACACAAAGCTGCTCGGGACACAATCTGATTAGCAGAGATATTTCCTCCCAGTGAATGGATAAGATAACTCGTTGTGGGAGTATTGGTGGATAATTGGTGCTGATCCACGCATGATTTGCTGATGAAATTGTGGGTTGCACTGGAATCAAAAAGTACAAGCACGGGCACGTCTTTGAGAATAAACATGCCTGCTAACACCGGTGCTCCCTCCGGGACATCCTCAATAGCAAGATGTTGCACACTCCCGGATTGCAATGCTGTTATATTCACTTGAGCAGGTGGCGGCATACCACCTGATAATGATGGTTGTCTGGTATTCAACTACTTCTCCCATCATTCCTGCCTAAAATGCCCTGAACGGTGGCAACAAGAACACGGAGGTTTCCCCAATTCTTCGTTGACTTGTGGTTGAGAAGTTGATGTACTTGGTTGCAGCAATGATGCAACAGGTGTCATTCGTTGCTGCGGCAAAGGTGTTGTTTCAAGACAAGATTCTTGAGCAGGAAATCTGTACGGAGTTGATCTTACTGGTGCTTGCCATATCTCATCGGATGGTGTGTGATACACCACAAGGTACTTACGAGGAACAACTGGTGTGTCTTCTTGCACATCCTCCCGGTCCCTCTTCTCTGCTTGACACTCCAGTGTCGCTTGTTCTTGCAGCAGAGCAGCACTGATCACCTCGGTGTAACTGCCTTGATTGAACAAAACCAACTTATCTTTTAATATGGCACTCAGGCCATAGAAGAAGTAGTCACACCTTGCAGTTTCACTCGTCGCATAAGCAGGAGCATATTGTGCCAAAAGGTTGAACCGTTTGACATAATCGAGAACACTCATGTCCCCCTGCTTCAAGTTCCTAAATTCTTGCTGCTGGGCCTTGATAAAACCCATAGGAATGTGACGAGCACGGAATGCTTCACGAAATTCCGTCCATTCCACTTAATGGCGTTCCGGAACGGTGGCGAGATAAGTGAACCACCAATTTCTGGCGGCTCCATGGAGCTGTTGAGCTGCAAACAAAGTCTTCTGATACTCATCACACTCAAACACTCCAAACTTGGACTCCATAACCCGAAGCCACTGATCAGCTTCCACGGGTTCATTAGCATCTGTGAAAATTGGCGGTTGAGTCGCCAAGAAGTCCAAATAGGAGTTCCGAGGTGGAACGACCTGTTGAGCACGTTGGAGTAAGACCTGTTGTACCAAGGCTTGGAGTAGTATTGTGTTCTCTTGACTTGACTCGACCATCCGAGCCATGACATCCGCCCATACCGTTGATGGCGGTGCCCGTGGTGGAGTCGTGTCATCACCGTCTCGGCGAGAACCTTCCGCACTACTCGAAGAATGAGTACGCACCATACTGCACAAGAATAATTTTTGAGGGGGGTCAAAACTTGATCTCAGCAGTATGTGAAAGTATGTAAAACATGAACATGCTAAAACTTTATGAAAGCATAACAATACATCATGTTTACACATCTTTGTAAAGCCAACATAAACAACCCCTATTCTGAACAAAATCGACCTTTTTGTACTTAACCCAGATTTTGATCAGGTTAGAAACATTTTCATAACTCAAGTTGAATCCCAAAGTTAAAGTTAACTTCAGTATCTTTCCAACGAGTACTCATATGCCCCTAGATCATCTCTGGGTCAAAAGTTATGATTGTTCAAAGTTGACAGAATTCCTGGATAAAATTTGCCAGCATCTCCTTTGTATGTGGCTGTTTTCATCACAGTGGTACATATAAATGGAGTACAATTCTGAACAAACTATGAACTACAAAATTGTTGCAAATTTAATAACCTTTCCAATGGTGTATCATATGATCCTTAGAGATTTTTCTACAGACTGTTATGTCTAATTTACAGAAACATCCAGAGAAGGTCGCAGCTGTTCTGTCATCCAAACAGTCTGCATTCATCTGGGCATTCAACCAAGTTGACGTCTGATTTTGCTCTCGAGGTCTGCATAAAAGTTGTATAGAAATTAAAAATCTTTCCAGAACTGTATCATACACCTCCACCGGGTCAATCTGCTAAGAGTTATGCTCTGTCAAATTCCAGCAAAATTTCAGCCAGAACAGAGCACTCTGTTTTTGAATTCAATGGAAACCTAGACTTAGTCCAAACGACGAGCTCAGTAACTAATATGTGCTTTCCAACATCCATTTTTAGTTTGAAAGTTAGTCATGAATGATTTCTTGATAGGAAAGACGACTATCCAGTGTAGTACGGTGACGATGCACCGTAAGGCATATGTTGGTACTACGTTGCCTCACAAAAGAAAAACCTAACCGGATTACACCAGCATATACGTATCCTTAGGTGGCACTACAACGTTCACTCGCAAACATGTTCTACATGCACTAAGGTTTCATGGTTAGTACCTACATAAAACACACTCAATCATCTGGTTCGGCTGCACACCGAACCCGGTATCCGTACAGTTCATACACCCGACCGTCATCACTCGCCCAGATGTTCTCAAGCCAAACACACCTTGAGCTACGTGTTCACATAACTGACCACGTGACGGGGTCTCCGAAACTTGCCCAAAGCACGCTAGGGAAAAGCGTTGCTCGAATACCCCAAATGACATGAAGAGTCGTAGAGGATACTAAATCGAGTCGGGTTACCTGCCACCCGTGGGGCTCCACCCTTCAGTTTGTGTGCACTAGTGGACAGCGCATACGTGCACCCTCCAAGACATAGACGTCCCGAGATGCACGGTTTTCTGACATAACAAATAGGTTAGGTTGCCACCTTCATAATATGCTAATAATAGTCCTTATGTGGGCCTAGTACCGTTATCTCACCGTATCCTAAGTTTTTAACGTAAAATGATGCTCAATCCATGTGCTATTCCCAACGCAGCTCTGATACCAACTGAGACAGGCGCTCTGCCACCACTTGTCACAGCCCTGATACCACGCTGTGAGGGACAGGACCTTGTTGGGTGGTGTCGTGATATGCGGCACCCAACAGCACAAGGGTCGAAGAAACACGTCACATTACATAAATAATTGCGGAAGCGTAAAAGTGTTTTACAAATACTTATCTCAAACTAAGCTACAGCAGAAGACTATAACTCTCACGAATCATCTCTAACTTAGCAACAAAGAAACAGTCCAGCCCGCGGACTGTTTCTTACTAGCAACACGAAGACAGTCTGCAGCGGCGAGGATGCTCTTTGAGTAAGCACTCGGAGGTTCCCGAGTCTCATCGGCATCCCTTCTCTTAAGTATGAAGTCAAATACCTGCAAAACAACTCGGATAGCATCCGTGAGCATAATGCTCAGCAAGACTTAACCGTCACCCTAAACATGAAACTCTATGTGAGGTTATGAACCTAAAATAGGATGGCATAAACATAATTAAACTCGCCTAAAAGTAAATCCTTACTTTCAAGTATTATTTGCAGCATTTTAAGTAACCTTGGGCACGCCACATCGGGAGTCCATAATCAAACAAGAAACACTTTCCCCCGATGTAAATTTCTCATGGCATAAAAGAATCGAGTTTGCACTAGCCTATTCATCAAGATCCAATACAAAGCTAGTATGAAACTTCAAACCAATGTGATTAGTTCCTTTCTCATGCAAGTTCTTACTATGTCACGACTGTGAGAACAAGTATGCTCCGTCCATTCCGCGAGCGACGGTGATTTGAATCAATAACACCCGGACTACACGATACGTACGCCCGTACTCGACGTTGCCTACAGCAACCATCACTGACGTCGTACGCGGCAACCTTTCCCCCGTTTCACCCCCATTGAGTCGATCAAGTCGCCCCATACAGTAGCCACTCTCATGGTGCACATACCGACGTGAGATGTCATGAGAATGTTCCCCACATACTGCACACCGGCCGTCCGCTTGAGGCGACCCGAAAAGTCCCAACGACAGCTTCCCGAGGTACATCGGTTTACTGGGTCCCATAATACCAGCATAAGTCCGGTACACAACTCAAACTTGTTCAACAGGGCCGCATACGGATCGGTCCTTGACCGACACGGACAGGTCTATAGCACCCAGGCCCCTATGTCCTGCTGCCCCTACAACCTTCCGGTCTCAACTTTAACTTGCTAATTCATTTATGAATCAATCCCGTATGCCCCTGTTGTTCCTGAACCCGCGAGTAGCATCTCACCACTCGACTTCTACCGAATCTTACTTAAGCATGGCAGTTCTACACGGTGTAAAGACACCTACCCAATACTCCATGGGTCATTTGGTTATGCAAGAGGAGTATCAAACACTAGACCTAATGCACAATTCATATCTTAACCGAAAGTGAATACAAAATAAAAACGTAATAGTTGTTAAATGCAAACCGGAGCTTGCCTGTTTTGTAGGGTAGTCGTATATAATCAGTTAGTGTCCTTGCTGATCCACCCTTGATTCTCAGGAGCTTGATCCACTTCAATGAATCACTCCGTTGAATCCCCTTCGTTGTGGTTCCTATTGAAATGCATATGCATATGTTTTATAGAATGTAATGGAAAGAAGTTATAGAATGGAATTCTTAAGAACAGAGGTTGTGTGGAAAAACCAAGAATGGCTTGGTTTGCCTCTTTTGTGCAGAGAAACAGAAATGACTAAATTGATCTTAGTGTTTTAGGTATACCCTAATCACTTTCCCTACTGAACATAAAAGATGAGCTGAAAAGATTTGAAAGCAACTGAAGAACAAGAACTCCAATGGCATCAAAACTTTTACAGCAGGTTCTACACTACCTAGGGATTTAGCTTGACAAATTGCAGCTAATGTGGAGTCAATTTGTGTTCCCCATAATTCTCACATGTCTCTCATGTATTTCCACCTATACATAAGTATGGAGAATAAGAAAAGGGAGTTCAAGGGCTCAACTTGAGCTGAGAATTTACATGTGAGTTCTTGGTCACATGAAAGTAATTTGGTCCAAGATTCAGCCCTTTTACTTGAGTAGTTCTTCCACAACAATTCTTTAAGCAATTCTACTCAAAAGAATTAATTCTGAAATAATGTGCATTTTCATGCTCAATTGAGTGAACTACGATTTCAAGTATGTCTCAGAGAGCTTGCCTAAATTTTCCTATGATTTTTGGAGCTAGTATTGCCCAGAATAGATTTTTGAAGTGAAAACATTTTCTGAAAATGTTTCTGGACTCTTATGAACACAGCAGATTGTGTTCCGAAAATTCCTACTCAAATGATCTTCAAATGAGCTGAAAATTTTCTAGAAGCTCAATACTTTGCTAAAGAATATTCTGGAAAATTTTGAGTATTTTTTGATAACCCAAACTCACTCAATAATTCTTTTTCAGAAAATCTTCAAATAATTTTCCAGAATACAATATTGACTTTCATACAAATCTGAGTTCATATTTGGATAGAACTCTGAAGTATGAATCCAACTCAATTGGAATCACTCAAATTGGAGGTTTCTACACAGAGATATGAATTTCTAAAGTTGTAGCTATCTCTGGAATTATTTTCCTACAGAAAAGTCGGCTGGACCCACTGTTTAAACCCCAGCCACTAGGATTGAAGCCACACCGGGGTTACGGGGTTTTCGCGTGCCAGCACACAGGATCCCAGCCACACACGATCACAGATTTAAATTCTGAGCTGCTGACAGCCGGGCCCCACACTTTCTTCTTCCTCCCACCATCTCTCTCGCGCCCGCGCGCTCCCCCTCGCCGGAGCAAATGGCTGCTCGCCGGACCGGCGTTTCCGGCTGCCGCCCAGCTAGAGGCTCTCCGCCAGGGGGTTCTGGACGTCGAGAAACACGATGGTGGTTTGTGCTCGGGCTGCTGGTGGCCGGAACTAGCTCGGTGACGTGCAGCGGCTACGAAATGAGTTCGGCGTCGTCTGACGACCTTCCTAGACCGCCAACCGCTCGCCCAACCAGCTCTACAGAACCAGTGGGTCTTTGGAAGAACATACATGGTCTCAAACTAGCTCCAAAACAGCCGCAAGTGGGTTGTCATCGTGCGCCCGATCGGTCCCGCCATGAACACGCTCGGAAGACCTCAAAATCCGTCGCTCCGAGGTGGTTTCATGCTAGGGTTGCTAACGGAGAAATGATTGCCGGCTAATCCAGCATCTATATGCACAGTTTGATGATCTACGGAGGATCGACGAGTGAGAATTTTGGAGGTTATTACCGGAACGTCGGTTTGAATCCGCCGGGACAAAATTCCTGAATTCGCCAGCGAGAGCTCACGACGTGGCTTGAGCTTCATGTGGAAGCAGTGTGGAGTCAGTGTGCTCCTTTTGCCACCTTTGCTCGGCCATGAAAGTTGTTGTGGCGAGCTGTCCACGAGCTCCCGATCACGTTCTTGAGCTCGGTTGCGGCGGACGGCGCTGATCACGGAAAAAGGAGGTCCAAACTCAGCGGTTTAGGCGTCGTGGGAGTGGAGGGTGAGCTCGTGGTGCCGTCTAGCTGCTCGGGGGAGGAGAGGGCGCGATGTTTCTTCGTTTTTCCCTGGTGGTACTGAGAGGCAGAGGTGAGGCAGCGCCGCTCGCGAGGGAAAGAAAGCAAACGGGCTTTGCTTCTGTCGGAGGTGGTACGATCACGTTGAGGCACGAGGGGGTCTTTACTCGGTCTCCCGCGCGTTGGGGCAGGAAGCAGGAGGTGGCGCGGCAAGCTCCTCGGTGGCTCACGCGAGCTGTTCGGTGGAATTGCAAACAGAGACTTAGACTTAGTGTGTAAGGAACACTTCAGCTCTATGACATGTGGGTCCTACTCCACATTTATCTTCCAAATATCTTCTCAAGTAATCTCCTCAATTCCCAAAATTCTTAGTTTAAAAGGTGGGCTAGAATTTGAATTCTCCCAATTCAGTTTTAATTTGCAAGACCAATTTGAATTTGGTTACAATTCGCAAATGCTTCTCTTTAACTCTTTTTTGAGCCCACCCTACAAATGAAAAGTTTGTGATCAAACTTTCCCTACAAATTCCAACTATATGGCTGCATGTTTATTCAAAGTTTTTGGCCACCACATGTGTGAACTTTGAATTTCAAATCTGATTTTTAAACTTACATGCAAGAGGTATTTAACTTCTTATTGGTTCAACACTTTTAAATAAAGATGTGAGCCTCATTTTCGATGCTCATCCATGTATTACTTTGCATGAAGAAACGTTTTAGCAAGTCCCATTTTTCATGTCTTTGCCACACACATGAATTCAAACCTAGGTTTTATTCATGCATTTTGGGACTTTTACATCCTCCCGCAAATCTCTCGAAGGAATCCCTAATTCAAGGCTTGTGGAGTGCGGGGAATCCTTCTCCGACCATCTCCGCTCCTTCGATCCGCGGATTTCATCAAATGGCTTCACTCTAAGGTACTTTTTGACCTAGCTTTGATTTTTCACAAAAATCTTATTTCTAGATCATACCTTTAGTGCCTTAGGCCTTCTCTGATGTTTCTACGCATATTGTTGCAATCCCTCATAGTATTGCGACTAAGTTAGGGTTTAAAACTGTAGAGTCCGGACTAGTCTGGACTCCAACCGAACAAGTCCGGCCAGAGCGGACTAGTCCGCCCCTAGCCCGGACAAGTCCGGCTGATACAGTCTTAGCCCCTAACTTTGGGGATGTAAACTAGTTCAAACGCAATGCTCTAGCATCTAAGTCCTTTTCTCACCAAATCATGTCTGGACCTAGAGACAGTCCTCTTCCAAACCCCGAGGCCAAAGCGGCTCGCCAAGCCGCTTATCGTGCGGCAGCCGAGGCAGAGGCAGGATGATGTGTGCAGGGGTCCCGATCTTCCGAAAGGTTCTGATAACTCTCGATTTGGTGGAGACTTGACACAAGTCGATCCGGCTTCCGAACAACACGTTCTGAACCCTGCAATCGGAGCACCACGTCTCCTCAGGTTATCAACCGATATTACGCGGTTGACCTCGCCAAGAAGGCTAATCCTTGCCTGCGAATCGAAGAACACAAGCAAGAACAAGAAAGAATGCAACCAAATTGGGGTCTCACAAACCGATGAACGGCGAAACTGTTCTTGACAGAATAATCTAAGCAAAACCCAGCTGTTTGTGACGGTGGCTAGGGGGTATAAAGGAGGTGGAGGATGACCAGGGGGGTGCTGGGGTCGTGACCAAACCCTAAGACACGTACATAATGGACTTGGACTCGATACAAGGCCCAATGGCCCAACTAGGTGATGCAACACCCTGACAGACTCTAAACTTTATATTGTTTCAAAGTTTCCCGTCGACTTCGAGTGAATTTTGACGTGGGGCCAGTTCCATTGGAAATTTTATCCTCTCAGCTTTCCGTGCATATGTAGAACGTCAAAAACCGAGTCTGTATGCCTCCTGTGCATCCATTTTAAGGTGGACTGCTCCTGGTCCCGAGTTGGACTCGAGTTTGAGTTGGGCTCGGTCTCTAACTTCTTGTTGGTGTATTTTCTGGTCCTCCACGCCTCCAAACCCCTCTCCATGTATCTCCATGTCCTCTCCATGGTTCCTAATCATAATTAATCCATTAGATAGCAACATACTCTTAAAATTCACATATAAAGAATTGTTCAGGAACGAGCTCACCTCTAAATTCAATTGTCGTGCTCGAGCTCTAATAATTGGACCTTGCATGTCTACCATGTGAGTGTTGTGTATATCTGAAGGAGTGATGTCCACATCATCCCCCCCTCTTGCATTGGAGTCGTCCTCGACTCAAGCTCATCTTCTTCTCCCAAATATGGTCTCAAATATGAAATGTTAAAGGTGGGACTAACCCCAAACTCGGGAGGCAACTCAAGTTTATATGCATTATCATTAATCTTCTCAAGTATTTTAAAAGGACCATCAGCTCTAGGCATCAATTTAGACTTTCTCAGTTCTGGAAATCTATCCTTTCTCAAGTGTAACCAAACTAAATCACCCAGTTCAAGTCTAACTTCCTGCCTACCTTTACTACCAGCAATTCTATATTTTTCATTCATCTTTTCAATATTGTGTTTAGTGGTCTCATGAATTTTCAAAATAAAATCAGCACATTCCTTGGCATCATTATGAGTTCTCTCACTAGTAGGTAAAAGCAAGATATCAATAGGAGCACGAGGATTGAATCCGTACACTACCCGAAAAGGACTTACATTGGTGGTAGAATGTGTTGCCCGATTATATGCAAACTCCACATGTGGCAAACATTCTTCCCACATCTTTAAATTTTTCTTCAAAACAGCTCTCAACATGGTGCCCAAAGTGCGGTTCACTACTTCTGTTTGCCCATCAGTTTGTGGGTGACATGTTGTAGAGAACAACAGTTTTGTACCCAACTTGTTCCATAGGGTGCGCCAAAAGTGACTCAAAAATTTAGCATCACGATCTGAAACAATAGTAGAAGGCATACCATGCAAGCGAACAATCTCTTTGAAAAAAAAGGTCGGCAATATGTACAGCATCATCACTTTTCTGACATGGTATAAAATGTGCCATCTTAGAAAAACGATCCACCACAACAAAAATGCTGTCCCTCCCCCTCTTAGTCCTAGGCAATCCCAAAACAAAGTCCATAGAGATATCCGCCCAAGGAATGGAAGGAGTGGGAAGAGGCATGTATAAACCACGTGGATTCAAATGGGACTTAGCTTTCTGACATGTGGTGCAGCGAGCCACAAACCGCTCTACATCTCTCCTCATCTTTGGCCAAAAGAAATGTGTGGCCAGAACATCCTCCGTCTTCTTTGCGCCAAAATGGCCCATCAAACCTCCACCATGTGCCTCCTGTAATAACAAAAGACGAATGGAACCAACTGGAATGCATAGGCGGTTAGCTCTAAACAAGAATCCATCATCTAGTACAAATTTATTCCTGGTATGACCTTTTCTACAATGCAGCAACACATCTTTAAAATCAGCGTCAAGAGCATATTGTTCTTTAATTGATTCAAGTCCAAAAATTCGACAATCAAGTTGGGACAGCATATTATATCATCTAGACAATGCATCAGCGATCAAATTATCCTTCCCTTTCTTATATTTAATGACATAAGGAAAAGACTCAATAAATTCAATCCATTTTGCATGTCTACGATTCAGATTATTTTGAGAACGAATATGCTTTAGCGATTCATGATCAGAATGAATAACAAATTCTTTAGGCCATAAATAATGACGCCATGTCTCTAATCATCGTACGAGAGCATAGAATTCTTTATCATATGTGGAGTAATTCAGGACAGGACCATTAAGTTTTTCACTAAAGTATGCAACCGGTTTACCACCTTGCAGTAAGACACCACCAATGCCAACTCCACTAGCATCACATTCAAGTTCAAAAGTCTTACTAAAATCAGGAAGTTGCAGCAATGGTGTGTGTGTAAGCTTGTCCTTCAAGGTGTCAAATAACTCCTCTTGTGCTTTCCCCCAATGGAACACCACACCTTTCTTAGTCAACTCATGCAATGGGGCAGCAATAGTGCTAAATTCCTTGACGAAACGTCGGTAGAAACCTGCAAGACCAAGAAAACTCCTTACCCGTGTGATGGCTTGAGGTATTGGCCAGCTCTTGATTGCTTGAACCTTCATCTCATCCACCTCAATTCCCCGTGGAGTCACAACATAGCCAAGAAAGGAAACTCGATTCGTACAAAAGTCGCACTTCTCAAGGTTACCAAATAAACGTGCATCTCTCAAAGCATTAAAAACAGCACGTAAATGATCCATATGTTCATCCAATGACTTGCTATAAATCAAGATATCATCAAAGTAAACCACCACAAATTTTCCAATAAAAGCTCTCAAGACCTCATTCATCAAACGCATGAATGTACTTGGTGCATTAGTTAAACCAAAAGGCATTACTAACCACTCATACAACCCAAATTTGGTTTTGAAAGCTGTTTTCCATTCATCTCCCAATTTTATTCTTATTTGGTGGTAACCACTACGCAAGTCAATCTTAGTGAAAATTATAGAACCACACAACTCATCAAGCATGTCGTCTAGCCTAGGAATAGGATGACGATACCTTATAGTAATATTGTTAATGGCTCTACAATCAACACACATACGCCAAGTACCATCTTTCTTAGGAACCAAAAGTACAGGAACAACACAAGGACTAAGGCTTTCACGTACATACCCACGGTCCAAAAGGTCTTGGACTTGCCTCTGAATTTCCTTAGTCTCCTCGGGGTTGGTCCTATATGCAGCACGGTTTGGCAAAATTGCACCTGGAATCAAATCAATTTGATGTTCAATCCCTCTCAAAGGTGGAAGTACCAGGGGTATTTCAGCTGGAAAAATATCCTCATACTCTTGCAACAAGTTAGTAACTGCTGGAGGCAAAGACCTAACAATATCAACAATGGAGAACAAAACTTGTTTGCACACCAATGCACAGCAAATATCATGATCAGAAATTTCAGCAAGGTCTGATTTTGTAGCAAGCATTACACGACCCTTCAATTTAATTCCCTCAGTCTTAGGACTAGGTGTAGATCTCTCATTATTTGGTGGTAACACAGAATTAATGACTTGTTGATTTTCTGATTTAGAACTACTAGAAATTCCAGCTCTCTCCCTATCAGCTTGTACAATTTCAGCAGGAGTCAAAGGTAGCAAAGTAATTTTCTTTCCTTTATGTATAAAAGTATATTTATTACTTATACCATGGTGCAAAGCATCCTTACCATGTTCCCAAGGTCGACCCAATAAAAGTGAACACGCTTGCATGGGTACCACATTACAATCAACGGAATCAACATATGTACCAATGGAAAACGGAATTCTGCAAGTTTGTGTTACCTTAGCTCTTCCAGAATCATTCAACCATTGAATATAGTATGGATGTGGGTGTGGTCGTGTATTCAAGCTAAGCTTCTTGACCAATTCAGAACTCACCAAGTTGTTGCAGCTTCCTCCATCAATGATAACAAGTGCTCGCCGGTTCTTGATGACAAAGAAAATCTGAAACAAATTATGGCGTTGTGATCTATCAAGTTGTTGTACGTGTGTGTTCAGCACCCGCTGCACAATGATGTTCATGTAGGCTGATGTGTCTTCACTCCCAAAAACATGTCCCTCATCATTGTCCGTGGCAGCTTCATCATCATTGTTGTCTTCGACATCGGAGGTGCTAGTGTATCCACCCTCTTCTATAGCCACGTATGCCCGCTGACTAGGACAATCTTTTTGCACATGACCAAGACCATGGCAGCGGTGGCACTGAATGCCGGAAGTGCGTCCTGTTGAAGCAACGGATGAAGCACTTTTGGCAGGTACCTGCATGGAATTTTTACCCAAATCCGCAGGTCGTGTAGGTGGTGGTTTCGGTGCTGCTGAAACGTTGTTGATGCCAGAAGGAAGCTTGGCTGCTGGTTTTGGTGAAAGGGCATCAAAACGGAATGACTTGGACGCCCCCGAAGATGTTGTCGTGCGTGGAGTGTAGGAGGCACCGCTGCTGCTCTTGTTCTTTTGTTGACGACCCTGTAACTCCTTTTCTGCAAGCATAGTAAGCAGGAACAACTGGTTGACAGTATTAAATTCCTTATAATCAACAATATTCTGTATCTCACGTCTCAACCCCCCATAGAAACGACAAATTTTATCTTCAGTGTCCTCTACTACCCCACATCGTATCATAACCTTTTGAAGCTCCGCATAATAATCTTGGACAAAATTATTTCCCTGCTCTAAGCGCTGCAATTTCTTTCGTAAATCACGTTGGTAGGATGGAGGAACAAAACGATTACGCATAGCTTCTTTTAAACGTTGCCATGTATCAGGTTGTAAGCGTGTGGTACCTAGTTCATTCCACCATATTATAGCAAAATCCTTAAACTCACTAGTGGCTTGTCGAACTCTATGTTGTTCAGGAACAAGGTGGGAATTAAATTTCTGCTCAACCGTCATTTCCCAATCAAGATATGCCTCAGCATCATAAGCACCAGAAAATGAAGGTATGGAAAATTTAACTTTAGAAAAAGGGTCATCAAGAGGGCGGTTATTGTTACCACGCATGTTGTTTCCTACCATACCATGAGTGTTTTGACGAAGGCGTTGACGTAGATGTACATTCTGCGCAGCACGCGTATCCACCTCTCCATTGACATCACACAACACGTCTTCTTCTTCTTCAAAGTTGTTGTGGTGGGTAGCATCATGGCTGAATGGTAGGTGGGTCTCCATATCATCAATCCTTCCAACTAGCGAGCTTAAGCGTTTGTCCAACCTCTCAAGGGTGTGGGGTATTCTCTGTTCAGCAAGATAATCTTTTACCCCTTGTGCGATTGCTTCCTTGACAGACTTCATCATTTGTTCTATGTAACCCTTCATCTTACTTTTCAAAACACACTCAGTAGGATCAACATGATCTGACATTGTTAGCAAGAATAATATGAAAAACAACAAGATTATCCCTATCAACTACTACGCAATGATGGTGGAACTCACAAAGCAATGGGTCGAGTCTTACCAAGCTCTTACAAGTTTCTTACCACAACAAGGCAAAGGATACCTGGACGACGTGATTCAGCGATTGCAAGGGTCAAAAACTTGTGATGTTCGAAAGGATGAATGTGGAGTTTGGATGGCCAAATATATGTGAGTAGCACACAATTCAATAACAGATAGTAATGCTGAATAGATGTCCAAGCACTTGTCCTAGTTGCAGGCCTACTCGTGTCTTATCCCGGATGTTATGAACAAGACATCAAGAAGTATGAATGATAAGGACAATAATTGAGCAGGAACAATTGCACCATAAGGTAAAATAACACACACAAGTTTTGATATTTGTGCTCCTCTTAACAAATTTTCTTTTCTATATTTTTTCTTTGATTTTTTATATCTGCCGTGAAATCAGGAGCACTAATATACACATTGCACAAATTTTCAGCTCACTTGAAAAAAGAAGATGTGGACAACAGAAATTCAATATGTTTCTTTATGATTATTGTTGAGCCTTTAGATGCTAAATAATTAATCTTCCAAAGTGAATCTGGGCAATGTAATTTAACCCAATGCCAAGGTTATGGCTTTTTTAAGACAACACCACAAGATTATGTTTTTGGTGGAGCTGAATTGGAAACGGTGGTGAGAAAAAAATTGGATATGATGGTGACAACGTGTGGGATGGTGTGCGTATATCAAGGAGGATAAACTCACGTAATATGTGATGAAAACTGAAGAACAAGGATAACCCTAGCACAATGAATAGTTATGGTGATCGATTTGATAACGATTGTGGCAGCTAGGGTTTCGATGGAATGCAGCGGATGGAATAATAATGTAGGAAAAAACAAGATTAAACCAGAAACAAAACACGAACTAGGACACAAATTCAACACTACGGACTCCAAAACAGAATTGTGCAAAAGGCTAAACCTGGTCTGGAATGGGGAAACCTATGACTATAATTTTTTTGGCTTTTTCGTGGATGATAGGACGAGTTCAAGATAAACAAAACTAGGGGAAGGCGAACCTGACGGTGCACCTAAATCTGATTACCACTTGATGTGTCCAGGGGTCCCGATCTTCCGAAAGGTTCTGATAACTCTCGATTTGGTGGAGACTTGACAAAAATCGATCCGGCTTCCGAACAACACGTTCTGAACCCTGCAATCGCAGCACCACGTCTGCTCAGGTTATCAACCGATATTGCGCGGTTGACCTCGCCAAGAAGGCTAATCCTTGTCTGCGAATCAAAGAACACAAGCAAGAACAAGAAAGAATGCAACCAAATTGCTGAAAGATATGAAGCACTCAAGTTGGGGTCTCACAAACCGATGAACGGTGAAACTGTTCTTGACAGAATAATCTATGCAAAACCCAGTTGTTTGTGACGGCGACTAGGGGGTATAAAGGAGGTGGAGGACGACCAGGGGGTGCTGGGGTCGTGATCTAACCTTAAGACACGTACATAATGGACTTGGACTCGATACAAGGCCCAATGGCCCAACTAGGTGATGCAACATCCCGACACACTCTAAACTTTATATTATTTCAAAGTTTCCGGTCGACTCCTAGGGAATTTTGACGTGCGGCCTGTTCCATTGGAAAGTTTATCCTCTCAGCTTTCCGTGCATATGTAGAACGTCAAAAATGGAGTCCGTATGCCTCCTGTGCATCCATTTTAAGGTGGACTGCTCCTAGGCCCGAGTTGGACTCGAGTTTGAGTTGGGCTCGGTCTCTAACTTCTTGTTGGCGTATTTTCTGGTCCTCCACGCCTCCAAACCCCTCTCCATGTATCTCCATGTCCTCTCCACGGTTCCTAATCATAATTAATCCATTAGGTAGCAACATACTATCAAAATTCACATATAAAGAATTGTTCAGGAACGAGCTCACCTCTAAATTCAATTGTCGTGCTCGAGCTCTAGTAATTGGACCTTGCATGTCTACCATGTGAGTGTTGTGTATATCTGCAGGAGTGATGTCCACATCACAGGAGAGGCTGCAGCAAGGGAGGCTCGGACAAAGAAACGGGCTGACAGGGAAGCACAAGCCTCTCAGTCCGTTGATCCTCCAAGGAGGAAGAGGCTAGTCACCTTGAAAGAAAAACAACATGCCGAGTCCCAAAGTTCAACCCAAGACAAAGGAAAAGGCAAAGCAGCTAATCCTCCCAGAAAAAAGGCCTTGGCCAACAGGGGACTCGTCATTCGTGACAACCCTAGACAGGGAAGGGAGCATCCCCCACAAGTACCTATTGGGCCCCTTGAGAGGGCACCTCCTATGCATAATCCAAACCGCCAACCCAATTTGGTAAGTGCAACCTTCAAAGGGAAAGGAGCTGACAAAGCCCGAAGGTTCAGAGAAGAGAAAGTTTACAAGTATGAGAAGTCCACACCAAACCCTCGTTTCTAGTGCGACTTCCATTGTGACTACTACCAGCTCGTCTATCTCCCAATGAAGACACTGGTAGTTGATTCTCAGTGGGTGGATTGTCCATATATGGCAAAAAAGAGGCATCAAGCTTTTGATGCAGTAATTGAAGCAGCAGAATGCCATGGGATCAAGGATCTAATGGCTTTTTAATATGATTGGAACATCGAGGTTATAGTCCAATTCTACACCACCTGCTACTTCCACACCTATGGAGACAAAAAAATCACTTGGATGACAAATGGTGTGTTCTACTTGGTGTTGTATGATGAATTTGCTAGGATCCTTGGACTTCAGGAGCACTTGAACTATGAGATCATAGTTCACAATGAGAGGACCTTGGGAAAGGATGACTTGGATTTCATGTATCCCTCATATCTCACCTATGAGCCATCCTCAACCCACAACATCAAACCCTTATTTGGAGTGCTAAAAATAATTCTAAGGAAGACTCTAGCTCCAAAAGATGGGGATGCGGGGATGATACAAGGGTATCTTAGGAACTTGTTGAAGCTACTCAATGAAGAAGAACGATTCAACGTCTTCGCTACATATACAATGATACCTTCAACATCTCCTACACCCCGAACAGGTCCTGTGGATATGCGCCGTACATCATGTGCATGATAGAGAAAGTCACAGGCCTGGAATTTGCAAAGGATGTGAAGCATAGGAAGCTATGTCCTCAGATGCCGATTCCCCTTCCTCGCCCTCCTGCGTCTTTGGGCAGGAGCTCCTCTGCAGCTCCATCCTCCTCGGCTGGGCCATTCGTCCCTCCATCATCGAGTGGCTCCTCTAGTGGGCTGCTAAAAATATTCAAGGCCATATTCTCCTCGTGCCGGAAAGTGGATGTTCGCACGCAGAAAATGAAGCAACGCCAAGAGAAGTATCTCAAGGTAATGTGCGACAAGATGAAGATACCTATGTCTCCACCGTCATCAGATGATGACGAAGTGACAGAGTTTCCCGCTCTCACCGAGGACGAGCTTGCCTACTTTGGCTCCTCATCAGCTGCTCCTCCTACCTCTCGCGCTCATCAAGAGGATGACAATGAAGACGAAGATGAAGATGAGGACAAGGAAACTCAAAGGGACCAAGTCGAAGATCAAGATGGAGATGATAGTGATTGGGTCTTTCTCTCTTTTCTTTCCCTTTTTGGTGCCTTGATGCCAAAGGGGGAGATAATAAGGGGGAGTAGTCTAGTCGTAGTCTAGTCTAGCTCTTTAGTCTTTAGTCTTGCTCTTTAAACACTCACTTTATGTTGGTTTGTAATAGCTATGCCACATTATGCGTTATGTTATGTTAATGACTATGCCATATTATGTCTTCGTATTATGCCATATTGAGATGTTTGCGTTTGTAAAAATTATAACATGTGTATGAATAAAATCCCCAAAGAACTCACTCTTGTGCATTGTTTTTCCTTGACAATCTTTTATGCACACGTTTATGGGGAGTGAACCATACACATGTGTTATGAAAACAATCTATTATATCTATTTATCGAGAATCTTAATGTGTTGTCATCAATCACCAAAAAGGGGGAGATTGAAAGTGCATCTTGGTAATCCCCGTGGGTTTTGGTTGATTGATGATGACAATTATGATACTAATAAGTTTTTACTTAGTATGAGCACAGGTGCTTATCAAAGGAATGCATGTGGAGTCTCTCAAGAAGCAAAAAGGAAAAGAAGAAGACTTGAAAGAGTAGAAAATAGAATTTTTCTATTGAGTTTCAATTTTCTAGATTGTGTACAGGGTCTTCTCTTTTAGAGTGCTTGAGAATCATTAGAGAGCTCAAACTAAAGATAGAAAGTTAGAATCGTGAGAGGAAGTAGTCATAGGTATGGCTGAAAAAGGAAGACCGGACTTGTCCGGACTACGGGCCGGACTAGTCCGTTCCAATACGGACTAGTCTGTTTTAGACCGGACAAGAAGTCTCTGAGTGAGTTTGGACTTGTCCGTTTTAGGCCGGACTAGTCCGTTGTCGAGTGAGTCTGAGCCTTTATGAGACTAAGTCTCAGAAGGCCGGACTAGTACGCCTAGTTGGCCGAACTAGTCCGCTAAGCGGACTAAGCCGTTTGAGTCCGGAGAAGGAGTCTCTGAGTGACTTCGAACTAGTCTGCTCCGTAGGCCGGACTAGTCCGGTCCCTTCAGACTAGTCCGGTTTAGGATGGAACAAAGGTTCCTGTGTGAGCTCGGACTAGTCCGAAGTTGGTTGGACTAGTCTGCAGCCCTAGATTAGAGAGTTTTTTAGACTAAGTCTAGTAAGACCGGACTAGTCCACCCTTGGGGCCAGACTAGTCCGTTCTCATACGGAACAAAGGTTCCTGACTGAGATCGGACTAGTCCGCTCTTGGCCGGACTAGTCCGGAGTTTTATGACCGTTTGAATCCAATGGTCACTAGACTTTAGTTGGTAGCCTTGTGACGTGGGTGGTCCCTTAAGAACGGACTAGTCCGGGGTTTGGACCGGACTAGTCCGGACTTTAGTAGGTAACGGCTACATGCCGGGATTTCTATAAAAAGGAGACCCCCTCCCCCGGCTAAGAATAAAACAGAGAACAACCCTAGGAATTGAAAACTCATTCCTAGAGCTCTTCTAAGCCTCTTTCCTCACCCTATTGACCCCTAAGATTGGATCTTAAGGGGTTTGTGGACTTGTGAGAGGAGAGATGTGGTGATCGGCGTTTGAGCTCTCGGTTTGACTCTCTTGCACTCTGATTGTTAATTTGAGTTCTTGATTGTTGTATTTTGATTCCTAGAACTGCTAGGTTGTTGTAGGGAGTCTCAAGTTGTGAGTAGCCCCTTAGATCATTGTATTCACATTTGATTAATAGTGAAAGAGCTCGGGCTTGATCTTGGTGATCGCTCGGTGAGGGAAGGGTTGGAAAAGACCCGGTCCTTTGTGGACTCCTCAACGAGGACGTAAATTCCTGTGTGGAATCGAACCTCGGGAGAAATCGTGTCTCTTGGTTCCTTTACCTTCTCGCTCGCTCACTAGAATTACTTGTTAAGCTTTCGTCTTGTTAACACTTGTGAATTGTTCCGCTGACCTGCAATCTAATCATTCACAACTTATTAGTGAGATTGTTTAACTACTATACATCTTACGCTTAAACGAACCTAAAAGGAAAACCTAAAACACAATTTTATACCTAGACCGACTAGTTCGCCCTCAGACCAGACTAGTCCGGCCTTCTTCAAGTTTAATCCGCTGTTTGCAATAGTTTCAGGTTTTATTAGCCTATTCACCCCCCTCTATGCAACTTTCACTCCTTACCTGCAAACACTCATAGCAGCAACCGTGAGCACAATGGCTCGGCATGTCTTAACCGACTCTCCTACACAAGAAACTCTACATTCAGGTCATAACAAAGGTAGGATGGCATTTTGCAGCAAAGGACACGCCTACAAGTTCATCCTTAATTCATCTTTTAGCCACAAGTTAACGGTTTAAATATCTAAAATTTAGTGAGCAATATCTGGTGGCACACATGTAGCAATACAAGTTATTCATATCAGCAGTAATGAATCACAACATTACATATTTTAACCTAAGTCACGACTCAGTGAACAAGCGGTACTCATAACCGTGAGGGATGGTGAATCGCCTCGTTATACACCTGCAGGGATACCCGAATAGCACGTCACGTACACCCATCCATGGATCTGCACAGCACGCTCACTCGATGTCGTACGGAACAACTTTCACCAAACAGCCCAAACGTCGAACCGGTCACACCCAAATGGATAGGAGGTTCCCTACACGGAGCATCTCTCTATGCCCGTTAGCGGATTTTTACCTTTCTGCCCTCAACCTACACCTATAAATCGGTGTGTTATGCCTCGACGCCCGGAGGTATAGGATACATCAGTTTATCGAACCCCATATATCCAATATGCCTTCGCTACATTCAAACTTAATCAGCGGGGCCACACACGGATCGGTCCTCAATCGACACGGACAGGGCTACACACACAAAACTTCCTCTTGTTGCGTCCTAGCCCCTGCCTAGTCTGCAACTCAGGGAGAGACGGACGAGTCTTTCTCACTAAGAAAGGGACAATACCCCAGTGCTAATGAAAAGTATGATAAGGATCTCCAAAGATGGCAGGCATCAAACAGGAAATGTTTGATGGTCATCAAGGGGGCGATAACTGAGGCCATTCGGGGAGAAATTTTTGAAGTGATACGGCTGTTGAGTATCTCCGCAAGGTGGAGAGTCAGTTCACTGGCTCTTCCAAAGCCTTAGTGAGTACCCTCCTAAGAAAACTTGTCATTGAGAAATACACTGGTGGTGGTGTGCGCGAGTACATTCTCAAGATGACAAACTTAGCCACAAAGCTCAAAGCCTATGAACTTAGGGGTCAGTGATGAATTGCTTGTGCACTCCATATTCGCCTCTCTTCCAAAGGATTTTAAAGCTTTTGTGATAAACTGTAACTCGAAGTATGATAATTGGTCTTTAGAGAAGTTGATTGCCATGTGCGTTCAAGAAGAAGAACACATTAAGTCTCAGAGAAGTGGTGATTTTGTCAACTACACCAAAGCGAAAGGGAAGGGGAAGAGCTACTTCAGTTCTCCCAAGCCTCCCGCCTTTAAGGCACATTGCAGCTCTTCTATAGATAAGGGCAAGGGAAAGGCTCCTATGCAGCATCCTTCTCAAAAGGAGATAAAAGTGGCTAAGAATCAATGCAAATTTTGGAAAGAGATTGGGCATCATCAGAAGGACTGTGTTGGTTTTCTGAAATGGTGTTGTAAGAATGGTAATAATTTCATTAGTTTTGAAAATGAGTCCCTGTTTTTAGATTACTCTCGATCTACTTGGTGGATTGACTCAGATGCCACCGTGCACGTTTGTAATTTTGTACAGGGATTAAGTATGAGGAGGACACTAAGAAGACGGGAAAGGACCATTAAAGTCGCTGATGGTCGAGAAGCCCAAGTCGAAGCCATCGGAGATCTCCCACTTAGACTTAAAAATGGCTTTGTACTTAGGCTTGATAATGTTCTTTATGTTCCATCTTTAGAGAGAAGCTAGATTTCCATTTCATGTTTGGATGATTTACGCTATGTGTGTCATTTTGGTAATGACAGATGTTCTATCACATTTGATAATAAGATTGTGGGTCTTGCTTTTCGGCAAGACAAGTTATATTTGTTATCCACTCATGATAATGTCAATGTTGTATGTAATGATAACGTTTCTCCACAAAACAACCTAATATTTAGCAAGCGCAAAAGAATCGATTTTGAAACATCGTCGAAATTATGGCATTGTCATTTATGCCATATTTCGATGGGGAGAATCAAACGCTTAATATCACAATCGATTCTTCCACATTTAGACTTCTCGAATCTTGAACAATGCATTGACTGCATTAAAGGAAAATATGTTAAGATTATTAAGAAAAACACCAAACAAAGTACGGGAATATTGGAATTAGTTCACACGGATATTTGTGGTCCATTTCCCATAGTCTCTGTAGATGGCTATGATTCATTCATAATTACAGATGACTATACTCGTTATGGCTATATTTATCCAATTAAGGAGTGATCCGAAGCTTTGGATAAATTTAAGATATTTAAGGCTGAATTAGAAAATCAACATAATGTTAAGATTAATGTAGTAAGATCAGACCGTGGAGGGGAGTACTACGGTCGACACACCACATATGTCCAAGTTCTTGGACCTATTGCAAGGTTTTTACAGGAAAATGGTATAGTCGCCCAGTATTCTACACCTGGCTGGCCTCAGCAAAACGGTGTAGCGGAACGGAGAAACCGTACGCTTATGGATATGGTAAGAACCATGCTAAGTTATTCTATGCTACCGATTAGCTTATGGATGGAGGGGTTAAAAACTGCCATTCACATGTTTAATCGAGTTCCTAGCATGTCAGTACCTATGATACCGTACGAGTTGTGGACGGGACGTAAGCCCTCATTAAACTACTTGCACGTATGGGGCTGTCCAACTGAGGCGAAAGTATTTAACTCAAACATTGGTAAGCTGGACTCTAAAACCATCAGTTGCCACTTTTTTGGCTATCTTGATAAAAGTAAAGGATATCGGTTCTACTGTCCAGGCCACTTTACTAAGTTTGTAGAAATGAGACATGTCGTCTTCCTAGAGGATGTCATGATCAGGGGGAGCGCGGTAAGACGTGAAATATATCTTGAAGAAGAGCAGGTTTATATACCCGTTCCTATGATTCGGGAACCCTATTTCACGGTACCTGCTGATGATGGATTATCTTTGCCTAGAACTAATGATTCAACACCTATTGTCGTTCCTTCATCAGCGACGGAAATTACTGAGGCTCCTGTACCACAGGAACCAGCTCAACCTTCTAAGCACTCTGAGTCAGCTGTCGCTAATAATGAGGAGCAACATCTGCCCCAACCTATGAATGACACGCAACTTAGAGGATCTCAAAAAGTGAGACGCTCGGTTATACCCAGTGAATATGAGGTCTACATGAGTGAAGAAGTTCAAATGGAGGGTGATCCCACCTCATTTGAAGATGCTATGGGAATAACTCAATCATCTGAGTGGAGAAAGGCCATGGAGGATGTGATGAGGTCAATGGACGCCAACAAAGTCTGGGAATTAGTCGAGATTCCCAATGGAGCCAAAATAGTAGGCTGTAAGTGGGTATATGTGAGGGGGCCCGACCCCAATCACTCACGGGGTCGTGCCGCCTCGCCCGGGGATCGTATTGGGTGGTGCCGTGTCATGCGGCACCCAACAGCACACATATAAGGAACACAATATTACATAAATCAAAAGCGGAAGCTTACAATTATTCTTTGTAAATAATTTACATAAAATAGCTACAGCGGAATTCTATAACCAGCTCACGTTGAATATCTAAGAAGACTCGAGAAGAGGTCCAGCCCGCGGACTCTTCTCGCTAGCAACACGAAGACATGGCAGCGGCTAGGTTCTCCAAGTGTGACATGACTCGGAAGTTCCCGAGTCTCACCGGACAACCTTCTTTATAGCGGTGATGTTTACCTGCAAAACCACTTATATAGCAAGAGTGAGCACAAAGGCTCAGCAAGACTTAACCGTCTCTCCTAAAGCATGGAACTCTATATGGAAGTAACCTAAGACTTAAGCCTGTCCTTTGCGAAAAGACTCGCCTACGAGTTTATCCTTAACTTTCAAATTTTTAGCCATAACAGTAGTGACCTTGCGCCCAGCAACATTGGAACTCCACAATGAAACAAGAAACGCTTCATTCCAATGTTACTTGTCCCAAGGTGAAAATAACTTTAGTTTGCTCTATCTCTACTTCAAACAAGGTTTTCATGCAATTTCCAATTATCATAACAGCATTTAAAACTTTGCAAACTATTTCCACACAACTTGATTAACTACATCACAACACAGGGAGCAAGCGGTAATCAATAACCGCGATGGACGGTGATTCGAATCAAACACTACCCGGATAACTCGACACATACGCCCGCCTCTGAAGACCCAACTCTGACGTCCTTCATTACGTCGTATGTGGCCACCTTTCGCAGGACACTAGACTGTAGAACCGGTCGCGCCGTCTCGGGCTCATAGGTCTAACGAGACGATGTGGTATGCCTATACAACCCAGTGAACCTGGTACATCGGTTTCCTGATTCCCATATGTCAGTAAGCATCCGATACACAACTCAATACCTGCTCCTGGGTTCCGCACACGCATCGGTCCGTAACCGACACAGGCAGAGCTACTCGACCAAGACCTCGTCTTGTCGCTGCCTAACCATCCTGCCCGGTCTCATCTTTGGAAATGTAAACTTTAGTTTGCCCTCTTTTTTCCATCTACACCCAGGTAATCCCGTCTATAACTTGCGAGTAGATTCCAACTACTCGTCTTCTACCGTATGCCCTAGTTTCTTTAGCACGGCATTATTCTACAGCGGTGTCCCTTTCTACCCTTAAACCCAAGGTTCATTTGGTCATGCATTTGGAGTGTAAAACATCCTTGACCTAATGCACATACAAACTTAGACCCATAGTAGTGCATAAAGTAAAAACTTTAGAAAACAACTTAAATGCAAACCGGAGCTTGCCTTGGTGTTGCAGGTGACAAAAGTCAGATAAGTTTGAAGTTAGTTGCTGATGATGACTTGAAGCTTAATTTCTGCCCTTCTTGATCCTTGATCCACTCTTCAAGTATCCACGTTTAATCACTACACGTTATGAACATGCACATATGTTTAGTTGTAAAACTTTTGCTAACAAGTTCTAAAGACAAGTTTGAAACTGGAACTTTGTTTAAGAATTTAAAATAACACTGGGGTGGTGGTTTGGATGTGTGTCTAAGCACTCTCATCAAGTGAGGAGTGAGGTTCATCACTTGGGTGGTGATTTCCTAATTGGTTGAACAGAACACTACTGATCCAGAGCTCCAATGGAGCTGGAAATTTTCTTGTGAGTTCCTTGTCACAAGAAAGTCCTCTGGACCAAAATTCAGAATGTTTCACCGATTAGGTTACCCAGAATAATTCCTTAAGCATCTAAGCCAAAAGGAATTAATTTTGAATAAATTTGCATTTTCATGCAAACTCAAGTGAACTATGATTTCATACCTAGATCAGGGAGTATGCATGAATTTTCCTAGGATTTTTTGAGCTAAGGAATGGCTAAAACTGAATTTCCAAGATTAGGAAATTCTCTGAAAATGTCTCTGTATTCATTTGAATACAGAAACTTGAAATCAGAATTATCCTAACTAAACGAACTCCAAATGAGTTGAAACTTTTACATGAGTCTCCTAATATCCTAAAGAATATTCTGGCAAAAATTGGGGATTTTTGGGATGAACCAAACTCTCTCAAAAATTCTTTTGCTGAAAATCTTTAAAGAATTCTCCAGAATTTTCTCTTGGTTTTCATACAAATTGGGTTGTATATTTGGATAGAGATTTTCATCCTGAATCCAACCCAATTTGAATCACTAAATTTGGAGCTTCCTATCAAAAGTTATGAGGTTCTAAAGTTTGAACTAAATCTGGAATTCAAATTAAATCGGTGAAATGTTTAAACTCTGACAGTGGCCCCATCCCCACATGTCAGCTGCTGAATTCAAGCCACACGGGGCCACAGACTATTTCCCGTGTTGTCACAGCCCGATCCGAGGCCACAGACAATCCCACTCCCTCGCAACAGACACTGACGCGTTGTCAAGGGCAGCGATCCCGAGGGACGGAGGACCTCGGCTACGTAGTTCGTAGCCGCTATCCGTGATGGCTGGCCGGGTTATACCCCCTTGCCGCCGTTCTTCGCCGGAGGGTTATTCCCCCTGCCGCCGGCTTGGTACAAGAGGAGAAGGAATAGATGGTAATATCTTTCTTATTCCTCAAGTGTTTGATTACCTGCCTATCTATAGCCTCCGGCTCAACCAAAAGGAGTAACAAACTCCACTAATTATTGATTACCAAAAATAGCTAGAGTATCTTCTACTTTCCCTCCTGGCCACGGTTGGAGATCGTGGCCTGCATGCTTGCCGCGCGCGCATCAGCGCGTTCGTTGGCTCGGCACATGTCACGGGCCCTATGGCGCCTGGTGTAAACTTGTTTGAACATGACATCTCCCTCCCCGTCGAGGGCCAGCTCGTCCTCGAGCTGGAATTGGGGAAACTTGGCGCGGAAAGGCGTGACGTCTTCCCAGGTCGCTGAAGCTGCCGACGTGCCTTTCCACTGGATGAGCACCTGATGTACGCCGTGAGCCAGTCGGTACCGCACCGCGCGTTCAGGTTCTGGGCTAATGGCGCCATGATGCATGAGCGGCAGTGGTGGAGGCGCTGTTGGTGGCGACCCCTGGAACTTCTTGAGTAGTCCCACATGGAACACATTGTGGATGCGGGCGCGGGGTGGAAGCTCCAGCCGGACGGCGACCTCGTTGATGAGTTCGACGACGCGGTACGGCCCGACGAAGCGTGGCTTCAGTTTGCCGCCCACAGCCTGAGGAAGAGATGACGCCGCGCGCTGCCGTAGTCGAAGCAGCGCCCAATCACCGACCTGATAGGTGACCGCGCGGTGCGTACGGTCGTAGTGGCACTTCTGGTACTCCTGTGCCTGCTCCAGGCGGTGACGGATGTCGGCCAGGAACTCCGCGCGCTCCTCCATGCTCTTGGCGACGGCCGGCACCCTGGTGTCCCCGGGTTCATAGGACCGGATGGAGGGAGGATCACGCCCATAGACTACGCGGAAGGGGGTGTCCCGTAGGGACGTCTGGTACGCCGTGTTGAAGAGGAACTCCGCCCAGGGAAGCCACCGGAGCCACTCACGCGGCCTGTCTCCTGTCAAGCACCGCAGATACATGAGCATGACGCGGTTGGCCGACTCGGACTGCCCGTCGGACTGGGTGTGAAACGCCATGGTCATCTGCAGCTTGGTCCCCATCAGCCGCATCAACTCCTGCCAGAACGTCGACGTGAACACCGTGTCCCAGTCGGAGACCATGGATTGTGGAATCCCATGGAGGTGGACAATGTCGTTGAAGAAGGCCTGAGCGACAGATTCAGCGGAGTACGGGTGTGCCAGTGGGATGAAATGGCAGTACTTGCTGAACCGATCCACCACAGTGAGGATCACTGACTTGCCGCAGACCCGTGGTAGCACCTCCACAAAGTCTAGCGCGACATCAGTCCACACGCCCTGCGGCGTCGGCAGCGGAAGAAGGAGCCCCGCCGGGTGCAGGTGCTAGGACTTGTAGCGTTGGCAGACTTCACACGTACGCACGCGTTCCTGCACAACTTGTTTCATGTTATGAAAATGGAAGTCACGGCACAGCCTGTGGAGCGTCCGCTGTACGCCATCGTGTCCGTCCTCATGGATGGCCCCTACGATCTCTTGGAGCAGCGGGGAGTCGGCTGGAATGTACAGCCGCCCGGAAAATTGCACCAGGCCGTCCACCAGCGCCCAGGGAGCCAGTCGGGTGCCCGCCGTGATCTCACCTCGGAGTGCGACAAGGGCTGGGTGGTCCAGCTGGGCCTGATGGAGCTTGTCGATGAAGTCAAAGCGCGGAGCAGAGAGGGCAAGGAGCTCTCCCTCCATGGTGTCGCGCTGGGACAGCGCGTCAGCGACGGCGTTCATCGCGCCCGGCTTGTACTCAACGGAGAAGTCGAAGCCCAGCAACTTGCCAACCCAGTGGTGCTGTGGAATGGTGGCCAAGCGCTGGTCCAGCAGATACTTCAAGCTGTAGTGATCCGTCTTGACAGTGAAGCGGCGCCCCCAGAGGTATGGCCGCCAGTGGCGCACCGCCTGGACCAAGCCAATGAGCTCACGCTCGTAGGCTGCCAGGGCGTGATGTCGAGGCTCCACCGGCCGACTGAAGAAGGCGATCGGATGCCCCTCCTGGATGAGGACAGCACCAAACCCATGGGACGACGCGTCGCGCTCGACGACAAAGGGCTTGTTGAAATCCGGCATAGCGAGCACCGGCGCCGAGGTGACCGCCTCCTTGAGGGCGAGGAAAGCCGAGGCAGCCTCAGGACCCCACGTGAAGCCCTCCTTCTTGAGCAGCGCGGTGAGTGGTGCGGCGATGGAGCCGTAGTTGTGGATGAACTTGCGGTAGTATCCCGCGAGCCCGAGGAAGCCACACACCGCCCGCGCCGAGCGGGGTTCCGACCAGTCGTGAATGGCCTGCACCTTGGCGGAGTCCATGGCCACCCCTGCCTCCGAGATCGTGTGGCCGAGGTAGGCGACTGAGGAGACCCCGAACGCGCACTTGGGGCGCTTGACGAAGAGGGTGTGTCGACGAAGCTCGCTAAGGACAGCTCGAAGGTGACGCAGGTGGTCGGCCCATGACTTGCTGTAGATCAAGATGTCGTCAAAGAAAACAAGTACAAACCGGCGAAGGAACGGGCGCAAGACGTCGTTCATGAGGGCCTGAAATGTGGCCGGGGCGTTGCAGAGTCCGAACGGCATCACCATGAATTCATAGAGGCCGTCGTGTGTACGGAACACCGTCTTGTGAACATCCTCCGGCCTCATGCGCACTTGGTGGTACCCCAAGCGCAAGTCCAGTTTGGTGAAGTACTTGGCGCCATGGAGCTCATCCAAGAGCTCGTCGACGACGGGGATCGGGAACGCGTCCTTGACCGTCACCGCGTTGAGGGCGCGGTAGTCGACGCAGAAACGCACGAGGCATCCGGCTTCTTGACGAGAAGGACCGGCGAGGAGAATGCGGAGTCGCTGCGCCGGACGATGCCGTTCACGAGCATGTTCTCGCACTTCTTCTCCAGCTCCGTCTTGTGGGCGGCCGGATATCTGTAGGGCCGCACTGCCACCGGCGCGGTGTCCGGCTTCAGGATGATGCGGTGCATCCGACCACGCGCAGGCGGCAGGCCCGTCGGCTTGGCGAACACGTCGGCGAAGGATGCAAGCAGCTCGTCGAGGAGGGGTTCTGTCATCGAGGCAGAGTGGATGCGCGGCGGTGTCGGCGACGCGATGCTGCGCCAGCAGACCTGCTGGTCCTCCATCGTGAACTCCATGGTCCCGGCGGCCACGTTCCAGATGATCTTACCCAATGTAGCCAGCCATTGTGTGCCGAGCACCAGATCATAGCCGGCCAGCGGCATGATGTACAAGTCAATCACGAACCGCCGGTTGTCGATGACGACGGGCACCTGGCGCAGAACGCCTGGGCAGGTGATCCGTTCGCCGTTGGCCACGGTCGCTGTTAGTCGAGGCCGAGGCGCGACGGGCAGGCCGGCCCGCTGTGCTGCTGCCTTGCCGATGAAGCAGTGGGTGGAGCTCGTGTCGATGAGGGCGATCAACGTGGCCGTGCCCACCTGTACCTCAAGTTGGAGAGTACCGCACACTGGAACGCCGGCGACGGCGTGGAGGGAATAGACGGGTGCCTCCTCCACGGGCTCGTCCTCAGCCAGTTCGACGCCGGCGATGTAGAAGATGCGGCGGCAGACTCTGTTGTGGCCACGTGAGTATGGCTCATTGCAATTATAGCAGAGGCAGAGGCGGCGCCGTTCCGCCTGCTCCTCCGTTGAGAGGCGCTTGCTTCCGCCGCGTTGTGGTGGTGGCGCCGGCAGTGCCAGGGGCGGCGCCTGGGGTGCTGGCAGCGTCTGAACTGCAGGCGCCGGTTGAGCGGTTGTAGGGAGGACCGCCAGGACGCCTGGACGCGGCGCGAGCGGTGGTCCGAGTGCGCGCGGCGCAGCCCTGCCATGGGCGGAGTTGAGACGGTCCAGCTCGACCAGTTCCAATGCCCGTGCCAGGCTCATGGCCGCCGCGAGGGACTCCGGCCCGTGGATGCGCACCTGGTGGCTGAGCGGTGGCAACAACCTGCCGGTGTAGAGTTGCACCCGTTGGCCTTCCTGGAGCCGGCCAGCGCGAGGAAGAAGCGCCTGGAAGCGGTTGTAGTATTCCTCGACCGTCCCCATGTGGCGGCACTTGGTGAGCTCGAACAGGGGGGCGGGTCACAGCGCCGGACCGAAACGCAGGTTCAGAAGTTCCTTGAAACGCCCCCATGGCGGCATGCCCTCGTCCTCCTGGAGCTGGACGAACCAGAGTTGAGCCACATCTTCCAGGTTGTACGACGCCATCCACACTTTCTCCTCCGGCATGGTGCGTTGCTGGCGGAAATACGATTCGCACCGATTGATGAAATTCAGTGGGTCGGACTTGCCGTCGTAGCGCGGAAAGTCCATCTTCTGAAACCGCGGGGGGCGATCCCTGTGGTGTTGGCCGTCGTGGTTGGTGCTGGAGTCGGTCGACAAGCCGACCTTTTCCTTCATGCCCGCCATGTCGGTCTGCATCTTTGACATCTCGGTGGTTAGGGACTTGAGCATCTTCATCACATCAGCCATGGTGGGTTGATCGTCATCGCCCATGACTGATGGTGTGGGCGTTGCCGTGGCCATCGAGGGGGGGAATGGAGGCAGCGGCTGGGATGGTGGTGGGGCTGCGGTGGAAGTCTGGATGGAGGTGGTGGAAGAGGATCGACGAGACTGAGATACCAGGTTGTCAAGGGCAGCGATCCCGAGGGATGGAGGACCTCGGCTACGTAGTTCGTAGCCGCTATCCGTGATGGCTGGCCGGGTTAATACCCCCTTGCCGCCGTTCTTCGGCGGAGGGTTATTCCCCCTGCCACCGGCTTGGTAGAAGAGGAGAGGGAATAGATGGTAATATCTTTCTTATTCCTCAAGTGTTTGATTACCTCCCTATCTATAGCCTCCGGCTCAACCAAAAGGAGTAACAAACTCCACTAATTATTGATTACCAAAAATAGCTAGAGTATCTTCTACTTTCCCTCCTGGCCACGGTTGGAGATCGTGGCCTGCGATGCTTGCCGCGCGCGCATCAGCGCGTTCGTTGGCTCGGCGCACGTCACAGGCCCTATGGCGCCTCGTGTAAACTTGTTTGAACATGACACGCATGGGCCAGCCCCTGTCTTCGTCTTCCTCTGGCTCCCGCGTGATCCCGCCGCCGGGCTCGCAGGAGACCTCACCGGGAAGGGGTTCCGGTCCTCGGAACTTGTTGATTTTCGCCGCCACAGCATATTTTCACGCGAGGAACACGTTGCCGGCCTTACCTCCGATCGAAGGTGGCCGGAACCCTAGGCGCGACGGTGACAGTAACCGCGGCAATTCCGGCGATGCCGCTAGGGCGCGGTGCCACCCAACATGCTGCGTCGGTTGCTCCTAAAGCACCAGTGAGTCATGGGCATGCTTGACAGGGGCTCGGTTTGAAGCGAAAGTGGCTCTAAATAGGTCCCCACCGTGCGCCCTTAGGTGGATTTTTCTGGCGGCAGCGAAAAACACGGCGTTCTACGGTTAGGGTTGATGAAAGCCAGTGCCGGTTGGACGAGGAGGACCGTCAGAGTCCACAGAACATGCCCGAAGCTGATGACTGGAAACGCCTAACCATAGGGACCTAATTTTTGGATTTTGGGCATGGCGGCCCGATGGACCCACCGGTGCGAAACCTCAAATTCCGGCCAGGTGGTATTATGAAATGCTCCTGAACTCGGTGGACAGCAAGGAGAGGTGGTAACCAACCTTATTCAAAGCTTAGTTGGGCGTGAAACACCAGGGTGGCTTAGCTCGGAGTGAAACCGCTGAGGTCAGTCCGCCGGGGAAGGAACGGCTTGCCGAGGCGATCGCAGCCCGCTGCACCCTCGGAACCGGCTTTGACGGCTTCGGGGAGCGTGGGCGACGCTGCTTCTGAGCTTGTCCGAGCGTTTGCGGTTTGGGGAGAGGATGGCCGACGGGAAACCGAGTGTGAGCACACGGCGGCGGCAAAAACAGTCGCGGGCCTCGGTGCAGCGAAGGGAGAAAGGACCGGTAGGGTTTATCCACTGAGAGGAGGGATGCACCCGGGGATCTTTTCTCCACTAGGCGCCCTGATCGTGAGGACCGTGAGACGTCGGTTGACGAGCAGCTCGGTGGCGCGCTGAGGCACGCCAGCTTCGGGTTCGGTCTGAACAGAGCAAACTGGTTGCTTCGGTTGAAAGTCTCTTCCCTTTTTAGTCCATGACAGGTGGGTCCCACAGCTCCTCACTGGCCCCCAAAAAATCTCCAAATTTTGACACCTTGTAAATTCAGCTGTGAGGGATCCAAATTCAAAGGCCATCTTGCCATTTGACAATTTATGCCACAGTTTCAAATTTAAATTCAAATTTGGATGAATTTTACAAGTTCCTTTGATATTCATATCAAAGCACCCCCAGATTTCCTCCAAATTGGTCTCCCTCATAATTTGAACCTGAGGAACTCAAATATGTCACCTGATTCTTGAGTTGGCTATTGCAAATACACTTTTTCAAACAACAGTTTTGAATTTTTCTCTTTTGAAAATGCCCTTCTTCTTTTTGAAGTGCACCTCTTAGTTCAAACTGAAATTCAAGTTGTATTGCACATGCCAACACTTTCATGGTTAGACAAAAGTGTTTTTGTAGGTCCCATTTCTTGTATTCAAACTCAACTTTATTCATAGCTCAAGTTTTCTATTTACAAGTTTTGGGACTTTTACATTCCTCCCCCCTTAAAAAGAATCTCGTCCCGAGATTCATGATTAAGGACAAAGTGGAGAGGACAACTACTAAGTATAAGCTTCTAACAACTCCGGATGGTTGTGTTGTAAATATTCCCCGCTTTCCCATGTAGCTTCCTCGGACGTGTGATTTTCCCATAGCACCTTGAAAAATCGCAGCGTCCGGTTTCTTGTTTCGCGAGTCTTCTCATCAATTATCCGGGTTGGTCGCTCAACATACGTGAGGTCCGGCTTCAACTCTGCTATACCTTCCGTGAGAATCTCCGTGGGAACTTTCAAACACTTCCGCAACTGAGATATGTGGAAGACGTTATGAACTCCGGCTAAGGCTGCCGGTAGCTCCAAACGGTATGCCACGGGTCCACACCTTTCAATGATAGCGAAGGGACCGATAAAACGTGGAGCTAATTTCCCTTTCACTCCGAATCCGTGAATGCCCTTCATAGGAGATACACGGAGATATACGTGGTCCCCAACTTGAAATTCTAGAGGACGACGCCTCCTATCCGCATAGCTCTTTTGTCTGGACTGAGCGGCTTTCAGATTTGCTTGAATAAGCCTTACCCGCTCTTCAGCTTCATTTACGAGGTCAATCCCGTAAATCACTCTCTCGCCAGATTCACACCAATTCAAGGGTGTGCGGTACTTCCGGCCATAGAGAGCTTCATAAGGCGCCATTTTGATACTTGATTGATACCCGTTGTTATATGAGAACTCTGTCAACGGTAAGTGATCATCCCAGCTCTTACCGTGGTGGATGGCACATGCTCTCAGCATATCTTCAAGTATTTGATTCACCCTCTCGGTTTTCCCGTCGGTTTGAGGGTGATACGCGGAGCTTCGAATCAATTTGATTCCCAAGGATGCGTGTAGCTGCTCCCAGAAACGAGCAACAAACAACGTGCCTTGATCAGAGATGATCGTCCGGGGAACTCCATGTAGGCACAAGATCCGTGCTATGTATAACTCCGCATACTGCTTGGCGGTGTATCTGGTATGCACGGGGATGAAGCGTGCCGATTTGGTCAACCGGTCTACGATTACCCAAATCGAGTCATGGTGGTGGGAGGTCATCGGCAACCCAACGATGAAATCCATACTCAAGTCTTCCCACTTCCATGCCGGTATCTGTAGCGGTTGCAGCAGGCCCGACTTCTTTACGTGGTCGGCCTTAATCCTTCGACACGTATCACATTCTGAAACGTATTTTGCAACTTCACGTTTCATACGTGTCCACCAAAACTTCTTTCGGAGGTCTTGGTACATTTTATTGCTGCCAGGATGAATAGAAAATTTGGATAAGTGAGCCTCATCCAGAATTTTCTTTCGCAGCCTCATATCACGGGGTATGACTATCCGGTCCTTGAACCACAAGGTATCTTCATCATCTAACCGGAAACATTTCATCTCCCCGTTTTTCAACCTCCTTTTTATATGGGCCATGCCCTTGTCTTTCTTTTGAGCTTCCATCACCTCCTCTCTTATTGTGGGTATGAGAGCTAGATTATGTAAAGCTCCATATGGAACCAAGTAGAGACTTGGTTCTTCCTCTTCTATCGGCGTAATGGTCAGGTTATGAATATGAGACTTCCGGCTGAGTGCATCGGCAACCACATTTGCCTTGCCCGGATGATAATGAATTTCAATCTCATAGTCCTTGATCAGCTCCAACCATCGCCGTTGTCGCATATTTAACTCTTTCTGAGTGAATATGTACTTCAAGATTTTGTGGTCGGTGTAGAGATGAACAAGATTTCCCAATAGGTAATGTCTCCACATCTTCAAAGCTAGTACCACGGCAGCAAGCTCGAGATCATGAGTTGGATAATGTTGCTCATGATTCCGTAATTGCCGTGATCCATATGCGACCACACGTCCTCCTTGCATGAGTACACAACCAAGCCCGACGCCAGATGCATCACAATAAACATCAAAAGGCTTGGTTGTATCCGGTTTAGCTAGAACGGGGGCTGTTGTGAGGTGTTTCAACAATGCTTGAAAAGCTTCCTCACATGGCTTGCTCCAATCATAGTTGATGCCCTTCTTCAGTAGCTCCGTCATAGGTTTGGAGATTTTTGAGAAGCTCGGGATGAACCTCCGATAATATCGTGCCAAACCCAAGAAACTACAAACTTCATGGACTGATGTTGGAGACTTCCATTGCAGCACCTGTTCAATCTTGCTTGGATCAGCAGCAATGCCTTCTGCTGAAATAATGTGCCCAAGAAATGGCACTTGGTTGATACAGAATTCACATTTACTAAACTTTGCATAGAGCTTGTGATCTCTCAGTCGTTGGAGCACAATATGCAAATGTTTAGCGTGTTCCTCTTCAGATTTGAAATAGACCAAGATGTCGTCGATGAATACCACGACGAACTGATCCAGCTCCGGCATGAACACCGAGTTCATAAGATACATAAAGTGAGCCAGAGCATTGGTCAACCCAAACGACATGACAAGATACTCATAGAGTCCATATCTTGTCGAGAATGCTGTTTTCGGGACATCTTCCGCTCGAATCTTGATTTGATGATATCCAGACCTTAAGTCCATTTTGGAGACGACTTTAGCACCCACTAGCTGATCGAAAAGAATATCAATTCTTGGTAGTGGATACTTGTTCTTTATTGTCACAGCATTTAAAGGACGATAATCAACGCATAGCCTCAGCGTCTCATCCATCTTCTTCACAAATAAAGCTGAGCAACCCCATGGTGATGAACTTGGACGAATAAACCCCTTGTCCATCAGATCCTTCAGTTGCTTCTTCAATTCTGGTAACTCACTCGGAGCCATTTTGTATGGTCTCCAAGAGATCGGCGTGGTTCCCGTTATCAACTCTATTTTGAACTCCACCTCGCGTTCAGGTGGTAGACCTGGAAGATCTTCGGGAAACACGTCCGGATATTCATGGACTACCGGAATGTCTTCTAACTTGCAAGCCTCGACATTACATACTTCCGTGCCTTTGGAAATCGCTTCGCCGAGGTACAATGTTTGACGCCCGTGAAGTGGAGAGTCCAAGTGAACACTCCTGTTCTCGATGTCCAGAACAGCCTTATGGAAGGTCAACCATGATATTCCCAATATGGCATTAATTCACTGGTATTCGAGAATGATGAGGGTGGTAGGATAAATTTTTCCACCCAAACAAAGTGGTGCTCGAGAGACGACTTCATTAGTGGATATGTCTCCACCTGGCGAATGAATAAGGTATGAACCTTTGGTGATAGTGGTGGATATCTGGTCCCGGATCACCGTTGCCCTGCTAATGAAGTTATGTGTCGCACCAGAGTCGAATAAAATGACAACCTGCTTGTCATTTAAAGTGAATCTGCCGGCAAGAACAGGTCCTCCCTTTTGCAGATCATCGACTGACACATAATTAACTGTCCCCACTTTGGACATAGCTTTTCTTGGCTGTCCAAGATCACTCTGTGGAACTGGACCCGCAGACACATTGTTGCTGCTCGGTTCAGTTGCTTCATTGACATTGAGTTCATTGTCAACATGAAGTGGGACAGCACTCGGTTCAGCTGAGAAATTACTTTGTTCCTCTTCAACCTCTTGAGGGTAATAATATTCTAGTGCACCTTGTTGATACTGAGGTGCATAAGAAACAAGTTGCTGCTGCGGTGGAGGTGAATAAGACCTCTGTGGAGTAGAAGAGTCGTCACACTCCCAGAATGATTGCACCTCTTGTGGAATCTCTCGACCGGACGGTGAACGCATCACCAACCGATACTTCTGAGGTAGATGATTGTCTTCATCCTGTGATGAGTCCCTCTCCCTCTTTTCTTTGAGATAGAGGTTGGAATAATATTCTTGAGCGATAGCACAGCTCACAAACTCATCAAAATTCTCCTGGCTAACTTGAGCCAATTCACATCGCAGCCTAGCAGTCAGCCCTCGATAAAAATGATAACCCCTCATGGATGGTGATTTCACATAGTCAGGGACATATTGAGCTAAGCGATTGAATTCCTTCGCATACTCAATAACACTCATGTCCCCTTGCTTCAGACTCCAGAACTCATCCAGACTGGTTTGCATTATGCCTGCAGGGATGAAACAAGCACGAAATGCAGCCTGGAACTCCGCCCATGTGACACGATGCCCTGCTGGTTGAACAGCAAGGTACTCTGCCCACCATGCTCCAGCAAAGCCGTGAAGCTGCTGAGCGGCATATAGAGTCTTCGAGAATTCATCACATTGGATCAACCCAAACTTGGACTCAATGACACGTAACCAGTGATTTGCTTCACAATGGTCAGCCGCCTCAGAAAATACCGGCGGTTGTGTCGCCAAGAAATCCAGATACGTGCTCGGGGTTGGCATGTGACGTTGAGCTTCTCGATCCATGCCTTGCTGAACTAGAGTTTGGAGAGTTTCATTCATTTTGGCCATAATTTCCGCCAATCCTGTTGGCGATGGCTCTTGTGATGAAGTCGAGTCATTCCCACCTCGACTTGAACCTCCAATCTCCATTTGAGAATGTGTGCGTACCATACTGCATGAAACAAAATTTTGAGTCAATCAAAATTCTATCTCAGTAGTAAATAAAGATAAGCAAAACATGAACTTTATGAAAGCATAACAACATTCATGTTTAAACAAATCTTAAGTACGCTTAGCTAATCAGCGGGTCTACCCTGACCAGTTCACACAAACTCCAAATTTTACTCAAGTTATCAACAGATTCTTGACTTAAGTTCAATACCAAAGTTTTAGTAAACTTCAGTAGCTTTCCAACAAATACTTAGGTGCTCCTTAAGGATTTTTCTACAGGAAGTTATGGCTTAAAAACAGAAAGGTCCAGAGAGGTTTTTGCTACTGTCCTGGTTCTGAACAGTTTGCCTTCAACTGGTTTTCACCCACTTAACGTGTGATTTTGCTCTGGAGGTATACAAAGAAGTTGTAGAGCACTTAAAAATATTTTCAGAACTGTATCATACACCTTATTTGGGCCAAGATACTCAGAGTTATGCTCTGTTAAAATCCAGCAAGAATTCCTGCCAAAAACAGAGCACTCTGTTTTTGAAAACTTTGACACTTAATTATACTCTCATTTGAATCTTAGCTCAAAATAAGAGTTCAGTATCTAATATTTGTTTCAAACTTCCACTTTTAGTTAAAAGTTAGTTCATGAATCATTTCTTCAGAGGAAAGAGGATTATTAAGTGTAGTACGGTGTCGATGCACCATAAGACACATGTCGGTACTACGTAGCCTCACCAAAAGAAAATCCTAAACCGGATTATACCGGCATATACATATTATCAGTGGCACTAAAACGGTCTCTCGCACACGTGTACTACACGGGATATGTACGTGGTTAGTACCTGCAGAAAGACACTCAATAGTGGTGCACTCAAAGGTTGTTTCATTTCAGGCAGTTCCATATTTGAAAGTAAATACAAACGCCCGTATCAT
Organism: Neostapfia colusana; assembly: GCA_030760725.1. Classification (NCBI taxonomy): domain Eukaryota; kingdom Viridiplantae; phylum Streptophyta; class Magnoliopsida; order Poales; family Poaceae; genus Neostapfia; species Neostapfia colusana. The sequence goes on along the minus strand of JASWHV010000019.1, from coordinate 34,248,280 downwards.
TGTCATACGACCGTCCTTGAGTTAAGTCACTTCTCAAGGTACGTGATCGTGTTTCAACACCACACGACGGGGAACCCGAGTATGTCATGAACGGGTCATCACGGTTGGGAATGTTATCAACCCAACGGATACCACCTATTGCCCTGCAGGGCACGCCGATGGCAAGCGCTGCGTATGTCCTCCTGGCTATTTCCAGACGAACACACTATCACGTTACTGACCACGCGATGGGGTCTCCACTTACTTGCCTAATGCATGCTAGGGATCAGCATTTCATATGAACTCAGGAACATGGAGAGTCCAAGAGTTCATATTGACGTCTCACATAAAGCTGTGAGACCTATCCCTGAACCACTTTCCTCGTCAGGGGAGCTAACCGAAATTGAACCAATTTTGGTGGCGTTCCTTACCATGCTTACCTGAGCGTAGGTGCGTCATTACAGAATCAAAATTCAAAATTATAACAAGTATGTTAGCAATGCCACTTTAAGTAACTATACTACTATAGTCCTTATGTGGGCCTAATACTGTTTCCTCACCGTATCCTAAGTTTTTGTCATAATACCATCCTTATTCCGTGCGCTATTACCAATGCGGCTCTGATACCACGCTGTGAGGGGCCCCGACCCCGATCACTCACGGGGTCGTGCCGCCTCGCCCGGGGATCGCATTGGGTGGTGCCGTGTTATGCGGCACCCAACAGCACACATATAAGGAACACAATATTACATAAATCAAAAGCGGAAGCTTACAATTATTCTTTGTAAATAATTTACATAAAATAGCTACAGCGGAAGTGTATAACCAGCTCACGTTGAATATCTAAGAAGCACTCGAGAAGAGGTCCAGCCCGCAGACTCTTCTCGCTAGCAACACGAAGACATGGCAGCGGCTAGGTTCTCCAAGTGTGACATGACTCGGAAGTTCCCGAGTCTCACCGGACAACCTTCTTTATAGCGGCGATGTTTACCTGCAAAAGCACTTATATAGCAAGAGTGAGCACAAAGGCTCAGCAAGACTTAACCGTCTTTCCTAAAGCATGGAACTCTATATGGAAATAACCTAAGACTTAAGCCTGTCCTTTGCGAAAAGACTCGCCTACGAGTTTATCCTTAACTTTCAAATTTTTAGCCATAATAGTAGTGACCTTGCGCCCAGCAACATTGGAACTCCACAATCAAACAAGAAACGCTTCATTCCAATGTTACTTGTCCCAAGGTGAAAATAACTTTAGTTTGCTCTATCTCTACTTCAAACAAGGTTTTCATGCAATTTCCAATTATCATAACAGCATTTAAAACTTTGGAAACTATTTCCACACAACTTGATTAACTACGTCACAACACCGGGAGCAAGCGGTAATCAATAACCGCGATGGACGGTGATTCGAATCAAACACTACCCGGATAACTCGACACATACGCCCGCCTCTGAAGACCCAACTTTGACGTCCTTCATTACGTCGTATGTGGCCACCTTTCGCAGGACACTAGACTGTAGAACCGGTCGCGCCGTCTCGGGCTCATAGGTCTAACGAGACGATGTGGTATGCCTCTACAACCCAGTGAACCTGGTACATCGGTTTCCTGATTCCCATATGTCAGTAAGCATCCGGTACACAACTCAATACCTGCTCCTGGGTGCCGCACACGCATCGGTCCTTAACCGACACAGGCAGAGCTACTCGACCAAGACCTCGTCTTGTCGCTGCCTAACCATCCTGCCCGGTCTCATCTTCGGAAATGTAAACTTTAGTTTGCCCTCATTTTTCTATCTACACCCAGGTAATCCCGTCTATAACTCGCGAGTAGACTCCAACTACTCGTCTTCTACCGGATGCCCTAGTTTCTTTAGCACGGCATTATTCTACAGCAGTGTCCCTTTCTACCCTTAAACCCAAGGTTCATTTGGTCATGCATTTGGAGTGTAAAACATCCTTGACCTAATGCACATACAATCTTAGACCCATAGTAGTGCACAAAGTAAAAACTTTAGAAAACAACTTAAATGCAAACCGGAGCTTGCCTTGGTTTTGCAGGTGACTAAAGTCAGATAAGTTTGAAGTTAGTTGCTGATGCTGACCTGAAGCTTAATGTCTGCCCTTCTTGCTCCTTGATCCACTCTTCACGTATCCACGTTTAATCACTACACGTTATGAACATGCACATATGTTTAGTTGTAAAACTTTTGCTAACAAGTTCTAAAGACAAGTTTGAAACTGGAACTTTGTTTAAAAATTTAAAATGACACTGGGGTGGTGGTTTGGATGTGTGTCTAAGCACTCTCATCAAGTGAGGAGTGAGGTTCATCACTTGGGTGGTGATTTCCTAATTGGTTGAACAGAACACTACTGATCCAGAGCTCCAATGGAGCTGGAAATTTTCTTGTGAGTTCCTTGTCACAAGAAAGTCCTCTGGACCAAAATTCAGAATGTTTCACCGATTAGGTTACCCAGAATAATTCCTTAAGCATCTAAGCCAAAAGGAATTAATTTTGAATAAATTTGCATTTTCATGCAAACTCAAGTGAACTATGATTTCATACCTAGCTCAGGGAGTATGCATGAATTTTCCTAGGAGTTTTGGAGCTAAGGAATGGCTAGAACTGAATTTCCAAGTTTTGGAAATTCTCTGAAAATGTTTCTGTATTCATTTGAATACAGAAACTTGAAATCAAAATTATCCTAACTAAATGAACTCCAAATGAGTTGAAACTTTTACAGGAGTCTCCTAATATCCTAAAGAATATTCTGGCAAAATTGGGGATTTTTGGGATGAACCAGACTCCATAAAAAATTCTTTTGCTGAAAAGTTTTAAAGAATTATCCTGAATTTTCTATTGGTTTTCATGCAAATTGGGTTGTATATTTGGATATAGATTTTCATCCTAAATCCAACCCAATTTGAATCACTAAATTTGGAGCTTTCTATCAAAAGTTATGATGTTCTAAAGTTTGAACTAAATCTGGAATTCAAATTAAATCGGGGAAATGTTTAAACTCTGACAGTGGCCCCATCCCCACGTGTCAGCTGCTGAATTCAAGCCACACGGTGCCACAGGCTATTTCCCGTGTTGTTACAGACCGATCCGAGGCCACAGACAATCCCACTCCCTCGCAACAGAGACTGATGTGTGGGCCAGCCCCCGTCTTCGTCTTCCTCCGGCTCCCGCGCGACCCCGCAGCCGGGCTCACCGGAGACCTCGCTGGGAAGGGGTTCCGGTCCTCGGAACTTGTTGATTTTCGCTGCCACTGCATATTTTCACGTGAGGAACACGTTGCCGGCCTTACCTCCGATCGAAGGTGGCCGGAACCCTAGGCGCGACGGTGACAGTAACCGCGGCAATTCCAGCGACGTCGCTACAGCGCGGTGCCACCCAACATGCTGCGCCGGTTGCTCCTAAAGAACCAGTGAGTCATGGGCATGCTTGACAGGGGCTCGGTTTGAAGTGAAAGTGGCTCTAAATAGGTCCCCACCGTGCGCCCGAGGTGGATTTTTTTGGCGGCAGCGAAAAACACGGCGTTCTGCGGTTAGGGTTGATGAAAGCCAGTGCCGGTTGGACGAGGAGGACCGTCAGAGTCCACAGAACATGCCCGAAGCTGATGACTGGAAACGCCTAACCATAGGGACCTAATTTTTGGATTTTGGGCATGGCGGCCCGATGAACCCGCCGGTGCGAAACCTCAAATTCCGGCCAGGTGGTATTATGAAATGCTCCTGAACTCGGTGGACAGCAAGGAGAGGTGGTAACCAACCTTATTCGAAGCTTAGTTGGGCGTGAAACACCGGGGAGGTCGGAGTGAAACCGCCGAGGTCAGTCCGCCGGGGAAGTAACGGCTTGCCGAGGCGATCGCAGCCCGCTGCACCCTCGGAACCGGCTTTGACGGCTTTGGGGAGCATGGGCGACGCTGCTTCTGAGCTTGTCCGAGCGTTTGCGGTTCGGGGAGACGATGGCCGACGGGAAACCGAGCGTGAGCACACGGCGGCGGCAAAAACAGTCGCGGGCCTCGGTGCAACGAAGGGAGAAAGGACCGGGAGGGTTTATCCACTGAGAGGGGGGGTGCACCCAGGGATCTTTTCTCCACTCGGCGCCCTGATCGTGAGGAACGTGAGACGTCGGTTGCCGAGCAGCTCGGTGGCGCGCTGAGGCATGCCAGCTTCGGGTTCGGTCTGAACAGAGCAAACTGGTTGCTTCGGTTGAAAGTCTCCTCCCTTTTTAGTCCATGACAGGTGGGTCCCACAGCTCCTCACTGGCCCCCAAAAGATCTCCAAATTTTGACACCTTGTAAATTCAGCTGTGAGGGATCCAAATTCAAAGGCCATCTTGCCATTTGACAATTTATGCCACAGTTTCAAATTTAAATTCAAATTTGGATGAATTTTACAAGTTCCTTTGATATTCATATCAAAGCACCCCCAAATTTCCTCCAAATTGGTCTCCCTCATAATTTGAACCTGAGGAACTCAAATATGTCACCTGATTCTTGAGTTGGCTATTGCAAATACACTTTTTCAAACAACAGTTTTGAATTTTTCTCTTTTGAAAATGCCCTTCTTCTTTTTGAAGTGCACCTCTTAGTTCAAACTGAAATTCAAGTTGTATTGCACATGCCAACACTTTCATGGTTAGACAAAAGTTTTTTTGTAAGTCCCATTTCTTGTATTCAAACTCAACTTTATTCATAGCTCAAGTTTTCTATTTACAAGTTTTTGGACTTTTACAGTATACAAAATCAAACGTGACTCCAAACGGAAGATCGAGAAATATAAGGCCAGACTTGTGGCAAAAGGATTCACTCAAAGAGAAGGTGTTGATTACAATGAGATGTTCTCACCCGTCTCTGGTAAAGATTTATTCAGAAACATTATGGCATTAGTTACACATTTTGACTTGGAATTACATCAAATGGATTTAAAAACGGCGTTCCTCAATGGGGATCTCTATGAGGACGTCTACATGACACAACCAAAGGGTTTTGTCATTAAGGGTAAGGAAAACATGGGATGCCGATTAAGAAAGTCTATTTATGGACTTAAACAGGTCTCAAGGCAATGGTATTTCAAGTTTGATGTAACCATAAGAAAGTTTGGTTTTAAGGAGAATGAGGATGACAATTGCATATATGCTATGTTTAAGAATGGGAAAAAATTTCTTATTCTTTACGTAGATAACATACTACTTGCGAGTAGTGATGTCAATCTATTGTTAGAAACTAATAAATTTTTGTTCTCAAACTTTGATATGAATGATCTAGGTGAAGCTTCCTACGCATTAGGAATCGAGGTTCTCCAAGATCGCAATAAGGGGGTATTAGGCCTATTTTAGAAAGCGTACCTGGATAGCGTACTCAAGAAGCATGGTATGTATGCTAGCCAACCTTCGCATGCTGCAACAGTCAAGGGTGATAAGTTTGGGAATTTTCAGTGTCCCAGGAACCAATATGAGATTGATCAAATGAAATCGGTTCGATATTCTTCTGCTGTCGGAAGCCTTATGTATGCTCAAATATGTACTCGCCCTGATTTAGCATTCGTAATCGGGATGCTTGGCAGATATCAGGCCAATCCAGGAATTGATCACTGGAAGGCAGTTAAGAAGGTACTAAGATACGTGCAGGGAACAAAAGGGCTCATGTTGACAATTAGTAAGTCAAGCTCACTAAGATACGTGTAGGGAACAAAAGGACTCAAATTTCGCGGGATATGTGGACACTATGAAATCCACGTCAAGTTATATCTTGCGACGGACCGAAATCCATACATTCCATGATCACAGAGGGTGGTGCCGCACGATGCGACACCCGACAACACACATGATAAGGTAACATAGTATTACATTGAAACATACTGAATTTGTACAAAAGTAGTACAAACCTTCAGTTTACATCTATTTACAGAGTTTACTACAGCGGAAGGTAATTATACAACTCACGCCCAAACCTAACTAGCAAAAGTTGGTTGTTCGACCCTACGGACAACCCACACTAGCTCCACTCAGCCTCAACATGGCGTGTACGGCTCCCACTAAGCCGTAGTCCCCGACGGAGGGTAGCCCTCACCGGTGTACTCGTACTCTGAGTCTGTGGGGTACTCCTCATCTGCAAACACTCATAGCAGCAACCGTAAGCACGATGGCTAAGCAAGACATAACCGACACTCCTAATCAAGAAACGCTACATGCAAGTCATACTCGAATATAGGATGAAAGTTTGCAGCAAACGGAGACGCCTACAAGTTCATCCATTGTTCATCTTTTAGCCACAAGTTAACAGTTCATGAATCTGAAATTTAGTGAGCAATATTTGGTGGCACACATGTAGCAATACAAGTTATACATATCAGCAGTATTGAATCACAACATTCCATAATTTAACCTACGTCACAACTCAGTGACCAAGTGGTGCTCATTACCGTGAGAGATGACGAATTGACTCGATATACACCTGCAGGGATACCTTAATAGCACGTCACGTACACCCATCTGCGGAGCTGCACAGCATGCTCACTCAATGTCGTATAGAACAACCTTTCACCAAACTGCCCAGACGTCGAATCGGTCGCACCAAACGGACAGGAGGTTCCCTACACAGAGCATCTCTCTATGCCCGTTAGCGGATTTCCACCTTGCTGCCATCAAACTACACCTATAAATCGGTGCGTTATGTCTCGAAGTCCAGAGGTATAGGTTACATCAGTTTATCGGACCCCATATATCCGATATGCCTTCGGTATGTTCAAACTTGATCAGCATGGGCCGCACACGGATCGGTCCTCAATCAACATGGAGAGGGCTACTGATACGACCCCACGGTCTTGTCGAGCCAGGATCACGCTGAGGGGTGCTGCGTTGCACATCACCGGATAACACACATCAAAGGTACAAAGCGGAAGCAAAATTTTATTACATAAAGAGGTTTATGAACATTTGTACAACAAAATATGTTTAGTCTACACTCAAGGGCGTAGACTATGCATCGAGTTCACGTTCAGCCCGTGAACATGTCCCCGCTAGCACGCACACACACTATCACGGCGGCGTGCACGACTCCCACTCGACGGGGTTTCCCTCCTGGGGTTCCGTCTCCTCCTCGGGAGTCCCATCCTCATAGAGACCTGCAAAAGCTTCAAACACAAGCAGTGAGCACGAAGGCTCAGCAAGACTGACCCGTCTCTCCTAAACATGGAACTTCTACATGAGGGGTGATAGGTACATGAGGTAAAAACAAGTTGCAAAGGACTCGCCTAATTATTGGAACCTTACTTTCAAGTTTTAGCAGAAGGTTGTGGAGAACCTTACGCTAAGGCACATGAGAGAGCCGCAATCAAACAAGAAATGCATTTCTCTCATGTACTTTGCCCAAAGTTGAAAATAACTTTAGTTAGCTCTAAACTATAACACATCATTAACAATCAAAGTCCATCTTTCAATCAGCAATATTTTAACATGTAACTAGCCTGTTCTTTCTACGTCACGGTATAGTGAACAAGTGGTACTCACTGACCGCGAGGGATGGCGATTATAATCGATTTACACCTGCAGGGTTACCCGAATAACCCGTCACGTACGCCCGTACTCGATGTTGCCTACAGCAACCATCACGGACGCCGTACGCAACCACCTTTCACCCGTCAGCCAAATGTTGAACCGGTCCAATCGTCCCGAGCAAGAGGTCTCTGCACGCGCATCTCAGTGCCGCCAGCCGATTTACACCTCGAGCTCTCAACCTACCCTCTGAACGACCAGCTATGCCTCAACATCCAGCTACCCGAGTTACATCGGTTTCCCGGTTCCCATATAGCCGGTAGGTCTTCGGTACTGTTCTAGCTTGTTCAACAGGCCCGCACACGGCTCGGTCCTCAATCGACACAAACGGAGCTATAGCACACAGGCCCCAAAGTCCTGCTTCCCTTACTCTCCGCCCGGTCCCATTTTTCTTGCCATGTGTATCATGTGCTATCTCTACCCGAGTCGAGTGCCTCTAGCCTATGCTCGCGAGTAGTTCCAACTACTCGACTTGTACCGAATCCTACACTATCTTAGCATTGCAGTACCTAACGGTGTTTGCAATCCTAAACCCAACCCATGGTTTTCTTGGCTATGCAATTGGGTTTCCAAACAAGACTCTAATGCAAGGAATAATGGTATTCAAGTAAGTGCTCAAAACAATAAAAAATTATAAAAAGGTTAATGCAAACCGGAGCTTGCCTGCTTTGTAGGGTAGTAGTATATATAATAGAAGTTAGTGATCTTCAATCCCTTGATCTTTCTGAACTTGTTCAACTGATCCACACGTCAAGGGATGGCTCCGTTGATGTCCTTCATCGTGAACCCTATCGACATGCATATGCATAGTATTTTATAATGTAATTCACAGGCTTAGATATTAAAACTTCTTAAGGTTGTGTAGAGATCCTAGGATGAAGTAGTTGCCTCTGTGGTGCAAAGAACTTAAAGAGACTAAATCTACCTTAGATGTTTCATTATATCTCTAGCTAAGTTTCTAATGCCATATAAGATGAGTTCTAATGATCTGGACATAACTAATGATCCTGACTTCCAATGACTTCGAAATTTTTACAGGAAGTCATTCACTACACAGGGACTTAGCTTGCTAAATTGCAGCTAAAGTGGAAATAAATTGTGTCTCGCACAATTTCCATCCCAACCCTATGTTGTTCTTCACATCCAATAGAATGGAGAACAAGGACAGGGAGACTCAAGGCTCAATTTGAGCTGAAAATTAGCATGTGAATTCCTGGTAACCTGAAAGTGCTCTGGACCAAAAATGAACACTTTTCATTGAGTGTTTTATCCAGAACAATTACCTAAGCAATTAAGCACAAAGAAATTAATTCTGAATTAAATCACATGTTCATGCCCAACTTAGTGAACTACAATTTCAATTATAGTTCATAGAGTCTTCATGAATTTTCCTAGGGTTTTTGGAGCTAAGAATTGCCCTGAAATGATTTTTCTAACTCTGGGACACTTTCTAAAAAGTCTCTGTATTCATTTGAATACAGTACCTTGAAATCTGAATTATCCAACATAATTCAACTCCAAATGAGCTGAAAGTTTTACAGCAGTTTAATAACATACTAATGATTATTATGGAAAAACTTGAGGATTTTTTGATAAACTAAACTCCCTCTAAAATTCTTTTACTGATCTGCTTCAAAGAACTTTCCAGAATTAATTATTGACTTTCATACAAATTGGGTTGCATATTTGGATAGAGTATTTCAATATGAATCTAAACCAATTTGAATCGCTAAATTTGGAGATTTCTACACAAAGATATGAGCTCCACAAGAATTGGGAAAAATCTGAAGATGAGCTCTGTTCTATTTTCCAATTTTCAGAGACATAAGGAATTAACACCACATTTGACCAAGCAAATGAGATCCAATGCTTCTAAAATTTTTACTGGAGGTTAAGTGTTTTTGTAAGAATCTCCTGCCCAATTTTGGGAATTTTCTAATACACAGAACTCCTGGAACATTTCCTACAAGATTTTTTATATGCATTAATGAGCCAAATCCAGGGATTTTCATAAATATTGGGCTGCACCCATGGATAGTACTCTTTGAGAGGAATTCAACAAAATTTGTTTCACAATTTTTGGACATTGCTACACAAAGTTATGGCTCTTCAAAGATTGAACTGGAAACTGAAAATCCTAAAAATGTTTAAACGCTGACTGTGGGTCTGGGCTACGTGTCACTCACTGGAACAAAGACACACAGGGCCACACGTTTCCAGGCGTGCAGTCGCACCGGATCCAACAGGCACAGAAGATCAGGGTTTTTAAATTCCCTCTCCCTGACGGCTGGGCCCGCCGGAACCCTTCTTCATCCTCGGACTGATTCCCGCGCCCACGTGCCCGCGCCGCCGCCCTCGCCGGAGATCACTGGAAACCGGTCTCCCGGCCTCTGCCGGAGCCCCTGCTCGCCGCCAGGGCCTAACCTGCCACGCTAAGCATGATGGTGAGGTTTTCCCGAGCCAGCGAAGCCTCTACGGTAGCTAGCCGCGATGTAGCAGCTCGGCACATCATCGTCGACGTCGGCCGGCCATCCTAGCGCGCTAAAAGCTCAGTAAAACGGTGCTACAGCACCAGTGAACGATGGGGGAGCTCGACCTAGCCTCAAAAACGTTCGGGAACAATGGCAAATATGCTTTCATTGTGCGACCGCGGTCCCCCGGTTAGGTTGCCGGTAGAAAACCATGAAATACTCGATCTAGGTGCAGTTTCAGGCTAGAACTGTGAAGAGCAAAGGATCGCCTACCACTTTGGGCCCTTTGTGCAAACTTTGATGACCTAAGAATGAGAATTGAGGGGGAATTTGGGATTACCATGCCGGAAGGTCGAATTGAGTACGCCGGAGCAACTTTTCCAAATTCTCTCCCGGTGGTGCATGGCATGGTCTGAGCTTGGGAGGAGAGCAGCACGGTGTCTTGGCCCGTCCAGGGGCGCCGGTACTTGGACGTGACATTCACCAGGTTGAGCTGTCCACGGACGCCTCCTAATCGATCCTTGTTCGGCCACCGCACGGACGTGGTGTCCCCGGGGTAGGAGGGCCGAGACCGGTCAGTTGCGCGTCGTGGGGGACGAGGGTGAGGCCCTGATGCCGTTTTGCTACTCACTAGTCTCGTTTCATGATCACCAGAGCCGGCTGCCGATCAAATGAGTGTGGCGGTGGTGGCGCTGTTCAGGGCGCGAGGGGAGAAGAAACAGAGCGGGTTCCTCGGGGTTGTGGCAAGAGGACACGACCGAGGTGATAAGAAGAGGAAAGCAGCTCACCAGGCACCAACCGGGGAAGCAGGTGGTGGCTCAGGGCTGCTCGGTGTCGACCGGTGCTGCACCTCGGTGTCGATCACCCGGGGAGGCAAAATAGAGACCCAATGCCTCTGTAGAGATATTTTGGTACATATGACAAGTGGGTCCCATCTCCCCCTTATCGCTCCAAAATATCCCAAAATTTGCAAATGATGAAATTCAATTGTGTGGAGTTGAAAACTGGACTGCATTTGGATAATTGGGCACAATTCACCCAAATTCAAATAGGTCTTTGAATTCATTGCACATTTAGGTCTATTTGGAAAAATGGGTAGCAAATATCTTCAAAAATTCATGAGACTTTGCCTACCCCTTAATTTGGACCTAAAGAATTCAAATATGGAACCTGATCCTTGATTTGGCTGCTGAAAATGAGATTTTTAATACAACAGTTTTGAAAACCATTGTGTTAATCTCATTTGAATTTTTGAGTGGAACCAACTTGCTCCAAAATCTGAATTTAGCTCTCACACACATATGGGTACTTCCCTACTTGGTTTCAAATTCCTTTTTGTTCCATGTTTTCAAATAACCATTTAACTTGTGTGGAGGGAGCTTTCATGTGTATTATCACATGTGAAAAAGTGTAAACAAGTCCCATTTTTCCTACATATGAAACTAACTTTGTGCAAACATAAGTTTCTTTGTGTTCATATTTTTGGGACCTTTACATTCCTCCCCCCTTAAAAGAATCTCGTCCCGAGATTATAAGGTAAAAATGAGAGGGATGATAGTGGATAATTAAATAACGTGTGACGTCTAAAGTCGGGATAATTGGTGCGAAGAAATCCTTCGCTCTCCCATGTTGCTTCATCCTTGGAGTAACTACTCCATAAAACCTTATAGAACCACAACGTATGGTTGCGTGTGGTTCGGTCCTTTATGTCGATGATCTGAACCAGTCCCTCCTGATGCGTGAGATCTGGTTTCAGTTCCTCGATGTTCCCTAGCTGAGTGGTGGTTAAACACTTGAGACACTTTCTCAGCTGAGAATTATGGAAGATGTCATACGCACCGGTGAATATTGTTGGTAATTCCAGCCGGTATGCAACGGAACCACATCTTTCCAAAACCTGGAATGGACCGATGAATTGGAGTGAATAGAAACCCTGACACGTGAACCCCGTCCAAAAATGTACTTCCTAAATTCTGGGTTACGGGGTACGACAATTCTGTCCTTTAATCCACAGGACGTCGTCTCCGTCTTTCCGGAAACATTTCAACTCCCCACTATCTATATGTCTCCGCAAATGTGACATGCCCCTGTCCTGTTTCTGGGCTGCCACCCTTTCTTCATGGATGGTGGGGATAAAAGCTAAATTGTAGAGAGCTCTAGGGGGAACCACACGTACTGGTGGCTCGCTCTCTTCCAACGGAGTGATGGTTAGATTATGAACGTGTGACTTGCGACTCAGCGCATCCGCCACCATGTTTGCCTGCCGGGGTGATAATGGATCTCTATTTCGTAATCCTTTATCAACTCTAACCATCTCCATTGCCTCATGTTCAGCTCCTTCTGAGTGAATATGTACTTGAGCCTCTTGTGGTCGGTATATAAATGTACGAGGTTACCGAGTAGGTAGTGCCTCCACATTTTCAGTGCAAGTACCCTGGCAGCGAGCTCCAAGTCGTGAGTTGGATAATTCTGCTCATGATTCCTAAGCTGCCGTGATCCATACACGACCACCCTTCGGTCTTGCATCAGCACACATCCGAGCCCAATGCCGGATGCATCGCAGTACACATCGAAAGGTTTTGTTGTGCCTGGCTGCGCCAAAACCGGTGCTGATGTCAGGTGCTTCACTAATGCCTTGAATGGTGCTTCACATGTTGGACTCCAAACATATTTGGTAGCCTTCTTTAGCAGCTCCGTCATAGGCTTGGCAATCTTGAGAAGTTCGGGATGAACCTCCGATAATATCCCGCGAGCCCGAGGAAAATCCGTACCTCGTGAACAGTTCTCTGGGACTTCCAATTCAGCACTTGTGTGATCTTGCTCGGGTCTACAGCGATACCCTCCGCTGAGATGATATGCCCGAGAAAAGACACTTGCGATATCCAGAATTCACATTTGCTGAATTTCGCGTATAGCTTGTGATCCCGCAGCCGTTGCAAGACTATACGCAGGTGCTCCTCGTGTTCTTCTCCGACTAGGAATACACCAGTAGGTCGGCGATGAAGACCACGACAAACATGTCCAGCTCCGGTATGAATACCGAGTTCATCAAGTACATGAATTGAGCTGGAGCGTTGGTGGGACCAAGGAACATGACAAGGTACTCGTAAAACCCGTATCTTGTCGAAAAGCTGTCTTTGGAATAGCATTAGCCCTTATGTCAATCTGATGGTACCCGGATCTTAAGTTTATCTGTGAAAAGATTTTTGCCTTGACCAACTGATCAAACAATATGTCGACCTGTGGTAACGGGTACTTGTTTTTGATTGTCACAGTGTTAAGTCGACGAGCACTATACAAAGTTGTAGTGTTTCGTGCTTCTCCTTTGCAAACAATGCTGAATACCCCAAGGTGACGACTCAGTCGTATAAAACCTTTACTCATAGGGTTATTTAGCGGTGTCTTCCATTCTGCCCATTCATTGGGTGCCATTTTGTACGGCCTTCGTGAACTCAGTGGTGTTCTAGGCGCAAGTTCAGTCTTGAACTCTACGTCCCGTTCGGTCGGTATGCCCGGTAACCAATTGGGAAACACCTCCTGAAATCTACGTACCACCGGACTGCCCTCTATCTAAACAGTTTCCAAGTGGTTCAATATTGCAATCTGTTGCCGACTGGCGACCAGAACTAATGTATGAAGACCGTGCCGTGGGGAGTCTGAGCTTAACGGTTTAAAACTGATGTTGTGAACCGCTTTGTGGTAATTCAACCACGACATCCCCAAAATAATGTTGATCTTCAGACCCCAAGAGTAAGGAGGGTCGTGGGTTATAGTCTAACCCTCAAACAAAGAGGTGCTCGGAAAACAACATCACTTCTTGTAATGCTGCCCCGACGAAGATATGAGGTATTACCTCTTTGTAAAAGTGTTTTGGAGCTGCTGTTGAGCCACAAAAGATGGACTAACAAAGCTAGGTGTGGCACCTAAGTCCAAGAGAATTAATACCGGTAGCCGATTCAGAGAAATCATCTCTGCTAACACGGCTTCTCTTTCTGGAACATCTTTACTCACTGTGTAGTGAATGTCGCCCCTTGTCTGCCCTCTTTCTGCAGATATCGGTATGGGTCTGAACATTTTTAATATGATGACCCGCACCCTTGAATTCCCTCCAGGCAATACCTAGCACAATGGCCCATCCGACCACAATTAGAGCACGGATGTCTCTCCGGCTCTTCTCTAACTTGTGGTTGGAAGCTAGATACATATAGCTGCAGCGATGGAGCACAAACCACCGTCTGGATGCTGCTGCTCTAGAGGTGGTGCAAGTTGTGGTACTTGACCATCAATCAACCTCTAAGGATTTAATAGTACAGGGGCCTACATTTCACCGAATGGCGTTCGGAATACAAACAGGTGCTTTTGGGGCACGTAATTTGTACTTGTCTGCACGATATCACTCGTTTTCCTCCTTTGTACAGAACAGACCTTGATGCACTAAATCTAGACTTTGATCCAGTTAGAAGCATTTTCATCACTCAAGTTGTATACCAAAGTTAAAGTTAACTCCAATATATTTCCTACGAGTATTCACATGCTTCTATATCACTTCTGTATCAAAAGTTATGATTGTTCAAAGTTGACAGAATTCCTGGATAAAATTTGCTAGCATCTCCTTTGTATGAGGCTGGTTTTATCACAGTTGTATATGCAAATGCAATAGGAATCTGAACAAACTTTTAACTACAACAATGTTGCCTATCTCATACCCTTTCTAACGGTGTATCATATTACCCTTAGGGATTTTTCTATAGAAAGTTATAAGTGTTATACAGAAACATCCAGGAAGATTTGCATCTGTCCTGTTTTCTGAACAGTTTGCATTCAACTTGACATTCAACCGATTTGGCTTGTGATTTTGCTCTGGAGTTCTTCACATAAGTTGTAGAGCACTTACAAATCTTTCCAGAACTGTATCATACACCTCCATTGGGTCAATCTTCTCAGAGTTATGCTCTATCAAAGTCCAGCAAAAATTTCTGCCAGAACAGAGCACTCTGTTTTTGAGAAACATAGAAACCTATCAATCCTCCACCTTGAAGCTTAGTTCAGATGAGGAGTTCATGACTAATATGTGTTTTCCAACTTCTATTTTTAGTTTAAAGTTATTCATGAATGATTTCTTCATAGGTAAGAAGTTACAAAGTGTAGTACGGTGGCGATGCACCGTAAGACATATGACGGTACTACGTTGCCTCAAAAGAAAATCCTATACCGGACTTAGCCGGCTTCGTTAGTTAAGTGGCACTAAACCTTACTCGCACACGGATGCTACACGTCTACCGTTTCGTGGTTAGACAACCTGCAGAGAACTCAAACAATCGTCATACTTGGCTGCACACCGAGCCCGGTATCCATACAGTTCGTACACCCGGCCGTCATCACTCGCCCGGATGTTCTCAAACCAAACATGCCTTGAGTTACGTGCTCACGTTTCAGACCACATGACGGGGTCTCCTAAATTGCACCACGCACGCCAGGGACAGAAGTTGCTCGAATACCCCAAACGACATGAAGAGTCGTAGAGGATATTAAAGCGGGTCGGGTTACCTGCCACCCGTGCGGCTCCACCCTTCAGCTTGTGCGCACTGGTGGACAGCGCATACGTGCACCCCCAAGACATAAAGCGTCCCGAGATGCACGATTTTCCAACATAAGCAAATAGGTTAGTATGCCACTTTCTATATACTAATAACATCCTTATATGGGCTACTAACTCGTTCCTCACTGGATTTTTTGAAAAAGATGACCTTTTTAGTGCGTTAAACCTCAAGCGAGCTTTGATACCAACGCTGACACGACCCGACGGTCTTTTTGAGCCAGGATCACGCTGAGGGGTGCTGCGTTGCACAGCACCGGATAATACACATCAAAGGTACAAAGCGGAAGCAAAATTTTATTACATAAAGAGGTTTATGAACATTTGTACAACAAAATATGTTTAGTCTATACTCACGGGCGTAGACTACGCATCGAGTTCACGTTCAGCCCGTCAACGTGTCCCCGCTAGCACGCGCACACACTATCACGGCGGCGTGCGTGACTCCCACTCGACGGGGTTCCCCTCCTGGGGTTCCGTCTCCTCCTCGGGAGTCCCTTCCTCATAGAACCCTGCAAAAGCTTCAAAGACAAGGAGTGAGCACGAAGGCTCAGCAAGACTGACCCGTCTCTCCTAAACATGGAACTTCTACATGATGGATGATAGGTACATGAGGTAAAAACAAGTTGCAAAGGACTCGTCTAAATATTGGAACTTACTTTCATGTTTTAGCAGCAGGTTGTGGAGAACCTTACGCTAAGGCACATGAGAGAGCCGCAATCAAACAAGAAACGCATTTCTCTCATGTACTTTGCCCAAAGTTGAAAAGAACTTTAGTTAGCTCTAAACTACAACACATCATTAACAATCAAAGTCCATCTTTCAATCAGCAAAATTTTAACATGTAACTAGCCTGTTCTTTCTACGTCACGGAATAGTGAACAAGTGGTACTCACTGACCGCGAGGGATGGCGATTATAATCGATTTACACCTGCAGGGTTACCCGAATAACCCGTCACGTACACCCGTACTCGATGTTGCCTACAGCAACCATCACAGACGCTGTACGCAACCACCTTTCACCTGTCAGCCAAATGTTGAACCGGTCCAATCGTCCCGAGAAAGAGGTCTCTGCACGCGCATCTCAGTGCCGCCAGCCGATTTACACCTCGAGCTCTCTACCTACCCTCTGAACGACCAGCTATGCCCCAACATCCAGCTACCCGAGTTACATCAGTTTCCCGGTTCCCATATAGCCGGTAGGTCTTCGGTACTGTTCTACCTTGTTCAACAGGCCCGCACACGGCTCGGTCCTCAATCGACACAAACAGAGCTATAGCACACAGGCCCCAAAGTCCTGCTTCCCTTACTCTCCGCCCGGTCCCATTTTTCTTGCCATGTGTATCATGTGCTATCTCTACCCGAGTCGAGTGCCTCTAGCCTATGCTCGCGAGTAGTTCCAACTACTTGACTTGTACCGAATCCTACACTATCTTAGCATTGCAGTTCCTAACGGTGTTTGCAATCCTAAACCCAACCCATGGTTTTCTTGGCTATGCAATTGGGTTTCCAAACAAGACTCTAATGCAAGGAATAATGGTATTCAAGTAAGTGCTCAAAATAATAAAAATTTATAAAAAGGTTAATGCAAACCGGAGCTTGCCTGCTTTGTAGGGTAGTAGTATATATAATAGAAGTTAGTGATCTTCAATCCCTTGATCTTTCTGAACTTGTTCAACTGATCCACACGTCAAGGGATGGCTCCGTCGATGTCCTTCATCGTGAACCCTATCGACATTTATATGCATAGTATTTTATAATGTAATTCACAGGCTTAGAGATTAAAACTTCTTAAGAACAGAGGTTGTGTAGAGATCCTAGGATGAAGTAGTTGCGTCTGTGGTGCAAAGAACTCAAAGAGACTAAATCTACCTTAGATGTTTCATTATATCTCTAGCTAAGTTTCTAATGCCATATAAGATGAGTTCTAATGATCTGGACATAACTAAAGATCCTGACCTCCAATGACTTCGAAATGTTTACAGGAAGTCAATCACTACACAGGGACTTAGTTTGCCAAATTGCAGCTAAAGTGGAAAGAAATTGTGTCTCGCACAATTTCCATCCCAACCCTATGTTGTTCTTCACATCCAATAGAATGGAGAACAAGGACAGGGAGACTCAAGGCTCAATTTGAGCTGAAAATTTGCATGTGAATTCCTGGTAACCTGAAAGTGCTCTGTACCAAAAATGAACACTTTTCATTGAGTGTTTTATCCAGAACAATTCCCTAAGCAATTAAGCACAAAGAAATTAATTCTGAATTAAATCACATGTTCATGCCCAACTTAGTGAACTACAATTTCAATTATAGTTCATAGAGTCTGCATGAATTTTCCTAGGGTTTTTGGAGCTAAGAATTGCCCAGAAATGATTTTTCTAACTCTGGGAGACTTTCTAAAAAGTCTCTGTATTCATTTGAATACAGTACCTTGAAATCTGAATTCTCCAACCTAATTAAACTCCAAATGAGCTGAAAGTTTGACAGGAGTTTAATAACATCCTAATGATTATTCTGGCAAAATTTGAAGATTTTTGGATAAACCAAACTCCCTCTAAAATTCTTTTACTGATCTGCTTCAAAGAATTTTCCAGAATTAATTATTGACTTTAATACAAATTGGGTTGCATATTTGGATAGAGTATTTCAACCCAATCTAACCCAATTTGAATCGCTAAAGTTGGAGGTTTCTACACAAAGATATGAGCTCCACAAGAATTGGGAAAAATCTGAAGATGAGCTCTGTTCTATATTCCAATTTTCAGAGACATAAGGAATTAACACCACATTTGACCAAGCAAATGAGGTCCAATGCTTCTGAAATTTTTACTGGAGGTTAAGTGTTTTTGGAAGAATCTTCTGCCCAATTTGGGGAATTTTCCAATACACAGAACTCCTGGAACATTTCCTACAAGATTTTCCTTATATGCATTAATGAGCCAAATCCAGGGATTTTTCATAAATATTGGGCTGCACCCATTGATAGTACTCTTTGAGAGGAATTCAACAAATTTTGTTTCACAATTTTTGGGCATTCCTACACAAAGTTATGGCTCTTCAAAGATTGAACTGGAAACTGAAAATCCTAAAAATGTTTAAACGCTGACTGTGGGTCCGGGCTACGTGTCACTCACTGGAACAAAGACACACGGGGCCACATGTTTCCAGGCGTGCAGTCGCACTGGATCCAACATCCACAGAAGATCGGGGTTTTTAAATTCCCTCTCACTGACGGCTGGGCCCGCCGGAACCCTTCTTTAACCTCGGACTGATTCCCGCGCCCGCGTGCCCGCGCCGCCGCCCTCGCCGAAGATCGCCGGAAACCGGTCTCCCGGCCTCTGCCTGAGCCCCTGCTCGCCGCCAGGGCCTAACCTGCCACGCTGAGCACGATGGTGAGGTTTCCCCGAGCCGGCGAAGCCTCTATAGTAGCTAGCGGCGATGCGGCAGCTCGGCACATCATCGGCAACGTCGGCCGGCCATCCTAGCGCGCTAAAAGCTCGGTAAAACGGTGCTACAGCACCAGTGAACGATGGGGGAGCTCGACCTAGCCTCAAAAACGTTCGGGAATGATGGCAAATATACTTTCATCGTGCGACCGCGGTCCCCCGGTTCGGTTGCCGGCAGAAAACCATGAAATACTCGATCTAGGTGCAGTTTCAGGCTAGAACAGTGAAGAGCAAAGGATCGCCTACCACTTTGGGCCCTTTGTGCAAACTTTGACGACCTAAGAATGAGAATTGAGGGGGAATTTGGGATTACCGTGCCGGAAGGTCGAATTGAGTACGCCGGAGCAACTTTTCCAAATTCTCTCCCGGTGGTGCACGGCATGGTCTGAGCTTTGTAGGAGAGCAGCACGGTGCCTTGGCGCGTCCAGGGGCGCCGGTACTTGGTAGTGACACTCACCAGGTTGAGTTGTCCACGGACGCCTCCTAATCGATCCTTGTTCGGCCGCCGCGCGGACGTGGTTTCCCCGGGGTAGGAGGGCTGAGCCTGGTCAGTGGCGCGTTGTGGGGGACAAGGGTGAGGCCCTTATGCCGTTTTGCTACTCACTAGTCTCGTTTCGTGATCACCAGAGCCGGCTGCCGATCAAATGAGTGTGGCGGCGGTGGCACTGTTCAGGGCGTGAGGGGAGAAGAAACAGAGCGGGTTCCTCGGGGTTGTGGCAAGAGGACACGGCTGAGGTGATAAGAAGAGGAAAGCAGCTCGCCAGGCGCCAACCAGGGAAGCAGGTGGTGGCTCGGGGCTGCTCGGTGTCGACCGGTGCTGCACCTCGGTGTGGATCACCCGGGGAGGCAAAATAGAGACCCAATGCCTCTGTAGAGATATTTTGGTACATATGACAAGTGGGTCCCATCTCCCCCTTATCTATCCAAAATATTGCAAAATTTGCAAATGATGAAATGCAATTGTGTGGAGTTGAAAACTGGACTGCATTTGGATAATTGGGCACAATTCACCCAAAATCAAATAGGTCTTTGAATTCATTGCACATTTAGGTCTATTTGGAAAAATGGGTAGCAAATATCTTCAAAAATTCATGAGACTTTGCCTACCCCTTAATTTGGACCTAAAGAATTCAAATATGGAACCTGATCCTTGATTTGGATGCTGCAAATGAGATTTTTAATACAACAGTTTTGAAAACCATTGTGTTAATCTCATTTGAATTTTTGAGTGGAACCAACTTGCTCCAAAATCTGAATTTAGCTCTCTCACACATATGGGTACTTCCCTACTTGGTTTCAAATTCCTTTTTGTTCCATGTTTTAAAATAACCATTTAACTTGTGTGGAGGGAGCTTTCATGTGTATTATCACATGTGAAAAAAGTTTAAACAAGTCCCATTTTTCCTACATATGAAACTAACTTTGTGCAAACATAAGTTTCTTTGTGTTCATATTTTTGGGACCTTTACAGCTACGCACACAAGATTTCCTCTTGCTGTATCCTAGCCCCCAGCCTAGTCTCATTTTTCTTACTAAAGTTGTCTCACATCTCTAACCAATCCCATGTGACAAACCCTATACGCACGAGTAGATTCCAACTACTCGACTTGTACCGAAGTCTATAAACCTTAGGCAAAGCATGATCTACTCGAGGACTTAGACACTACCCTCATTTTCTTTGGAATAATCTGGTTATGCAATTGGAGTTTCCTCCATCGTACACCTAATGCACATATATACCTCAAGCTAAGTGAATAAAAAGCAAAACTTCATAAAACATGTTAAATACAAACCGGGGCTTGCCTTGTTGCTGCTGGTCAGTGGTTAGTGTCTCCTCCGGAGGTATGAAGTCCAAAATCTCCAGGGTCTCCTCGCGTTCAACGACTACACATAATTAATTTAACGACATGTCAATTTAAATGCAAACGTGGTGAATTTAGTATATAAAGACTATAACTCTAGCTAGACATCCCATTTGGCGCTGAAATGTTTACTGTGGTATGGTAAGAACCTAACCAGAGACCTGACCAAATTTCATTTGAATCAAAGCTAATTTGAGTGCTACACAAATAAAAGTCTAAATGGTAATTACTAGAGCTTCTAAGGATTTCCTGGGATTTTCATGGATCAAACCATTACTTTATGGAAACTAGGAGTTTGAAATGGTTCTAGTGGAGTTGGTTTAATGTAATTTGGAGAATCCTAGAGAATGTTATGCCCTAATCAAGATTTTAGGAAATTCTGAAAATGTTTCTGTACATTTTCTATTTTCTCAGGGCAGTTCACTTAATCACACCACTAGGGGGACTAAATTAACTCGGATGGATCTGAATTTTTTCATATGACCCAAGGATTTTCAAATGAATATCCTAGCCAAGAATTTTCCATAAAGGAATTTTCTAGATAAAATTCCCAACAGGTTAAACTTCAGGGAATTAATTGTAGAAAAATAATAAGTTTCCTGAACTGAAACTTTTTTTTCTGGATATTACTCGGAGAGCCGAATCTAACAAAATTTGGTTCACTCCATTTTGAAAATCCTAGCAAAAGTTATGAATTTCTAAAGTTTAGGATAATTTTTGAATTATTTTCCTAAAGAAAATCTCTTCCCGCACCTAAATAGTGACTGACAGCGGGGCCTGTGCATTTAATTTATACTAACCCATGTGTGCTTAACGCTGTGGATGACACCTGGGACCAGGGCCTTTGTCTACCTTGCGACGCCGCTGCCCCGAGCCGCGGGAGCTCCGGTGAGGTCGGCGACCTAGATCGCCGGTGACGGTGAAACTCGCCTGCATGTAGCCTAGATAGGGGGTGAATAATCTTTTCGATTCTTTATTAATCCTTGAAACATAAAATAGATTTACCAAATACAGTGAAATCGGACTAGTCTGGTAGAGTGCGGACTAGTCCGTTGTCTACTTAGTGACAAATCGGACTAGTCCGGCACTGTGCGGACTAGTCCGGTATGCGTGGACTAGAAAGATCAAGGTTGATCAATATTTTCACTTCTAGTACCCTATGCAGCAGAAATTAATTGGGAACTTAGATGTATTACAATAGTGAAACAATGAATGATAGAGATCAACTTTAGTTTCAATGCTTCAACGTGAATTACACAAGATTAAGTAAACCCTAGAATATAATGAACAATAAAACACAAGAGCAAGAGACAAGATTTTATCCCGAGGTTCGATTCCATGAAGGAAATCTACATCCTCGTTGAAGAGTCCACGAAGGACCGGGTCTTCACCAACCCTACCCTCGTCGAATCGCCACAGAGGCCGATTCTCTTCCACTAATAACAAAGGGCAAATAAATCGTTCAAGGGGCCTTCTCACAAGTTGAGGGCTCCCCAAGAATTACAATGAATGAATACCACCAAGCACACTCAAAAGATGTATAATAAATGAACAAGAGTGTGCGAGAGATCAAACCCAAGAGCTCAAGATGTGTAGAACAAGTCTCTCATTTGATCAATTGCTAATCCTCAAAGATTTGATCATGTTTGGGTTATAATGTGTGGAGAGATGTGAATTTTGGGCTCTTGGAAGGTGTGACGGCGCAGGGGGTTGAGAGTTGTGGTAGTATGGCCTTACACCTCTATTTATACTAGGGTTTTACAAAGGTTACCGCTAGGGTTTGCGATGTCCAGACTAGTCTGTGGTGGACTCCGGACTAGTCCGGTGTGCGGCATGTGGAAAACTATAAGTGTTGTGAGATATCGGACTAGCCCGTAAGAGTGCGGACTAGTCCGTTGTCTACTCAGAGACAAATCGTACTAGTACGGTCCATATCGGACTAGTCCGTTTTCTAGTCAGAGAGAAATCAGACTAGTCCGGTTGATATCGGACTAGTCCGCACATGCTGATTTTTGTTCAGTTATTGTGATTTCTTTCACTTGAGCTCTTGGGGTGTGTTTCTCCAACACACTCCATACTAAGTAATCTAATATTTTCAGCTCCTGAGCTCTTATCATTTTAGATCCTCATTCTCTTTTCTTTTTGTGCTTTCTTACCAATTTCTTTAAAAACCTGCGCTCATCTCAACGATTTTGTTAGGGTCTCATTTGTTTGTCATAAATCAACCAAAACCCACAAGGGATGCCTAGATGCACTTTCAATCTCCCCCTTTTTGGTGATTGATGACAACCAATTGAGATCACACAAATGTGATAAAAATTCAGATTTTCATAAAGTGTGCACATATGAGCTTTGAGCAAATTAGGCAATGTAGACATAAGACATATGTGCACTCTTTATGGTGGGGTGCAGAACTATGTGTGTGAGTAATAATTTTGATGTGAATATCATAATTAGCATAATCATAATATCATCAAGAGTCTCAAGCCTACATAGCAGTTTTAAACATACACCATTAATCATAAGCATAACATAGTCATCATTTCACAGCATATGTCCAAAAGCATAATGATAACATAAGTCATATAAAAGCCCACTTCTTAAACTAGGACACAAAAAGAAGAACCTATGACCTAAGACTCCCCCTCAATCTCTCCCCCTTTGGCATCAAGGCACCAAAAAGAAGGAGAGGAGGGATCTACTTGTCGTCGCCGGCTCACTCCTCGCTGTCGGTCCTTTCTTCGTCTTCATCATCAGGCTAAGGAGGAGGAGGAGAAGAACCACTCGTCGTGCCCCGGGAGCCAAAGTAGGCAAGCTCTGATGGAGAGAGAGGAGGAAGCTCTATGAAGTCAGATGCAGAGTCATCTGAGATGACTGGAGATCCAATGGGCTCAATCTCCAGTTTTGGACATATTGCTTTGACATTGGCCTTCATGTATCTCATTTCTTCTTTTCTTGTCTTGTTCATCTTATGAAGCTTCACCTCAGTTTTGCAGCAAGAACCAAATATAGCAACCAAATACTTCATAATCCCACTAGGGGACCCTTTGTGAGGAGGGGCCCTAGTCTTGGATGAAGGACTTGCATCTTCTTGAGCTCTCTATGGATGTTCTTCAGGTGAGGGAGCAGCTGGGAGAGAGGCTTGAGGAGGCTTCTGAGGCCTTAGAGCAGTGTGCTCCACATCCTTCACAAAATCCATTCCTGTGACTTTTTCAATCATGAACATCAAGTATGGTGCATAGCCACAGGAACGGTTTGGTGTGCAGGATATGTTCACCATGTCATTCCAAATGTAATCGAAGATATCAAATTTTTTCCTCCTGCTGATTACTTTCATCAAGGTTCTCAAGTAACCTTGGACACTCCCGGCATCTCCATCCTTTGGAGCAATGGTCTTCCGGAGCACTCTGTTGAGAATAATGAAGAAGGGCTTCATGTTCTTGGTTGAGGGAGGATTGTATGGATGTCGAGTATCATAGAGGAATTCCATCTTGTCCTTCTCCACAACACCAAGATTGTGAATCACAATCTCATTACTGCCGGTGTCCTCAAGGTGCAGCAGTCTGGCAAACTCAACATAGGAAACTGTGTACTTGGATCCATGTGTCATCCAAGACACTTTGTCTTCTTCATCATGGGCAAAGTGGCATGTTGCAAAGAACTGGGTGATGATCTCATTATTCTTGTATCTGAAGGAGAGGAAGTCCTTGAGTTTGTGTCTCTCTGCAGCCTCTATTACCTCCTCAAAGGATTCACAACTCTTCCTTTTAAAATATGTCTAGTCGATCCATTGGCTGCGTACCACTGAAGTTTTCATTTGGAGGTACACCGAACTGTAGTAGTCCGAGTGAAAGTTGCTCCAAAATCTCTTTCCAGCTGCCTTTTTGCCAGTGCTATAGGTGTCAATCTTCCTCAGCTTCCATGCCACATCACTCTCCATGCCATTGAACTTCTCCTCTGAGGGATCCCTATCTCCCTGTCTTGGAGCTGTCATCTTAAGGGGACCAATCGGGCCGGAAGCAAGTCCCTTTCCCTTGCCCTTTGTTTGGCATTGAGCCACCGAGCTAGAACCAGCCATATTTGCTTTTGAAGCTGGTCTCTTGATTGTAACCTTTTGACGAACCCTTGGTGGGGTGAGCGAAGGCTCGGCAGCACGCTCTTGTCTCTTGTTGGAGCGAGACTCCGGAATAGGAGACATCACATCTTGATCCATCTCGGCTTCAAAGTCGGAGATATTCTCATTCGATCACGACATGATTTCTGACAAGGAATATATAAAGGATATGAATAAGCAAGGATGACAAGGGATTCCATTGAATTGATATAAGCTAAGGTTTTGATCAGGGCATATCGGACTTGTCCGGTGTTCAGGGTCGGACTAGTCCGGAGTACCGGACATGTCCGCCCTAAGAACGGACTAGTCCATTATGAGGCTGCTCAAACCCTAACTTGTCGAAATTTGAGGTTATTCAATGCAAATATGATCTAGGGTACATGGAATACATCAATAGAGCATGTATTGACTGGAGGAACTAAGCTAATTGAGCAAAAACAAGGAAAATCAAAGGTTCTACGGTATGGAGAGAAGTTTACCATATCCTTCAATTCGAGGCGTTGAAGGAGTTCTTGATGCGGACTAGTCTGGGGTCATCGATCCCCTTGCAGTGGAGATCGATTCCCATGGAGATTTGGGTGGATTTGATGGAGAACATGCAAATCCGCCTTGGGAGCACTTGAGTGAGGAGAGAGAACGTGGGAGGAGTTGTGAGGTTGAAGGAGATTAGGTCTGAGCCGGCCCTAGGGTTATGGAGTCGAAATATCAGACTAGTCCGTGGTCGATCCGAACTAGTTTGGACTAGCGGACCAAGTGCGGACTAGTCTGCAATATGCAGACCAGTCCGGGGTGACCACGGACTAGTCCGTGGTCCCTTGTATAGAAAAGTACAAAACACTTATATATATGTATTCAATGGTTCCTAATAAGGAATAGGGGACAAAGACACACATATATCCTTGATGAATATGATCAGTAAACATACAACAATCAAGCTATGACCATAATTCATCAAGATCAAGTAACTACATAGCTTTTAGGAGAAAAATAGAGAGAGATGATTTTTCAACACAATTAACATGATTTTGAGGATGGCATATAGGTATGCAAGTTTTTAAGCCACGTTTCGAGCATCAAGGATATTTAGTTCATTTCGGAGCTCACAAAAGCGTTTTTCATCAAGTGGCTTGGTAAAGATATCGGCTAGTTGTTTTTCAGTGTTGACATGAGAAATGGTTATGTCTTCTTTCATTGATTGATCTCTGAAGAAATGATGTCGGATATCTATGTGTTTAGTTCTAGAGTGCTCAACAGAGTTATGGGCAATTTTAATTGCACTCTTATTGTCACAAAGGAGTGGAATACGGCTAACATTGTAACCGTAATCACTTAGAGTTTGTTGCATCCAAAGGAGTTGTGCACAACAACTCCTATCTGCAACATACTCCGCTTCGGCCGTGGATAAGGCAATTAAATTTTGTTTCTTGGAGGACCAAGAAACTAAGGATCTACCTAGGAGTTGGCAAGTACCGGAAGTACTTTTTCTATCTACCTTGCATCCGGCATAATCTGCATCAGAGTATCCAATGAGATTGAATTTTGAACCTTTGGTATACCAAAGGCCTAGGTTGGGCGTATGAACTAAATATCTCAAGATCCTTTTAACGGCTGTCAAATGACATTCCTTAGGATTAGCTTGAAACCTTTCACACAAACATACACTCAACATGATATCAGGCCTAGATGCACATAAACAAAGTAAGGAGTCAATCATGGAACGATATACCTTTTGATCCACATTTGGTCCGTCTTCATTGAGATCCAAGTGTCCATTTGTCGCCATGGGAGTCTTTATGGGCTTTGCTTTGTCGATTCCAAAGTTCTTTAGAATGTCTTGAGTGTACTTTGTTTGGCTTATGAACGTCCCATCCTTTTGTTGCTTCACTTGGAATCCTAGAAAGTACCTTAACTCTTCCATCATGGACATATCGAATCTATCTGACATAATCTTACTAAATTCTTGACAAAAGGATTTTTAGTTGAACCAAATATATTATCGTCAACATAGATTTGGCAAATGAAGAGATCATCATCAAAGTGTTTAGTAAACAAAGTGTAATCAGATTTTCCAATCTTGACGTCATTTTCAATCATAAAATCTCTAAGGCGCTCATACCAAGCTCTAGGAGCTTGTTTTTGGCAATAGAGAGCCTTACGCAATTTGAACACATAGTCGGGGTAATCTTGATCTTCAAAACCGGGTGGTTGCTCCACGTGCACCTCCTCCTTGATCGGTCCATTGAGAAAGGAGCTTTTCACGTCCATTTGATAAATCTTGAAATCATGGTGAGTAGCATATGCAAGTAATATACGAATCGATTCAAGCCTAGCTACGGGAGCAAAAGTCTCGTCGAAATCCAAACCTTCTACTTGTGAGTACCCTTTTTGCCAGAAGTCTTGCCTTGTTCCTTGTTACCACTCCATGTTCATCTTGCTTGTTGCGGAAGACCCATTTAGGGCCGACGACGTTGGACTTGGATCTTTCAACAAGCTCCCATACTTCGTTCCTTTTGAAGTTGTTCAATTCTTCTTGCATTGCCATCACCCAATCCGGATCTTTTAATGCATCCTCAACCATGTATGGTTCCAAAGAAGATACAAAAGAATAGTGTTCACAAAAATTAGCTATGTGAGATCGATTTATTACTCCCTTTTGGATGTCACCGATTATGTTGTCGACGGGGTGATCTCTTTGGATGCTTTGGTCTACTCTTGGATGTGGCACTTGTGGTCTTGAATCTTCATTATCATCTTCTTCTCCCCCTAGATAGTTGCCCTCATTGATGTTTTGATCTTCTCGATTTTCTTGAGGTTGATCTTGTATCGAAGATCCCCCTTGATCATTTTCCTCCACCTGCGGTTCATTTTCTTCATTCGCATTTGAAGGTGGCACTTGTGGTCGAACATCGCCCAATGCCATTCTTCTCAATGCTTGACATGGAGTTTCTTCTTGATCTAGCACACATTGATCAACTTGCTCTTCTTGAGAGCCGTTAGTTTCATCAAACACTACGTCACGTGCTACTTCAACAAGACCGGAGGTTTTGTTGAAGACACGATAAGTGTAGGAGTTTGAATCATATCCAAGTAAGAAACCTTCATCGGACTTCGAAGCAAACTTCAAAGCCCTTGTCTTCTTGTTTAAAATATAACATTTTTAATCCAAAACTTAAAAATATGAAATATCCGGCTTGTTACCCGTGAGTAGTTCATATGAAGTTTTCTTGAGTAACCGATGAAGATATAGTCGGTTTATGGCGTGACAAGCGGTGTTAACCGCTTCAGCCCAAAACCTGTCCGAAGTCTTGGATTCATCAAGCATTGTCCTCATCATCTCAATGAGAGTTTTGTTCTTCCTTTCGGCTACTCCGTTTTGTTGAGGAGTATATGGTGCTGAAAATTCGTGCTTTATCCCTTCTTCGTCTAGATACTCCTCAACTTGGGTGTTCTTGAATTCTGTCCCATTGTCACTTCGTATGTTCTTGATCTTCAATGAGAATTCATTTTGGGCACGCTTGATGAACTTCTTGAGGGTTCCTTGAGTTTCTATCTTATCATGCAAAAAGAAAACCCACGTGAAGCGTGAAAAATCATCAACAATGACTAGACCATATTTATTACCGCCGATGCTTATGTAAGCAATTGGACCGAATAGATCCATGTGGAGGAGCTCAAGCGGTCTTGTTGTAGTCATGACATTCTTCGCAATATGGGGTGCTCCTACTTGCTTCCCTGCTTTGCCCACTCTACAAGGCCTGTCTTTCTCAAAAACAACATCCTTTAAACCTCGGATGTGATCCCCTTTAAGGAGTTTTTGAAGATTCCTCATACCAACATGTGCTAGCCTTCTATGCCACAGCCAACACATGTTGGTCTTTGCAATCAAACATGTGTCAAGTTTGGCTTTATCTTTGATGAAGTCAACTAGATAAATTTTTCCCTTTAACACACACTTGAATGCAATTGAGTATCACTCCTTCTAGAGACAATCACACCCTCATTAGTGAATAAACAATTATAACCCTTGTCACATAATTGAGATATGGACAAAAGGTTATAATCCAAGGAGTCAACGTGTATAACATGAGAGAGAGTATGTTGTGATGAAATTGCAATTTTACTGGTACCAAGCACTCTTCCTTGACTATTATCACCAAAGTAAATGCCTTTGCTTGTATCTTCATTTTCTTCATATTCCATGAACATTCTTCTTTCTCCGGTCATGTGATTGGTTCATCCACTATCTAGCACCCATTTTGCTCCAACGGATGAATAAGTCTGCAAAAGACAAATTATGCCTTGGTCTTAGGTACCCAATTTCGCTTGGGTCCTTTGAGGTTAGTCACAAGTGATTTGGGCACCCACACATGAGAATTGGTGTTCCCATGGTGTGGCACAACATATTTAGTATAAACTCTTCCAAGATTACTTTTCATAAGTACATATGAAACATCAAAAGTTCTAAATAGAAGTTGTTGTTCATATGTGTTCACAGTGTTAAATTTATCAACATTATTAAATTTTCTAACTTGAGAAGAGTTTCCCTTGACAAAGGCAATGCGACCCTTGTTATTCTTGTGGCTTCTAGCGTTTTGCTTTTCACCATAAGAATATCCAATGCCATATTTGTCATTAGGAGGTCTTGTGACCGAGTATGCACTGCGTGGATACTTGATCTTCTCCTTGTCAAATATGCCACTTTGAGAAGATTGCTTGTCCTTTGTCGAGTTTGGCTTTTTTCTTCAAGTTAGTGTCACTTTTGGCACAAGCACAAGTAATACTAGTTTCAGATTTTATATGTTGGGAAGGTGAGCTTGAAGTGGATGAAGAACCACTTTGCTTGAGTGACTCAACTTGTACCTCAAGGATCTTGTTAACTTTGGTCAAGTTAGCAAGTTCATCCTTGATGGTGGCATTTGAGTCTTTTAACTTCAAGCAAGCTTCCTTGCTTGAAGCTAACTCAAGTTCTAGTGATTTACTTCGCTCCTTTTCAAGTTCAAGAAGCTTTTCAATCTCAAGATATTCCTCCTTTTTGGGAGATGATCATATCTTCCTGACGATTGACTAACTTCTCCATATCAACAAGCTTATCAAATAGAAATTTCATCTTAGCAGCTGTCTTTTTGTCTAAACCCCTAAGCATATATTCATTTTCATCACTACTATCATCCTCACTATAATTATCACTATCACTAGTAAAAGAATGTGAGAAGGAAGATTTAGTTGTTACCTTTCTTTTACCTCCTTTGCCATTAGACAAGTGTTGTCGGTGTCCTTCCATGGGCCCATGGTTGGGAAGAGAGTGGATTGATTGGTAGTCTTCTTTATGGCTATGGTGGCCATCTCCTCTTCTTCTTCGGATGAGGATTCATCATTGGAGTACCACTCCTTCCCTAGATGCGCTTGGCCATATTGCTTCTTCTTCTTGAACATTTTCTTTGGTTGAGGCTTGTTGTCTTTAGTCTTCCTTTATTTTCTTCATATGGACAATCTACTATGAAGTGATCATATTCTCCGCAGTTGTAGCACACCTGTCTCATCTTGGGTCTTTGTTTGTCCCTTTGTCTTCCTTCATTTAAGCTGCTACCCTTTCTTCTTCTCATCATTTTCTTGAACTTCTTCATGAACAAGATCATGTCTTCCTCATCGATATCACTACTTTCATCATCACTGCCGTCTTCTCCATGAGCTTCTCGAGCATCTTTTGATACGGGTTTACAAGTTGACATCAAAGCAGCTCCTTTCTTCTTTGCCGAGTGAGATCGGCAATTTACTTGACGCGCTTGGTTTGCTTCTCCATCATTTCAAAGTTGATGATCTTGCCAAGAAGTTCGTCTAGGGTCATTTTCTGATACCAGGGGATTTCTCTAATCATAGAGCAAAGAGTCACGTTGTGAGGCATGAATGCTCTGAGAATCAACTACACGACCTCATGATCATTCCACTTTGTGCTGCCATAAGCTCAGACTTTGTTGATAAGATTCTTCAGTCGATTGTACATATCTTGTGGTGATTCATCTTCTTCTATCGCGAATCTTCCCAATTCACCTTCAATCATTTCTATCTTTGCTTCGCGTACATGACGGTCACCTTCATGTGTGGTTTGTAGTGTGTCCCATATCTCCTTGGCAATTTCGAGTCCATCAACCTTGGTGAACTCGTCTCGGCTCAGTGATGACGTGATCACAGCTACAGCTTGAGCATTCTGATGAACGGCTTGTTCTTGGCTTGGAGTCAGCTCTTCATCATCATCCGGGATATCTATCCCTGTACACACTATATGCCACAAACATGGGTTAAGAGATATAAGGTGCATTTTCATGTTTTGTCTCCACATTGAATAGTCATTGCCATCAAAGTAAGGTGCTTTCCCTAGAGGAATTGATAAGTAATGACTATTGTTAGAATTCAAACGTTCATAGTCAAAAGGATATCGGGAGTAGTCTGTGTGACTACCCCCTTTCTTCTTCTTTTCATCATCTATCTTCTTCTTCCCTTTTGGGGAGAGTGCCTTGTTCCGTAGAAGAGCCTTGAATTGGAGCACCTCCTCGTCATCGTCCTCACTGTCTTGAATGGCGTCGAGTAGCTTCTTTAGCTTTTGAGTCCTTTCATCATCACCCTTTTCATCATCGATCTTCTTGTGTACATCCTTGATGTTCGACATCGTCTCTTCGAGCGGTGAGTCTCTTTTGAAGAGTTTGGCTCTGATACCAATTGAATGTAGCCTAGATGGGGGGTGAATAGGCTTTTCGATTCTTTGTTAATCCCTGAAACATTTAATAGATTTATCAAATACAGGGAAATCGGACTAGTCCGTTAGAGAGCGGACTAGTTCGTTGTCTACTCAGGGACAAATCGGACTAGTCTGGTACTGTGCAGACTAGTCCGGTATGTGTGGACTAGAAAGATCAAGGTTGATCAATATTTTCACTTCTAGTACCCTATACAGCGGAAATTAATTGGGAACTTAGATGTATTAGAACAGTGAAACAATGAATGACAGAAATCAACTTTAGTTTTAATGTTTCAACGTGAATTACACAAGATTAAGTAAACCATAGAATATGATGAACAATAAAACACAAGAGCAAGAGACAAGATTTTATCCCGAGGTTCGATTCAACGAAGGAAATCTATGTCCCAGTTGAGGAGTCCACGAAGGACCGGGTCTTCACCAGCCCTACCCTCGTCGAATCGCCACGGAGGCCGATTCTCTTCCACTAATCACAAAGGGCAAATAAATCGTTCAAGGGGCCTTCTCACAAGTTGAGGGCTCCCCAAGAATTACAATGAATAAATACCACCAAGCACACTCAAAAGATGTACAATAAATGAACAAGAGTGTGCGAGAGATCAAACCCAAGAGCTCAAAATGTGTAGAACAAGTATCTCCTTTGATCAATTGCTAATCCTCAAAGATTTGATCCTTTTTGGGTTAGAATGTGTGGAGAGATGTGAATTTTGGGCTCTTGGAAGGTGTGACGGCGCAAGGGGTCGAGAGTTGTGGTAGTATGGTCGTACACCTCTATTTATACTAGGGTTTCCAAAGGTTACCGTTAGGGTTTGCGATGTCCGGACTAGTCCGTGGTGGACTCAGGACTAGTCCGGTGTGCGGCGTGTGGAAAACCCTAAGTGTTGTAAGATACCGGACTAGTCCGTAAGAGTACGGACTAGTCCGTTGTCTACTAAGAGACAAATCGGACTAGTCCGGTCCATATCGGACTAGTCCGTTTTCTAGTTCGAGAAAATCGGACTAGTCGGCCTAGTCCGGTTGATATTGTACTAGTCCGCACATGCTAACTTTTGTGCTGTTATTGTGATTACTTTCACTTAAGCTCTTGGGGTGTGTTTCTCAAACACACTCCATACTAAGTAATCTAATATTTTCAGCTCCTGAGCTCTTATCATTTTAGATTCTCATTCTCCTTTCTTTTTGTGCTTTCTTCCTAATTTCTTTTAAAACCTTCGCTCATCTAAATGATTTTGTTAGGGTCTCATTTGTTTGTCATAAATCAATCAAAACCCACAATGGATGCCTAGATGCACTTTCATCGCCGCCCCTATCTAACTTCGGACGCTGGACATGATGGACACCCCGCTGCCACCGGCTAACCACCGTAGCTCGCCGATGATAAGCGCTATGCCACTGCACCTCATCAGCACCATGTTCCAGTCGCTCCGGCCACCCTATTCGCGAGCTAATAGCGTCACCACGTTCAAGGCAGCCTCGGGAAGCTTGGCATGACCTCGGTTTGGACCCAAACCGCCGGCAAACCGGACCTCACCGGCGACCCCCTCTTCCGCTGAACTGTTCCTCGGTGAAACTAGGGTTCCAGTGGGTCTTTTTGCTGGTTTTGATCGATGAGAAGCGCAAGGACCTCTAGAGCGTGTGTGGACTACAGCTCGAGGGGCGGATGCATCTGTGTAATGAATTTCACCGTCGACCGATTCCTAACCCTAACACACCCAGTGGAAGTAAACTAGAAATTCTTGCTCTACACCACATGAAATGGAGCACGGCTTGCTCCTACAGCTTCAGCGCAAGCCAGTGCACCTTTTCTTCTCTGGTGGCGGTTGTCACACCCGGTTTTTCTGAAGAACAACCAAGTGAATATCACATGTATGCCAGGATCATTTTCTCATACATGTGATGACAAATAGTGAAGCATCATTTATTACAAGCCAGGTGTCGAATATAAATAAGTCTTACATAGCATATGCCTCGATGGACAATAATAAGTTCATAAAATAGCAGCGGAATAATTATTCTCGTGGGCTCCGTCATAGGCGTTGCCCGGGGGACTCCATGAACCTAGAAACCTTCTTCGGGTCCAAAGTCTTGATCATTAAACACCACCTCATTATCTGACCTGAGCAGCAATATTAACCAACAAATATGCAAGGTTGAGTACCGATGGTACTCAGCAAGTGTGGGAAAGTTATGTCATGCATGGCTAGAACAAGGGGAGGTTGAACTCATGGTTTAAGCACTACGCAATTGATACCTATCACCTTAGCTTATTAAGCACCTACATTACTACATAGGTGAAATGGTCCCAATTTCCCATCCCATCATCATAATCAAATAACCATAACATCATTTCCAATGTTAAGCTCCCCGCTTAACACCCACAACTTCCAAAGCCATCATCCTATAATCATGAATAAGTCCAAGCCGCTCTTGACCGTGAGCACGGCTGTCATGACAGTTTTGACTCTGCAGAGTTTGCACCACTGTACCCACATGTAGTGATTTCATCCCCCGTTGCCGGGTGGACTAAAAGAACCTCCATTATGCCAGTGGCCACGAACCACATTCACACTTCCCAGGTATGTAGCCAGGAGATCACTATGAAGCCTTTACAAAGGGCTTCCCGACGAGCGTGGGCCCACTGAGGTTTCATCCCTAACAGCATACAAGAGGATCCAACCCCGCTGCAGTGGCCCCCTCTTGAGCCTTGCGGTTCATATGGTAGTCCAGCTGACATCTATTCCCCGCACCATCCAACACACCCATACTACGCCGGGGATACACCTAATTAATTGGCCAAGCTGCCCCATCTCAGCATGTGGTTGGCACGGTAAAGCCAGGTTACATGCTCCATGAACCGGTCCTTAGGATCCAGGCAAGTACTAAACACAAACCCGAGTCTCGTGCACCCAGCACCAACCAAAACATCCAACTTGCCTTGATCCCTACCTCTACATACGTCATAATATCTTATTCAAGAGTATGGTAAATAAACTGATGATCTCATATCCCAATTATCCCATTCTAAGCATGGCTAAGCATAAGCATGTAAATAAATGATATGATAAAATAAATCCCAATCCCAGGCTACAAGGAAACAAGATAATGCAATTCTAGGGAAACTTCCTAGCATGGGTTTCATATTTCAATTTGACAATGTAAATAATTCTATCTACACATCCTAGTATAGGAACAAAGTGGTCAAGGAAACTTGCCTTCTTCCTGCTGCTCTTGGAATGGGTAGTCCTGATCTTGGAAAGGAAGAACTGCCTCTGGAGCAGGTTCTACTCATACCATCACACATAGCAAAAGAAAACAACAATTCATAAGACATAGTTCACACTTCCACTTCATACAAACCACACACCCACATTTATGAAAGCCATTCTCATTTCTATATGTTGTGGTTACTCTATGTGTGTTGATTTTGGCTTACATGCACTTTTAAACATGTGCATATGATTTCTACTTTTGTATTCATATTTATGTTTGTATACAATATATGAGTTTCCAATTTAAATAAATTCCTTATATTCAATTGATACACCTTTTAGCTACCAAGTGAGCATGGAGGGTATTTTCCTACTCCAAATGTGTCTTCAGACCTTCTACCAACCCTAAACTGAATTCTTTGGATTTTGGAAACTTCATTTATCATTTTCTAGTTATTCATACCTAGCTTGCTATATTTTCAGATTTATTTCCTATGCCTAAATGTGCACTTTATTATGAAAATAGTAAGACACCTCATCTAAACAGAATAGGTTTTGGGTCTAAAATATTAAATAATATATTTTTGAACTTCTCCTCTGATGTGAACTATTTTACATTTATTTTACTAATTTTCAGAATTATTCTCTACTTAAAAATGTGTCCCTATTACTAATAAATGTGAATAATCAGTTAAACAGATTCATTTCATCCAAAAATCTATTTTTATCTCACTCCAAAGTTTTCAAAGTACTAGGAAAGTTTTTAATTTGAATTTACAATGTGCTTGTCCCATCTTTTAAATTTTAAATACCCATCACATAGTCAAATTCCTAAATTTAATATCACATAGGGTTAAAAAGGTAAACTCACCCCACTACAGGGTCTATTATATTATTTTAAGAATTTTCAGGGGTCTAACTACACATAACAGAGGGGTTATTCCTAATTTTTATTAAGTCCAGGGGGTAAAACTGATTTTTAAATGAATTTACATGATTTCCTGAAGTTCCAGGGGCTAGATCAGAAGTTTCCGGGGCTAGCTCGTATTTTCCGAGAACCCCAGGGGGTAGCACGTAAGAATCCCGGCCTTTATAACGTGGGGCTGACGTGGACCATCTGATTTAAAACAGACGGCTGAGATTATAACGTCGAACCGGTACGCGGAGATTTAAATTCTACCGTGCGATTTAAAATAGACGGCGCACAAGCGGCTACGTCGCTCTGATCGAGCGCGGGCGGCGCTGCCCGGTGGTGCACGGCGGCGGGAGGCGGCGATCTCGCCGGAGAGTTTCGGATCTTCGTCAATTCTTCCTAAAACTGTGATTTTATGACATAGATCGGTAGAGGGGAGGTCGGGGATCTCACCTCGGGGGTTTTCTTGAGCTCGGAGGTCCTGGAAGGCGGTCGGCGACGAGGTCAGAGGTGAATTCACGGCGAGGCTCATCGGCGCTGTGTTTGAGCCACAAACCACCGAGTTTTCTGCACCTGCGCGGTTCCCCGGAGGCGGTGGATCAAGACCAGCGAGTTAGATCAGAAATCCCGAGCGAAGATCGAGCAGAATTTGCCGGAGAAACCCGGGTTCTCACCGGAGAGAAAAACGGCGGATCGTGGGGAAAAAACGGGACGATGCCGGGGGTTTTATAGACGGGGGAGGGCGGCGTGTTAGTTTAGATCGAGTTGGAGTCCTCCGGAACCAGAATTCGGCGGGGAACGCGCGGTTTTCCGGGTTAGTTTTGATCGGGTGCGCGTGCGGAGGAGTCCCGGGTTCGGACGAGCGGGAGGTCGGGGATGACAGGTGGGTCCCGCCTGTCTGCGAGAGGTGCGCGGGCGCGCGGCTGCGGGCTGGCGCGGGGTTTGGGTGGGCCGGCTGGTGGGTTTCGGCCCACTGGCCGGGAAGGTTTATTTTTTCTTTTTCTTTTTCTTTTTATTTCTGTTTTGAGTTTTATTTGAATTCCAGTTTGAATTTGAATTTTTGCAACACATGCAATACGTCCAAAAAATTTTAAATTCCCCTCTTAACAGGATTTTGGGGTGTTACAGCTCTACCCCCCTTAAAAGAAATCTCGTCCTCGAGATTGGTCGTTCTAAGAAAACAATTCCGGAAATTGTGCATTAAGCTCAACTTCTCGTTCCCAGGTGGCTTCCTCTTCCGAGTGATGCTTCCACTGCACCTTGCACATCCGGATTCTTTTATTTCTGGTGAGGCGTTCCATTGTTTCCAAAATCTTGGATGGTTGCTCGGCATAAGACAAATCCTCAGCTACGTCAATCTCATTCATGGGTAACACCTCTTCAGGCGTTCTGAGACATTTCTTGAGCTGTGACACATGGAATACATCGTGCACATCCGATAGGCAAGCCGGTAATTCTAGTTGATACGCCACTTCGCCTTTCCTCTCCAGCACTTGAAAGGGTCCAATGTATTGAGGTGACAACTTCCCTTTCACCTTGAACCGACGAAGTCCTCGGATAGGAGACACCTTGAGATAGACATAGTCTCCCACGTTGAAAACGAGCTCTCTTCTCCGAACATCGGCATAGCTCTTTCGTCGTGTCTGTGCTATCCTCAAGTTGTTGCGAATTTCGCTCACTTTCGCCTCGGCTTCTTGTAGTACTTCGGGACCAAACACTTTACTTTCCCCCGTTTGGTTCCAAAATAGGGAAGTTCTGCACTTCCTCCCATACAAAGCTTCAAATGGTGACATCTTCATACTAGCCTGATAGCTGTTGTTATAGGAAAACTCCGCATACGGTAAGTTCTTATCCCAACTCCGATTGTTTTTGAGTGCACACGCTCTCAGCATATCCTTAAGAATCTGATTGGTCCTTTCCGTCTGCCCGTCAGTTTGGGGATGATAGGCAGAGCTGAAATTCAGATGGGTTCCCATGGTTTCATGCAACTTCTGCCAGAACCTTGTGGTGAACTGTGTCCCTCGATCCGACACTATCTTCTTTGGCACTCCATGGTTACACACGATCCTTGACATGTACAATTCTGCCAATTTGGATCCGCTGTAGCTTTCTTTCACGGGGATGAAATGAGCTACCTTGGTTAGCCTGTCGATGATGACCCATATTGAATCATATCCTGATTGGGTCCTAGGCAATCCCACTATGAAATCCATACCGATTTCTTCCCATTTCCATTCAGGCACTTTGAGTGGTTGCAATAATCCCGCGGGTCATTGATGTTCTGCTTTCACCAACTGGCATGTGTCACATAGGGCAACATGTTCCGCGACATCTCGCTTCATACCTTACCACCAATACCTACTCTTGAGGTCCTGGTACATCTTCGTACTCCCAGGATGAATGGAATAGTCAGAATCGTGAGCCTCCTTCAAAATCAATTTGCGGATCTTCTTTACTTCTGGCACACAGATTCTTTTCCCGTGCCACACCGTTCCTTGTTCATCCTCTCTGAAACCAGGGGCTTTATTTTCCTTGATGAGTTGCCTGATTTCTTGTATCTTCTCGTCGTTTTGTTGACCCTTGCGTATGTCTCGCTCTAGTGTGGAGTCCACTTCCATGGCGATGGCTTCACCACTATTCACCAGGCATAGATTGAGCCTTATAACCTCGTCCTTCAATTCTGCAGGCATGTCCTTCAAGCTCAACTTATTGACCTGCACTTTCCGACTTAAAGCATCTGCCACGACGTTTGCTTTCCCAGGATGATAGTTGATGCCCACATCAAAGTCATTGATTAGCTCTAACCATCTCCTTTGTCTGAGATTGAGATCTGGCTGTGTGGAAATGTACTTTAAACTCTTATGATCCGTATATATCTCTGTCCTCTTCCCCATCAAGTAATGCCGCCAAATTTTCAACGCGTGTACCACTGCGGCTAGTTCTAGGTCATGTGTAGGATAGTTCTTCTCGTGCTTCCGGAGCTGCCGGGATGCATAAGCCACGACATGCCCTTCTTGCATGAGAACACATCCCAACCCGTTTCCAGATACATCACAGTACACCGTAAAGTTCTTCTGCATATCTGGCATAACTAGCACTGGGGTTGTTTTCAATCTTTTCTTTAACTCCTGAAAACTCGTCTCGCACTGCAGCGTCCATGTAAATGTGATTCCCTTCTCCAAAAGTTTGGTGAGGGGCCTCGAGATCTTAGAGAATCCCTCAATAAACCGTCGATAGTATCCTGCCAATCCCAAGAAACTTCCCCGACATTTTCAGGGGTCTTCCACTTCTGTATATCCTCGATTTTGGTGGGATCCACGGAGATTCCTCCCTCCGAGATCACAACAGGAAATCGATATATTTTCGTGGGCCGAAAACCCACGAAAATACGATAAAAACCCATGAAAATACATAATTTCGTCGGTTTTGACCTTATTTTCATCGGCCGCGGGCTCACGAAAATAATCTGTCGAAAATAACTTTAACTTCGTCGGCGGCTCACGAAAATAGGTGTATTTCGAAGGTGGCCCACGAAAACAATTATTTTCGTGGGCCAAACAGGGGCACACGAAAATAAAGAAAGTTGTTTTCGCGGGCCACAACTTGGCCCACGAAAATAACGTGCACCTTATTTTCATGGGCCAGTGAATAGCACACGAAAATACAGTGGGTTATTTTCATGGGCCATTTTGCGGCCCATGAAAATAACTTGCACTTTATTTTCGTGGGCCAAACAGTAGCCCATGAAAATAGTCACATGATATTTTCATGGGCCAGTTTATAGCCCACGAAAATAATATGACACTATTTTCGTGGGCTACAGAGTGGCCCACGAAAATAATATGGCACTATTTTCGTGAGCCACATTTGGCCCACGACAATACATGAAATAACAGTACTTATTTTCCGTTCCAAACATATATCATAAATTCATAAACAGATATCATAAAACACATTATTATTCACAACAAATACAACAAACTCAAATTAACATTATAACATTCATACATAGTCTCAAAATATCATTCCCAACACACATGCAAATATCCATACAACTACATAGAAGATAATCATTGTCAATTCAAACACATAGCCACATCGAGCTTTCTCCACAACCTAATAAATTGCTCCGACAAGCTAATCTTTCGCTCACCGTTTTCCTGTTTCAAGCCAAATATGATGCAAGTAGTGAGCTCCATTTGAAAATATGATACGTAATATATGATGCAAATGAAAACTTGAAACTTTGGGGGATTCTTTTATAAATTATGATCACTTACCTAATTGCTACCACCGGGAGCAAAGAATT
Source organism: Neostapfia colusana (assembly GCA_030760725.1). Taxonomy (NCBI): domain Eukaryota; kingdom Viridiplantae; phylum Streptophyta; class Magnoliopsida; order Poales; family Poaceae; genus Neostapfia; species Neostapfia colusana. Next base: position 34,208,062 of record JASWHV010000019.1, on the reverse strand, counting down.
GATCGATAAAGTCGTACCCTCCACCCTGTCCTGCTGAAGAAGTTCCATGCAAATTTGTAACAATAGGACTTTTAAAGTTTTGCGCCCTTGATGATGATCCCTAGATAAACAATAATACATGTTACAAGTATACTAACAGTTTATAAAACTAAAAGAGAACATAACGATAACATATACCTGTGTTCCAATGGGAAGAGGCTGTGGAGGCACCAGTAGCGGTGAAGACATAGGTAGCTACGGAGGCTGCGGTAGCGGTGGCATAGCGGCAGGCAGTCCAAGCTGAGAAAAATACCCCTAAAATCATTTTTAAATGTTTAGTTTCATTCTACTATAAATAGAATTGCATCTCTTGGTTAACATAAATAATTAAACTCTTATATTATTATACCTGCATCGCTTGCTGCCACGTCGCCAGATTGGAGAAGTAGTCATTTTGTGCTTTTATAAACTCGTCCTGTCGTTTCATTCGATCTTCTTGTAACCTCAAGTGGTCTCTTAATGCAGCTTGCTCTTCTTCCATTTGTTTTAACCTTGACTCATTGACTGTATGAGTACGCCGAGAAGAACTCTGACCGCTTTGTGTTGACCGTGACTGTGAGAGAACCACATCGGTGTTCATCACACCATTGAACATCGAATAACTGAAATAGTGATACGTCATAATTATAAGATAACACTTCAAAAAATGACATATGTGGATATATGAATATAAGAGGAGTAAGTTCACCTCCCGTGACGCTTTCCTCCACCGGATTCATACAAAGCTACCACGTCGACGTCTTTCTTTCTCCAATTGAATCATCCCCATGACGTCGAACCATCTCTTCACCATATTTCTCCTAAAAAAACTAATTATAAACTACAATACAACAATTATATTGTTTAATAATTAGTTTTAGTTATATAACATACCAAATTCTGAGTGGCCGCTGGAGTGCACAATTGACTGTCATCTGTGCCTCTATGCCCTCTTATATAAGCATCAATGAAAGAGGGCTCTTCACCACTTTCAGCAGCCTATATAGACATGTTACAAATATAGTTATGCAAAAACTAATATAATAAAATTAAATTATAAATATCCTAAACTCACCATCCGTTTTGATAGACGAATATGACCATCACCACCGTAATGATGGAGAACTTCTCCACTGGACTCACGGTTAATTCTATTGGAGTTAGATTTCTCTCGATACTCACTCGATGCCCAATAAGTACATAATGAATAACATCAGCATACTTAACCATCCAAGGAATCATTACCTGACGGTATTGATCGTCCTCTAGGTAAATTTTTGAAGCTCCCATTTTCTTGTTCATCATCTGTCCAAGCTTCTCCTTGTAGTATAAGCACACAGCTGTGATCCTTGCATTGGACATCATATCATTCACAAGTTTACGTGCATCTTTGTGGAATACTTTGTGTGCTCTAGACTCGAGAGCGGCGTCATGATCATCGGGCAAGCGATATCGTTCCTTCAAAAAATATATAATTTGTATCACAAAAAATATAATAGATATAATTATAATTAAGTATAGTGAACACATACCCAAAAATCATGCCAGACGGCACCTGCCACATTCTCATGCACAACATGTGGAGCAATCCTATAGTGCTCCCAATTTATTGCAGGTTTCTCTTCACCTTTAATATTCACAAGACCTGGATAATGATGACGACATATAGCACCCAACACCGCATTAGGCTGCCTACGATGTTGTCGTCCATTCCAATCCAGGTCATCCCATTGCCTACAAGCCAATTTAACAACATATAATATTTATAAAAAACATTATATCTACAATTCAATACTGAGATTTATATTTACTTACCAGTCACCGACTGGAGTGATCCGTAATCTCTGTTGTGGAGGCACAGCCAGCGGGAGAGTGTTTGAAGACTGATACCTTAATGATTGCGGCAACTCTTCCGTATCGGTGTCATCCCCCTCGTCCTCCTCAGCCTTGACTTCCCCCTCAGCTTCCTCATCAATATAGTCTCTTACCCTTTGTTGTTCCTGCCCCACAGAAAGTCCTCTCCCTTGATCTTCTCGACAAACCTCCTGACCCTCCTCCTGGATCTCCTGCTCCACCTGACATTTGAAAAATTATGTTTCGCAATATAATATATGAATAATATAATAAAATTAAAAAGACATAAACCTGTTCATTAGCTTGTTCCATGCATCTTCTAAATGCCTCTCGTCTACTATTATTTGAGGCACTCCCTTGAAAAAGTGAGTTTTGACTATGTGAAGAGCTAGCAGACCGACTTCCACTCTTACTTGAGGAGCCAAAAAGCCCCTTAGCTATATTCTTAAGACCACACAACATCCTGTTCAGAAAACTTGGTAAGAATTAAATACTTAATAATACAAACAGAAGTAATGAAAATAAATTCAAATGTAATATAAATCAATTACATGATTAGAATTCAGCATGATCCGATATTCCTTCGGTAACATGTTGACCAACTTTCTTCTTCTGTCCCACCTTAACTTTTTTAGTGCTACGTCTTTTTCTTTTAACCACTACGACATTTTCGCATTCGTTGTCTTCAACATCACCAACTAATGTATCAAGACCTAAACCATCATCTATATTAAAAGATGGTGGAATATCATCCTCTTGGTACACTTCATCTTCTTCTTCTTGATAACCAGCATCACTAGGGGCATATAACCGTTCTCTTGGATTAACTTTATATACGACCCACCAAGCACTCAACTTCGGACAAGGATATGATAGGTAGTAAACCAACTCAACTTGATGAGCAAGAACATAATTATCGCATCCAAGAAGTCTATTTTCATGTTTTACCTCTACCATACCAAATTCATTCTGTCGTGTTCCCCTGTTATTATCAAACCAGTCGCAATGGAAAAAAGTAACTCTAAGATCTTTGGAACCACCAAATTTAAACTCCACGATGTTTTGAATAATCCCATAATAGTTAGTTTGATGCCCCTGTGCATCACATGCTCTAGTTACAACTCCACTATTTGTCGTGGCTGCAAGGGGATGTTTTGCTTCAAATTTGGCCGAACGAAATCGAAACCCATTTACGTCGTAACGATCAAAACTCCTTGCTGTTATGGTTCCATGAGAAAGTTGTCGTAGGTCCTCATGAATATTAGCATCGACCATGCACTACGAAGTAAATAAAATATTAGTTCTACTAATCAGATTAATTTGGGAGTGATAAACGTAACATGTAAGAAGAGAACGTTACATGCTTCCGAAACCAATTAACGAAGTTAGGACCCCCATGAAGCCCATCACGACGCATTTTATCTAATTGTTTGCTTGTTGGTTGCCGCGCATACTTCCAAAACTGTTTGTCGAACTCGCTACATAATGTAAAATATTATTATATTAGAACATCTCATATAAAATATGAGAAAAACGTAAGTTGTTAGAAAAAACAACTTACACAAAATATTGAGCCATCTCTTCGATGTTTGTGTACATATATAACATACATGAATTCCATTCTTCTTCTGAAACCACATGTCTACTGCTGCCACCAACAATTTTTCCCTTCCATGAAAAAATACTTAGATCTCCTGCAGGAGTTTCTTCATCTATGTGGTACCTTATTGTTGGAGCATACACATTATGTTCTTCTACAAAGAATATGCTTGAAAAGTATGCTACCTCTTTTAGAGCAAATGCTTCTGCAATACACCCTTCTACCCTTGCTTTGTTCAAAACCATTGCTCTAAGTTTCTTTAAGGTCCTTTCAATGTGATACATTCATCGATATTGTACGGGACCACAAACTTTAGCTTCGTAAGGCAAATGCACAAGTAGATGTTGCATTACATTCATAAATCCTGGCGGAAATACCTTTTCCATTTTGCAAATGAGTGAAGGTATTTCTTTCTCTAATTTTTCCATCATCTGAACTGTAATTTCTTTTGCACATAGTTGTCTATAAAAAAAACTTAGTTCCGCAAGTACTCTCCACACATCCTGATGCACATATCCTCAGAACATTACTGGAAGAAGTCTTTCCATTATTATATGATAATCGTGACTTTTAAGATTATTTAATACCCAATTTTCAAGATTTGTCGTGCGCCTTAACCCAACACAGTAACCGTCCGGAAACTTCAGTTGTTGCAACCACTTTAGAACTTCTTTTCTTTCACTAACTTTAAGGCAAAATGGAGCACGTGGCAATCTTTGTTTTCCACTACCATCCTTTTTGACTTCTAGAGTCGAACGATTACAAATCTCTGCTAAATCTTTTCGAGCTTTTAAATTATCTTTTGTCTTTTTTAAATTAAAATATGTGCTAATAATGCTTTCTGCTACATTACGTTCTTGGTGCATTACATCAATATTATGTAGCAGTAACAATGACTTAACATAAGGAAGATCCCATAAGCCACATATATGAGTCCAGTTGTGCTCGTGACCAAATCCAACAAACCCATCATCTGTAGGGACAAGTTGACTAAGCCATTCAGCAACCTCAACACTAGTCAAACATTTTGGCGGACCCTTTGTTACAATAGTATCCTTTCGAAATGGATGATTTGCTGGTAGAAATCGTCGGTGGCAATCAAAAAAACACACCTTACCCCCATGAGTAAGTCTGAAACAATCAGAGTCTGACCCACATATTGAACAACAAAGTTTGCCGTGTGTACTCCATCCTGAAAAAACCCCGTATGCACGAAAATCATGAATTGACCACAAGTATGCTGCTCGCAAGTTAAATTTCTCTTTTTTGTAGCTATCATACGCTTCTACTCCGGTCCATAATTCTTTTAACTCCTCAATCAATGGTTGAAGAAAAACGCCTAAACGTTTTCCTGGATGTTTACGACCGGAAATGATTAGAGACAAGAACATATATTCATATTTCATGCACATAGCTGGTGGAAGGTTGTATGGTATAGCAAAAACCGGCCAACATGAGTATGAGGCAGAAGATGTGTTGAATGGTGTGAAACCATCGGTGGCCAAACCAATACGAACATTTCTAGCATCTTTTGCAAAATACTCATCAAAAGAGACCAACGTCTTCCATGCCTGGGCATCAGATGGGTGTTTCAAAACTCCCTTTACTTCACGCACACCTTCCTTATGCCACCGCATGTGTCTTGCAGTTGATTTAGATAAAAACAACCGTTTCAGCCTAGGTGCAAGAGGCATGTAACGAAGTTGTTTCACTACCACTTTTGTCTTCACTAATTCACTGTCCTCGTTTGTGGCCTCAATATATTGAGATTCTTTACAAGTGAACATTTTGTCAGATTTGCATTCTCCTTCCAGAAAAGCATACAGTTGTTACGACAACAATCAATCTTTTTGTACTTCATACCAAGGCCTGCCAACAATTTCTTTGACTGATACATGTCTCTCGGCAACTTATGATTCAGCGGAAGAATGTCTGATATCAAATCTATAAGATCATCGTAACACTTATTCCATAAATTGTACTTTGATTTTATAGACATGAGACGAGTAACAGTCGAAAGGAGAGATACTTTAGTGTGCTCATGCAACTGTTCATGTGATGCTGAAAGAATTCTATAAAATTCTTCAACTTCCGGTCCAGGAACTTCTTTAGATGTATCTACACCACGACCACGATCTAGTGCTTCAACCATATCTTCCATTCTATCCTCGTTATCACCATCTATGTCATCAACATCAACATTACTCTGGTATAACTCGCCATGCTCATACCATGTTTCATAACCTGGCGTAAAACCAAATCGACAAAGATCTCGTTCCATTTCAAACTTCTCCTTGCATAAAAAGTTATAACACTTGTTGCACGGGCATTTCACAAAACGGTTGTTCGATAAAGAGAAAGCCCGAGTAATAAATGCCTTAGTATTGATGGCCCATTCATCCGAAGGCGCAGCGTTCTTCCGCCAACCATCATACATCCATCGTCTATCATCACCAATGTTCTAAGCTATATAATATAAGAAATTAGAGCTCATAAATATATATGTTGCAACTAAGAATATAGCAAGAATAAATGATTATTTAATTACATTCACTATAAATTTATTGGAAGGGATAGGTCCTAAACCCACCCAAGATTGACCGAGAGGACCGTGCTTATAACGAGACGTGGGGTCCGGATCCAGACAAAATTTTGGCAGCATAACCCCGCTGTTCTCCAACTGCACGCCCGATAATGGTGCAGTGGAGAACATTAGGGTTACACCGTCGAAATTTCGTCCGAATCCAGACCCCCCGTCTCGTTATAAGCACACTCCCTCTGTCACTCCGAGGCTGTCCAAAAAGGGACAATTCCGAACCTACACGTCTCACATGCGTAACGCATGTGAGACGGGTCGGTCCGAAACGGGTGACGCATATTATATAGGTTACGTGAATCTTATTTTTTGAAGTGAATTTTGAGAGAGGTAAGAATGCGAGACGGGAGGAAAGAATGAGAGAGAGACAGTGAAGTGGACCACTTGACCTCATTTCTGAAGTAAATGGAGTGGCGGCGGGCGACGAGCCCACCCTTGCTCGCCCCGAGGCCGTGGACTCGGCAACAGTTGAGTCGTCCAAGGACGGTGCTTCGGTTTGCGGTCATGTGCTTCTGGTCCCGGCGAACGGCGCCCCGCGGCCTTGTCACGAGCAGCGCTGTTGCTACGGCGTGGCTCGGACAGGTGGCGGCTGCGTAATAAAGTCGAGAGCTCGCGGCCCAACCTTAATCGAGTTTATTTTCGTGTGCCATGCAAACCCACGAAAGTAATGGCTCTCATTTCGTGAGCCGGAGCCGACATCCACGAAAATCTTCTTTTATTTTCGTGAGCCACGGAAACCCACGAAACTAATGCGTCTATTTTCATGTGCTGCCGCCGTAACCCACGAAATTAAGAGTGAGTCACCGACAACTGCTACAGTAAACGCCTATAATTTCATGTGCCGGCACAGTAAAACGCCTATAATGAAATTACGACGACCTAGGGTCATAAGTTTAGCTTGAGCTTAATAGTAATTCATAGAAACTAAAATAATTCAAGATTTTAGTTTGAGTTTATGAGTAATTCATTAAAGCCAAAAAGTCTACTTTATCTTCTTAATTTTCTACAATGGACAAATTTTTCTTTAACTAACTTGTTCTATGGCTACAAACCAAACAGCTACAAAAATTCCCTTTCTTTACTAGCTGCACTAATCTTGGGTCACTTTGATTATGATATAAAAACTGCACTACAAATGTTAGTGAATAATTAAAGATTACCTTAGGATAAACTCAGCGAGTTGAGCCGAGCAGCGCGACGAAGTGCCGAAGCGTCGGACGAGCTGCGGTCAGCACAACAACACGAAATGCTGCGGTGGCGAGTCGATCGGCACACCTCGAAGCTGCACGGTGGGGCCGAGCTGAGAAGTGAACAAAATGGCACAGCAGGACGAGAAGCACACGCGCGACCGGCGAGTGTCCGGCAGGGAGCTAGAGCTGTAGCTGTCGCGGTGGCCGGCGTGACCGAGAGCTGCGGAGCAGCTGCCTGGGTGTGCAGCGCTGCTAGCGTGGGCTGCCGGGCGCTGGTACTGCACGGGCAGGAGGCGCGGCGCAGCACTGCCGAGAGGTGGAGGCAGCCGGTGAAGCGGTCGGCGACCAGCAGCAGACGAGCAGCGGCGAAAGGGCGCGGCGCGGTGTGTCGGCACTGGTAGCTGTGCATGGGAACGAAGGACATTATGTCATGTATTTTCGTGAGCCGGACAACAACCCACGAAAATAACTTCTACAATTTCGTGTGCCAGCGGTAGAACCCACGAAAATATTGTTTACTTTCGTGAGCCGGTGCTAGGCCGACGAAAACAAGTCTGACATCCGGCTCGGAAACCCACAACCCTGTCAGCAATTTCCTGAGCTCGGGAAGAAAGCTCACGAAAATAAAACGTATCTCGCACGGAAAACAAGGGTGCACAGAATTTCGTGAGCCACGGGGTTGGCCGACGACAATAACCATGATAATTTCGTGTGCCGTCAACGAAGCCCACGAAAATAAACTCAAATTTCGTGAGCACATGGTTGGCCGACGAAACTACGATACAATTTCGTGCGCCTGTCGGAGGCCGATGAAAATAAACCTGCCATGATCGGCTCGGAAACCCACGAAACTGTCTGCAATTTCGTGAGCGCCGGGACGAAGCCGATGAAAATACACCTGAAAACAAGGGTCATGCAATTTCGTGAGCTAGACCAAGCCGACGACAATACACCGTATAATTTCGTGTGCCCTGTGCAGGCCGACGATAATAAGCCCTATAATTTCATGTGCCCGCTCTGAAACCCACGAATCTAATTACTTTCAGGCGCTGTTAGGAGGCCGACGACAATACCTTCAGACATTACAGGTAATTTCGTGAGCTAGTCGCAGGACCGACGAAAATAACATATGTTTTCGTGTGCTAGCTTCTGAACCCACGAAAGTAAACCTAATTTTGTGAGCCTCTTTGTAGACCCACGAAAATAAGCACATGTTTTTGTGAGCTGTCTCGTGGCTCATGAAAATAAATTTATTTTCATGAGGGCCCACAAAATTACAGCTGGCTCACGAAAATATATCGTTTTCCTGTAGTGGATTATATGTCCTAAGAAGGGAACTCTCTTCAGCCAAAACTCACACTTGCTCAACTTGGCATATAGTTGGTGTTCTCTCAACTTCTGCAACACCAACCTTAGATGTTTCTCATGTTCCTCTTCATCTTTAGAGAAAACGAGAATGTCATCTATGAAAACCACCACAAATTTGTCCAGATATTCCATGAATACCTTGTTCATGAGATACATGAAGTATGCCGGGGCATTAGTTAGCCCGAAAAGCATGACGGTGTATTCGTACAGTCCGTACCGAGATACGAAATCTGTCTTTGGAATATCGGCTTGTCTTATCTTAAGTTGGTGGTATCCCGACCTGAGATCAATTTTCGAGAACACACGAGCTCCCCTCAACTGATCAAACAAGTCTTCAATGCCGGATAATGGGTACTTGTTCTTGATGGTTACCTCATTCAAGGCACGGTAGTCTACGCATAACCTTTGAGTTCCGTCCTTCTTGGGCACAAATATCGCTGGAGCTCCCCATGGTGAGGAACTAGGACGAATATACCCCTTCTCCGTCAGTTCTCTCAAATGATCCTTGAGTTCTCCCAGCTGCTTGGAGTCCATCTGATAAGGTCTCTTGTATATCGGGGCTGTTCCAGGCACTAGCTCAATTGCGAATTCCACTTCACGATCAGGAGGCATACCTGGCAACTCCTCCGTAAAAACATCTGGATATTCCCTGATGGTCCTGATCTCCTTCACTTTCACCTCCACTTGATTTAATTTAATGTCCCTCCTAGGCTCTTGTATTGTTATGAACTTTACTCTTGTGCCACTAGGGTGAGTTAGTTCCACCGTTCTGGTCGAACAATGGATGATTTCCTTATGTTTGGTCAACCAATCCATACCCAAAATAATATCCATCCCTTGTGAATCTATCACTATGAGGTTAGCAGTAAATACTACCCCATTAATGTCTAGGTTCACCTTGGTACACACTTGTCTTGTCCTTATTTCTCCACCTAGAGAGTTTACTGCTAGCATATGGTTCATTTGTGTTGTTGCTAGATCATGCTTCTTAACAAACCCTTGGACAATGAACGAGTGGGTAGCACTAGAATCAAACAACAGGATTTCAATGTGTAAATTGGCAGGAAACTTACCAACTACCACGTCAGGTGCCTCTTGTGCTTCCTCCATGGTGACGTGGTTCACCCGTCCTCTCATCACATTCTGCTGTTGCGGCTGCACGGGCTTCTTCTTTGGGCACTTATGGGCATAGTTCCCCACTTCACCACAGTTAAAGCATTGCACCCCAACCATAGGTGCCTGGCCTTTGTTGTCTTGGGGTTGGTTTGGGGGTCCTTGTACTGCTGGTCGAGGTGGACATGCGGGGCGAGGCTGCTGTACAAACTGACATTGTGGCTGTGCTGGTGCTGCCGGAGGCCTGTAGTTCGGGTTGTACCCTCTTGGTGCTGAGTAGGGTACCGCAGCACGGTTCGTCTGCCCTGCGGGTTGCTGCATCAGACGTGGGCGGGTGTTGCTCCCTGAGGCTTGGTGTGACCACCCGGCCTTCCTCTTGTTCTCATTTTCCAAGGCCTTCAGCTTCCTTTCTACCACAAATGCTCTGTCCACCATCTTTTGGAAGCTTTCATACTCGTTGGAGGACATTGCACACTGCATTTCTGTGGTAAGTCCTTCCACGAAACAATCCTGTTTCTGCTCATCAGTCTCTATGTCCCGTGGGGCATAACGGGAGAGTTGAGTAAATTTAGTGAGTTATTCCCTCACAGTCATGTTTCCTTGCTGCAGCCCCAAGAACTCCTTCCTCTTGTTTTTGAGTTCACCCCTTGGTATGTAATGGTTGCGGAAGCTATGCTTGAACTCTTCCCAAGTGATGTTCTCAGTGTCATGATGGGCGGCCACGTAAGCGGTCCACCAATCAGCAGCAGGTCCATGCAATTGATGAGAGGCAAACAGCACCCTCTCATACCCTTGGCACTGCATGATCCTCATCTTGCTCTCAATGGTCTTTAGCCAGTCATCTGCCTCCAGAGGTTCAGCAGCACTTGCAAACTTCGGAGGTTGAGTTCCTAGAAACTAACTCAACCTTGGTTGGCGTGGTGCAGCTTGTGGAGGTGGAACTTGATGCAAGTTGGCCACCACTTCTGTCAGGTTCTGGATGAGCTGATTTTGATTTTCAAGCATTTGGTGGATGGGATCAACTCCCTCACAGCGTCCACCCCTATCTTGGCTCCCAGAAAGATGAGGGTTGCAGGCCTCATCGTTGTTGTTGGCGGGGTTGGCAGCATGACCCTTTCCTCTTCCGGCCATCTAGCATGATCAACCAATTGTTAGTTTAAGGCATTGCGTATTATCTTACTACTTTTACTTGTTTTTAGTTTGAAGTGTTGAGGCTTTGTTATACTTTCTGAGGGTTCATGTCTCATACAAAAATAAATGCACTATTATTTCATAGGGGTTCACACATCAAAGCAAAGCAACCCAAAGACGAGGCTGACACGACCCCAAGGTCCTGTCGAGCCAGGATCACGCCGAGGGGTGCTGCATTGCACAACACCGTGTAACACACGTCAAAGGTACAAAGCGGAAGCGGAAGCTTTATTACATAAACAAGTTTATTAACATGTTTACATCAAAATAAGTTTAGTCCACACTCGCGGGCGTAGACTAAGCATCAAGTGCACGTTCAGCCCTCGAACGTGTCCTTGCTAGCACACACGCACACTAACTCTGCGGCGTGCATGACTCCCACTCGACGGGGTTCCCCTCCTGGGGTTCCGTCTCCTCTTCGGGAGTCCCTTCCTCATAGAACCCTGCAAAAGCTTCAAACACAAGCAGTGAGCACGAAGGCTCAGCAAGTCTGACCCGTCTCACCTAAACATGGAACTTCTAAATGAGGGTAATGGGTTACATGAGGTAAAATCATTTGCAAGGACTCGCCTAATTAGTAGAACCTTACTTTCAAGTTTTAGCAGCAGGTTGTGGAGAACCTTACGCGAAGGTACATGAGAGAGCCGCAATCAAACAAGAAACGCATTTCTCTCATGTACTTTGCCCAAAGTTGAAAAGAACTTTAGTTAGCTCTAAGCTACAGCATATTATTAACAATCAATGTCCATCGTTCAATCAGCAACATTTTAACATGTGACTAGCCTGTTCTTTCTACGTCACGGTACAGTGAACAAGTGGTACTCACTGACCGCGAGGGACGGCGATTATAATCGATTTACACCTGCAGGGTTACCCGAACAACCCGTCACGTACGCCCGTACTCGATGTTGCCTACAACAACCATCACGGACGCCGTACGCGACTACCTTTCACCCGTTAGCCAAATATTGAACCGGTCCCATCGTCCCGAGCAAGAGGTCCCTGCACGCGCATCTCTGTGCCGCCAGCTGATTTACACCTCGAGCTCTCAACCTACCCTCTGAACGACGGGCAATGCCTCAACACCCAGCTACCCGAGTTACATCAGTTTCCCGGTTCCCATATAGCCGGTAGGTCTTCGGTACTGTTCTAGCTTGTTCAACAGGCCCGCACACGGCTCGGTCCTCAATCGACACAAGCGGAGCTACAGCACACAGGCCCCAAAGTCCTGCTGCCCTTACTCTCCGCTCGGTCTCATTTTCTTGCCATGTGTTTCATGTGCTATCTCTACCCGAGCAATGTGCCTCTAGCCTATTCTCGCGAGTAGTTCCAACTACTCGACTTGTACCGAATCCTACTCTATTCTAGCAATGCAGTGGCTAACGAGGTTTTCGATCCTAAACCCAACCCATGGTTTTCTTGGCTGTGCAGTTGGGTTTCCAATCAAGACTCTAATGCAACGAACAAAGGGAAAACAAGTATGTGCTCAAAACAATAAAATTTGTAAAAAGGTTAATGCAAACCGGGGCTTGCCTTGCTGCTCTTGGTCGTAGGCTAGCTGTTCCTCCGGAGTAACGAAGTCTAGGACTTCGGGTTCCTCCTCGACCTTAGCGACTACATGATAGAAACAATACATGTATTAATTTAATGCATTTGTATTAAGTTTGAAGTTGTGAAGTCTATAACCTTTGCTAGATAGACCTAATGACTGTGAAACTTTTACTGTGGCTTGGTTACAACCTAAACAAAGACTTGGTCAAGTTTTAGTTGCAGCAAAGCTCATTTGAGCCCTCCACAAATAATTATGTCCTTGACCTTAATTGGAACTCTTAGGGTGTTCTAGGGATTTTCATGAGACAAACTATGACTTTCTGAAAACTAGATTTTCAGAGGGTTCTACTGGAGTTGGTCTCACTTAATTTGGAAGTCTCTAACTGAAGATATGAGCTAAACAATTTCAGAGAAAATTCTGAAAATGTTTCTGAACATTTTCCATTTTCTCTGGAACAGTTTTACTAATCACACCATTAGGTGGATTAAATGAGCTCAAATGGATCTGAAATTTTTATGGTAGTTCAAGGATATTTTGGTGAACATCTCAGCAAAATTTCAGGATTTTCCTCCAAAGGATTCTCCAGTTAAAATTCCTAACAGTTTAAACTTTGAGGAATTAATTCTGGAGAATTAAGGAATTTCATGAAGTGAAACTTGATTTTCTGGAAAGTACTCAGAGAGCTGAATCCAGCAAAATTTGGTTCACTCAATTTGGAGCTTTCTAGCCAAAGTTATAAGGATTTGAAGTTTGAAGGAAATCTGAAAATCGGGGAAAAGTTTAAACTCGCGCGTGGGCCCAGGGGACACGCGTCGCACGCCGAAGCGACAGCACACCGCGGCCCACAAGGCTTTTGCGCGCCAGCACACCCGATCCCGGCCGCAGCCGGATCCCGTTTCAAAATATCAGCCGCTGACAGCTGGGGTCCACCCCCTTCTTCAACCTCGCGACACCCGCGCTCCGCCGCCGAGGGACCTCGCCGGAGAGCTCGCCGCTGGCTGCTGTACCGCTCCAAACTTCTTGATTCTGGCCGCCCCTGCCTACTTTTACTTGGGGAACATGATCCGAGGGTCAGCTGCTCATGACAACGGCCGGAGCATGGTCGGCGACGAGCCGCCATATCGGAACGACTTCGGCCATGTCGGCTGATGCTCCTAGTGCCTCAGCTACTTGGGAAACCGGTCGGGGAGCATCAGTGGACCTCAGAGAAGGTCAACATGAACTCGGGGCAGCTCGGGGAAGGCCCGAAATAGGTCCTCACCGTGCGCCCGATACCCCCCGTGCGTTCCGCCATTAGTAGACCTTGAATTACGCCGGGCACAGAAGTTCTCCGGCCCAGAGTTGTGAAGGCAACTTGTGCGTTACCGTGTCTAGCTCGTGTGAGAGCGGCCTGAGGCCCTCTAATCCTTTCTAGAGCACGAATTAAACAGAATCGTACCCGAAGGTCGTTCTGCACACAGAAAGGGGAAAAGTGGAAATTCGCCGCCGGTGAGCAACCACTCGAGCTGTGGCTCGGGGGTGAGCAGCACCGGTCACTTGCGCGTCCAATGGTGCCTTGGCTCGGGCGTGACAACGCCCAGGTTGGGCTGTCCACGAGAGCCCGAGGTGCGGCGGTTTCCAGTTCCGAGTTTGATCTTTCGGCACAGCCGATATCACTCGGTTTCAATCGATTTCTATCAATGGGAAGGATGGAGGATGGTTGCTAGTACCTTGCTGGGACCTTGGAATGGAAAGAGGGGGCTGCGATCGGCTTGATCAAGCAGGAACTCGAGCGGCGGCGATGGCAGTGGAAAAAGCAGTCGCGCACGTCGGTAGCTCGGGGAAATGGTGACTGAGGCACGCCGGGGAGGGAATAAATAGCTCGGCCGGCTGGCCTCCGGCTTGGGGCACGCAGCAGGAGCTGGCGCCGGCTGCCCCCTTCGGTGGCGCGCGCGCACAGCTGCCGGGAACCGACTGAACTGTGGTTCAGTCGGTTTGCTTTGAGGCAGAGGCTGACATGTGGGTCCCACTTCTCTTTTAACCTCTGAAATTTATTCCTAACAGCTGTGGTAAACAGTGAACCCTATTCTACCCTTGGCAATTCAAAATTATTCACCCAAGAGCCATTTGAATTGATCAAAGTTCAAATGAGGTTTGGTTTGAATGAATTTCAGCACAAGTGCAGTTTGAAATTCAAATAAAGTTTGAATTTCTCCCCCTTAGCTCATGTCAAGATCAACTCCAAATGGAGTGAAAATTGGTGTGTGAGCTCACAAAAATGTGCTGAGCAAGAATATGCCTTCCACTTTTAAATTCAGTGGGTGAAAACAGTTTGAATTTGAATATGGTTTCAAACTGCCCTCTTCCTAACTATACCCAAAATGACCTCAAAAAGGTTTTGAATTTGGGTGGAACTTGGCATGGACATCCTTAGCAAAGTGTAGGAGTTTTCATATGTCCAGCCCATCTATATCACATGTGGGAAGTACCACTTTTGCAATGTGTGAGTTTGTTCCCTAATGAGCATGTTGATAATTGTTACTTGCTCTTTATTTGTGTTCATCATTCTTCCTCAAATGAGGTGTGTGGTGTGGTGATGAACACTGCAAATGAGTGTCAAAAACTGAGGCCCTTACATTCCTCCCCCCTTAAAAGAATCTCGTCCCGAGATTATAAGGTGAAATGAGAGAGAGGACGGTGGAAAATTACCGAATATGCGACGTGAAAAAGTCGGGGTAGTTAGTGCGAAGGAATTCTTCGCTCTCCCATGTCGCTTCGTCCATGGAGTGATTACTCCATAGAACCTTGTAGAACCACAACGTACGGTTGCGTGTGGTTCGGGCCTTTTCATCAATAATCTGCACCGGTTCCTCCCGATAGGTGAGATCCGGTTGCAGTTCTTCAATGTCTTCCAGCTGAACGGTAGTTGATAGCTTGAGACACTTCCTCAGCTGGGAAATGTGAAAGACGTCGTGCACACCGGAAAGTGCTTCTGGTAATCTTAGCCGGTATGCCACCGATCCACATCTTTCGGTAATCTGGAATGGACCGATGAATCGGGGTGCTAACTTTCCTCTCACCCCAAATCTGTTTACGCCCTTCATTGGAGACACTCGTAGGTATACGTGATCTCCAACTTCGAATTGTAATGGGCGCCTCCTCCGGTCCGCATACTGTTTCTGTCGGGATTGAGCGGCTTTTAGGTTCGCTTGAATTAATCGAACCTTTTCTTCCGCGTTGTTGACAAGATCAATCCCGAAGGTAACCCTCTCGCCAGATTCACACCAGTTCAGTGGTGTGCGGCATTTCCTGCCGTATAGCGCCTCGTAGGGCGCCATCTTGATGCTGGCTTGGTACCCATTGTTGTACGAGAACTCGGCTAATGGCAAGTGATCATCCCAATTCTTGCCGTGGTCGATAGCGCAAGCTCGTAGCATGTCTTCTAGGATTTGATTTACCCGCTCCGTTTGCCCATCCGTCTGCGGGTGGTAGGCTGAACTACGGATCAGCTTCGTCCCCAGGGCAGCGTGTAGCTGCTCCCAAAAACGGGACACAAATAAAGTGCCCCGGTCCGATACGATGGTACGGGGTACGCCGTATAAGCATAGGATCCGTGAGATGTACAGTTCAGCGTACTTCTTGGCGTTATAGTTGGTGTTGACCGGGATGAAATGGGCAACTTTGGTGAGCCGATCGACGATCACCCACACAGAATCATGTTTCTGTAAGGTGGTGGGTAAACCGACGACGAAATCCATGCTCACGTCCTCCCACTTCCAGGCAGGAATGCCCAGTGGTTGCAGCAGTCCCGGTTTCCGCATGTGGTCTGCCTTCACCCGTCGACATGTATCACACTCGGACACGTATTTTGCCGTCTCTCGCTTCATCCGTGTCCACCAAAACTTGCTTCTGAGTTCTTGATACATCTTGTTGCTGCCGGGGTGAATAGAAAACTTTGATAAGTGAGCTTCATCAAAGATTCTCTTCCTTAACTCCGGGTTTCGGGGTACGACGATCCGGTCCTTGAACCATAAGACGCCGTCTCCGTCCTTCCGGAAACATTTCAACTCCCCACTGTCTACATGTCTCCGCAAATGTGACATGCCCTTGTCATTCTTCTGGGCTGCCGCTATCTCTTCACGGATGGTGGGGATCAAAGCTAGGTTGTAGAGAGCTCCATGTGGAATCACATGTAGTGGTGGTTCGCTCTCTTCCAACGGTGTGATGGTCAGATTATTAACGTGTGACTTGCGGCTTAGCGCGTCTGCCACAACGTTTGCCTTGCCCGGATGATAATGGATCTCTATCTCGTAATCCTTTATCAGTTCCAACCATCTTCGTTGCCTCATGTTCAGCTCCTTCTGAGTGAAGATGTACTTGAGGCTTTTGTGGTCGGTATATAAATGTACGAGGTTACCGAGTAGGTAGTGCCTCCACATTTTCAGTGCAAGTACCACGGCAGCGAGCTCCAAATCGTGAGTTGGATAATTTTGCTCATGGTTCCTAAGCTGTCGTGATCCATACGCGACCACTCTTCGGTCTTGCATCAGCACACATCCGAGCCCAATGCCGGATGCATCGCAGTACACATCGAACGGTTTTGTTGTGTCTGGCTGCGCCAAAACCGGTGCTGATGTTAGGTGCTTGACTAAAGCCTTGAATGCTGCTTCACATGCTGGACTCCAAACATATTTGGTAGCCTTCTTCAGCAGCTCTGTCATTGGCCTGGCAATCTTCGAGAAGTTCGGAATGAACCTCCGATAATATCCCGCGAGTCCGAGGAAACTCCGTACCTCATGAACAGTTCTCGGGGATTTCCAATTCAGCACTTGCGTGATTTTGCTCGGGTCCACAGCGATACCCTCCGCTGAGATGATATGCCCGAGGAAAGGCACTTGCGATATCCAAAACTCGCATTTGCTGAACTTTGCGTATAACTTGTGATCCCGCAGCCGTTGCAAGACTATACGCAGATGTTTCTTGTGATCTTCCTCCGACTTGGAGTATACCAGGATGTCGTCGATGAAGACCACGACAAACTTGTCCAGCTCCGGCATGAACACCGAGTTCATTAAATACATGAAGTGAGCTGGAGCATTGGTGAGGCCAAAGGACATGACCAGGTACTCATAAAGTCCGTACCTTGTCGAAAAAGCTGTCTTTGGAATGTCCTCAGCCCTGATCTTAATCTGATGGTACCCGGATCTTAAATCCATCTTGGAAAAGACCTTTGCTTCGACCAACTGATCAAACAACATGTCGATCCGTGGCAACGGGTACTTGTTCTTGATGGTTACGGCATTTAATGGACGGTAGTCCACGCAAAGCCGCAACGTTTCATCCTTCTTTTTGACAAATAATGCCGAACAGCCCCATGGCGAGGAGCTCGGCCTAATAAAACCCTTCTCCAGAAGGTCCGTGAGCTGAGTCTTCAGTTCCGCCAACTCCTTGGGCGCCATCTTGTACGGCCTTCGGGATATTGGCATGGTTCCCGGTGCAAGTTCAATCTTGAACTCCACCTCTCTATCGGGTGGCATCCCCGGCAAATCATCCGGGAATACATCAGGGAATTCTCGGACCACTGGAATGTCTTCCAATCTGATGGTTGTGGCTTGATAGACACTTGGAAGTTTTATTTCTGGACTGTCCAGAAATAATGAGTGAGAACCGTGCACTCCTGAGTTTAAGTGCACGACTCGGAGGACGGTGTCTAAAACAGCGCCGTGGCGGGTTAACCACGACATCCCTAGGATGACATCGACCTTCTGTCCCTCTAAGATAATGAGAGACGTGGGGTACACTCTACCCGCTAAGCATAATGGTGCTTTGGAGACCATTACGCTTGCTGAAATCTTCCCACCCGGTGAACAAATTAAATATGGACTATCGGTGGGTAGTATTGGCAAGCTGTGTTTAGCAATGAAAGCTTGGCTAATAAAATTATGCGTGGCGCCTGAATCAAATAGTACTATAGCGGGATGCTGGTGGAGTTGGAACATACCCGCAAGGATTGGCTCGCCCTCCGGCACGTCCTCAATGGCAAGCTGGTGGACAGTGCCGGGCCTAGGGTTTGCCCGCCGCGCATTAGTAGGGTTCCGGGGTTGATTCCTCCCCGGAAACTGTGGTACCACTCCGCCGCCTTGCCTCTCCGGGCAACTGCTCGCGAAGTGTCCTGGACGACCACACTTGTAACATGTGGCCGCTGCTGGTGGAGTACTTGGTGGACGAAAGCCCGGCATGCGTTGCAGAGGTGCAAACGCACGCGGCATCGCCCGCTGCTGCTGCTGTTGTTGCGGTGGTGCTGGCAGTGCCGGCCGGAATGCCGGTGAAGAATACGGCCGACCGCGGAACGGCATCGACCGCTGTGGTGGCTGCCAGCGCGGACCTGATGGTGGGCGATTCACCATCCGAAACTTCTGAGAAGGACCGCCTCCTTCTCCGCTGCTCTGCGGCGCGCTTCGCTTTCGCTCTGCCGCCGCCAACTCCTTGCCGGAGTCTTCCTGAACAATCGCAGCATCAATTATGTCGTTGAGGCTGCCGCGATTGAACATCGCCAGCTTGTCCTTCAGGAGCGGGTTAAGCCCCTGGTAAAAGTGGTCCCGCCGCTTCTCGTCCGTATCTGCGCGATACGACGCGTAGAGTGCGAGATCGTTGAACGCTCTGGAGTACTCCAGCGCGTTCCGGCTCCCTTGTTGCAGGTGTAGGAATTCCTGCGTCTTCCTCTTCATCAAACCGGGCGGTATATGATAGGCCCGGAAGGCCGTCCGAAACTCCGCCCAGGTCATCACTCGGTCGGTGGGTTGTGAAGCACAAAAGTTGGCCCACCACGCGCTCGCGGATCCTTGGAGCTGCTGGACCGCGAACTGAGTCTTGCGCTGCTCGCTGATTTGGAGCAGCCCGAACTTCATCTCTATGGCGCGGAGCCAGTTGTCCGCGTCAAGTGGTTCATCCGCCCTTGAGAATACAGGGGGATGAGTCGCCAGGAAGTCGGAGTAGGAGCTCTGTTGGCGCTCCTCACGATCTTGACGTCTCTCTGGGCGAGACGTATTCGCAATTAACGTTTGCAGCAGCTCTGTATGCTGCTGATGTGAACCCGCCATTGCCGCGACAATGTCGGCCAATGTAACCGTTGGCAGTGGCGGTGGCGGTGTTTGCTGTTGCTGTTGCTGCTGCTGTCCCGAGGAGTCCTCGGGAGGCGGTTGGGAGGTCTCTCCCCCTTGGCTAGTACCGCCAACATCAGGGTTGGCACGAGTACGCGTCATTCTGAAATTCAACACAGCAGCAATTAGCACATGTCTTACTCAAAATTCCATAAACAGCAGTAAGTATTGAAGCGACGCATGACTAACTTGCACAACATTCACATATATTGCTAAAGCATAAACTTTATACAAGATACATTATTCTCGGACCTCCGAGAAGTCGTGCTCATGCCGTCACTACCTATACATACGCTACTGTCTACACGACATGTCACCGATTACAAAAGTTGGGTTACGCTACCCTAGCTGCCCTACTTGGCAACCGTAACCCCCTACTCGGAGTAGAACTCGACCTCCTGTGGGTCGTCCTCCTCCGGTACCTCTGCTGGTGGCTCGGGGTCTACCACCTCTTCTCCCATTCCAGGTTCTCCCATGGCTGGAAGACCCAAGACTACCGGTACGCCCAATACCGGGGGCACGAGGTCCTGCAATGCATGCACCTCGTCCATAGCCTGGTTGTAGTCCTCTTCCCAGCCTTGTCCTTCCTCAATAGCGTCGTCCCGCTCTTGGGCAAGGTCCTCATTCTGCTGGGTTAGGGTCTGCACCAGCTCTTGCAACGCCGCAATGTCAACACGGCTCTTCTCCTTTGCCTTCTTCAGACGACGCAACTGATTGTGTTGTTCATTCAGTCGCTTGATCGTCGGAAGGAGCACATTGCGGAGTGCACTGTGAGCACTCTCAAAATGATTTCCACGGCTTGTGCTCTCCTTGAGCTTGGTGGCGAGATGCTCCGTATGAACAGCTTGGCTGTCCATCACAGCGTTTCCCGCCCTCATTTGGAGGCTGAGATTTGCCTCCGCGGGGTTGTACCTTGGGCAACTCGGGTTTGTTGCCTCTAGGTACCTCTCTTCCCACACATGCTGAGCTCGTCCCTCCACCGGAACGAGTGCGTATGGAGTTCCCTCCATAGCCTGCACGTGTAGTTGGCAGAAACGTGACATAGTGTCACGGGCTGCCACTTGCCACATCCCTTCCGGTTGTCTTCCTCTCACCGTGACGGTGAATGGCACCCAACCGGGTGGCGTAGGCCCTGCAGGAACCTCGACATGGATCGTCCACGTCTTGTTCCCCTCTTCGCCTTCTTCCTTGGCGAAGTATTGCGGCATCTGGTTGTACCCGAAATATTGGAGCATTAGCCACAATGCTCCCGGGTAGCCGCTACGGTCAGAGCAGTGGGAAACTACCCACCCGTTCTCCAACCGTTTATCTGCTGCCATCTGTAAAAATATATTTGAGAAATGTCAAATATTTATTTAAACAGTAGACCATTGAGTTATAACATAAGATATGTCATTGAACCCTTAACACTTGGAAACATAGTTCAAATTTTTAAACAAATTTGACTGCTGATCTGCTGTTCCCATGACAGCCCTGACCAGTTTCCATATTAATCTGATTTAGGCCAGGTTAAAAGCAAAACCAGTCCTGGAGCTCAACATCAAAGTTAAAGTTAGCTTCAATAGCTTTCCAGAAAGTATTTGGTTGGCCTAAGATCTGCTCTGGTTCAAAAGTTATGAGATGTTAAAGTTAACAGAATTTCTGGGAACAATTGGACAGCACCTTCCTGCTTTAGATACTGATTTGATCCAAGAATCCCAGTTAATTCTGTTCCTAATCTGACAAAACTTTCTGTTACAAAGTTGTAACCCATCTCATAATCTTTCCAGAACTACCTCATTTTCTATTTTTGGATTTTTATGCAGGAAGTTATGCTTAATTTACAGAGAGTCTTTGCTCCGTCCTGTTTTCTGGACAGTTTCAACTCTGCTGCATTTTTCGAGTGGTTAAGGGACGAAACACCTCTGGAACTCAACAGAAAAGTTGTAAAGCTCCTCCAAAGCTTTCCAGAGATGTATCATACGACATCAACCTCGAAAGAACTCAACCTCTAACCTCTGATTAACTTCAGCCTTAATTTAGCTGGAAACAGAGTGCTCTGTCCTTAACATCCTATAAGTTGAAAGCTTGTTAACTTTGAATATCCTGTTCAAGGGAAGGAGTTACATCAAGTTTTACTACTTTGGATCAAAACCATCAAATTTTAAATGAAGTTGTTCATTTTGTTGGGTGTGACGTCGAGGCGTCACCAGATTATGTCGGTACTACGTCCTCACAAAGGAAAAACCTATACCGGACTTAGCCGGCGTCGTTACTTCAGTGGCACTACTCGTCACTCGCACACGGATACTACACGTCTACCGTTTCGTGGTAAGGCTACCTGCAGAAATTCAACCAATCATCAGACTCGGCTGCACACCGAGCCCGGAATCCATACAGTTGGTACATCCGGCCGTCATCACTCGCCCGGATGTTCTCAAGCCAAACACGCCCTGAGTTACGTGTTCACGTTTCAGACCACGTGACGGGGTCTCCCATGTTGCACCACGCACGCCAGGGACAGACGTTGCTCGAATACCCCAAACGACATGAAGAGTCGTAGAGGATATCAAAGCGGGTCGGGTTACCTGCCACCCGTGGGGCTCCACCCTTCAGCTTGTGCGCACTGGTGGACAGCGCTTACGTGCACCCCCCAAGACATGAACGTCCCGAAATGCACGATTTTCCGACATAACAAATAAGTTAATAAGCCACTTTCTATATACTAATAACATCCTTATACGGGCTACTAACTCGTTCCTCACTGGATTTTTGAAAAAGAAGACCTTTGTACTGTGTTAAACCTCAAGCGAGCTCTGATACCACGCTGACACGACCCCAAGGTCCTGTCGAGCCAGGATCACGCCGAGGGGTGCTGCATTGCACAACACCGTGTAACACACGTCAAAGGTACAAAGCGGAAGCGGAAGCTTTATTACATAAACAAGTTTATTAACATGTTTACATCAAAATAAGTTTAGTCCACACTCGCGGGCGTAGACTAAGCATCAAGTGCACGTTCAGCCCTCGAACGTGTCCTTGCTAGCACACACGCACACTAACTCTGCGGCGTGCATGACTCCCACTCGACGGGGTTCCCCTCCTGGGGTTCCGTCTCCTCTTCGGGAGTCCCTTCCTCATAGAACCCTGCAAAAGCTTCAAACACAAGCAGTGAGCACGAAGGCTCAGCAAGTCTGACCCGTCTCACCTAAACATGGAACTTCTAAATGAGGGTAATGGGTTACATGAGGTAAAATCATTTGCAAGGACTCGCCTAATTAGTAGAACCTTACTTTCAAGTTTTAGCAGCAGGTTGTGGAGAACCTTACGCGAAGGTACATGAGAGAGCCGCAATCAAACAAGAAACGCATTTCTCTCATGTACTTTGCCCAAAGTTGAAAAGAACTTTAGTTAGCTCTAAGCTACAGCATATTATTAACAATCAATGTCCATCGTTCAATCAGCAACATTTTAACATGTGACTAGCCTGTTCTTTCTACGTCACGGTACAGTGAACAAGTGGTACTCACTGACCGCGAGGGACGGCGATTATAATCGATTTACACCTGCAGGGTTACCCGAACAACCCGTCACGTACGCCCGTACTCGATGTTGCCTACAACAACCATCACGGACGCCGTACGCGACTACCTTTCACCCGTTAGCCAAATATTGAACCGGTCCCATCGTCCCGAGCAAGAGGTCCCTGCACGCGCATCTCTGTGCCGCCAGCTGATTTACACCTCGAGCTCTCAACCTACCCTCTGAACGACGGGCAATGCCTCAACACCCAGCTACCCGAGTTACATCAGTTTCCCGGTTCCCATATAGCCGGTAGGTCTTCGGTACTGTTCTAGCTTGTTCAACAGGCCCGCACACGGCTCGGTCCTCAATCGACACAAGCGGAGCTACAGCACACAGGCCCCAAAGTCCTGCTGCCCTTACTCTCCGCTCGGTCTCATTTTCTTGCCATGTGTTTCATGTGCTATCTCTACCCGAGCAATGTGCCTCTAGCCTATTCTCGCGAGTAGTTCCAACTACTCGACTTGTACCGAATCCTACTCTATTCTAGCAATGCAGTGGCTAACGAGGTTTTCGATCCTAAACCCAACCCATGGTTTTCTTGGCTGTGCAGTTGGGTTTCCAATCAAGACTCTAATGCAACGAACAAAGGGAAAACAAGTATGTGCTCAAAACAATAAAATTTGTAAAAAGGTTAATGCAAACCGGGGCTTGCCTTGCTGCTCTTGGTCGTAGGCTAGCTGTTCCTCCGGAGTAACGAAGTCTAGGACTTCGGGTTCCTCCTCGACCTTAGCGACTACATGATAGAAACAATACATGTATTAATTTAATGCATTTGTATTAAGTTTGAAGTTGTGAAGTCTATAACCTTTGCTAGATAGACCTAATGACTGTGAAACTTTTACTGTGGCTTGGTTACAACCTAAACAAAGACTTGGTCAAGTTTTAGTTGCAGCAAAGCTCATTTGAGCCCTCCACAAATAATTATGTCCTTGACCTTAATTGGAACTCTTAGGGTGTTCTAGGGATTTTCATGAGACAAACTATGACTTTCTGAAAACTAGATTTTCAGAGGGTTCTACTGGAGTTGGTCTCACTTAATTTGGAAGTCTCTAACTGAAGATATGAGCTAAACAATTTCAGAGAAAATTCTGAAAATGTTTCTGAACATTTTCCATTTTCTCTGGAACAGTTTTACTAATCACACCATTAGGTGGATTAAATGAGCTCAAATGGATCTGAAATTTTTATGGTAGTTCAAGGATATTTTGGTTAACATCTCAGCAAAATTTCAGGATTTTCCTCCAAAGGATTCTCCAGTTAAAATTCCTAACAGTTTAAACTTTGAGGAATTAATTCTGGAGAATTAAGGAATTTCATGAAGTGAAACTTGATTTTATGGAAAGTACTCAGAGAGCTGAATCCAGCAAAATTTGGTTCACTCAATTTGGAGCTTTCTAGCCAAAGTTATAAGGATTTGAAGTTTGAAGGAAATCTGAAAATCGGGGAAAAGTTTAAACTCGCGCGTGGGCCCAGGGGACACGCGTCGCACGCCGAAGCGACAGCACACCGCGGCCCACAAGGCTTTTGCGCGCCAGCACACCCGATCCCGGCCGCAGCCGGATCCCGTTTCAAAATATCGGCCGCTGACAGCTGGGGTCCACCCCCTTCTTCAACCTCGCGACACCCGCGCTCCGCCGCCGAGGGACCTCGCCAGAGAGCTCGCCGCTGGCTGCTGTACCGCTCCAAACTTCTTGATTCTGGCCGCCCCTGCCTACTTTTACTTGGGGAACATGATCCGAGGGTCAGCTGCTCATGACAACGGCCGGAGCATGGTCGGCGACGAGCCGCCATATCGGAACGACTTCGGCCATGTCGGCTGATGCTCCTAGTGCCTCAGCTACTTGGGAAACCGGTCGGGGAGCATCAGTGGACCTCAGAGAAGGTCGACATGAACTCGGGGCAGCTCGGGGAAGGCCCGAAATAGGTCCTCACCGTGCGCCCGATACCCCCCGTGCGTTCCGCCATTAGTAGACCTTGAATTACGCCGGGCACAGAAGTTCTCCGGCCCAGAGTTGTGAAGGCAACTTGTGCGTTACCGTGTCTAGCTCGTGTGAGAGCGGCCTGAGGCCCTCTAATCCTTTCTAGAGCACGAATTAAACAGAATCGTACCCGAAGGTCGTTCTGCACATAGAAAGGGGAAAAGTGGAAATTCGCCGCCGGTGAGCAACCACTCGAGCTGTGGCTCGGGGGTGAGCAGCACCGGTCACTTGCGCGTCCAATGGTGCCTTGGCTCGGGCGTGACAACGCCCAGGTTGGGCTGTCCACGAGAGCCCGAGGTGCGGCGGTTTCCAGTTCCGAGTTTGATCTTTCGGCACAGCCGATATCACTCGGTTTCAATCGATTTCTATCAATGGGAAGGATGGAGGATGGTTGCTAGTACCTTGCTGGGACCTTGGAATGGAAAGAGGGGGCTGCGATCGCCTTGATCAAGCAGGAACTCGAGCGGCGGCGATGGCAGTGGAAAAAGCAGTCACGCACGTCGGTAGCTCGGGGAAATGGTGACTGAGGCACGCCGGGGAGGGAATAAATAGCTCGGCCGGCTGGCCTCCGGCTTGGGGCACGCAGCAGGAGCTGGCGCCGGCTGCCCCCTTCGGTGGCGCGCGCGCACAGCTGCCGGGAACCGACTGAACTGTGGTTCAGTCGGTTTGCTTTGAGGCAGAGGCTGACATGTGGGTCCCACTTCTCTTTTAACCTCTGAAATTTATTCCTAACAGCTGTGGTAAACAGTGAACCCTATTCTACCCTTGGCAATTCAAAATTATTCACCCAAGAGCCATTTGAATTGATCAAAGTTCAAATGAGGTTTGGTTTGAATGAATTTCAGCACAAGTGCAGTTTGAAATTCAAATAAAGTTTGAATTTCTCCCCCTTAGCTCATGTCAAGATCAACTCCAAATGGAGTGAAAATTGGTGTGTGAGCTCACAAAAATGTGCTGAGCAAGAATATGCCTTCCACTTTTAAATTCAGTGGGTGAAAACAGTTTGAATTTGAATATGGTTTCAAACTGCCCTCTTCCTAACTATACCCAAAATGACCTCAAAAAGGTTTTGAATTTGGGTGGAACTTGGCATGGACATCCTTAGCAAAGTGTAGGAGTTTTCATATGTCCAGCCCATCTATATCACATGTGGGAAGTACCACTTTTGCAATGTGTGAGTTTGTTCCCTAATGAGCATGTTGATAATTGTTACTTGCTCTTTATTTGTGTTCATCATTCTTCCTCAAATGAGGTGTGTGGTGTGGTGATGAACACTGCAAATGAGTGTCAAAAACTGAGGCCCTTACAGAGGTTGTGGACAAATGCCCATGGCTTCCACAACTCACATCACACACCAAACATTAGCACACAGTTAACTAAGGTATTGACTCGACTACTCGATAACTTGCTGAACTAAGGGAAAATACTCTACACGACATGTATCACTGAGCTGGCTCCTCGGGATCTTCCTCATTATTGCGGCTGCCCTCTGACTCCGCTTTGGGTGGGGAGGCTGCTGGTGGAGAAGTGCGACGACGCCTGATCGCCCGACGATCCGGGGAGTCAGGAGTCCATGTATCGTTCATGGTGACACACAGTTCATTCCCATCTCCTCTTTCTCTCGCCCTCAAGCAGGCTCGAAGCAACGGCTCGATTTCCTTCAGGGTGTCACGAACATCCTGAAGCTCCTGCTGACACTCCTGCAATCGAGTGCTGAGCATAGCAGCATCCTCCAAGCACAGGTCCATGTGCTCATGGGAAGTCCCCTGCTGCACTGGCGGGTACTTGTACTCCGTTGTACCACTCTCGTGCTGGAGGACATACATGTACGCAGTCCTGTCCAGGTGTCGATGATAGATGTGACTCTGGCAGGTGATGGCCTCCCAGGTGACATCCTTCTCCGCATCGACCTGTGTCGCTAGACAAGCTGGAGAGCGGTGGATCTTAAGCAGCTGATTTTCATGGATAATCCTCATCTCTGAACTCCATTCTTCCCTCTTCTCACGGATGGTCCTGGTGGAGCTATAGTGTATGATTAGCTTGCCCGTATTGCCGGCGGCTTGGAGCATACGTCGAAGACGGCGCAACAAGCCTCCTACTGCCAATCCGTAGGAAAGGTACGTCACCGGACGGCTCTCCTCTCTTTGGGCAAGGGCAACTACGGGAACTCTCCCTCCTGTGGACTTGCGAGCGGTGCGAATCATGCGAACCATCTAAAACAGAAAGCATTTAAACTTAGTTTAGATAAACTTTTAAATAAAAATCCTATTTTGAATGAAAGTTGGGGTAAGATGAAGAAAGTGACTCCATTAAATAACACTTTTCAACACACACCTTGTAAAATAGTTTTTAAGAAAATAGGGCCCTTAAATACGTCCATTGCTACCTAGGTCACCGTTCCTACGGGCAACCTTGGCTCTGATACCACTTCTGTCACACCCGGTTTTTCCTAAGAACAACCAAGTGAATATCACATGTATGCCAGGATCATTTTCTCATACATGTGATGACAAATAGTGAAGCATCATTTATTACAAGCCAGGTGTCGAATATAAATAAGTCTTACATAGCATATGCCTCGATGGACAATAATAAGTTCATAAAATAGCAGCGGAATAATTATTCTCGTGGGCTCCGTCACAGGCGTTGCCCGAGGGACTCCATGAACCTAGAAACCTTCTTCGGGTCCAAAGTCTTGATCATTAAACTCCACCTCATTATCTTGACCTGAGCAGCAATATAAACCAACAAATATGCAAGGTTGAGTACTGATGGTACTCAACAAGTGTAGGAAAGTTATGTCATGCATGGCTAGAACAAGGCGAGGTTGAACTCATGGTTTAAGCACTACGCAATTGATACCTATCACCTTAGCTTATTAAGCACCTACATTACTATATAGGTGAAATGGTCCCAATTTCCGATCCCATCATCATAATCAAATAACCATAACATCATTTCCAATGTTAAGCTCCCCGCTTAACGCCCACAACTTCCAAAGCCATCATCCTCTAATCATGAATAAGTCCAAGCCGCTCTTGACCGTGAGCACGGCTGTCATGACAGTTTTGACTCTGCAGAGTTTGCACCACTGTACCCACATGTAGTGATTTCATCCCCCATTGCCGGGTGGACTAAAAGAACCTCCATTATGCCAGTGGCCACGAACCACATTCACACTTCCCAGGTGTGTAGCCAGGAGATCACTACGAAGCCTTTACAAAGGGATTCCCGACGAGCGTGAACCCACTGAGGTTTCACCCCTAACAGCATACAAGAGGCTCCAACCCCGCTGCAGTGGCCCCCTCTTGAGCCTTGCGGTTCATATGGTAGTCCAGTTGACACCTATTCCCCGTACCATCCAACACACCCATACTACGTCGGGGATACACCTAATTAATTGGCCAAGCTGCCCCATCTCAGCATGTGGTTGGCACGGTAAAGCCAGGTTACATGCTCCATGAACCGGTCCTTAGGATCCAGGCAAGTACTAAACACAAACCCGAGTCTCGTGCACCCAGCACCAACCAAAACATCCAACTTGCCTTGATCCCTACCTCTACATACCTCATAATATCTCATTCAAGAGTATGGTAAATAAACTGATGATCTCATATCCCAATTATCCCATTCTAAGCATGGCTAAGCATAAGCATGTAAATAAATGATATGATAAAATAAATCCCAATTCCAGGCTACAAGGAAACAAGATAATGCAATTCTAGGGAAACTTCCTAGCATGGGTTTCATATTTCAATTTGACAATGTAAATAATTCTATCTACACATCCTAGTATAGGAACAAAGTGGTCAAGGACACTTGCCTTCTTCCTGCTGCTCTTGGAATGGGTAGTCCTGATCTTGGAAAGGAAGAACTTGCTCTGGAGCAGGTTCTACTCATACCATCACACATAGCAAAAGAAAACAACAATTCATAAGACATAGTTCACACTTCCACTTCATACAAACCACACACCCACATTTATGAAATCCATTCTCATTTCTATGTGTTGTGGTTACTCTATGTGTGTTGATTTTGGCTTACATGCACTTTTAAACATGTGCATATGATTTCTACTTTTGTATTCATATTTATGTTTGTATACAATATATGAGTTTCCAAAAAAAAAGCAAGGGCAGCCCGGTGCATGTAGCTCCCGCTTGCGCAGGGTCCGGGGAAGGGTCCGACCCACTTGGGTCTTTTGTATGCAGCCTTTCCCTACATTTCTGTAAGAGGCTGTTTCCAGGACTTGAACCCGTGACCTCGTGGTCACAAGGTGACAGCTTTACCGCTGCGCCAAGGCCCCCCTTCAATATATTCAATTGATACACCTTTTAGCTACCAAGCGGGCATGGAGGGTATTTTACTACTCCAAATGTGTCTTCAGACCTTCTACCAACCCTAAACTGAATTCTTTGGATTTTGGAAACTTCATTTATCATTTTCTAGTTATTCATACCTAGCTTGCTATATTTTCAGATTTGTTTCCTATGCCTAAATGTGCACTTTATTATGAAAATAGTAAAACACCTCATCTAAACAGAATAGGTTTTGGGTCTAAAATATTAAATAATATATTTTTGAACTTCTTCTCTGATGTGAACTATTTTACATTTATTTTACTAATTTTCAGAATTATTCTCTACTTAAAAATGTGTCCCTATTACTAATAAATGTGAATAATCAGTTAAACAGATTCATTTCAGCCAAAAATCTATTTTTATCTCACTCCAAAGTTTTCCAAGTACTAGAAAAGTTTTAAATTTGAATTTACAATGTGTTTGTCCCATCTTTTAAATTTTAAATACCCATCACATAGTCAAATTCCTAAATTTAATATCACATAGGGTTAAAAAGGTAAACTCACCCCACTACAGGGTCTATTATATTATTTTAATAATTTCCAGGGGTCTAACTACACATAACAGAGGGGTTTTTCCTAAGTTTTATTAAGTCCAGGGGCTAAAACTGATTTTTAAATGAATTTACATGATTTCCTGAAGTTCCAGGGGCTAGATCAGAAGTTTCCAGGGCTAGCTCGTATTTTCTGAGAACCCCAGGGGGTAGCACGTAAGAATCCCGGCCTTTTATAACGCGGGGCTGACGTGGACCGTCCGATTTAAAACAGACGGCTGAGATTATAACGTCGAACCGGTACGCGGGGATTTAAATTCTACCGTGCGATTTAAAATAGACGGCCAAAAAGTGGCCACGTCACTCTGATCGAGGCGGCCGGCGCTGCCCGGCAGCGCACGGCGGCGGGAGGCGGTGATCTCGCCGGAGAGTTTCGGATCTTCGTCAATTCTTTCTAAAACTGTGATTTTATGACATAGATCGGTAGAGGGGAGGTCGGGGATCTCACCTCGGGGGTTTTCTTGAGCTCGGAGGTCCTGGAAGGCAGTCGGCGACGAGGTCCGAGGTGAATTCACGGCGAGGCTCGTCGGCGCTGTGTTTGAGCCGCAAACCACCGAGTTCTCTGCACCTGCTCGGTTCCCCGGAGGCGGTGGATCAAGACCAGCGAGTTAGATCAGAAATCCCGAGTGAAGATCGAGCAGAATTTGCCAGAGAAACCCGGGTTCTCACCGGAGAGAAAAACGGCAGATCGTGGGGGAAAAACGGGACGATGCCGGGGTTTTTATAGACGGGGGAGGGCGGCGTGTTAGTTTAGATCGAGTTGGAGTCCTCCGGAACCAGAATTCGGCTGGGAACGCGCGGTTTTCCGGGTTAGTTTCGATCGGGTGCGCGCGCGGAGGAGTCCCGGGTTCGGACGAGCGGGAGGTCGGGGATGACAGGTGGGTCCCGCCTGTCTGCGAGAGGTGCGCGGGCGCGTGGCTGCGGGCTGGCGCGGGGTTTGGGTGGGCCGGCTGGTGGGTTTCGGCCCACTGGCCGGGAAGGTTTATTTTTTTTCTTTTTCTTTTTCTTTTTATTTTTTATTTCTGTTTTGAGTTTAATTTGAATTCCAGTTTGAATTTGAATTTTTGCAACACATGCAATACGTCCAAAAATTTTTAAATTCCCCTCTTAACAGGATTTTGGGGTGTTACAGCGGTGCGTGAATTGGCCAGGATCAGTCGGTCGCCGGTGATCAGAGAGAGACAGAAGAAGGCTTGCGAGCGGAAGCAAAGCACGGCGCGCTGTGAGCTAGTTTTTACTCGGGAATGAAGAGCACGGTCGACACAGCTCATGTGCTGGACTTTGAGCTGACATTTTTACGGTGAGGTGGAGATAACTGAGCGAGCTGGCAGCCTCTGCGATCGGTCGTCGGTCGCCCGCGAGCTATTCTCTTGGTTTGAGTCGGTTCTGTGAGCTGAAATCTCTGCCATGTGGGTCCCCCTCCCATCTAAATCTTTTTTTTTTGTTTATGCTGCAAAGATTTCTGCTACTGACCATTCAATTATAGACTTCACTCCCAAGTCATGAGTGGAATTTAATTTCCTCAAATTGAAGTTAGTTTGGCTAAATTTGATTCATATTTGAATTTAAATTTCAAATTCAGTTTTGAATTAATGCAAATTTAGCTCCCGACAAGATGAATCCAATGAGGATGAAAATTGATGGAGTGACTCAGAAGAATGTGCTGAGTTTGAATATGAAGTCCACTTTTGAATCCAAGTGATAAAAATGGCTGAAATTTGAATTTGCATTCAAATAGCCCTTTTTGCAATTGTATCCAAAAGTGCCTCAAAATGGTTTGGATTTGCATGAAACTTGGCATGAGCACTCCAAAGAACGTTTAGGGCCTAATGGTGAGCTCAGACTCCCATGTTTATATGTGTGGGCTCCTACTATTTGGAGTTATGAGTTTTTCCTCTAATTATTCTCTTGGTGGTGTTTACTTGCTCTTTCACAAATGTTCATGAGACTTCCAGAAGATGAGCTGTGGTGTGGTGATGTGATGAACCCTCTAGTCCAAAGATTACAAAAGAAGAGATGAAGATGTAATAGGAGTTACCCGTGATGAGACGCCATGAAATCCGGGTAGTTTGAGTGAAGGAAGTTTTCGCTCTCCCACATCGCTTCCTCAGCGGTGTGGTTGCTCCACAAGATCTTGTAGAACCACAGCGTCTGGTTACGCGTGGTCCGAGCCTTCTCATCAGTAATTTTCAACGGATATTCAACGTAGGTTAAATCCGGTTGCAACTCGCCAATGTCTTCAGTGGGCACAGCAGCTGTATATTTTAGACACATCCAGAGTTTTGCAACATGGAAAACGTCATGAACACCAGCGAAAGATGCTGGTAGTTCCAGTCGATACTCCACTCGTCTGCACTTCTCGGTGATGGCATAGGATCCAAGAAAACATGTAACGAGTTTTCCCTTCACGCCAAATTGGTGCACGCCTTTCCACACACAACCTCAATGTTTCATCTTTCTTCTTGACGAAGAGCGTCGAGCATCCCCATGGCGAGGAACTCGGTCTAATGAAACCCTTGCTCAACAAGTCATTGAGCTGTTCCTTCAACTCAGCCAGCTCATTCAGAGCCATCTTATACGGTCTCAGTGATATTGGTGTAGTCCCGGGTGCAAGTTCAATCTTCAACTCCACATCCCGTTCAGGTCGCATGCCCGAAGGATCATCTGGGAACACGTCTAGGTATTCTCGGACTACTGGGATGTCCTCTAAATTGGGAGCTTCAGTATGATTGGCGGCTGAAACTTCCGGGACCGGATTGTGTAATATGAGGGAATGCGGACGGTGGAGCGGAGAGTTGAGATGAACCGTGCATGATAATGTTTCCAGGACAGTGTCATGGTAACTTAGGCATGACATTCCTAGTGGCATATATTCTCCCACCTAAGCACAGTGGTGCTTTTGGAATCATCACATTTTCTGAAATCTTCCCTCCCAGTGAGCAGATAATATATGAGCACTCAGTTGGAAAGACTTGCAGTTGATGCTTAACCACATATGATGCACTTATGAAGTTATGGGTTACACCCAAATCAAATAAAGTGATGATTGCACGATCGTTGAGAGTGAACGTACCCACCAGCACGTTCTCTCCTTCCGGGGCGTCCTCATTGTCGAGGTAACGAACGCCCCTGGTTGCTGACCTCCCTTCTTCACCGGTGGTCAGCCTCGAGCACCGCCCTGATATTGGGCTTGCCCGCTTCTTTGCTGCCCATGTGGACAGTCCTTCGAAAAATGACCCGCCTGGCCACACGTATAGCATGTGTAGCGAGGCAGTCCTCTGCTGACTGGCGGACGGTATCCCGGGGCGCATTGTGGCGGTGGAAACGCCTGGGGTACCATCTGCTGCTGTTGCTTCTGTTGCGGTCGCGGTGGTGGCATCGGCGGTCGGAATGGTGGTGGCTGGTAAGGATGACCCCCAAACTGTTGAGGTCGTGCCGGTGGATTCCACTGCTGACCGGATGGTGTCCGAGACAACATTCGGTATTTCTGAGGAGATCCACCCCTCTACTTGGTGGAGCGCTGTGCTTCCGCTGCTCAGCCGCAAATTTCCGCTGAGCATCCTCCTGCAGAATCACGGCATTGACGAGGTCATTGAAGGTGCCATGATTGCATCTCGGGATTTAAACCCCGATAAAACTGCTCGCACTTCCTCTCCTTGGTGGAGATGTAATCCGACGCGTACTGCACCAGGTGGTTGAACATGCCATAGTAGTCATGAGCACCCCTCCTGCCTTGCTTCAGTTCCAAGAACTCTTGGAACTTCCTCTTCATCATCCCGGAAGGTATGTGATAGGCGCGGAACGCCTTCCGGAATTCTTGCCATTCCACTACGTGGCGAGCACGTAGTGAGATGAGATAATTCGCCCACCACGCACCGGCGGCACCGTGAAGCTGCTGCACCGCGAAGAGAGTCTTCTGCCGCTCTGTGCATTTGAGCAGCTCAAACTTGGAATCGATCGTCCACAGCCAGTTATCGGCCTCCAGTGGTTCCGCCGCTTCGGTGAACACCGGAGGATGCGTACTCATGAAATCGGAGTACGTAGTGATGTGGGGCTCACAAGGCCCCCTCTCTTGACGCGTCCCTGGCTGGGACGTATTCTGCACAAATGTGTGGAGTAAGTCGGTCTGCTCCTCACGAGAGCCCACCAGCGCCGAGATCACATCCGCTAGTGTAAGCAGAGGCGGCGGCGGTGGTTGTTGCTGCGGGGTGCTGTCGTAGGCAGGTGGCTGGGAGTCATCGCTCCCCTGCTGGCTAGAGCCACTGACCTCATGTGTGGACCGAGTGCGAACCATCTGCATCCATACGACAATAAAAATCAGCCCCGCAACATACTTCATGCTGTCCAATAAAATAGGCGTAAAACATAATGACAGTAAAAACATGCGATACATCTCGTATACAGATAATGTAATAACTTTGCACAAGCTACAATATTACCAGACCAAATACAAGCTAGTTAAATCCAAATTGACGGACTTCCTCTTTGGAAGTTCATCTCAACTAGGTTTGGTCACTACGAGACGTTAATATCGCTTTGTCATCACATATACTACCCTTTTATCTTCAATACGACATAAACATGGTCTCTAGCAAAAGAAACTTGAGCAGGACATATACTAAAATATCTCACTAGTCGAATATAACCACTCATGAGTATGTTCTACCCAATGGAAGTACTTAAACCCCCTAGGGTACAACAATCTCTCAAATGAGTTCAACTGTTCATTCCTCTGCCCAGAATGACCAGTTTCTACTTATCCCAGATTTCGACCTGGTACTTGGCATTTTCATGACCAAAGTTGAATACCAAAGTCAAAGTTAACTTCAGTATCTTTCCAACGAGTATTTATTTGCCCACAGATAGATCTGGTTAAAATGTTATGCTAATTCAAAATTAACAGAATTCCTGGAATAATTTCAACAGCACCTCCTTTGAGATTTGCTGTTTTCAACTCAAAATTCCACTGAACTCCATGCTGCAACTGCAAAAACTTTGAATTACAAAGATGGAACATATCTCCTAAACTTTCCAAAAATGTGTCATATTATTATTTTAGATTTATCTACAGAAAGTTATGCTTGAAAAACAGAACAGTCGAGAGAGTGTTTTAAATCTGTCCTCGTGCTGGACAGTTTACAATCATCTGGAATTTCATCCAATTTGCTCTGTGATTCTATTTTGGAAGTCTACAACAAAGTTGTAGAGCACTTAAACCCCTTTACATAACTATATCCCAAACCTCCATTGGCTATGTAACCTGTGATTTATGCTCTGTTAAATTCAGAGAAACTTGCTTCCCAAAAACAGAGCACTCTGTTTTTCAAGTCCTTTCAGCGGAACTAATCAAATGTTGAATTTTCCTTCAAAACCAGAGTACTAAATATTAAAAGTGGGTTACCTTAGTTCCTTTTCAAATTTGTTTTTATGCAATCATGATTATTACATGTCAGTACTACGTTCCTCACAAAATGGAAAACCCTAACCGGATTATACCAGTATATACGACTCAACCGTGGCACTAAAACTCTCTCTCGCAAATGTGTACTACACGAGATACGTACGTGGTTAGTACCTGCAGAATAGCACTCAATAGTGATGCACCCAAAGGTTGTTGTCATTTCAGGCAGGTCCATATTTGAAAGTAAATACATACGCCCGTATCATTGCCATACGGCGGTCCTTGAGTCAAGTCACATCTCAAGGTACATGGTCGCGTTTTCACACAACACGACGGGAAGCCCGTGTAGAGCGCGAAACGGGTCGTTACGGTTGGGAATTTTATCAACACAACGGATACCACCTACTGTCCTGCAGGGCACGCCGATGGCAAGCGATGCGTATGTCCTCCTAGGCTATTTCAAGATGAACACACTATCGCGTTGCCGACCACACGATGGGGTTTCCACTTTCTTTCCTAATGCACGTCAGGGACCAGCGTTTCATATGAACTCAGGAACATGAAGAGTTCAAGAGTTTCATATTGACGTCTCATACCAAGCTGTGACACCTATACCCTGAAACACTTTCCTTGTCAGGGGAGCTAACCGAAATTGAACCGCTTTCGGTGGCGTTCATTACCATGCTTACCTGAGCGTAGGTGCGTCGTTACATAATCAAAATTCAGAATTATAACAAGTAGGTTAGGCATTCCCTTTTAAGTAACTACACTAATATAGTCCTTATTTATGCATACTAGCGAATCCTCACTGTAATCCTAAGTTTTCATGTAATACTGTCCTTATTTAGTGTGCTATCCCCTAAGCAGCTCTGATGCCAGCCTGCGACGGACCGAAATCTGTACATTTCAGGATCACAGAGGGTGGTGCCGCACGATGCGACACCCGACAGCACACATGATAAGGTAACATAGTATTACATTGAAACATACTGAATTTTTACAAAAGTAGTACAAACCTTCAGTTTGCATCTATTTACAGAGTTTACTACAGCGAAAGGTAATTATACAACTCACGCCCACACCTAACTAGCAAAAGTTGGTTGTCCGGCCCTACGGACAACCCACACTAGCTCCACTCAGCCTCAACGCGGCGTGTACGGCTCCCACTCAGCCGTTGTCCCTGACGGAGGGTAGCCCTCGCTGGTGGACTCGTATTCCGAGCCCATGGGGTACTCCTCACCTGCAAACACTCATAGCAGCAACCATGAGCACGATGGCTCAGCAAGGCTTAACCGACACTCCTAATCATGAAACGCTACATGCAAGTCATACTCGAATATAGGATGAAAGTTTGCAGCAAACGGACACTCCTACAAGTTCATCTTTTAGCCACCAGTTAACGGTTCATAAATCTGAAATTTAGTGAGCAATATTTGGTGGCACACATGTAGCAATACAAGTTATACATATCAGCAGTATTGAATCACAACATTCCATAATTTAACCTACGTCATGACTCAGTGACCAAGTGGTGCTCATTACCGTGACGGACGGAAAATCGACTCGATATACACTTGCAGGGATACCCGAATAGCACGCCCGTACGCCCATCCGCGGAGCTGCACAGCAAGCTCACTCTATGTCGTACGGGACAACCTTCCACCAAACAGCCCAAACGCCGAACCGGTTGCACCCAAAAAAATAGGAGGTTCCCTACACGGAGCATCTCTCTATGCCCGTTAGCGGATTTCCACCTTGCTGCCCTCAACCAACACCTATAAATCGTTGCGTTATGTCTCGACGCTCGGAGGTATAGGTTACATCAGTTTAACGGACCCCATATATCCGATATGCCTTCGATACATTCAAACTTGATCAACGTAGGCCGCAGACGGATCGGTCCTCAATCGACAAGGACAGGGCTACGCGCACAAGAATTTCTCTTGCTGCATCCTAGCCCCATGCCAAGTCTCATTTTTCTTACTAAAATTGTCTCACATCTCTAACCAATCCCGTGTGACAAACCCTATACGCGTGAGTAGCTTCCAACTACTCGACTTTTACCGAAGTCTATAAACCTTAAGCAAAACATGATCTACTCGAGGACTTAGACACTACCCTCATTCTCTTTGGAATAATCTGGTTATGCAATTGGAGTTCCATTCATCCTACACCTAATGCACATACATACCTCAAGCTAAGTGAATAAAAAGCAAAACTTCATAAAACTTGTTAAATGCAAACCGGGGCTTGTCTAGTTGCTGCTGGTCAGGAGTTAGTGTCTTCTCCGGAGCTATGAAGTCCAAAATCTCCGGGCTCTCCTCGCGTTCAACGACTACACGTAATTAATTTAACGACATGTCAATTTAAATGCAAACATGTTGAATTTAGTATATAAAGACTATACCTTTAGCTAGACAACCCATTTGGCTCTGAAATTTTTACTGTGACTTTGTAAGAACCTAACCAGAGACTTGACCAAATTTCATTTGAATCAAAGCTCATTCAGCTCTGCACAAATAAACGTCTAAATGGTAATTACTAGAGTTTATATGGATTTCCAGGGATTTTCATGGATCAAACCATTACTTTCTAAAAACTAGAGTTTGAGAATCCTAGAGAAAGCTATGCCCTAATCAAGGTTTGAGAAAATTCTGAAAATGTTTCTGTGCATTTTTCTATTTTCTCAGGGCAGTTCACTTAATCACACTCTTAGGGGGACTAAATGAACTCGTATGGATCTGATATTTTTCATGTGACTCAAGGATTTTGAAATGAATATCCTAGCCAAATTTCAGAATTTTCCATAAAAGAATTCTCTAGATAAAATTCTCAACAGTTTAAAGTTTAGGGAATTAATTCTGAAAAAATAATAAGTTTCCTGAACTTGTTTTTCTGGATAGTGCTCGTTGAGATGAATCCAACAAAATCTGGATCACTCCATTTAGGCAATCCTAGCAAATGTTATGAATTTCTAAAGTTTATTCTAATTCCTGAATTATTTTCCTAAAGAAAATCCTTTCCCGCACCTAAACAGCGACTGACAGCGGGGCCCGTGCATTTAATTTAAACTAACCCATGCGTGCGCTTAATGCTGTGGCTGAAACGTGGGACCCGGTCCTTCGTCTACCTTGCGAAGCCGCCGCCCCGAGCCGCCGGAGAGCTCCGGTGAGGTCGGCGTTCCCGGCGACCTAGCTCGCTGGCGACGGTGAAACTCGTCGCCCCTACCTAACTTCGGACGCTGGACACGATGGACACCTCGCTGCCACCAGCTAACCGCCGTAGCTCACCGGCAACGAGCTCTATGGCACTCCACCTCATCGGCACTGTGTTCCTATCGCTCCGTCCACCCTCTTCGCGTGCTAATCGCGTCACCACGTTCAGGGCAGCCTCTGGAAGCTCGGCATGACCTCGGTTTGGACCCAAACCACCGGCAAACCGGACCTCACCGGCGACCCCCTCTTCCGCGGAACTGTTCCTCGGTGAAACTAGGGTTCCAGTGTGTGACACCCGGTTCCAAACATAGAACCAAGTAAACGCAAATGTGTGCCCAGGATGTTCATCACACATACACATGTAATCCACAAACTGAATTCAGAATATAACCACGAATAAATAGAGTTTATGTACTTTATTACAATGACTCAATGTCTCACTCATGAATATATAACTTATTCTTGCAGCGGAAGACTCTAAACGACAGCGGAAATAACTAAACAGCAGGCTCCAATCTTCAACTCCACAGGCATGTTGATGGTAGTTCGCACGCCTAGTACTCCACATGGTACTCGAAGTACTCATCTTCTGTAGCTGATGTTTATGTGGTAATGCAAGGGTGAGTACATGTCGTACTCAGCAAGTGCGAGAAAAGTATGACATGTAGCTTTCAACAAGGTAGGAAATAAAAAAGCTCATTGCAGCAAGCAAATTTTATTTCACAAACATGATAAAAACAGCAACTATTTCTAGGTGAAATTTATCCCAACATAACCAAGTAATTCAGCAACATTCTCTCATCATAATTCACCATTTATAAAGTCTCATCCAGCCATTAATCTTTCTCAAGTTCATATTGAGACGGGCGCGGTACCGACTGAGACAGGGCTCAGCTCTGATACCACGCTGACGCGGCCCCGTCCAACCGAGACAGGCCACTTGCCCGGGAATCGCATTGGGTGGTGTCGTGTTGTGCGGCACCCAACAGCACACATACGAGGAACAATGTATTACATAAAACAACAGCGGAAGCTTACAAGTTTTTCTTTGTAAATACTTTACATCAAGTAACTACAGCGGAAGTCTATATCAACTCACGTCGAATAATTAAAAGCACTCGAGATGAAGTCCAGCCCGCGGACTCCTCTCGCTAGCAACACGAAGACAACGGCAGCGGCTGGGTTCTTCCTTAGTTAAATGACTCAGAAGTCTCCGAGTCTCACCGGACAACCTTTTTTCAGCATCGATGTTAACCTGTAAAACCACTTATATAGCAAGCGTGAGCACATAGGCTCAGCAAGTCTGACCCGTCTCTCCTAAACAAGAAACTCTACATGTACGACGGTTGCAATTGGGTCGGCTAGATTTGCATAAAGGACTCGCCTAAAGTTGATCCTTAACTTTCAGATTTTTAAGCCTCATTGTACGGACCTTGAGCCGAAAAGCATCGCAACTCCACAATCAAACAAGAAACGCTTTGTTGCGATGCTCCTTGCACAAAGTGAAAGTAAAGTTTAATGAGCCTATCTCTAATTCAATCATGGTTGCAATACAAGTTATAGCACAACCTTATCAAGTTCAAAAGAATAACCAGTTCAGTTCTTACTACGTCAAGACGCAGTGGGCAAGTATGCTCATATAACCGCGAGCGACGGTGATTCGAATCAGTACACGCCTGGACTACACGACACGTACACCCGTACTCCGAGTTGCCGGCAGCAACCTCGACTGACGTTGTACGCGGCCACCATTCCCAAGATCTTCCACATTGGACGCAGTCCAACTGCCCCGAGTACGCAAGCTCCCTCAAGGTACATACCCGCAGTGGTATGTTCTTGAGCGAGGTACCTCCTGCTACCCTGACGCCGAAAGCCTAAGGCAGTTGGAAAAGTTCCACTATGGATCTCCCAAGGTACATCGGTTTCCTGGGTCCCATATAGCCAGTATGTGCCCGGTACACAACTCAAACTTGTCCAACAGGGCCAAGCACGGACGGGCCTTAACTGACACAGGCAGGGCTATGCACGCACGGCCTCCAACCTGC
This sequence comes from Neostapfia colusana, assembly GCA_030760725.1. Classification (NCBI taxonomy): domain Eukaryota; kingdom Viridiplantae; phylum Streptophyta; class Magnoliopsida; order Poales; family Poaceae; genus Neostapfia; species Neostapfia colusana. Next base: position 34,167,323 of record JASWHV010000019.1, on the reverse strand, counting down.
TGCATCTAAACCTCCCTGCCCGGTCTCCATTTCTTATGTGTGAACTTTTCCCTTCTTCTCTAAATTAGACCCGTTCCGAGTAAACCAGCCCTAAACTCGTGAGTAGATTCCAACTACTCGACTTCTACCGAACCTTTCCTACTAAAATTAGCGTAGCCAAATCCACTCGAGGAGTTGCTATTCTACCCTTTCTCTCTTAGGTATTTCTGGTCATGCAAGTGGGGTTTTCAATATCATCTAGACTTACTGCAATCAACGATGCAAAGCTATGATCTCTACAAATGAAAATACTTTATAAAACGGTTTAAATGCAAACCGGGGCTTGCCTGTTTTGCAGGTGACTAAGGTTACAATCAGTTAGTGATGATCACTTGGAGCTTGATCACTTGTTTTCCTACCTCCTTGATCTTCACCTCAAGTTCTTCTCACCTTCTTCACATATATGCTACACGATATGATCATGCATATGTATTTAATTGAAAAGCTTTTGCTAATAAGATCTAATGACAGTTTTAAAAATGGAACTCTGTTTAAGAATTTAAAATGACACTGATGCTAGTGGTTTGGGTTGGGCTTAAACACTAAGATCAAATATTAAGTGCTTTTCCCACTTAAGTGTTGATCACCTCAAGAGGTTACCTATGACAGTGGTGATCCAGAGCTCCAATGGAGCTGGTAATTTTCATGTGAGTTCCTTGTCACAAGAAAGTCCTCTGGACCAAAATTTAGCACTTTTCATGGAGTGGTTTATTCAGAATAACTCTCTAAGTGTTTAATCAAAGATGAATTAATTCTGAGGTAATACTCATGTTCATGTCAAACTCAGTGAACTACAATTTCAATTATAGTTCATAGAGTCTACATGAATTTTCCTAGGATTTATGGAGCTAAGAATGGCCCAAAACTGAATTTACAAGTTTTGGAAATTTCTCTGAAAATATTTCTGTATTCATTTGAATACAGGAACTTACAATCATAATTACCCTGATCAATTCAACTCCAAATGAGCTGACAATTTTACAGGAGTCTAATAACACCATAAAGAATATTCTGGCAAAATTTGAGGACTTTTGGATAAACCAAACTCCCTCTAAAATTCTTTTGCTGAAAAGTTTTAAAGGATTTTCCAGAATTAAATAAAGACTTTCATACAAATTGGGTTGCATATTTGGATAGAGTTTGTCAATATGAATCTAACCCAATTTGAATCACTAAATTTGGAAGTTCCTAGCAAAAGTTATGCTCTTCTAAAGTTTTGGGAAAAATCTGGGATTTGAATAAATCCGAGAAATGTTTAAACCTGACTGTGGGACCAGGAACACGTGTCTGCTGCCGGTAGCGTGCCGCATGGGGTTACAGGGTTGTTTCCCGCGCTGTCACAGCCGATCCGGCGCCACAGAGGATCTAGCTCTTCTATCCCGAGTCACTGGCACGCGGGTCCGGGGAGGTCGTCTTCCACCTCTCGCTCCCGCGCGATTCCGCCGCTGGGCTCGCCGGAGAAGCTCCGGAATCGGTCGTCTGGCTACCCCTGCCGCTGAAACTCGCCGCCAGCCCCTAATTCCACGCGAGGAACATGCTGGTGGGGTTTTCTCAAGTTGGCAGGGCCCCTAAACTAGCCCGCTACGGCGCATCGACTCGGATGAAGTCCGGCGACGTCGCCCCGTTGAGCTAGCCCACCAAAAGCTTCCTAGAAAGGCTCTACAGCACCAGTGGAGGTTGGCCGAGCTCGGCATGGCCGCAAAGGGGCTCGAGGACGGCTCTACCCTAGGGTTCACCGTGCACCCGCACCTTCCCGCCATAGCCGCCGTCTAGAAAAGTGAAATTGCACCGTGCACAGTGTGTTTCATGCGAGGCTTTATGAAGAAGAAAGGTTGCTACACCATTCTAGGTTCTATGTGCGAAATTTGCAGAGCTCTAAATGAATATAACTCAAGAATTTCACGGATTCATACCCGCGGGTCAGTTTTCACCGGCCGGAGGAGATTTCCGAAATTCGTCGACCAGAGGTGAAGACAGGCTTTGTGCTTCGGTTGGAAGCTGCACGGAGCTCCTGCGCGTCCACAAGTGGCCTTGCTTGGTCGTGACAAGCTCTGGAGGAGGCTGTACACGGGAGCACGTCGCCGCCGCGGTGTTCGGCTGCCGCGGGAACTCGATGTTCTCGGCGTAGAGGGCACGAACGCACTTGGCGATGGCTCTAGGAGGTCGAGGGGGTCTACGGTGGTGTGGTTTTGCTGATCAGCCGGAGCTAGCACGCGAGCTAGGCAGTGGGCGATCAACCGAGAGTTCAGCGGCTGTTCTCGGTTGGTCTCTCACGTGAGGAAGGGAAGAACAGCGTGGAGGCTTCGGTGTTGAGGCAAAAGGAGGCACGGGAGCAGGTATAAGACGGTCGGGCAGCTCTCCAGCTCGACGAAATCCAGCAGGAGGTGGAGGCGTCGGCTGAACGTGGTGTCGCCCGGTGCTGCGCCCGTCGGTGTCGAGTGCCGACTGAAGAAAGCAAACAGAGACCCAACACTGTGAGATCTTTTGCAATTTTCAGTTCACTCAATGACATGTGGGACCCACTGATCAGTCCCTCCTTATCCCCCTCCAAATATCTCCCAAGTTTGAATATTGGGTGAATTCAATTGTGGGAATTCAAATCTGGTATGCATTTGGATAATTGGGCAAGTTTCATCCAAATTCAAATGAGTGTTTGAATTCTTTGTCATTCAAATTTCATTTTGAAAAAATGGGTTGCAAATCATTTCCATAAATCATGAAACTTTGCACACCCCCTAATTTGGACTCAAGGAATTCAAATATGAAATCTGATTTTTAATTTGGCTGCTACAAATGAGATTTTCAGCACAGCAATTTTGAATTCCATTGTGTTGTTCTCATTGGAATTTTCATTTGAACAAGTTGTTCCAAATCTGAATTTTGTTTTTCTCCCACATATGGGAACTTCCCATCTTGGTTTTAGACCCCTCTATGGTTCCAAGTTCTCAAATAAACATTTGACTTGTGTGAAGAAAGCCCTCATGTGTGTTATCACATGTGGGAAAAAGTTTTAAACAAGTCCCAAATTTCATACACATGAAACCAACTTTTGCAAACAAGAGTTTCTTTGTATTCACATTTTTGGGACCTTTACATTCCTCCCCCCTTAAAAGGAATCTCGTCCCGAGATTCAAAATAGGAACGAGAGGAGGTAACCACAAAGTTTATGACAAAAGCTTCGGATAGTTCTTGTGGATGTAATCTTCGGTTTCCCACGTCGCCTCTTCCGGGGTATGATTACTCCGCAGGACTTTGTAAAATCTCAAAGTCCGGTTCCTGGTGGTCCGGGTCTTTTCGTCAATAATCTGTACAGGTTGCTCAACATAGGTGAGATCTGGCTTCAACTCGTCGATGTCTTCGGTGCGGATGGTGTGGGGACCACCCCATGGTTCACCCACTCCAAGATCGCATAGGGTGGTGCCGTGCGATGCGGCACCCAACAGCACACACGAAAAGAATAAAGAACAACATACAAACTTTTATTTGATATAAAACAGCGGAAGTCTTTTACAAAACCTAATTAACAGCGGCAGTTATATACATAGTTTCTCTCAAATCCTAACTAAGCAAAAGTGCAGCCGTCCAGCCCGGGGACGCTACACACTAGCATCAAGTAACCGGAGATCACGGCGGCGTGCAGGGCTCCAGCTCGGCCGTGTACCCCGATGGGGGCATCGCCTCGTTATCGGACCCCTCCTCATAGCTCTCACCTGCATACAGCTCAAATATTGCAACCGTGAGCACGAAGGCTCAGCAAGTCTTAACCGTCAACCCTAAGCATGGAACTCTACGTGCATGGATGTGTAAGGTAGGAAAGGACTTTGCAATAAAGACACGCCTATAAGTTGATCCTTACTTTCGGTTTTATAGCAGCAGATTCATGTGCCTTAGGCAGCCCTCACAACGGAAGTCCACAATCAAACAAGAAACCCTTTCCTCCGATGTGGTGATGCCCAAAGTGGAATATAAACTTAGTTTGCTCTATAACTACAGCAATCAAGGTATTCAAGACATTAGTAGATCAATACAGCATTTTCAGTTGGCTTATTTCACTTCTTACTACGTCACGGCGCAGTGAACAAGCGGGTACTCAAATAACCGCGAGGGACGGTGATTGCAATCAAGACACACCCGGATAACACATTGCATACACCCACTTTCAGAAGCGTGATTCTACACCCCTTCCTACTCTGTTGTATGCAACAACCTTTCAATGGCAACCCAAATGCCGAACCGGTCCATCCGTAACGGGTAGGAGGTCCCCGCGTGGAGCGTGACTGTGCCCAACGGCAGATTTACACCTTGCTACCCTTAACCCACTCCTATTTACGGTTGGGTAAGCCTCGACACCCAGGTTAACCAATTACATCGGTTTCCTGGTTCCCATATGCCAGTATGCATCCGGTACTGTTCGATATTTGTCCAGCAGGGCCGCACACGGACGGTCTTCAACCGACACCAACAGGGCTACGCACGTGAGACCTCTGCTCACTGCATCCTATCCCCCCTGCTGGGTCTCATTTTTATAACTCAAGCCATTGTCTACCTCTTTTCATTCCGTGTAATAAGTATTATCTCGCGAGTAGCTTCCAACCACTCGACTTCTACCGAGATCCTAAACATTAGCATGGCATTCTCTACTCGTCGAGTTTGTAAACTACCCAACCCGTTATAGGATTTAAAAGGGCTATGCAAGTTGGGTTTCAATCACCCTAACTCTAATGCATACACTTCAACCTAGACATAAGTGAACTAAATGAAAAACTTTATAAAAGGTACTTAAGTGCAAACCGAGGCTTGCCTGGTTGCTAGTTAAAAGGAAAGTCAGCTTCTGGTGGGAGGATGTCCAAAGGCTCCGGTGCGTCCTCAACTTCGGTCACTATTATGAAATGTAATAAAATACATGTATAAGTATTAAGGATTTATAAGAATTGAACTACTACTCATAGCTATTGCTATTTAGGATCCTTAATTGGCTTTGGGATTTTTACAGTATATACTAGACTCTCTAAGGATGATTTGAGCCAAATTTGGAGACATGTCATTGCACAATGTAGTCTTTAAAATTGCTACAAGTACAATGCTTCTCTGAATTTTGAGCCCAATTCAGGAGCTTTGACATAGCTAATAGTGGAAGATCTGATTAGGGTAAGTCTCCACGGTTCTAACAAAATTTGATTCACCATTTTTGGAGCTACTATCAGAGAGATATGAATTTTTGAAGTTTGGACAGGCGTGCTGAACAGTTTCTGTTTAAATTTGAATTTCTAAATAAAGGCTGAACTTTGGAAGGTAATTTGACCTAGCAAATGAAATCCAATGAAGCTCAAATTTTTACTGGATATCAGTAATGTCATGAGGAACATCCTGGCCAAATTTGAAGAAATTCCATAACAGAGATTATTCTGGACTAAATTCCCAAAGATTTAACTTTGATGAATCTTGGAGAATATCCAGAGATCTTCAGATCAATTTCTTTACATTTATGCAAAGTACTGACTGAGATAAACCCAACAAAAGTTTTTTCACAAATTTTGGACATCCCTACAGAAAGTTATGGAGGTATGAAGGTTGAACCATTTTCTGGAAATCAATTCTATGATTTTTAGCTAATTTATTTAATCCTGAGATAACCTACTGATTAAGCCCTCCAAATAAGCTCCAAAAATCCTAAAATTTTTACTGGAGGTCAGGCACTATGAAAAGGACTAGCTGCCTAAATTTGGGAATATTTCATAAAGAATTGCTCCTGTAATAAATCCCTAAAAGATTTACTAAAAACAATTCTACAGAAATTCCTGGGCATTTTCATAGCATGCAATTTGTTCCTCTGTAAAGTACTCCTCTTAAGGATTCAGACAAAATTTGTCTCACCCTTTTTGGAGCTGTCTACACAAAGTTATGGATTTTTGAAACTTGACTAGCTCTCTGTTTGAAACCTACACAGAGACTTAACAGGGGGGCCCACTCGTCAGGTCCTTCTTCAACCTCCCGCCAGAGACGCGCGTGCACACCAGTTCAAATCGTGGCATGGCTCGTTCTCCCTCATTTCTACTCCAAATTAGCTTCGGTTTCGCCCTACATGCTCCAGGGAACATGGAGCAGCTGCCGGGCAAGGTTTCCACGCATGAAAACGGCCGAAAACAGGCCGGCACCGGTGGGGCGGCTCGGGAGCTCGGCATCAACGCGTTCTGGCGCGTACGAAGCTCCTACCGGCGAGCTACCTTGCCCTAAAGCATCACCAATGATCGGGGAACATGGAACGCAGGCTAAACCTTGCAGCAAATGGCCGGAACATAGGGTTCACCGGAGGACCGACCCGTTTTTGCCTCCGCCAGCGATTTCTCGCCGCCCGGGGCATGTGGTCGATGGTTTGCTGCGGTATTTGGCGTGGGAGGGTGCTAGGATCACTAGTTTCTGTGGCTTGAATTGTAGAACCGATGATCAACCACGTTGGACGAATTTACAGTTTTGGTTTGGGGCTGTTCTTCACGTGTACCGGCGCCAAAACTCAAATTCCGGCGAGACAGCGACGGGGAAGGGCAAGGGGACTGTGGTAGCATGATCTACACGCCTTGGCGCACCTTAGGGAGGCGCTGGACGTGCAGGAGAGGCGTTGGAGCGGCCGGAACGTGAGGAGCAGTGAGGGGCGACGTGCTCTGTGTTCTCCCGGTGAAGAACGGCTCGGGCACTGCGAGGGGAGCTCGGGGATGAGCTGAGGAGCGGTGTAGTTCGTTGAGGAGGCGCCGGCGCAGCTCCTGGGGTGATCAACCGCTGCTGGGAAGGGCTGGAGGCTGCTGAACCAGGAGCACAGGGGTGGCCGTGCGGTGTGTTGCTCGTGAGCGCTGAGAGGCTGAGGGTTCTTCGGTGTAGCGTGGAGAAAAGAACTCAATTGTGCTGCTGCTTCAACTCTGGATAACCCACACATGAGTTGCCTTCGGGGGCACGCTGCAGCAAGCAGTTCCGTGGAGCTTTGAGCGGGAGTGTGCTGCAGGAGCTGGCATGCTGGCAATCCCCCGGGAACAGAGGTAGAGAGGGAAAACAGATTTGTGAGGCTGACTGTTGGGCCCCACCTCCCCCTCTCTTAGTCAACTTTTCTCTGATATTTTTCATCCAGCAACTCAGAATTAAAAGCCTTACTTCACCCCAAAGTTAAGGTTTAAATTTTCTGAATTCAAACGGTTTGAATTCTGGTGTAGAATTTGAATTGTGTTTGGTCATTTGAATTTGAAATGGAGTTTGAATCCTCCCCTTTGCCTTGCTCCAAAAATATAGCAAACCAGGCCCAAAATTTCTGATTTTTTGCATGGCTGTTAATTCAAATGTGAGGAACACATTTGTGGAACCAAATTTGCAAATTGAGAAAACTCAAATTTGAAACTGAATTTCAAATTCAGATTAGAGGGCTTCTCCTTTTAATCCCAAACAAATATTGGAACTCCTCCAAATGAACTGAAATTTGGAAGGGTGAATATTTGGGCTATGAAGATCCAAGTTATGAATTTAGATCTCCATATTTGGAAGCTTTGGGAAGTCTAAACCCTCACTTTGAACTTACACCATTATAATTCAAAGTTTTAATTCCCCTCATTTTTCATAAGTATACATGAGCTGAATTTTCTTGCTACCACTTTTGGGGATTTTACATCCCTCCCCCCTTAAAAAGAATCTCGTCCCGAGATTCCAAAGGAAAAGCAAAGTGGGGAAAAACTTTACCGGGTATAGGATGATAGCAAGTCCGTATAATACGTTTGTAGATAATCCTCGCTTTCCCATGTCGCCTCATAAGCGGTATAGTTACTCCACAAAACCTTGTAGAACCATAAGGTCCGGTTTCTTGTGGCACGAGTCTTTTCATCGATAATCCGGATTGGATACTCCGTGTACATGAGGTCGAGTTGAAGAACTTCTATGTCTTCTGTGCTGATTTCAGCCGAGGATTTGAGGCACTTCCTCAGCTGAGAGATGTGGAAGACGTTGTGAATGCCTGCGAGCGACGCTGGTAACTCCAGGCGATAGGCCACGGGTCTGCATCTTTCAATGACGGTGAACAGACCAATGAACCGCGGCGCAAGTTTACCCTTCACTCCGAAACGGTGAACTCCCTTCATCGGAGACACACGGACATAAACATGGTCCCTGATGTCGAAGTGGAGAGGGCGGCGTCTTTTATCCACATAGCTCTTCTGACGAGATTGAGCAGCCTTAAGATTGGCTTGTATTACTCGCACTCGTTCTCCAGCTTCATTCACAAGTTCAATGCCGTAGATAACCCGCTCGCCGGACTCGCACCAGTTGAGAGGTGTGCGACATTTCCGGCCGTAGAGAGCTTCATACAGCGCCATCTTGATGCTAGCTTGATAGCCATTGTTGTAAGAAAACTCCGCCAATGGCAAATGATCGTCCCAATTCTTGCTGTGGTGGATGGCACAAGCGTGTAGCATGTCTTCAAGCACTTGATTCACCCGTTCAGTTTGACCATCTGTCTGTGGGTGATACGCGGAGCTTCGGATCAGTTTGGTCCCCAACGATGCGTGCAGCTGTTCCCAAAACCGAGAGATGAACAGCGCACCGCGATCTGAAATGATGGAGCGGGGAACACCGTGCAAATATAAGATCTTTGCAATGTACAGCTCCGCATATTGCTTGGCCACGTACTTTGTATGTAGGGGATGAAATGAGCCGACTTGGTTAGTCGATCGACTATTACCCAAATCGAGTCATGCTTGTGAGATGTGAGAGGTAATCCGACTATGAAGTCCATGCTGATATCCTCCCACTTCCATGCCGGAATATTTAAGGGTTGCAGCTGTCCGGCTTTTCGCATATGGTCGGCCTTCACACGCCGACACGTATCACATTCGGATACGTATTTTGCGATTTCTCTTTTCATCCGTGTCCACCAAAACCTGGTTTTCAGATCCTAGTACATATTTTTGCTGCCCGGATGAATAGAATACTTGGACAAATGAGCCTCGTCGAAGATTTTCTTCCGAAGCTTCATGTCACGGGGTACCACTATACGGTCTTTAAACCATAGTGTGTCGTGTTCATCTCTTCGGAAGCATTTCATTTCGCCATTCTCCATTCTTCTCCGAATGTGCGACATTCCCATGTCCTTCTTCCGAGCTTCCATAATCTCCTCTCTTATGGTTGGGATGAGAGCAAGATTATATAATGCCCCATATGGAACCAAGTACAGACTGGGCTCCTCCTCTTCAAGTGGGGTGATGGACAGACTATTGACATGGGATTTGCGGCTTAAGGCATCGGCAACCACGTTTGCCTTCCCAGGATGGTAGTGAATCTCGATCTCATAGTCTTTGATCAGTTCTATCCATCTCTGTTGCCGCATATTCAACTCCTTTTGAGTGAAGATATACTTCAAACTCTTGTGGTCAGTGTAGAGGTGCACTATGTTCCCAAGTAAATAGTGCCTCCACATTTTCAAGGCCAATACCACAGCAGCGAGCTCAAGATCATGAGTCGGATAGTGCTGCTCGTGGTTACGAAGTTGGCATGAGCCATAGGCGACCACTCTTCCTCCTTGCATCAATACACAGCCAAGCCCGATGCCAGACGCATCACAATATACGTCGAAGGGCTTGGTTGTATCCGGTTGAGCTAACGCCGGGGCTGTTGTAAGATGCTTCACTAGTGCTTGGAAAGCTTCTTCACAAGCTGAGCTCCAAACATATTTGATCCCCTTCTTCAACAGTTCAGTCATCGGCTTAGCAAGCTTGGAGAAGTTGGGTATGAATCTCCGATAATATCCTGCTAACCCGAGAAAACTTCTGACTTCATGGACTGATGTAGGGGATTTCCATTTCAGCACTTGTTCGATTTTGCTTGGATCAACTGCAATACCTTCTGCAGAAATAATGTGACCAAGGAATGGCACTTGGCTGATCCAAAACTCACACTTGCTGAACTTGGCATACAGCTTATGGTCTCTTAATCATTGAAGTACGATATGCAAGTGTTTGGCATGTTCTTCTTCAGACTTGGAGTAAACCAATATGTCATCTATGAACACCACCACAAACTTGTCCATCTCCGGCATGAATACTGAGTTCATGAGATACATGAAGTGTGCCGGGGCATTGGTGAGACCAAAGGACATGGCGAGGTATTCATATAACCCATATCTCGTCGAGAAGGCCGTCTTTGGAATATCTTCCGCTCGGATCTTGATTTGATGATACCCTGAGCGAAGATCCATCTTTGAAAACACACTTGCACCCACAAGTTGATCGAATAATATATCGATGCGGGGCAGTGGATATTTATTCTTGATGGTGACGGCATTGAGAGGTCAGTAGTCCACACACAACCTTAAGGTTTCATCCTTTTTCTTCACAAACAGTGCCAAGCATCCCCATGGCGAGGAGCTCGGTCGAATGAAACCCTTCTTCATCAAATCGTTGAGCTGCTCCTTCAGTTCAGCCAGCTCATTCGGAGCCATTTTATACGGTCTCCGTGATATCGGCGTCATCCCAGGTACAAGTTCAATCTTGAACTCGAAATCTCTTTCGGGTGGCATGCCTGGAAGATCATCCGGAAAGACATCCGGGTATTCACGGACCACACGAATATCCTTAAGTTTCGTGGCTTCCGTGTTATAGGTGGCTGGAGCTTCTTGAACCGAACGATCAAGAATGAGAACATGTGGTTCATGAAGTGGAGAGTTTAAACGAACCACACGCGGAATGATGTCAAGAACAGCACCATGGCGATGTAGCCATGACATTCCTAAAATGACATCAAGTTTTTGACTCTCTAACATGATCAGAGAAGTCGGATATAGATTCCCACCCAACTGTAATGGTGCTCTATAGACCATTCTATCAGCTGTTATTTTCCCACCCGGAGAACATATCAAATATGAATTATTTGTGGGAATGATAGGCAGTTGATGTTTAATAACATAAGACTGACTTATGAAATTATGGGTGGCACCGGAGTCAAAAAGTATGACTACGGGATGATCTAGGTAAGAGAACGTACCTGCGAGGACGGGTTCGCCTTCCGGCACGTCTTCGATAGCTAAGTGGTGGACGTTGCCGGGTTTTGGTGCTGGTTTCTTGGGCTGATTGTGGAGCTGATTAGCACCCTGGTACAGTGCTGCACCCCTGCCCTGTCGCGGCTCGGGGCAGTCTCTTGAAATGTTCCCGACACGGCCACACGTGTAGCACATGTAAGGTGTCGGGGTCCCGCCGACTTGAGGACGGAATCCTGGTGCACGCTGCTGAAACGGAGGCGCACGCGGAACCATCCTTTGCTGCTGCTGTTGCTGTGGTGGATACGCCGGTCGGAAGCCCGGCGCATTATATTGTCGACCGCGGAACTGAGGCGGTCACGCCGGTGGCTGCCATCTCTGACCGGATGGTGAGCCATACACCACGCGGTATTTTTGTGGCATCCCACCACTGCTGCTTGTCAGCGCGCTGCGTTTCCTCTTGTCAGAACCGCGCTTACGCTGAGCATTCTCTTGTAGAATCGCGGCATTAACTAGGTCGTTGAATGTGCCACGATTGCTTTGGGCAAGATGGACCTTCATCTTGGAATTCAGGCCCTGGAAGAAAGTGTTGCGCTTGTTGTATTCCGTCCTGTAGGATCGAAGAGCACGTGAAAAGCTACCAGAGGGGGGGGTGAATGGTAGATTAAAACTTTTCGCAGCGGAAACAACAAAAACCCCTCAGCAAAAAATCAATCGGTTAAAGAAACCGTGTGTGCAAGTGTTTTCAAACGTGTTCAACCATGACAAATCATGTAGAGAGGTAGAGAATCAATTCACGGATCTAATGCAACAAGAATCACTTGAAAACACGAAGTAAAACTTGAGATACGATCAAAACATTAAATGAAGATCAATCTGTTCTACCCGATATAAAAAAGATCTGCAACGCTGCAAAGAAACTCGTGTATCTCAAAAACTACAGATCTGAAGCTCGTTAACATTTCACAGATGATAGATAATTGAGTTTTGAAGAAAACCCAAAAAGAATCACGTCAATCGGATCTGTAAAACTCGAGTTATGAATGAAACACAGAAGCAACGTCGGTCTGTCCAGAAACTCGGCGAGAAAGACTTGACGAAAAACAAATCGGACAAACAAGGCACAAAAGCTCCTCGAAACTATGAACTTTATTCAATAGAAACACAAGAGGAACAGTCCAAAGTTCTCTACCCACGAGAGCTCTGCCCTCCCTTGCTTTTATAGCCAGCCCTCAGGCTAAACAATCCAATCTAGGACTCCTACTACTAATTGGACTCGTATCCTAACTTACCATAACTGCTCAGGACTCTCCTATTCGCAGATAGAAGCAATCGTGAGACTTCCAAACACCTTAGGAACATCCTAAACATTCCTAAAACAACTCAACTTCGTGCCTAGCATGAAATCCTATCATAACCAACTCAAATCTTCCATATTTGAGCCATATCCGACTCAGCCTCAGCCTGAGTACGCAATCCAGCCGGTTGGACCTTTCCGACCAATTCTTTACATCCACTTCTCTTCATCACGCCTTGGAACAATGTTGCCACGTCCATGCACGCCTTGCACACGTGCAAACACCTTCCAACGACGTACACGCAACCTTCATATGCACTGCCCTTGATCCAAACATGCTGCGTGACCTCCCGATCAACTCAACCACAGCTCCTCCCGAACTTGGTTGTTGGAACCTCATCTCCTCCCTGAGACTAGTCCAAGGATCCCGTCACCAGCCATGTCTTGAACTCAAGCAACACCTGCACATGAATAAACAACCAATTCTTCCAAGCACAAGTCCTCGACTTGACTCACGTTAGTTCGAAAACCACAACACCTTACATGAGCATGTCACATAAGCATGTTGCAAACCATATCAAATGAGAACAGCCATAACCACCAAAACACACCAAAAAATTAGCAAATTAATACTAAGCAAACCTTCCCATAAAGCAAGTTTGAAACATTGCGAGTTAAAAGCAAAAACAAGACGCTGCAGTTCTACGAGTTGAACTTCACGTTAGCTCCCTAAAAACAAGCTCCGGACCTCACAGAAGCTCTTCGGACCTTGCAGGAGCTCTTCGGACATTGCGTCGGACCTTGCCAACACTTGGCAGACCTAATAAAGAACTTGTCGGACCTTGCCACAGAAGAATTTTTTGGCAATATTTAAAACTTTGAATGTTAATGCTAACTTTTATCCTAATTGCCAATGTATTCAGCACACATAGGTCTCACACGTCCCCACAAATCCTGGCGCATACTGCGCCAGCCGGTTGAATAACCTGGAGTACTCATGAGCACTCCTCTCGCCTTGTCGTAGCGCCAGGAACTCCTGGAGCTTCATTTCCATCACACCGGGAGGTATGTGATAGGCGCGGAACGCCTCCCGGAACTCCGTCCATGTGACAGCATGGCCAGCCGGTAAGGAGGCGGTGTAATTCACCCACCAGGTACCGGCTTCTCCGTGAAGCTGTTGCGCTGCATACAGCGCCTTCTGGTGTTCGGTGCATCGCAGAAGCCCGAACTTCGCCTCCAGAGTGCGGATAAAGCTGTCCGCCTCCAAAAGTTCTTCGGCCTCCGTGAAGACCGGTGGATGGGTCTCCATGAATTCTGAATACAAGCTTTGTTGGGGCTGGCGTTGCCCATTGTCTTGGCGTCCTCCCTGATGGGACGCATTCTGCTGCACTAGCATCCGCAGCAACTCGGTTTGCTCGTCGAGCGAGCCGAGAACTGCGGCGAGAACCTCCGCAAGATTCCTTGGAAGTTCTGGCGGTGGAGGAGGTGGTTGCTGCTGCGTCGTGGTCGCTCCGGAGGTGGAGACTCATCACCACGAACTTGACTCGGACCTCCCTCCTCTTGCGTTGAGCGTGTCCGCACCATTCTGCATTCATACCATTCAATCGATCAACACATGTGGGTTTAGCTCATCCAGTCTATACAATAGTAATGCGAGAATGGGATAAACAATGCGCATAATAATCACACATATGGATAAAGTATAAACTTTATGCAACATATACATCCCCGGACCGTGTCACACGATCGAGTTCCAAAGTATTGAACTTTATGGGTTAAAAGTTCATTTCGACCATCGGGGTCACCACGGGATGTTAAGTGTGTTAGCATGCGTAATTCCTCGCTATTGTATTGGAACCAAACATGTACTAACTCGAAGTGATATTTCAAATGCATAAACCCTTCGACTCCAAATCTCTGTTTTACAACAGCCACTAGACGTCAAACGGTGAAACTAAGTGTTTTGGTTGAAATACAGAAAATTCCAGAGAGCATTTGGTCTGCCCTGTTTTTGGACAGTACCTACTCATCTGAGATTTTCATCCATTTGGAGGGAGATTTTGTTCTGGATCTCTACAGAAAAGTTGTAGAGGACTTCAAAACCTTTCCAGAATGGTATCCCACATCTCCATTGGTTCAACCAATCTTAAGTTATGCCCTGTTCAAGTTCAGAAAATTTTTTTGCCGAAAACAGGGGAGATTATTCCTAAGTTTTTGAGACCGAATCTATACTCCAAATTGACTCTTAGTTCAATATAGGAGTTTTACTACCTCTAAATGGATTCCTAAACTTCATTTTGACTCTTTTCTTTGAAAATAAACTTTTATGCAGTCGGTACTACGTTTCCTCACCAAAGAAAAATCCTAAACCGGTATTCCGGCATATACGTGTCAGATGGTGGAACTAAAGTCATCACTCACAAACGGTTCCTACACGTCATGCACTAACGTGGTTAATGTACCTGCATAAAAAACACACAATAATTGTGCACACAAGGGTTTTTGATATTTCAGGCAGTTCCATATCATAGTAAAAACATACGGTCCGTATCATTGCCATACGGATCGTCCTTGAGTCAAGCCACGTCTAAAGGTACATGGTCGTGTTTTCACACCACACGATGGGGAACCCGAGTAGAGCGCAAATGGGTCGTCACGGTTGGGAATTTTATCTACCCAACGGATACCACCTACTGCCTCATGACCGTTGAGGCACGCCGATGGCGAGCGCTGCGTATGGCCCTTTGAACATTGAACGTTCAAGAGTTGCATACTATCGTGTTGCTTACCACACGATGGGGTATTCTCACTTTTGCCTAAAGCACGCTGGAGATCAGCGTTTTCATATGCTCTCAGAACCATGGAGAGGTTTAGAGACGCATATTCACTACCGTGCCAAGCCACGGTATACCATCCCATACTATTACTCGTATGGTGAGTTACCGCAATTGATCCGCCTGCGGTGGCATACCTTACCTCTTACCTGACGTCGGAACATCGTTACAGAATGTATAACAAATATGTTAGCTTTTCCACCATAATATCTACTACTATCATAGACCTTATGTGGGCTTAATGTCTAATCCTCACTCGACTACTTCTAAGTTTTCAAAAATAGGCTCTTTTCGAGCGTGCTATTCCCAATGCGGCTCTGATACCACGACTGTGGGGACCACCGCGTGGTTCACCCACTCCAAGATCGCATAGGGTGGTGTCGTGCGATGCGGCACCCAACAGCACACACGAAAAGAATAAAGAACAACATACAAACTTTTATTTGATATAATACAGCGGAAGTCTTTTACAAAACCTAATTAACAGCGGAAGTTATATACATAGTTGCTCTCAAATCCTAACTAAGCAAAAGTCCAGCCGTCCAGTCCGGGGACGCTACACACTAGCAGCAAGTAACCGGAGATCACGGCGGCGTGCAGGGCTCCAGCTCAGCCGTGTACCCCGACGGGGGCATCGCCTCGTCATCGGACCCCTCCTCATAGCTCTCACCTGCATACAGCTCAAATATTGCAACCGTGAGCACGAAGGCTCAACAAGTCTTAACCGTCAACCCTAAGCATGGAACTCTACGTGCATGGATGTGTAAGGTAGGAAAGGACTTTGCAATAAAGACACGCCTATAAGTTGATCCTTACTTTCAGTTTTATAGCAGCAGATTCATGTGCCTTAGGCAGCCCTCACATTGGAAGTCCACAATCAAACAAGAAACACTTTCCTCCGATGTGGTGATGCACAAAGTGGAATATAAACTTAATTTGCTCTATAACTACAGCAATCAAGGTATTCAAGACATTAGTAGATCAATACAGCATTTTCAGTTGGCTTATTTCACTTCTTACTACGTCACAGCGCAGTGAACAAGCGGGTACTCAAATAACGCGAGGGACGGTGATTGCAATCAAGACACACCCGGATAACACGTTGCATACACCCACTTTCAGAAGCGTGATTCTACACCCCTTCCTACTCTGTTGTATGCAACAACCTTTCAAAGGCAACCCAAATACCCTCAACCCACTCCTATTTACGGTTGGGTAAGCCTCGACACCCAGGTTAACCAATTACATCGGTTTCCTAGTTCCCATATGTCAGTATGATCCGGTACTGTTCGATACTTGTCCAGCAGGGCCGCACACGGACGGTCCTCAACCGACACCAACAGGGCTACGCACGTGAGACCTCTGCTCACTGCATCCTATCCCCCCTGCTGGGTCTCATTTTTATAACTCAAGCCATTGTCCACCTCTTTTCATTCCGTGTAATAAGTACTATCTCGCAAGTAGCTTCCAACCACTCGACTTCTACCGAGATCCTAAACATTAGCATGGCATTCTCTACTCGTCGAGTTTGTAAACTACCCAACCCGTTATAGGATTTAAAAGGGCTATGCAAGTGGGGTTTCAATCACCCTAACTCTAATGCATACACTTAAACCTAGACATAAGTGATACAAATGAAAAACTTTATAAAAGGTACTTAAGTGCAAACCGGGGCTTGACTGGTTGCGAGTTAAAGGGAAAGTCAGCTTCTGGTGGGAGGACGTCCAAAGGCTCCGGTGCGTCCTCAACTTCGGTCACTATTATGAAATGTAATAAAATACATGTATAAGTATTAAGGATTTATAAGAATTGAACTACTACTCATAGCTATTGCTATTTAGGATCCTTAATTGGGTTTGGGATTTTTACAGTATATACTAGACTCTGATTTGAGCTAAATTTGGAGACATGTCATTGGACAATGTAGTCTTTAAAATTGCTACAAGTACAATGCTTCTCTGAATTTTGAGCCCAATTCAGGAGCTTTGACATAGCTAATAGTGGAAGATCTGATTAGTGTAAGTCTCCACGGTTCTAACAAAATTTGTTTCACCATTTTTGGAGCTACCATCAGAGAGATATGAATTTTTGAAGTTTGGACAGGAGTGCTGAACAGTTTCTGTTTAAATTTGAATTTCTAAATAAAGGCTGAACTTTGGAAGGTAATTTGACCTAGCAAATGAACTCCAATGAAGCTCAAATTTTTACTGGAGATCAGTAATGTCATGAGGAATTTCCTGGCCAAATTTGAAGAAATTCCATAACAGAGATTATTCTGGACTAAATTCCCAAAGATTTAACTTTGATGAATCTTGGAGAATATCCAGAGATCTTCAGATCAATCTATTTGCATTTCTGCAAACTACTGACTGAGATAAACCCAACAAAATATGTTTCACAAATTTTGGACATCCCTACAGAAAGTTATGGAGGTATGAAGGTTGAACCATTTTCTGGAAATCAATTCTATGATTTTTAGCTAATTTATTTAATCCTGAGATAACCTACTGATTAAGCCCTCCAAATAACCTCCAAAAATTCTAAACTTTTTACTGGAGGTCAGGCACTATGAAAAGGACTAGCTTCCCAAATTTGGGTATATTTCATAAAGAATTGCTCCTGCAATAAATCCCTAAATGATTTACGAAAAACAATTCTACAGAAATTCCTGGGCATTTTTATAGCATGCAATTTGTTCTTCTGTAAAGTACCCGTCCTAAGGATTCAGACAAAATTTGTCTCACCCTTTTTGTAGCTGTCTACACAAAGTTATGGATTTTTGGAACTTGACTAGCTCTCTGTTTGAAACCTACACAGAGACTTAACAGGGGGCCCACTCGTCAGGTCCTTCTTCAACCTCCCGCCAGAGACGCGCGTGCACACCAGTTCAAATCGTGGCATAGCTCGTTCTCTCTCATTTCTCCACCAAATTAGCTCCAGTTTCGCCCTACATGCTCCTGGGGACATGGAGCAGCTGCCGGGCAAGGTTTCCACGCATGAAAACGGCCGAAAACAGGCTGGCACCGGTGGGACGGCTCGGGAGCTCGGCATCAACGCGTTCTGGCGCGTCCGAAGCTCCTCCCGGCGAGCTACCTTGCCCTAAAGCATCACCAATGATCGGGGAACATGGAACGCAGGCTAAACCTTGCAGCAAATGGCCGGAACATAGGGTTCACCGGAGGACCAACCCGTTTTTGCCTCCGCCAGCGATTTCTCGCTGCCCGGGATGTGTGGTCGATGGTTTGCTGTGGTATTTGGCGTGGGAGGGCGCTAGGATCACTAGTTTCTGTGGCTTGAATTGTAGAACCGATGATCAACCACGTTGGACGAATTTACAGTTTTGGTTTGAGGCTGTTCTTCACGTGTACCGGCGCCAAAACTCAAATTCCGGCGAGACAGCGACGGGGAAGGGCAAGGGGACTGTGATAGCATGATCTACACACCTTGGCGCACCTTAGGGAGGCGCTGTACGTGCAGGAGAGGCGTTGGAGCGGCCGGAACGTGAGGAGCAGTGAGGGGCGACGTGCTCTGTGTTCTCCCGGTGAAGAACGGCTCGGGCACTGCGAGGGGAGCTCGGGGATGAGCTGAGGAGCGGTGTAGTTCGTCGAGGAGGCGCCGGCGCAGCTCCTGGGGTGATCAACCGCTGCTGGGAAGGGCTGGAGGCTGCTGAACCAGGAGCACAGGGGTGGCCGTGTGGTGTGTTGCTCGTGAGCGCTGAGAGGCTGAGGGTTCTTCGGTGTAGCGTGGAGAAAAGAACTCAATTGTGCTGCTGCTTCAACTCTGGATAACCCACACATGAGTTGCCTTCGGGGGCATGCTGCAGCAAGAAGCTCCGTGGAGCTTTGAGCGAGAGTGTGCTGCAGGAGCTGGCATGCTGGGAATCCCCCGGGAACAGAGGTAGAGAGGGAAAACAGATTTGTGAGGCTGACTGTTGGGCCCCACCTCCCCCTCTCTTAGTCAACTTTTCTCTGATATTTTTCATCCAGCAACTCAGAGTTAAAAGCCTTACTTCACCCCAAAGTTAAGGTTTAAATTTTCTGAATTCAAACGGTTTGAATTCTGGTGTAGATTTTGAATTGTGTTTGGTCATTTGAATTTGAAATGGGGTTTGAATCCTCCCCTTTGCCTTGCTCCAAAAATATGGCAAACCAGGCCCAAAATTTCTGATTTTTGGCATGGCTGTTAATTCAAATGTGAGGAACACATTTGTGGAACCAAATTTGCAAATTGAGAAAACTCAAATTTGAAACTGAATTTCAAATTCAGATTAGAGGGCTTCTCCTTTTAATCCCAAACAAATATTGAAACTCCTCCAAATGAACTGAAATTTGGAAGGGTGAATATTTGGGCTATGAAGATCCAAGTTATGAATTTAGATCTCCATATTTGGAAGCTTTGGGAAGTCTAAACCCTCACTTTGAACTTACACCATTATAATTCAAAGTTTTAATTCCCCTCATTTTTCATAAGTATACATGAGCTGGATTTTCTTGCTACCACTTTTGGGGATTTTACAGATGGCAGCGGTAAACTTGAGACACTTCCTCAGCTGGGACACGTGAAATATGTCGTGAATACCGGCAAGGCTTGCCGGTAGTTCCAGCCGGTAGGCTATGTTTCCACACTTTTCCGTTATAGCAAACGGACCGATGAATCGGGGAGCAAGTTTCCCCTTGACACCGAATCGATAAATTCCTTTCATCGGAGACACACAAAGATACACGTGCTCTCCGACTTCGAAATGCAGCGGTTGACGTCTCTGGTCCGCGTAGCTCTTCTGATGAGATTGGGCAGCTTTGAGGTTCTCTTGTATTATCCGAACTCTCTCTTCGGCTTCATTGACAAGATCAACCCCGAACGTTACTCGTTCACCAGATTCGCACCAATTCAATGGTGTACGGCACTTCCGGACATATAGAGCTTCATATGGTGCCATTTTAATGCTCGTATGATATCCGTTGTTGTACGAGAACTCCGCCAGCGGTAAGTGATCATCCCAGCTCTTACCGTGGTGGATGACACATGCTCTTAGTATATCTTCCAGTATTTGATTCACCCTCTCAGTTTGTCCATCGGTTTGAGGGTGATACACAGAGATTCTAATCAACTTTGTCCCCAAGGATGCGTGTAGCTGTTCCCAGAAACGGGCTACGAACAGCGATCCTCTATCTGACACGATGGTCCGGGGAACTCCATGTAAGCACAAGATCCGTGCTATTTACAGCTCCGCATACTGCTTTGCGTTGTACCTAGTATGCACAGGGATGAAATGTGCTGATTTGGTTAACAGGTCAACAATTACCCAAATCGAATCATGGTTGTGGGAGGTCATCGGCAACCCGACGATGAAGTCCATACTCAAGTCTTCCCACTTCCATGCCAGTACTTGCAATGGCTGCAACAGGCCTGACTTCTTCATATGGTCGGCCTTGACTCGTCGACACGTATCACACTCTGAAACGTATTTTGCAACTTCACGTTTCATATGTGTCCACCAAAACTTCTTCCAGAGATCCTGGTACATTTTATTACTGCCCGGATGAATGGAAAACTTGCACAAATGAGCTTCATACAAAATTTTCTTCCGTAGTCCCATATCCCGGGGTACTACAATCCGGTTGTTGAACCACAAGGTACCATCCTCGTCCTTCCGGAAGCACTTCATTTCTCCGTTGTCTATCCTTTGCCGTATGTGAAACATACCCTTGTCTTTTTGTTGAGCTACAATGATCTCCTCTCGGATGGTCGGAATGAGAGCGAGATTATAGAGAGCTCCATACGGAATGACACGGAGGCTTGGTTCTTCATCATCCATTTCAGTAATAGTTAGGTGATGGATATGCGCCTTACGACTGAGCGCATCGGCGACCACATTCGCCTTTCCTGGATGATAATGAATCTCAAGTTCATAATCTTTAATGAGCTCTAGCCATCTTCATTGCCTCATGTTCAATTCTTTTTGAGTGAAGATGTACTTCAAGCTCTTGTGGTCGGTGTAGAGGTGTACAAGATTTTCGAGCAAGTAATGCCTCCACATCTTCAAAGCAAGGACCACGGCAGCTAACTCAAGATCATGAGTTGGATAATGCTGCTCGTGACTTCTGAGTTGACGAGATCCATAAGCGACCACTCGTCTTTCTTGTATCAGCACGCAGCCAAGACCGATGCCCGATGCATCGAAATAAACGTCGAATGGCTTCGTTGTTTCCGGCTGAGCAAGAAATGGGGCTGTTGTGAGATGCTTCACTAAAGTCTTGAAAGCTTGTTCACATGCAGTACCCCATACAAATCTGGTATTCTTCTTTAATAATTCCGTCATCGGTTTAGCGATCTTAGAGAAACCCGGAATGAACCTCTGGTAATAACCTACTAAACCGAGGAAGCTTCGAAGTTCATGTACTGACTTTGGTGACTCCCATTTCTGTACTTGGATAATCTTACTCGGATATACAGCGATGCCCTCCGCTGAAATGATGTGTCCGGGAAAAGGTACTTGATTAATCCAGAATTCAGACTTGCTGAATTTTGCATAGAGCTGATGATCTCGCAATCTTTGTAGCACAATATGCAGATGTTCAGCATGTTCTTCCTCTGACTTGGAGTACACCAAGATATCGTCGATGAAGACAACGACGAATTTATCCAACTCCGGCATGAACACTAAATTCATCAGGTACATAAAGTGTGCCGGGGCGTTGGTCAAACCAAAAGACATAACGAGATACTCATACAGCCCGTATCTCGTTGAGAATGCCATCTTCGGAATATCTTCTGTCCGGATTTTAATCTGGTGATATCCGGACCGAAGATCCATCTTCGAAAATACCTTCGCACCCACTAATTGATCGAAGAGCATATCAATGCGAGGTAGTGGATACTTGTTCTTGATGGTAACGGCGTTCAAAGGACGATAATCAACACAAAGCCGTAGTGTTTCGTCCTTCTTCTTGACAAACAATGCTTGACAACCGCAAGGTGACAAACTTGGTCGTATAAAGCCCTTGCTCATTAGGTCATTCAGCTGTGTATTCAATTCTGCCAGTTCATTGGGTGCCATTTTGTACGGCCTTCGTGATATCGGTGTTGTTCCCGGTATGAGTTCAATCTTGAACTCAACGTCTCGTTCGGGCGGCATGCCCGGTAAATCATCGGGAAACACATCCGGATACTCACGTACCACCAGAATATCCTCTATCTTGACAGCTTCGGTATGGTTCACTGCTGCAATCTGCTACCGTCTGGCGCCCAGAATTAATATATGAAGACCGTGCTGTGGGGAGTTGAGCTCAATGGTTCTAGAGCTGATGTTAAGAACCGCCTGGTGGTAATTCAACCACGACATCCCCAAAATGATGTCGATCTTCAGACCCTCCAAAATAATGAGAGTCATAGGGTATATTCTACCCCCCAAACAAAGAGGTGCTCGGGAGACAACCTCGCTTGCGGTACTGCTGCCCCCGGGCGAAGATATGAGGTATTGCCTCTTTGTATAAACTGTTTGGGGCTGATGTTGAGCCATGAAAGATTTGATAATGAAGTTGTGTGTGGCACCGGAATCAAAGAAAACTAAAACCGGTAGCTCATTCAGGGAAAACATCCCTGCTAAAGCGGCTTCTCCTTCCGGAACATCATCAATCACAGTATAGTGAATATTGCCCCTTATCTGCCCTCCTATCTGCAGATTAATGTACGGGTCGTATTGTTGTAAATATGATGACCCGTAGCCTCGAGTTCCCTCTAGACATTGCCTAGCATAATGGCCCTTACGCCCACAAGTAAAACACGGATGCCTCTCCGGTTCTTTGTTGACTTGCGGTGGGATGCTAGGTACACATGGCTGCAGCGATGGAGCACAAACCACCGTCTGATGCTGCGGCTGTGGAGGTGGTGCAAGTTGTAGAACTTGACCAGCAATCAACCTCTGCGGAGTAGATCGTACAGATGGCCTCCATCTTTCACCGGGTGACGTTCGATACACCACACGGTACTTCTGAGGCACATAACTTGTGCTAGCCTGCTCGATCTCACTCATCTTTCTCTTCTCGGCTTGCCACTCAAGTGTCGGCTTCTCTTGAATGAAAGCTGCATCGACCATGTCGGTGTAACTGCCGTTATTGTGTACGGCCAGCTTTTCCCTTAATATGGCACTCAGGCCATGGAAGAATAGGTCACACCGTGCCTCTTCTTTCGCCACATATTCGGGAGCATATTGGGCCAAAAGGTTAAACCTTCTGACATACTCGAGGACACTCGTGTCCCCTTGTTTCAAGCCCAAAAATTCCTTCCGCTTTGCCTTGACAATACCTAGTGGTATGTAACGAGTACGAAAGGCTTCACAAAATTCACTCCATGTCACTTGATGGTCCTCCGGAATGGTGGCAAGATGATCCACCCACCAGTTTCCGGCGGCTCCATGGAGTTGTTGAGCGGCAAACATTGTCTTCTCATATTCATCACACTTGAATACTCCAAATTTTGACTCCATGACATGAAGCCATTGATCTGCTTCCACAGGTTCGGTGGCTTCAGTAAAGATAGGCGGTTGAGTCGCCAAGAAGTCCAGATAAGCGTCCCGAGGTGGAACGACTTGTTGCGTGTTCTGGAGTACGCCTTGCTGTACCAAAGCTTGGAGTAAGCGTGTGTGTTCTTGCGTTGCTTCTTGGAGTAGCCTAGCGTTCTCTTGATTAGACTCGACAACTCGAGTCATAAGATCCACCCATCCCGTGGATGGTGGTTCCGACGGTGGAATGGAAGCATCACCGCCTTGGCAAGAACTTCCGGCCCTACTTCTAGAGCAAGTACGAACCATACTGAAAACATGTAGTTGAGAAGAGTTAAACAAGAACTCAGCAGTATGTGAGACTAATTAAAACATTATTATTTCAAAACTTTAGTAAAAGCAGTAACAACATCCATGTTTACACAATTCCTTAGTAGGCATAACTATCCAGCCTATCTGTACAGGACAGACCTTTACGCATGATCTCCAGATTTTGATCTAGTTAAGGCATTTTCATAACTCAAGTTGAATACCAAAGTTAAAGTTAACTTCAGCATCTTTCCAACGAGTACTCATATGCCTTCAGATCATCTCTGAATTAAAATCTATGATTTTCCAAAGTTGACAGAATTCCTGGATAAAATTTGCCAGCACCTCCTTTGTACGTGGCTGATTTTATCACAGTTGTATATGTAAATACAATAAGATCCTGAACAAACTTTGAACTACAACAATGTTGCACATTTCATAACTTGTCCAATGGTGTATCATAGGCTTCTTAAGGGTTTTTCTACAGAAAGTTATGACTTAAAAACAGAAGGGTCCAGAGAGGTTTTGCTGCTGCCCTGGTGCTGGACAGTTTACCTTACTCTGAACTTTCTACCCATTTAGCGTGTGATTTTGCTCTGGAGCTCTACAAATAAGTTGTATATCACTTGAAAATCTTTCCAGAACTGTATCATACACCTTAATTGGGTCAGGCTACTCAGAGTTATGCTCTGTTAAAGTCCAGCAAAAATTTCTGCCGGAAACAGAGCACAATGTTTTTGAAATCTTTGAAGCCTAGTCTTCCTCTCATTTGAATCTCAGCTCAAAATAAGAGTTCAGTAACTAATATTTGTTTCAAACTTTCATTTTTAGTTGAAAGTTAGTTCATGAGTCATTTCTTCAAAGGAAAGGAGTTATAAAGTTTAGTACGGCGTCGATGCACCGTAAGAAGCATGTCGGTACTACGTAGCCTCATTAAAAGAAAATCCTAACCGGATTGTACCGGCATATTCGTATCTTAGGTGGCACTAAAACGGTCACTCGCAAATGTGTACTATTCGTACTACGGTTTCATGGTTAATCCTGCATAAGTCACACCCAATCGTCAGGTCCGGCTGCACACCGAACCCGGTATCCATACAGTTCTTACACCCGTCCGTCATCACTCGCACAGGTGTTCTCAAGCCAAACACGCCTTGAGCTACGTGTTCACGTTACTAACCATGTGACGGGGTTTCCCAAATTGCACCACGCATGCCTGGGACAGATGTTGCTCGAGTACCCCAAACGACATGAGGAGTCATAGAGGATACTAAAGCGGGTCGGGTTACCTGCCACCCTTGGCGCTCCACCCTTCAGCTTGTGCGCACTGGTGGACAGCGCTTACGTGCACCCCCCAAGACATAAATCGTCCCGAGATGCACGATTTTCTGACATAACAAATAAGTTAGGTTGCCACCTTCATATTAGGCTAATAGTAATCCTTTTGTGGGCCTAGTACCGTATCCTCACCGTAACCTAAATTTTTGTCGTAATACCTTCCTTATTCCGTGTGCTATTACCAATGCGGCTCTGATACCAGCTGAGACGGGCGCGGTACCGACTGAGACAGGGCTCAACTCTGATACCACGCTGACGCGGCCCCGACCAACCGAGACAGGCCACTTGCCCGGGAATCGCATTGGGTGGTGTCGTGTTGTGCGGCACCCAACAGCACACATATGAGGAACAATGTATTACATAAAACAATAGCGGAAGCTTACAAGTTTTTCTTTGTAAATACTTTACATCAAGTAACTACAGCGGAAGTCTATATCAGCTCACGTCGAATAACTAAAAGCACTCGAGATGAAGTCCAGCCTGCGGACTCCTCTCGCTAGCAACACGAAGACAACGGCAGCGGCTGGGTTCTCCCTTAGTTAAATGACTCGGAAGTCTCCGAGTCTCACCGGACAACCTTCTTTTCAGCATCGATGTTAACCTGCAAAACCACTTATATAGCAAGCGTGAGCACATAGGCTCAGCAAGTCTGACCCGTCTCTCCTAAACAAGAAACTCTACATGCACGACGGTTGCAATTGGGTTGGCTAGATTTGCATAAAGGACTCACCTAAAGTTGATCCTTAACTTTCAGATTTTTAAGCCTCATTGTACGGACCTTGAGCCGAAAAGCATCGCAACTCCACAATCAAACAAGAAACGCTTTGTTGCAATGCTCCTTGCACAAAGTGAAAGTAAAGTTTAATGATCCTATCTCTAATTCAATCATGGTTGCAATACAAGTTATAGCACAGCCTTATCAAGTTCAAAAGAATAACTAGTTCAGTTCTTACTACGTCAAGACGCAGTGGGCAAGTATGCTCATATAACCGCGAGCGACGGTGATTCGAATCAGTACACGCCCGGACTACACGACACGTACACCCGTACTCCAAGTTGCCAGCAGAAACCTCGACTGACGTTGTACGCGGCCACCTTTCCCAAGATCTTCCACATTGGACGCAGTCCAACTGCCCCGAGTACGCAAGCTCCCTCAAGGTACATACCCGCAGTGGTATATTCTTGAGTGAGGTACCTCCTGCTACCCTTATGCCGAAAGCCTAAGGCAGTTGGAAAAGTTCCACTATGGATCTCCCAAGGTACATCGGTTTCCTGGGTCCCATATAGCGAGTATGTGCCCGGTACACAACTCAAACTTGTCCAACAGGGCCAAGCACAGACAGGCCTTAACCAACACAGGCAGGACTATGCACGCACGACCTCCAACCTTCTGCATCTAAACCTCCCTGCCCGGTCTCTATTTCTTATGTGTCAACTTTTCCCTTCTTCTCTAAATTGGACCCGTTCCGAGTAAACCAGCCCTAAACTCGCGAGTAGATTCCAACTACTCGTCTCTACCAAACCTTTCCTACTAACATTAGCGTAGCCAAATCCATTCGAGGAGTTGCTATTCTACCCTTTCTCTCTTATGTATTTCTGGTCATGCAAGTGGGGTTTTCAATATCATCTAGACTTACTGCAATCAACGATGCAAAGCTATGATCTCTACAAATGAAAATATTTTATAAAACGGTTTAAATGCAAACCGGGGCTTGCCTGTTTTGCAGGTGACTAAGGTTACAATCAGTTAGTGACGATCACTTGGAGCTTGATCACTTGTTTTCCTCCCTCCTTGATCTTCACCTCAAGTTCTTCTCACCTTCTTCACGTATATGCTACACGATATGATCATGCATATGTATTTAATTGAAAAGCTTTTGCTAATATGATCTAATGACAGTTTTAAAAATGGAACTCTGTTTAAGAATATAAAATGACACTGGTGCTAGTGGTTTGGGTTGGGCTTAAACACTAAGATCAAATATTAAGTGCTTTTCCCACTCAAGTGTTGATCACCTCAAGAGGTTACCTATGACAGTGGTGATCCAGAGCTCCAATGGAGCTGGGAATTTTCATGTGAGTTCCTTGTCACAAGAAAGTCCTCTGGACCAAAATTTAGCACTTTTCATGGAGTGGTTTATTCAGAATAATTCTCTAAGTGTTTAATCAAAGATGAATTAATTCTGAGGTAATACTCATGTTCATGTCAAAATCAGTGAACTAAAATTTTAATTATAGTTCATAGAGTCTACATTAATTTTCCTAGGATTTTTGGAGATAAGAATGGCCCAAAACTGAATTTACAAGTTTTGGAAATTTCTCTGAAAATGTTTCTGTATTCATTTGAATACAGGAACTTACAATCTGAATTACCCTGATCAATTCAACTCCAAATGAGCTGAAAATTTTAGAGGAGTCTAATAACACCCTAAAGAATATTCTGGCAAAATGTGAGGACTTTTGGATAAACCAAACTCCCTCTAAAATTCTT
Source organism: Neostapfia colusana (assembly GCA_030760725.1). Taxonomy (NCBI): domain Eukaryota; kingdom Viridiplantae; phylum Streptophyta; class Magnoliopsida; order Poales; family Poaceae; genus Neostapfia; species Neostapfia colusana. Next base: position 34,139,516 of record JASWHV010000019.1, on the reverse strand, counting down.
TTGCTGAAAAGCTTTAATGGATTTTCCAGAATTAAATAAAGACTTTCATACAAATTGGGTTGCATATTTGGATAGAGTTTGTCAATCTGAATCTAACCCAATTTGAATCACTAAATTAGGAGGTTCCTAGCAAAAGTTATGCTCTTCTAAAGTTTGGGGAAAAATCTGGGATTTGAATAAATCCGAGAAATGTTTAAACCTGACTGTGGGACCAGGAACACGTGTCTGCTGCCGGTAGCGTGCAGCACGGGGTTACAGGGTTGTTTCCCGTGCTGTCACAGCTGATCCGGCTCCACAGAGGATCTAGCTCTTCTATCCCGAGTCACTGGCACGCGGGCCCGGGGAGGTCGTCTTCCACCTCTCGCTCCCGCGCGATTCCACCGCCGGGCTCGCCGGAGAAGCTCCGGAATCGGTCGTCCGGCCACCCCAGCCGCTGAAACTCGCCGCCAGCCCCTAATTCCACGCGAGGAACACGCTGATGGGGTTTTCTCAAGTTGGCAGGGCCCCTAAACTAGCCCGCTACGGCGCATCGGCTCAGATGAAGTCCGGCGACGTCGCCCCGTTGACCTAGCCCACCAAAAGCTTCCTAGAAAGGCTCTACAGCACCAGTGGAGGTTGGCCGAGCTCGGCATGGCCGCATAGGGGCTCGAGGACGGCTCTACCACAGGGTTCACCGTGCACCCGCACCTTCCCGCCATAGCCGCCGTCGTAAAAAGTGAAATTGCACCGTCCACAGTGTGTTTCATGCGAGGCTTTGTGAAGAAGAAAGGTTGCTACACCAGTCTAGGTTCTATGTGTGAAATTTGCAGAGCTCTAAATGAATATAACTCAAGAACTTCACGGATTCATACCCGCGGGTCAGTTTTCACCGGCCGGAGGAGATTTGCGAAATTCGTCGACCAGAGGTGAAGACAGGCTTTGTGCTTCGGTTTGAAGCTGCACGGAGCTCCTGCGCGTCCACAAGTTGCCTCGCTTGGTCGTGACAAGCTCTGGAGGAGGCTGTCCACGGGAGCACGTCGCCGCCGGGGTGTTCGGCTGCCGCCGGATCTTGATGTTCTCGGCGTAGAGGGCACGAACGCACTTGGCTATGGCTCTAGGAGGTCGAGGGGTCTACGGTGGTGTGGTTTTGCTGATCAGCTGGAGCTCGCACGCGAGCTAGGCGGTGGGCGATCGACCGAGAGTTCAGCGGCTGTTCTCGGCTGGTCTCTCGCGTGAGGAAGGGAAGAACAGCATGGAGGCTTCGGTGTTGAGGCAAAAGTATGCACGGGAGCAGGTATAAGACGGTCGGGCGGCTCTCCAGCGCGACGAAATCCAGCAGGAGGTGGAGGCGTCGGCTGAACGCGGTGTCGCCCGGTGCTGCGCCCGTTGGTGTCGGGTGCCGACTGAAGAAAGCAAACAGAGACCCAACACTGTGAGATCTTTTGCAATTTTCAGTTCACTCAATGACATTTGGGACCCACTGATCAGTCCCTCCTTATCCCCCTCCAAATATCTCCCAAGTTTGAATATTGGGTCAATTCAATTGTGGGAATTCAAATCTGGTATGCATTTGGATAATTGGGCAAGTTTCATCCAAATTCAAATGAGTGTTTGAATTCTTTGTCATTTAAAGTCCATTTTGGAAAAATGGGTTGCAAATCATTTCCATAAATCATTAAACTTTGCACACCCCCTAATTTGGACTCAAGGAATTCAAATATGAAACCTGATTTTTAATTTGGCTGCTACAAATGAGATTTCAGCACAACAGTTTTGAATTCCATTGTGTTGTTCTCATTGGAATTTTCATTTGAACAAGTTGTTCCAAATCTGATTTTTGTTTTTCTCCCACATATGGGAACTTCCCATCTTGGTTTTAGACCCCTCTAGGGTTCCAAGTTCTCAAATAAACATTTGACTTGTGTGAAGAAAGCCCTCATGTGTGTTATCGCATGTGGGAAAAAGTTTTAAACAAGTCCCAAATTTCATACACATGAAACCAACTTTTGCAAACAAGAGTTTCTTTGTATTCACATTTTTGGGACCTTTACACATATCATGCTCATAAATATTCATAACCATCTCATATTCATATAACCAAAATCAAACTAATTGTCATCACTCAAAACAGTCCCAAAACCAATCCCAATGACCATACCATAACCATACCGAATAACCATCCCAAGTTTCCCTCTAATAATGGTAGTTGGCTAGGTGCTTGTGACCGGAAGCACGGCTATCATGATAGTTTTACACTCTGCAGAGGTGGCACAACTTTATCCACAAGTTCGTGATTTCGTGACCCGTTGGCGACTGCAGAACCTCCATTGTACCAGTACACAGCCATCGGTGTTTGGCCAAGAGATAACAAAATAGCCTTTACAAAGGGGCTACTAGATGTACGGACCCACTGAGGTTTCACTGGCAGGATCGAATCACCATTCTCCCACCCACGGGCCCCCCTTGTGCCATGCAGTTCCCAGGGCAGTCCCTCTCGACTCCCATTCCCCGCGCCATCCAACGGTCCATAACAAGCTAGCAACACACCTAATTAGTCAGCTAAGTCGCACCCATATTTGGCCTTGTGGTGGCACTATTTTCCTGGCATGTGCTGGCATGAACCGGTCCTTAGATCTACGACAAGTAAACCACCATCTCATTCAGCAACATCCATGAACCAAGCTTTCCTAGATCTCCCCGATTCTATGCTCATTAACATCATCAAGTTATCATTATCATTATTCACATGAGTGCAGTAGCTAGACATGTTTTATTTCAGCTACCCATATCCCGTAAGTTAAGCGAAGCAAAAAGGAAAAACGACAATACCTGACTCAGCACCTTTCCCATCAATTTGACTCAAGCATACAAGTTTTCGCAAACAAAACAGTTTCAAAACATGCGATCAATATGGTCAAGGGGCACTTGCCTTGCTCCTGTGGTTCTTGTTGCTCAAGCGTCTCAAAGTCTTGGTGCTGTAGTTCCTCGTAGATGGCCTCTCGAGCTTGTCCTTCTACTCACGACCACACACATTCAAATTTACAGCAATCACTCATCATGCACAAACTTTACTCAAGATGCAATAGGGTAGATGAATGCAAATCCTATGGTGCTGTTTTATTAAACCAGTTTGTACGTGTTCTTGCATGTTTTAACGGGCATTCATGGGGTTTTATGATGAACAAGGGTGCTGGGATCAAGTGTGGACGTGGTGATGATCTTGACTTAAGATCTAGATCAATTCCACTGTCTAAACCGATCAAACACGATCTGTCCACACGCAAAAGTTTCTGCTCGAAGGGGGCAAAGAAAACAGATGCGTAGAAACAGCGGCGATGTCATAAGATGGGTAATGGGGACCTACCTCACTTCCTTTTGGTGGCAGGGCCTTCCTCCTAGCAATGGAAGCAGTGGGAAATTTTTCTATGGAAGATTAGGGTAGGACAGATCGTCGGCTTCTTTTCCAGCGACGGCGAGGCGTGACGGGGCTCGTCGGCGGATCTCAACGACGGGGATCGACGGCGGGGCTCAACAGCAGGGCTCAACGGCGGGGCTTGATGGCGGGGCTCGACGGTGGGGCTCGTCGGCGGGGCTCACCGGTGGAGCTCACCAGCGACCAAACTCCGGCAGGGGGGGTGGTGCCAACTCGGCGACTTGGAGGGGGAGGGGGCTCCAAGTCGGCGACTTGGGGAGGGGGAGGGGCTCCAAGTCGGCGACTTGGGGAGGGGTAGGGGGAGGCTGCGGCCCAAAAGGGGGAGACTGGGGTTGTGTTTATAAGGGGGGAAGGGAGGAGTCCTACTTCAATTGGAACTCAACCAAGAGTCCTAGTCAATTTGGAACTCAAATAAATTTTCCCCTTTAATTTGGTGCGGCAGCATTGGGGATTAAATTCCCCCAAATGTGGGGAAAATTCCCCTTTTGTGGAATTGGGGAATTTGGAAATTTTGGGGGAAATTTTGGAATGCGCATTTCAGCTATCTTTTTTCATTTCTCACCATTTCTATGTCCCCTTTTCCATTTCTACATTCCCCTCTCCATATCTATGTCCCATTCTCCATTTCTATGTCCCATTCTCCATTTCTATATTCCCTTCTCCATTTCTATTGTTCTTCCTCCATTTCTATTGTTCTTTCTCCATTTCTATAGTTCTTTCTCCATTTCTATGGTTCATTCTCCATTTCAATAGTTTGTTCTCCATTTCTATGGTTCTTTCTCCATTTCTATGGTTCATTCTCCATTTCCATAGTTCTTTCTCCATTTGTAGTTCTTTTACAATGCTTCTCTACGTGAAAAATGTATGCAATGCATGGTGATGAATTTGAGGGCATTACACAGTGGGTCTTTCTTGCTGGTTCTTGATCGAGGAGAAGCGCAAGGACCTCTAGAGCGTGTGTGGACTGCACCTCGAGCAGCGGTTGCCTATGTGCAACGAATTTTGCCGTCGACCGATTCATAACCCTAAGACACCCCGTGGAAAGAAACTGGAAATTTTCATTCTACAACGCATGAAAAGACCACGGATTGCTCCTACAGCTTCAGCACAAGCCAGCGCACCTTTTCTTCTCTGGTGGCGGTGTGTGAATCGGCCAGGATCAGTTGGTCACTGGTGATCAGAGAGAGACGGAAGAAGGCTTGCGAGCAGAAGCAAAGCACGACGTGGTGTAAGCTGGTTTTCACTCGGGAATGAAGAGCACGGTCGACACAGCTCATGTACTGGACTTTGAGCTGATGTTTTTACAGTGAGGTGGAGCTAACCGAGCGCGCTGGCGGCATCTGCAATCGGTCGTCGGTCGCCCGCGAGCTGTTCTCTCGGTTTGAGTCAGTTCTGTGCACTGAAGTCTCTGCCTTGTGGGTCCCCCTCCCATCTAATTCTTTTCTTTTGTTTATGCTGCAAAGATTTCAGCTACTCACCATCAATTGTAGACTTCACTCCCAAGTTATGAGTGGAATTTGATTTCCTCAAATTGAAGTTAGTTTGGCTAAATTTTATTCACATTTGAATTTGAATTTCAAATTCTGTTTTGAATTAATGCAAATTTAGCTCCCGATAAGATGAACTCCAATGAGGATGAAAATTGGTGGAGTAACTAAGAAAAATGTGTTGAGTTTGAATATGAAGTCCACTTTTGAATCCAAGTAAGGAAAGTGGCTGAAATTTTAATTTGCATTCAAATAGCAATTTTTGCAATTGTATCCAAAAGTGCCTCAAAATGGTTTGGATTTGCATGAAACTTGGCATGAGCACTCCTAAGAATGTTTAGGGCCTAATGGTGAGCTCAGCCTCTCATGTTTATATGTGTGAGCTCCTACTTTTTGGAGTTATGAGTTTTTCCTCTAATTATTCTCTTGATGGTGTTTACTTGCTCTTCAAAAATGTTCATGAGACTTCCACAAGATGAGCTATGATGTGGTGATGTGATGAATGAGGGGGCCCGACCTCGATCACGGGGCCGTGTCGCCCGCCCGTGGACCGCATTGGGTGGTGCCGTGTGATGCGGCACCCAACAGCACACATATAAGGAACAATGTATTACATAAATCAAAGCGGAAGCTTACAATTGTTCTTTGTAAATACTTTACATAGATAGCTACAGCGGAAGTCTATAAACAGCTCACGTCGAGTATCTAATAAGCACCCGAAAAGAGGTCCAGCCCGCGGACTCCTCTCGCTAGCAACACGAAGACATGGCAGCGGCTAGGTTCTCCAAGTGTGACATGACTCGGAAGTTCCCGAGTCTCACTGGACAACCTTCTTTATAGCATCGAGGTTCACCTGCAAAACCACTCATATAGCAAGAGTGAGCACAAAGGCTCAGCAAGACTTAACCGTCTCTCCTAAGACATGAAACTCTACATGAAAGTAACCTAAGATTTAATCCTGTCATTTGTGAAAAGACTCACCTACGAGTTCATCCTTAACTTTCAGATTTTAGCCATAATAGTAGTGACCTTGCGCCCAGCAACATTGGAACTCCACAATCAAACAATAAATAGTTCATTACAATGTTACTTGTCCCAAGGTGGAAAAATAACTTTAGTTTGCTCTATCTCTACTTCACACATGGTTTTCATGCAATTTACAATTATCATAGCAGCATTTTAAACTTTGCAAACTATTTCCACACAAATTGATTACTACATCACAACACAGGGAGCAAGCGGTAATCAATAACCGCGATGGACGGTGATTCGGATAAAACACTACCCGGATAACTCGACACATACGCCCGCCTCTGAAGACCCAACTCTGGCGTCCTTCATTACGTCGTATGTGGCCACCTTTCGCAGGACACTAGACTGTAGAACCGGTCACGCCGTCTCGGGCTCATAGGTCTAACGAGACGATGTGGTATGCCTCTACAATCCAGTGAACCTGGTACATCGGTTTTCTGATTCCCATATGTCAGTAAGCATCCGGTACACAACTCAATACCTGCTCCTGGGTGCCGCACACGCATCGGTCCTTAACCGACACAGGCAGAGCTACTCGACCAATACCTCGTCTTGTCGCTGCCTACCCATCCTGGCCGGTCTCATCTTTGGAAATGTAAACTTTAGTTTGCCCTCTTTTTCCATCTACACCCAGGTAGTCCCGTCTATAGCTCGCGGGTAGATTCCACTACTCGACTTCTACCGGATGCCCTAGTCTATTTAGCATGGCCTTATCATACAGCGATGACCCAATTCTACTCTTGACCTCAGGGTTCATGTTTGGTTATGCAAGTGGAGTATAAAACATCCTTGACCTAATGCACATACAAACTTTGACCAATAGTAGTGAACAAAGGGAAAACTTTAAAAACAACTTAAGTGCAAACCGGGGCTTGCCTTGGTTTTGCAGGTGACTAAAGTCAGATGATATGAAGTTAGTTGCTGATGACTTGAAGTTCAATTCCTGCCCTTCTTGCTCCTTGATCCAAGCTTAACTTCTCTTCCAATCTTCCACGTTTAATCACTACACGTTATGAACATGCACATATGTTTAATTGTAAAACTTTTGCTAACAAGTTCTAAAGACAAGTTTGAAACTAGAACTTTGTTTAAGAATTTAAAATGACACTGGGGCTGGTGGTTTGGGTGTGTGTTTAAGCACTATCATCAAGTGAGAAGTGAGGCTCATCACTTGGTGGTGATCACCTAATTGGTTGAACAGAACACTACTGATCCAGGGCTCCAATGGAGCTGGATATTTTCTTGTGAGTTCCTTGTCACAATAGAGTCCTCTGGACCAAAATTCAGAATGTTTCACTGATTAGGTCACCCAGAACAATTCCCTAAGCATTTAGGTATAAAGGAATTAATTCTGATTAAACTTGCACTTTCATGCAAATCCAAGTGAACCATAATTTCATACATAGCTCAGGGAGTGTGCCTGAATTTTCCTAGGATTTTTGGAGCTAAGGAATGGCCAGAACTGAATTTCCAAATTTTAGAAATTTCCTGAAAATGTTTCTGTATGTATTTGAATGCAGAAACTTGTAATTAGAATTACCCTAACTAAATCAACTCCAAATGAGCTGAAACCTTTACAGGAGTCTCCTAATATCATTAAGAATATCCTGGCAAAATTTTGGGAATTCTGGGTGAACCAAACTCCCTCTAAAATTCTTTTGCTGAAAAGCTTTAAAGAATTCTCCAGAATTTTCTATTGGTTTTCATGCAAATTGGGTTGCATATTTGGATAGAGCTTTTCATCCTGAATCCAACCCAATTTGAATCACTAAATTTGGAGCTTCCTAGCAAAAGTTATGAGGTTCTAAAGTTTGAACTAAATCTGGAATTCGAATCAATTCAGGAAATGTTCAAACTCTGACGGTGGGTCCCTCAGGACCATTTTGTGGTTCAGTGGAGTGGTTGCGTGGAGTTTGGTTGGTTCCCGGGTATCGACCGAATAGAGGCGACATTTTCCCGTTGGTTACTCGCGAGGAGGTAAGGACACGGGAGTAGCTCGGTGTCGCGAGGGGAAAGATCACGCCGAGGTGCAGCAGGGCCACGAGTAGCTTTCCAGCGCTGCTCAAGCAGCTGGGAGCTGGCGGCAAATCCCCCCTCGGTGGCGTTCGGCGCTCTCGTGGATGCTCCGGTGTAACACAGAGACAGAGGCTTGCTTCGTGCCTAAGTCATGGTTTAGCTCATTGACCTGTGGGGTCCACCCCTACTGTTCCCAAAAGATCTTCCAATTTTTTGCACAATGCAAAATTCAGTCATATGGAGCTCAAATTTTAACCTATGTAGCAAATTGGCAAGTTTACCTCAGTTTCAAATTTGAATTCAAATTTAGAGGAAATTTACAAGTCCCCTTTATATACATATCAAAGCACCTCCAAATTTTCTCAAAATTTGTCTCCCTCATAATTTGGACCTGAGGAATTCAAATATGCCATCTGATCCTTAAGTTGGCCATTGCAAATACAAACTTTCAAACAACAGTTTGAATTTCCTTTTTGGAAAGGGCCTTCTTTGCCTTGAAGTAAACCATTTAATTCAAACTGAAATTTAAGTCCTCTTTGGTGATGACCCATCTGAATTTGGGTGAAACACTTTGGTTTGCTCCTAGCCCATGCTTGATCAATCTTGGTCCCAAGCTGAACCTCACAAGTTCAGTTTGACCATGCCCCTCAAATTTGAATTTGAAGGTGATCTCAAACAATGCTTTGAACATATGGTATATGAGTTCAAAATCTCTCTAATTTTGGAACTTAAGCTCTTTAATACCTGAGGACTGCAATGGTCATATCACATATATGCTTTTGGACCATCTGAACATGAATGCTTTGCAAGGGTTCAAAAATGGAGTTTAAACTTCCCTCCCCTCTACTCATAGAGAATGTGCCTATGAGTTAGGTTTTTGGGAGTGAAATTCTTCCCTAGGTTAACATGTGTTCAGTATGAGCTAAAGAACATTTTAGCTCTCCCCCACATGTCCATGTTTGAGTTTATCATTTCATGTGACATAACTCAAGTCCTTCCCTTGTCCTAACATGTTTGAATTCAGAATGAACTCAACATGATCATAGTTCATTCCCTTTTTTTTGCTCACCCTCAAATCAGAAAGTTACCACCATAATCTCCTCAATTTCCAATGTATGAGGCTCCATGTGTATACAAAAGTTTGGCAGCAATCTGAGCTGGGGCTTTGATTCTAAAGACCTTATCTTTATTCTTTCTCATCCCCGTGTATGATTACACATGAGTTTATCTTTACCTTGGTCCAACTCATTCAAAGGCATGCTTGAACCCATGTGGTTGCACCTCATGCATACCATCACATGTGAGAAAGTTTTTGTAAGTCCCATTTTTCATGAACCAGAAACACAATGACGTTCAATCATCCGTTTCTTTGCATTCACGTTTTTGGGACTTTTACATTCCTCCCCCCTCAAAAAGAATCTCGTCCCGAGATTCCAAAGAAAAACGAGACGGGAGAGGTAATTTAAATCTGCATGATGATAAAATTTCCGGATCTTTTTATCGGTAGTCTGAACCTGTCGCTCAGTGTAGGCATGGTCCGGCTCTAACTCGTCGATTTCTTTGGTGCGGACGGCCATGGTAGCTTTAAGGCACTTCCGTAGCCATGTCATATGCAATACGTCGTGAACACCAGTAAGGCTTGCCGGTAGTTCCAGCCGGTAAGCTACGGGTCCACACTTTTCCATGACAGCAAATGGATCTAAGGCTCGGGAAGCAAAATCTCCCCTTTATATTGGACCGGTGAATTCCTTTCATCAGAGACACACAAAGACAAACGTGTTCTCCACCATCGAAATGCAACGGTCTATGCCTTTGACCATCTTAACTTTTCTGTCGGGATTGCACAGCCTCCATGTTTGCTTCTACCACCCGAACTCGGTCATCGGCTTCGTTGACAAATCAACCCCGAACAGTACTCTTTCATCGTACTCACACCACTTCTGCGGTGTGCGACATTTTTGGCTGTAGAGCTTCCTCTTACGAGGCATAACTGTACGGTCCATAAACCATAGAGTACCCTCATTGTCCTTCCTGAACCACCTCATCTCTCCGCTGTCTATTCCCATCTGTAGGTGAGACATACCTTTGTCTCTCCTCCGCACTTCAGCAATCTTTCCCCAGGTTGTTGGAATGGGAGCAGTGTTACAAAGTCCTCCCTACGGAATGACACGGAGACTTGGTTCCTCTTCTTCCAACTCAGCAATCGCCAAGTTGTGAACGTGGTTTCTTCCAACTAACACGTCGGCAACCACTTTCACTTTTCCCGGATGGCAATGGATCTTGATGTCATAATGTCTTATGAGCCCCAACCGTCTCCGAGAATACCCTGGCATCAACTAGTTAATCAGTTAAACCATCGATGCGGGGCAGGGTCCTTATTCTTTATAATGATGGCATTGAGCGAACAATAATCAACACTTAATCTTAGTGTCTCGTCGTTCTTCTTAACAAACAGTGCAGAGAAACCCCAAGGTGATAAGCTTGGGTGTGTAAAACCGTTGCTCATAAGTACACTTAGTTGCTCCTTCAACTCCGCTAGTTCATTGGGTGCCATCTTATACGGCCTTTGTGAAATCGGTGTTGTTTCCGACGTCAGTTTAATCTTGAACTTGACGTCCCGTTAGCCGGCATTGCCCAGTAACTCATCGGAAACACATTGGATATTCACGTCCCACCGGAAAATCCTCGAGTTTAATCACTCCCGTGTGGTAGGCCTAACTCGCTCTCTTTGCTGTACAGAACGGATTTTTTTTTCTGTCTTTGCCAAGATTTTGATCAGTTTAACAGCATTTTCATAACTCCAGTTGAATACCAAAGTTCAAGTTAACATCAGTATCTTTCCAACGAGTACTCAAATGCTTCCAGATCTTTTCTGGATCAAAGGTTATGATTCTCCAAAGTTGACAGAATTCCTGGATAAAAGCATCCCCTTTATATGTGGCTATATTTATCACAGTTGTATATGCAAATACAATAAGAATCTGAACCAACCTTGAACTACAACAATGTTGTACATCTCAAAACCTTTAAAATGGTGTATCATAGGCTCCTTAAGGGTTTTTCTACAAGAATTTATGGCTTAAAAGAGAAAGGTCCAGAGAGGTTTTTGCTACTGTCCTGGTTTTGAACAGTTTGCCTTCAACTGGACTTTTCACCAACTTAAAGTGTGATTTTTGCTCTGGAGGTCTAAAAAGAAGTTGTAGAGCACTTGAAAATCTTTCCAGAGCCGTATCATACACCTTAATTGGTTCAAACTACTCAGAGTTATGCTCTGTTAAAGTCCAGCAAGAATTTCTGCCAGAAACAGAGCACTCTGTTTTTGAAAACTTTGACACCTAGTTATACTCTCATTTGAATCTTAGCTCAAAATAAGAGTTCAGTAACTAATATTTGTTTCAAACTTCCATTTTTAGTTGAAAGTTAGTTCATGAATCATTTCTTCATAGGGAAGAGGTTATTAAGTTTAGTACGGTGTCGATGCACCGTAAGAAACATGTCGGAACTACGTAGCCTCACCAAAAGAAAAATCCTAACCGGATTACACTGGCATATACGTATTATCAGTGGCACTAAGACGGTCTCTCGCACATACTACACGGGATATGTACGTGGTTAGTACCTGGAGAAGAACATGCAATAGTGGTGCACTCAAATGTTGTTTCATTTCAGGCAGTTCCATAATTGAATGTAAATACAAACGCCCGTATCATTGCCATCATACGGCCGTCCTTGAGTTAAGTCACGTCTCAAGGTACGTGATCGTGTTTCAACACCACACGACGGGGAACCCGAGTATGTCATGAACGGGTCGTCACGGTTGGGAATGTTATCAACCCAACGGATACCACCTACTGCCCTGCAGGGCACGCCGATGGCAAGCGCTGCGTATGTCCTCATGGGCTATTTCCATATGAACACACTATCGTGTTACTGACCACATGATGGGGTCTCCACTTACTTGCCTAATGCACGCTAGGGATCAGCATTTCGTATGAACTCAGGAACATGAAGAGTTCAAGAGTTTCATATTGACGTCTCACACCAAGCTGTGAGACCTAGCCCGGAACCACTTTCCTCGTCAGGGGAGCTAACCGAAATTGAACCGCTTTCGGTGGCGTTCCTTACCATTCTTACCTGAGCGTATGTGCGTCGTTACATAATGAAAATTCAGAATTTAAACACATAAGTTAGTCTTGCCACTTTAAGTAACTACACTACTATAGTCCTTATGTGGGCCTAATATCGTTTCCTCACCGTATCCTAAGTTTTTATCGTAATACCATCCTTATTCCATGCGCTATCACCAATACGGCTCTGATACCACGCTGAGGGGGCCCGACCTCAATCACGGGGCCGTGCCGCCTCGCCCAGGGATCGCATTGGGTGGTGCCGTGTTATGCGGCACCCAACAGCACACATATAAGGAACAATGTATTACATAAATCAAAGCGGAAGCTTACAATTGTTCTTTGTAAATACTTTACATAGATAGCTACAGCGGAAGTCTATAAACAGCTCACGTCGAGTATCTAAGAAGCACCCGAGAAGAGGTCCAGCCCGCAGACTCCTCTCGCTAGCAACACGAAGACATGGCAGCGGCTAGGTTCTCCAAGTGTGACATGACTCGGAAGTTCCCGAGTCTCACCGGACAACCTTCTTTATAGCATCGAGGTTCACCTGCAAAACAACTCATATAGCAAGAGTGAGCACAAAGGCTCAGCAAGACTTAACCGTCTCTCCTAAGACATGAAACTCTACATGAAAGTAACCTAAGATTTAATCCTGTCATTTGCGAAAAGACTCGCCTACGAGTTCATCCTTAAATTTCAGATTTTAGCCATAATAGTAGTGACCTTGCGCCCAGCAACATTGGAACTCCACAATCAAACAATAAATGCTTCATTCCAATGTTACTTGTCCCAAGATGGAAAAATAACTTTAGTTTGCTGTATCTCTACTTCACACATGGTTTTCATGCAATTTACAATTATCATAACAGCATTTTAAACTTTGCAAACTATTTCCACACAAATTGATTACTACGTCACAACACAGGGAGCAAGCGGTAATCAATAACCGCGATGGACGGTGATTCGAATCAAACACTACCCGGATAACTGGACACATACGCCCTCCCTTGAAGACCCAACTCTGGCGTCCTTCATTACGTCATATGTCGCCACCTTTCGCAGGACACTAGACTGTAGAACCGGTCACGCCGTCTCGGGCTCATAGGTCTAACGAGACGATGTGGTATGCCTCTACAATCCAGTGAACCTGGTACATCGGTTTCCTGATTCCCATATGTCAGTAAGCATCCGGTACACAACTCAATACCTGCTCCTGGGTGCCGCACACGCATCGGTCCTTAACCGACACAGGCAGAGCTACTCGACCAAGACCTCGTCTTGTCGCTGCCTACCCATCCTGCCCGGTCTCATCTTTGGAAATGTAAACTTTAGTTTGCCCTCTTTTTCCATCTACACCCAGGTAGTCCCGTCTATAGCTCCCGGGTAGATTCCACTACTCGACTTCTACCGGATGCCCTAGTCTATTTAGCATGGCCTTATCCTACAGCGATGACCCAATTCTACCCTTGACCTCAGGGTTCATGTTTGGTTATGCAAGTGGAGTATAAAACATCCTTGACCTAATGCACATACAAACTTTGACCAATAGTAGTGAACAAAGGGAAAACTTTAAAAACAACTTAAGCGTAAACCGGGGCTTGCCTTGGTTTTGCAGGTGAATAAAGTCAGATGATATGAAGTTAGTTGCTGATGACTTGAAGTTCAATTCCTGCCCTTCTTGCTCCTTGATCCAAGCTTAACTTCACTTCCACTCTTCCACGTTCAATCACTACACGTTAAGAACATGCACATATGTTTAATTGTAAAACTTTTGCTAACAAGTTCTAAAGACAAGTTTGAAACTGGAACTTTGTTTAAGAATTTAAAATGACACTGGGGATGGTGGTTTGGGTGTGTGTTTAAGCACTATCATCAAGTGAGAAGTGAGGCTCATCACTTGGGTGGTGATCACCTAATTGGTTGAACAGAACACTACTGGTCCAGGGCTTCAATGGAGCTGGAAGTTTTCTTGTGAGTTCCTTGTCTCAAGAGAGTCCTCTGGACCAAAATTCAGAATGTTTCACTGATTAGGTCACCCAGAACAATTCCCTAAGCATTTAGGCATAAAGGAATTAATTCTGATTAAACTTGCACTTTCATGCAAATCCAAGTAAACCATAATTTCATAAAAAGCTCATGGAGTGTGCCTAAATTTTCCTAGGATTTTTGGAGCTAAGGAATGGCCAGAACTGAATTTCCATGTTTTGGAAATTTCCTGAAAATGTTTCTGTATGTATTTGAATGCAGAAACTTGGAATTAGAATTACCCTAACTAAATCAACTCCAAATGAGCTGACACTTTTACAGGAGTCTCCTAATATCCTAAAGAACATCCTGGCAAAATTTGGGGAATTTTGGATGAACCAAACTCCCTCTAAAATTATTTTTCTGAAAAGATTTAAAGAATTCTCCAGAAATTTCTATTGGTTTTCATGCAAATTGGGTTGCATATTTGTATAGAGATTTTCATCCCGAATCCAACCCAATTTGAATCACTAAATTTGGAGCTTCCTAGCAAAAGTTATGAGGTTCTAAAGTTTGAACTAAGTCTGGAATTCAAATCAATTCGGGAAATGTTCAAACTCTGACGGTGGGTGCCTTCTACACATGTCGGTTCCCGCCATGATCGCTGCTCGGAAACTACTTCCCACGCTGTCGCAAAGGATCCTGGGGCCACAGCTGATCAGCAGTTTAAACCCTCCATCACTGACACGTGGGGCCCGCCGGACCTTCTTCCTCCTCGGGCCGTTTTCTTTCCCGCGCCGCCCCCTCGCTGGAAGCTCGTCGGAGCTTGCCGGAGTCGGCTTCTCAGCCGTCTCCCGGCTCGGTACTTGCCGCGTGGGGGTTTTCAGCTATGAGGAATTCAATGGTGCGGTGCTTTCGGGCTGCCGGCGACCGGAAACTGGTCGGCAACGTGCGCACACCTCGGTGAGACTTCGGTGCAGTGGTACGAGCACCCTTGCCTGCCAAAAGTTCGGCGGACACGCTCTAAAGCAGCAGTGGAGGTTAGGCTAACTCGGCACGACCTCAAACTGGCTCAGAAACGGCGGCAAGTGGGGGTTCACCGTGTGCCCGGCGGTTCCCGCCATGATCGCCGCTCGGAAACTTCAAAGTGGTCTGCTAATATGGGGTTTCAAACCAGGATTGGGGAGGGGATCGGGTCGCCCTCGAGTCTAGGTACTTTGAGCACAGTTTAGTGAACTAAAGACGAGAAGGGAGGGGAAATTTGGAGAATTCATACCGGAACGTCGTTCTGTGGCCGCCGGCGAAGTTTCTCCGAATTCTCGCTCGGTGGTTCACGGCTTGCCTTGTGGTTTGGGTGGAAGCAGCAGTGACCAGCAGCGCCCCGATGGCCGTCCTCGCTTGGGCATGACAATCCACGGAGCGATCTGTCCGCGTGAACAACGAGCCGCTGTGGAGCTGGGTCGCCGTGGAAACAAGCCATGCTAGGGCGAGGGAGGCCGGAACCCGACTGTTTTCGCGCCGAGGACGTGAGAGGAGCTCCCTCAGGACCATTTTGCGGTTCAGTGGAGTGGTTGCGTGGGGTTTGGTTGGTTCCCGGGGATCGACCGAATAGAGGCGACATTTTCCCATCGGTTACTCGTGAGGAGGTAAGGACACGGGAGTAGCTCGGTGTCGCGAGGGGAAAGATCACGCCGAGGTGCAGCAGGGCCACGAGTAGCTCTCCAGCGCTGCTCAAGCGGCTGGGAGCTGGCGGCAAATCCCCCCCCCCTCGGTGGCGTTCAGCGCTCTCGTGGCTGCTCCTGTGTAACACAGAGACAGAGGCTTGCTTCGTGCCTAAGTCATGGTTTAGCTCACTGACCTGTGGGGTCCAACCCTACTGTTCCCAAAAGATCTTCCAATTTTTGGCACAATGCAAAATTCACTCATATGGAGCTCAAATTTGAACCCATGTAGCAAATTGGCAAGTTTACCTCAGTTTCAAATTTGAATTCAAATTTAGAGGAAATTTACAAGTCCCCTTTATATACATATCAAAGCACCTCCAAATTTTCTCAAAACTTGTCTCCCTCATAATTTGGACCTGAGGAATTCAAATATGCCATCTGATCCTTAAGTTGGCCATTGCAAATACAAACTTTTAAACAACAGTTTGAATTTCATTTTTGGAAAGGGCCTTATATTTGCCTTGAAGTAAACCATTTAATTCAAACTGAAATTTAAGTCCTCTTTGGTGATGACCCATCTGAATTTGGGTGAGACACTTTGGTTTGCTCCTAGCCCATGCTTGATCAATCTTGGTCCCAAGCTGAACCTCACAAGTTCAGTTTGACCATGCCCCTCAAATTTGAATTTGAAGGTGATCTTAAACCATGCTTTGAACAAATGGTATATGAGTTCAAAATCTCTCTAATTTTGGAACTTAAGCTCTTTAATACCTGAGGACTGCAATGGTCGTCTCACATATATGCTTTTGGACCATCTGAACATGAATGCTTTGCAAGGGTTCAAAAATGGGGTTTAAACTTCCCTCCCCTCTACTCATAGAGAATGTGCCTATGAGTTAGGTTTTTGGGAGTGAAATTCTTCCCTAGGTTAAAATGTGTTCAGTATGAGCTAAAGAACATTTTAGCTCTCCCCCACATGTCCATGTTTGAGTTTATCATTTCATGTGACATAACTCAAGTCCTTCCCTTGTCCTAACATGTTTGAATTCAGAATGAACTCAACATGATCATAGTTCATTACCTTTTTTTTTGCTCACCCTCAAATCAGAAAGTTGCCATCATAATCTCCTCAATTTCCAATGTATGAGGCTCCATGTGTATACAAAAGTTTGGCAGCAATCTGAGCTGAGTCTTTGAGTCTAAAGACCTTATCTTTATTCTTTCTCATCCCCATGTATGATTACACATGAGTTTATCTTCACCTTGGTCCAACTCATTCAAAGGCATGCTTGAACCCATGTTATTGCACCTCATGCATACCATCACATGTGAGAAAGTTTTTGTAAGTCCCATTTTTCATAAACCAGAAACACAATGACGTTCAATCATCCGTTTCTTTGCATTCACGTTTTTGGGACTTTTACAATGAACCCTCTAGCAAGTGATATCTTGGGCTTTTACATATATTCACTCTCGCGAATGGGGCTATCTCGTGGAAAAGCTCCAAACAAACTGTCACTGCATCATCCACAATGCATGCCTAACTTGTTGTGTGTTGTGAGGCCAAAAGGGCAGGCACTATGGCTCAAGAAATTTGTACCCGGTACTAGAGTGGTCGACAGTATTCATAAACCACTTAAGTTGTACTGTGACAACGAGCAGTACTATATTCTCACAACAACAAATCATGTGGAGCTGCCAAAAACATTGATATTAAGTTATATGTTTTGGAAGATAGAATCCAGGATAACACAATTAGTCTCGAGCATAGAAGTACGAAACACATGCTTGCGGATCCGCTAAGAAAAGGTCTCTCACACAATGTGTTCAGAGAACACATATCCGGCATTGGTTTAAGGGAGAGCCTGTGAACTATCGTGGATACTAAGGGGCCAATTAAGAGTATGGTTATCCCCAAGCGAGAGACGTATAGTGGTCATCGAGTCAAGCAATACATAAATGACTATTTTGATGCATCGCGCCCATTATGTTGAACGTGAGGCAATATACACTAAGTTTATTAACTAAGACAGAAAGTTGGCAAGCCTTATGTTCATGATCAAGGGGGGGGAGTGTTAATTGTGTTAATTGCATTTGATCCTGGAAATTTCGGGTGGGCAATAACCACCCGATTTACTCCCTCAGCGCCCTGATTGGGGGCGCAACCGTTTTAATTCGGTTGAGACCCCTCTCGCCTGCGCTATATGAAGAAGAAGGCTGCCAGGGCGTGAGGACACCGAGACTGCTCACGCCCAACGCCTCCTACAGTCCCAAATCCTGAATTCCGATCCTAAGTGCGCAGCTGCGAGGGGAAGGCCTCATCCCGTCGGCCATTGGCATTTGATTTTTACTGCCTACGCCAATCACCTACGACATGTCTACTTCCTCCACTACAGCCGAAGGTATAAGCACCGAATTCCTAATTGTATTTTAGACTGATTAATTATGCTTCAATCTTGATTATGCCTAAGCACCTTGATTAGCAATGCCTAGGATTAAGCACTAAGAAAATCCTAAGTCTAACAATAAATACATTTTTGGCAAGCTTGGGAAGTTCTTTGCAATGTTTCTTTATAAATGAAACTGTCCATAGTACCCAAATATTGTGCATAGTTTCTGTACTGATTGAAATTTTGCTGATAACTTCCTGTATAAGGATTCTAAAATGTGAAATCTTACAATTCTGATAAGCTTACGAATCGTGCTCCAACTTTGTAATTATGAATTTGGTCCATATATGTTTCTAACTGTATGGCAAAGTTGACCCAAAGTGAGCACTTACAGGGGAGGTGCTGCTGAAAATCTTCCAGAATTTATCTCGACTCTAAAACCTCATAACTTTCGATCTAAAACTTAGCTGAGTGCAAATAAATACTCGTTGGAATGGTATGGAAGTCTTAACCAACTTGTGTGTTCATTCCCACAACAGACTCACAAGTTAAATTAGGATTTTATACCACAGAACAGAAGCTGAATCAGTTTCTGTACTTTTATGTTTTTGGACCATCACTTCCTATATACATCTTATCAAAGGTTGTGTGATACATTTCTTGAAACCTGGTGAGTTAGGATACAACTTTGTAGTTGCGAGTTTTGACAAACTTGGTCCGGAACTGTATTAAAAAGTTGAATCAAGTGGGTACCTTCCGGTGGGGTACTGCGGAAATTTCACCTGAATTTCTGTCAACCTTCATACTTCATATCTTTTGAACCGGGCTGATATGGGGTCACATAAGTAACCGTTGGATGGATACGGAAGTAATTCAGAAACTTGGTATTCCATTCGCATCTTGAATCTGCTGTTAGCTCAGGCAAGATGGAATTTTAGGGCAGACCGGTCAGTTGTGAATACGAGTTGTCGGGAAACTGATCGGTCAAGCATCCGATGACTTGTTATGATTATGAGTGTTTTTATATTCTCAGAAGTTCATAACAGGTTCATAGTGTTCTCTATCTCATTATCTTTGACTTCAAACACGGAATATTTTTATTTACATGATCATACTTAGTGATGAAGACAGACTACAGTACCACTCCACTCGACGATCAACCCTGTGTAGTTTCCGCTCTAGAAGGTTATCGAGTGCATCACCTTTCCGCAAGAATAGTTGGATTAAGTTCTCAATATCCTACATTGGAACTTAAGGATGGAGGAGTGCATCCAAGTAAACCAACCAAGAAACGACAGGGAATTACACCTTCAAGTAATCAAAGTTGAAGTACAAGATTTGTCATCATCAAGAAAGATGGTAGTTTCAATGTATTCACCACGCAAACACAAAGGCTCACCATAATCGCAAGAGTTAAGAGAAGAAGAAGATTTAGCAAGTCACAATTTGTGACAACTCTAGAAATCTCAACACCAGTAGGGTGATGTCCTAAATAGGAGCTAGGACTAGTCGTTCATTCTTCACACTGAAAGGTTAGATGAAGACTTAAGAGAACGGAGAAGGGAAGTCACCAATAGTAGCTAAGTTTCAATGGAATATTTCCCAACCATCTTGTCAAACATTTGACATAATTTTATTGAACCTGGTCACAACGTGAAAGTGGTATCCTTGTTTAGCACCTTTCCTGACCAAGTATCTGTACTTTGCAAAGGTTTAGATGATTCTTAATCATGTTTGAATTGTCGTATTAACTATTGCTCAAAATATAAAAATATGATGCACCATACATATTGAAAAGCAGTGAGAAATGTGCAACCTATCATGCGCAACACCTTGTATGCACCATACATATGCACCGTTTTGCACCATACATATGCATCATTTGCACCATACCATGTGCATACATGGGAAATACCAAAGTACTGAGCAAGATTGAGTACCTCCTTTCAAACCATTAAGTAGTGTCTAATAACCTTGGTCTTATCACATCCTTGTACTATTGATCAAGTTGTTGATTCTAACCATTGAGTAATACAAGGGAAACCAATTACTCAACATCCCTTGTATCTTTCTGAATATTATCCATGACTTGTTTAGCTCCGAGTGCCATAATTGTTGGAACTAAACTAACTTCTCATCGCGGGGCTTACCGATTAATTGCTCAACCTCACGACAATCCTTGGAACACAATCTGAATTCTTGGGGGGTCATATGGTGACTTTGACACCTTGTGGTTACCATAGGTAGTGGGTCTTTGATATGTTGATAACGTAGGTGAAATTGACTTGTGACTGCTCTTATGTTCAAGCAAAGCATTTGGTTTTGACTAAATGGTTGAGATGCCAATTCGAGGCGAGATTATCGATTCTTTATGTAATCTCACCAAACATCTTGAATCATGTTTTGGGGATGTACTGCACTAAGTTTCTAAGGACTCAGTTGATCTAGACAAGTATTAGTTATCCATGTCAAGATTAGGACAGAAAAGATTCAAGCCAACCGACCAGGTTGTTGTGGTAGTAACTAACCATACCATCAAGAGGGATGTCAAGGCAAAGGCTCTCACCAACCTCAAATGAGCTCATACTTTGAGTTCTTGGCAACTCAACCACCAGTCTTCATAGAGGCCGAGGATCCTCTGGCGGCGGATAACTAGATCCGTACCATAGAGTTTAAGTTCAAGTTGCTTCAATGCACCAAACATCATAAAGTACTGTACGTGGCGCAACAACTTCACAGTTCCGCCACTACCTGGTGGGCGAATCAGCTCGCATCCCTACCAGCTGGACATCAGCTCACATGGATGTAATCCGAAAGACATGCCTTGCTTATCATGTTCTTTCCGGAATAATCCAGGGGAAGCTCGAGGAGTTTCTAGTCTAGAAACAAGGAGGGAGGGATGCCACGAGCATTGGTACCATATGCGCCTAACTACGTGAACCCGGTGGCACCAGAATGCGAATGGCTTGTTCGTATCCTGCATGCTAAGTAAGGGGGAAACTGACCTTGGTAATTCGGAGGAACTTCAACGAGTTAATGAGTTAATGCCGACCCTTGCATTTTGGAAGTCGGAGATCAAGTCTGTCTCCGAGTATCCCCGATGAAAGGAATTCATCGACTTGGGGTCAAGGGAAAGTTAGCTTCTTGTGTTGTTGGTCCAGTTCGTCATTACGGAAAGATGTGAATTGGTAGCATACTGTTTGGAGGTACTCACATCATTGTCGGGCATCCACGACATCTTCCATGTCTCACAAATAAGGAAATGTTTGAAGGATCCGACAAAGGTTCTTTCAAGAGGCATGGAAACCTTAAACCGGATCTCACCTACAGCGAGAAACAGGTACAAATCCTCGATGAAAAGACTCTTGAAACAAGGCATCGATCGTTGTGGCTCTACAAGGTTCTGAGGAATAACCACACCGACGACGAGGTTACATGGGAAATCGATGATTCTTCTTCGGATGAATTGCCCGGAACAGTTATCGAACTATCACCGGTAACATTATTCTCCATCTTGTTCTTTTATTAATCTCGGGACGAGATTCTTATAAGGAGGGAGGATCATAAAATCCCCAAGTTGAGCCTTGCTGGTGTTTTTGCGGAATTCAAATCAGCAGGGGACGCTCCTCCTAAATCTGTTTTCAAATTCAAACTTTTGCCACATGAAATAAAGGCTAGACTATGGTAATGAAAGTTTAGCACAAAGAAGGTGAAAAATAGGATTTGAATTAAGGGCACAAGAGAGAATGAGCCACTGTATTCAAATTCGTCCTTCGGAAATTTTTGTAAAAATTTGAATTTGAACAAGGACTCTACTGTGCTTTGGGAGTAGAAAAGTTTGGAGAAATCAAATTCAAATTCAGATAGCACAATAGATTGCAATAATTCATAAGAGTTCAACTTTATGAATTCCACAGTTTGAATTAGCCCCAGATTTGAATTTAAACACCCATTTGAATGTTGGAGCCACTATTGTTTGCAGAGGGCCTACCTGTCATTGGAACAAAGGAAGCTAATGGATATTCTCATATGTGGAGGGGTAACACCGAGAGTGCATGCGCCACCGAGGCAGCCACCGAGCTGCTTCTCGTGCCTTGCTCATGAAGGCAGGCAATTCCACGGCGTTGTTGATCGTTAGCCACAGCAGCTGCGCAACTCAATTGCACTTTCTCTGCTCACACAAACAACCGAATTTCCTCCGTGCAACGTTGTTCCCACGCTTGAACAGAAGAAAGAACACGTTCCCGCGCCCTCGGTTGATCGTCGCCGAGCGGTTCCAATTAGTGGGACGCCCGGTTGAGAATCTCAGAGGCTGCGCCGGTGACTCCTCGACATCCTCAAGCCCTCCTCAACTCGTCCCCGGACTTCCTCCAATGCGGCCGAGTCATTCTTCCTCCGGAAAAAACAGAGCACGTCGCGCCATTCTCGGTTCCACGTCATCCAGTCGAATCAAAGCCTCTCCGGCACGACCAACACAACCCTAAGGTGCACCACAATGTGTAGTTACTCTTTCCGGATCTCCCTTGTGTAGAAGTCCCAAAAATGTAAAGGCGATAAACAGAGGGTTGGATACAGATAACGTGTGGAATGCATGAAAATGGGACTTACAAAAACTTTATACACGTGATGATGCTCATGGGTGTCCAACCAAACGAGCTCTCACATTCAGTTGGAATGTGTTAAGCCAAGGTTGAATTAAACACCATGTGTAAGAGGGAGTTTAAATTCAGATTTGAACTCAAATGTTTCCCTCATGTTGCTGCCACAAATTTGGAGTACACATGTATCCTCATATCTTTGAATTCGAGGAAATTCATGGTGGCCACATTCTGAGTTGAGAGTGGGGCAAAAAGGAGTTAAACATGATAATTTCCAAATGTGAGCTGAATTCAAATTTGAAAGTGAACTTCACACTGGATTTGGTTTATTCAAATTCCCCCCACGTTTAAACTCCCGAAATATCAGATTGAGGGGATTTATTGAATGAGATCTTTTGGAAACATTTGGAGGATAAGAAGAGGAGAAAAGGGGTAGACCCCACATGTCATTCGGCCGCTTTAACTTGCTCCCGAAGACTTCCTCTGTTCAGTGTCGAACACCAACCGAGCTCTCATAGAGCGCCACCGAGGGGAGCTACCTCCAGCTTCTTGCATCGAGCTGGCAAACTGCTCGTGGCTTCAACACCTCACGGCGTGATCCTCTCACTCAACAACCAAGCTGCAAGGGGAGGCCACCTCCTCGCTGTTTTCATCGCGCTGGCGACCAGCTCGTGGGGATTGAGTAGCTCCCGGCATGATCTTTTGCTCCCAAAAACAGCAACCTCAGGCGTTATTTCCCCTCGCACAGGAACTGAACCGAGAGCGTCGAATTTAAAATTTGAAATACCACAGAAGGTTAACTCCCGGTAATCAAATTCAGTTTGTGGTAATTGCCGTGAATTTTGAATTTGCATTGTGGAGCCACTGTTGTTTAGAGAGGGGAATTCGGTGGGACCTACATGTAAGTGAAACACAAATTTGCTTACGTG
Organism: Neostapfia colusana; assembly: GCA_030760725.1. Lineage (NCBI taxonomy): Eukaryota > Viridiplantae > Streptophyta > Magnoliopsida > Poales > Poaceae > Neostapfia > Neostapfia colusana. The sequence goes on along the minus strand of JASWHV010000019.1, from coordinate 34,115,893 downwards.
CGAGTTGAACACCGGGGCAGCCACCGAGCTGTACCCCTGCCTTCCACCGAGCTGCTTGAGTGATTGTTCCCGACGTCGGCAACTTCATGCATGGGTGCTCGAGCGATAAAGCAGCTGCACAACTCAATTTCTCCTCTCTGCCTACACAGACCACCGAAGCTTTTGCTTTTGCTCGAGCAAGCAACCGGGAAAAACAGAGCACGTGCAGCTCCTCTCGGCTCTCCTCGTCGATCCACCTTCGGTCACCCTAGCCCCCGGTTAATCCATCTAGGAGCTGTGCCGGCGAGTCCTCTACATCCACAACACGTTTCCAGTTCTTCTCCGGTCTTCCTCCGATCGCTGCCATGCAGTTTTCCTCCACAACTCGGACTGAAGCTGCCATCACTGCCCCTCGTCTTCCGGCTTATCCAGCGCCTCTCCCGCATGACCAACACCTCCCTAAGGTGCACCATGAGGTGTATATCATGCTCCTGATCTCCCTTGCTCGTCTCCACTTCCGTCTAGCATGAATTTGAAAATTGGCACCGGTGTACGTGATGAACCGGCGCCCCTCTGGTCGGGAAATTCTCCCAACCGGAGCGACCGTTCGTTCTTCGGTTAAAGCCACATCAAACCACAACCCTAGGGACCTACCATGCCAAAGCACGCATCAAACTGTCCACCACACGCCCCGGGCGACGAGAATTCACCGCCGGCAGCAAAAACGGGTCGGTCCTCCGGTGATCACCCTCTTCCCGCTGTTTGCTGCAAGAATTGGTTTGTGTTCCATGTTCTACGACCACTAGGGGTGCTAGAAGGCAGCTTGGTCTGTTGAAATCGGCTTAGGACACGCCAGAACGCATTGATGCCCCGCTGCCGAGTGCCGCCGTGGGTGCCGACCCGTTTCCGGCCTTTTTCAAGCGGTGAGACCTTGCCTGGCAGCTGCGCCACGTTCCAACGGTCATGTAGGGCGAAACCAGAACAAAAATGGTGGAGAAATGAGGGAGAACATGGTGCGCCATCTCTCTGGTCCGGTGTGCGCACGGGCTCTGTCCCGAGGTAGAAGAAGGCTCTGACCTGTGGACCCCACTGTCAGCCAGTATTAGGTTCCAGAAAATGTTCAAATTTTGAAAATTCATAACCTTGTGCAGGAAACTCCAAATTGGGTGATTCAAATTTGGTTAGATTTAGTTTACAAAGATCTATCCAAATTTGCACTCCGATTTGTATGAAAGTCAGTAATAAATTCTGGATAATTATTTTAATATTTTCTGTAAAAGAATTATGGAGTTAGTTTGGATAAGCCAAAAATCCCCAAATTTTGCCAGAATATTCCTTAGGGTATCATTGAACTTCCAGCAAAGTTTCAGCTCGTTTAGATATGATTTGAGTAGGATTTTTCAGAGTCCGCAAAAGTCTCCAGAAACTTTTCAGAAGAAGTTTCTACTTTGTAGAATTCATCCTAGGCAATCCTTAGCTCCAAAAATAGTAAAACAAATTTTGTTGGAATCCTCAAGAAGAGTACTATGCATAGGAACAAAGTGCTTGCTATGAAAATGCCCAGTATTTTCTGTGGAATTCATTATTAGTAAATCCTTTAGGGATTAATTCCAGGAAGGATTCTCTATGAAAAATTCCCAATTTTGGGCAGAAAATCGTTTTCCTAGTTCCTGATCTCCAGTAAAAATCTTAAGATTTTTGGAGCTGATTAAGAGGGATTAATCAGTAGGTTATCTCAGGGTTAAATAAATTAGCTAAAAATGTTAGAATTAATTTCCAGAAAAATGGTGCCAACTTCAAATGACCATAACTTTTAGTAGGAATGTCCAAAATTTTTGAAAAAAAATTGTTTGGGTTCCTATAAGTCATTACATTGCATAAATGCAAAGAATTTTATCTGAAGATCTCTGGAATTTTCTGCAAAATTCATCAAATTTAAATCTTTGGGAATTGATTCCAGAAGATCCCTGTTATGGATTTTCCTCAAATTTGGCTTGAAGATTCTTCATAACATTAGTGATCTCCTGTAAATATTTGAGCTTCATTGGAGTATGTTTTCTAGGCTAAACTCTGATCCAAAGTTCAGTCTTCATTTGGAAATTCCAATTCTAAACAGAAACTTTTCAGCAATTATGTTCAACTTCAAAAATTCATATCTCCCTGTAGGTAGCTCCAAAAATGGTGAAACAAATTTTGTTAGAACCATAGAGACATGCTATAATTAGATCTTCCACTGTTAGCCTTGTCAAAATTTCAGATTTGGGATCAAAATTCAGAGAAGCCTTCTATTTGTGGGAATTTTGGAGACCCCAAGCTTCCATGGAAGTTCTCCAAATTTTTCTCAAATCATCCTCATAGAGTCTAGTATCCACTGGAAAAATCCCAAATTCAATTAAGGAACCTAAATAGCAGTAGCTATGAATAGAAGTGTAATTCTTATACTTCACTAGCACTTATACATATATTTTTCTACATTTCATATAGTGACCGAGGTTGAGGATGCACTGGAGCCGTTGGACGTCCTCCCATCAGACGCTAATTTTCTGTTTAACTCGCAACCAGGCAGGCCCCGGTTTGCATTGAAGTACTTTTGCAAAGTTTTCATTTGTATCACTTATGTTTACGTTGAAACGCTTGCATTAGAGTTAGGATGATTGAAACCCCACTTGCATAACCTTTAAATCCTATGGAGGGTTGGGTAGTTTACAAACACGACGAGTAGAGAATGACAAGCTAATGTTCTTAGGGTCTCGGTAGAAGTCGATTGGTTGGAATCTACTCGCGAGATAGGTATTTATTCACACAGTATGTAAAGAGGTAGAGAATGGCTCAAGAATGTGAAACTGAGACCCACAAGGGGGGGATAAGATACAGTGAGCGGAGGTCTCACGTGCGTACACGTGTTGGTGTCGATTGAGGACCGAGCCGTGTGCGGCCCTGCTAGAAAAGTTTGAACAGTACCGGATGCATACTGGCGTATGGGAACTAGGAAACTGATGTAATTGGTTAACCTGGGTGCCTAGGCTTACCCAACCGTTTATAGGAGTGGGTTAAGGGTAGCAAGGTGTAAATCTCCCAGTGAGCACAGACACGATCCACGCGGGGACCTCCTACCCGTTACGGAGGGACCGGTTCGGCATTTAGGTTTCCTTTGAGTGGTTTCTGCATACAACGGAGTAGGAAGGTGTGAAGAACAACACTTCTGAAAGTGGGTGTATGTGACGTGTTATCCGGGTGTCTCATGATTGCAATCTCCATCCCTCACGGTTATTTGAGTGCCGTTTGTTCACTGCGCTGTGACATAGTAATAACTGAATGAAGCCAGCAAAATATGATGCATTGAGCTATTATTATCTTGTTACCATGTATGATGTAGCTGTAGAGCTCATTAAGTTTATTTTCATCTTTGGGCATAACTACATCAGAGGAAAGTGTTTCTTGTTTGATTGTGGACTTCCGATGTGAGGGCTGCCTAAGGCACATTAATCTGCTGCTATAAAACCGAAAGTAAGGATTAGCATGTAGGCGTGTCTTTATCGCAAATGTCATTATCCTATATTACTAATCCCTGCATATAGAGTTTCATGATTAGGAGTGTCGGTTAAGACTTGCTGAGTCATCATGCTCACTGTTGCAATATTTGAGCTATGTGCATGTGAGAATTATAAGGAAGGTTCCGAGGATGAGGCGATGCCCCCATCGGGGTACACGGCCGAGCTGGAGCCCTGCACGCCGCCGTGATCTCCGGTTATATGTTGCTGGTGTGTAGCGTCCCCGGGCTGGACGGCTGCACTTTTGCATAGCTAGGCTGAGAGTTAAGCTATTAATAAGACTTCCGCTGTAAATTACTTTTGTAAAATACTTCTGTGAGACCTATGTGTGCTGAATATATTGGCAATTAGGATAAAAGTTAGCATTAACATTCAAAGTTTTGAATATTGCCAAAACATTCTTCTGTGGCAAGGTCCGACAGGTTCTTTGTTAGGTCCGCCAAGTGTTGGCAAGGTCCGACGCAAGGTCCGGAGAGCTCCTGCAAGGTCCGGAGAGCTTCTGTGAGGTCCAGAGCTTGTTTTTAGGGAGCTCCCGTGAAGTTCAACTCGTAGAACTGCAGCGTCTTGTTTTTGCTTTTTACTCGCAATGTTTCAAACTTGCTTTATGGGAAGGTTTGATTAGTATTAATTTGCTATGTTTTTTTGTGTGTTTTGGTGGTTATGGCTGTTATCATTTGATATGGTTTGCAACATGCTTATGTGACATGCTCATGTAAGGTGTTGTGGTTTTCGAACTAACGTGAGTCAAGTCGAGGACTTGTGCTCGGAAGAATTGGTTGTTTATTCATGTGCAGGTGTTGCTTGAGTTCAAGACATGGCTGGTGACGGGATCCTTGGACTAGTCTCAGGGAGGAGATGAGGTTCCAACAACCAAGTTCGGGAGGAGCTGTGGTTGAGTTGATCGGGAGGTCGCGCAGCATGTTTGGATCAAGGGCAGTGCATATGAAGGTTGTGTGTACGTCGTTGGAAGGTGTTTGCACATGTGAAAGGAGTGCATGGATGTGGCAACATTGTTCCAAGGCGTGATGAAGAGAAGTGGACGTAAAGAATTGGTCGGAAAGGTCCAACCGGCTGGATTGCGTACTCAGGCTGAGGCTGAGTCGGGTATGGCTCAAATATGGAAGATTTGAGTTGGTTATGATAGGATTTCGTGCTAGGCACGAAGTTGAGTTGTTTTAGGAATGTTTAGGACGTTCCTGAGGTGTTTGGAAGTCTCACGATTGCTTCTATCTGCGAATAGGAGAGTCCTGAGCAGTTACGCTAAGTTAGGATACGAGTCCAATTAGGAGTAGGAGTCCTAGATTGGATTGATTAGCCTGAGGGCTGGCTATAAAAGCAAGGGAGGCCAGAGCTCTCATGGGTAGAGAACTCTGGGCTGTTCCTCTTGTGTTTCTATTGAATACAGTTCATAGTTTCGAGGAGCTTTTGTGCCTTGTTCGTCCAACTTGTTTTTCGTCAAGTCTTTCTCGCCGAGTTTCTGGACAGACTGACGTTGCTTCGGTGTTTCGTTCATAACTTGAGTTTTGCAGATCCGATTGACGTGATCCTTTTTAGGTTGTCTTCACAACTCAATTATCTATCTTCTGTGAAATTTTCACGAGCTTCGGATCTGTAGTTTTTGAGATACACGAGTTTGTTTGCAGCATTGCAGATCTGTTTTATATCGGGTAGAACAGATTGATCTTCGTTTAATGTTTTGATCGTATCTCAAGTTTTACTTCGTGTTTTCAAGTGATTCTTGTTGCATTAGATCCGTGACTTGATTCTCTACCTCTCTACTTGATTTGTCACGGTTGAACATGTTTGAAAACACTTGCACACACGATTTCTTTAACCAATTGATTTTTTGCTAAGGGGTTTTTGTTGTTTCCGCTGCGAAAAGTTTTAATCTACCATTCACCCCCCTCTGGTAGCTTTTCACGTGCTCTTCGATCCTACAATTGGTATCAGAGCCAAGGTGCTCTAATCTTTGTGATTTGCACGTGTTTTGACTAACCATCATGGAGAAGTACTCCGCAAAACCTTGTGTGTTCAATGGCATCGATTTTCAGGTTTGGAGGGCGCGGATGGAGGCCTACATACAGGCGCAAGGCTTCGCCATATGGGAGAAGGTCTACCAAAACTTCGATGTACCACCCAACGATCAAGTTACGGCTGCGAACATGAGAGATGTTGACAACAACAACAAGGCTCGCAACTTGATCATCCAAAGATTGACTCAAAGCGACTTCGACCGTGTTGCACACCTCCGATCTGCATATGATGTTTGGAAAGCTCTTTGTGACTACCATGAAGGATCCAATATGATCTAGGAGGTAAGGCAAGATATGTTCAAGAAAGAATACATACGTTTTGAGATGCAACCCGGTGAGTCAATTGACGACCTTTTTGCTCGCTTTAATAAAATTCTCAGCAACTTGCGTAGTGTCAATGTTAACTTTTCAGATGCTGAAAATGCTAGACAATTGTTAGGAGCATTAGATATGTCAATTTGGGAGATGAAAGTTACATCTATTCGTGAATCTACTGTCATGAGTTCTCTTACTTTAGACGTGCTTTATTCTAAATTGAAAAGTCATGAAATTGACATCATCTCACGTAAAAACCCCCAACAAGTCTATTGCATTTGTTTCGCAACGTGACATGTCTAGTTCTAGTCAATCATCATCTAGTGGTGCACTCTCTTTGCTGTCCTCTCTAACCCTTGAACAGATTGAAGAGTTTCCAGAGGAGGAGCTTGCACTCATCTCTACTCGGTTCTCAGAAGCATTGCAAAATCTGAGAACTAGAAGGAGAGGAAGCTCCGGACCTCAACGATGTTTTGAATGTGGTAAGACAGGACATTTTCGTACGGAGTGCCCTAACCTTTCAGATCCGACTTCACGTGAAGAAAAGCAAACAAGGCCGAAGAAATCGTTTGCAAAGAATAAGAAGAAGAAAGATTTATCAATGCGCAACATAGTGCATAGTATGATCTCTGCACTTCAAGATTTCGGCTCAAGTGATGTGGACACCGGTAGTGATGAAGATGAAGAAACTATGGCAAATATGTGCTGCATGGCGAGCAAGTCAAGTTCAAGCTCCGAGGAGGCAGAACACAACAGCGACGATGAAGAGGTATGTCCCACTTGCGAAGAAATGTGTGATGCTATTTCTCGTGCCACTGTTATATTAAAGAAAAAGGATAAAAAACTTAGGAACAATGCTGTTAAAATTGAATCACTAGAATCTGAAATTAATCGTTTAAAAACTTTGATTCCTAGTGATGATTCTTGTTCCTCATGTGATTTAATTTATGAATAATTATCCTCTTTAAGAAGTGCACACGCATCTACACTTGATAAACTTGAACTTGAAATTGAAAAGAACAAAGAGCTTGCTGCACTTAATGATAAAAATTTGAAAGATGCTTGTTGTTCTACAATTGATTTGCATTGTTCTTCATGTGATGATCTGAATAAGAAACTAAATGATGCTATGAATGAGATTTCTATTTTGAACCATGCTTTACGTGTGCATGAAGTTAAATATTGTTCAAATTGCAAACTAAAAGGAAAAACTTCATGTGAAAACTGCTTTGATCTGTCCAATAAACTTGATGACATGCATAGGACACTAGATCGGTTTTCTAATGCAAATAAGAACCTAAACTTGCCGCTGAATTCTTCCAAGTCTTGTAATGATAAAACTGGTTTAGGTTTTAATTCTCATGCTCTTGCTAAGGCACACCCACCTAAAGTTGTAAAGTCATTAGGAAGCGGTTTGACTCAAACAGCTCCTAGACAAAAAGAGGTGATTTTCAAATCTGCAGGAGTACTGTCCCATTCGGGTTCTAATAAACGTGTTGCTTGCTCATCTAGACATGATAATAAGGTTATTTTTCATTGTACCTACTGTGGTAGAGATGGTCATGTCATGAATTTTTGTTATAGACTAGCTAAACACGATAAGAAACAAAGAATACTTGCTAGATCACATAACAACCAAGCAAAATCTGCTAGACCGAATGTTCGGAGCTTGCAACCTGCTGTAATGAGTCAAAAACTTGCTCCCGGACCTACTGTTTTTTGTGCTACATATAACACATCTTCTAAGTCAGTAGTTGGGAACAAAAATTTTCGATGTTTGGCTCATAAACCTGCTGTACCTTCTCAGCTTTCACGTGTTATTCCTGCTGGACGTCGTGTGACTCAGTACTGGATTCCTAAAAGTCTTTTAACTAACCCCAGTATTGAGTCATCGACGTATTGTGCTGCTGTGTAGGTTTCACGTTTGAGGAAGGAGAACATTTGGATTGTGGATTCAGGTTGCTCACGCCACATGACCAGTAACAAAGAATGGTTCTCCTCTCTCTCTTTTGTGTCACGTGTAGAAAATGTTACTTTCGCCGATAACTCTTCTATTCCCATAATTGCTAAAGGTTCGGTTAGAGTAAACAATCTCTACACTTTGAAAGATGTGGCACTTGTTAAAAATTTGAAATACAACTTGCTTTCGGTTTTCACAATTGCTAGATGAAAATCTAGAGGTTAGCTTTGCTAAAAATTGCTGCAAGGTTGTAGATTCAAAAGGTGAGCTTTTGTTTAACATGTCTAGGTTTGGAAGAGTTTTTAAAGCTGATTTTGATTTGTCAACTTCTAAGCATCGGTGTCTAGTTGCTAATGATACAAAGGATCTATATTTTTGGCATCGTAGACTTGGTCACATAGGCTTTGATCATCTCACTCGTGTTAGTGCTCTCGATCGCATACGTGGGCTGCCGAAGCTTAAAAAGGACAATGATATTGTGTGCTCTTCTTGTAGACATGGTAGGTTTGTTGCAGGTTCACATGCTCCTCTCACAATGACCATGACAGCTGAACCGGGACAACTTTTACATCTTGACACAGTAGGTCCGGCACGTGTTCAATCCTTCGGAGGTAAATGGTATGTGCTTTTGATTGTTGATGATTATTCCAGATATTCTTGGGTTTATTTTATGGCATCTAAGAATGAAGCTTTTAGTCATTTTAGAACTTTATTTCTTAGATTATCTATTGATCACCCAGGATCATTAAAAGCAATTAGAAGTGATAACGGAACTGAATTTAAAAACCAATCCTTTGATCACTTTTATGCTGAAAATGGAATAGATCATCAATACTCTTCACCCTATGTACACAACAAAATGGTGTCGTAGAAAAAAAGAACAGGATCTTAGTTGAGATGGCTAGGACTATGCTTGATGAATATCAAACTCCTAGGAAATTTTGGGCTGATGCAATTGCAACCGCTTGTTATGTCTCAAATCGTGTTTTCTTGCGTGCTAAGCTTGGAAAAACCCCATATGAGCTCCGGTTTGGACATAGGCCTAGTGTTACACACTTTAGGGTTTTTGGTTGCAAATGCTTTGTTAAGAAACATGGTAATCTTGATAAATTTGAAGCTAGATCTGTTGATGGCATGTTTCTTGGTTATCCATCTCATACTAGAGGCTACCGTGTGCTTTTACTTGACACTAACAAAATTGTGGAGACTTGCGAGGTTTCTTTTGATGAAGCTAGCCCAAGTACTAGCTCCGATATTGCAGGTCCGGATCCATATCCGCAGGGGGAGAATATTTTTATTGAAGAAGATGAAGAAGTGGTGCTGCTGCCCGAAAACTCGGAAGTAAATAACGATCAAGCTGCTGATTTTGCACCACAACCAGCACCAACAGTCACTACTGCTGGTTCGGACCTTCCTCAATCAACAAGCTCTCCTAATCAAAGGTCCGAACATGAAGAAGAATGTGCTTATGAAGTGTCTACTCCCCTCCGAGTACTCAAAAGTCATCCTCCACAACAAATCATTGGAAGCTTGCATGAACGAGTCACTCGGTCCAGATTTTGCGATCCAAACTATCATGCTCATTCTGCTTTTGTTGCTTCTTTTGAACCCAAGGATATATCACACGCACTCACTAATGAATCTTGGATTAATGCCATGCAAGAAGAGTTAGAAAATTTTGAAAGAAATAATGTTTGGAAACTTGTACCTCCACCTCAAGGTCACACATTAATTGGAACTAAATGGGTATTTAAAAATAAGCAAAGTGAGGATGGGGTTGTGGTTAGAAATAAAGCTAGGTTGGTTGCTCAAGGTTTCACTCAAATTGAAGGTCTAGATTTTGATGAAACATTTGCTCCTGTTGCTAGATTAGAAGCTATAAGAATTTTATTAGCATTTTAAAGGTTTCAAGTTATATCAAATGGATGTTAAAAGTGCTTTTCTTAATGGCTACATAGAGGAGGAGGTTTATGTTAAGCAGCCACCGGGTTTTGAAAATCCAAATTTTCCTAATCATGTTTACAAACTGTCCAAAGCCTTGTACGGTCTAAAACAAGCCCCTAGAGCATGGTATGATAGGTTAAAAATATTCTTACTTGAAAAGGGGTTTACCATGGGCAAGGTTGATAAAACTCTTTTTGTACTTAAGAATTGCAATGACTCATTATTCGTTCAAGTGTATGTGGATGATATTATCTTTGGTTGTGCTTCTCATGATCTCGTGTCCAAGTTTTCAGCTATGATGAGTTCAGAATTTGAGATGAGTATGATGGGAGAACTCACATACTTTTTGGGGCTGCAAATCAAGCAAACAAAAGAAGGAATTTTTGTGCATCAAACTAAGTATACAAAGGACCTTCTTAAGTGCTTCAACATGAACAAATGCAAGCCTCTTCGGACACCAATGGGAACAGCAACAACACTTTAACTTGACGAAGATGGTGACCCGGTCGATAAAAAAGAATACAGAAGTATGATTGGATCACTTTTGTATCTCACGGCGTCAAGACCGGACATACAATTTAGCGTATGTCTTTGTGCACGTTTTCAAGCTTCTCCACGTGCTTCACATCGCCAAGCCATCAAAAGGATTCTCAGGTACCTACATGGAACTCAAGAATTTGGCATTTTTCTTCCTTCTTCCTCAACCGTTTCTTTGAAAGCTTTTTCGGATGCTGATTTTGGGGGTTGTAGGATTGATAGGAAAAGTACTTCGGGTGCTTTTCATTTTCTTGGTAATTCAATTGTTGCTTGGTCCTCTAGAAAACAAAGTTCAGTTGCACAATCCACGGCCGAATCTGAATATGTAGCTGCGGCTAGCGCTTGCTCACAAATTCTTTGGATTGTTCAAACACTTAAGGACTATGGGGTTGATTTAGATAGTGTTCCACTGTTTTGTGATAACACTAGTGCAATTTGTATTGCTAAAAACCCCGTGAAACACTCTAGAACTAAGCACATTGACATTAGGTATCACTTTCTTCGTGATAATGTTGAAAAAGGAAACATTGTGCTTCACCATGTCGATACCGAACAACAATTGGCTGATATTTTTACAAAACCTTTGGATTTCACTCATTTTTGTTTCATTCGTAGTGAAATAGGGGTTATGCATCCTCATGGCTTAAATTGAGGGGGAGTGTTTGAAACTTTGAAAGTCTATGTGTGAATCTGAAACTAAAATAATATGAGCATAGTATTTCATACATATATGACTTTGTGATTCCTTTTACAGGCTGAAAGTTCTTACTACATTACTCATGTTATACATTTTGTAGTTTTTGCCATGACTAGTAATTGGAATAATTACTTACACTAAATCTGGTCATGATCGAACTTTCTTGCTGTTTTAAACTTGTTGCGTGCTCACAAGTGCTTTTAATCATAAAAAATTAATCAAGTGATCAGCTCACATGTTGAGTTTTCAAATAAAAAATTGAGAAAAGATCAAGAGAATATGCATGCATCACACTTCTTTTTTTGAGATTGCTTATCATTGCACTAAGATATGAACTTGGAAGGAATTGTGTATGACTAAAACCATGTCCTTAAGCTTCTGATTGTCAAATGACATAGGCTTGGCTTGGTTGGTTAGAATAAGGCTGATGCGGCATATAATCTCTTGCAAATATCATATGATCAACTTTATGCCTTAAATGATTATGAATAATAAAAATGCAGCAACAAGTGTCATGTTTTCAGGTTTTGAAATAGTTGAGTAAGGGAGATCATGACTTGCTTAAACTGAAAAATACATTTGATTTCTAGCATGACTTACACTACTTTATGTATCTCATTGATGTGATAGTGTAAGTAACCTGATAGTATGACTTGGATGAGCTTTGTTTTGTATGTATATGTTATAATATGCACATAACATTTAAAAATTTCTCTTTTGAACCTTGCTGAATACATTGTCAAAGGGGGAGAAATATGTATAAGGAGAGATTTTTTTTACACTTTGCATATGTTATACACTTTCTTCCTTCTCTGATTTTAAAAAATGGGGAGAAATTAATAAAGGGGGAGAAATGAGTTTTCAAAGCTTTTCAAAACTTTTCATAAGCCAATGTTTGGATTTTAATTGGTGTTGCCAATGCATTCATCAAGGGGGAGATTGTGACACCTATGTGTGCTGAATACATTGGTAATTAGGATAAAAGTTAGCATTAACATTCAAAGTTTTGAATATTGCCAAAACATTCTTCTGTGGCAAGGTCCGACAGGTTCTTTGTTAGGTCCGCCAAGTGTTGGCAAGGTCCGACGCAAGGTCCGGAGAGCTCCTGCAAGGTCCGGAGAGCTTCTGTGAGGTCCGGAGCTTGTTTTTAGGGAGCTCCCGTGAAGTTCAACTCGTAGAACTGCAGCGTCTTGTTTTTGCTTTTAACTCGCAATGTTTCAAACTTGCTTTACGGGAAGGTTTGCTTAGTATTATTTTGCTAAGTTTTTGTTGTGTTTTGGTGGTTATGGCTGTTATCATTTGATATGGTTTGCAACATGCTTATGTGACGTGCTCATGTAAGGTGTTGTGGTTTTCGAACTAACGTGAGTCAAGTCGAGGACTTGTGCTCGGAAGAATTGGTTGTTTATTCATGTGCAGGTGTTGCTTGAGTTCAAGACATGGCTGGTGACGGGATCCTTGGACTAGTCTCAGGGAGGAGATGAGGTTCCAACAACCAAGTTCGGGAGGAGCTGTGGTTGAGTTGATCGGGAGGTCGCGCAACATGTTTGGATCAAGGGCAGTGCATATGAAGGTTGCGTGTACGTCGTTGGAAGGTGTTTGCACGTGTGCAAGGAGTGCATGGACGTTGCAACATTGTTCCAAGGCGTTATGAAGAGAAGTGGACGTAAAGAATTGGTCGGAAAGGTCCAACCGGCTGGATTGCGTACTCAGGCTGAGGCTGAGTCGGATATGGCTCAAATATGGAAGATTTGAGTTGGTTATGATAGGATTTCATGCTAGGCACGAAGTTGAGTTGTTTTAGGAATGTTTAGGACGTTCCTAAGGTGTTTGGAAGTCTCACGATTGCTTCTATCTGCGAATAGGAGAGTCCTGAGCAGTTACGGTAAGTTAGGATACGAGTCCAATTAGGAGTAGGAGTCCTAGATTGGATTGATTAGCCTGAGGGCTGGCAATAAAAGCAAGGGAGGCCAGAGCTCTCGTGGGTAGAGAAATTTGGGCTGTTCCTCTTGTGTTTCTATTGAATAAAGTTCATAGTTTCGAGGAGCTTTTGTGCCTTGTTCGTCCGACTTGTTTTTCGTCAAGTCTTTCTCGCCGAGTTTCTAGACAGACCGACGTTGCTTCGGTGTTTCGTTCATAACTCGAGTTTTACAGATCCGATTGATGTGATTCTTTTTGGGTTGTCTTCAAAACTCAATTATCTATCATCTGTGAAATTTTCACGAGCTTCGGATCTGTAGTTTTTGAGATACACGAGTTTCTTTGCAGCGTTGCAGATCTGTTTTATATCGGGTAGAACAGATTGATCTTCGTTTAATGTTTTGATCGTATCTCAAATTTTACTTCGTGTTTTCAAGTGATTCTTGTTGCATTAGATCCGTGACTTGATTCTCTACCTCTCTACTTGATTTGTCACGGTTGAACACGTTTGAAAATACTTGCACACATGGTTTCTTTAACCGATTGATTTTTTGCTAAGGGGTTTTTGTTGTTTCCGCTGCGAAAAGTTTTAATCTACCATTCACCCCCCTCTGGTAGCTTTTCACGTGATCTTCGATCCTACAACTTCCTCTGTGTTTCTATGTAAAATAAAAGTTTGTATGTTATTCTTAATCTTTTCTTGTGTGCTGTTGGGTGCTGCATCGAACAGCACCACCCTCTGCGATCCCGAAGTGGGTGAACCACAGGGTGGTCCCCACAGACGTGGTATCAGAGCCACACTGGGAATAGCACGCTCGAAAAAAGTCTATTTTGAAAACTTAGAAGTAGTCGAGTCAGAATTAGTCATTATGCCCACATAAGGTATATTATAGTACTAGCTACTTAAGGTGGAAAAGCTAACTTATGTGTTATACATTCTGTAACGACGCTCCGACTATCAGGTAAGAGGTAAGGTATGCCACCGCAGGCGTATCAATTGCAGTAAATTCGCCATACGAGCAATAGTATGGGATGGTTTATTGTGGCTTGGCATGGTAATTAATAGGAGTCTCTGAACCTCTCCATGGTTCTGAGAGCATATGAAAACGCTGATCCCCAGCGTGCTTTAGGCAAAAGTGAGAATACCCCATCGTATGGTAAGCAACACGATAGCATGCAACTCTTGAACGCTCAATGTTCGAAGGGTCATACGCAGCGCTCGCCATCGGCGTGCCTCAACGGTCATGAGGCAGTGGGTGGTATTCGTTGGGTTGATAAAATTCTCAACCGTTTCGACCCGTTTGCGCTCTACTCGGGTTCCCCGTCGTGTGGTGTGAAAACACGACCATGTACCTTGAGACGTGGCTTGACTCAAGGATGATCCGTATGGCAATGATACAGGCCATATTTTTTACTATGATACGGACCTGCCTGAAATGTCAAAACCTTTGTGTGCACCATTATTGTGTGGTCTTCTGCGGGTACCTTAACCACGTTAGAGCATGATGCTTAAAAATCGTTTGTGAGTGACGTTCTTAGTTGCACCATTTGACTCGTATATGCCGGAATACCGGCTTAGAATTTTTCTTTGGTGAGGAAATGTAGTACCGAGATGAGTATTAGTTGCATAAAAAGGATATTTTAAAATAAAAGAGTCAAAATGAAGTTTAGGATTCCATTTAGGGGTTATTGAACTCCCATGTTGAACTAAGACTCAAGTGGGAGTATAGATTCATTTCCAAAGACTTAGGGGCAACCTCCACTGTTTTGGCAGAATTTTTTCTGAACTTAAGCAGGGTATAACATATGAATGGTTGAACCAATGGAGGTGTGTGATACCATTAAGGAAAGGTTTTGAAGTCCTCTACAACTTTTCGGTAGAACTCCAGACCAAAATCTCCTTCCAAATAGATGAAAATCTCAGATGAGTATGCACTGTCCAGAAACAGGGCAGACCAAAAATGCTCTCTGGGATTTTCTGTATTTCGACAATAGCTTCTTGAAAAAAATTTATAACGGTGTTATGATACATTTCTGGAAAGGGCATGAGATATACTACAACTTTGTAATTCAAAGTTTTGCTAAAAATGGAGCAAAATTAATTGGAATTGTGGATTGAAACTAGGTATCTCTGAGGAGGTGCTGTCAAAACCCACCAGAAATTCTGTTAATTTTGAACCATCATATCTTTTTATCCAGGAATCCAAAGGGGCCATATAAATACATTTTGAAAGCTTGGGAAGTTATTTACAATGTTTCTGTTCAACCTTAGGGCAGAATTGTGGCGGACCAGAATCCGCTCATCCAGGATGGCAGAGGGTGGTGCAGCACGATGCGACACCTAACAACATACATTATAAGGACGACATGGTATTACATAGAAAACCAACTGAAATGTACAAAGTAGTACACTACTTCAGTTACAAACTAGTGTTTATATTACAGCAGCGGAAACTAAGTTTGTACTACTCACGCCCGTCTACCGAGCAAAAGTCGGTTGCACTGCCCTAGGGCAACCTACACTAGCTGCACTCCTCAGCTCAGCGCGGCGTTACGGATCCCACTCAGCCGTGGTCCCTGACGGAGGGTAGCCCTCGCCGGTGGACTCATAACCAGAGTCCGTGGGATGCTCCTCACCTGCAAAACACTTATAGCAGCAACCATGAGCACGATGGCTCAACAAGACATAACCGAGTCACCTAGGCATGAAACTCTACATGCAGTTGGTACGAACATGGTATAGTAAATTTCAGCAAATAGACCTGCCTACAAGTTCATCCTTAGTTCATCTTTTAGCCACAAGTTAACAGTTCATGAATAAGAAATCTAGTAAGCCATATTTGGTCGCACACATGTAGCAATACAAGTTTTACCATAACAGCAATATTGAGTCATCACATTTCATACATTAGCCTACGTCACGACTCAGTGACCAAGTGGTACTCTTCACCGCGAGGGACGGTGAACGACTCGATATACACCTGCAGGGGCACCCAAAGAGACGTCATGTGTGCCCACCCGTGGAGCTGCACAGCACGCACACTCGATGCCGTACAGGACAACCTTTCACCCAACAGCCCAAACGTCGAACCGGTCGCACCGAAACGAGCAGGAGGTTCCCTACACGGAGCATCTCTCTATGCCCGTTACCAGATTTCCACCTTGCTTCCCTCAGCCTACACCTATAAATCTGTGCGTTATGCCTCGACGCCCGGAGGTATAGGTTATATCGGTTTATCAGGGCCCATATAGCCGACATGCCTTCGGTACGTTCAAACTTGATCAGCATGGGCCGCACACAGATCAGTCCTCAATCGACACGTACAGGGCTGCGCACACAAGATTTCTTCTTTCTGCGCCCTAGCCCCTGCCTAGTCTCATTTTCTTACTAAAATGATCTCACATCAATCGAACCAATCCCGTATGTCCCCAAGCCTAACTCGCGAGTAGATTCCAACTACTCGACTTGTACCGAAGTTCTATGAATCATTAAGCATAGGCTGTCTACTCAAGGACTTAGACACTACCCTCACTCTTATAGGAAAAAGCTGTTTATGCACTTGGGTTTCATCCACCCTACACCTAATGCACATTCATATACCTCATACTAAGTATATAACAAAGCAAAACTTTGTAAAATGGGTTAATGCAAACCGGGGCTTGCCTTGTTGCTGCTGGTCAGTGGTTAGTGCTTCGTCTGGAAGAAGGAAGTCGAGCACTTCCTGAGTTTTTTGCCTTCAGCGACTACACGTCAACGAGATACTATATGTCAATTCAAATGCAATGTTTAGAACTGCATAAGAAATTACTATAACTCTAGCTAGCCCTCCCCTTTGGTTCTGAAATTTTTATGGTGGCTTGGTAGGGTCCTAACCAGAGTCTTGACCAAGTTTCATTTGAAACAAAGTTCATTTGAGCTTTGTATAAATGAAAGCCTATTTCCTCATTAGTAGAGCCTCTAAGGAATTCCATGGATTTTCATGGCTCCAACCGTTACTTTATGGAAATTAAAATTTGAGATGGTTCTAATGGAATTGGTTTCATGTCATTTGAAGAATTCTACATGGAGTTATGCCCTAAACAAGATTTGAGAAAATCTGAAAACGTTTCTGGACATTTTTCTTTTTTCTCAGGGCAGTTCACTTAATCACACCATTAGGGGGGCTAAATGAACTTGGATGGGTCTGAAAATTTTACTGTGACTATAGAATTGTCCAATGAACCTCCCAGACAAATTTCAGAATTTTTCATAAAGTAATTATCCAGATAAAATTCCTCACAGTTTAAATTTTAGGGAATTAATTCTGGAAAACTATTAAGTTTCATGAGCTGAAATTTTACTTTGTGTTGATGGAAAGTACTCAAAATTCGAGTTCAGCAAAATTTGGTTCACTGGATTTGGAGCTTCCTAGCAAAAGTTATATGCAATTGAAGTTTGAACTAAACTGGAAAATCCCAGAAAAGTTTAAACTCTGTATGCGGGCCCCACAATACAGTACCTTCTTCCTCCTCGCGCCAACGGCCCGCTGCAGCGGTGTTCTCCGGCGAGCTCCTTGGAACCCGCTTTTCCTACCTTCCACATCCCGGAAACTTGGCGCCTCCCCCCTTTTGGACCACGGGCAACTCGTCCCCGTGGTCGGCCGTGGACCCCTGTCACCGGAAACCCATCGGCGACGGGCGGCAGTGGCGGTTGGAGTCCGGCAACGTCGCACTCGTGCTAGGACGGCTCAAACACTTCGGTCTTTCTCCCTATAGCACCGTGGTGACTTCCTAAACACCGATATGAACTCAAATTAGCTCAACCGAGGCTACAACTACGAGCTCATCGGCGACCTATGGTGAAAATCGGCGCCGATGCAAAAATCTCAAAGAACATCACCAAGACTCGATGAAACTCGATGGTTTTTGATCCTAGAGACGAGGGGGTGAGTGTAGATCATGTCTATAGCTCGGTCCCGGGGGTAGTGGCTTGATTGCTACGAATTTCCGGATTTCGTGTGGCTCGGTTCTAAACAAACCGACGCACTAATCAACCAAATTCTCTGCCGATCGTGCGAGAGAGAGAGAGCGAGGTCGGTGCGGTTGTGCTCAGTACCTCGGGGCGGACCTTTTTTGTGTAGCTCGTCGGACACGAAAGTGCCTGTGCCGCCCGGGCGCCGGTGATCAGAGAGGTCGACCGGAGGCTACTTGCTTCGGTGAGTGAAGGGGATGGGAGCGAGGGGACGAGTTCACGTGGCCTGAGCGCGTAGTGATCACAGCAACCGGTACTTCCAGGCACCGCACAGGCGTGTGGTGTCTCCTCGCTCGGGCGCTTGAGCAGGAGGTGGCGCGCGGTGAACGTCGGCTGCCGAGTGACTCGATGAATTGACTTCGGTTCTATGCCTTCTGACCAGTGGGCCCCTCCCCTCTAATTCTCTTTTGATTTTTCATCTCTGTTTTCACTGAAAATATCCCAGCTACTCACAATTGAATGTGAGACTTAGCCTCCAATTCATTGTTTGAATTTGATTTCCTAAATTTGAAATTGGTTTGGCTAAATTTCCTTCACATTTGAACTGAAATTCAAACTCAGTTTTGAATTAATGCAAATTTTAGCTCCCGGCAAGATGAAGTCCAATGGGGATGAAAATTGGTGGACTAACTCAGAAAAATGTGCTGAGTGTGAATATGAAGTCAACTTTTGAATTCAAGTGATGAAAATGGCTGCAATTTGAATATACATTCAAATTGGCCTCTTTTTCAAATGCCTCCAAAAGTGCCTCAAAAAGTACTGGATTTGCATGAAATTTGGCCTAAGCCTTCCCAAGACTAATTAAGATCTAGGGGTGAGCTCAACCTTTCATGTTCATGTGTAGAAATCCCACTTTTTGGAAGTTAGGGCTTTCCCCTCTAATCACCCCTTTTGATGGTGGTTACTTGCTCTTCACCAATGTTCACAAGATATCCACAAGATGAGCTGTGGTGTTGTGAGGTGATGAAAATGATCACTCTTGCAAGTCCCTTTTGTTGGGCTTTTACATCCCTCCCATATTAAAAGAATCTCGTCCTGAGATTACAAAAGAAGAGACGGCGATGTAATAGAAACTCACCCGTGCTGAGACGTCATGAACTCCGGGTAGTTTGAGCGAAGGAATTCCTCGCTCTCCCACGTTGCTTCTTTGGCGGTCTGGTTACTCCAGAGTATCTTGTAGAACCACAACGTTCGGCTACATGTGGTCCGGGCCTTCTCATCAATAATTGCCACCGGATATTCATCATACGTCAAATCCGGTTGCAGCTCGCCGATGTCTTCTGTGGAAACAGCAGCCGTATGCTTCAGACATTTTCACAGTTGTGAAACATGGAAAACGTCGTGAACACCAGCAAGAGATGCCGGCAGTTCCAGTCTATACGCCACTAGTCCACACTTCTCGGTGATGGCATAGGGTCCAATAAATCGGGGATTGAGCTTCCCCTTCACTCCGAACCGGTGCATGCCTTTCATCGGAGATACACGGAGGTACATGTGCTCCCCAACGTCAAAGTGCAGCGTCCTACGCCTCTTATCAGCGTAGCTTTTCTATCGGGATCGAGCGGCCTTCAAGTTGGCTTGAATCATCTGAACACGCTCTTCGGCGTCGTTCACCACATCAACCCCGAATGTGACCCTTTCACCGGACTCGCAGCAGTTCAATGGGGTGCGGCATTTACGACCGTAGAGAGCCTCATAGGGTGCCATTTTGATACTCTCTTGATAGCCATTGTTGTACGAGAATTCCGCCAACGGTAGATGATCATCCTAGTTTCTACCGTGGTGGATGGCACACGCCCTCAACATGTCTTCTAGTACTTGGTTCACCCTCTCTGTTTGACCATCTGTATGAGGGTGATAGGCGGAGCTTCTAATAAGTTTAGTACCCAAAGCAGCGTGCAACTGCTCCCAGAAACGAGATACAAATAGTGCCCCTCGGTCTGACACTATGGTCTTGGGTACTCCATGCAAGCATAGGATCCTTGCAATATACAACTCCGCATATCTGTTGGCATGGAAATGTGTATGTACGGGAACGAAGTGAGACGACTTGGTTAACCTGTCAACGATCACCCAAATGGAATCATGCTTGTTGGAAGTCAGGGGTAATCCCACAATGAAATCCATGCTCACATCTTCCCACTTCCATGCTGGAATTTTCAGGGGTTGCAGCAGCCCTGATTTCCTCATATGGTCCGCTTTTACTCGTCTACATGTATCACACTCGGATACGTACTTCGCTGCTTCCCGCTTCATCCGTGTCCACCAAAATTTCTTTTTCAAATCTTGGTACATTTTATTGCTGCCCGGATGAATGGAGTATTTAGACAAGTGTGCTTCATCAAGAGTTTTCTTTCTCAGATCCATGTTCCAGGGTACGACTATGCGGTCATTGACCCACAACGTCCCCTCATCATCTTTCCGGAAACATTTGATTTCCCCATTGTCTATCCGTCTTCGGAGATGTGCCATACCCTTATCAACCTTCTGAGCTGCAATGACGTCCTCCCTAAACGTAGGGATGAGAGCAATGTTGTAGAGTGATCCATAAGGAACCAAGTATAAACTCGGCTCTTCCTCCCCCACCGGTGTAATGGTGAGGTTATGGACATGGGACTTCCAACTAAGCGCGTCGGCAACCACATTTGCCTTGCCGGGGTGGTAATGAATCTCAATCTCATAGTCCTTGATTAGTTCTAACCACTTCCTTTGCCTCATATTCAGCTCCTTTTGGGTGAAAATATACTTCAGGCCCATGTGGTCGGTGTAGAGATGCACCAAATTCCCCAGTAGATAGTGCCTCCACATTTTTAACGTCAAAACCACAGCAGCAAGCTCAAGATCATGAGTCGGATAGTGCTGCTCATGGTTCCGAAGTTGGCGTGAGCCATATGCAACCACACGTCCTTCCTGCATCAACACGAAGCTGAGCCCGATGCCGGACACATCACAATACAAGTCGAAGGGCTTAGTTGTATCCGATTGAGCTAAGACCGGGGCTGTTGTGAGATGCTTCACTAATGCTTGGAACGCTCCTTCACATGCCATGTTCCAAACATATTTTGTTCCCTTCTTCAGCATTTCTGTCATCGGCTTAGCAAGCTTGGAGAAGCTTGGAATGAATCTCCGATAGTATCCCGCTAAGCCGAGGAAGCTTCTGACTTCATAGACTCAAGTGGGAGCTTTCCATTTCAGCACATGCTCGATTTGACTTGGGTCAACAGCAATGCTTTCCGCTGAGATAATATGTCCCAAAAATAGCACTTGGCTGATCGAAAACTCACATTTGCTGAACTTGGCGTAGAGCTTGGGTCTCGCAATCGTCAAAGAACGATCCTCAAGTGTTCGGTGTGTTCTGCTTCTGTCTGGAGTAAACCAAGATATCATCAATAAACACCACCACAAACTTGTCCAGCTCCGGCATGAACACCGAGTTCATGAGATACATGAAATGTGCTGGAGCATTAGTGAGATCAAAAGACATGATGAGATATTCATATACGCCATATCTCGTCGAGAAAGCCGTCTTCGGAATATCCTCCGCCCGGATTTTTATTTGATGATACCCGGAGCGAAGGTCCATCTTGGAGAACACACTTGCACCTACAAGCTGATCAAACAGGATGTCAATGCGGGGCAGTGGGTATTTGTTCTTGATGGTGACGGTGTTGAGCGGCTGGTAATCCACACACAGCCTCAAGGTTTCATCCTTTTTCTTTACGAACAGCGTCGAGCATCCCCAAGGCGAGGAACTCGGCCTAATGAAACCTTTTCTCAACAGATCATTGAGCTGTTCTTTCAATTCAGCCAGCTCGTTCGGAGCCATTTTGTACGGTCTCCGTGAGATAGGAGTAGTCCCGGACGCAAGCTTAATCTTGAACTCGACATCCCGCTCACGTGGCATGCCCGGAAGATAATATGGAAACACGTCGGGATATTCCCGGACTATGGGGATGTCCTCTAACTTGATAGCTTCAGTATTATTAATTGCTGAAACTTCCTGGACTGGATTGTCTAATATGAGGGACTGCGGACGGTGTAGTTGGGAGTTGAGGTGAACCGTCTGTGATAATGTTTCCAGGACCGCGCCCTGGTAGCTTAGCCATGACATCCCTAAGATTGCATCAATCTTCTGCCCCTCAAGAATAATCATAGTGGTGGGATATATCTTCCCACCTAAGCATAGTGGTGCTTTCAGAATCATCATAGTAGCTGAAATCATTCCTCCCTGTGAACAGATCATATAAGAACACTCGGTTGGAAAGGCTTCCAGTTGATGCTTAACCACATATGATGCACTTATGAAGTTGTGGGTGGCACCCGAATCAAATAATATGATGATTGCTTTATCGTTGAGAGTGAACGTACCCGCCAGCACGTTGCCTCCCTCTGGGGCATCCTCGTTGTCGAGGTTGCGAACGCCCCGAGTTCGCTGACCAACCTTCTTGACCGGAGGTCGGCCTCGAGCACCGCCCTGGAACTGGGCTTGCCTGCTGCTCTGCTGCCCCTGGGGACAGTCCTTCGAGAAATGGCCCGCCTGGCCACACGTAAAACAAGTGTAGCGAGGCGGTCCTCCGCTGATCGGTGGACGGAAACCCGGGGCACGTTGTGAAGGTGGAAACATCCGGGGTACCATCTTCTTCTGCTGTTGCGGTCGCGGTGGTGGCATCGGCGGTCGGAACGGGGGTGACTGGAAAGAACGACCCCCGAACTGCTGAGGTCGCACCGGTGGATGCCACTGCTGACCGGATGGTGTCCGATACACCATACGGTATTTCTGGGGAGCTCCACCCCCACTGCTGGGTGGAGTGCTGTGCTTCCGCTGCTCAGCCACCAATTCCCGCTGAGTGTCTTCTTGTATAATCGCGGCATTAACGAGATCGTTGAAGGTGCCGCGATTGCATTGGACGAGATGCGTCTTCATCTCGGGGTGTAACCCCTGATAGAAGTGCTCTCGTTTCTTCTCCTCGGAGGAGACGTAATCTGACGCATATTGCGCCAGATAGTTGAAGGAACGGGAGTAGTCATGGGCACTCCTCCCGCCCTGATTCAGCTCCAAGAACTCTTGGAACTTCCTCTTCAATATCCCGGGAGGGATATGGTAGGCGCGGAACGCCTCCCGGGATTCTTCCCACTCCACGGCATGGCCAGCCGGCCGTGAGGTGACATAGTTCGCCCACCACGCACCAGTGGCACCGTGAAGCTGCTGCACCGCGAACAGAGTTATCTGCCGCTCCGTACATTGGAGCAGCCCGAATTTGGATCCAATTGTCCGCAGCCAGTTATCGGCCTCCAGGGGTTCTGCTGCTTCTGTGAACACCGGAGGGTGCGTACTCATGAAATCCGAGTATGTCACAGCATGGGGCTCACGAAGCCCCCTCTCTTGACCCCCCCCCCCCGCCTGGGATGTATTCTGCACGATCGTGCGGAGCAGGTCGGTCTGCTCCTCATGACCACCCACCAGTGCCGCAATCACATCCGCTAGCATAAGCGGAGGCGGCGGTGGTGGTTGTTGCTGTGGTGTGCTGTCGTAGGCAGGTGGATGGGAGTCAACACCCCCCTTCTGGCTAGAGCCACCAATCTCATGCGTGGTCCGAGTGCGAACCATCTGCAAACATACGACAATAAACATCAGTCCCGCAACCTATTTCATGTAGTCCAATAAAATAAACATAATGACAGTAGAACATGCGATGCATCTCGTATACAGATAATGTAATAACTTTACACAATCTAAACCATTACCAGACCAAATATAAGCTAATTAAATCCAACTTGATAGACTCCCTCTTTGGAAGTTCATCTCATCTAGGTTTGGTCACTACGAGACGTTGAAATCGCTTTGTCATCACGTATACTACCCTTTTATCTTCAATACGACACAAGCATGGTCTCTAGCAAAAGAAACTTGAGTAAGACATATAATCAAATCTTTCACTAGTTGAAGATAACCACTCATGAGTATGTTCTACCCCATTGGAAGTACTTAAACCCCCTAGGGTACAACAATCTCTCAAATGAGTTCAACTGTCATTTCTCTGTCAGAATGACCAGTTTCTACATATCCACGATTTTGATCTGGTTCTGGACATTTTCATGACTCAAGCTGAATACCAAAGTTAAATTTAACTTCATTATATTTCCAACGAGTATTTATTTGCCCTCAGATCAGCTCTGGTTTAAAAGTTATGGTAATCCAAAGTCAACAGAATTTCTGGAAGAATTTCTATAGCACCTCATTTGGATGTTGCGGTTTTCAACTCTAATTTCAGCTTAATTCCATGCTGCCATTGCAGAAACTTTGAATGACAAAGATGTAACCCATCTCCTACCCTTTCCAAAGATGTATCATATGATAATTTTAGATTTTCTACAGGAAGTTATACTTGAAAAACAGAACAGTCCAGAGAGTGTTTTAAATCTGTCCTTGTTCTTGACAGTTTACCTTCCTCTGGAATTTAAGCCATCTTAAGGTGTGATTCAGCTATGGGGGTCTACAACAAAGTTGTAGAGTGTTTACACACCTTTCCCTAACTTATTCCGACACCTCCATTGGCCAAATAATCTGTGAGTTATGCCTTGTCAAAGTTCAGCAAACTTGCTGCCCAAAACAGAGCACTCTGTTTTTCAATCCCTTTGACTACACTGACCAACTATTGAACTTCTCTACCCAACCAGGGTCCTAATTGTTTAAACTTGGTGATTTTAGTTCCTTGTTATCATTATCTTTCATGCATATGCCTATGATATGTCGGCATTATGTTCCTCACAAAAAAGAAAATCCTAACCGGATTATACCGTCCTATACGTCTCAATTGTGGCACTAAACGGTCTCTCACACACGTTTACTACACGGGATGCATACGTGGTTAGTACCTGCAGAAGACCACACAATAATGATGCACTCAAAGGTTATTTCCATTTTAGGCAGGACCATATTTGAACGTAAATACAAACGCCCGTATCATTGCCATACAGCCGTCCTTGAGTTAAGCCACGTCTCAAGGCACGTGATCGTGTTTTAACACCACACGACGGGGAACCCGAGTAGAGCGCAAACGGGTCGTCACGGTTGGAAATTTTATCACCCTAACAGATACCACCTACTGCCCTGCAGGGCACGCCGATGGCAAGCGCTGCGTATGTCCTCCTGGGCTATTTCCAGACGAACACACTATCGCGTTACTGACCACACGATGGGGTCTCCACTTACTCGCCTAATGCACGCTAGGGATCAGCGTTTCATATGAACTCAGGAACATGAAGAGTCCAAGAGTTTCATATTGATGTCTCACACCAAGCTGTGAGACCTATCCCTGAACCACGTTCCTCGTCAGGGGAGCTAACCGAAATTGAACCGCTTTTGGTGGCGTTCCTTACCATTTTACCTGAGCGTAGGTGCGTCATTACATAATTAAAATTCAGAATTATAACACGTATGTTAGTCTTTCCACTTTAAGTAACTATGCTAATATAGTCCTTACTTGGGCAACTAGCGAATCCTCACCGTAAACCTAAGTTTTCCCGTAATACAGCCCTTAATACGCGGCTCTGATACCAGCCTGTGGCGGACTGGAATCCGCTCATCCAGGATCGCAGAGGGTGGTGCCGCACGATGCGACACCTGAAAGCACACATTATACGGACGACATGGTACATAAGAAACCAACTGAAATGTACAAAGTAGTACACTACTTCAGTTACAAACTAGTGTTTATATTACAGCAGCGGAAACTAAGTTTGCACAACTCACGCCCGTCTACCTAGCAAAAGTCGGTTGCCCTGCCCTATGGCAATCTACACTAGCTGCACTCCTCAGCTCAGCGCGGCGTGTACGGCTCCCACTCAGCCGTGGTCCCCGACGGAGGGCAACCCTCACCGGTGGACTCATAACCCGAGTCCGTGGGATGCTACTCACCTGCAAAACACTTATAGCAGCAACCATGAGAACGATGGCTCAACAAGACTTAACCGACTCACCTAGGCATGAAACTCTACATGCAGTTGGTACGAACATGGGATAGTAAATTTCAGCAAATGGACCTGTCTACAAGTTCATCCTTAGTTCATCTTTTAGCCACAAGTTAACAGTTCATGAATAAGAAATTTAATAAGCCATATTCTGTGGCACACATGTAGCAATACAAGTTTTATCATAACAGCAATATTGAGTCATCACATTTCATATATTAGCCTACGTCACGACTCAGTGACCAAGTGGTACTCTTCACCACGAGGGACGGCGAATCGACTCGATATACACCTGCAGGGACATCCAAAGAGCACGTCACGTACGCCCACCCGTGGAGCTGCACAGCACGCTCACTCGATGCCGTACGGGACAACCTTTCACCCAATAGCCCAAACGTCAAACCGGTTGCACTGAAACGAGCAGGAGGTTCCCTACACGGAGCATCTCTCTATGCCCGTTAGCAGATTTCCACCTTGCTGCCCTCAGCCTACACCTATAAATCGGTGTGTTATGCCTCGACGCCCGGAGGTATAGGTTATATCGGTTTATCTGGGCCCATATATCGACATGCCTTCGGTACGTTCAAACTTGATCAGCGTGGGCCGCACACGGACCGGTCCTTAATCGACACAGAAAGGGCTGCGCACACAAGATTTCTTCTTGCTGCGCCCTAGCCCCTGCCTAGTCTCATTTTCTTACTAAAATGATCTCACATCACTCAAACCAATCCCGTGTGTCCCCAAGCCTAACTCGCGAGTAGATTCCAACTACTCGACTTGTACCGAAGTTCTATGAATCATTAAGCATAGACTGTCTACTCGAGGACTTAGACACTATCCTCACTCTTATAGGAAAAAGCTGTTTATGCACTTGGGTCTCATCCACCCTACACCTAATGCACATTCATATACCTCATACTAAGTATATAACAAAGCAAAACTCTGTAAAATGGGTTAATGCAAACTGGGGCTTGCCTTGTTGCTGCTGGTAAGTGGTTAGGGCTTCGTCCGGAAGAAGGAAGTCGAGCACTTCCGGAGTTTCTTCGCCTTCAGCGACTACACGTCAACGAGATACTATATGTCAATTCAAATGCAATGTTTAGAACTGCATAAGAAATTACTATAACTCAAGCTAGCCCTCCCCTTTGGTTCTGAAATTTTTATGGTGGCTTGGTAGGGTCCTAATCAGAGTCTTGACCAAGTTTCATTTGAAACAAAATTCATTTGAGCTTTGTATAAGTAAAAGCCTATTTGGTCATTAGTAGAGCCTCTAAGGAATTCCAGGGATTTCATGGCTCCAACCATTATTCTGGAAACTAGAATTTGAGATGGTTCTAATGGAATTGTTTCATGTCATTTGAAGAATTCTAGATGGAGTTATGCGCTAAACAAGATTTGAGAAAATCTGAAAAAATGTTTCTGGACATTTTTCTATTTTCTTAGGGAAGTTCACTTAATCACACCATTAGAGGGACTAAATGAACTTGGATGGGTCTGAAAGTTTTACTGTGACTCAAGGATTTTCCATTGAACCGCCCAGCCAAATTTCAGAATTTTTCATAAAGTAATTCTCCAGATAAAATTCCCCACAGTTTAAATTTTAGGGAATTAATTCTGGAAAACTATTAAGTTTCATGAGCTGAAATTTGAGTTGCTGTAAAGTACTCAAAATTCTGAGTTATGAAAAATTTGGTTCACTGGATTTGGAGCTTCCGATCAGAAGTTATATGCAATTGAAGTTTGAACTAAACTGGAAAATCCCAGAAAAGTTTAAACTCTGTATGCGGGCCCCAAAATACAGTACCTTCTTCCTCCTCGCACCAACGGCCCGCTGCGGCGGTGTTCTCCGGCGACCTCCTCGGAAACCGCTTTTCCTACCTTCCCCATCCCGGAAACTTGCCGCCTCCCCCTTTTGGACCACAGGCAACTCGTCCCCGTGGTCGGCCGGGGACCCCGGTCACCTGAAACCCATCGGCGGCGGGCGGCAGTGGTGGTTGGAGTCCGTCAACGTCGCACTCGTTCTAGGATGGCTCAAGCACTTCGGTATTTCTCCCTAGAGCGCCATGGTGACCTCGTAAACACCGGCATGAACTCAAATTAGCTCAACCGAGGCTGCAACTACGAGCTCATCGGCGACCTAGGGTGAAAATCGGCACCGATGCAAAAATCTCGAAGAACATCACCAATACTCGATGAAACTGGATGGTTTTTTATCCTAGAGACATGGAGGTGAGTCTAGATCATGTCTATAGCTCGGTCTCGGGGGTAGTGGCTTGATTGCTACGAATTTTCGGATTTCGGGTGGCTCGGTTCTAAACACACCGACGCACTAATCAACCAAATTCCCTGCCGATCGTGCGAGAGAGAGAGAGAGAGAGCGAGGTCGGTGCGGTTGTGCTCAGCAACTCGGGGCGGACCTTTTTCGTGTAGCTCGTTGGGCACGAAAATTCCTATGCCTCCCGGGCGCCGGTGATCAGAGAGGTCGACCGGAGGTTACTTGCTTCGGTGAGTGAAGGGGATGGGAGCGAGGGGACGAGTTCACGTGGCCTGAGCGCGTAGTGATCACAGCAACCAGTACTTCCAGGCGGCGTGCGGTGTCTCCTCGCTCGGGCGCTGGAGCAGGAGGTGGCGCACGGTGAACGTCGGCTGCCGAGTGACTCGAATTGACTTCGGTTCTAAGCCTCCTGACCAGTGGGCCCCTCCCCTCTAATTCTCTTCTGATTTTTCATCTCTGTTTTCACTGAAAATATCCCAGCTACTCACAATTGAATGTGAGACTTAGCCTCCAAGTCAATGTTTGAATTTGATTTCCTAAATTTGAAATTGATTTGGCTAAATTTGCTTCACATTTGAACTGAAATTCAAACTCAGTTTTGAATTAATGCAAATTTTAGCTACCGATAAGATGAAGTCCAATCGGGATGAAAATTGGTGGAATAACTCAGAAAAATGTGCTGAGTGGGAATATGAAGTCAACTTTTGAATTCAAGTGATGAAAGTTGCTGCAATTTGAATTTACATTCAAATTGGCCTCTTTTTCAAATGCCTCCAAAAGTGCCTCAAAAAGTACTGGATTTGCATGAAATTGGGCCTGAGCCTTCCCAAGACTAATTAAGGTCTAGAGGTGAGCTCAACCTTTCATGGCCATGTGTAGAAATCCCACTTTTTGGAAGTTAGGGCTTTCCCCTCTAATCACCCCTTTTGATGGTGGTTACTTGCTCTTCACCAATGTTCACAAGATATCCACAAGATGAGCTGTGGTTTTGTGAGGTGGTGAAAATGATCACTCTTGCAAGTCTCTTTTCTTTGGCTTTTACAAGAATCCTCCTGTAAAGAGGTGAAATTTGCAGTACACTTGAAACTGTACAGAGTACCAAAGTCTGTGCATAGTTTCTGTACTGATTGTATTTTGCTTATAACTTCTTGTATAAGAATTGTAAAAGGTGAAATGTTACAATTATATAAATTTAATGAATTTTGACTCAACTTTTTAAGTATGTGTTTGGTCCATACACGCTTCTTACTGTATGGAAAAGTTGACCCAAAGTGAGCACTTACAGGGGAGGTGCTGCTGAAATTCCTCCAGAATTTCTGTCAACTGTAGAAGCTCATAGCTTTCGATATAGAACTTAGTTGAAGGCAAATCAACACTCGTTGGAAATATATGGAAGCCTTCTCCAATTTTTCTGTTCATTTCCACAACAGATTCACATGTTGAATTAGGATTTTATACCATAGAACAGAAGCTGGTTCAGTTTCTGTACTTTTATGGTTTTGGACCATCACTTCCTGTATACACTTTATCAAAGGTTGTGTGATACATTTCTGGTAATCTGGTGAGTTAGGCTACAACTTTGTAGTATTGAGGTTTGACAAACTTGTCCGGAACGGTATGAAAAAGTTAACTCAAAGGGAGTACCTTCCGGTGGGGTACTGCGGAAATTCCCCTGAATTTCTGTTAACTTTCATACTTCATATCTGTTGAACCTAAACTGATATGGGGTCACATAAGTAACCGTTGGAAGGATACGGAAGTGATTCAGAACATTGGTATTCCATTCGAGTCTTGGGTCTGCTGTTAGCTCTGGCAAGAATGGAATTTTAGGGCAGATCTGTCAGAAGTGGTCTGGAAACTGATTGGTCAAACACCTGATAATTTGTTGAGATTATGAGTGTTTTCTTCTTACTCTCAGAAGTCTATAACAAGTTCCGAGTCTTCTGTATGTTCTCAGCTTTGACTTCAACCACAGAAGATTTTCATTCACAAGACCATCCCTAGTGATGAAGAAAAACTACAACAACACTCCACTCGTCGATCAAACCGGTGTAGTTTCCACTTTAAAAGGTTATCGGGTGCATCACCTTCCCACGAGAATAGTATAGCTTACGTTATCAATCTCTTACATTGGAACTTAAGGGGGGAGGAGTGCATCCAAGTAAACCAAAGTATGACATCAAAAAGCGACAAGAGGGAATTACGTCTTCAAGTAATCAAAAATCAGTACAAGATCCGTCATCATCGAGGAAGATGTAGTTTTAGCGTCTTTACCATCTACACACAAATGCTCGCCAGAATACTAAGACTTAAGAGAACAAGACTAGGAGCTAGAACTAGTAGCTAGTTTCTGACGCTACACGGATATTGTGAAGTCTCAGGAGAAAAGAGAAAGTGAAGTCAACGTAAAAATAGAGAGTTACTAGGTTAAGTTGTTATGGAGTATTTCCCAACAATCTTGTCAAACATTTGACATCTTGTTCGTAGACTTGGTCACAACTGGAATGTGGCATTCCTTGTTTAGCACTTTTCCTAACCAAGTTATCTGTACTTTGCAAAGTTTGAGATGCTTCTTAATCATGTTTGAATTATCATACTACCTTCTGTTCCAACTATAAAAGATGATGCACCATACATATGCACCATTTTGTATCATACATATGCACCATTTGCACCATACCATGTGCATATGCATTGCACCATATAACATGTGAAATACTAAAGTACTGAGCAAGATTGTGTACCTCACTTCAAACCATTATGTGGTGTCTAATGACTTTGGTCTTTTCACCTCCTGGTATTATTAATCAGGCTGTTGATTCTACCTTATTGAATAATACAAGGGAAACCAATTACTCAACATCCCTTGTACCTAAGAAAGTTTTGAACTTTCATCTATGAATTGTTTAGCTCCAAGTACCGTAATTGTCGGAACTAAACTAATTTATCATTGCGGGGCTTACTGATTGATTGTTCAACCTCGTGACAATCTTTGAACACAATCTGAATTCATGGGAGATCATATGGTGACTTTGACAACCTTGTGGTCACCATAGGTAGTTGGCTTTTTCTATGTTGGTAACATAAGTGAAATTGACTTGTGGCTACTCTTATGTTCAAGCAAAGCATTCCATTTTGACTAAAGGGTTGAGATGCCGACTCGAGGCAAGATTACCGAATCATTGATAATTTCACCAAACATCTCGATTCATGTTTGGGAAAGTACTACACTAAGCTTCTAAGGACTCAGTTAATCTAGACAAGTATTAGTTATCCATGTCAAGATTAGGACAGTAAAGGTGCCAGCCAGTCGACCCGGTCGATATGGTTCTACAGGGTTTTACAGACTAATCATACCGTCAAGGGAAGCACTATGGAAAAGCTAGCCGATCGTTATATCCGTTCGGTGTATTATCGCCATATCACCGATAATACTCCCTATCTTCCCTTTCTCATTGGAATCTCGGGACGAGATTCTTTTGAGGGGGGAGAAATGTAAAAGTGTCAAAAATGAAAAGGCAATAAACAAAGGGTTGGATACAGATAACGTGTGGAATGCATGAAAATGGGAATTACAAAAACTTTATACACGTGATAATGCACATGGGTGTCCAACCAAACGAGCTCTCACGTTCAGTTGAAATGTGTTAAGCCAAGGTTGAAATAAACACCACGTGTAAAGTTCCCATGTGTAAGAGGGAGTTTAAATTCAGATTTGAACTCAAAAGTTCCCCTCATGTTGCTGCCACAAATTTGGAGTACACATGTATTCTCATATCTTTGAATTCGAAGAAATTCATGGTGGCCATATTCTGAGTTCAGAGAGGGCTAAAAAGGAGTTAAACATGATCATCTCCAAATGTGAGCTGAATTCAAATTTGAAAGTGAACTTCACACTGGATTTGGTTTATTCAAATTTCCGCCCATGTTTAAATTCCCGAAATATCAGATTTAGGAGATTTATATGAATGAAGATCTTTTGGAAACATTTGGAGGATAAGAAGAGGAGTAAAGGGGATAGACCCCACATGTCATTGGGCCGCTTTAACTTGCTTCTGAAGACTTTCTCTGTTCAGTGCCGATCACCAACCGAGCTCTAACAGAGCGCCACCGAGGGCAGCCACCTCCAGCTTCTTGCATCGAGCTGGCGACCTGCTCGTGCCTTCAACACCTCGCTGCGTGATCCTCTCACTCGCCAACCGAGCTGCAAGCGGAGGCCATCTCCTCGCTGTTTTCATCGCGCTGGCGACCAGCTCGTGGGATTGAGTAGCTCCCGGCGTGATCTTTTGCTCACAAAAACAGCAACCCCGGGCGTTATTTCCTCTCGTACATAAACTGAACCGTGAGCGTCGAATTTAAAATTTGGAATACCACAGAAGTTTAACTCCCGGTAATCAAATTCAGTTTATGGGAATTGCCGCAAATTTTGAATTTGCATTGTGGAGTCACTGTTGTTTAGAGAGGGGAAACTTTGTCGGGACCCACATGTCAGTGAAACACAAATTTGCTTACGTGCGAGTTGAACACCGGGGCAGCCACCGAGCTGTGCACCTGCCTTCCACCGAGCTGCTTGAGTGATTGTTCCCGACGTCGGCAACTTCATGTGTGGATGCTCGAGCGATAAAGCAGCTGCACAACTCAATTTCTCCTCTCTGTCTACACAGTCCACCGAAGCTTTTGCTTTTGCTCGAGCAAGCAACCGGGAAAAACAGAGCACGTGCAGATCCTCTCGGCTCTCCTCGCCGATCGACCTCTGGTCACCCTAGCCCCCGGTTGATCCATCTAGGAGCTGCGCCGGCGAGTCCTCTACATCCACAACACGTTTCCAGCTCTTCTCCGGTCTTCCTCCGATCGCTGCCATGCAGTTTTCCTCCACAACTCAGACTGAAGCCGCCATCACTGCCCATCATCTTCCGGCTTGTCCAGCGCCTGTCCCGCACGACCAACACCCCCCTAAGATGCGCCATGAGGTGTAGATCATGCTCCAGATCTCCCTTGCTCGTCCCCACTTCCGTCTAGCAGGAATTTGAAAATTGGCACCGGTGTACGTGATGAACCGGCGCCCCTCTGATCGGGAAATTCTCACAACCGGAGTAATCGTTCGTTCTTCAGTTCAAGCCACATCAAACCACAACCCTAGTGACCTACCATGCCAAAGAACGCATCAAACTGTCCACCACACGCCCCAAGCGACGAGAATTCACTGCCAGCGGCAAAAACGGGTCGGTCCTCAAGTGACCACCCTCTTCCCGCCATTTGCTGCAAGAATTGGTTTGCGTTTCATGTTCTACGACCACTAGGGGTGCTGTACAGAAGCTTGGTCTGTTGAAATCGTCTTGGGACATGCCGGAACGCGATGATGTTGCGCCGCCGAGTGCCGCTGTCAGTGCCGACGGGTTTCCGGCCTTTTTCAAGCAGTGAGTCCTTGCCCGGCAGCTGCGCCACGTTCCAATGTGTCACACCCGGTTTCTCCAGAGAACAACCGAGTGAATATCACATGTATGCCAAGATCATTCTCTCATACATGTGACGACAAATAGTGAAGCATCATTTATTACAAGGCAGGTGTTCGAATATAAATAAGTCTTACATAACATATGTCTCGATGGACGATAATAAGTTCATAACATGTAAATAAAACAGCAGCGGAATATAAATCTACTGGGCTTCGTCACAGGCGTCGCCCGGGGGACTCCGTGAATCTAGAATCCTTCCTCGGGGCCAAAGTCTTGGTCATTAAACACCACACCATTCTCTTGACCTGAGCAGCAATATAAACCAACAGAAAAGCAAGTTTGAGTACCGTGGTGTAAGGGCCTCAGTTTTGACACACATTTGCAGTGTTAATCACCACACCACACACCTCAATTGAGGAAGGATGATGAACACAAATGAAGAGCAAGTAACAATTATCAACATGCTCATTAGAGAACAAACTCACACATTGCAAAAGTGGTATTTCCCACATGTGATATAGATGGGCTGGACATATGAAAACTCCTACACTTTACTAAGGATGTCCATGCCAAGTTTCACCCAAATTCAAAACCTTTTTGAGGTCATTTTGGGTATAGTTAGGAAGAGGGGAGTTTGAGATCATATTCAAATTCAAACTGTTTTTATCCAATGAATTTAAAAGTGGGGGCATATTCTTACTCAGCACATTTTTGTGAGCTCACACACCAATTTTCACTCCATTTGGAGTTGATCTTGACATGAGCTAAGTGGGAGAAATTCAAACCTTATTTGAATTTCAAACTGAACTTGTGCTGAAATTCATTCAAACCAAACCTCATTTGAACTTTGATCAATTCAAATGGCTCATGAGTGAATAATTTGAATTGCCAAGGGTAGTATGGGGTTCACTGTTTACAACAGTGATTAGGAGTAAATTTCAGAGGTTAAAACTGGAAGTGGGACCCACATGTCAGGCACTGCTCAGATCAAACCGACTGAGACTTTTTCACTCGGGTCGCCGAGCCGCAGCGGTGATCGCCACCGAGGGCAGCCGCCGCGCCAGCAGCTGCTTGCCCACGCGCGGGCGTGAGGCGGTGCAGAGCCTTCTTAAGGCGCCTGCCCCCCTTCCCGGCCGAGGCACCGCCATTCTTCCCCGCAAGAATTCAGCGCCGGCCGAAAATTTCCGCAGCTCGGAATCGATCGGAGGACGCCGATCGCAGCTCCCTCCGTCCACTCCAGAGCCCCAGCAAGGTACTAGAGACCTTCCTCCGTCCTCCCCATAGCTAGAATTCGGTTGAAACCGATTGATATCGGCTGTGCCGAAAGATCAAATTCGGGACTTGGAACCGCCGCACCTCGGGCTCCCGTGGACAGCCCAACCAGGGCGTTGTCACGCCCGAGCCAAGGCACCCTTGGACGCGCTGGTGACCGGTGCTGCTCATCCCCGAGCCACTGCTCGAGTGGTTGCTCACCGGCGGCAAATTTCCACTTTTCCCCTTTCTGTGTGCAGAACGACCTTCGGCTACGATTCTGTTTAATTCGTGCTCTAGAAAGGATTATAGGGCCTCAAGCCGCTCTCACACGAGCTAGACACGGTAACACACAAGTTGCCTTCACAACTCTGGGCCGGAGAACCTCTGTACCCGGCGTAATTTGAGGTCTACCAATGGCGGAATGAACGGGCGGCATCGGGCGCACGGTGAGGGCCTATTTCGGGCCTTCCCCGAGCTGCCTCGAGCTCATGTCGACCTTCTATGAGGTCCACTGGTGCTTCCCGACCGGTTTCCCAAGTAGCTGAGGTGCTAGGGTAGTCAGCCGACATGGCCGAAGTCGTTCCGAGGTGGCGGCTCGTTGCCGATCATGCTCCGGCCATTGTCATGAGCAGCTGACCCTAGAATCCTGTTCCCCGAGTAAAAGTAGGCAGGGGCGTCTAGAATCGAGAAGTTTGGAGCTGTACAGCAACCGGCGGCGAGCTCTCCGGCGAGGTCCCTCGGCGGCGGAGCGCGGGCGTCGCGAGGTTGAAGAAGGGGTGGACCCCAGCTGTCAGCGGGAGATATTTTGAATCGGGATCCGGCTGCGGCCGGGATCGGGTGTGCTGGCGCGCAAAATCATTGTGGGCCATGGTGTGCTGTCGCCTCGGCGTGCGACGCGTGTCCCCTTGGCCCAAGCGCGAGTTTAAACTTTTCCGCGATTTTCAGAATTCTTCCAAACTTCGAATCCTCATAACTTTGGCTAGAAAGCTCCAAATCGAGTGAACCAAATTTCGCTGGATTCAGCTCTCTGAGTACATTCCAGCAAATCAAGTGTCACTTCATGAAACTCCTTAATTCTCCAGAATTAAATCCTCAAAATTTAAACTGTTTGGAATTTTAACTGGAGAATCCTATGGAGGAAAATCCTGAGATTTTGCTGGGATGATCACCAAAATATTCCTGAACTACCATAAAAATTTCAGACCCATTGGAGCTCATTTGATCCACCTAATGGTGTGATTAGTGAAACTGTTCCAGAGAAAATAGAAAATGTTCAGAAACATTTTCAGAATTTTCTCTGAAATTAATTAGCTCATAACTTTAGCTAGGAACCTTCAAATTAAGTGAGACCAAATCCATTAGGACCCTCTGAAAATCTAGTTTTCAGAAAGTCATAGTTTGTTTCCTGAGAATTCCTAGAACACCCTAAGAATTCTAAGTAAGGTCAAGGACATAATTAATTGTGGAGGGCTCAAATGAGCTTTGCTGCAACTAAAACTTGACCAAGTCTCTGTTTAGGTTGTAACCAAGCCACAGTAAAAGTTTCACAATCATTAGGTCTGTCTAGCAAGGGGTATAGATTTCACAACTTCAAGGTTAATACAAATGCATTTAAATTGATACATATATTGCTCTTATCATGTAGTCGCTAAGGTCGAGGAGGAACCCGAAGTCCTAGACTTCGTTACTCTGGAGGAACAGCTAGCCTACGACCAAGAGCAGCAAGGCAAGCTCCGGTTTGCATTAACCTTTTTACAAATTTTTATTGTTTTGAGCACATACTTGTTTCCTTTATTCAGTGCATTAGAGTCTTGTTTGGAAGCCCCACTGCATAGCCAAGAGAACCATGGGTTGGGTTTAGGATTGAAACCCCGTTAGCTACTGCATTGCTAGGACAGAGTAGGATTTGGTACAAGTCGAGTAGTTGGAACTACTCGCGAGAATAGGCTAGAGGCACATTGCTCGGGTAGAGATAGCACATGATACATATGGCAAGAAAATGAGACCGAGCGGGGAATAAGGGCAGCAGGACTTTGGGGCCTGTGTGCTATAGCTCCGCTTGTGTCGATTGAGGACCGAGCCGTGTGCGGGCCTGTTGAACAAGCTAGAACAGTACCGAAGACCTACCGGCTATATGGGAACCGGGAAACTGATGTAACTCGGGTAGCTGGGTGTTGAGGCATAGCTGGTCGTTCAGAGGGTAGGTTGAGAGCTCGAGGTGTAAATCGGCTGGCGGCACTGAGATGCGTGTGCAGAGACCTCTTGCTCGGGACGATTGGACCGGTTCAACATTTGGCTAACGGGTGAAAGGTAGTCGCGTACGGCGTCCGTGATGGTTGTTGTAGGCAACATCGAGTACGGGCGTATGTGACGGGTTGTTCGGGTAACCCTGCAGGTGTAAATCGATTATAATCGCCGTCCCTCGCGGTCAGTGAGTACCACTTGTTCACTGTACCATGACGTAGAAAGAACAGGCTAAACACATGTTAAAATGCTGCTGATTGAAGGATGGACATTGATTGTTAATGATATGCTGTAGTTTAGAGCTAACTAAAGTTCTTTTCAACTTTGGGCAAAGTACATGAGAGAAATGCGTTTCTTGTTTGATTGCGGCTCTCTCATGTGCCTTAGCATAAGGTTCTCCACAAACCTGCTGCTAAATCTTGAAAGTAAGGTTCTACTAATTAGGCGAGTCCTTGCAATTGATTTTTACCTCATGCAACCCATTACCCCTCATGTAGAAGTTCCGTGTTTAGGTGAGACGGGTCAGACTTGCTGAGCCTTCGTGCTCACTGCTTGTGTTTGAAGCTTTTGCAGGGTTCTATGAGGAAGGGACTCCCGAAGATGAGACGGAACCCCAGGAGGGGAACCCCGTCGTGTGGGAGTCGTGCACGCCGCAGAGTTAGTGTGTGTGTGTGTGCTAGCAAGGACACGTTCGAGGGCTGAACGTGACTTGATGCGTAGTCTACGCCCGCGAGTGTGGACTAAACTTATTTTGATGTAAAGATGTTCATAAAACTGTTTATGTAATAAACTTCCGCTTCCGCTTTGTACCTTTGACGTGTGTTATACGGTCCTGTGCAACGCAGCACCCCTCAGCGTGATCCTGGCTCGACAGGACCAATGGGGTCGTGCCAGCGCTGGTATCAGAGCTCGCTTGAGGTTTAACACAGTACAAAGGTCTTCTTTTTCAAAAATCCAGTGAGGAACGAGTTAGTAGCCCGTATAAGGATGTTATTAGCATAGAGAAAGTGGCATATTAACCTATTTGTTATGTCGGAAAATCGTGTATCTCGGGACGTTTATGTCTTGGGGGGGTACACGTGAGCACTGTCCACCAGTGCGCACAAGCTGAAGGGTGGAGCCCCACGGGTGGCAGGT
Source organism: Neostapfia colusana (assembly GCA_030760725.1). Taxonomy (NCBI): domain Eukaryota; kingdom Viridiplantae; phylum Streptophyta; class Magnoliopsida; order Poales; family Poaceae; genus Neostapfia; species Neostapfia colusana. The sequence goes on along the minus strand of JASWHV010000019.1, from coordinate 34,077,609 downwards.
AACCCGACCCGCTTTAGTATCCTCTATGACTCTTCATGTCGTTTGGGGTATTCGAGCAACGTCTGTCCCTGGCGTGCGTGGTGCAACATGGGAGACCCTGTCACGTGGTCTGAAACATGAACACGTAACTCAAGGCGTGGTTGGCTTGAGAACATCCGGGCGAGTGATGACGGCCGGGTGTACTAACTGTATGGATTCCGGGCTCGGTGTGCAGCCGAGTCTGATGATTGTTTGAGTTTCTGCAGGTAGCCTTACCACGAAACGGTAGACGTGTAGCATCCGTGTGCGAGTGATGAGTAGTGCCACTGAACTAACGAAGCCGGCTAAGTCCGGTATAGGTTTTTCCTTTGTGAGGACGTAGTACCGACATAATCTGGTGACGCATCAACGTCACGCCCAACTAAATGAACAACTTCATTTAAAAACTTGAAGGTTTTGATCCAAAGTAGTAAAACTTGATGTAACTACTCCCCTTGAACAGGATATTCAAAGTTAACAAGTTTTCAACTTATAGGTTGTTAAGGACAGAGCACTCTGTCTTCAGCTGAATCAAGGCTGGAGTTAATCAGAGGTTAGAGGTTGAGTTATTTCGAGGTTGGGGTCGTATGATACATTTCTGGAAAGCTTTGGAAGAGCTTTACAACTTTTCTGTTGAGTCCAGAGGTGTTTCATCCCTTAACCACTCGAAAAATGTAGTAGAGTTGAAACTGTCCAGAAAACAAGACAGAGTAAAGACTCTCTGTAGACTCTCTGTAAATTGAGCATAACTTCCTGCATAAAAATCCAAAAATAGAAAATGTGTTAGTTCTGGAAAGCTTATGAGGTGGGTTACAACTTTGTAACAGAAAGTTTTGTCATATTATGAACAGAAGTAACTTATATTTTTGGATCAAATCAGTACCTAAGGCAGGGAGGTACTGTTCAATTTTCTCCAGAAATTCTGTTAACTTTGACATCTCATAACTTTTGAACCAGGACAGATATTAGGCCAAGCAAATACTTTCTGGAAATCTATTGAAGTTAGCTTTAACTTTGATGTTGAGCTCCAGAATTAGTTTTACCTTTAACATGGCCTAAATCAGGTTGAAATGGAAACTGGTGAGCGCTGTCAAGGGAACAGCAGATCAGCAGTCAAATTTGTTTAAAATTTGAACTATGTTTCCAAGTTTTATGGGTTCAATGACATATCTTATGTTATAACTCAATGGTTTACTGTTTAAATAAATATTTGACATTTCTCAAATATATTTTTACAGATGGCAGCAGATAAACAGTTGGAGAACGGGTGGGTAGTTTCCCACTGTTCTGACCGTAGCGGCTACCCGGAAGCATTGTGGCAAATGCTCCAATATTTCGGGTATAGTCAGATGCCGCAGTACTTCACCAAGGAAGAAGGCGAGGAGGGGAACAAGACGTGGACGATCCATGTCGAGGTTCCTGCAGGACCTACGCCACCCGGTTGGGTGCCATTCACCGTCACGGTGAGGGGAAGACAACCGGAAGGGATGTGGCAAGTGGCAGCCTGTGACGCTATGTCACGTTTCTGCCAGCTACACGTGCAGGCTATGGAGGTCACTCCATACGCACTCATTCCGGTGGAGGGACGAGCTCAGCATGTGTGGGAAGAAAGGTACCTGGAAGCAACGGACCCGAGTTGCCCAAGGTACAACCCCGCGGAGGCAAATCTCAGCCTCCAGATGAGGGCGGGAAACGCCGTGATGGACAGCCAAGCTGTTCATACGGAGCATCTCGCCACAAAGCTCAAGGAGAGCAAAAGCCGTGGAGATCATTTCGAGAGTGCCCACAGCGCACTCCGCAATGTGCTCCTTCCGACGATTAAGCGACTGAATGAACAGCATAATCAGTTGCATCGCCTGAAGAAGGCAAAGAAGAAGAGCCGTGTTGATATCGCGGCGTTGCAAGAGCTGGTGCAGATCTTAACCCAGCAGAATGAGGACCTTGCTCAAGAGCGGGACGACGCGATTGAGGAAGGACAAGGCTGGGAAGAGGATTACAACCAGGCTATGGACGAGGTGCATGCTTTGCAGGACCTCGTACCTCCGGTGTTAGGCATACCGGTGGTCTTGGGTCTTCCAGCAATGGGAGAACCCGGGATGGGAGAAGAGGTGGTCGATCCAGAGCCACCAGCAGAAGTACCGGAGGAGGACGACCCACAGGAGGTCGAGTTCTACTCCGAGTAGAGGGTTACAGTTGCCATGTAGGGCAGCTAGGGTAGCGTAACCCAACTTTTGTAATCAGTGACATGTCGTGTAGACAGTAGCGTATGTATAGGTAGTGACGACATGAGCACGACTTCTCGGAGATCCGAGAATAATGTATCTTGTATAAAGTTTATGCTTTATCAATATATGTGAATGTTGTGCAAATTAATCATGCGTCGCCTCAATACCTACTGTTGCTTATGGAAATTTTAAGTAAGACATGTGCTAATTGCCGCTGTTTTGAATTTCAGAATGACGCGTACTCGTGCCAACCCTGATGTTGGAGGTACTAGCCAAGGGGGAGAGACCTCCCAACCACCTCCCGAGGACTCCTCGGGACAGCAGCAGCAACAACAACAGCAAACACCGCCACCGCCAACAGTTACCTTGGCCGACATAGTCGCGGCAATGGCGGGTTCACATCAGCAGCACACAGAGCTGCTGCAAACTTTAATTGCAAATACGTCTCGCCTAGAGAGACGTCAAGACCGTGAGGAGCGTCAACAGAGCTCCTACTCTGACTTCCTGGCGACTCATCCCCCTGTATTCTCAAGGGCGGATGAACCTCTTGACGCGGACAACTGGCTCCGCGCCATAGAGATGAAGTTCGGGCTGCTCCAAATCAGCGAGCAGCGCAAGACTCAGTTCACGGTCCAACAGCTCCAAGGATCCGCGAGCGCGTGGTGGGCCAACTTCTGTGCTTCACAGCCCACCGACGGAGTGATGACCTGGGCGGAGTTCCGGACGGCCTTCAGGGCCTATCATATACCGCCAGGTCTGATGAAGAGGAAGACGCAGGAGTTCCTACACCTGCAACAAGGGAGCCGGAAAGCGCTGGAATACTCCAGGGCGTTTAATGATCTCGCGCTATATGCATCGTATCATGCTGATACCGACGAGAAGCGGCGGGACCATTTCTACCAAGGGCTTAACCCGCTCCTGAAGGACAAATTGGCGATGTTCAATCGCGGCAGCCTCAACGACATCATTAATGCTGCGATTGTTCAGGAGGACTCCGGCAAGGAGTTGGCGGCGGCAGAGCGAAAGCGAAGCGCGCCGCAGAGCAGCGGAGAAGGAGGCAGTCCTTCTCAGAAGTTTTGGATGGTGAATCACCCACCATCAGGTCCACGCTGGCAGCCACCACAGCGGTCGATGCCGTTCCGCAGTCGGCCGTATTCTTCACAGGCATTCCGGCCGGCACTGCCAGTACCACCGCAACAACAACAGCAGCAGCAGGCGATGCCGCGTGCGTTTGCACCTCCGCAACGCATGCCGGGCTTTCGTCCACCGAGCACTCCACCAGCAGCAGCCACATGTTACAAGTGTGGTCGTCCAGGACACTTCGCGAGCGGTTGCCCGGAGAGGCAAGGCGGCGGAGTGGCACCACAGTTTCCGGGGAGGAACCAACCCCGGAACCCTACTAATGCGCGGCGGGCAAACCTTAGGCCCGGCACCGTCCACCAGCTTGCCATTGAGGACGTGCCGGAGGGCGAGCCAATCCTTGCGGGTATGTTCCAACTCCACCAGCATCCCGCTATAGTACTATTTGATTCAGGCGCCACGCATAGCTTCATTAGCCAAGCTTTCATTGATAAGTATCGCTTGCAAATACTACCCACCGATAGTCCTTATGTGATCTGTTCACCGGGTGGGAAAATTTCAGCAAGCATGATGGTCCCAAAAGCGCCATTGTGCTTAGAGGGTAGAGTTTACCCTACATCTCTCATAATTTTAGAGGGACAAAAGGTCGATGTCATCTTAGGGATGTCGTGGTTAACCCGCCACGGCGCTGTTTTAGACACCGTCCTCCAAGTCGTGCACTTGAACTCCGAAGTGCACGAGTCTCACTCGTTATTTCTGGACAGTCCAGAAATAAAACTTCCAAGTGTCTATCAAGCCACAACCATCAGATTGGAAGATATTCCGGTGGTCCGAGAGTTCCCTGATGTATTCCCGGACGATTTGCTGGGGATGCCGCCCGTAGAGAGGTGGAGTTCAAGATTGAACTTGCACCGGGAACCATGCCAATATCCCGAAGGCCGTACAAGATGGCGCCCAAGGAGTTGGCTGAACTGAAGACTCAGCTCACGGACCTTCTGGAGAAGGGTTTTATTAGGCCGAGCTCCACACCATGCGGATGTTCGGCATTATTTGTCAAGAAGAAGGATGAGACGTTGCGGCTTTGTGTGGACTATCGTCCATTAAATGCCGTAACCATCAAGAACAAGTACCCGTTGCCACGGATCGACATGTTGTTTGATCAGTTGGTCGAAGCAAAGATCTTTTCCAAGATGGATTTAAGATCCGGGTACCATCAGATTAAGATAAGGGCTGAGGACATTCCGAAGACGGCTTTCTCGACGAGGTACGGACTTTATGAGTACCTGGTCATGTCTTTCGGCCTCACCAATGCTCCAGCTCACTTCATGTACTTAATGAACTCGGTATTCATGCCGGAACTGGACAAGTTTGTCGTGGTCTTCATCGACGACATCCTAGTATATTCCAAGTCGGAGGAAGATCACAAGAAACATCTGCGTATAGTCTTGCAACGGCTGCGGGATCACAAGTTATACGCAAAATTCAGCAAATGCGAGTTTTGGATATCGCGAGTGCCTTTCCTCGGGCATATCATCTCAGTGGAGGGTATCGCTGTGGACCCGAGCAAGATTACGCAAGTGCTGAATTGGAAGTCCCCGAGAACTGTTCATGAGGTACGAAGTTTCCTCGGACTCGCGGGATATTATCGGAGGTTCATTCCGAACTTCTTGAAGATTGCCAAGCCAATGACAGAGCTGCAGAAGAAGGCTACCAAATATGTTTGGAGTCCAGCATGTGAAGCAGCATTCAAGGCTTTAGTCAAGCACCTGACATCAGCACCGGTTTTGGCGCAGCCAGACACAACAAAACCGTTCGATGTGTACTGTGATGCATCCGGCATTGGGCTCGGATGTGTGCTGATGCAAGACCGAAGGGTGATCGCGTATGGGTCACGGCAGCTTAGGAACCATGAGCAGAATTATCCAACTCACGATTTGGAGCTCGCTGCCGTGGTACTTGCATTGAAAATGTGGAGGCACTACCTACTCGGTAACCTCGTACATTTGTATACCGACCACAAAAGCCTCAAGTACATATTCACTCAGAAGGAGCTGAACATGAGGCAACGAAGATGGTTAGAACTGATAAAGGATTACGAGATAGATATCCATTATCATCCGGGCAAGGCAAACGTAGTGGCAGATGCGCTGAGCCGCAAGTCACACGTCAATACTCTGACCATCACACCGTTGGAAGAGAGAGAACCACCACTACATGTGATTCCACACGGAGCTCTCTACAACCTAGCTTTGATCCCCACCATCCGTGAAGAGATAGCGGCAGCCAGAAGAATGATAAGGGCATGTCACATTTGCGGAGACGTGTAGACAGTGGGGAACTGAAATGTTTCCGGAAGGACGGAGACGGCGTCCTATGGTTCAAGGACCGGATCGTCGTACCCCGAAACCCGGAATTACGGAAGAAAATCTTTGATGAGGCTCACTTGTCAAAATTTTCTATTCACCCCGGCAGCAACAAGATGTATCAAGAACTCAGAAGCAAGTTTTGGTGGACACGGATGAAGCGAGAGACTGCAAAATACGTGTCCGAGTGTGATACATGTCGAAGGGTGAAGGCAGACCACATGCGGAAACCGGGACTGCTACAACCACTGGGCATTCCTGCCTGGAAGTGGGAGGACGTGAGCATGGACTTCATCGTCGGTTTACCCACCACCTTGCAGAAACATGATTCGGTGTGGGTGATCGTCGATCGGCTCACCAAAGTTGCCCATTTCATCCCGGTCAACACAAATTACAACGCCAAGAAGTACGCTGAACTGTACATCTCACGGATCCTATGCTTATACGGCGTACCCCGTACTATCATATCGGATCGGGGCACTTTATTTGTGTCCCGTTTTTGGGAGCAGCTGCACGCTGACTTGGGGACGAAGCTGATCCGTAGTTCAGCCTACCACCCGCAGACAGATGGGCAAACGGAGCGGGTAAATCAAATCTTAGAAGATATGCTACGAGCTTGCGCTATCAACCACGGCAAGAATTGGGATGATCACTTGCCGTTAGCCGAGTTCTCGTACAACAATGGGTACCAAGCCAGCATCAAGATGGCGCCCTACGAGGGGCTATACGGAAGGAAATTCTGCACACCATTGAACTGGTGTGAGTCTGGCGAAAGGGTTACCTTCGGGATTGACCTTGTCAACAACGCGGAAGAAAAAGTTCGACTAATTCAAGCGAACCTAAAAGCCGCTCAATCCCGTCAGAAACAGTATGCGGACCGGAGAAGGCGCCCATTACAATTCGAAGTTGGAGATCACGTATACCTACGGGTGTCTCCAATGAAGGGAGTAAACAGATTTGGGGTGAGGGGAAAGTTAGCACCCCGCTTCATCGGTCCATTCCAGATTACCGAAAGATGTGGATCGGTGGCATACCGGCTGAAATTACCAGAAGCACTTTCCGGTGTGCACGACGTCTTTCACGTTTCCCAGCTGAGGAAGTGTCTCAAGCTATCAACTACCGTTCAGCTGGAAGACATTGAAGAACTGCAACCGGATCTCACCTATCGGGAGGAACCGGTGCAGATTATTGATGAAAAGGCCCGAACCACACGCAACCGTACGTTGTGGTTCTACAAGGTTCTATGGAGTAATCACTCCATGGATGAAGCGACATGGGAGAGCGAAGAATTCCTTCGCACTAACTATCCCAGATTTTTCACGTCGCATAGCCGGTAATTTTCCACCGTCCTCTCTCTCATTTTCACCTTATAATCTCGGGACGAGATTCTTTTAAGGGGGGAGGAATGTAAGGGCCTCAGTTTTGACACACATTTGCAGTGTTCATCACCACACCACACACCTCAATTGAGGAAGGATGATGAACACAAATGGAGAGCAAGTAACAATTAACAACATGCTCATTAGAGAACAAACTCACACATTGCAAAAGTGGTATTTCCCACATGTGATATAGATGGGCTGGACATATGAAAACTCCTACACTTTACTAAGGATGTCCATGCCAAGTTTCACCCAAATTCAAAACCTTTTTGAGGTCATTTTGGGTATAGTTAGGAAGAGGGCAGTTTGAGATCATATTCAAATTCAAACTGTTTTTATCCAATGAATTTAAAAGTGGGGGGCATATTCTTACTCAGCACATTTTTTTGAGCTCACACACCAATTTTCACTCCATTTGGAGTTGATCTTGACATGAGCTAAGTGGGAGAAATTCAAACCTTATTTGAATTTCAAACTGAACTTGTGCTGAAATTCATTCAAACCAAACCTCATTTGAACTTTGATCAATTAAAATGGCTCATGAGTGAATAATTTGAATTGCCAAGGGTAGTATGGGGTTCACTGTTTACAACAGTGATTAGGAGTAAATTTCAGAGGTTAAAACTGGAAGTGGGACCCACATGTCAGCCACTGCTCAGATCAAACCGACTGAGACTTTTTCACTCGGGTCGCCGAGCCGCAGCGGTGATCGCCACCGAGGGCAGCCGCCGTGCCAGCAGCTGCTTGCCCGCGCGCGGGCGTGAGGCGGTGCAGAGCCTTCTTAAGGCGCCTGCCCCCCTTCCCGGCCTAGGCACCGCCATTCTTCCCCGCAAGAATTCAGTGCCGGCCGAAAATTTCTGCAGCTCGGAATCGATCGGAGGACGCCGATCGCAGCTCCCTCCGTCCACTCCAGAGCCCCAGCAAGGTACTAGAGACCTTCCTCCGTCCTCCCCATTGCTAGAATTCGGTTGAAACCGATTGATATCGGCTGTGCCGAAAGATCAAATTCGGGACTTGGAACCGCCGCACCTCGGGCTCCCGTGGACAGCCCAACCAGGGCGTTGTCACGCCCGAGCCAAGGCACCCTTGGACGCGCTGGTGACCGGTGCTGCTCATCCCCGAGCCACAGCTTGAGTGGTTGCTCACCGGCGGCGAATTTCCACTTTTCCCCTTTCTGTGTGCAGAACGACCTTCGGGTATGATTCTGTTTAATTCATGCTCTAGAAAGGATTAGAGGGCCTCAAGCCGCTCTCACACGAGCTAGACACGGTAACGCACAAGTTGCCTTCACAACTCTGGGCCGGAGAACCTCTGTACCCGGCGTAATTTGAGGTCTACCAATGGCGGAATGAACGGGCGGCATCGGGCGCACGGTGAGGGCCTATTTCGGGCCTTCCCCGAGCTGCCTCGAGCTCATGTCGACCTTCTATGAGGTCCACTGGTGCTTCCCGACCGGTTTCCCAAGTAGCTGAGGTGCTAGGGTAGTCAGCCGACATGGCCGAAGTCGTTCCGAGGTGGCGGCTCGTCACCGACCATGCTCCGGCCATTGTCATGAGCAGCTGACCCTAGAATCCTGTTCCCCGAGTAAAAGTAGGCAGGGGCGGTTAGAATCGAGAAGTTTGGAGCTGTACAGCAACCGGCGGCGAGCTCTCCGGCGAGGTCGCTCGGCGGCGGAGCGCGGGCGTCGCGAGGTTGAAGAAGGGGTGGACCCCAGCTGTCAGCGGGAGATATTTTGAATCGGGATCCGGCTGCGGCCGGGATCGGGTGTGCTGGCACACAAAATCATTGTGGGCCGCGGTGTGCTGTCGCCTCGGCGTGCGACGCGTGTCCCCTGGGCCCACGCGCGAGTTTAAACTTTTCCCCGATTTTCAGAATTCTTCCAAACTTCAAATCCTCATAACTTTCGCTAGAAAGCTCCAAATCGAGTGAACCAAATTTCGCTGGATTCAGATCTCTGAGTACATTCCAGCAAATCAAGTGTCACTTTATGAAACTCCTTAATTCTCCAGAATTAAATCCTCAAAGTTTAAACTGTTTGGAATTTTAACTGGATAATCCTGTGGAGGAAAATCCTGAGATTTTGCTGGGATGATCACCAAAATATCCCTGAACTACCATAAAAATTTCAGACCCATTGGAGCTCATTTGATCCTCCTAATGGTGTGATTAGTGAAACTGTTCCAGAGAAAATAGAAAATGTTCAGAAACATTTTCAGAATTTTCTCTGAAATTAATTAGCTCATAACGTTAGCTAGGAACCTTCAAATTAAGTGAGACCAACTCCATTAGGACCCTCTGAAAATCTAGTTTTCAGAAAGTCATAGTTTGTTTCCTGAGAATTCCTAGAACACCCTAAGAATTCTAAGTAAGGTCAAGGACATAATTAATTGTGGAGGGCTCTAATGAGCTTTGCTGCAACTAAAACTTGACCAAGTCTCTGTTTAGGTTGTAACCAAGCCACAGTAAAAGTTTCACAATCATTAGGTCTGTCTAGCAAGGGGTATAGATTTCACAACATCAAGGTTAATACAAATGCATTTAAATTGATACATATATTGCTCTTATCATGTAGTCGCTAAGGTCGAGGAGGAACCCGAAGTCCTAGACTTTGTTACTCCGGAGGAACAGCTAGCCTACGACCAAGAGCAGCAAGGCAAGCTCCGGTTTGCATTAACCTTTTTACAAATTTTTATTGTTTTGAGCACATACTTGTTTCCTTTATTCAGTGCATTAGAGTCTTGTTTGGAAGCCCCACTGCATAGCCAAGAGAACCATGGGTTGGGTTTAGGATTGCAAACCCCGTTAGCTACTGCATTGCTAGGATAGAGTAGGATTCGGTACAAGTCGAGTAGTTTGAACTACTCGCGAGAATAGGCTAGAGGCACATTGCTCGGGTAGAGATAGCACATGATACATATGGCAAGAAAATGAGACCGAGCGGGGAATAAGGGCACCAGGACTTTGGGGCCTGTGTGCTATAGCTCAGCTTGTGTCGATTGAGGACCGAGCCGTGTGCGGGCCTGTTGAACAAGCTAGAACAGTACCGAAGACCTACCGGCTATATGGGAACCGGGAAACTGATGTAACTCGGGTAGCTGGGTGTTGAGGCATAGCTGGTCGTTCAGAGGGTAGGTTGAGAGCTCGAGGTGTAAATCGGCTGGCGGCACTGAGATGCGCGTGTAGAGACCTCTTGCTCGGGACGATTGGACCGGTTCAACATTTGGCTAACGGGTGAAAGGTAGTCGCGTACGGCGTCCGTGATGGTTGTTGTAGGCAACATCGAGTACGGGCGTACGTGACGGGTTGTTCGGGTAACCCTGCAGGTGTAAATCGATTATAATCGCCGTCCCTCGCGGTCAGTAAGTACCACTTGTTCACTGTACCGTGACGTAGAAAGAACAGGCTAAACACATGTTAAAATGCTGCTGATTGAAGGATGGACATTGATTGTTAATGATATGTTGTAGTTTAGAGCTAACTAAAGTTCTTTTCAACTTTGGGCAAAGTACATGAGAGAAATGTGTTTCTTGTTTGATTGCGGCTCTCTCATGTGCCTTAGCGTAAGGTTCTCCACAAACCTGCTGCTAAAACTTGAAAGTAAGGTTCTACTAATTAGGCGAGTCCTTGCAATTGACTTTTACCTCATGCAACCCATTACCCCTCATGTAGAAGTTCCATGTTTAGGTGAGACGGGTCAGACTTGCTGAGCCTTCGTGCTCACTGCTTGTGTTTGAAGCTTTTGCAGGGTTCTATGAGGAAGGGACTCCCGAAGATGAGACGGAACCCCAGGAGGGGAACCCCATCGAGTGGGAGTCGTGCACGCCGCAGAGTTAGTGTGTGTGTGTGTGTGTGTGCTAGCAAGGACACGTTCGAGGGCTGAACGTGACTTGATGCGTAGTCTACGCCCGCGAGTGTGGACTAAACTTATTTTGATGTAAACATGTTCATAAAACTGTTTATGTAACAAACTTCCGCTTCCGCTTTGTACCTTTGACATGTGTTATACGGTGCTGTGCAACGCAGCACCCCTCAGCGTGATCCTGGCTCGACAGGACCAATGGGGTCGTGTCACGTGGGTACTCAGCAAGTGTGGGAAAGTTATGTCATGCATGGCTAGAGCAAGGAGAGGTGGAACTCATGGTTAAAGCACTACGCAATTAGTACCTATCACCTTAGCTTATTAAGAACCTACATTACTACACAGGTGAAATGGTCCCAATCTCCCAACCCATCATCAAAATCAAGTAAACATAGTCTCATCTCAAATGTTAAGCTTCCCGCTCAACATCCTCAACTTCCCAATCTGTCATCCTCTAATCATGAATAAGTCCAAGCCACTCTCGACCGTGAGCACGGCTGTCATGACAGTTTTTGACTCTGGAGAGTTTGCACCACTGTACCCACATGTAGTGATTTCATCCCCCGTTGTCGGGTGGACTAAAAGAACCTCCATTATGCCAGTGGCCGCGAACCACATTCACACTTCCCAGGTGTGTAGCCAGGAGATCACTACGAGACCTTTACAAAGGGATTCCCGATGAGCGTGGGCCCACTAAGGTTTCACCCCTAACAGCATACAAGAGGCTCCAACCCCACTGCAGTGGCCCCCTCTTGAGCCTTGCTGTTCATATGGTAGTCCAGCTGACACCTATTCCCCGCACCTTCCAACACACCCATACTACGCCGGGGATACACCTAATTAATTGGCCAAGCTGCCCCACCTCAGCATATGGTTGGCACGGTAAAGCCAGGTTACATGCTCCATGAACCGGTCCTTATGATCCAGACAAGTACTAAACACAAACCCGAGTCTCGTGCACCCAGCACCAACCCAATCATCCAACTTGCCTCGATCCCTTCCTCTACATAACTCATAATATCTCATTCAAGAGTAAGGTAATTGAATTGATGATCTCATATCCCAATCATCCCATTCTAAGCATGGCTAAGCATAAGCATATAAATAAATGACATGATAAAATAAATCCCAACCCAAGCTACAAGGAAACAAGGTAATGCAATTCTAGGGAAACTTCCTAGCATGGGTTTCATATTTCAATTGACAATGCAAATAATTCTATTTACACATCCTAGTATAGGATCAAAGTGGTCAAGGACACTTGCCTTCTTCCTGCTGCTCTGAGAATGGAAAGTCTTGGTCTTGGAAGGGGAGAACTTGCTCTGGGGCAGGTTCTACTCATGCCAATACACATAGCAAAAGAAAACAACAATCCATAAGACATAGTTCATACTTTCACTTCATGCAAACCACACATACATACCTATGAAAGTCATTCACATTTCTAAGTGTTGTGGTTACTCTACATGTGTTGATTTTTGGCCTACATTCACTTTTAAACATATGTATATGATTTCTAACTTTTGTATTCAGATTTCTGTTTCACACTATATATGAATTTCCAATTTGAACAAATTCTTTATATTTAATTAATACACTTCTTAGCTACCAAGTTTGCATGAAAGGTAATTTCCTACTCCAAATAGGTTTTCAGATCTTCTACCAAATCCTAAACTGAAGTTTTTGGATTTGGAGACTTCATTTATCATTTTCTAATTATGCATACCTATTTTCCTATATTTTCCAGATTTATTTTCTATGCCTAAAAGTGGGTTTTAATATTAAATAGTAGGACATATCATCTAAACAGAATAGGTTCTGATCTAAAATATTAAATAATATATTTTTGAACTTCTCCTCTGATGTCAACTAATTTAAATTTACTTTATCAGTTTTCAGAATTATTTCCTAGCCTAAAAATGTGTTTCTAGAACTAATAAATATGAACAACACTTAGGCAGATTTCATTCAAGCCTAAAATCTATTTTTAACTCATTCTAAAGTTTTCCAAGCACTAGGAGAGTTTAAATTTGAATTTGCACATGTGTTTGCCTTACCTTTTAAATTTAAATCCTAGTCACATATTCAAATTTCTGAATTTAATATCATATAGGGTCAAAAAGGTAAATCCACCCTACTGCAGGGTCTAATTTACTATTTCATAAATTTCCAGGGGTCTAACTACTCATAACAGAGGGGTTTTCCTAATTTTTATTAAGTCCAGGGGCTAAAACTGATTTTTAAATGAATTTACACGAATTTCTGAAGGTCCAGGGGCTAGATCAGAAATTTCCGGGGCTAGCTCGTGTTTTCCGAGGTCCCCAGGGGGTAGCGCGTAAGAACCCCGGCCTTTATAACGCGGGGCCGACGTGGACCGTTCGATTTAAAACAGGCGGCTGAGACTATAACGTGAAGCGGTACGGGTTAGATCTAATAGGAACCACACGATTTAAAATGGACGGGCCTCAGGGGGCCACGTCGCGCTGGCCGTGCGTGGGCGGCGCTGCCCGGTGGCGCGCGGCGGCGGGGGTGGCGATCTTGCTGGAGATCTTCGGGTTTTCTTCTATACTACCTAAAACTTGGATTTCTTGGCACAGAACGGAAGAGGGGAGGTCGGGGATTTCACCTCGGGGTTTTTCTTGAGCTCGGAGGCCCTGGAAGGTGGTCGGCGGCGAGGTCCGAGATGAAACGCGGCGGTGCTCGCCGGAGCTGCGTCCAGAGCGCAAAACACCGGATTTTCTTCACCTGCGTAACTCCCCGGAGGCGGTGGAATATGATCAGCGCGTTAGATCAGGAAGTCCGAGCAAGGATCGAAGGAAAACGGTGATAAAAGTTTCGGTTCTCACCGGAGAGAAGGGTGGAGCGGCGCTGGGAAATTCGGCGAGTTTTCCTTGCGTGAATTGCACGAGGGGAGGCGGCGGTGGGTCGGTTTGGATAAGTAGCATCGCCCAGGGACGAAGATCGGGCTGGGGCACGGTTTTCTAGAGGTCTATTGCGATCAGGCGTGAGGGAAGAGTCCGGGGCCGTTGGGGGCGAGCGGGGAAGTAGATGACACGCGGGCCCCGCGTGTCAGTGAGAGGGAGTGAGGGGGCGCGGGTTCGGGCTGGCGTGGGGGATTGGGTCGGCTGGCGGGTTTCGGCCCACTGGCCGGTTGGGGTTTTTCTTTTTCCTTTTCCTTTTCTTTTCTATTTTGATTTGAATTTGAATTCCAGTTTTAATTTGAATTTCTGCACCACATGCAATACGTCCAAAATTTTTTAAATTCCCCTCTTTAGCAGGTTTTGGAGCGTTACAGCTCTACCCCCCTTAAAAGAAATCTCGTCCTCGAGATTGGTGGTTCTAGGAAAACAATTCCGGAAACTGTGCCTTAAGCTCGTCTTCTCGCTCCCATGTGGCTTCCTCTTCCGAGTGATGCTTCTACTGCACCTTGCACATTCGGATTCTTTTATTTCTTGTGAGGCGTTCCATTGTCTCCAAAACCTTGACCGGTTGCTCGGCATAAGACAGATCCTCTCCTACGTCAACCTCATTCATGGGTAACATCTCTTCAGGCGTCCTTAGACATTTCTTGAGCTGTGACACATGGAATACATCATGCACATCCGATAGGCGAGCCGGTAGTTCGAGTTGATATGCCACTTCGCCTTTCCTCTCCAGAATCTGAAAGGGTCCGATGTATCAAGGTGATAACTTCCCTTTCACCTTGAACCGACGAAGTCCTCGGATAGGGGAAACCTTGAGGTAAACATAGTACCCCACGTTGAAAACAAGCTCTCTTCTCCGTATATCGGCATAGCTCTTTTGTCGGGTCTGTGCTATCCTCAAGTTGTTGCGGATTTCCCTCACTTTCGCCTCGGCTTCTTGTAGTACTTCGGGCCCAAACACTTTACTTTCCCCTGTTTGATTCCAAAATAGCGGAGTTCTGCACTTCCTCCCGTACAAAGCCTCAAATGGTGACATCTTCATACTAGCTTGATAGCTGTTGTTATAGGAGAACCCTGCATACGGTAAGTTCTTATCCCAACTCCTATTGTTCTTGAGCGCACACGCTCTCAGCATATCCTCAAGGATCTGATTGGTTCTTTCCGTCTGCCCGTCAGTCTGGGGGTGATAGGCAGAACTAAAATTTAGATGGGTTCCCATGGTTTCATCTAACTTCTGCCAGAACCTTGAGGTGAACTGTGTCCCTCGATCTGACACTATCTTCTTTGGCACTCCATGGAAACACACGATCCTTGACATGTACAATTCTGCCAACTTGGATCCGCTGTAGCTTTTCTTCACGGGAATGAAATGAGCTACCTTGGTTAGCCTGTCGATGATGACCCATATCGAATCATATCCCGATTGGGTCCTGGGAAGTCCCACTATGAAGTCCATACCTATTTCTTCCCATTTCCATTCAGGCACTATGAGTGGTTGCAACAGTCCCATGGGTCGTTGATGTTCTGCTTTCACCAACTGACATGTGTCACATAGGGAAACATGTTCCGCGACATCTCGCTTCATGCCATACCACCAATATCTGCTCTTGAGGTCATGATACATCTTCGTACTACCAGGATGAATGGAATAGTCGGAATCATGAGTCTCCTTCAAAATCAATTCACGGATTTCCTTCACCTCAGGCACACAGATTCTTTTCCCGTGCCACACCGTACCTTGTTCATCCTCTCTAAACCCAGAGGTTTTATTATCCTTGAAAAATTCTCTAATCTCTTGTATCGTCTCGTCATTCTTCTGACCGTTGCGTATATCTTGCTCTAATGTGGAGTCCACTTCCATGGCGATGGCCTCACCACTATTACCAGACATAGATTAAGTTTTACAACCTCGTCCTTCAATTCTGTAGGCATGTCCTTTAAGCTCAACCTATTGACCTGCACCATCCGGCTTAAAGCATCTGCTACGACGTTCACTTTCCCAGGATTATAGTTGATGCCCACATCAAAGTTATTGATTAGCTCTAACCATCTCCTTTGTCTGAGGTTGAGATCTGGCTGTGTGAAAATATACTTTAAGCTCTTATGATCCGTATATATCTCTGTCCTCTTCCCCATCAAGTAGTGCCGCCAGATCTTCAATGCTTGTACGACTGCGGCTAGCTCTAGGTCATGTGTAGGATAGTTCTTCTCGTGTTTTTGGAGCTTCTGGGACGCATAGGTCACGACATGCCCCTCTTGCATGAGAACACATCCCAACCCGTGTCTAGATGCATCGTAGTACACTGAAAATTTTTTCTGCATATCTGGCTTAACTAGCACTGGGGCTGTTGTCAATCTTTTCTTCAGTTCTTGAAAACTCGTCTCACACTGCGGTGTCCATGTGAATGTGATTCCCTTCTCCAACAATTTTGTGAGGGGTCTCGAGATCTTGAAGAAACCCTCAATAAACCGTCGATAATATCCAGCCAATCGTAAGAAGCTTCGAACTTCCCCGACATTCTCAAGGGTCTTCCACTTCTGTACATCCTTGATCTTGGCGGGATCTACGGAGATTCCTCCCTCCGAGATTATATGTCCTAAGAAGGGAACTCTCTTCAGCCAAAACTCACACTTGCTCAACTTGGCATATAGTTGGTGTTCTCTCAGCTTTTGCAACACCAACCTTAGATGTCCCTCATGTTCTTCTTCATCTTTGGAGAAGACGAGAATGTCATCAATGAAAACCACCACAAATTTGTCTAGATATTCCATGAATACCTTGTTCATGAGATACATGAAGTATGCCGGGGCATTAGTTAGCCCGAAAGGCATAACGGTGTATTCATACAGCCCGTACCGAGATACGAAAGCTGTCTTTGGAATGTCGGTTTGTCTTATCTTAAGTTGGTGGTATCCCGACCTGAGATCAATTTTGAGAACACACAAGCTCCCCTCAACTGATCAAATAAGTCTTCAATGCGGGGTAATGGGTACTTGTTCTTGATGGTTACTTCATTCAAAGCACGGTAGTCTACGCATAACCTTTGGGTTCCGTCCTTCTTGGGCACAAATATCACTGGAGCTCCCCATGGTGAGGAACTAGGACGAATATACCCCTTCTCTGTCAATTCTCTTATATGCTCCTTGAGCTCTTCCAGCTGTTTGGAGTCCATCCGATAAGGCCTCTTGTATATTGGAGCTGTTCCAGGCACTAGCTCAATCGCGAATTCCACTTCACGATCGGGAGGCATACCTGGCAACTCCTCCGGAAAAAAACATCTGGATATTCCTTGATAATCCTTATCTCTCCCACTTCCACCTCAATTTTATTGAGTTTAATGTCCCTCCTAGGCTCTTGCACGGCTATGAACTTCACTTTCGTGCCACTAGTGTGAGTTAGTTCCACCGTCCTGGTCGAACAGTGGATGATACCTTTGTGTTTGATCAACCAATCCATACCTAAGATAATATCTATCCCTTGTGAGTCTATCACTATGAGGTTTGCAGTGAATACTACCCCATCAATGTCTAGATTCACCTTGGGACACACGTGTCTTGTCCTTATTTCTCCCCCTGGAGAGTTCACTGCTAGCATATGGTTCATTTGTGTTGTTGCTAGATCATGCTTCTTAACAAACCCTTGAGCAATGAACGAGTGAGTAGCAACAGAATCAAACAACAGGGTTGCAATGTGTAAATTGGCAGGAAACTTATCAATTACCACGTCAGGTGCCTCTTCCGCTTCCTCCATGGTCACGTGGTTCACCCGTCCTCGCACCACATTCTGCTGTTGTGGCTGCATGGTCTTCTTCTTTGGGCACTTATGGGCGTAGTGCCCCACTTCACCACAGTTGAAGCATTGTACCCCAAATTTAGGTGCCTGGCCTTTGTTGTCTTGGGGTTGGTTCGGTGGTCCTTGTACTGCTGGTCGAGGTTGATATGTGGGGCGAGGCTGCTGTACAAACTGACGCTGCAGCTGTGCTGGTGCTGACGGAGGCCTGAAATTCGGGTTGTACCCTCTGGGTGCTGAGTAGGGTACCACAGCATGGCTCGTCTGCCCGGCAGATTGCTGCATCAGACGTGGACGTGTGTGACCATCCCGCCTTCCTCTTGTTTTCATTTTCCAAGGCCTTCAGCTTCCTCTCCACGACAAATGCTCTGTGTACCATCTTTTGGAAGCTTTCATACTCGTTGGAGGATATTGCACACTGCATTTCCATAGTAAGTCCCTCCACAAAACAGTCCTGTTTTTGCTCATCAGTTTCGATGTCCCGTGGTGCATAACGGGATAGTTGGGTGAACTTAGTGAGGTATTCCCTCACCGTCATGTTTCCTTGCTGCAGTCCCAAGAACTCCTGCCTCTTGTTTTTGAGTTCACCACTTGGTATGTAATGGTTGCGGAAGCTGCGCTTGAACTCTTCCCAAGTGATGTTCTCGGGGTCATGATGGGCTCCCACGTAGGCGGTCCACCAATCAGCAGCAGGTCCATGCAATTGGTGAGAGGCAAACAGCACCCTCTCATACCCTTGGCATTGTATGATCCTATTCTTGCTCTCAACGGTCTTTAGCCAGTCATCTGCCTCCAGAGGTTCAGCAGCACTTGCAAACTTTGGAGGTTGAGTCCCCAGAAACTCACTCAACCTTGGTTGGGGTGGTGAAGCTTGTGGGGGTGGAGCTTGGTGCATGTTGGCCACCACTTGAGTTAGGCTCTGGATGAGCTGATTTTGATTTTCAAGCATTTGGTGGATAGGATCAGCTCCTTCACGGCGACCACCCCTGTCTTGTACTCTAGAAAAATGAGGGTTGCCGGCCTCATCGTTGTTGTTGGTGGGGTTGGCACCACAACCCTTTCCTCTTCCATCCATCTATCATGATCGACCAAATGTTAACTTAAAGCATTACGTATTAACTTCCCAAATTGCTTGTTTAAACTTAAACTTTTGAGGCCTTAATATATTAAACATTTTCTGAGGGTTTCACGTAGATTTTTGGGAGTCACGTGTCACGCAAAAATAAATGCATTCTTAATTCATAGGGGTTCACTCATCAAAGCAAAGCAACCTAAGGACGAGGTTCTGGACAAATGCCCATGGCTTCCACAACTCACGTCACACACCAAACATTAACACACAAATAACTAAGGTATTGACTCGACTACTCGATATCCTGCTGAAATAAGGGAAAGGACTCTAACCGACTCGTATCACTGAGCTGGCTCTTCGGGGTCTTCCTCATTATTGTGGCTGCCCTCTGATTCCGCTTTGGGTGGGGAAGCTGTTGGTGGAGAAGTGCAACGACGCCTGCTCGCCCGGCGGTCTGGGGAGTCAGGAGTCCATGTGTCATTCACGGTGACACATAGTTCATTCCCATCTCCTCTTTCTCTCGCCCTCAATCTGGCTCGAAGCAACGCCTCAGTCTCCTTCAGGGTGTCACGAACATCCTGAAGCTTCTGCTGACACTCCTGCAGTCGAGTGCTGAGCATAGCAGTATCCTCCAAGCACAGGTCCATGTGCTCATGGGAAGTCCCTTGCTGCACTGGCGGGTACTTGTACTCCACGGTGCCACTCTCACGCTGGAGGACATACATGTACTCAGTCCTGTCCAGGCGACGACGGTTGATATAACTCTGGCAGGTGATGGCCTCCCAGATGACATCCTTCTCAGCATCGACCTGTGTCGCACGACAAGCTGGAGAGCGGTGGATCTTGAGCAGCTGATTTTCATGGATAATCCTCATTTCTGAACTCCATTCTTCCCGCTTCTCACAGATGGTCCGGGTGGAGCTGTAGTGTATGATTAGCTTGCCCGTATTGCTGGCGGCGTGGAGCATACGCCGAAGACGGCGCAACAAGCCTCCTACTGCCAATCCGTAGGAGTGGTACGTCACCGGACGGTTCTCCTCTCTCAGGGCAAGGGCAACTACAGGAACTCTCCCTCCGGTGGACTTGCGAGCGGTGCGGATCATGCGAACCATCTAAAACATAAAGCATTTAAAATTAAGTTAGATAAGAGTTAAACAAAAATTGTATTTTGAATAAAAATTGGGGTAAGATGAATAAAGTGACCCTAGTAAATAACACCTTCAACCCACACCTTTGTAAAATAGTTTTTAGGAAAATAGGCTCCTTAAATACGTCCATTTCTACCTAGGTCCACGTTCCTACGGGCAACCTTGGCTCTGATACCACTTCTGTCACACCCGGTTTCTCCAGAGAACAACCGAGTGAATATCACATGTATGCCAGGATCATTCTCTCATACATGTGACGACAAATAGTGAAGCATATTTATTACAAGCCAGGTGTTCGAATATAAATAAGTCTTACATAACATACGTCTCGATGGACGATCATAAGTTCATAACATGTAAATAAAACAGCAGCGGAATATAAATCTACTGGGCTTCGTCACAGGCGTTGCCCGGGGGACTCCGTGAACCTAGAATCCTTCCTCGGGGCCAAAGTCTTGGTCATGAAACACCACATCATTCTCTTGACCTGTGCAGCAATATAAACCAACAGAAAAGCAAGTTTGAGTACCGTGGGTACTCAGCAAGTGTGGGAAAGTTATGTCATGCATGGCTAGAGCAAGGAGAGGTTGAACTCATGGTTAAAGCACTACGCAATTAGTACCTATCACTTTAGCTTATTAAGCACCTACATTACTACACAGGTGAAATGGTCCCAATCTCCCAACCCATCATCAAAACCAAGTAAACATAGTCTCATCTCAAATGTTAAGATTCCCCTAAATATCCTCAACTTCCCAATCCATCATCCTCTAATCATGAATAAGTCCAAGCCGCTCTTGACCGTGAGCACGGCTGTCATGACAGTTTTTGACTCTGGAGAGTTTGAACCACTGTACTCACATGTAGTGATTTCATCCCCCGTTGCCGGGTGGACTAAAAGAACCTCCATTATGCCAGTGGCCGCAAACCACAGTCACACTTCCCAGGTGTGTAGCCAGGAGATCACTATGAGGCCTTTACAAACGGATTCCCGATGAGCGTGGGCCCACTGAGGTTTCACCCCTAACAGGATACAAGAGGCTCCAACCCCGCTGCAGTGGCCCCCTCTTGAGCCTTGCGGTTCATATGGTAGTCTAGCTGACACCTATTCCCCACACCATCCAACACACCCATACTACGCCGAGGATACACCTAATTAATTGGCCAAGCTGCCCCACCTCAGCATGTGATTGGCACAGTAAAGCCAGGTTACATGCTCCATAAACCGGTCCTTAGGATCCAGGCAAGTACTAAACACAAACCCGAGTCTCGTGCACCCAGCGCCAACCAAATCATCCAACTTTCCTCGATCCCTTCCTCTACATAACTCATAATATCTCATTCAAGAGTAAGGTAAACGAATTGCTGATCTCATATCCCAATCATCCCATTCTAAGCATGGCCAAGCATAAGCATATAAATAAATGACATGATAAAATAAATCCCAACCCAAGCTACAAGGAAACAAGGTAATGCAATTCTAGGGAAACTCCCAAGCATGGGTTTCATATTTCAATTGACAATGCAAATAATTTTATCTACACATCCTAGTATAGGATCAAAGTGGTCAAGGACACTTGCCTTCTTCCTGCTGCTCTGAGAATGAAAAGTCTTGGTCTTGGAAGGGGAAAACTTGCTCTGGGGCAGGTTCTACTCATGCCAATACACATAGCAAAAGAAAACAACAATCCATAAGACATAGTTCACACTTTCACTTCATGCAAACCACACATACATACCTATGAAAGTCATTCACATTTCTAAGTGTTGTGGTTACTCTACATGTGTTGATTTTTGGCCTACATTCACTTTTAAACATATGTATATGATTTCTAACTTTTGTATTCAGATTTCTGTTTCACACTATATATGAATTTCCAATTTGAACAAATTATTTATATTTAATTAATACACTTCTTAGCTACCAAGATTGCATGAAAGGTAATTTCCTACTCCAAATAGGTTTTCAGATCTTCTACCAAATCCTAAACTGAAGTTTTTAGATTTGGAGACTTCATTTATCATTTTCTAATTATGCATACCTATTTTCCTATATTTTTCAGATGTATTTTCTATGCCTAAAAGTGGGTTTTAATATTAAATAGTAGGACATATCATCTAAACAGAATAGGTTCTGATCTAAAATATTAAATAATATATTTTTGAGCTTCTCCTCTGATGTGAACTAATTTAAATTTATTTTATCAGTTTTCATAATTATTTCCTAGCCTAAAAATGTGTTTCTAGGACTAATAAATATGAACAACACTTAGGCAGATTTCATTTCAGCCTAAAATCTATTTTTAACTCATTCTAAAGTTTTCAAAGTGCTAGGAGAGTTTAAATTTGAATTTGCACATGTGTTTGCCTTACCTTTTAAATTTAAATCCTAGTCACATATTCAAATTTCTGAATTTAATATCATATAGGGTCAAAAAGGTAAATCCACCCTACTTCAGGGTCTAATTTACTATTTCATAAATTTCCAGGGGTCTAACTACTCATAACAGAGGTGTTTTCCTAATTTTTATTAAGTCCAGGGGCTAAAACTTATTTTTAAATGAATTTACACGAATTTCTGAAGGTCCAGGGGCTAGATCAGAAATTTCCGGGGCTAGCTCGTGTTTTCCGAGGTCCCTATAGGGTAGCGCGTAAGAATCCCGGCCTTTATAACGTGGGGCCGACGTGGACCGCCTGATTTAAAACAGACGGCTGAGATTATAACGTGAAGCGGTACGGGTTAGATCTAATAGGAACCGCATGATTTAAAATGGACGGGCCTCAGGGGGCCACGTTGCCCTGGCCGTGCGCGGGCGGCGCTGCCTGGCGGCGCGCGGCGGCGAGGGGCGGTGATCTCGCCGGAGATCTTCGGGTTTTCTTTTATACTACCTAAAACTTGGATTTCTTGGCACAGAACGGTAGAGGGGGGGGGGGTCGGGGATTTCACCTCGGGGTTTTTCTTGAGCTCGGAGGCCCTGGAAGGTAGTCGACGGCGAGGTCCGAGATGAAACGTGGTGGTGCTCGCCGGAGCTGCGTCCAGAGAGCAAAACACCAGATTTTCTTCATCTGCGTGACTCCCCGGAGGCGGTGGAACATGATCAGCGCGTTAGATCAGGAAGTCCGAGCAAGGATCGAAGGAAAACGGTGATAAAAGTTTCGGTTCTCACCGGAGAGAAGGGTGGAGCAGCGCTGGGGAATTTGGCGAGTTTTCCTTGCGTGAATTGCACGAGGGGTGGCGGCGGCGGGTCGGTTTGGATAAGTAGCATCTCCCGGGGCCGAAGATCGAGCTGGGGCGCGGTTTTCTGGAGGTCAGTTGCGATCGGGCGCGAGGGAAGAGTCCGGGGCGGTTGGGGGCGCGTGGGGAAGGAGATGACACGCGGGCCCCGCGTGTGAGTGAGACGGAGAGAGAGGGCGCGGGTTCGGGCTGGCGCGGGGGATTGGGCCGGCTGGCGGGTTTCGGCCCACTGGCCGGTTGGGGTTTTTCTTTTTCTTTTTCCTTTTATTTTCTTTTTTGATTTGAATTTGAATTCCAGTTTGAATTTGAATTTCTGCACCACATGCAATACGTCCAAAAAATTTTAAATTCCCCCCTTTAGCAGGTTTTGGGGTGTTACAGCTCTACCCCCCATAAAAGAAATCTCGTCCTCGAGATTGGTGGTTCTAGGAAAACAATTCCGGAAACTGTGCCTTAAGCTCGTCTTCTCGCTCCCATGTGACTTCCTCTTCCGAGTGATGCTTCCACTGCACCTTGCACATCCGGATTCTTTTATTTCTTGTGAGGCGTTCCATTGTCTCCAAAACCTTGACCGGTTTCTTGGCATAAGACAGATCCTCTCCTGCGTCAACCTCATTCATGGGTAACATCTCTTCAGGCGTCCTTAGACATTTCTTGAGTTGTGACACATGGAATACATCATGCACATCTGATAGGCGAGCCGGTAGTTCGAGTTGATATGCCACTTCGCCTTTCCTCTCCAGAATTTGAAAGGGTCGGATGTATCGAGGTGATAACTTCCCTTTCACCTTGAACCGACGAAGTCCTCGGATAGGGCACACCTTGAGGTAAACATAGTCCCCCACGTTGAAAACAAGCTCTCTTCTTCGTACATCGGCATAGCTCTTTAGTCGGGTCTGTGCTATCCTCAAGTTGTTGCGGATTTCCCTTACTTTCGCCTCGGGTTCTTGTAGTACTTCGGGCCCAAACACTTTACTTTCCCCTGTTTGATTCCAAAATAGCGGAGTTCTGCACTTCCTCCCATACAAAGCCTCAAATGGTGACATCTTCATACTAGCCTGATAGCTGTTGTTATAGGAGAACTCTGCATACGGTAAGTTCTTATCCCAACTCCTATTGTTCTTGAGCGCACACGCTCTCAGCATATCCTCAAGGATCTGATTGGTTCTTTCCTCTGCCCGTCAGTCTGAGGGTGATAGGCAGAACTAAAATTTAGATGGGTTCCCATGGTTTCATGTAACTTCTGCTAGAACCTTGAGGTGAACTGTGTCCCTCGATCTGACACTATCTTCTTTGGCACTCCATGGAAACACACGATCCTTGACTTGTACAATTCTACCAACTAGGATCCGCTGTAGCTTTCTTTTACGGGAATGAAATGAGCTACCTTGGTTAGCCTGTCGATGATGACCCATATCGAATCATATCCCGATTGGGTCCTGGGTAGTCCCACTATGAAGTCCATACTTATTTCTTCCCATTTCCATTCAGGCACTTTGAGTGGTTGCAATAGTCCCTTGGGTCGTTGATGTTCTGCTTTCACCAACTGACATGTGTCACATAGGGCAACATGTTCCGCGACATCTCGCTTCATGCCATACCACCAATATCTGCTCTTGAGGTCATGATACATCTTCGTACTACCAGGATAAATGGAATAGTCGGAATCATGAGCCTCCTTCAAAATCAATTCACGGATTTCCTTCACCTCAGGCACACAGATTCTTTTCCCGTGCCACACCGTACCTTGTTCATCCTCTCTGAACCCGAGGGCTTTATTATCCTTGATGAGTTCTCTAATCTCTTGTATCTTCTCGTCATTCTTCTGACCGTTGTGTATGTCTTGCTCTAATGTGGAGTCCACTTCCATGACGATGGCCTCACCACTATTCACCAGACATAGATTGAGTTTTACAACCTCTTCCTTCAATTCTGTAGGCATGTCCTTTAAGCTCAACCTATTGACCTGCACCTTCCGGCTTAAAGCATCTGCTACAACGTTCGCTTTCCTAGGATGATAGTTGATGCCCACATCAAAGTCGTTGATTAGCTCTAACCATCTCCTTTGTCTGAGGTTGAGATCTGGCCATGTGAAAATATACTTTAAGCTCTTATGATCCATATATATCTCTGTCCTCTTCCCATCAAGTAGTGCCGCTAGATCTTCAATGCCTGTACCACTGCGGCTAGCTCTAGGTCATGTGTAGGATAGTTCTTCTCGTGTTTTTGGAGCTGTCGGGATGCGTAGGCCACGACATGCCCCTCTTGCATGAGAACACATCCCAACCCGTGTCCAGATGCATCGCAGTACACTGAAAATTTTTTCTGCATATCTGGCAAAACTAGCACTGGGGCTGTTGTCAATCTTTTCTTCAGTTCATGAAAACTCGTCTCACACTGCGGTGTCCATGTGAATGTGATTCCCTTCTCCAACAATTTGGTGAGGGGTCTCGAGATCTTGGAGAAACCCTTAATAAACCGTCGATAATACCCAGCCAATCCTAAGAAGCTTCGAACTTCCCTGACATTCTCAGGGGTCTTCCACTTCTTTACATCCTCGATCTTGGCGGGATCTACGGAGATTCCTCCCTCCGAGATTATATGTCCTAAGAAGGGAACTCTCTTCAGCCAAAACTCACACTTGCTCAACTTGGCATATAGTTGGTGTTCTCTCAGCTTTTGCAACACCAACCTTAGATGTCCCTCATGTTCTTCTTCATCTTTGGAGAAGACGAAAATGTCATCAATGAAAACCACCACAAATTTGTCCAGATATTCCATGAATACCTTGTTCATGAGATACATGAAGTATGCCGGGGCATTATTTAGCCCGAAAGGCATGACGGTGTATTTATACAGCCCGTACCGAGATACGAAAGCTGTCTTTGGAATGTCGGTTTGTCTTATCTTAAGTTGGTGGTATTCCGACCTGAGATCAATTTTTAAGAACACACAAGCTCCCCTCAACTTATCAAATAAGTCTTCAATGCGGGGTAATGGGTACTTGTTCTTGATGGATACTTCATTCAAAGCACGGTAATCTACACATAACCTTTGGGTTCCGTCCTTCTTGGGCACAAATATCACTGGAGCTCCCCATGGTGAGGGACTAGGACGAATATACCCCTTCTCCGTCAATTCTCTTATATGCTCCTTGAGCTCTTCCAGCTGTTTGGAGTCCATCCGATAAGGCCTCTTGTATATTGGAGCTGTTCCAGGCACTAGCTCAATCGCGAATTCCACTTCACGATCGGGAGGCATACCTGGCAACTCCTCTGGAAAAATATCTGGATATTCCTTGATAATCCTTATCTCTCCCATTTCCACCTCAACTTTATTGAGTTTAATGTCCCTCCTAGGCTCTTGCACGGCTATGAACTGCACTTTCATGCCACTAGTGTGAGTTAGCTCCACCGTTCTGGTCGAACAGTGGATGATACCTTTATGTTTGGTCAACCAAACCATACCCAAAATAATATCTATCCCTTGTGAGTCTATCACTATGAGGTTTGCAGTGAATACTACCCCATTAATGTCTAGATTAACCTTGGGACACACGTGTCTTGTCCTTATTTCTCCCCCTGGAGAGTTCATTGCTAGCATATGGTTCATTTGTGCTGTTGCTAGATCATGCTTCTTAACAAACCCTTGAGCAATGAACGAGTGGGTAGCACCAGAATCAAACAACAGGGTTGCAATGTGTAAATTTGCAGGAAACTTACCAATTACCACGTCAGGTGCCTCTTGCGATTCCTCCATGGTCACGTGGTTCACCCGTCCTCGCACCATATTCTGCTGTTATGGCTGCATGGGCTTCTTCTTTGGGCACTTATGGGCGTAGTGCCCCACTTCACCACAGTTGAAGCATTGTACCCCAACTTTAGGTGCCTGGCATTTGTTGTCTTGGGGTTGGTTCGGTGGTCCTTGTACTGCTGGTCGAGGTTCATATGTGGGGCGAGGGTGCTGTACGAACTGATGCTGCGGCTGTGCTGGTGCTGACGGAGGCCTGAAATTCGGGTTGTACCCTCTGGATGCTGAGTAGGGTACCACAGCACGGCTCGTCTGCCTGGCAAGTTGCTGCATCAGACGTGGACGTGTGTTGCGACCTGAGGCTTGGTGTGACCATCCCGCCTTCCTCTTGTTTTCATTTTCCAAGGCCTTCAGCTTCCTCTCCATGACAAATGCTCTGTCTACCATCTTTTGGAAGCTTTCATACTCGTTGGAGGACATTGCACACTGCATTTCCATAGTAAGTCCCTGCACAAAACAGTCCTATTTTTGCTCATCAGTTTCGCTGTCCCATGGTGCATAACGGGATAGTTGGGTGAACTTAGTGAGGTATTCCCTCACCGTCATGTTTCCTTGCTGTAGTCCCAAGAACTCCTTCCTCTTGTTTTTGAGTTCACCCCTTGGTATGTAATGGTTGTAGAAGCTGCGCTTGAACTCTTCCCAAGTGATGTTCTCGGGGTCATGATGGGCTGCCACGTAGGCGGTCCACCAATCAGCAGCAGGTCCATGCAATTGGTGAGAGGCAAACAGCACCCTCTCATACCTTTGGCATTGTATGATCCTATCTTGCTCTCAATGGTCTTTAGCCAGTCATCTGCCTCCAGAGGTTCAGCAGCACTTGGAAACTTTGGAGGTTGAGTCCCCAGAAACTCACTCAACCTTGGTTGGGGTGGTGCAGCTTGTGGGGGTGGAGCTTGGTGCAAGTTGGCCACCACTTTAGTTAGACTCTGGATGAGCTGATTCTGATTTTCAAGCATTTGGTGGATAGGATCAGCTCCTTCACGGCGACCACCCCTGTCTTGTCCTCCAGAAAGATGAGGGTTGCCGGCCTCATCGTTGTTGTTGGTGGGGTTGGCACCACAACCCTTTCCTCTTCCATCCATCTATCATGATCAACCAAATGTTAACTTAAAGCATTACGTATTAACTTCCCAAATTGCTTGTTTAAACTTAAACTTTTGAGGCCTTCATATATTAAACATTTTCTGAGGGTTTCACGTAGATTTTTGGGAGTCACGTGTCACGCGAAAATAAATGCATTCTTAATTCATAGGGGTTCACTCATCAAAGCAAAGCAACCTAAGGACGAGGTTGTGGACAAATTCCCATGGCTTCCACAACTCACGTCACACACCAAACATTAACACACAAATAACTAAGGTATTGACTCGACTACTCGATATCCTGCTGAAATAAAGGAAAGGACTCTAACCGACTCGTATCACTGAGCTGGCTCTTTCGGGTCTTCCTCATTATTGCGGCTGCCCTCCGATTCTGCTTTGGGTGGGGAAGCTGCTGGTGGAGAAGTGTGGTGACGCCTGCTCTCCCGGCTGTCTGGGGAGTCAGGAGTCCATGTGTCATTCACGGTGACACACAGTTCATTCCCATCTCCTCTTTCTCTCGCCCTCAAGCTGGCTCGAATCAACGCCTCAGTCTCCTTCAGGGTGTCATGAACATCCTGAAGCTCCTGTTGACACTCCTGCAGTCGAGTGCTGAGCATAGCAGCATCCTCCAAGCACAGGTCCATGTGCTCATGGGAAGTCCCCTGCTGCACTGGCAGGTACTTGTACTCCGCGGTGCCACTCTCACGCTGGAGGACATACATGTACTCAGTCCTGTCCAGGTGGCGACGGTTGATGTAACTCTGGCAGGTGATGGCCTCCCAGGTGACATCCTTCTCAGCATCGACCTGTGTCGCATGACAAGCTGGAGAGCGGTGGATCTTGAGCAGCTGATTTTCATGGATAATCCTCATTTCTGAACTCCATTTTTCCCACTTCTCACGGATAGTCCGGGTGGAGCTGTAGTTTATGATTAGCTTGCCTGTATTGCCGGCGGCGTGGAGCATACGCCGAAGACGGCGCAACAAGCCTCCTACTGCCAATCCGTAGGAGTGGTACGTTACCGGACGGTTCTCCTCTCTCAGGGCAAGGGCAACTACAGGAACTCTCCCTCCGGTGGACTTGCGGGCGGTGCGGATCATGCGAACCATCTAAAACATAAAACATTTAAAATTAAGTTAGATAAGAATTAAACAAAAATTGTATTTTGAATAAAAATTGGGGTAAGATGAATAAAGTGACCCTAGTAAATAACACCTTCAACCCACACCTTTGTAAAGTAGTTTTTAAGAAAATAGGGTCCTTAAATACGTCCATTTCTACCTAGATCCACGTTCCTACGGGCAACCTTGGCTCTGATACCACTTCTGTCAAATCCAGTTTCTCCAGAGAACAACCGAGTGAATATCACATGTATGCCAGGATCATTCTCTCATACATGTGACGACAAATAGTGAAGCATATTTATTACAAGCCAGGTGTTCGAATATAAATAAGTCTTACATAACATACATCTCGATGGACGATAATAAGTTCATAACATGTAAATAAAACAGCAGCGGAATATAAATCTTCTGGGCTTCGTCACAGGTGTTGCCCGGGGGACTCCGTGAACCTAGAATCCTTCCTCGGGACCAAAGTCTTGGTCATTAAACACCACATCATTCTCTTGATCTGAGCAGCAATATAAACCAATAGAAAAGTAAGTTTGAGTACCGTGGGTACTCAGCAAGTGTGGGAAAGTTATGTCATGCATGGCTAGAGCAAGGGGAGGTTGAACTCATGGTTAAAGCACTACGCAATTAGTACCTATCACCTTAGCTTATTAAGCACCTACATTACTACACAGGTGAAATGGTCCCAATCTCCCAACCCATCATCAAAATCAAGTAAACATAGTCTCATCTCAAATGTTAAGCTTCCCGCTGAACATCCTCAACTTCCCAATCCATCATCCTCTAATCATGAATAAGTCCAAGCCGCTCTTGACCGTGAGCACGGCTGTCATGACAATTTTTGACTCTACAGAGTTTGCACCACTGTACCCACATGTAGTGATTTCATCCCCGTTGCCGGGTGGACTAAAAGAACCTCCATTATGCCAGTGGCCGCGAACCACATTCACACTTCCCAGGTGTGTAGCCAGGAGATCACTACGAGGCCTTTACAAAGGGATTCCCGATGAGCGTGGGCCCACTGAAGTTTCACCCCTAACAGCATACAAGAGGCTCCAACCCCGCTGCAGTGGCCCCCTATTGAGCCTTGCGGTTCATATGGTAGTCCAGCAGACACCTATTCCCCGCACCTTCCAACACACGCGTACTACGCCGGGGATACACCTAATTAATTGGCCAAGCTGCCCCATCTCAGCATGTGGTTGGCACGGTAAAGCCAGGTTACATGCTCCATGAACCGGTCCTTAGGATCCAGGCAAGTACTAAACACAAACCCGAGTCTCGTGCACCCAGCACCAACCAAATCATCCAACTTGCCTCGATCCCTTCCTCTACATAACTCATAATATCTCATTCAAGAGTAAGGTAAATGAATTGATGATCTCATATCCCAATCATCCCATTCTAAGCATGGCTAAGCATAAGCATATAAATAAATGACATGATAAAATAAATCCCAACCCAAGCTACAAGGAAACAAGGTAATGCAATTCTAGGGAAACTTCCTAGCATGGGTTTCATATTTCAATTGACAATGCAAATAATTCTATCTACACATCCTAGTATAGGATCAAAGTGGTCAAGGACACTTGCCTTCTTTCTGCTGCTCTGAGAATGGAAAGTCTTGGTCTTGGAAGGGGAGAACTTGCTCTGGGGCAGGTTCTACTCATGCCAATACACATAGCAAAAGAAAACAACAATCCATAAGACATAGTTCACACTTTCACTTCATGCAAACCACACATACGTACCTATGAAAGTCATTCACATTTCTAAGTGTTGTGGTTACTCTACATGTGTTGATTTTTGGCCTACATTCACTTTTAAACAAATGTATATGATTTCTAACTTTTGTATTCAGATTTCTGTTTGCACACTATATATGAATTTCCAATTTGAACAAATTTTTTATATTTAATTAATACACTTCTTAGCTACCAAGTTTGCATGAAAGGTAATGTCCTACTCCAAATAGGTTTTCAGATCTTCTACCAAATCCTAAACTGAAGTTTTTGGATTTGGAGACTTCATTTATCATTTTCTAATTATGCATACCTATTTTTCTATATTTTTCAGATTTATTTTCTATGCCTAAAAGTGGGTTTTAATATTAAATAGTAGGACATATCATCTAAACAGAATAGGTTCTGATCTAAAATATTAAATAATATATTTTTGAACTTCTCCTCTGATGTGAACTAATTTAAATTTATTTTATCAGTTTTCAGAATTATTTCCTAGCCTAAAAATGTGTTTCTAGAACTAATAAATATGAACAACACTTAGGCAGATTCCATTTCAGCCTAAAATCTATTTTTAACTCATTCTAAAGTTTTCCAAGTGCTAGGAGAGTTTAAATTTGAATTTGCACATGTGTTTGCCTTACCTTTTAAATTTAAATCCTAGTCACATATTCAAATTTCTGAATTTAATATCATATAGGTTCAAAAAGGTAAATCCACCCTACTGCAGGGTGTAATTTACTATTTCATAAATTTCCAGGGGTCTAACTACTCATAACAGAGGGGTTTTCCTAATTTTTATTAAGTCCAGAGGCTAAAACTGATTTTTAAATGAATTTGCAAGAATTTCTGAAGGTCCAGGGGCTAGATCAGAAATTTCCGGGGCTAGCTCGTGTTTTCCGAGGTCCCCAGGGGGTAGCCCGTAAGAATCCCGGCCTTTATAACGCGGGGCCGATGTGGACCATCCGATTTAAAACAGACAGCTGAGATTATAACGTGAAGCGGTACGGGTTAGATCTAATAGGAACCGCACGATTTAAAATGGACGGGCCTCAGGTGGCCACGTCGCCCTGGCAGTGCGCGGGCGGCGCTGCCCGGCGGCGCGCGGCGGCGAGGAGCGCCGATCTCGCTGGAGATCTTCGGGTTTTCTTCTATACTACCTAAAACATGGATTTCTTGGCACAGAACGGTAGAGGGGAGGTCGGGGATTTCACCTCGGGGTTTTTCTTGAGCTCGGAGGCTCTAGAAGGTGGTCGGCGGCGAGGTCCGAGATGAAACGCGGCGGTGCTCGCCGGAGCTACGTCTAGAGCGCAAAACACTTGGTTTTCTTCACCTGCGTGACTCCCCGGAGGCGGTGGAACATGATCAGCGCGTTAGATCAGGAAGTCCGAGCAAGGATCGAAGGAAAACGGTGATAAAAGTTTCGGTTCTCACCGGAGAGAAGGGTGGAGCGGCGCTGGGGAATTCGGCGAGTTTTCCTTGCATGAATTGCACGAGGGGAGGCGGCGGCGGGTCGGTTTGGATAAGTAGCATCGCCCGGGGCCGAAGATCGGGCTGGGGCGCGGTTTTCCGGAGGTCAGTTGCGATCGGGCGCGAGGGAAGAGTCCGGGGCCGTTGGGGGCACGCGGGGAAGGAGATGACACGTGGGCCCCGTGTGTCAGTGAGAGGGAGAGAGGGGGCGCGGGTTCGGGCCGGCGCGGGGGATTGGGCCGGCTGGCGGGTTTCGGCCCACTGGCCGGTTGGGGTTTTTCTTTTTCTTTTTCTTTTTCCGTTTCTTTTCTGTTTTGATTTGAATTTGAATTCCAGTTTGAATTTGAATTTCTGCACCACATGCAATACGTCCAAAATTTTTTAAATTCCCCCTTTAGCAGGTTTTGGGGTGTTACACAATGGTCGTGTAGGGCAAAACCGGAGCAAAAATGGTGGAGAAATGAGGGAGAACGGGGCGCGGCATCTCTCTGGTCCGGTGTGCGCGCGGGCTCTTTCTCGAGGTAGAAGAAGGATCTGACCTGTGGACCCCACTGTCAGCCAGTATTAGGTTCCAGAAAATGTTCAAATTTTGAAAATTTATAAGTGTCTGCAGGAAACTCTAAATTGGGTGATTCAAATTGGGTTAGATTCAGTTTACAAAGATCTATCCAAATTTGCACTCCGATTTGTATGAAAGTCAGTAATAAATTCTGGATAATTCTTTTAAGATTTTCTGTAAAAAAATTATGGAGTTAGTTTGGTTAAGCCAAAAATTGCCAAATTGTGCCATAATATTCCTTAGGGTGTCATTGAACTTCCAGCAAAGTTTCAGCTCATTAGGAGTTGATTTGAGTAGGATTTTTCAGAGTCCAAGCTGTTGTGTTCAAAAGTCTCAAGAAACTTTTCAGAAGAAGTTTCCACTTTGTAGAATTCATCCTAGGCAATCCTTAGCTCCAAAAATAGTGAATCAAATTTTGCTGGAATCCTTAGCAAGAGTAATTTGCAGAGGAACAAAGTTCTTGCTATGAAAATGCACAGTATTTTCTGTGGAATTCATTATTAGTAAATCCTTTAGGGATTAATGCCAGGAAGGATTCTCTATGAAAAATTCCAAATATTGGGCAGCAAATCATTTTCCTAGTTCCTGATCTACAGTAAAATCTTAGGATTTTTGGTGCTGATTAAGAGGGCTTAATCAGTAGGTTATCTCAGGGTTAAATAAATTAGCTAAAAGTGATAGAATTAATTTCTAGAAAAATGGTGCCAACTTCAAAGACAATAACTTTTAGTAGGAATGTCCAAGATTTGTGAACAAATTTCGTTGGATTCCTATCAGTCAGTACTTTGCAGAAATGCAAAGAATTTGATCTTAAGATCTGTGGAATTTTCTCCAAAATTCATCAAAGTTAAAACTTTGGGAATTGATTCCAGAAGATCCCTGTTATGGATTTTCCTCAAATTTTGCTAGAAGATTCTTCATAACATTAGCGATCCCCTGTAAAAACTTGAGCTTCATTGGAGTACATTTTCTAGGCTAAACTCTGATCCAAAGTTCAGCCTTCATTTGGAAATTCCAATTCTAAACAGAAACTTTTCAGCAATTCTTTCAACTTCAAAAATTCATATCTCCCTGTAGGTAGCTCCAAAAATGGTGAAACAAAACTTGTTAGAACCATAGAGACCTGCTCTAATTAGATCTTCCACTGTTAGCCATGTCAAAACATCAGATTTGGGATCAAAATTCAGAGAAGCCTTGTATTTGTGGGATTTTTGGAGACCCCAAGCTTCCATGGAACTTCTCCAAATTTTGCTCAAATCATCCTCAGAGTCTAGTATCCACTGGAAAAATCCCAAATCGAATTAAGGAATTTAAATAGCAGTATCTATGAATAGAAGTGTAATTCTTATACTTGACTAGCACTTATACATATATTTTGCTACATTTCATATAGTGACCGAAGTTGAGGACGCACCGGAGCCGTTGGACTTCCCGTTTAACTCGCAACTAGGCAAGCACCAGTTTGCATTTAAGTACTTTTGCAAAGTTTTCATTTGTATCACTTATGTTTACGGTGAAATGCTTGCGTTAGAGTTAGGGTGATTGGAACCCCACTTGCATAACCTTTAAATCCTATGAAGGGTTGAGTAGTTTACCAACGTGACGAGTAGATAATGCCATGCTAATGATCTTAAGATGTCAGTAGAAGTCGAGTGGTTGGAATCTACTCGCGAGATAGGTATTTATTCACACGGTATGGAAAGAGGTAGAGAATGGCTTAAGAATTTGAAACTGAGACCCACCAGGGGTGATATGATGCAGTGAGCGGAGGTCTCACGTGCATAGCCCTGTTGTGTTGGGATCAACTTTTGATCTCCAACTCGCGAACGTCCCCAACTGACGTTCCGAGTATTCCTCCATCACGCGCCCTGATCGGGGGCGCCAAAAACTTATGGTTGTGGGCCCCCTCGTGCGCCGCGCAAGATAAAAGGAAGGGAACGCCAGGGGCATGAAAGACGACGTTTTTCGTGACTCAAAACCGACCCAATAGTTTTTCGATCCAATCTATAAGCGCACGGGAGCACGGGGAAAGCGCAAGCCGCCGTTCATCGGACGCCGCCTTTCGTGCCACCACCTCGACTCATCAACGTTCATCATCGACATGGCGGCTTCCTCGTCCACACCCGAAGGTATGCGATATGCATTAACGTTCTTTTTTTTTGTCTATGTTAGTTTAGGATCTGTTTATTCCATTATTATCCCGTAGATCTAGTGGCTAGCGATCATTGAAATGCAACAATGGCATCAAGAGCCAGGCTAGTCTACACTAGATCTCACTCGGGATTGCAGTTTTTAGATCCACAACAAGTAAGTTTAGAAAATGAAAAAAAGCATAAGAACGAAACATAGAATAGCAAAAACAGTAAGAAAGCAAAATAAAAGGAGGGCACGTGTGTGCGGCACCGCCGTTGAGCTGCACCACGGTGGCGCCGGTGAGCTATAGGACGCCACCCTCTCTCACACTCTCTATTCCTTTGAGCAGCCGCATTCTGAAGAGAGAGAAAAGAGGGAGGGAAATGAATTAGGGTTTAGGGGAGAGGCACCCTGGTGGTCCTTTTATAGGCCTGAAATGTTAGCTCCACCGTTGGATCAAAATGAACGATTCAGATTGATTAGGGTTTGTGTTTGTGGGCCAAAATGATGGTTGGACGCGGCCCAGTAAGTGCAGCAGACCTTAGCGGGCGCCCACCGCCCTAACGGGCGCGCCGCCAGGCGGCATTAGCCCTAACGGGTGCGCGGGCGCGGCTGGAACCCTAACGGGCATGCTGGCGCGGCCACTGGGCGCACACCGGCCCAAGAAAGGAGCGCGGCCCATCAGCGCCGGAGGGCCCGTGCGGCCCAATCATGGGCGCGGCCCACTATAGCTTTGCACCAATATAAAAGATAATATGCTGCTGAACCTGGGAATCGAAACCGAGACCTTCGGATGGAGGGATTTGTGCTCTACCAACGATGCTTAATATTTAAGTAATTCGTGTTCCGTTTGTGTTTAGCAACGATGCTTAATACTTAAGTAATCTGAGTTCTTTTCAGTTATAGCCTGAAAACTATTTTATATATATTATCAATTTATCTTCTGTAATTAGCAAGAAATAGTTTTCAGCTATATTTAATTTTGTTGTTGTGGATAATTAAGAGTAATTAAGCTTCCGCTGTTTGTAATTAAGTTTATTAGTTTTCTAATTAAATTTCAATTGACAAATTTAATTAGGAGAATTTTATTAAGTGTTTTGTTAATTAGGTTATAATAATTTTGTTATGTAGCCAATGTGAACAACAAAATTTACTATATATATTGAGTTTAATTTAAGTTATTTGATACATGAAAATTTTATTTGAGTAACCAACGCGAAAGAATAAAATTTACATGTTTATATTTTTGAATGACGTGTTTTGTTGAGTAACCAACGCGAAAAACAAAACACGGCATTTCTATCGCTTTAAGTGTTTTGTTCATAAAAATTTCGTAGAGTAAACAACGCGAAAAATGAATTTTGTTATGATTTTGAATGTTGTATTTTGTGGAGTAACCAACGCGAAACAAAATATAACATTCTCTATTGTTTAAGTTATAGTATATTTACTTATATATATATATATATATATATATATATATATATGCAATTTTATGAAAATTCCTCCGCTTTGTCTTCAGCACTGAGTTTTATTTCTAACATTGAACCACTCAATGGTTCAAATTATGGTACTTGGAAAGAAAAATTGGATATCGCTTTGGCTATCTCTGAAATTGATTATGCACTAATGACACCTTGCCCCACTGAGCCTGAGGTCCCTTCACCTACTACTGGAGAGACTGATGAGTCTTTCGAGCTTAGGAAGGGACAATACTTAAGTTTAAAGGATAAGTATGATAAGGATCTCCCTAAGTGGATTGCCTCAAACAGAAAGTGTTTGATGGTGATTAGGGGGACAATCACTGAGGCCATTCGGGGAGCGATTACCGAATGTGACACTGCTCTTGAGTACCTCCGTAAGGTGGAAAGTCAGTTCACTGGCTCTTCAAAGGCTACAGTGAGCATGCTTATCAAGAATCTCGTTACTGAGAGATACACTAGATGTGGTGTGCGTGAGCACATCCTTAAAATGACCAACTTAGCCATGAAGCTCAAGCCAATGAACTTAGGAATCACAGATGAGTTGCTTGTGCACCTCATTTTTGCTTCACTACCTAAGGAGTTTGAGGCCTTCGTGATAAATTACAACTCTCAGCTAGCGCAGTGGAACTTAGAGAAGTTGATTGCCATGTGCGTTCAAGAAGAAGAATGCATTTAGTCCCAGAGGGGTGGTGACTCTGTCAACTATGCCAAAGGGAAAGGTAAAGGGAAGAACTATTTTGGTTCTCCCAAAGGTGCTTCTTTTAAGTCACATGGCACTTCTTCTACTGATAAGGGCAAGGGTAAGGCTCCACTTCAGCATCCTTTTCAGAAGGATATGAAAGTGGACAAGGATCAGTGTACGTTTTGTAAGGAGAAAGGACACTACCAGAAGGATTGCATGGGCTTCCTAAAGTGGTGTTGCAAGAATGGTAATGATTTTGTGACTTTTGTTAATGAATCCCTGTTTTTAGATTATTCTCGATCTACTTGGTGGATTGATTCAGGTGCCACCGTGCACGTTTGTAATTCTCTACAGGGATTAAGTATGAGGAGGACCCTAAGAAGAGGGGAAAAAGCCATTAAAGTCGTTGATGGCCGTGAAGCTCAAGTTGAAGCCATTGGAGATCTCCCACTTAGACTTAGAGATGGCTTTGTACTTAGGCTTCATAATGTCGTTTATGTACCCTCTTTAGAGAGAAATTTGATTTCAGTTTCATGTTTCGATGATTCAGGTTATGTGTGCCATTTTGGCAATGATAAATGTTCTATTACATTTAATAATAAAGTTGTGGGTCTTGCATTCTGACAAGACATGTTATATTTATTATCCTTACTTGATGACATTAATGTTATAAGTAATAATCAAGTTTCTTCTAAGAACGACTTAGTATTCAATAAGCGCAAAAGAATCGATTCCGAAACATCATCGAAATTGTGGCAGTGCCGTTTATGCCATATTTCGAGGGGGAGAATTGAACGTTTAGTTTCCCAATCGATTCTTACCAACTTAGATTTTTTTGGATTCACAAGAATGCATTGATTGCATTAAAGGCAAATTTGTTAAGAAAATTAAGAAAGACGCCAAACGTAGCACGGGAATATTAGAATTAGTTCGCACGGACATTTGTGGTCCATTCCCAATAGTCTCCATAGATGGTTATGATTCGTTCATAACATTTACGGATGACTATACTCGTTATGTCTATATTTCTCCAATCAAGGAGCGATCAGAAGCGTTGGATAAATTTAAGATATTTAAGGCCGAAGTAGAAAACCAACACAACGTTAAGATCAAGGTAGTAAGATCCGATCGTGGAGGGGAGTACCACAGCCGACATACCCCTTATGGCCAAATTCCTGGACCTTTTGCAAGGTTTCTACAGGAAAACATCATAGTAGCGCAGTATTCTATGCCGAGCGAGCCTCAGCAAAACGGTGTAGCGGAACGGAGAAATTGCACGCTCATGGATATGGTAAGAAGTATGTTAAGTTATTCGAAACTTCCGGTTAGCTTATGGATGGAGGCGTTAAAAACTGCCATTCATGTGCTTAATCGTGTGCCGAGCAAATCAGTACCTAAGACGCCGTATGAAATGTGGACAGGACGTAAGCCCTCATTAGGCAATTTGCACGTGTGGGGCTGTCCAGCTGAGGCTAAAATGTTCAACCCAAATATTGGTAAGCTGGACTTTAGAACTATTAGTTGCCATTTTAATGGCTATCCAGATAAGAGTAAGGGATATCGATTCTATTGTCCAGATAATTACACTAAGTTCATAGAGACAAGACATGCTGTCTTTTTAGAAGATGCCATGATCAGGGGGAGTATGGTAAGACGAGAGGTAGATCTTGAGGAGAAGCGGGTGTACGCACCCACTCCCATGATTCAAGAACCATATTTCTCGATACCTACTATTATTGAACCATCTGTGCCAGTCACTAATGATTCAACACCTGTTGTTAGTCGTTCATCGACAACGGAAAATGTAAGAGAGGCTCAGCCTTCCGAGGCTATTGAGCCAGTTGCCAATATGATGAAGCGCAACAACAGCCTCAACCAGAAGATGATGCACCAATTAGAAGATCTCAACGAGTAAGAAAATCGGCCATTCCGGACGATTATGAGATCTATGTGAGTGAAGAAATTCAAATGGAGGATGATCCCACCTCGTTTGAAGATGCTATGAGAAGACAACAATCATTTGGATGGTGTAAAGCCATGGAGGATGAGATGAGGTCCATGGACGCCAACAAGGTCTGGGATTTAGTCGAGATTCCTCGAGGAGCCAAGACAGTAGGCTATAAGTTGGTCTACAAGATCAAACGTGACTCCAAAGGAAAAATTGAAAAATATAAGGCCAGACTTGTGGCGAAGGGATTCAATCAAAGAGAAGGCATAGATTATAATGAGACGTTCTCACCCGTCTCTACTAAGGATTCTTTTAGAATCATTATGGCATTAGTAGTGCATTATAATGTAGAGTTACATCAGATGGATGTAAAAACAACGTTTCTCAATGGGGATCTGTACGAGGACGTCTATATGACACAACCGAAAGGTTTTGTCATTAAGGGTAAGGAACACATGGGATGTCGCTTAAGAAAGTCCATCTATGGGCTCAAACAAGCCTCACTGTAGTGGTATCTCAAGTTCAATGAGACAATTAGAATGTTTGGGTTTAAGGAGAATGCGGAGGATAATTACATCTATGTTAAATTTAAGAATGGGAAACTTATTTTCCTTGTTCTCTATGTGGATGACATACTACTTGTGAGTAGCGATGTCAATCTACTGTTAGAGACTAAGAGGTTTTTATCCTCCAACTTCGATATGAAGGAACTAGGTGAAGCATCCTATGTGCTGGGGATCGAGATTAACCGAGATCGTGTTAAGGGGGTTTTAGGTTTATCTCAGAAAGCGTACTTAGAAGGTGTACTCAAGAAGTACGACATGTATGCGAGTAAACCTTCACCTGCTCCAATAGTCAAGGGCGATAAGTTTGGGAACTTTCAGTGTCCCAGGAACCAATACGAGATCTATCAAATGAAATCGGTTCCATATGCTTCTGCTGTCGGAAGCCTTATGTATGCTCAAGTATGTACTCGCCCTGACTTAGCGTTCGTAACCGGGATGCTTGGCAGATATCAGGCCAATCTAGGGATTGATCACTGGAAGGCAGTTAAGAAAACATTAAGGTATGTGCAAGGCACAATAGGCCTCATGTTAACATATAGTAAGTCAGACCCACTCGAGGTAGTGGGATACTCAGACTCAGATTTTGCGGGTTGTGTGGATACTAAGAAATCCACGTCAGGTTACATATTCACCCTCGCAAATGGAGCTATATCGTGGAAGAGCTCTAAACAAACCGTCACTGCATCGTCCACAATGCATGCCGAGTTTGTTGCTTGTTATGAGGCCACGGGGCAGGCATTATGGTTTAAGAAATTTCTACCCGGTCTTAGAGTGGTCGACAGTATTGAAAAACCACTTAAGTTATACTGCGACAATGAACCCGCAGTATTGTACTCTCACAATAACAAGTCGAGTGGTGCTGCCAAACACATCGACATTAAGTTTTATGTTGTGAAAGTCAAAATCCAGGATCATACTATTAGTCTTGAGCATATTAGAACCAAACATATGCTTGCGGATCCGCTTACTAAAGGTCTTCCTCCCAATGTGTTGAGAGAACACGTAGCCAGCATGGGATTAAGGGAAAACCTATGATCGCCTGGATACTTAGGGGCCAAACTAAGAATAAGGTTGTTTCTAAGTGTAAGATGTATTGTGGTCATCGAGTCAGATAGTACGTAATTGGCTATTTTGATGCGATGTGCTGAGTATATCGAACATGAAGAAATAAACAATAAGTTAAGTGTTAAGAAATAAAGTAAGTTTTGATAAGAATCATCTGTGGAGATCAAGGGGGAGAATGTTGGGATCATCTTTTGATCTCCAACTCGTGAACGTCCCCAACGGACGTTCCGAGTATTCCTCCACCATGCGCCCTGATCGGGGGCGCCAACCAACCTATGGTTGTGGGCCCCCTCGTGCACCGCATAAGATAAAAGGAGGGGAACGCCGGGGGCATGAAAGACGACATTTTTCGTGACTCAAAACCGACCCCAATATTTTTTCGTTCCGATCTCTAAGCGCATGGGAGCACGGGGAAAAGCTCACGCCGCTGTTCATCGGACGCCGCCTTTCGTGCAACCACCTCGACTCATCAACGTTCATCATCGACATGGCGGCTTCCTCGTCCACACCCGAAGGTATGCGATATGGATTAACGTTTTTTTCTTTTGTCTATGTTAGTTTAGGATCTGTTTATTCCATTATTATCCCGTAGATCTAGTGGCTAGCGATCATTGAAATGCAACATGTTGGTGTCGATTGAGGACCGAGCCATGTGCGGCCCTGCTAGACAAGTTTGAACAGTACCGGATGCATACTGGCATATGGGAACCAGGAAACCTATGTAATTGGTTAATCTGGGTGCCAAGGCTTGGCCAACCGTTTTATAGGAGTGGGTTGAGGGTAGCAAGGTGTAAATCTGCCGGTGGGCAGAGACACGCTCCACGCGAGGACCTCCTGTCCGTTACGGATGGACCAGTTTGGCATTTGGGTTTCCTTTGAAAGGTTGTTGCATACAACAGAGTAGAAAGGTGTGAATCACCACACTTTTGAAAGTGGGTGTATGTGACGTGTTATCCGGGTGTCTCCTGATTGGAATAACCGCCCCTTAGGGTTATTTGTGTACCGCTTGTTCACTGTGCTGTGACGTAGTAATAACTGAAAGAAGCCAGCAGAATATGATGCATTGAGCTAATATTATCTTGTTACCATGTATGCTGTAGCTGTAGAGCTCATTAGGTTTATTTTCAACTTTGGGCATAACCACATCGAAGGAAAGTGTTTCGTGTTTGATTGTGGACTTCCGATGTGAGGGATGCCTAAGGCACATTAATCTGCTGCTATAAAACTGAAAGTAAGGATTAACATGTAGGCGTGCCTTTATTGCAAATGTCATTTCCTATATTACTAATCCCTGCATGTAGAGTTTCATGATTAGGAGTGTCGGTTAAGCCATGCTGAGCCATCGTGCTCAGGGTTGCAATATTTGAGCTCTGTGCAGGTGAGAGTTACGAGGAAGGTTCCGAGGACGAGGCGATGCCCCCGTTGTGGTACACGGCCGAGCTGGAGCCCTGCATACCGCCATGCTCCCCGGTTATATGTTGCTAGTGTGTAGCATCCCCGGGCTGGACGGCTGCACTTTTGCATAGCTAGGCTGATAGTTTAGCTATTAATAAGACTTCTGCTGTACATTACTTTTATAAAAGACTTCCACTGTGTTTCTATGTAAAATAAAAGTTTGTATGTTGTACCTAATCTTTTCTTGTGTGCTGTTGGGTGCCGCATCGCACGGCACCACCCTCTGCGATCCCAGAGTGGGTGAACCACGGGGTGGTCCCCACACCTTGCTCGTCCCCACTGCCGGTGCGCCGGAATTTGAGTGTTGGCGCTGGTGTGTGTGAGAAACCGACGCTAGTCAATTCTTGAAATTTGCCTAAACTGATTGATCGACGCTCTTGCAATTCAAACCACAGCAACTTGGATCCCTAGCGCCCTCCCACACCGAATCTCGAAGCCAACCGGCCACCACACACCCCGAGCGACGAGAATTCACCGCCGCCGGCTAAACCACGTCGGTCCACCGGTGACGGCCATGTTGCCGCCGTTTTGGCTCGGGTTAGGGGTGGATTCACGTTCTACATGCTCTAGGGATGTTGTAGGGCAACTTTGCTAGTCAATTTAGGCTCGGGGAGGCCTTGTTCCTCGTCGACGCTGCGCATCCAAGCCGCCCCACTGATGCAGACCCATCTCCGGCCGTTTTCGGACGGGGAGAACTTGCCCGGCTGCTTGGCCTTGGTGCGAGGATGGTATAGCACGAAACCGTAGCCAATTTCGTGTAAAAATGTTGGAGAATGGGGTGCACCACGATCTGTGCTGCCGTGCACGCGCACGCTCTGGCGAGAGGTTGAAGACACACCTGAAATGCGGGCCCCACGTTTGAATTTGTCTGTGTAAAATAAATCCAGAAACGGGTACAACTTTGCAAGTCCATTACTCGGGGTAGAAAACTCCAAAATTAGTGAGACCAATTTTGTTGGAATCCTTATGAAGAGTACTTTGCAGAGAAACAAATTGCTATCTATGAAAATTCCTAGGAATTTCTGTAGAATTATTTTTATTTTTCCTTTAGAGGTTAATTCCAGGAATAGGGTTTGATGAAATATTCCCATTTTTTGTCAGAAGCTCCTTCTCATAGTTCCTGAGCACCAGTAAAAATCTTAGGATTTTTGGAGATGATTAAGAGGGCTTAATCAGTAGATTTTCTCAGGTGTAATTAAATGGGCTGAAAAATCACAGAAACAAATTTCAGAAAATGGAATAAACTTCACCAAGCCATTCTGACCAGCAAAAATCTTAGAAAAATATTGGTACAAATTTTCTAGGAACCCTAGGCCCAGAACTATTGGGATATCAAACTCATCAATATGACCAACTCTAATTAAATTCCTATAAATCATTGAAGGTTAAAGGTTCCAAGAATTCTTGTGGCCATTTTCTTCCTGAAAAACCTCTGAAAAAATTACCATAACCCTATCATGATATTAGAAAGCTTCTGTAAAAAATTCAACCCCAGTACCCTCTGTTTGCATATAGTTTGCTTCTGTAGTTTGATATGGAACTTTATTTCATAATGTGACACATTTCTTTATTTGATCATTGCGATAGAAATAATTCTCGCGAAGACTTCAGAGGCCGCAGACCTGAATTCTATTGACAGAAACATTAGTCGGGATCAACACTAAGGAAATCCCTGGTTTGCATCAAAATTTACAAGTTTCTATTTGTATTCACTTTATAATGTCTAGCATTTTGGTTATTGCACTAAGTGTAGATTGTATGACACTCCACATGCATGACCCAGAAAAACCCTGGAGTTGTATTTAGAGTAGGTTTCACTTAATTATAACTGCT
Organism: Neostapfia colusana; assembly: GCA_030760725.1. Taxonomy (NCBI): domain Eukaryota; kingdom Viridiplantae; phylum Streptophyta; class Magnoliopsida; order Poales; family Poaceae; genus Neostapfia; species Neostapfia colusana. The sequence goes on along the minus strand of JASWHV010000019.1, from coordinate 34,033,551 downwards.
GTGATCAAGTTAAAGAAAATGGATTAAAAGAGGCATAACTCGAGTAGGCCGTTTCCTACTCATAAACAGGGATTAAGGGGGGATCAAGCGGAAGAGTTTGGAATTGATCCACTTAATTGGGAAATGGAGACCGGCAGTATGGATGGAAGGCTCAAGGACGTGGTCCTGTGAACCTAGTCTCTGTTTGAGTCGATTAAGGCCCATTCTCGTGTGTGGCCCCGCTGGACAAGTTTGAGTTGTGTACCTGATGCATACTGGCAATATGGGACCCAAGAAACCGATGTGACATGTTAACCTGGGTATCGAGGCAATCCCCACCGTCTTATGCAGATGCTGAAAGGAGAGAGAAGTCGGCTCTATGAGGGTTTGCCGAAGTGAGACTTACTCCAAGTCGATGGGTCCGGTTCAACATTTGGTGTCGTTTGAAAGGTTGCCACATACGACGTTGAGGGGATTGGTTGATCACCGGTCTCGGACGGGCGTATGTGTCGTGTCAGCCGGGTGTTTTTTATTCGAATCACCGTCGCTCGTGGTAGTGAGCATACTTGTTGTAGGGGCCGGCCACCACGACAATCAAGGAATCGCATTGGGTGGTGCCGTATTAGGCGACACCAACTAGCAGACACAGAAATGAATCAAAGACATACACAAGTGTGTATTAAACAACAAATCTGTTTTACAAATAATAATGTACATCCTAATGTACAGCAGAGGAATATATAATCAAAGTTGCAGTGGAAATACAACTGTGATCACTCTCACGAACCTAGCTAAGCAGCAAACGAGATATCCTGGCCGAGGATACCACTTTCTAGCAGAAGGAAATGTATTCGGCGGTGAGCAGGGTTTCTTGTAACCATACATCCAAGAATGGCGCTGTCATGCTTAACCCTCCACGGTAAACGGTGGATTACCTGCAAAACAACACTCTGCAAGAGTGAGCACGAAGGCTCAGCAAAACTTAACCGTCTCTCCTAAGGCATGCAACTCTACATGAAAGTAACTTAAGATATAAACATATAAGTTGCATAAAGACTCGCCTACACGTTCATCTTTAATTTTCAGATTTTAGCCATCACAGTAATGACCTTGCGCTGAGCAACATTGTAACTCCACAATCAAACAAGAAATGCTTCATTCCAATGTTACTTGTCCCAAGGTGGAAAATAACTTTAATTTGATCTATCTCTACTTCATACATGGTTTTCATGCAATTCAAATTATCATAACAGCAATTAAAACTTGCAAACTGTTGTCACACAACTTTGATTACTACGTCACAACACAGTGAGCAAGCGGTACTCATATCCGTGAGGGATGGTGATTCAAATCAAACACTGTCCGGCTTACTCGACACATACTCCCGCTTCTGAAGGCCCAAATCTGGCGTCCTTCATTACGTCGTATGTGGCAACCTTTCACATGACACCCGACTGTAGAACCGGTCACACCGTCTCAGGCTCATAGGTCTAACGAGACGACGTGGTATGCCTCTACAATCTATTTAACATGGTACATCGGTTTCCTGGGTCCCATATACCAGTAAGCATCCGGTACACAACTCAATATTTGCTCAACGGGGCCGCACATGAGAACAGTCCTTAACTGACACAGGTAGAGCTACTTGACCAAGACCTCGTCTTGTCGCTGCCTAACCCCCTGCACAGTCTCATCTTTGGAAACATAAACTTGAGTTCGCTTCTTAAACCATAACCCGTGTGAACCCGAAATGTAGCTCGCGAGTATATTCCAACTACTCAACTTCTACCGGATGTCATAACCTATTTAGCATGGCAATATTCTACAACGGGGATACTTCTTGTACCCTTGACTCGAGGGTTTATTTGGTCATGCAGTTGGAGTATAAATCATTCCTGATCTAATGCACATACAAACTCTAAACCATAGTAGTGAACAAAGTAAAAACTTTATAAAACAACTTAAAAGCAAACCGGAGCTTGCCTTTGTTTTGCAGGGGACTAAATTCAGATAATTATGCAGTTATACGCTGATGACTTGAAACTTTAATCACTGCTCTTATTGCTCTTTGACCCAAGCTTCACTTTCTTCCCACTTTTCCACGTTAAGCACTACACGTTATGAACATGCACATATATTCAAAGTAAATATTTTTGCCTTCAAGGCCTAATGACAAGTTGGAAACAGAATTATGTTTCTAGAATGGAATTGAGATGATCCTAGTGAATGAAACTAGATTTAGTAAAAGGGATATCAAGTGCTAAGGGTTCTTCTTAATTGTTGCATTTTCCCCTAGGACTGTTGTATCAAAAAGTACTGATCCAGAGCCCATATTTATCTGAGAATATTCCTGTGAGTTCATTGTCACAAGAAGACATTCTGGACAAAAATTCAGAATTGTTCAATGAGTAGTTCTTCCAGAACAATTCCCTAAGCATTTAGGCAAAAAGGAATTAATTCTGAAATATTGCACTTTCATGCATATTCAAGTGAACCACAATTTCAAACATAGCTCAGGGAGCATTCATGAATTTTCCTAGGAATGTTGGAGCTAGGATCTTCCCAGCACTGATTTTTCAAAGTATGAATTAAATCTGAAAAAGTTTCTGGACTTTTTCACACAGCAGCTTGTAATGTGAATTTTCATACCCAAATCAATTCTAAATGAGCTTAAAATTTCGAAGAACTTCAATAATATACTAACGAATATTATGGAAAAATTAGGGTATTTTTAGATGAACCAAACTCCCTCAAAAATTCTTTTACTGAAAAGCTTCATAGAATTTTCCAGAATTTTGTTATTGACTTTCATACAAATTGGGTTGCATATTTGGATAGATAATTCCATGCTGAATTTAACCCAATTTGAATCACCCAATTTGGAGTTTCCTAGCAAAAGTTATGAATTTGTGAAGTTTGGCTACACTCTGGAATTTTGTTTCTATTGAAAATCGGCTGGACCCACTGTTTAAACTTCGGCCAATGGGATACGAGGACACACAGGCCACAGGATTGCAACCCGGGTATTCACATCCGATCCCCAGCCACAGAGGATCCCGGTTACAGCTAATGGTCACTGACCAGTGGGGCCGTCGAGTTCTTCTTCCTCCCGAGCATGTTTCCTGCGTGTGCGTCTCCTTCCTCGCCGACGCGGCGACACTCCTCGGAGCTCCGTTCTCCGGCTGACTCAGGGGCTGAAACTCTCTGCTAGCTCCATTCTCGGTGTGAGGAACTCGTCCCCACCCTCACCGGAGGCCGGCGACGGCTCCAAACCCTCGTGCGACGTGCGGCGGCTCGGTTTCAACTTCGGCGATGTCGAGCTCCATCCCAAGACCCCAAAACCCGAGAGCTATTGGTCCTAAAGCATCAGTGAGTCATGGCCATACTCGACGTGCACTTAGTTTTGATCGACAACGGCTCTAGGTAGGTTTCCACTGTGCGCCTGATCGTTCCCGCTATGACCGCCGATCGGAAACCTCAAAATTGGATGCAACTACTCGGTTTTAAGCTTGGTTTATGAAGGAAAATTGTTCCCTAGCCTCTCTAGCTTATGTGTGCGCAAACTGATGAACTCTAATCGAAAGTTGAGCGTCAATTTCAAAGATTCTTACCCGCGGTAGGTTTTTCCCCGTCCGAGAGCAAAACTCCAAATTCTCGAGCTATGGTGCACGGCTTGAGCAGAAATTTGGGGAGGAGCAGCGTGACGTTCTAGCGCTCCTCTGGTTGCCCTGGCACGGCTGTGAAAACCCCTCAGTTGGGCTGTCCACGTGAGCTTGATCGCCGGTAGTTCTCAGGTTGCCGCAACACAAAATGTTCTAGGGTGGGGATCACCGGGAGCTGCTGGTTTTTGCGCTGAGGAGGTGTATGAAGAATCCGCGGTGCGGTTTTGCAGCTGGTTTAGGCCTTGAGCGCACGAAATCGCCAGCTCCCGATCGAGACCAAGGAGGCGGCGATGGTGATGCCCTCTGTTTACTCGAGAGCGAGGCAGAGTACTGAGGCTTCGGGTGAGTGGGCAAAAGAGTCACGTTAAGAGGTGATAAAGGCGCTGAGCTGCTCTCCAGCACTGCTCAAGCAGCTGGGAGGTGGCGGCAGCTCCCACTCGGTGTCGCACGCTAGAGAGTCGGCTGGTTCGAGTGAAAACAGAGGACACTATGGCAGCAAGTTTTAAACATCTCAATGACAAGTGGGCCCCATTTATTTTCCCTCTCAAAATATCTCCAAATTTGGTCCGTTGCAAAATTCAGTCATGAGGATTTCAAATTTGACATCCATTTGGAATTTAAATTCAAATTCCAATAAAACTCAAAGTCTCTTTGACATACACATCAAAGTACCTTCAATTTTTGCTCAACTTTGCCCCCCACTAATTTGAACCTGAAGAATTCAAATATGGAGTCAAACTTTTAATTTGGCAGCTGCAAATGGGAGGTTTACAACCACAGTTTTGTAAGGGCCTCAGTTTTTGACACCTATTTGAAGTGTTCATCACCACACCACACACCTCATTTGAGGAAAGATGATGAACACAAATGAAGAGCAAGTAACCACCATCAACATGCTCATTAGAGAACAAACTCACATATTGCAAAAGTGGTATTTCCCACATGTGATATAGGTGGGCTGGACATATGAAAACTCCTACACATTGCTAAGGATGTCCATGCCAAGTTTCACCTAAATTCAAACCTTTTTGAGGTCATTTTGGGTATAGCTAGAAAGAGGGCAGTTTGAAACCATATTCAAATTCAAACTGTTTTCACCCCATGAATTTAAAAGTGGGAGGCATATTCTTACTCAGCACATTTTTGTGAGCTCACACACCAATTTTCACTCCATTTGGAGTTGATCACGACATGAGCTAAGTGGGACAAATTCAAACTTTATTTGAATTCAAAACTGAACTTGTGCTGAAATTCATTCAAACCGAACCCAATTTGAATTCTACTCAATTCAAATGGCTCATGAGTGAATAATTTGAATACCCAGGGTTATCTTGGGGCTCACTGTTTACAACAGTGATTAGAAGTGAATTTCAGAGGTTAAAACCCCGGGTGGGTCCCACATATCAGCCACAGAGAAGAATCAACCGACTGAGACTTTTCTCACTCGGGTCGCCGAGCCGCCGCTGCGATCGCCACCGAGGGAAGCCGCCACGCCAGCAGCTGCTTGGCCACGTGCGGGCGTGAGGCGGTTCAGGGCCTTCTTAAGGCGTTTTCCCCCTCCTCGGCCGAAGCCTCGCCCGTTTCTTCCCCCGCAAGAACTCAGCGCCGGCAAACTCCATCCGCAGCTCAGAATCGATCGGAGAGCGCCGATCACAGCCTTCCCGTCCCCTCTCGAGCTACGGCAAGGTACTAGAAACCTTCCTCTGTCTTCCCCGCTGCTAGAATTCAGCTGAAGCCGATTGATATCGGCTATGCCGAAAGATCACTTCGGTGACTTAACGCCGCCTCACTTCGGGCTCCCGTGGACAGCCCAACCGGGGTGTTGTCACGCCCCAGCCAAGGCACCCTTGGACGCGCTGGTGACCGGTGCTGCTCACCCCCGAGCCACAGCCCGAGTGGTTGCTCACCGGCGGCGAATTTCCAGTTTTCCCCTTTCGGTGTGCAGAACGAACTTCGGGTGCGGGTCCGTCGAATTCGTACTCTAGAAAGGATTAGAGGGCCTCAATCAGCTCTCACATAAACTAGACACGGTAACGCACAAGTTGCCTTCACAACCTTTGGCCGGAGAACCTCTGCAACCGGCGTATTTCGAAGTTTACCAACGGCGGAACAAACGGGAGGCGTCGGGCGCACGGTGAGGACCTACTTCGGGCCTCCCACGAGCTGCCTCAAGCTCATGTCGACCTTCCCTGAGGTCCACTGATGCTTCCCGACCGGTTACTCGAGTAGTTGAGGTGCTAGGGAAGTCAGCCGACATGGCCGAAGTCTTTCCGAGGCGGCGGCTCGTCGCCGACCATGTACCGGCCGTTGTCATGACGAGCTGACCCCAGAATCCTGTTCCCCGAGTGAAAGTAGGCAGGGGCGGCCAAGATCGTGAAGTTTGGAGCTCCACAGAAGCTGCCGGCGAGCTCTCCGGTGAGGTCCCTCGGCGGCGGAGCGCGGGCGGCGGGAGGTTGAAGAAGGGGGTGGATCCCAGCTGTCAGCAACAGATATTTTAAATCGGGATCGGGGTGTGGCCGGGATCGGGTGTGCTGGCGCGCAAAGACCCTGTGGGCCGCAGTGTGCGGTCGCCTCGGCGTGCGACGCGTGTCCCCGGGGCCCACTCGCGAGTTTAAACTTTTCCCTGATTTTCAGATTTCCTTCAAACTTCAAATCCTCATAACTTTGGCTAGAAAGCTCCAAATCGAGTGGACCAAATTTTGTTGGATTCAGCTCTCTGAGCACTTTCCAGCAAAGCAAGTTTCACCTCATGAAAATCTTTATTTCTCCAGAATTAATTCCTCAAAGTTTAAACTGTTTGGAATTTTAACTGGAGAATCCTTTGGAGGAAAATCCTGAAATTTTGCTGGGATGTTCACAGAATATCCCTGAACTACCATAAGAATTTCAGATCCATTTGAGCTCATTGGTCCACCTAATGGTGTGATTAGTGAAACTGTTCCAGAGAAATTAGAAAATGTTCAGCAACATTTTCAAAATTTCCCCTGGAATTGTTCAGCTCAGATCTTTAGCTAGGAACTTTCAAATTAAGTGAGACCAACTCCATTAGAACCCTCTGAAAATCTAGTTTTAAGAAAGTCATAGTTTGTTTCATGAAAATCCTTAGGACACCCTAAAAGCCTTCAATTAAGGTCAAGTACATGATTAATTGTGGAGGGCTCAAATGAGCTTTGCTGCAACTAAAACTTGACCAAGTCTCTGTTTAGGTTGTAACCAAGCCACAGTAAAAGTTTCACAGTCATTGGGCTTGTCTAGTAAGAATTATAGACTTCACAAGATTAAAAGTAAATACAAGCTGCATTTAAATTAATACATGTATTGCTTCTATCATGTAGTCGCTAAGGTCGAGGAGGAACCCGAAGTCCTAGACTTCGTTACTCCGGAGGAGCAGCTAGCCTACGACCAAGAGCAGCAAGGCAAGCTCCGGTTTGCATTAACCTTTTTATAAATGTTTATTGTTTTGAGCACATATTTGAATACTATTATTCTTTGCATTAGAGTCTTGTTTGAAACCCAAATGCATAGCCAAGAAAACCATGGGTTGAGATCAGGATTGAAAACCTCGTTAGCCTCTGCATTGCTAAGATAGAGTAGGGTTCGGTACAAGTCGAGTAGTTGGAACTACTCGCGAGCATAGGCTAGGGGCACTCGACTCAGGTAGAGATAGCACATGATACACATGGCATGAAAGAGGAGACCGAGCGGAGAGTAAGGGCAGCAGGACTTTGGGGCCTGTGTGTTGTAGCTCCGTTTGTGTCGATTGAGGACTGAGCCGTGTGTGGGCCTGTTGAACAAGCTAGAATAGTACCAAAGACCTACCGGCTATATGGGAACCGGGAAACTGATGTAACTCGGGTAGCTGGGTATTGAGGCATTGCCCGTCATTCAGAGGGTAGGTTGAGAGCTCGAGGTGTAAATCGACTGGCGGCACGGAGATGCGCGTGCAGAGACCTCTTGCTCGGGACGATGGGACCGGTTCAATATTGGGCTGACGGATGAAAGGTGGTTGCGTACGGCGTCCGTGATGGTTGTTGTAGGCAACATCGAGTACGGGCGTACTTGACGGGTTATTCGGGTAACCCTGCAGGTGTAAATCGATTATAATCGCCGTCCCTCGCGGTCAGTGAGTACCACTTGTTCACTGTACCGTGACGTAGAAAGAACAGGCTAGTTGCATGTTAAAATGTTGCTGATTGAAAGATGGACTTGATTGCTAATGATTTGCTGTAGTTCAGAGCTAACTAAAGTTCTTTTCAACTTTGGGCAAAGTACATGAGAGAAATGCGTTTCTTGTTTGATTGCGGCTCTCTCATGTGCCTTAGCGTAAGGTTCTCCACCACCTGCTGATAAAACTTGAAAGTAAGGTTCCACTAATTAGGCGAGTCCTTTGCAAATGATTTTATCTCATGTACCCATCACCCCTCATGTAGAAGTTCCATGTTTAGTTGAGACGGGTCAGACATGCTGAGCCTTCGTGCTCACTGCTTGTGTTTGAAGCTTTTGCAGGATTCTATGAGGAAGGGACTCCCGAAGAGGAGACGGAACCCCAGGAGGGGAACCCCGTCGAGTGGGAGTCGTGCACGCCGCAGAGTTAGTGTGCGTGTGTCCTAGCAAGGACACGTTCAAGGGCTGAACGTGGACTTGATGCGTAGTCTACGCCCGCGAGTGTAGACTGAACTTATTTTGATGTAAACGTGTTCATAAACCTGTTTATGTAATAAAATTTCGCTTCCGCTTTGTACCTTTGACGTGTGTTATACGGTGCTGTGCAACGCAGCACCCCTCAGCGTGATCCTGGCTCGACAAGACCGTGGGGTCGTGTCAGCGTGGTATCAGAGCTCGCTTGAGGTTTAACGCACTACAAAGGTCACCTTTTTCAAAAATCTAGTGAGGAACGAGTTAGTAGCCCATATAAGGATGTTATTAGTGTATAGAGAGTGGCATATTAACTTATTTGATTATGTCGGAAAAATCGTGTATCTCGGGATGTTTATGTCCTGGGGGGTACACGTAAGCGCTGTCCACCAGTGCGCACAAGCTGAAGGGTGGAGCCCCACGGGTGGCAGGTAACCCGACCCGCTTTGATATCCTCTACGACTCTTCATGTCGTTTGGGGTATTCGAGCAACGTCTGTCCCTGGCGTACGTGGTGCAACTTGGGAGACCCCGTCACGTGGTCTGAAACGTGAACACGTAACTCAAGGCGTGTTTGGCTTGAGAACATCCGGGCGAGTGATGACGGCCGGTTGTACGAACTGTATGGATTCCGGGCTCGGTGTGCAGCCGAGTCTGACGATTGCTTGAGTTTCTGCAGGTAGCCTGACCAAGAAATGGTAGACGTGTAGCATCTGTGTGCGAGTGACGTTTAGTGCCACTGAAATAACGAAGCCGGCTAAGTCCGGTATCGGTTTTTCTTTGTGAGGACGTAGTACCGACATAATCTGGTGACGCATCGACGTGACACCCAACTAAATGAACAACTTCATTTAAAACTTGAAGGTTTTGATCTAAAGTAGTAAAACACGATGTAACTCCTTCCCTTGAACAAGATATTCAAAGTTAACAAGTTTTCAACTTATAGGTTGTTAAGGACAGAGCACTCTGTTTTCAGCTGAATCAAGGCTGAAGTTAATCAGAGGTTAGAGGTTGAGTTCTTTCGAGGTTGGGGTCATATGATACATTTCTGGAAATCTTTGGAAGAGCTTTAAAATTTTTCTGTTGAGGTCCAGAGGTGTTTCATCCCTTAACCAATCGAAAAATGCAGTAGAGTTGAAACTGTCCAGAAAACAGGGCAGAGCAAAGACTCTCTGTAAACTCTCTGTAAATTGAGTATAACTTCCTGCATAAAAATCCAAAAGTAGAAAATGAGGTAGTTCTGGAAAGCTTATGAGATGGGTTACAACTTTGTAACAGGAAGTTTTGTCAGATTAGGAGCAGAATTAACTGGAATTCTTGGATCAAATCAGTATCTAAAGCAGGGAGGTGCTGTCCAATTTTCTCCAGAAATTCTGTTAACTTTGACATCTCATAACTTTTGAACCAGGACAGATGTTAGGCCAAGCAAATACTTTCTGGAAAGCTATTGAAGTTAGCTTTAACTTTGATGTTGAGCTCCAGAATTTGTTTTGTCTTTAACATGGCCTAAATCAGGTTGATATGGAAACTGGTCAGGGCTGTCATGGGCACAGCAGATCAGCAGTCAAATTTGTTTAAAATTTGAACTGTGTTTCCAAGTTTTATGGGTTCAATGACATGTCTTATGTTATAACTCAGTGGTTTACTGTTTAAATAAATATTTGACATTTCTCAAATATATTTTTACAGATTACAGCAGATAAACAGTTGGAGAACGGGTGGGTGATGTCCCACTGTTCTCACCGTAGCGGCTACCCGGAAGCATTGTGGCAAATGCTCCAATATTTCGGGTACAACCAGATGCCGCAGTACTTCGCCATGGAAGAAGGCGAAGAGGGGAACAAGACGTGGACAATCCATGTCGAGGTCCCTGCAGGACCTACGCCACCCGGTTGGGTGCCGTTCACCGTCACGGTGAGAGGAAGGCAACCGGAAGGAATGTGGCAAGTGGCAGCCCGTGACACCATGTCACGTTTCTGCCAACTACACGTGCAGGCTATGGAGGGCACCCCATACGCGCTCGTTCCGGTGGAGGGACGGGCTCAGCATGTGTGGGAAGAGAGGTACCTGGAGGCAACGGACCCGAGTTGCCCAAGGTCCAACCCCGCGGAGGCAAATCTCAGCCTCCAGATGAGGGCGGGAAACGCCGTGATGGACAGCCAAGCTGTTCATTTGGAGCATCTCGCCACAAAGCTCAACGAGAGCACGAGCCGTGGAGACCATTTCGAGAGTGCTCACAGCGCACTCCGCAATGTGCTCCTTCCGACGATCAAGCGACTGAATGAACAGCACAATCAGTTGCATCGTCTGAAGAAGGCAAAGAAGAAGAGCCGTGTCGACATCGCGGCGTTACAGGAACTGGTACAGAATCTGACCCAGCAGAACAAGGACCTAGCTCAAGAGCGAGACGACGCAATTGAGGAAGGCCAAGGCTGGGAAGATGACTACAACCAGGCTATGGACGAGGTGCATGCTTTGCAGGATCTCGTACCTCCGGTATTGGGCATACCAGTGGTCTTGGGTCTTCCAGCAATGGGAGAACCCGGGATGGGAGAAGAGGTGGTAGATCCGGAGCCACCAGCAGAGGTACCGGAGGACGACGACCCACAGGAGGTCGAGTTCTACTCCGAGTAGGGGGTTACAGTTGCCATGTAGGGCAGCTAGAGTAATGTAACCCAACTTTTGTAATCGGTGACATGTCGTGTAGACAGTAGCGTATGTATAGGTAGTGACGACATGAGCACGACTTCTCGGAGACCCGAAAATAATGTATCTTGTATAAAGTTTATGCTTTATCAATATATGTGAATGTTGTGCAAATTATTCATGTGTCACTCCAATACCTACTGTTGCATATGGAAATCTTTAAGTAAGACATGTGCTAATTGCTGCTGTTTTGAATTTCAGAATGACACGTACTCGTGCCAACCCGGACATTGGGGGTACTAGTCAAGGGGGAGAGACCTCCCAACAGCCTCCTGAGGACTCCTCGGGACAACAGCAGCAGCAACAGCAGCAACAACAACAGCAAACACCGCCACCGCCACTGCCAACGGTTACATTGGCCGACATCATCGCGGCAATGGCGGGCTCACATCAGCAGCACATGGAGTTGCTGCAGACTCTCATCGCTAATACGTCTCGCCCAGAGAGACGTCAAGACCGTGAGGAGCGACAACAGAGCTCCTACTCCGACTTCCTGGCGACTCATCCCCCAGTATTCTCAAGGGAGGATGAACCTCTTGACGCGGACAACTGGCTCCGCGCGATAGAGATGAAGTTCGGGCTGCTCTAGATAAGCGAGCAGCGCAAGACTCAGTTCGCGGTCCAGCAGCTCCAAGGATCCGCGAGCTCGTGGTGGGCCAACTTCTGTGCTTCACAGCCCACCGACCGAGTGATGACCTGGACGGAGTTCCAGACGGCCTTCAGGGCCTATCATATACCGCCAGGTTTGATGAAGAGGAAGACGCAGGAGTTCTTACACCTGCAGCAAGGGAGCCGGAACGTGCTGGAATATTCCAGGGTGTTCAATGATCTTGCACTTTATGCGTCGTATCATGCCGATACCGACGAGAAGCGGCGGGACCATTTTTACCAGGGGCTTAACCCGCTCCTGAAGGACAAGTTGGCGATGTTCAATCGCGGCAGGCTCAACGACATCATTGATGCTGCGATTGTTCAGGAGGACTCCGACAAGGAGTTGGCGGAGGCAGAGCGAAAGCGAAGCGCACCGCAGAGCAGCGGAGAAGGAGGCGGTCCTTTTCAGAAGTTTCGGATGGTGAATTGCCCACCATCAGGTCCACGCTGGCAGCCACCACCGCGGTCGATGCCGTTCGGCAGTCGACCGTACTCTTCACCGGCATTCAGGCCGGCACTGCCAGTACCACCTCCGCAACAACAGCAGCAGCGGGCGATGCCGCGTGCGTATGCACCTCAGCAGCGCATGCCGGGCTTTCGTCCCCCGAGCACTACACCAACAGCGGCCACATGTTACAAGTGTGGTCATCCAGGACACTTTGCGAGCAGTTGCCTGGAGAGGCAAGGCGGCGGAGTGGCACCACAGTTTTCGGGGAGGAATCAACCTCGGAACCCTACTAATGCGCGGCGGGCAAACCCTAGGCCCGGCACCGTCCACCAGCTTGCCATAGAGTACGTGCCGGAGGGCGAGCCAATCCTTGCGGGTATGTTCCAACTCCACCAGCATCCCGCTATAGTACTGTTTGATTCAGGCGCCATGCATAATTTTATTAGCCAAGCTTTCATTGCTAAACACAGTTTGCCAATAGTACCCACCGATAGTCCATATTTAATTTGTTCACCGGGTGGGAAGATTTCAGCAAGCGTAATGGTTTCCAAAGCACCATTATGCTTAGCGGGTAGAGTGTACCCCACGTCTCTCATTATCTTAGAGGGACAGAAAGTCGATGTCATCCTAGGGATGTCGTGGTTAACCCGCCACAGCGCTGTTTTAGACACCGTCCTTCAAATCGTGCACTTAAACTTAGAAGTGCACGGGTCTCACTCATTATTTCTGGACAGTCCAGAAATAAAACTTCCAAGTGTCTACCAAGCCATAACCATCAGATAGGAAGATATTCCAGTGGTCCGAGAGTTCCCTGACGTATTCCCGGATGATTTGCCGGGGATGCCGCCCGATAGAGAGGTGGAGTTCAAGATTGAACTTGCACCGGGAACCATGCCAATATCCCGAAGGCCGTACAAGATGGCGCCCAAGAAGTTGGCTGAACTGAAGACTCAGCTCACGGACCTTCTGGAGAAGGGTTTCATTAGGCCGAGCTCCTCGCCATGGGGCTGTTCGGCATTATTTGTGAAGAAGAAGGATGAGACGTTACGGCTTTGCGTGGACTATCGTCCATTAAATGCCGTAACCATCAAGAACATGTACCCGTTGCCACGGATCGACATGTTGTTTGATCAGTTGGTCGAAGCAAAGATCTTTTCCAAGATGGATTTAAGATCCGGGTACCATCAGATTAAGATAAGGGCTGAGGACATTCCAAAGACAGCTTTCTCGACAAGGTACGGACTTTATGAGTACCTGGTCATGTCCTTCGGCCTCACCAATGCTCCAGCTCACTTCATGTACTTGATGAACTCGGTATTCATGCCGGAGCTGGACAGGTTTGTCGTGGTCTTCATGGACGACATCCTGGTATATTCCAAGTCGGAAGAAGATCACAAGCAGCATCTGCGTATAGTCTTGCAACGGCTGCGGGATCATAATCTATACGCGAAATTCAGCAAATGCGAGTTTTGGATATCGCAAGTGCCTTTCCTCAGGCATATCATCTCAGCGGAGGGTATCGCTGTAGACCCGAGTAAGATCACTCAAGTGCTGAATTGGAAGTCCCCGAGACTGTTCACGAGGTACGGAGTTTCCTCGGATTCGCGGGATATTATCGGAGGTTCATTCCGAACTTCTCGAAGATTGCCAAGCCTATGACGGAACTGCTAAAGAAGGCTACCAAATATGTTTGGAGTCCAACATGTGGAGCAGCATTCAAGGCTTTAGTCAAGCACCTGACATCAGCACCGGTTCTGGCGCAGCCAGACACAACAAAACCGTTCGATGTGTACTGCGATGCATCCGGCATTGGGCTCGGATGTGTGCTGATGCAAGACCGAAGGGTGGTCGCGTATGGGTCACGACAGCTTAGAAACCATGAGCAATATTATCTAACTCACGATTTGGAGCTCGCTGCCGTGGTACTTGCACTGAAGATGTGGAGGCACTACCTACTCGGTAACCTCGTACATCTATATACCGACCACAAAAGCCTCAAGTACATATTCACTCAGAAGGAGCTGAACATGAGGCAACGAAGATGGTTAGAATTGATAAAGGATTACGAAATAGTGATCCATTATCATCCGGGCGAGGCTAACGTAGTGGCAGATGCGCTGAGCCGCAAGTCACACGTCAACAATCTGACCATCACACCGTTGGAAGAGAGCAAACCACCACTACATATAATTCCACATGGAGCTCTGTACAACCTAGCTTTGATCCCCACCATCCGTGAAGAGATAGCGGCAGCTCAGAAACATGACAAGGGCATGTCGCATTTGCGGAGACGCGTAGACAGTGGGGAGCTGAAATGTTTCCGGAAGGACGGAGACGGCGTCCTATGGTTCAAGGACCGGATCGTCATACCTCGTAACCCAGAATTACGGAAGAAGATCTTTGATGAGGCTCACTTATCAAGGTTTTCTATTCACCCCGGCAGCAACAAAATGTATCAAGAACTCAGAAGCAAGTTTTGGTGGACACGGATGAAGCGGGAGACTGCAAAGTACGTGTCCGAGTGTGATACATGTCGAAGGGTGAAGGCAGACCATATGCGGAAACCGGGACTGCTGCAACCACTGGGCATTCCTGCCTGGAAGTGGGAGGATGTGAGCATGGACTTCATCGTCGGTTTACCCACCACCTTGCAGAAACATGATTCTTTGTGGGTGATCGTCGATCGGCTCACCAAAGTTGCCCATTTCATCCCGGTCAACACAAACTACAACGCCAAGAAGTACGCTGAACTGTACATCTCACGGATCCTATGCTTGTACGGTGTACCCCGTACCATCATATCGGATCGGGGCACTTTATTTGTGTCCCGTTTTTGGGAGCAGCTGCACGCTGCCTTGGGGACAAAGTTGATCCGTAGTTCAGCATACCACCCGCAGACGGATGGACAAACCGAGCGGGTAAATCAGATTCTAGAAGACATGCTACGAGCTTGCGCTATCAATCACGGCAAGAATTGGGATGATCACTTGCCGTTAGCCGAGTTCTCGTACAACAATGGGTACCAAGCCAGCATCAAGATGGCGCCGTACGAGGCGCCCTACGGTAGGAAATGCCGCACATCATTGAACTGGTGTGAATCTGGCGAAAGGGTTACCTTCGGGATTGACCTTGTCAACAACACGGAAGAAAAGGTTCGGCTGATTCAGGCGAACCTAAAAGCCGCTCAATCCCGTCAGAAATAGTATGCGGACCGGAGAAGGCGCCCATTACAATTCGAAGTTGGAGATCACGTATATCTACGGGTGTCTCCAATGAAGGGCGTAAACAGATTTGGGGTGAGAGGAAAGTTGGCACCCCGATTCATCGGTCCATTCCAGATTACCGAAAGATGTGGATCAGTGGCATACCGGCTGAAATTACCAGAAGCACTTTCCGGTGTGCATGACGTCTTTCACATAGCCCAGCTAAGGAAGTGTCTTAAGCTATCGACTACCGTTCAGCTGGAAGATATTGAAGAACTGCAACCGGATCTCACCTATCGGGAGGAACCGGTGCAGATTATCGATGAAAGGGCCCGAACCACACGCAACCGTACGTTGTGGTTCTACAAGGTTCTATGGATTAATCACTCCATGGACGAAGCGACATGGGAGAGCGAAGAATTCCTTCGCACTAGCTACCCCGACTTTTTCACGTCGCATGTCCGGTAATTTTCCACCGTCCTCTCTCTCATTCTCACCTTATAATCTCAGGACGAGATTCTTTTAAGGGGGGAGGAATGTAAGGGCCTCAGTTTTTGACACCTATGTGAAGTGTTCATCACCACACCACACACCTCATTTGAGGAAAGTTGATGAACACAAATGAAGAGCAAGTAACCATCAACATGCTCATTAGAGAACAAACTCACATGTGATATCAGTGGGCTGGACATATGAAAACTCCTACACATTGCTAAGGATGTCCATGCAATGTTTCACCCAAATTCAAACCTTTTTGAGGTCATTTTGGGTATAGCTAGAAATAGGGCAGTTTGAAACCATATTCAAATTCAAACTGTTTTCACCCCATGAATTTAAAAGTGGGAGGCATATTCTTACTCAGCACATTTTTGTGAGCTCACACACCAATTTTCACTCCATTTGGAGTTGATCTCGACATGAGCTAAGTGGGACAAATTCAAACTTTATTTGAATTCAAAACTGAACTTGTGCTGAAATTCATTCAAACCAAACCCAATTTGAATTCTACTCAATTCAAATGGCTCACGGGTGAATAATTTGAATACCCAGGGTTATTTTGGGGCTCACTGTTTACAACAGTGATTAGGAGTGAATTTCAGAGGTTAAAACCCCGGGTGGGTCCCACATGTCAGCCACAGAGAAGAATCAACCGACTGAGACTTTTCTCACTCGGGTCGCCGAGCCGACGCTGCGATCGCCACCGAGGGAAGCCACCGCGCCAGCAGCTGCTTGGCCACGCGCGGGCGTGAGGCGGTTCAGGGCCTTCTTAAGGCGTTTTCCCCCTCCTCGGCCGAAGCCTCGCCCGTTTCTCCCCCCCCCCCCCCCCCCCCCGCAATAACTCAGCGCCGGCAAACTCCATCCGCAGCTCGGAATCGATCGGAGAGCGCCGATCACAGCCTTCCCGTTCCCTCTCGAGCTACGGCAAGGTACTAGAAACCTTCCTCCGTCTTCCCCGCTGCTAGAATTCAGCTGAAGCCGATTGATATTGGCTATGCCAAAAGATAACTTCGGTGACTTAACGCCGCCGCACTTCGGGCTCCCGTGGACAGCCCAAACGGGGCGTTGTCACGCCCGAGCCAAGGCACCCTTGGACGCGCGGGTGACCGGTGCTGCTCACCCCCGAGCCACAGCCCGAGTGGTTGCTCACCGGCGGCGAATTTCCAGTTTTCCCCTTTCGGTGTGCAGAACGACCTTCGGGTGCGGGTCCGTCGAATTCATACTCTAGAAAGGATTAGAGGGCCTCAATCAGCTCTCACATAAACTAGAAACGGTAACGCACAAGTTGCCTTCACAACCTTTGGCCGGAGAACATCTGCAACCGGCATATTTCGAAGTTTACCAACGGCGGAACAAACGGGAGGCGTCGGGCGCACGGTGAGGACCTACTTCGGGCCTCCCCCGAGCTGCCTCAAGCTCATGTCGACCATCCCTGAGGTCCACTGATGCTTCCCGACCGGTTGCTCGAGTAGTTGAGGTGCTAGGGAAGTCAGCAGACATGGCCGAAGTCTTTTCGAGGCGGCGGCTCGTCGCCGACCATGTACCGGCCGTTGTCATGACGAGCTGACCCCAGAATCCTGTTCCCCGAGTGAAAGTAGGCAGGGGCAGCCAAGATCGCGAAGTTTGGAGCTCCACAGAAGCTGCCGGTGAGCTCTCCGGCGAGGTCCCTCGGCGGCGGAGCGCGGGCAGCGAGAGGTTGAAGAAGGGGGTGGACCCCAGCTGTCAGCAACAGATATTTTAAATCGGGATCGGGTGTGGCCGGGATCGGGTGTGCTGGCGCGCAAAGACCCTGTGGGCCGCAGTGTGCGGTCGCCTCGGCGTGCGACGCGTGTCCCCGGGGCCCACTCGCGAGTTTAAACTTTTCCCCGATTTTCAGATTTCCTTCAAACTTCAAATCCTCATAACTTTGGCTAGAAAGCTCCAAATCGAGTGAACCAAATTTTGTTGGATTCAGCTCTCTGAGAACTTTCCAGCAAAGCAAGTTTCACCTCACGAAAATCCTTATTTCTCCAGAATTAATTCCTCATGAGAATCCTTTGGAGGAAAATCCTGAAATTTTGCTGGGATGTTCACCAGAATATCACTGAACTACCATAAAAATTTCAGATCCATTTGAGCTCATTTGATCCACCTAATGGTGTGATTAGTGAAACTGTTCCAGAGAAATTAGAAAATGTTCAGCAACATTTTCAAAATTTCCCCTGGAATTGTTTAGCTCAGATCTTTAGCTAGGAACCTTCAAATTAAGTGAGACCAACTCCATTAGAACCCTCTGAAAATCTAGTTTTCAGAAAGTCAAGGTTTGTTTCATGAAAATCCTTAGGACACCCTAAAATCCTTCAATTAAGGTCAAGTACATGATTAATTGTGGAGGGCTCAAATGAGCTTTGCTGCAACTAAAACTTGACCAAGTCTCTGTTTAGGTTGTAACCAAGCCACAGTAAATGTTTCACAGTCATTGGGCTTGTCTAATAAGAGTTATAGACTTCACAAGATTAAAAGTAAATACAAACTGCATTTAAATTAATGCTAAGGTCGAGGAGGAACCCGAAGTCCTAGACTTCGTTACTCCGGAGGAGCAGCTAGCCTACGACCAAGAGCAGCAAGGCAAGCTCCGGTTTGCATTAACCTTTTTATAAATGTTTATTGTTTTGAGCACATCTTTGAATACTATTATTCTTTGCATTAGAGTCTTGTTTGGAAACCCAAATGCATAGCCCAGAAAATCATGGGTTGGGATCAGGATTGAAAACCTCGTTAGCCTCTGCATTTCTAAGATAGAGTAGCGTTCGGTACAAGTCGAGTAGTTGGAACTACTCGCGAGCATAGGCTAGGGGCACTCAACTCAGGTAGAGATAGCACATGATACACATGGCATGAAAGAGGAGACCGAGCGGAGAGTAAGGGCAGCAGGACTTTGGGGCCTGTGTGCTGTAGCTCCGTTTGTGTCGATTGAGGACCGAGCCGTGTGCGGGCCTGTTGAACAAGCTAGAACAGTACCGAAGACCTACCGGCTATATGGGAACCGGGAAACTGATGTAACTCGGGTAGCTGGGTATTGAGGCATTGCCCGTCGTTCAGAGGGTAGGTTGAGAGCTCGAGGTGTTAATCGGCTGGCGGCACGGAGATGCGCGTGCAGAGACCTCTTGCTCGGGACGATGGGACCGGTTCAATATTTGGCTGACGGGCGAAAGGTGGTTGCGTATGGCGTCCCTGATGGTTGTTGTAGGCAACATCTAGTACGGGCGTACGTGACGGGTTATTCGGGTAACCCTGCAGTTGTAAATCGATTATAATCACCGTCCCTCGCAGTCAGTGAGTACCACTTGTTCACTGTACCGTGACGTAGAAAGAACAGGCTAGTTGCATGTTAAAATGTTGCTGATTGAAAGACGGACTTGATTCCTAATGATTTGCTGTAGTTCAGAGCTAACTAAAGTTCTTTTCAACTTTGGGCAAAGTACATGAGAGAAATGAGTTTCTTGTTTGATTGCGGCTCTCTCATGTGCCTTAGCGTAAGGTTCTCCACCACCTGCTGCTAAAACTTGAAAGTAAGGTTCCACTAATTAGGCGAGTCCTTTGCAAATGATTTTATCTCATGTACCCATCACTCCTCATGTAGAAGTTCCATGTTTAGGTGAGACGGGTCAGACTTGCTGAGCCTTCGTGCTCACTGCTTGTGTTTGAAGCTTTTGCAGGGTCCTATGAGGAAGGGACTCCCGAAGAGGAGACGGAACCCCAGGAGGGGAACCCCGTCGAGTGGGAGTCGTGCACGCCGCAGAGATAGTGTGCGTGTGTGCTTGCAAGGACACGTTCAAGGGCTGAACGGGGACTTGATGCATAGTCTACGCCTGCGAGTGTAGACTGAACTTATTTTGATGTAAACATGTTCATAAACTTGTTTATGTAATAAAATTTCGCTTCCGCTTTGTACCTTTGACGTGTGTTATACGGTGCTGTGCAACACAGCACCCCTCAGCGTGATCCTGGCTCGACAAGACCGTGGGGTCGTGTCAAGTTTGGATCCTCTATTTGTGATGGCCATATTTGAATTTAGGTGAACATTGGGATTCAAAAGTGGACAATGAAATATGTCCTTGCACATGTAAACTTTACACATGGGGTTTAATCCAACCTCGGTTTAACACATCTCAATTGAGTATTGGAGCTCGGTGAGTTAGAGATCCATGTGTATCATAATGTGTTAAAAAGTTTTAGTAAATCCCATTTCCTTGAATTTCAAACCTAACTTTATTCATAACTCAAGTTTTTCATTTACATGTTTTGGGACTTTTACACTTGTACACTGAGTCGTGACGTAGTAATAAACTGGGGGGGGGGGGGGGGGAAGAAATGTGTTTCGTGGTTAATCCTCATATTGGAGATGAGAAATACCTTCACTAAATTTACTTTCTACCTTGAGCTAGTAGCGTTGAGACAAAGCGTTTCTTGTTTGATTGTGGAGTCTCGGCGTTGATGGTGCAAGGTATGTATGGGTCCAGGGTAGGTCACTAAATTTACCTTCTCCTCGGGCAAGTGGCATCGAGATGAAGCATTTCTTGTTTGATTGTGAAGTCTCGATGTAAATTGTGTGAGGATTATAAAAAATGCTTACAACTGGAAGTAAGGACTCCCTGTTAGCTCAAGTTCATCTTTTATGCAAAATTCTCTATTCAGCCCTCTATTTCCAGCATTTAGAGT
Organism: Neostapfia colusana; assembly: GCA_030760725.1. NCBI lineage: Eukaryota > Viridiplantae > Streptophyta > Magnoliopsida > Poales > Poaceae > Neostapfia > Neostapfia colusana. The sequence goes on along the minus strand of JASWHV010000019.1, from coordinate 34,013,069 downwards.
TCCATGTGTAGGTTTTCAGTTAAGTCTTGCTGAGCATAAGCTCACGGTTTGTTGATCCATTGTTTTGCAGGTAACGTTGCATAAGGCAACGTTAGGGAGGAAGGGAGAGCCGAGCGGGGCAGCACCCAATGAGGGGTCTGAGTCTCACTTTGGAACACTGCACGCCGCCGGGTTTTTGATGTGGTGCTAGTGTGAAGCATCCGCGGGCATGATGGCTTCATTTTGCTTAGCGTAGGCTATAGTCCAAGAGTGTATTCTTATCTTCCGCTGCTATGTACACTTGTACATTATTTGTAAAATGAGACAATAATATGTATGACAGACATATATTGTTGTGTATGTGTGTTTTTTGGACGTGTGCTGTTGGGTGCCGCATCGCACGGCACCACCCAATGCGATTCCTGGACTGTCGGGATGGGGTCCCCACAGTTTGCACCTTAGTAGCGCATGTCAGGCTTTCGTCCCCCAAGACCAGCCAGCCATCGACCACATGCTTCAAGTGCGATCGCCAGGGGCATTTCGCTAACAACTGCCCTGAGAAGCAAGGCAGCGGTGTGGCACCACAGTTTCCAGGGAGGAATCAGCCCTGGAATCCCGTTAATGTGCGGCTGGCAAACCCTAAGCCCGGCACCGTCCACCAACTCGCCCTAGAGGACGTGCCGGAGGGAGAACCCATACTTGCGGGTATGTTGCAGCTCCACAAACACCCCGCCATAGTCTTATTTGATTCGGGCGCCACACATAGTTTCATTAGCCAAGCTTATATTGCTAAGCACAGTTTGCAAATACTACTCACTGATAGACCATATTTGATTTGTTCACCAGGTGGTAAAATTTCAGCAAGCATGATGGTTCAAAAAGCACCAGTGTGCCTAGGTGGTAGAGTATACCGTATGTCTCTCATAGCTATAGAGGGACAAAAGTCGATGTCATCTTAGGAATGTCGTGGTTAACCCGCCACGGCGCTATTTTAGACACCGTCCTATGAGTCATGCATTTGCATCCGGAGATGCACGAGTCTCATTCATTTTTTGTGGACAGTCCAGAAATAAAACTTCCGGTTGTATAACAATCCAACACTATCAGATTGGAAGATATTCCAGTAGTCCGTGAGTTTCCCGATGTATTCCTATTTGATTTACCGGGTATGCCGCCCGACCAAGAAGTGGAGTTCAAGATTGAGCTTGCACCAGGAACAATGCCAATATCCCAAAGTCCGTACAAGATGGCGCCAAAGGAATTGACGGAATTGAAAACACAATTGACTACCTGCTGGAAAAGGGGTTTATTAGGCTGAGCTCCTCGCCGTGGGGCTGTTCGGTATTATTTGTGAAGAAGAAAGATGAAATGTTGTGGCTTTCATGGACTATCGTCCACTAAACACCGTTACGATCAAGAACAAGTACCCTTAACCACGGATCGACATGTTGTTTGGTCAGTTGGTCGAAGCAAAGATCTTTTCCAAGATGGACATGCATAAGATCAGGGTACCACCAGATTAAGATATGGGCTGAAGACATTCCGAAGACGACTTTCTCGAAGAGGTATGGGCTTTATGAGTACCTGGTCATGTCCTTCGGCCTCACCAGGGCTCCAGATCAATTCATGTATTTGATGAACTCGGTATTCATGGCGGAGCTGAACAAGTTTGTCATGGTCTTCATCGACGACATCCTGGTTTATTCCAAGTCGGAGGAAGAACACGAGAACCACCTGCGTATAGTCTTGCAACGGCTGCAGGATCACAAGCTATACGCGAAACTCAGCAAGTGCGAATTCTGGATATCGCAAGTACCTTTCCTCAGGCATATTATCTCAGTGGAGGGCATCGCTGTAGACCCGAGCAAGATTACGCAAGTGCTGAATTGGAAGTCTCCGAGGCCTGACCACGAGGTACGAAGTTTCCTCGAACTCGCAGGATATTATTGAAGATTCATTCTCAACTTCTTGAAGATTACCAAGCCTATGACCAAGCTGTTGAAGAAGGATACCAAATATGTTTGGAGTACAGAATGTGAAGCAGCATTAAGGCTTTAGTGAAGCACCTAACATCAGCACCGGTTTTGGCGCAGCCATACACAACAAAACCGTTCGATGTGTACTGCGATGCATCCGACATTCGGCTTGGATGTGTGCTGATGAAACACCAAAGGGTGGTCGCGTATGGATCACGGCAGCTCTTGAATCGTGAGCAAAACTATCCAACTCATGACTTAGAACTCGCTTCCGTGGTACTCGCCCTCAAAATGTGGAGGCACTACCTACTCAGTAACCTCGTACATTTATATACCGACCACAAGAGCATCAAGTACATATTCACTCAGAAGGAGTTGAACATGAGGCATCGAAGATGGTTGGAGCTGATAAAGGATTACGAAATAGAGATTCATTATCACCCCGGCAAGGCAAACATGGTGGCGGATGCACTGAGTCACAAGTCACACGTTCATAATCTGAAAATCACCTCGATGGAAGAGAGCGAGCCACCATTTTATGTGGTTCCCCATGGAGCTCTCTACAACTTAGCTCTTATCCCCACCATCCGTGAAAAAATAGCGGCAGCCCAGAAACATGACAAGGGTATGTCGCATTTGCGGAGACGTGTAGACAGTGGGGAGCTGAAATGTTTCCGGATGGACGGAGACGGTGTCCTGTGGTTCAAAAACAGGATAGTCGTACCCCGTAACCCGGAGTTATGGAATAAAATTTTAGATGAGGCCTAGTTGTCAAAGTTTTCTATTCACCTCAGCAGCAACAAAATGTATCAAGAACTCAGAGGGAAAATTTTAGTGGACACAGATGAAGCGGGAGATCCCTAAATACATGCCGAAGGGTGAAGGCCGACCACATGAATAAACCGGAATTACTACAAGCGCTAGGCATTCCTGCCTGGAATTGGGAGGATGTGAGCATGGATTTTATTGTCGGTTTAGCCACTAAATTGAGAAACATTATTCAGTGTGGGTGATCGTCGACCGGCTCACGAGGGTTGTCCATTTTATCTTGGTCAATACCAACTACAACGCCGAGAAGTATGCTGAACTGTAGATCTCACGGATTTTTTGCTTATAGGTGTAGCCCTGACTATCATCTCGGATCCAGGCAATTTATTGGTGTCTCATTTTTTGGAGCAGTTACATACTGCATTGGGTACGAAACTGATCTGTAGTTCAGCGTACCACCCACAAACGGATGGGTAAACCGAGCGGGTAAATCAAATCCTAGAAGACATGTTATGAACTTGTGTTATCAACCACAGTAAGAATTGGAATGATCACTTAACTTTAGCTGAGTTCTCGTACAATAATGGATACCAAGCCAGCATCAAAATGGCGCCTTATTGTGACATCCTGGCTCCCGGCTTAATAGGATCATAGAATACTCATACCATCAAGTTATACCTTCTTTTCCGGAATCCTACCTGCAAAGGATTCCGGGGTTAAGCGTGCTTGACCCAGACAAATTTGGGGATTGGTGACCGACCGGGAAGTTTTCCCGGGTGCGCACGAGTGAGGACAAAGTGCGCAGAAAAGACTAGTGTTGGTCTGTGGGGCTATTCTATGATCCTAGATAGCTGCCACAAATGGTTTCAGAGCCGACCCTCGTAGTTTCACAGGTGCGTACGGGTCAGAGAGAAGGATACAGTACCGTACGGGTCAGGGGCATGGGTACGTACGCATGACGCGTTGGTCCTCTGTGTGTGACATGGTATGGTACATATGCTGCTAACAGATGTACGATATGTGGATGTCAGTACTGAACGTACGGACGTGGCTAAAAGGGGACGTTCCTGTCTTGGCGTTGACCGACGAGGACATCGGTCTTCTAAGGGGAATGGATTATGACATCCTGGCTCCCAGCTTAATAGGATCGATAGAATACTGATACCATCAAGTTATACCTTTTTCCGGAAGCCCACCTGCAAAGGACTCCGGGGTTAAGCGTGCTTGACCCGGACAAATTTGGGGATGGGTGACCGACCGAGAAGTTTTCCTGGGTGTGCACGAGCGAGGAAAAAGTGCGCAGAAAAGACTAGTATTGGTCTGTGGGGCTATTCTATGATCTTAGAGAGCTGCCACACTTATAAGGTGCTGTACGGAAGAAAATTGTGCACACCGTTGAATTGGTGTGAGTCCGTCGAGAGGGTCACTTTCAGGATTGATCTTGTCAACAATGAGGAGGAAAAGGTTCGGTTGACTCAAGCGAACTTAAAAGCCGTCCAATCCCAACAAAAACAATATGTGGACCGCAGAAGACGTCCTCTACAGTTTGAGGTCGGGGATCACGTGTATCTACATGTGTCTCCGATGAAGGGCGTGAACGGATTCGGGGTCAGAGAAAAGTTGGCACCCCGATTCATCGGTCCATTTTAGTTTTCGGAAAGGTGTGGATCCGTTGCATACCGGCTGGAATTACCAGCGACAGTCTCCGGTGTGCACAACATCTTTCTCAATTCTCAGCTGAGGAAGTGCATCAAGTTTTCAACCACCGTTCAGCTGGGAGATATCGAGGAACTGAAACAGGATCTCACGTATCGGGAGGAACCGGTTCAGATCACTGATGAGAAGGCTCAAACCACATGCTTCCAAACGTTGTGGTTCTATAATGTTTTATGGAGTAATCACTCCGAGGATGAAGCGACATCGGAGAGCGAGGGATTTCTTCGCGCCAACTATCCGGAATTTTTGACGTCGCACCTCCGGTAATTTTTCCATCGTCCTCTCTCTCATTTTTACCTTATAATCTCGGGACAGGATTCTTTTAAGAGGGGAGGAATGTGTGGGCCCAAGTTTTTCACTTGCTAAAAGTGTTCATCACCCACAGACCTCAGCACAATTGTGGCAAAAACATGAACACATTTAAAGAGCATGTAGCCATCGTAAATAGATTTATTAGGAGATGAACTCACAAAATGTAAAAGTGGTATTTCCCACATGCATCATATAGGAACTGAGCATATGATTAACTCCTAAACTTTGTTAGGAATACTCATGCCAAATTTCACACAAATCCAAAACCTTTTGATGTACTTTTGGGTACAATCATTAAAAGGCTAGTTTGAACTTAAATTCAAATTAAAACTCCTTTCATTCCATAAATTCAAAAGTTGGATTCACATTCACACTCAGCACTATGAGCTGACACACCAATTTTCATTCCATTTGGAGTTGATCTTGACATGAGCTATTTTGACTATATTCAAATCAAATTTGAATTTTAACTTCACATGTGCTGCAGATTCATCCAAACAATGTCACACCTTGAACTATTCAAATTCAATTGAGCATTGGGTGAATTGATCAACTCACCAAGGGCATTTGAGTCCCCAATATTAAGAATAGTAAGAATTCAAGTTTTTGGGACTAATTTGGAGAGGTGGGTCCCTCCTCTCAGTCACACGAGTGTTCCAAACCTACTGAACTCGGGTGCCCGGTTTTCTGCGCGTGCCCATGCGACCGCCACAGCGTATAGCCAATGCCACCTCCTGTTCTCAGGTCCTGGCCACCGAGCACATGTCCTAGCCACCTTATCCTCGCCCCCGGACGGTCCAAGACACATTTCGCCACTGTTTGTTGCTCACCCATGCAGAAACAGAGCCGCGTACTCGCCGCACCACCCGAGCTCCCACCTCCACCGTCAACCGGCCAGTTCAGAGGATTTCACACTGAGCTGAGGCCAAAAATGGAACCGCCGACCTTCACTCGACCTGCTCCAACCCTCAGCTGCTCGTGATCAGCTTCCTTCAAGCTTCACCGAGTTGTTTTCTCCTCCCCTGTTCACCCCGCCGCGCCTCCGACAGAACACCGTCGCCTGGACAGCTCCGAGCTCCTCCGGCACAACCAACAGATACAGAGGTTAGAATCAAAATCTAGTAGCTCCTCCCGAACCCCTTAGCTTGTTCATCATGCCGACTAGCCGGAATTTGACGTTTTCTAATGATCACCGTGTAGAACCAAAGTACACCAAAACGGAAAATTCGTTTAGCATTGTTGATCATTCCCAAAATTGGTCTAGCTATAGCAACTAGGGCCCTTCACGACCTCCCTGACAAAAAAACAAGGAAGAAACCTCCATCCGACGAGCTGAGCAACGCAAACTCGCCGCCGCCGACCGAAATGGCTCGGGTCGCTGTTCAGCTCATAGCTCCGGTTGTTTTCCGTGGGGTTTGAGTGCACCATCACCTTCCTCGAGCTCCAGTTGTGCTTTACGGCCGCTTCGGGCATCGGGAGAAGCTTGGGACGCGTTGTTCATCGTCGGCGCCGAACCACCGATCTCCACCATCGATGCCGACCGGTTTCCCGTCGATGGATTGCTGTACAACCTTGTCTGGCCGCTAGGGCTTGTCTGAGGAGCGTGTAGTGCGAAAGATCACCGAAAATGGTCCACCCTAGCTGGAGAACGGGCCTGCGCCACTGCTGCATTCCGGCGCGCGCTCAGGCGCTGGCGGGAGGTCAAAGAAGGCACTTTTTTGTGGGCCCCGGTTGACAGTAGTTTAAACAAATCGAGTGGATTTTCCAGTTTTCCCTCCAAAAATTTTGAAGCCCATAACTTTGGCTAGAATGGTCAAAATGGAGTTAACCAATTTTTTTATTCAGATTTCTGAGTACTTTCCAGGAAAACAAGTTTCACCTCATGAAACCCTTCATTTTTCCATAATTAATTCTCTGAATTTTAAACTGTTGGGAACTTTATATGGAGATCCCTTTAATAGAAAATGCTGCAATTTGGCCTGGATGTTCCTGCTATTATCCCTGAGTCACAATAAAAATTTCAAATCCATCCGAACTCATTTAGTGCACCTAATGGTGTGATTAAGGAAACTGTCCAGTTTTCTCTGAACTTGTTTAGCTTATATCTTTTGCTAGGATTCTCCAATTTAGATGAAACAAATTTCATTACAACCATCTGAAAATCTAGTTTCCAAAAAGTCATGACTTGCTCCATGAAAATCCTTAGAAATGCATAAGAGCTCTAAATATGGCCAAATACACATTCATTTTTACAGGGCTCAAATGAGCTTTGCTTCAAATGGAATTTGGCCAAGTCCCATCTTAGGTTGTCGCCAAAGCTCAATAAAAATTTCAGAGTCAAAAGGACTGTATAGCTATACTTATAGTCTTCACCGTCTCAATTTAATACAAATGCGTTCAAATTTGAGAAGCATCGCATTTTTATTTCGTGTATTCACTAAACATGAAGAAGACCTGGAGGTTCTGGACTTTATTACTCAGGAGGAACAATTAGTTAATGACCAATAGCAAGGCATGCTCCGGTTTGCATTAACCCATTTATAAAGTCTTATGTTTTGATCACTTACTTTATGCATTTCCCACGATTGTGCATTAGAGTCTTGATTGGAAACCGAAATGCACAGCCAAGAGAACCAGGAGTTTTGGGCTAAAGATTTAAACCTCGAGTAGCCACTGCAATGCTAAAATGGTATAGGTTTTGGTACACATCGAGTAGTTGGAACTACTCACGAGAATAGGCTAGTGGCACACCACTCGGTTAGAAAGATAGACAATGAATCACATGGCAAGAAAATGAGACCGAGCGGAGAGTAAGGGCAGCAGGACTTTGGGGCCTGGGTGCCATAGCACTTCTTGTATCGATTGAGGACCGAGCCGTGTGCGGGTCTGTTGAACAAGCTAGAACAGTACCGAAGACCTACCGGATATATGGGAACCGTGAAACCGATGTAATTCGGGTAACGATCTGTTGAGGCATTGCTTGTCGTCCAGAGGGTAGGTTAAGAGCAGCAAAGTGTAAATCGTCTAGCGGGCATTGCGGATGCTGCGTGTAGAGATCTACTGCTTGGACGATAGGACCGGATCAACACTTGGCTAATGGATGAAAAAAGGTGGTTGCGTACGACGTCTGTGATGGTTTCTGTAGGCAACATCAAGCACGGGCGTATGTGATGGGTTATTCGGGTAAACCTGCAGGTGTAAATCGATTATAATCGTCATCCCTCACGGTTAGTGAGTACCACTTGTTTACTGTACCGTGACGTAGAAAGAACATGCTAGTTATCATGATAAAAGTTGTTTTTTGAAAGCTTTACATTGATTGTTAATAAATCTTTTAGTTTAGAGCTAATCAAAGTTCTTTTCAAGCTTAGGAAAAGAACATAAGATAAACATGTTTCTTGTTTGATTGTAGATTTCTGATGTGTCTTAGCACAAGGTTCTCCACTAACTGGAGGCCAAAACTTGAAAGTAAGCATCAACTAATTAGGCATGTCTTTTGCAACACACTTTCCTATTATACACTTCAAACCCAGCATGTAGAGTTTCATGTTTAGGTGAGACGGGTCAGTCTCGCTGAGCCATCGTGCTCGCTGCTTGTGTTTGAAGTGTTTGCAGGGTTCTATGAGGAGGAGACGGACCACCAAGAGGGTAACACCGTTGAGTGGGAGCTGTGCACGCCGCCCTGTTAGTATGGTGTGGAGCTAGTGAGGACACGTTTATGGGGACCACCCCGTGGTTCACCCACTCCAGGATCGCATAGGGTGGTGCCGTGCGATGCGGCACCTAACTGCACACACGAAAAGATTAAAGAACAACATACAAACTTTTATTTGATATAAAACAGCGGAAGTCTTTTTACAAAACCTATTCATACAGCGGAAGTAATATACATATATGACCTCTCATCCTAGCTATGCAAAAGTGCAGACGTCCAGCCCGGGGACGCCACACACTAGCAGCAAGTAACCGGAGATCACGGCGGCGTGCAGGGCTCCAGCTCGGCCGTGTACCCCGAAGGGGGCACCGCCTTGTCCTCGGAACCTTCCTCATAACTCTCACCTGCACACAGCTCAAAATATTGCAACCGTGAGCACGATGGCTCAGCAAGTCTTAACCGTCAACCCTAGGCATGGAATTCTACGTGCAAGGATATGTACGATGGAAAAAGGAATTTGCGACAAAGACACACCTATAAGTTGATCCTTACTTTTAGTTTTATAGCTGCAGATTCATGTGCCTTAGGCAGCCCTCACATCGGAAGTCCATAATCAAACAAGAAACGCTTTCCTCGGATGTGGTGATGCCCAAAGTGGAATATAAACTTAATTAGATCTATATCTACAGCAATCAAGGTATTCAAGACATTAAGAGTTCAATACAGCATTTTCAGTTGGCTTATTTCACTTCTTACTACGTCACAGCGTAGTGAACAAGTGGGTACTCAAATAACCGCGAGGGACGGTGATTTCAATCAAGACACACCCGGATAACACGTTACATACACCCACTTTCAAAAGCGTGATTCCACACCCCTTCCTACTCTGTTGTATGCAACAACCTTTCAAAGGCAACCCAAATTCCAAACCGGTCCATCCGTAAGGGGCAGGAGGTCCCCGCATGGAGCGTGACTGTGCCCACCGGCAGATTTACACCTTGCTACCCTCAACCCACTCCTATTTACGGTTGGGTAAGCCTCGGCACCCAGGTTAACCAATTACATCAGTTTCCTGGTTCCCATATGCCAGTATGCATCCGGTACTGTTCGATACTTGTCCAGCAGGGCCGCACACGGACAGTCCTCAACCGACGCCAACAGGGCTACGCACGTGAGACCTCTGCTCACTGCTTCCTATCCCCCCTGCTAGGTCTCATTTTCATAACTTAAGCCATTTTCTACCTCTTTTCATTCCGTGTAATAAGTACTATCTCGCGAGTAGCTTCCAACCACTCGACTTCTACCAAGATCCTAAACATTAGCATGTCAGTCTCTACTCGTCGAGTTTGTAAACTACTGAACCCTTTATAGGATTTAAAAGGCTATGCAAGTGGGGTTTCAATCACCCTAACTCTAATGCATACATTTCAACCTAGACATATATGATACAAATGAAAAACTTTATAAAAGGTACTTAAGTGCAAACCGGGGCTTGCCTGGTTGCGAGTTAAAGGGAAAATCAGCTTCTGGTGGCAGGACGTCCAAAGGCTCCGGCTTATCCTCAACTTCGGTCACTAAGTGAAATGTAGCAAAATAGATGTATAAGTATTAAGGATTTAAAAGAATTGAACTACTATTCATAGCTACTGCTATTTAGGATCCTTAATTGGCTTTGGGATTTTTACAGAGGATACTAGACTCTCTAAGGATGATTTGAGCCTAATTTGGAGATATGTCATTGCATAATGTAGTCTTTAAAATTCCTACAATTACAATGCTTCTCTGAATTTTGAGCCCAAATCAGGAGCTTTGACATAGCTAGAAATGGAAGATCTGATTAGGGTAAGTCTCCATGGTTCTAACAAAATTTGTTTCACCATTTTTGGAGCTACCATCAGAGAGATATGAATTTTTTAAGTTTGGACAGGAGTGCTGAAATAGTTTCTGTTTAAATTGGAATTTCCAAATAAAGGCTGAACTTTGGAAGGCAGTTTAGCCTAGCTAATGAACTCCAATAGAGCCCAAATTTTTACTGGAGATCAGTAACTATGGTAAGGATCTGCTGCCCAAGTTTGGGGATATTTCATAAAGAATTGCTCCTGTAATAAATCCCCAAAGGATTTATTAAAAACAATTCTACAGAAATTACTGGGCATTTTCATAGCCTATAATTGGTTTCTCTGTGAAGTACTCCTCTTGAGGATTCCAATAAAATTGGTCTCACTCTTTTTGGAGTTTTCTACACAAAGTTATGAGCTTGCAAAGATCAGCTAATTCCTGGAATTATTTCCCTAATAGAAACTTCAAATAATTGGAACTGGGCCCACTGTTTTAAATCGGACCAGTGAGATTTCGGCAACACCAGGGCTACGGTGTTTAAACCACGCAGCCACAGCAGATCCCGAGCCACAAATTGATCCGGCGCCTACCCGGTGCCACTGACAGGTGGGGCAGGCCCCCACCTTCTTCTACCTCGCGCCCGGCCGGTCTCCTCGCCGGAGAAGCGGCTGTGCCTCGCCGGAACGGCTGTCCTGTGCCTTAGAGGGCTCAATCCTTGCTGCCTTGCCTAAAACCCGACGAGGAACACTTTGGTGAGCTCGGTGGCGGCGCTAACCGGCCGGAAATACCTCCCTGACGGTGGCAGTAACTCGGGCGACTCCGGCGACATGGCATTCGCCCGGCAAGCCCGGAAACCGACCGCGGTTGGGTCCTACAGCACCACCGTGACATGGGGAGCTCGGAACACTACCCTGATGCCTCGGCAAACGGCTGGAAACATAAGCTCACCGTGCGACCGAAGTGGTTCTTCCCCGCCGTGAGGAAAAACACGGAGAACCCTTCGGACTCTGCATGGTTTTGCCTGCCGTTTGCTCGAGGAGGGTTGTCCTGGCTTGGAGAACCTATGCCTACACTCTTGTGAACCCTAACCCAATATGGCCGTGGAATTTCCCGTTTCTTTCACCTTGGTTCCAAGAAACCGCCGGTGACAAACTTCAAATTCCGGCCAACCTAGGCTACGACCTAGCTCCAAACTGGGAGGACAGCAAGAAGGGTCGACAACGCACCTAGAACACCGGTTGGATGAGCGTGAATGAGTCTGAGGTGGCCGGTCGATGGTGCAGCGTCGTGGCGGCAAGTTTGATCGTGGAACGATGAACTTATGCTCAGTTTTCGGGATCGGTCGAAGGAACGGTATGGACTGTCGTCAGAGAGGAACTAGAGAGCCTTGCACACCTTCCTATGAACTCAACCGGGGGTGACACGCCGGAGTTGCATCGGTGACGGGCGGACGACGCGGAGCAACCGAGTTGCGGCCGAGGCTACGCGAGCTGAGCAGGGGATCGAATGGGTGAGTGAGGCAACGTTCACATGGGCACCAGTGCGGTGAAATATCCCTCTCGGCGTGTTAATATCCCGAGCAGGAGGTGGCGTGGTGAGAATCAGCGGGAGTCGGTCGCAGCCGGCGCTGGCGTTTGCACGCTGTTCGACCGAATGAAGCAAAGGCGGTTGCTTTGCTGTGACACTGACCACTGGGCCCCACTTCCCCATTTGTTTATTCAAAGTTTCTCTGATATTTTCCATCCAGAAACTCAAAATTTAAGGCTAGACTTTCACCCCAAGTAAGGTTTGAATTTGCTGAATTCAAATGGTTTGAATTCTGGTGTAAAATTTGAATTGTGTTTGATCATTTGAATTTGAAAAGGAGTTTAAATTCTCCATTTTGTATTGCCCCAAAAATATAGTAAACCAGCTCCAAAGTTTCCAATCTTTGGCATGGCTGCTTATTCAAAGGTGGAGAACACATTTGTAAAGCCAAATTTTCAAATTGAGGAAGATATAATTTGAAACTAAATTTGAAATTCAGATTAAAGGGCTTTTCCTTTTAATTCCAAACAAATATGAAAACTCCTCCAAATGAGCTGAAATTTGGAAGGGTGAATATTTGGGCTATGAAGATCCAAGTTATGAATTTAGATCTCCATGTTTGGAAGTTTTGGGAAGTCTAAACCCTCACTTTGAACTTACACCATTAAAATTCAAAGTTTTTAATTCCCCCCATTTTTCCTAAGTGTTCATGAGCTGAATTTTCTTGCTACCACTTTTGGGGATTTTACATCCCTCCCCCCTTAAAAAGAATCTTGTCCCGAGATTCTAAAGGAAAAGCAAAGTGGGGAAAAACTTTACCGGCTATAGGACGATAGCAAGTCCGGATAATACGTTCGTAAATAATCCTCGCTTTCCCATGTCACCTCATCAGCGGTATGGTTACTCCACAAGACCTTGTAGAACTATAAGGTCCGGTTTCTTGTGGCACGTATATTTTCATCGACGATCCGGATGGGATACTCCGTGTACGTGAGGTCCGGTTGAAGAACTTCTATGTCTTCTGTGCGGATTCCAGCGGAGGGTTTGAGACACTTCCTCAGCTGAGAGATGTGGAAGACGTTGTGAATGCCTGTGAGCGACGCTGGTAACTCCAGGCGATAGGCCACGGGTCCGCATGTTTCAATGATGGCGAACGGGCCAATGAATCGCGGCGCAAGTTTACCCTTCACTCCGAAACGGTGAACTCCGTTCATCAGAGACACACGGACATACACATGGTCCCCGATGTCGAAGTGGAGAGGGCGGCGTCTTTTATCCGCATAGCTCTTCTGACGAGATTGAGCAGCCTTAAGATTGGCTTGTATTACTCGCACTCGTTCTTCAGCTTCATTCACAAGTTCAATGCCGTAGATAACTCGCTCGCCGGACTCGCACCAGTTGAGAGGTGTGCGGCATTTCAGGCCGTAGAGAGCTTCATACGGCGCCATCATGATGCTAGCTTGATAGCCATTATTGTAAGAAAACTCCGCCAACGGCAAATGATCGTCCCAATTCTTGCCATGGTGGATGGCACAAGCGCGTAGCATTTCTTCAAGCACTTGATTCACCCGTTCAGTTTGACCATCCGTCTGCGGGTGATACGCGGAGCTTCAGATCAGTTTGGTCCCCAACGATGCGTGCAGCTGTTCCCAAAACCGAGAGACGAACAGCGCACCGCGATCTGAAATGATGGAGCGGGGAACACCGTGCAAACACAAGATCTTGGCGATGTACAGCTCCGCATATTGCTTGGCCACGTACATTGTATGTACGGGGATAAAATGAGCCGACTTGGTTAGTCGATCGACTATCACCCAAATCGAGTCATGTTTGTGAGATGTGAGAGGTAAACCAACAACAAAGTCCATGCTGATATCCTCCCACTTCCACGCCGGAATGTTCAATGGTTGCAGCTGTCCGGCTTTACGCATATGGTCGGCCATCACACGACGACACGTATCACATTCAGATACGTATTTTGCGATTTCTCTTTTCATCCGTGTCCACCAAAACCTGGTTTTTAGATCTTGGTACATCTTGTTGCTGCCCGGATGAATAGAATACTTGGACAAATAAGCTTCATCCAAGATTTTCTTCCGAAGCTTCATGTCACGGGGTACCACTATACGGTCTTTAAACCATAGAGTGTCGTGTTCATCTCTTCGGAAGCACTTCATTTTGCCATTCTCCATCCTTCTTCGAATGTGCGACATTCCCATGTCCTTCTTCTGAGCTTCCATAATCTCCTCTCGTATGGTTGGGATGAGAGCAAGATTATATAACGCCCCATATGGAACCAAGTACAGACTCGGCTCCTCCTCTTCAAGTGGGGTGATGGATAGACTGTTGACATGGGATTTGCGGCTTAAGGCATCGGCAACCATGTTTGCCTTCCCGGGATGGTAGTGAATCTCGATCTCATAGTCTTTGATCAGTTCTAGCCATCTCCGTTGCCGCATATTCAACTCCTTTTGAGTGAATATATATTTCACACTTTTGTGGTCGGTGTAAAGATGCACTAAGTTCCCAAGCAGATAGTGCCTCCACATCTTCAAGGCCAACACCACAGCAGCGAGCTCAAGATCATGAGTTGGATAGTGCTGCTCGTGGTTACAAAGTTGACGTGAGCCATAGGAGACCACTCTTCCTCCTTGCATCAATACACAGCCAAGCCCGATACCGGACGCATCACAATATACGTCGAAGGGCTTGGTTGTATCCGGTTGAGCTAACACAGGGGTTGTTGTAAGATGCTTCACCAATGCTTGGAAAGCTTCTTCACAAGCTGATCTCCAAACATATTTGATCCCCTTCTTCAACAGTTCAGTCATCGGCTTAGCAAGCTTGGAGAAGTTGGGTATGAATCTCCGATAATATCCTGCTAACCCGAGGAAACTTCTGACTTCATGGACTGATGTGGGGGATTTCCATTTCAGCACTTGTTCGATTTTGCTTGGATCAACTGCAATACCTTCTGCAGAAATAATGTGACCAAGGAATGGCACTTGGCTGATCCAAAACTCGCACTTGCTGAACTTGACATAAAGCTTATGGTCTCTTAATCGTTGAAGTACGATATGCAAGTGTTTGGCGTGTTCTTCTTCAGACTTGGAGTAAACCAAGATGTCGTCTATGAACACCACCACAAACTTGTCCAACTCCGGCATGAACACTGAGTTCATAAGATACATGAAGTGTGCCGGGGCATTGGTGAGACCAAAGGACATGACGAGGTTTTTATACAACCCATATCTCGTCGAGAAGGCCGTCTTTGGAATATCTTCCGCCCGGATCTTGATTTGATGATATCCGGAACGAAGATCCATCTTTGAAAATACACTTGCACCCACAAGTTGATCGAATAATATATCGATGCGGGGCAGTGGATATTTATTCTTGATGGTGACGGCATTGAGAGGTCGGTAGTCCATGCACATCCTCAAGCTTTCATCCTTCTTCTTCACAAACAGCGCCGAGCATCCCCATGGCGAGGAACTCGGTCGAATGAAACCCTTCTTCATCAAATCATTGAGCTGCTCCTTTAATTCAGCTAGCTCATTCGGAGCCATCTTGTATGGTCTCTGTGAGATCAGTGTCGTCCCAGGTACAAGTTCAATCTTGAACTCGACATTTCTTTCAGGTGGCATGCCCGGAAGATCATCCGGAAAGACATCCTGGTATTCACGGACCACACGAATATCCTCAAGTTTCGTGGCTTCCGTGTTATATGTGGCTGGGGTTTCTTGAACCGAATGGTCAAGAATAAGAACATGTGGTTCATGAAGTGGAGAGTTTAAACGAACCACACGTGGAATGATATCAAGAACAGCACCATGGCGATGTAGCCATGACATTCCTAAAATGACATCAAGTTTCTGACTCTCTAACATAATTAGAGAAGTAAGATATAGGTTTCCACCCAACTGTAATGGTGCTCTATAGACCATTCTATCAGCTGTTATTTTCCCACCCGGAGAACATATCAAATATGAATTATTTGTGGGAATGATAGGCAGTTGATATGTAATAACATAGGACTGACTAATGAAATTATGGGTGGCACCGGAGTCAAAAAGTATGACTACGGGATGATCTAAGTAAGAAAACGTACCCGCGAGGATGGGTTCGCCTTCCGGCACGTCTTCGATAGCAAAGTGGTGGACGTTGCCGGGTTTTGGTGCTGCTTTCTTGGGCTGGTTGCGGGGATGATTAGCACCCTGATATGTGTAATGTCCCCAAAAATGGTAGCAAGAAAATTCAGCTCATGTACACTTATGAAAAATGAGGGGGAATTAAAACTTTGAATTATAATGGTATAAGTTCAAAGTGAGGGTTTAGACTTCCCAAAACTTCCAAACATGGAGATCTAAATTCACAGCTTGGATCTTCATAGTTCAAATACTCACCCTTCCAAATTTCAGCTCATTTGGATGAGTTTTCATATTTGTTTGGGATTAAAAGGAAAAGCCCTCTAATCTGAATTTCAAATACAGTTTGAAATTCCAACTCCCTCAATTTGAAAATTGGGTTTCACAAATGTGTTCTCCACCTTTGAATGAGCAGCCATGCCAAAAATTGAAAACTTTGGAGCTGGTTTGCTATATTTTTGAGGCAATACAAAGTGGAGAATTCAAACCCCTTTTTAAATTCAAATGATCAAACCCCATTCAAATTCTACACCAGAATTCAAACCATTTGAATTCAGCAAATTTAAACTTGACTTTGGGGGTGAAGTAAAGCCTTTAATGTTGAGTTGCTGGATGAAAAATATCAGAGAAATTGGACTAAACAAAGGGGGAGTTGGGGCCCTACTGTCAGCCAGACACAGCAAATGAACCAACCCCGTTTTCATCCGGCTGTTCACCGCGCGCCACCGATCGATGGCTGCCTCCACCGAGCTGCTTCCTCGCTGCCCCCAAGATCAAGCCGGTGCTCATGGGCGATCAGGGCTGCACCACACTTCTATTTCTCCTCTCTGCCGTCATCCATAGCCTCCTCAGTTTCTCTGCCCGAGCGCCGACCAGGACCGTGAGCTACCGCGCCGCTCGGTTCCTTCCGATCAACCACAGTCCTCCGAGCTCGGATGATCGAGCCCCAAACAGCAAAAAGAAGCGCAAGAGAATGCTCCAGCCTCCACCATCCTTTCCCCTAAGCTTCCTAGCTCGTGCTACGCGCAAACCGTAGATTGGAGCCGGCGATCGGAGGTGCTCGGCGGAACCCCGTCCGGTTCACCGTGGACAGCGTGCTACGGACAGCTTCACCGCCCCTTCCCTGCACAAGAAAGGTGCGTTGTTGTCCATAGATCGTGTTACCGAAAGCCTCAGGACGATTGATCGACCGGGTAGTGAGAATTTCGGGTTTTACCAAACCCTAGTTCATAGCAACACCTTTCGGTCTACAATCAAATTCTTCGTGCTGCTATAGCTAGAGCTCATCCTGGTCTAGGAGAAGATTTGTTAGATCCCTACGATCCTTCTCGCTCAAACGGCGCTGGAAACCATCAAGAACTGAAGGAGTTCTTCGAGTTTTTGTCGCCGTCGGCGTTTTGCGGGCTCGGGTCGCCGGTGAGGTCCCCTCTCCGGTGGTTTTCATGGAGAGCGAGCTATGGTTCGATGTTATCCATGGGACACTGGTGCTTTTGGAGCAAACCCTAGCCCGAAAGACCCACTGTTGAGGGAGAGCGAGGTCGCCGAAGTAAGGTTCGACATGGTCGCCGGTGCAAGCACCTTTCCGGCCGTTGTCATCGGCTCCCGACCCCACCATCGTGTTCAGCACGGTGTAGAACTCACAGGCGGCGAGTTTGATGAAGTTTGGACCACGGGAACCCCGTCCCGGCGAGCCTCGCCGGCGTGCGCCACCGCGGGAGGCGCAGGCAGCGCGAGGAAGACGAAGGAGGGCCGGGTCCCACCGGTCAGCCTCCGTATACGCGCGGGGATCGGCCTGTGGCGCCGGATCCAGTGCGGCTGCGCGGGAATAACCCCGTAGGCCCCCGTGTTGCCGAAATCTCACTGGTCCGATTTAAAACAGTGGGCCCAGTTCCAATTATTTGAAGTTTCTATTAGGGAAATAATTCCAGGAATTAGCTGATCTTTGCAAGCCCATAACTTTGTGTAGAAAACTCCAAAAAGAGTGAGACCAATTTTGTTGGAATCCTCATGAGGAGTACTTCACAGAGAAACCAATTTTAGGCTATGAAAATACCCAGGAATTTCTGTAGAATATTTTTTAATAAATTTTTAGGGATTTATTACAGGAGCAATTCTTTAAGAAATAGTCCCAAATTTGGGCCGAAAATCTTTTCCATAGTTACTGATCTTCAGTAAAAATTTGGGCTTCATTGGAGTTCATTTGCTAGGATAAACTACCTTCCCAAGTTCAGCCTTAATTAGAAATTCCAATTTAAACAGAAGCTTTTTCAGAACTCTGGCCCAACTTCAAAAATTCATATATCTCTGATGGTAGCTCCAAAAATGGTGAAACAAATTTTGTTAGAACTATGGAGACTTACCCTAATCAGATCTTCCCTTACTAGCTATGTCAAAGCTCCTGAATTGGGCTCAAATTTCAGAGAAGCTTTGTACTTGTAGGAATTTTAAAGACTACATTGTGCAATGACATGTCTCCAAATTTGGCTCAAATCATCCTTAGAGAGTCTAGTATCCACTGTAAAAAATCCCAAAGCCAAATAAGGATCCTAAATAGCAGTAGCTATGAATAGAAGTTTAATTCTTATAAATCCTTAATGCTTACACATGTATTTTATTACATTTCATAATAGTGACCTAAGTTGAGGACGCACCGGAGCCCTTGGACGTCCTTCCACCAGAAGCTGACTTCCCCTTTAACTCGCAACCAGGCAAGCCCCGGTTTGCACTTAAGTACCTTTTATAAAGTTTTTCATTTGTATCACTTATGTCTAGGTTGAAATGTATGCATTAGAGTTAGGGTGATTGAAACCCCACTTGCATAGCCTTCTAAATCCTATAAAGGGTTGGGTAGTTTACAAACTCGACGAGTAGAGAATGCCATGCTAATGTTTAGGATCTCGGTAGAAGTCGAGTGGTTGGAAGCTACTCGCGAGATAGTATTTATTACACGGAATGAGAAGAGGTAGAAAATGGCTTGAGTTATGAAAATGAGACCCAGCAGGGGGGATAGGATGCAGTGAGCAGAGGTCTCACGTGCTTAGCCCTGTTGGTGTCGGTTGAGGACCGTACGTGTGCGGCCCTGCTGGACAAGTATCGAACAGTACCAGATGCATACTGGCATATGGGAACCAGGAAACCGATGTAATTGGTTAACCTGGGTGTCGAGGCTTACCCAACCGTAAATAGGAGTGGGTTGAGGGTAGCAAGGTGTAAATCTGCCGGTGGGCACAGTCACGCTCCACGCGGGACCTCCTGCCCGTTTCGGATGGACCGGTTTGGCATTTCGGTTGCCTTTGAAAGGTTGTCGCATACAACAGAGTAGGAAGGGGTGTGGAATCACGCTTCTGAAAGTGGGTGTATGTGACGTGTTATCCGGGTGTGTCTTGATTGCAATCACCGTCCCTCGCAGTTATTTGAGTACACGCTTGTTCACTGCGCTGTGACGTAGTAAGAAGTGAAATAAGCCAACTGAAAATGCTGTATTCAACTCTTAATGTCTTGAATACCTTAATTGCTGTAGATATAGAGCTAATTAAGTTTATATTCCACTTTGGGCATCACCACATCGGAGGAAAGCGTTTCTTGTTTGATTGTGGACTTCCGATGTGAGGGCTGCCTAAGGCACATGAATCTGCTGCTATAAAACTGAAAGTAAGGATCAACTTATAGGCGTGTCTTTGTCGCAAATTCCTTTTCCCATCTTACATATCCTTGCACGTAGAGTTCCATGCCTAGGGTTGACGGTTAAGACTTGCTGAGCCATCATGCTCACGGTTGCAATATTTGAGCTGTATGCAGGTGAGAGCTATGAGGAGGGCTCCGAGGATGAGGCGATGCCCCTGTCAGGGTACATGGTCGAGCTGGAGCCCTGCACGCCGTCGTGATTCTCCGGTTCCTTGCTGCTAGCGTGTAGCGTCCCCGGGCTGGACGGCTGCACTTTTGCATAGCTAGTATGAGAGGCCATATATGTATATTACTTCCACTGTTTGAATAGGTTTTGTAAAAAGACGTCCGCTGTTTTATATCAAATAAAGGTTTGTATGTTGTTCTTTATTCTTTTCGTGTGTGCTGTTGGGTGCCGCATCACACGGCACCACCCTATGTGATCCTGGAGTGAGTGAACCGCAGGGTGGTCCCCACAATATGGTGCTGCACCCCTGCCCTGTCGCGGCTCGGGGCAGTCTCTCGAAATGTGCCCGACACGGCCACACGTGTAGCACGTGTAAGGTGTCGGGGTCCCGCCGACTTGAGGACGGAATCCAGGTGCACGCTGTTGATACTGAGGCGCACGTGGGACCATCCTTTGCTGCTGCTATTGCTGTGGTGGATACGTCAGTCGAGAGCCTGGCGCATTATATTGCCGACCGTGAAACTGAGGCGGTCGCGCCGGTGGCTGCCATCTCTGACCGGATGGTGAGTGATACACCACGCGGTATTTTTGTGGCGTTCCACCACTGCTGCTTGTCAGCGCGCTGCGTTTCCTCTTGTCAGAACCGCGCTCGCGCTGAGCATTCTCTTGTAGAATCGCGGCATTAACTAGATCGTTGAATGTGCCGCGATTTTTTTGGGTGAGATGGACCTTCATCTTGGAATTCAGGCCCCGGAAGAGCGCATTGCGCTTGTTGTCTTCTGTCCCCACAAATCCTAGCGCATACTGTGCCAGCCGGTTGAATAACCTGCAGTACTCGTGAGCACTCCTCTCAACCTGTCGTAGCGCCAGGAACTCCTGGAGCTTCATTTCCATCACACCGGGAGGTATGTGATAGGCGCGGAACGCCTCTCGGAACTCCGTCCATGTGACGGCATGGCCAGCCGGTAAAGAGGCGGTGTAGTTCGCCCACCAAGTACCGGTTTCTCCTCGAAGCTGTTGCGCTGCGTACAGCGCCTTCTGATGTTCGGTGCATCGCAGCAGCCCGAACTTTGCCTTTAGAGTGCGGATAAAGCTGTCCGCCTCCAAAGGTTCTTCGGCCTCTGTGAAGACCGGTGGATGGGTCGCCATGAATTCTGAATATGAACTTTGTTGGGGCTGGTGTTGCCCATTGTCTTGGCGTCCCTCCCTGATGGGACGCATTCTGTTGGACTAGCATCCGCAGCAACTCGGTTTGCTCGTCGCGCGAGCCGAGCACTGCAGCGAGAACTTCCTCCAGGTTCCTTGGAAGTTCTGGCGGTGGAGGTTGTTGCTGCTGCATCGTGGTTTGCTCCAGTGGTGCAGACTCATCACCACGAACCTGACTCGGACCTCCCTCCTCTTGCGTTGAACGTGTCCGCACCATTCTGCATTCACATCATTCAAACGATCAGCACATGTTGGTTTAGCTCATCCAGTCTATACGATAGTAATGCGAGAATGGAATAAACAGTACGCACAACAGTCACACATATGGATAAAGTATAAACATTATGCAACATATACATCCCTGGACCGTGTCACATGATCGAGTTCCAAAGTATTGAACTTTATGGGTTAAAAGTTCATTTCGACCATCGGGTCACCACGGGATGTTAAGTGTGTTAGCATGCGTAATTCCTCGCTATTGTACTGGACCCAAACATGTCCTAACTCGAAATGATATGTCAAATGCATAAACTTTTCGACTCCACTCGTTGCTTTACAACAGCCGCTAGATATCGAAAGGTGAAACTAAATGTTTTGGTTGAAATACAGAAAAAATTCCAGAGAGCATTTTGGTCTGCCCTGTTTCTTGACAGTACCTACTCATCTGAGATTTTTCATCCCCTTGGAAGGAGATTTTGCTTTGGAACTCTACAGAAAAATTGTAGAGGACTTCAAAACCTTTCCAGAATGGTATCCCACACCTCCATTGGTTCAACCAATCCTAAGTTATGCCCTGTTTAAGTTCAGCAAAGTTGCTGCCGAAAACAGCGGAGATTGTTCCTAGGCTTTTAGAAATGAATCTCTATACTCCCAATTGACTTTCAGTTCAATATAGGAGTTTACTAACCTCTAAATGAAACCCTAAACTTCATTTTGACTCTTTTCTTTGAAAATAAAATTTTTATGCAGTCTCGGTACTATGTTTCCTCACCAAAGAAAAATTCTAAACCGGTATTCCGGCATATACGTGTCAAATGGTGGAACTAAGAACGTCACTCACAAACGGTTACTACACATCATGCACTAACGTGGTTAATGTACCTGCAGCAGAACACAATAATTGTGCACACAAGGGTTTTTGACATTTCAGGCAGTTCCATATTATAGTAAAAACATACGGTCCGTATCATTGCCATACGCATCGTCCTTGAGTCAAGCCACGTCTCAAGGTACATGGTCGTGTTTTCACACCACACGACGGGGAACCCGAGTAGGGCGTGAATGGGTCGTCACGGTTGGGAATTTTATCAACCTAACGGATACCACCTACTGCCTCATGACCGTTGAGGCACGCTGATGGCGAGCGCTGCGTATGGCCCTTTGAACATTGAACGTTCAAGAGTTGCATACTATCGTGTTGCTTACCACACGATGGGGTATTCTCACTTTTGCCTAAAGCACGCTGGAGATCAGCGTTTTCATATGCTCTCAGAACCATTAAGAGGTTCAGAGACCCATATTAACTACCGTGCCAAGCCATGGTCTAACCTTCCATACCATTACTCGTATGGCGAGTTACCGTAATTGATCCGCCTACGGTGGCGTACCTTACCTCTTACCTGACGTCGGAGCGTCGTTACAGAATGTATAACACATAAGTTAGCTTTTCCACCTTCAGAACTAGTACTATTATAGACCTTATGTGGGCTTAAAGACTAATCCTCACTCGACTACTTCTAAGTTTTCAAAATAGGCTCTTTTTGAGCGTGCTATTCCCAATGCGGTTCTGATACCACACCTATGGGGACCACCCCGTGGTTCACCCACTCCAGGATCGCATAGGGTGGTGCCGTTTGATGCGGCACCTAACAGCACACACGAAAAGATTAAAGAACAACATACAAACTTTTATTTGATATAAAACAGCGGAAGTCTTTTTACAAAACCTATTCATACAGCGGAAGTAATATACATATATGGCCTCTCATCCTAGCTATGCAAAAGTGCAGCCGTCCAGCCCGGGGACGCTACACACTAGCAGCAAGTAACCAGAGATCACGGCGGCGTGCAGGGCTCCAGCTCGGCCGTGTACCCCGACGGGGGCACCGCCTCGTCCTCGGAACCTTCCTCATAACTCTCACCTGCACACAGCTCAAAATATTGCAACCGTGAGCACGATGGCTCAGCAAGTCATAACCGTCAACCCTAGGCATGGAACTCTACGTGCAAGGATATGTACGATGGAAAAAGGAATTTGCGACAAAGACACGCCTATAAGTTGATCCTTACTTTCAGTTTTATAGCAGCAGATTCATGTGCCTTAGGCAGCCCTCACATCGGAAGTCCACAATCAAACAAGAAACGCTTTCCTCGGATGTGGTGATGCCCAAAGTGGAATATAAACTTAATTAGCTCTATATCTACAGCAATCAAGGTATTCAAGACATTAAGAGTTCAATACAGCATTTTCAGTTGGCTTATTTCACTTCTTACTACGTCACAGCGCAGTGAACAAGCGGGTACTCAAATAACCGCGAGGGACGGTGATTGCAATCAAGACACACCCGGATAACACGTTACATACACCCACTTTCAGAAGCGTGATTGCACACCCCTTCCTACTCTGTTGTATGCAACAACCTTTCAAAGGCAACCCAAATGCCGAACCGGTCCATCCGTAACGGGCAGGAGGTCCCCGCGTGGAGCGTGACTGTGCCCACCGGCAGATTTACACCTTGCTGCCCTCAACCCAATCCTATTTACGGTTGGGTAAGCCTCGGCACCCAGGTTAACCAATTACATCAGTTTCCTGGTTCCCATATGCCAGTATGCATCCGGTACTGTTCGATACTTGTCCAGCAGGGCCACACACGGACGGTCCTCAACCGACGCCAACAGGGCTACGCATGTGAGACCTCTGCTCAATGCTTCCTATCCCCCTGCTGGGTCTCATTTTCATAACTTAAGCCATTTTCTACCTCTTTTCATTCCGTGTAATAAGTACTATCCCGTGAGTAGCTTCCAACCACTCGACTTCTACCGAGATCCTAAACATTAGCATGGCAGTTTCTACTCGTCGAGTTTGTAAACTACCCAACCCTTTATAGGATTTAAAAGGCTATGCAAGTGGGGTTTCAATCACCCTAACTCTAATGCATACATTTCAACCTAGACATAAGTGATACAATTGAAAAACTTTATAAAAGGTACTTAAGTGCAAACCGGGGCTTGCCTGGTTGCGAGTTAAAGGGAAAATCAGCTTCTGGTGGCAGGACGTCCAAAGGCTCCGGCGTATCCTCAACTTCGGTCACTAAGTGAAATGTAGCAAAATAGATGTATAAGTATTAAGGATTTATAAGAATTGAACTACTATTCATAGCTACTGCTTTTTAGGATCCTTAATTGGCTTTGGGATTTTTACAAGGATACTAGACTCTCAAAGGATGATTTGAGCCTAATTTGGAGATATGTCATTGCATAATGTAGTCTTTAAAATTCCTACAATTACAATGCTTCTCTGAATTTTGATCCCAAATCAGGAGATTTGACATAGCTAGAAATGGAAGATCTGAGTAGGGTAAGTCTCCATGGTTCTAACAAAATTTGTTTCACCATTTTTGGAGCTACCATTAGAGAGCTATGAATTTTTGAAGTTTGGACAGGAGTGCTGAAATAGTTTCTGTTTAAATTGGAATTTCCAAATAAAGGCTGAACTTGGGAAGGCAGTTTATCCTAGCAAATGAACTCCAATGAAGCCCAAATTTTTACTGGAGATCAGTAACTATGGGAAGGATCCGCTGCCCAAATTTGGGGATATTTCATAAAGAATTGCTTCTGTAATGAATCCCCAAAGGATTTACTAAAAACAATTCTACAGAAATTCCTGGGCATTTTCATAGCCTAAAATTGGTTTCCCTGTGAAGTACTCCTCTTGAGGATTCCAACAAAATTGGTCTCACTCTTTTTGGAGTTCTCTACACAAAGTTATGAGCTTGCAAAGATCAGCTAATTCCTGGAATTATTTCCCTAATAGAAACTTCAAATAATTGGAACTGGGCCCACTGTTTTAAATCGGACCAGTGAGATTTCGGCAACACCAGGCCTACGGTGTTTAAACCGCGCAGCCACAGCAGATCCCGAGCCACAAATTGATCCGGCGCCTACCTGGTGCCACTGACAGGTGGGGCAGGCCCCCACCTTCTTCTACCTCACGCCCGGCCGGTCTCCTCGCCGGAGAAGCGGCTGTGTCTCGCCGGAACGGCTGTCCCGTGCCTTAGACGGCTCAATCCTTGCCGCCTGTGCCTAAAACCCGACAAGGAACACTTTGGTGAGCTCGGTGGCGGCGCTAACCGGCCGGAAATACCTCCCCGACGGTGGCAGTAACTCGGGCGACTCCAGCGACATGGTATTCGCCCGGCAAGCCCGGAAACCGACCGCACTTGGGTCCTACAGCACCACCGTGACATGGGGAGCTCGGAACACTACCCTGATCCCTCGGCAAACGGCTGGAAACATAAGCTCACCGTGCGACCGAAGTGGTTCTTCCCCGCCGTGAGGAAAAACACGGAGAACCCTTCGGGCTCTGCATGGTTTTGCCTGCCGTTTACTCGAGGAGGGTCGTCCTAGCTTGGAGAACCTATTCCTACACTCTTGTGAACCCTAACCCAATATGGCCGTGGAATTTCCCGTTTCTTTCACCTCGGTTCCAAGAAACCGCCGGTGACAAACTTCAAATTCCGGCCAACCTAGGCTACGACCTAGCTCCAAACTGGGAGGATAGCAAGAACGGTCGGCAACGCACCTAGAACACCGGTTGGATGAGCGTGAATGAGTCTGAGGTGGACGGTCGACGGTGCGGCGTCGTGGCGGCAAGTTTGATCGTGGAACGATGAACTTATGCTCAGTTCTCGGGATCGGTCCGAAGGAACGGTATGGACTGTTGTCAGAGAGGAACTAGAGAGCCTTGCGCACCTTCCTATGAACTCAACCGGGGGTGACACGCCGGAGTTGCGTCGGTGACGGGCGGACGACGCGGAGCAACCGAGCGGCGGCCGAGGCTACGCAAGCTGAGCAGGGGATCGAATGGGTGAGTGAGGCAACGTTCACATGGGTACCAATGCGGTGAAATATCCCTCTCGGCGTGTTAATCTCCCAAGCAGGAGGTGGCGTGGTGGGAATCAGCGGGAGTCGGTCGAAGCCGGCGCTGGCGTTTGCATGTTGTTCGACCGAATGAAGAAAAGGCGGTTGCTTTGCTGTGAAACTGACCACTGGGCCCCATTTCCCCCTTTGTTTATTCAAACTTTCTCTGATATTTTCCATCCAGCAACTCAAAATTTAAAGCTAGACTTTCACCCCAAGTAAGGTTTGAATTTGCTGAATTCAAATGGTTTGAATTCTGGTGTAAAATTTGAATTGTGTTTGATCATTTCAATTTGAAAAGGAGTTTGAATTCTCCATTTTGTATTGCCCCAAAAATATAGCAAACCAGCTCCAAAGTTTCCAATCTTTGGCATGGCTGCTTATTCAAAGGTGGAGAACACATTTGTAAAGCCAAATTTTCAAATTGAGGAAGATATAATCTGAAACTGAATTTGAAATTCAGATTAAAGGGCTTTTCCTTTTAATTCCAAACAAATATGAAAACTCCTCCAAATGAGCTGAAATTTGGAAGGGTGAATATTTGGGCTATGAAGATCCAAGTTATGAATTTAGATCTCCATGTTTGGAAGTTTTGGGAAGTCTAAACCCTCACTTTGAACTTACACCATTAAAATTCAAAGTTTTTAATTCCCCCCATTTTTCCTAAGTGTTCATGAGCTGAATTTTTCTTGCTACCACTTTTGGGGATTTTACAACGTTCACGGGCTGAACGTGAAGTCTTTATGCTTAGTCTATGCCCGTGAGTGTAGACTTAACGTTATTTTGATGTAACTATGTTCATAATCAAGTTTATTCAATAAAATTTCACTTCCGCTTATAGCCTTTTATGTGTGTTATATGGTGTTGTATACCGCAGCACCCCTCAGCGTGATCCAGGTTAGTCAGGACCGTCGGGTCCTCGCACTTTACAGAGTTTACTGCAGCAGAAAATACTTATACAAGTCACACGTACTCCTAACTAGCAAAAGTTGGTTGTCCATCCCTACGAACAACCCAACCTAGCTACACCCAGCTTCACTGTGGCGTGCACGGCTCCCACACAGCCGTAGTCCCCGACGGAGGATAGCTCTCGCCGGTGAACCCATACTCCGAGTCCGTGGGATACTCCTCACCTGCAAACACTCATAACAGCAACCGTGAGCACGATGGCTCAGCAAGTCTTAACCGACTCTCCTACACAAGAAACTCTACATGCAAGTCATACCAAAAGTATGATGGAAGTTTGCAGCAAAGGCACGCCTACAAGTTCATCCTTACTTCATCTTTTATCCACAAGTTAAAGGTTCATAAATCAGAAATTTAGTGATCAATAATTGGCGGCACACATGTTGCAATACAATTTATTCATAACAGCAGTAATGCATCACAATCATTTCATATATTTACTACGACATGACATAGTGAACAAGCGGTACTCATAACTGCGAGGAACGGGGAATCGACTCGATATACACCTGCAGGGATACCCGAATAGCATGTCACGCATGCCCATACTCGGAGCTGCACACAGCCCGCTCAACCGATGTCGTACGGAACAACCTTTCACCAAACCGCCCAAACGTCGAACCGGACGCTCCGAAACGAGTGAGAGGTTCCCTACATGGAGCATCTCTCTATGCCCGTTAGCGGAATTCCACCTTGCTGCTCTCATCCTACACCTATAAATTGGTGTGTTATGCCTCGACTTTCGAAGGTATAGGTTACATCAGTTTATCGGACCCCATATATCCGATATGCCTTAGGTACATTCAAACTTGTTCATCGGGGCCGCACACGGGTCGGTCCTCAATCCACACGGGCAGGGCTACACACACAAGACATCTTTTTGCTGCATCCTATGCCCCTGCCTAGTCTCATTTTTCTTACTGAAATTATCTCACACCTCGATCCAATCCCGTATGTGCCGATTCCTATACTCGCGAGTCGATTCCACAACTTGTACCGAAGCCTATAATATATTAAGCAAGGCATATGATACGTAAGGACTTAGACACTACCCTCACTCTCTTTAGGAGAATCTGATTATGCAATTAGAGTTTCAATCATCCTACACCAAATGCACATACATACCTCAAGCTAAGTGAATATAAAGCAAAAGTTGATAAAATTTATTAAATGCAAACCAGGGCTTACCTTGTTGCTGCTGCTCAGTTGTTAGAGTCTCCTCTGGAGATATGAAGTCCAAGATCTCTGGGGTTTCCTCACCTTCAGTGACTACACGTAACTAAAGCAATGATATGTGTCAAATTTAATGCAAATTTGTGGAATTGACAAATATGAAGACCATAACTCTAGCTAGACATCCCTTCAGGCTCTGAAATTTTTACTGTGGCTTGGTGAGAACCTAACCAGAGGCTTCGCCAACTTTCATTTGAAACATATATCATTTGAGCCCTGCACAAATAAATGTCTAAATGGCAATTACTAGAGCTTTTAAGGATTTCCAGGAATTTTCATGGAGCAAGCCATTACTTCCTGGAAACTAGAGCTTGAGATTGTTCTAATGAAGTTGGTTTCATGTAATTTGAAGGATTATAGAGAATGTATGAGCTAATCAAGATTGAGAAAATTTCTGAAAATGTTTCGGAACGTTTTTCCTATTTTCTCAAGACAGTTCACTTAATCACACCATTAGGTGCACTTAATGAATTCGGATGGATATGAAAATTTTCATGTGACTCAAGAATATTCAAATGAACATCCTAAACAAATTTCAGAATTTTACATAAAGGAAATCTCCAGTTAAAATTCCCAACAATTTACAATTTGGGGAATTAATTCTGGAAAAATATTTGGTTTCATGGACTGAAACTTGTTTTGCTGGAAAGTACTCAGAGAGCTGAATCCAACAAATTGTGGTTCACTAAATTTGGACAATCCTAGCAAATGTTATGGGCTTTCAAAGTTTGCCCAAATCATTAATTCAAATTAATCCGGGAAATTTTTAAACTCTGACAGCGGGTCCATGGTGACGTGGCGCCACCTGGAACATCGACACATGGGGACACAGAGTCTTTTCTGTGTTGTCACACTTGATCTGGTGCAACAGAAGATCCGACTCCATTTAAAAGAGTGGCTGACGTGTGGGGCTGGGTGGTCATCTCCTACCTCCCGCTCCCGCGCGCGCCCGCGCCGCCCCCTCGCTGGAGCTCGTCGGGAACCGACCTTCCTGCCATCTCCCGAGTTCCTGCTCACTGCCAGGGCCTAAACCAACGCGCTAAACACTTTTGTGAAGTTTTCCCGAGCCATTGAGGCCTCCAACCTAGCCCGCGTCACAGTGGCTCGGCTTCACTCCGGCAGCGTCGACCCATCGACCTAGCCTGCCAAACATGATGTTTCTTGGCTCTAAAGCACCATTGAAGCTTGTAGATCATCTACGTGCATGCTAACTTGATCGGAGAGGTCGCTAAGTGTGCCATCACCGTGCGCCCGAGGTGGTTTGCTACGGTCGCCGATGAAAAAGCTTGAAATAGGACGGCTACAGAGGTTTTTACGCTAGGGTTGCGAAGAGATGATGTTCCTTATCAAGTCCAGTTTGTGTGTGCCGAATTTAGTGAGCTCTAAATGGGTGTTGATCGGGAATTTGAAAGTTTCTTACCCGACACTCGGTTTGCTCCGACCGGAGGAAAATCGGGAAATTCGCCGGCGTTGATCAACGGTTCAGCTTGAGATTTGGAGGTGAGCAGCGTGAAGGTCTAGCGCGTCCAAGAGTGCTCTTGCTTGGGTGTGAAAGCTCCCATGTGGTGCTGTCCACGTGAGCCTCCTAGTGGCGGTGAGGTTCGGTCGCCGCAAGCAACTGCATGCCAGGGGAGGAGAGGCCGAAGCTCGGCTGTTTTCACGCCAAGGAGGGGGGAGGTGATCACACGGTGCCATTTTGCTACTGGTTGGGACTTCATACGCACGGAAACGCCGGCTCCCGATCGAGACCGAAGTGGCGGCGTTGAGTGGCTCTTTTCTTTTGCGTAAGCACGAAGCAACAACAGTGGGGGTTCGGTTTGTGAGTGAGAGGATCACGCCGGGGGTAAGGAAATACACGAGCAGCTTGCCAGCACGATGACACAGTCAGAAAAAGGCTGCTGCGTGGATGCTCGGTGGCGCACACAGCTTCGGCCTGAGGAACGGAGGAACGAGGTTCGGTTGGTTTAG
Source organism: Neostapfia colusana (assembly GCA_030760725.1). Lineage (NCBI taxonomy): Eukaryota > Viridiplantae > Streptophyta > Magnoliopsida > Poales > Poaceae > Neostapfia > Neostapfia colusana. Next base: position 33,982,787 of record JASWHV010000019.1, on the reverse strand, counting down.
AGCACTGTGTGGCTGACAGGAGGGCCCCACAGCTCCAAATTGTTTTCAAAAATTGAATTCCTACTGCTCTTAAATAATGTGACCACCCTGTCCTTGGTAATTTGATCAAACCACATTTTGGCCCTCTGAATTTGGATGATTCAAAGTGTGATTTGGTTTGAATGAATTTGCAGCACATGTGAGGTTGAAATTCCAATTTGGCTTGAATTCGCTCAAAATAGCTCATGTTAAGATCAACTCCAAATGCAGTGAAAATTGGTGTGGCAGCTCATGAAAATTTGCTGAGTGTGAATATTAATCCACCTTTTTAATTCAGATGATGAAAGTACCTTAAATTTGAATTTGCATTCAACTTAGCCCTTTTTACAATTGTACCCAAAAATGTCTCAAAAAGGTTTGGATTGGCATGAAACTTTGCATGAGCCTTCCTAAGAATGTTTAGGGCATAATTGTGAGCTCATACCCTCATGTTTACATGTGGGAAATCCCACTTTTGGATTTGTTAGATTTTCCTTTAATCATCCTATTGATGGTGGTTACTTGCCCTTCACATATGTTCATGAGATCTCCACAAAATGATACATGGTGTGTGTGATGTGATGAACATTTTAGCAAGTGAAATCTTGGGCCTTTACACCTATCCCCCCTAATCTGGCCGACACCTGCCCCTTTAGGGAATCCCCCTGACACGACCCCACGGTCTTGTCGAGCCAGGATCACGCTGAGGGGTGCTGCGTTGCACAGCACCGGATAACACACGTCAAAGGTACAAAGCGGAAGCGAAATTTTATATTACATAAACAGGTTTATGAACATGTTTACATCAAAATAAGTTCAGTCTACACTCGCGGGCGTAGACTACGCATCAAGTCCACGTTCAGCCCTTGAACGTGTCCTTGCTAGCACACACGCACACTAACTCTGCGGCGTGCACGACTCCCCCTCGATGGGGTTCCCCTCCTGGGGTTCCGTCTCCTCTTCGCGAGTCTCTTCCTCATAGAACCCTGCAAAAGCTTCAAACACAAGCAGTGAGCACGAAGGCTCAGCAAGTCTGACCCGTCTCATCTATACATGGAACTTCTACATGAGGGGTGATGGGTACATGAGGTAAAATCATTTGCAAAGGACTCGCCTAATTAGTGGAACCTTACTTTCAGGTTTTAGCAGCAGGTTGTGGAGAAGCTTACGCTAAGGTACATGAGAGAGCCGCAATCAAACAAGAAACGCATTTCTCTCATGTACTTTGCCCAAAGTTGAAATGAACTTTAGTTAGCTCTAAACTACAGCAAGTCATTAGCAATCAAGTCTATCTTTCAATCAGCAACATTTTAACATGTAACTAGCCTGTTCTTTCTACGTCACGGTACAGTGAACAAGTGGTACTCACTGACCGCGAGGGACAGCGATTATAATCGATTTACACCTGCAGGGTTACCCGAACAACCCGTCAAGTACGCACGTACTCGATGTTGCCTACAACAACCATCACGGACGCCGTACGCAACTACCTTTCACCCGTTAGCCAAATGTTGAACCGGTCCAATCGTTCCGAGCAAGAGGTCTCTGCACGTGCATCTCAGTGCCGCCAGCCGATTTACACCTCGAGCTCTCAACCTACCCTCTGAACGACCAGCTATGCCTCAACACCCAGCTTCCCGAGTTATATCAGTTTCCCGGTTCCCATATAGCCGGTAGGTCTTCGGTACCGTTCTAGCTTGTTCAACAGGCCCGCACACGGCTCGGTCCTCAATCGACACAAGCGGAGCTACAGCACACGGGCCCCAAAGTCCTGTTGCCCTTACTCCCCGCTTGGTCTCATTTTCTTGTCATGTGTTTCATGTGCTATCACTACCCGAGTCGAGTGCCTCTAGCCTATGCTCGCGAGTAGTTCCAACTACTCGACTTGTACCGAATCCTACTCTATCTTAGCAATGCAGTGGCTAACGAGGTTTTCAATCCTAATCCCAACCCATGGCTTTCTTGGCTATGCACTTGGGTTTCCAAACAAGACTCTAATGCAAGGAACAATAGTATTCATGTATGTGCTCGAAACAATAAAAATTTGTAAAAGGTTAATGCAAACCGGAGCTTGCTTGCTGCTCTTGGTCGTAGGCTAGCTGCTCCTCCAGAGTAACGAAGTCTAGGACTTTGGGTTCCTCCTCGACCTTAGCGACTACATGATAGAAGGAATACATGTATCAATTGAAATGCATTTGTATTAAGTTGAAGTTGTGAAGTCTATAACCCTTGCTAGACAGACCCAATAACTGTGAAACTTTTACTGGGGCTTGGTTACAACCTAAACAGAGATTTGGTCAAGTTTTAGTTGCAGTAAAGCTCATTTGAGCCCTCCACAATTAATCATGTACTTGACCTTAATTGAAGGCTTTTAGGGTGTTCTAAGGGTTTTCATGAAACAAACTATGACTTCCTGAAAACTAGATTTTCAGAGGGTTCTAATAAAGTTGGTCTCCCTTAATTTGAAGGTTCCTAGCTAAAGTTATGAGCTAAACATTTTCAGAGAAATTTCTGAAAATGTTTCTGAACATTTTCTATTTTCTCTGGAACAGTTTCACTAATCACACCATTAGGTGGATCAAATAAGCTCAAATGGATCTGAAATTTGTATGGTAGTGCAGGGATATTTTGTTGAACATCCCAGCAAAATTTCAGAATTTTCCTCCAAAGGATTCTCCAGTTAAAATTCTAAACAGTTTAAACTTTGAGGAATTAATTCTGGAGAAATAAGGAATTTCATGAAGTGAAACTTGAATTGCTGGAAAGTATTCAGATAGCTGAATCCATCAAAATTTGGTTCACTCGATTTGGAGCTTTCTAGCCAAAGTTATGAGGATTTGAAGTTTGAAGGAAATCTGAAAATCGGGGAAAAGTTTAAACTCGCGAGTGGGCCCCGGGGACACGCGTCGCACGCCGAGGCAACAGCACACCGCGGCCCACAAGGATTTTGCGCGCCAGCACACCCGATCCCGGCCACACTCCGATCCCGATTTAAAATATCCGTCGCTGACAGCTGGGGTCCACCCCCTTCTTCAACCTCGCGACGCCCGCGCTCTGCCGCCGGGGGACCTCGCCGGAGAGCTCGCCGCCGGCTTCTGTACAGCTCCAAACCTCACGATTTTGGCTGCCCCTGCCTACTTTCACTCGGGGAACATGTTTCTGGGGTCAGCTCTTCATGACAACGGCCGGTACATGGTCGACGACGAGCCGCCGCCTCGGAACAACTTCGGTTGTGTCGGCTGACTCCCATAGCACCCCAACTACTCGAGGAACCGGTCGGGAAGCATCAGTGGACCTCAGGGAAAGTTGAAATGAGCTTGAGGCAGCTCGGGGAAGCCCCGAAGTAGGTCCTCACCGTGCGCCCGATGCCTCCCGTTTGTTCCGCCGTTGGTAAACCTCGAAATACGCCGGGTACAGAGGTTCTCCGGCCAAGGGTTGTGAGAGCAACTTGTGCGTTACCGTGTCTAGTTTATGTGAGAGCTAATTGAGGCCCTCTAATCCTTTCTAGAGTACGAATTCGACGGAATCGCACCCAAAGGTCGTTTTGCACACAGAAAGAGGAAAACTGGAAATTCGCCGCCGGTGAGCAACCACTCGAGCTGTGGCTCGGGGGTGAGCAGCACCGGTTACCAGCGCGTCCAAGGGTGCCTTGGCTCGGGCGTGACAACGCCCTGGTTGGGCTGTCCACGGGAGCCCGAGGTGCGGCGGTTCTAAGTCACCGAATTGATCTTTTGGCATAGCCAATATCAATCGGTTTCAATTGAATTCTAGCAGCGGGGAAGACGGAGGAAGGTGTCTAGTACCTTGCCGTGGCTCTGGAGGGGACGGAGAGGCGGTGATCGGTGCTCTCCGATCGATTCCGAGCTGCGGAAAGTGTTTGCCAGCGCTGAGTTCTTGCGGGGGAAGAAACGGGCGATGCTTCGGCTGAGGAGGGGGGACGCCTTAAGAAGGCTCCGAACCGCCTCACGCCCGCGCGTGGCCAAGCAGCTGCTGGCGCGGCGGCTCCCCTCGGTGGCGATCGCAGCGGCGGCTCGGTTAACCGAGTGAGGCAGTCTCAGTCGGTTTGATTTGGAGTAGTGGCTGACATGTGGGTCCCACTTCCAATTTTAACCTCGGAAATTTACTCCTAATCACTGTTGTAAACAGTGAGCCCCATAATACCCCTGGTAATTCAAATTATTCACCCATGAGCCATTTGAATTAGTTAGAATTCAAATGGGGTTTGGTTTGAATGAATTTCAGCACAAGTTCAGTTTGAAATTCAAATAAAGTTTGAATTTGGCCCACTTAGCTCATGTCAAGATTAACTCCAAATGGAGTGAAAATTGTTGTGTGAGCTCATAAAAATGTGCTGAATAAGAATATGCCTCCCACTTTTGAATTCATGGGATAAAAACAGTTTGAATTTGAATATAGTTTCAAACTGCCCTCTTTCTAGCTATACCCAAAATAACCTCAAAAAGGTTTTGAATTTGGGTGAAATTTGGCATGGACATCCTTAGCAATGTGCAGGAGTTTTCATATGTCCAGCCCCCTATATCACATGTGGGAAATACCACTTTTGCAATATGTGAGTTTGTTCTCTAATGAGCATGTTGATGGTGGTTACTTGCTCTTCATTTGTGTTCATCAACTTACCTCAAATGAGGTGTGTGTGTGTGGTGATGAACACTTCAATTATGTGTCAAAAACTGAGGCCCTCACATTCCTTCCCCCTTAAAAGAATCTCGTCCCGAGATTATAAGGTGAAAATGAGAGAGAGGACGGTGGAAAATTACCGGATATGCGACATGAAAAAGTCGGGGTAGTTAGCGCGAAGAAATTCTTCGCTCTCCCATGTCGCTTCGTCCATGGAGTTATTACTCCATAGAACCTTGTAGAACCACAACGTACAGTTGCGTGTGGTTCGGGCCTTTTCATCAATGATTTGTACCGGTTCCTCCCGATAGGTGAGATCCGGTTGCAGTTCTTCAATATCTTCCAGCTGAACGGTAGTTGATAGCTTAAGAAACTTCCTCAGCTGGGAAATGTGAAAGACGTCGTGCACACCGGAAAGTGCTTCTGGTAATTTCAGCCGGTATGCCACTGATCCACATCTTTTGGTAATCTGGAATGGACCGATGAATCGGGGTGCCAACTTTCCTCTCACCCCAAATCTGTTTACGCCCTTCATTGGAGACACCCGTAGATATACGTGATCTCCAACTTCAAATTGTAATGGGCGCCTTCTCCGGTCCGCATACTGTTTCTGACGGAATTGAGTGGCTTTTAGGTTCGCCTGAATCAGTCGAACCTTTTCTTCCGCGTTGTTGACGAGGTCAATCCCGAAGGTAACCCTTTCACCAGACTCACACCAATTCAGTGGTGTGCGGCATTTCCGCCCGTATAGCGCCTCGTAGGGCGCCATCTTGATGCTGGCTTGGTACCCATTGTTGTACGAGAACTCGGCTAACGTCAAGTGATCATCCCAATTCTGGCCGTGGTTGAAAGCGCAAGCTCGTAGCATGTCTTCTAGGATCTGATTTACCCGCTCTGTCTGCCCATCTGATGGTACGGGGTATGCTGAACTACGGATCAGTTTCGTCCCCAAGGCAGCGTGCAGCTGCTCCCAAAAACGGGACACAAATAAAGTGCCCCGATCCGATATGATGGTACGGGGTACGCCGTACAAGCATAGGATCCGTGAGATGTACAGTTCAGCGTACTTCTTGGCATTGTAGTTGGTGTTGACCGGGATGAAATGGGCAACTTTGGTGAGCCGATCGACGATCACCCACACAGAATCATGTTTCTGCAAGGTGGTAGGTAAACTGACGATGAAATCCATGCTCACATCCTCCCATTTCCAGGCAGGAATGCCCAGTGGTTGCAGCAGTCCCGGTTTCCGCATGTGGTCTGCCTTCACCCTTCGACATGTATCACACTCGGACACGTATTTTGCAGTCTCTCGCTTCATCCGTGTCCACCAAAACTTGCTTCTGAGTTCTTGATACATTATGTTGCTGCCGGGGTGAATAGAGAACTTTGACAAGTGAGCCTCATCAAAGATTTTCTTCCGTAATTCCAGGTTTCGGGGTACGACGATCCGGTCCTTGAACCATAGGACACCGGATCCGTCCTTCCGGAAACATTTTAACTCCCCACTGTCTACACGTCTCCGCAAATATGACATGCCCTTTTCATTCCTCTTGGCTGCCGCTATCTCTTCACGGATGGTGGGGATCAAAGCTAGGTTGTAGAGAGCTCCGTGTGGAATCACATGTAGTGGTGGTTCGCTCTCTTCCAACGGTGTGATGGTCAGATTATTGACGTGTGACTTGCGGCTCAGCGCATCTGCCACTGCGTTTGCCTTGCCCGGATGATAATGGATCTCCATTTCGTAATCCTTTATCAGTTCTAACCATCTTCGTTGCCTCATGTTCAGCTCCTTCAGAGTGAATATGTACTTCAGGCTTTTGTGGTCGGTATATAGATGTACGAGGTTACCGAGTAGGTAGTGCCTCCACATCTTCAGTGCAAGTACCACGGCAGCGAGCTCCAAGTCGTGAATTTGATAATTTTGCTCATGGTTTCTAAGCTGCCGTGATCCATACGCAATCACTCTTTGGTCTTGCATCAGCACACATCCGAGCCCAATGCCGGATGCATCGCAGTACACATCGAACGGTTTTGTTGTGTCTGGCTGCGCCAAAACCGGTGCTGATGTCAGGTGCTTGACTAAAGCTTTGAATGCTGCTTCGCATGCTGGACTCCAAACATATTTGCTAGCCTTTTTCAGCAGCTCTGTCATAGGCTTGGCAATCTTCGAGAAGTTCGCAATGAACCTCCGATAATATCCCGCGAGTCCGAGGAAACTCCGTACCTCGTGAACAGTTCTTGGGGATTTCCAATTCAGCACTTGAGTGATCTTGCTCGGGTCTACAGCGATACCCTCCGCTGAGATGATATGCCCGAGGAAAGGCACTTGCGATATCCAGAACTCGCATTTGCTGAATTTCGCGTATAGTTTGTGATCCCGCAGCCGTTGCAAGACTATACGCAGATGTTTCTTGTGATCTTCCTCCGACTTGGAATATACCAGGATGTCGTCGATGAAGACCACGACAAACTTGTCCAGCTCCGGCATGAATACCGAGTTCATCAAGTACATGAAGTGAGCTGGAGCATTGGTGAGGCCGAAGGACATGACCAGGTACTCATAAAGTCCGTACCTTGTCGAGAAAGCTGTCTTTGGGATGTCCTCAGCCCTTATCTTAATCTGATGGTACCGGGATCTTAAATCCATCTTAGAAAAGATCTTTGCTTCGACCAACTGATCAAACAACATGTAGATCCGTGGCAACGGGTACTTGTTCTTGATGGTTATGGCATTTAATGGACGATAGTCCAGGCAAAGCCGCAACGTCTCATCCTTCTTCTTGACAAATAATGCCGAACAGCCCCATGGCGAGGAGCTCGGCCTAATAAAACCCTTCTCCAGAAGGTCCGTGAGCTGAGTCTTCAGTTCAGCCAACTCCTTGGGCGCCATCTTGTACGGCCTTCGGGATATTGGCATGGTTCCCGGTGCAAGTTCAATCTTGAACTCCACCTCTCTATCAGGCGGCATCCCCGGCAAATCATCCGGGAATACGTCGGTGAACTCTCGGACCACAGGAATATCTTCCAATCTGATGGTTGTGACTTGATAGACACTTGGAAGTTTTATTTCTGGACTGTCCAGAAATAATGAGTGAGACTCGTGCACTTCTGAGTTCAAGTGCACAACTCGAAGGATGGTGTCTAAAACAGCGCCGTGGCGGGTTAACCACGACATCCCTAAGATGACATCGACCTTTTGTCCCTCAAAGATTATAAGACACATAGGGTAGACTCTACCCTCTAAGCACAATGGCGCTTTTGGGACCATCATGCCTGCTGAAATTTTCCCACCCGGCGAACAAATCACATAAGGACTATCGGTGTGTAGTATTTGCAAGCTATATTTATCAATGAAATCTTGGCTAATGAGGCTATGCGTGGCGCCTGAATCAAATAGTACTATAGCGGGATGCTGGTGGAGTTGGAACATACCCACAAGGATTGGCTCACCCTCTGGCACGTTCTCAATGGCAAGCTGGTGGACGGTGCCAGGCCTAGGGTTTGCCCGCCGTGCATTAGTAGGGTTCCAGGGTTGATTCCTCCCTGGAAACTGTGGTACCACTCCGCCGCCTTGCCTCTCCGGGCAACTGCTCGTGAAGTGTCCTGGACGACCACACTTGTAACATGTGGCCGCTGCTGGTTTAGTACTCGGGGGACGAAAGCTCGGCATGCGCAGCTGAGGTGCATACGCACGCGGTATCGCCCGCTGCTGCTGTTGTTGCGGAGGTGGTACTGGCAGTGCCGGCCTGAATGCCGGTGAAGAGTACGGACGACTGCGGAATGGCATCGACCGCTGTGGTGACTGCCAGCGTGGACCTGATGGTGGGCGATTCACCATCCGAAACTTCTGGGAAGGACCGCCTCCTTCTCCGCTGCTCTGCGGCGCGCTTCGCTTTCGCTCTGCCGCCGCCAACTCCTTGCCGGAGTCCTCCTGAACAATCGCAGCATCAATAATGTCGTTGAGGCTGCCGCGATTGAACATCGCCAACATGTCCTTCAGGAGCGGGTTAAGCCCCTGGTAAAAGTGGTCCCGCCGCTTTTCGTCCGTATCTGCGTGATACGACGCGTAGAGCACGAGATCATTGAACGCCCTGGAGTATTCCAGCGCGTTCCGGCTCCCTTGCTGCAGGTGCAGAAACTCCTGCGTCTTCCTCTTCATCAGACCTAGCGGTATATGATAGGCCCTGAAGGCCGTCCGGAACTCCGTCCAGGTCATCACTCGGTCGGTGGGCTGTGAAGCACAGAAGTTAGCCCACCACGCGCTCGCGGATCCTTGGAGCTGCTGGACCGCGAACTGAGTCTTGCACTGCTCACTTATCTGGAGCATCCCGAACTTAATCTCTATGGCGCGGAGCCAGTTGTCTGCGTCAAATGGTTCATCCGCCCTTGAGAATACCGGGGGATGAGTCGCCAGGAAGTCGGAGTAGGAGCTCTGTTGACGCTCCTCACGATCTTGACGTCTCTCTGGGCGAGACGTATTCGCAATTAGAGTTGGCAGCAACTCCGTGTGCTGCTGATGCGAACCCGCCATTGCCGCGACAATGTCGGCCAATGTAACTGTCGGTAGTGGCGGTGGCGGTGTTTGCTGTTGCTGCTGCTGTCCCGAGGAGTCCTCGGTGAGCTGTTGGGAGGTCTCTCCCCCTTGGCTAGTACCCCCAACATCAGGGTTGGCACGAGTACGCGTCATTCTGAAATTCAAAACAGCAGCGATTAGCACATGTCTTACTTAAAATCCCATATGCAACAGTAGGTATTGAAGCGACACATGATTAATTTGCACAACATTCACATATATTGATAAAGCATAAACTTTATACAAGATACATTATTCTCAGGTCTCCAAGAAGTCGTGCTCATGTTGTCACTACCTATACATACGCTACTGTCTACACGACATGTCACCGATTACAAAAGTTGGGTTACGCTAACCTAGCTGCCCTACTTGGCAACTGTAACCCCTTACTCGGAGTAGAACTCGACCTCCTGCGGGTCGTCCTCCTCCGGTACCTCTGCTGGTGGCTCTAGATCTACCACCTCTTCTCCCATCCCGGGTTCTCCCATTGCTGGGAGACCCAAGACCACCGGTATGCCCAATACCGGAGGTACGAGGTCCTGCAAAGCATGCACCTTGTCCATAGCCTGGTTGTAATCTTCTTCCCAGCCTTGCCCTTCCTCAATAGCGTCGTCCCGCTCTTGAGTAAGTTCCTCGTTCTGCTGGGTCAGATTCTGTACCAGTTCTTGGAACGCCGCGATGTCGACACGGCTCTTCTTCTTTGCCTTCTTCAGACGATGCAACTGATTGTGTTGTTCATTCAGTCGCTTGATTGTCGGAAGGAGCACATTGCGGAGTGCGCTGTGAGCACTCTCCAAGTGGTCTCCACGCCTCGTGCTCTCCTTGAGCTTTGTGGCGAGATGCTCTGTATGAACAGCTTGGCTGTCCATCACGACGTTTCCCGCCCTCATCTGGAGGCTAAGGTTTGCCGCCGCGGGGTTGTACCTTGGGCAACTCGGGTCCGTTGCCTCTAGGTACCTCCCTTCCCACACATGCTGAGCCCGTCCCTCCACCGGAACGAGCGTGTATGGAGTGCCCTCCATAGCCTGCACGTGTAGTTGGCAGAAACGTGACATAGTGTCACGGGCTGCCACTTACCACACCCCTTCCGGTTGTCTTCCTCTCACCGTAACGGTGAACGGCACCCAACCGGGTGGCGTAGGTCCTTTGGGGATTTCGACATGGATCGTCCACGTCTTGTTCCCCTCTTCGCCTTCTTCCTTGGTGAAGAACTGCGGCATCTGGTTGTACCCGAAATATTGAAGCATACGCCTCAATGCTTCTGGATAGCCGCTACGTTGAGAACAGTGGGATACCACCCACCCGTTCTCCAACTGCTTATCTGCCGTCATCTATAAAAATATATTTGAGAAATGTCAAATATTTATTTAAACAGTAAACTATGGAGTTATAACATAAGACATGTCATTGAACCCATAAAACTTGGAAACATAGTTCAAATTTTTAAGCAAATTTGACTGCTGATCTGCTGTTCAACATGACAGCCCTGACCAGTTTCTATTTCAACCTGATTTAGGCCATGCTAAAGGCAAAACCAATTCTGGAGCTCAACATCAAAGTTAAAGCTAACTTCAATGGTTTTCCAGAAAGTATTTGCTTGGCCTATGATCTGTCCTGGTTCAAGAGTTATGAGATGTCAAAGTTAGCAGAATTTCTGGAAACAACTGGACAACACCTCCCTGCTTTAGGTACTGATTTGATCCACGAATTCCAGTTAATTCTGCTCTCAATCTGACAAAACTTTCTGTTACAAAGTTGTAACCCATCTCATAAGCTTTCCAGAACTACCTCATTTTCTATTTTTGGATTTTTATGCAGGAAGTTATACCTAATTTACAGAGAGTCTTTACTCTGTCCTGTTTTCTGGACAATTTCAACTCTACTGCATTTTTCGAGTAGTTAAGGGATGAAACATGATGTGGACATCACTCCTGCAGATATACACAACACTCACGTGGTAGACATGCAAGGTCCAATTACTAGAGCTCGAGCACGAAAATTGAATTTAGAGGTGAGCTTGTTCCTGAACAATTCTTTATATGTGAATTTTGAGAGTATGTTGCTACCTAATGGATTAATTATGATTAGCAACCATGGAGAGGACATGGAGATACATGGAGAGGGGTTTGGAGGCGTGGAGGACCAGAAAATACGCCAACAAGAAGTTAGAGACCGAGCCCAACTCAAACTCGAGTCCAACTCGGGCCCAGGAGCAGTCCATGTTAAAATGGATGCACAGGAGGCATACGGACTCTGCTTTTGACGTTCTACATATGCACGAAAAGCTGAGAGGATAAACTTTCCAATGGAACTGGCCCCACATCAAAATTCCCTCGGAGTCGACGGGAAACTTCGAAACAATATAAAGTTTAGAGTCTGTCAGGGTGTTGCATCACCTAGTTGGGCCATTGGGCCTTGTATCGAGTCCAAGTCCATTATGTACGTGTATTAGGGTTAGGTCACGACCCAAGCACCCCCCTGGTCATCCTCCACCTCCTTTATACCCCCTAGCCGCCGTCACAAACAGCTGGGTTTTTCTTAGTTACAATCTTTCATTGAACAGTGTCGCTGATCATCGGTTGTGAGAACCCAAATTCGTGATCAATTCAGTTTTGATTGCAACTTCTCTGTTCTTGCTTGTGTTCTTGATTGCGCTTGCAGGGATAAGCCTTCGTGGCGAGGTCATTCGTGTGACACGGGTGATAACCAACGGAGCAGTGGTGTAGTGATTGTGGGGTTTCGTTCGTTCGGAGCCTTGGATCATCAACGTCGAGATCTCCACCCAATCAAGTTTACCCTACCTTTCGGAAGATCGGGACTCATCCTCCTATCAATTGGTATCAGATTTCCAGGTTCACCGTGAGGTATACTTGTGTGCCCTTTAGATTTATTTTGTTTAAGTCCTATCGTCCACAAAAAGCCACAAAAAAAATAGTTTCCCTGACCTACAACCCTCGCTCAACCTTTTGCACAATTTAGTTTCGGAGTCTGTAGTTCTGAGTTCGTGTCCTAGGTTGAGTCTGGTTGCTGGTTTAGATTTGTTTTGGTTAAGTTTTGTTTCTTCCATCCGCTGCCATCTATAAAAAAAACAATCTACAAAAGAATTTCATCCACCGATTCGTTTCTGTTGCAGTTTCCACCACCACCAAAACCTGATTCGGGGTATCCTCCTTAAAACGGGCATAACTTTTCGCTCGTAACTCCGATTGAGGCGCATTTTTTTTCCCAAGAAAGGTCTCGAAAAAGTCCACATACGGCGTTTTCAAAAAAAAATTAAGAAGGCCCTCGCTTCGAACTCAGAAGTTCCAACACCAGTTTTTCCAATCACTCCTGAATTTGTGCCGATCTCATCTTTCATCGGTTTGAACTAATACTTGGTGCTGTTTCTATTCTTGTGCCCCTGGTTGAGAAAAAAATATAAAAAAAAGAGAAAAAAATATTTTGATTTCTACTAGTGCTTCAAGACAAAAACAGGAGGCTAAGGGGTGTGCTATTTCTGTGCGAGTGCTGGATACTTGCTGATATTATCCTTGTTGTTCATCATCATTCATCCTTGTCCTTGCTTGTTGCCACAACTGTTCTAATACATTCTTAGGCCAGCAACTAGGTGAAATTCTTTGGACACTTATTCAGCATTGCTATCTGTTACTAACTTATGTGCCACATACATATACTGCATTTGAGCTTTCCAAGCTCCACCTTCTCTCGAGCAGAACAGGTAACCTTTGTAATCACACCCACTCTCTGCTTCCTTCACACCGGTCACCGTTGGCCACCTGCAGTGCCGGTAGGAAACTTGTAAGAGCAGGGTAAGATGCATCTTACTGATCGATTTTCCACCCACTTCGGAGAGCGTAGTAATAGGGTTGTTCACGATCTTTTTGTCTTCGTTTCTGTTTTGTACTAACAATGACAGGAAAGAAGCCTATGGATAAGACCTCTGGTTCTACACCTCTGGATGATGATGAGTGTGTGTCCCATATGGAACTAAAGGACATGATGCGGGCAATGACCGAAGCTTTCAACAATTACCAGACCACTACAACAGCCACCTTTCAGAGGCTCCATACAAGTGTTGCTGGTCTAACCACACGGTTGGACGAGATGGAAACTCATCTTCCCCAACAAGCTACACCCTCTATCATCCTTGATGGTGATGCACATGCTCACTACGACACAGAGGATGACTTCAATAATGATGAGGTTGATGCACAGCAGCGCCGTCGCCCTCGACGAAATTGTCAAGGTATGGGAGGTAGACCTCGTCCTCATGCTATTGAACAAGATAATGATCCTTATGCTAAGATTAAGTTTTCTATTCCAACATTTTATGGATCTTATGATACTGAGACTTACTTGGATTGGGAGATGACGGTAGAACAAAAATTTAGCTCTCATCTTGTTCCTGAGCGAAATAGAGTTAGACAAGCCACTAGTGAGTTTAAAGATTTTGCTATAATTTGGTGGAATGAACTTGTCAATACACGTAATGCACCACAGACATGGGCTGTGTTAAAAGAAGAGATGCGCGCTAGGTTTGTTCCTCCTTCATATAGACGTGATCTTCTTAAGAAATTGCAACGCTTTGATCAGGGTAACATGACTGTCCAAGAGTACTACCAAGAGTTGCAGAAAGGTATGCTTCGTTGTGGGGTAGTTGAGGATTAGAAAGACCAAATTATTAGGTTTTATGGGGGCTTGCGGCGTGAGATCCAGTACATAGTTGACTACAAGGAATATCATTCTATTCAATGTTTATTTCAACTTGCCATGTTAGCAGAAAAAGAAGTGCAGGGTCGCCAACAGCAGCGGCGGAACAACACCTTCACGCCACGACAATTTCCGGTGCCATCCAAAGCAGCACCCTCCTCGAGCGTACGTGATTCTACACCACCCTCCACGGGTGTTGTACGCAGCAGCATCGCAACTTCTACATCACGGGGACAAGATAACAGCAAGTCCCAGATGCCTCCAGGTGTTGCAGCAAAGGCGACTGCACCCAACACTTCGACAAGTTGCAGCTCCGACATCACGTGCCACCGCTGCCAGGGACTTGGCCATATGCAACGAGATTGCCCCAGCAAACGGGCGATCATTGCCACTGCTGATGGTGGGTATGTTAGTGCTTCTGATATTGAAGATGAAAATATTATTGCAACTAACATTTCAGGTTCGGATGATGGTGCTGAGGAGGTTCTTGGTACATCTGCGACAAACAACTATAGGACTTTGATTGTGCAGCGAGCTTTGAGTGCCACGGTTCGAGAGGACGACAACCGCCAACGTCACAACCTTTTCAACATGTTTCTCGTCGTCAAGGACTGCCGTGTACATACCATCATTGATGGTGGTAGCTGCAACAATTTGGTGAATGTTGAGGTGGTCAAGAAGCTTGGCTTGACCACACGGGGGCATCCATACCCTTATCACATTCAATGGTTTAACAACAATGGTAAGGTTAAGGTAACACAAACAACAAGGATACATTTTTCCATTGGTTCTTATCATGATTTTGCTGATTTTGATGTGGTACCTATGGATGCTTGTTCTCTTTTGTTGGGACGTCCTTGGGAGTTTGATACTGATGCTATTCACCATGGTCGATCTAATAAGTATACTCTCATGCATAAGGGCAAGAAAATTGTGTTGCTTCCTATGAGTCCCACTGAAATTGTACAATTTGAGCAGGAGAAAAAGAATAATGCTAAGCAAAAGGGTGTTTTAAATTCTGAAATTCAGCAACCTATTAAGTTGAACAATCCTATTTTGCTTGCAACTAAATCGGATCTTGATGATTTATATGCCTCCAATGGAACTTGTTATGGTTTAGTGTGCAAACATGCTTTATATTCCATTGAGGATACATCCATTGTCTTGCCACCTGCTGTTGCTAACCTTTTGCAGGAATATATGGATATTTTTCCATCAGAGATACCCCTGGATTACCACCAGTGCGAGGCATTGAGCACAAGATTGATTTGGTTCCAGGGGCGAGATTACCAAACCGTGCTGCCTACAGGACCAACCCCGACGAGACCAAGGAAATTCAGCGACAAGTCCAAGATCTTCTGGACCGCGGGTACATTCGTGAGAGTCTTAGTTCTTGTTATGTTCCTGTTCTTTTCGTTCCAAAAAAAGATGGCACTTGGCGCATGTGTGTTGATTGTAGAGCCATCAATAACATTACCATTCGTTATCGCTATCCTATTCCTAGATTGGATGACATGCTTGATGAGTTGAGTGGTTCTGTTATTTTCTCCAAGATTGATTTGCGTAGTGGGTATCATCAGATTCGTATGGCTTTAGGTGATGAATGGAAAACTGCTTTTAAAACTAAATTCAGACTTTATGAATGGTTAGTCATGCCATTTGGTTTAACTAATGCGCCCAGCACTTTCATGAGGTTGATGAATGAGGTTTTACGTGCTTTCATTGGTAAATTTGTGGTGGTTTACTTTGATGATATCCTTATTTACAGCAAGTCATATGATGAGCATCTTGAACATTTGCGTGCTGTTTTTAATGTCTTGCGCGATGCACGTTTATATGGTAACCTTGAGAAGTGCACCTTTTGCACCGATCGTGTGTCTTTTCTTGGGTATGTTGTTACTTCGCAGGGCATTGAGGTGGACGAGGCAAAGATTGTTGCCATCACGAGCTGGCCACTTCCGACTACGGTCACACAGGTTCAGAGTTTTCTTTGTCTCGCAGGTTTCTACCGGCGTTTCGTGCGGGATTTCAGCACCATTGCGGCACCTCTCCACGAGTTGACAAAGCATGGAGTGCCGTTTCGATGGGGACCAGCACAACAACAAGCTTTTGATGTTCTCAAGTCGAAGCTCACACAAGCACCATTGCTGCAACTTCCTGATTTTGAGAAGACCTTTGAGCTTGAATGTGACGCGAGCGGCATTGGCATTGGAGGAGTGCTAATTCAAGGAGGTAAACCTGTTGCCTTTTTAAGTGAAAAATTGCATGGGCCTTCGCTGAATTATTCTACATATGACAAAGAACTTTATGCTTTAGTGCGTGTCTTGCAAACTTGGCAACATTACCTATGGTATAAGGAATTTGTCATACATTCAGACCATGAGTCTTTGAAGTATCTTAAAGGACAAGCTAATCTGAACAAACGTCATGCTAAATGGATTGAGTTCATAGAATCATTTCCTTACATCATTAAACATAAGAAAGGGAAAGACAATGTGATTGTCGATGCTTTATCTAGACGTTATACCATACTATCCCAACTTTCTCATAAAATTTTTGGTTTGGAAACCATAAAGAGGTTATATGCTACTAATTTGGACTTCAAAGATGCCTTTGAAAATTGTAGAGAGGGAAGAACGTGGCAAAAATTCCTGCTGCGTGAAGGCCTTCTCTACCGTGCTAACAAGCTGTGTGTTCCAGCTAGCTCCGTTCGTCTTTTGTTGTTGCAGGAAGCGCATGGAGGTGGTTTGATGGGACATTTTGGTGTTAAAAAGACATAGGATGTGCTGGCCGCTCACTTCTTTTGGCTACGAATGAGGCGTGATGTGGAGCGCTACGTTTCACGTTGCACGACATGCAACAAAGCTAAGTCACGACTTAACCCACATGGTCTTTATATGCCACTTCCGGTTCCCAATGCACCTTGGGAGGATATTTCTATTGACTTTGTTTTAGGATTGCCTAGAACAAAGAGGGGAAGGGATAGTGTCTTTGTGGTTGTGGATCGTTTCTCTAAAATGGCTCATTTTATACCCTGCCACAAGACCGATAATGCTTCACATGTTGCTGATTTGTTCTTTAATGATGTTCCCAATACTATTATTTCTGATAGGGATGCTAAGTTTTTGAGTCACTTTTGGAGAACCTTATGGTATAAATTGGGAACAAAGTTACTGTTTTCTACTACTTGTCATCCACAAACTGATGGGCAAACGGAGGTAGTTAATCGTACCTTATCTACTATGTTGCGGGCTGTTTTGAAAGACAATTTGAGGTTGTGGGAGGAGTGTTCGCCACATATTGAGTTTGCTTATAACAGGTCTATTCACTCCACAACCAAGTTATGTCCGTTTATGGTAGTCTATGGTTTCAATCCTTGTGCTCCAATTGATTTGCTACCTTTACCACATACTGAAATTGTGAACTTAGATGCTACACAATGTTCTGAATTTATTCTTAAGTTGCATGAAACTACTAAGTTACAAATTGAAAAAATGAATGAAAAGTATCGCATTGCTGCTAGTAAAGGTAGGAAGGAGGTAAAATTGGAACCCGGTGATTTGGTGTGGGTTCATTTGAGAAAAGATAGGTTCCCGGATTTGAGAAAGTCCAAACTCATGCCACGTGCTGCTGGACCTTTTAAGGTTCTTGAGAAGATAAATGACAATGCATATAAACTTGAGCTTCCTCCCGAGTTCGGGGTTAGTCCCACATTTAACATTTCAGATTTGAAGCCATACTTGGGAGAATAAGATGAGCTTGAGTCGAGGACGTCCAATGCAAGAGGGGGAGGATGATGTGGACATCACTCCTGCAGATATACACAACACTCACATGGTAGACATGCAAGGTCCAATTACTAGAGCTCGAGCACGAAAATTGAATTTAGAGGTGAGCTCGTTCCTGAACAATTCTTTATATGTGAATTTTGAGAGTATGTTGCTACCTAATGGATTAATTATGATTAGGAACCATGGAGAGGACATGGAGATACATGGAGAGGGGTTTGGAGGCGTGGAGGACCAGAAAATACGGCAACAAGAAGTTAGAGACTGAGTCCAACTCAAACTCGAGTCCAACTCGGGCCCGGGAGCAGTCCAGCTTAAAATGGATGCACAGGAGGCACACGGACTCTGTTTTTGACGTTCTACATATGCACGGAAAGCTGAGAGGATAAACTTTCCAATGGAACTGGCCCCACATCAAAATTCCCTCGGAGTCGATGGGAAACTTCGAAACAATATAAAGTTTAGAGTCTGTCAGGGTGTTGCATCACCTAGTTGGGCCATTGGGCCTTGTATCGAGTCCAAGTCCATTATGTACGTGTATTAGGGTTAGGTCACGACCCCAGCACCCCCCTGGTCGTCCTCCACCTCCTTTATACCCGCTAGCCGCCGTCACAAATAGCTAGGTTTTGCTTAGTTGCAATCTGTCATTGAACAGTGTCGCCGATCATCGGTTATGAGACCCCAAATTCGTGATCAATTCAGTTTTGAATGCAAATTCTATGTTCTTGCTTGTGTTCTTGATTGCGCTTGCAGGGATAAGCCTTCGTGGCGAGGTCATTCGTGTGACACGGGTGATAACCAACGGAGCAGTGGTGTAGTGATTTCTGGGTTTCGTTCGTTCGGAGCCTTGGATCATCAACGTCGAGATCTCCACCCAATCAAGTTTACCCTACCTCTCGGAAGATCGGGACTCATCATCCTATCAAAACACCTCTGGACCTCAACAGAAGAGTTGTAAATCTCTTTCAAAGCTTTCCAGAAATGTATCATATGACCCTAACCTCGAAAGAACTCAACCTCTAACCTCTGATTTACTTCAGCCTTAATTCAGCTGAAAATAGAGTGCTCTGTCCTTAACAACCTATAAGTTGAAAACTTGTTAACTTTGAATATCCTGTTCAAGGGAAGGAGTTACATCAAGTTTTACTACTTTAGATCAAAACCTTCAAGTTTTAAATGAAGTTGTTCATTTAGTTGGGTGTGACGTCGATGCGTCACCAGATTATGTCGGTACTACGTCCTCACAAAGAAAAACCTATACCGGACTTAGCCGGCTTCGTTATTTCAGTGGCACTAAACGTCACTCGCACTCAGATGCTACATGTCTACCGTTTCGTGGTCAGGCTACCTGCAGAAACTCAAGCAATCGTCAGACTCGGCTGCACACCGAGCCCGGAATCCATACAGTTCGTACAACCGGCCGTCATCACTCGCCCGGATGTTCTCAAGCCAAACACATCTTGAGTTACGTGTTCACATTTCAGACCACGTGACGGGGTCTCCGAAGTTGCACCACGCACGCCAGGGATAGACGTTGCTCGAATACCCCAAACGACATGAAGAGTCGTAGAGGATATCAAAGCGGGTCGGGTTACCTGCCACCCGTGCGGCTCCACCGTTCAGCTTGTACGCACTGGTGGACAGCGCTTATGTGTACCCCCCAAGACATAAACGTCTCGAGATACACGATTTTTCCGACATAGACAAATAGGTTAGTATGCCACTTTCTATATGCTAATAACATCCTTATACGGGCTACTAACTCTTTCCTCACTGGATTTTTGAAAAAGACGACCTTTGTAGTGCGTTAAACCTCAAGCGAGCTCTGATACCACGCTGACACGACCCCACGGTCTTGTCGAGCCAGGATCACGCTGAGGGGTGCTGCGTTGCACAGCACCGGATAACACACGTCGAAGGTACAAAGCGGAAGCGAAATTTTATATTCCATAAACAAGTTTATGAACATGTTTACATCAAAATAAGTTCAGTCTACACTCGCGGGCGTAGACTACGCATCAAGTCCACGTTCAGCCCTTGAACGTGTCCTTGCTAGCACACACGCACACTACTCTGCGGCGTTCACGACTCCCCCTCGACGGGGTTCCCTTCCTGGGGTTCTGTCTCCTCTTCGGGAGTCCCTTCCGCATAGGACCCTGCAAAAGCTTCAAACACAAGCAGTGAGCACGAAGGCTCAGCAAGTCTGACCCGTCTCATCTATACATGGAACTTCTACATGAGGGGTGATGGGTACATGAGGTAAAATCATTTGCAAAGGACTCGCCTAATTAGTGGAACCTTACTTTCAGGTTTTAGCAGCAGGTTGTGGAGAAGCTTACGCTAAGGTACATGAGAGAGCCGCAATCAAACAAGAAACGCATTTCTCTCATATACTTTGCCCAAAGTTGAAATGAACTTTAGTTAGCTCTAAACTACAGAAAGTCATTAGCAATCAAGTCTATCTTTCAATCAGCAACATTTTAACATGTAACTGGCCTGTTCTTTCTACGTCACGGTACTGTGAACAAGTGGTACTCACTGACCGTGAGGGACAGCGATTATAATCGATTTACACCTGCAGGGTTACCCGAACAACCCGTCACGTACGCCCGTACTCGATGTTGCCTACAACAACCATCACGGACGCCGTACGCAACTACCTTTCACCCGTTAGCCAAATGTTGAACCGGTCCAATCGTCCCGAGCAAGAGGTCTCTGCACGCGCATCTCAGTGCCGCCAGCCGATTTACATCTCGAGCTCTCAACCTACCCTCTGAAGGACCAGCTATGCCTCAACACCCAGCTACCAGAGTTACATCAGTTTCCCGGATCCCATATAGCCGGTAGGTCTTCGGTACTGTTCTAGCTTGTTCAACAGGCCCACACATGGCTCGGTCCTCAATCGACACAAGCGGAGCTACAGCACACAGGCCCCAAAGTCCTGTTGCCCTTACTCCCCGCTTGGTCTCATTTTCTTGCCATGTGTTTCATGTGCTATCACTACCCGAGTCGAGTGCCTCTAGCCTATGCTCGCGAGTAGTTCCAACTACTCGACTTGTACCAAATCCTACTCTATCTTAGCAATGCAGTGGCTAACGAGGTTTTCAATCCTAATCCCAACCCATGGCTTTCTTGGCTATGCACTTGGGTTTCCAAACAAGACTCTAATGCAAGGAACAATAGTATTCATGTATGTGCTCAAAACAATAAAAATTTGTAAAAGGTTAATGCAAAACGGAGCTCGCCTTGCTGCTCTTGGTCGTAGGCTAGCTGCTCCTCTGGAGTAACGAAGTCTAGGACTTCGGGTCCCTCCTCGACCTTAGCGACTACATGATAGAAGGAATACATGTATCAATTGAAATGCATTTGTATTAAGTTGAAGTTGTGAAGTCTATAACCCTTGCTAGACAGACCCAATGACTGTGAAACTTTTACTGGGGCTTGGTTACAACCTAAACAGAGATTTGGTCAAGTTTTAGTTGCAGTAAAGCTCATTTGAGCCCTCCACAATTAATCATGTACTTGACCTTAATTGAAGGCATTTAGGGTGTTCTAAGGGTTTTCATGAAACAAACTATGACTTTCTGTAAACTAGATTTTCAGAGAGTTCTAATAAAGTTGGTCTCCCTTAATTTGAAGGTTCCTAGCTAAATTTATGAGCTAAACATTTTCAGAGAAATTTCTGAAAATGTTTCTGAACATTTTCTATTTTCTCTGGAACAGTTTCACTAATCACACCATTAGGTGGATCAAATGAGCTCAAATGGATCTGAAATTTTTATGGTAGTGCACGGATATTTTGTGAGCATCCCAGCAAAATTTCAGAATTTTCCTCCGAAGGATTCTCCAGTTAAAATTCCAAACAGTTCAAATTTTGAGGAATTAATACTGGAGAAATAAGAAATTTCATGAAGTGAAACTTGAATTGCTGGAAAGTACTCAGAGATCTGAATCCAGCAAAATTTGGTTCTCTCGATTTGGAGCTTTCTAGCCAAAGTTATGAGGATTTGAAGTTTGAAGGAAATCTGAAAATCGGGGAAAAGTTTAAACTCGCGAGTGGGCCCCGGGGACACGCGTCGCACGCCGAGGCGACAGCACACCGCGGCCCACAAGGATTTTGCGCGCCAGCACACCCGATCCTGGCCACACTCCGATCCCGATTTAAAATATCCATCGCTGACAGCTGGGGTCCACCCCCTTCTTCAACCTCGCGACGCCCGCGCTCTGCCGCCGGGGGACCTCGCCGGAGAGCTCGCCGCCGGCTTCTGTACAGCTCCAAACATCACGATTTTGGCTGCCCCTGCCTACTTTCACTCGGGGAACATGTTTCTGGGGTCAGCTCTTCATGACAACGGCCGGTACATGGTCGGCGACGAGCCGCCGCCTCGGAACAACTTCGGTCGTGTCGGCTGACTCCCCTAGCACCCCAACTACTCGAGGAACCGGTCGGGAAGCATCAGTGGACCTCAGGGAAAGTCGACATGAGCTTGAGGCAGCTCGGGGAAGGCCCAAAGTAGGTCCTCACCGTGCGCCCAATGCCTCCCGTTTGTTCCGCCACTGGTAAACCTCGAAATACGCCGGGTACAGAGGTTCTCCGGCCAAGGGTTGTGAAGGCAACTTGTGCGTTACCGTGTCTAGTTTATGTGAGAGCTAATTGAGGCCCTCTAATCCTTTCTAGAGTACGAATTCGACAGAATCGCACCCGAAGGACGTTCTGCACACAGAAAGGGGAAAACTGGAAATTCGCCGCCGGTGAGCAACCACTCGAGCTGTGGCTCGGGGGTGAGCAGCACCGGTTACCAACGCGTCCAAGGGTGCCTTGGCTCGGGCGTGACAACGCCCTGGTTGGGCTGTCCACGGGAGCCCGAGGTGCGGCGGTTCTAAGTCACCGAATTGATCTTTCGGCATAGCCGATATCAATCGGTTTCAATTGAATTCTAGCAGCGGGGAAGACGGAGGAAGGTGTCTAGTACCTTGCCGTGGCTCTGGAGGGGACGGAGAGGCGGTGATCGGACGAAGGTGTCTAGTACCTTGCCGTGACTCGGATGATTTGACTTACCAATCATATTCTATTACATTAATAATTAATCTATTTATATTTCTTAAAACTATTATAATATTGCATGATGACTCGCAGTCAGAGCCCGAGGCCGAGACCGAGGCACCTTCTGAGCCATAGTCGGCTGACCACCCTTTCAGATCGGCGGACCACCCCTCCGAGTCGTTCGAGGACACGAAGGCGCAGAGAAGGCGACGGACTAGAAGGAGCCATTATGTGGCTCCTCCTGTGATTCCTAGAGAAGAAGCAATACTTCTAGTTATTCACCTTGTTAGCGATATGTAAGAAGCCCTTACACTGTAGCTTTAGAAAATTACGTTGTGCTAAAACTCTTTCATGCACAATTGTACTTGCAGGGATGGGAGGACACTATCTTCAAGGGTAGAGGACATCAGAGACAGGTCAACGTTGTCATAGCGAACCTCGTGCGTTTGCACTACCCTAGTGAGGTCCCTAGTAGCGATGACGAGCGTATCCAAGCCAAGTCATCGGATGATTATGATCGTACTACTGACCTGGCATACGGGATTTCTCAGGGTTCAGTGTGGGTTGACTTCTGGGTAAGTTTGTTTAATACGTTATTTGAATTTTAGTTCTTCAATAACTAGAATGTTTAATAACACTTATGTTACTGTCTTCTTGTAGACACAGTACCGTTTGGCGGATGTAGCGGATCTGAGCACGCGAGATCATTCTTCAGCAAGAAAGCTAGGAAGCTTGTTACGCAGGCAATCTCTTATGTCTGTATTCAAGAAACAAACGAGTACATGAAGATGCATCAAGGGCAGGAGCTTGCGGTGTTCAGAGACGGCTCTGACACGTACTTGACGGAGGACCAGTATACAGAGGTAAACTAGCAGTGTTTTAAATATGACTCTTATTTTGTAATGTCAACATTATTTCAATCAATTACTAAATGTATGCAGGTGGGGATTTCTTAGTTGGAGGACTGTCCGAAAGCTTACTAGGCCCTCTGCCTGCTGTGGCCCAGCGAGGACTTCGTCGCTAAGTCCAAGAGGGCTCAACAATACGGAGGCTCTACTAGAGGCCATATGTATGGTCCCGATGGACATATATGTCTAGCTAGACGAATAGTAAGGAAAATATCTATGAAACAATATTTATTGTATATTTATTCTACTGACACGTACTTACAGAAAAACGAGCTCGGTGAACAACCATGCAGCGTTCAAGTGTGGAACAAAGGTCACAAGGCAAGTGACCCTTCACAGCCCGACCAGTTGTGCACTCTGGTGGCGACAGCTCGACTAGTGAGTCCTCGAGTTGCTTTACGTTATTTGTAACTAACATTGGTATTGACAAGTTTTCATGTATTGCTTGTATTTGTAGGAGAAGTATAGGGAGGAGACAATGAAGATTCACGACGAAGACTATGATTGGCAGAACGAACCAATCGACATCAACGCCGTGTACGCGATCGGTGGCGGCAAAGCCCATGGCCGGTGAGATGCTAGATGTTTTTATTTTAATCAATTCGAGCTACATTATCTTACTCTTAATCTTTTTTGGTAGTTTTGTTATTTTTGATGGAGTGGTTGACTCGAGGGAGGCAAGGCCATTGAGGGGCTTCTGGTTGCAGTCTTCGTCCGCTGGACTTAGCCGATGGATGACGTAGAGGGAGCTGGAGCTTCAAAGTACACAGGGGTGCTACGCCTGACACAACAGAAACTCCAGAAGCAAGCAGCCCTATTAAAGGCCACACAAGTGTATCAAGCCAGCTATAATGCACAGATACAAGTGAAGATACAGGTAATAACTTAAAATACAAACCAATCATATCATTTCATTACTATTCGTGTGCTAAATACTTTGCTATCACAGGCCTTAGCCAAGCAGAATGGGCAGCAAGTTGCCATTCCCTCGTGGAAGCCGCCTATGCAGCCACAGGTGCCTTTTTCAGCAGCACCAGGTAAGCAAAATTTCTTCAAATCAACATAAATTAGATTAGTATAGCAAAATGAGACAAAATTAGTCAAACATAGCCATAATTACTCAAACATAGCCAAACTTAGCCATAATTCCTCAAACATAGCCAAACTTAGCCATAATTACTCAAACATAGTCATAATTGCTCTAACTATTAGAGAAATCGGCGCTGGAGGCTCAGACTCCATCGCCACACCTACCGGGACCTGGAGCACGATGCCAGGACAACATTCCGGGCTCTGGAGATAGCGGATTTGGGAGTTTGTAGTGTCGGGTGTTATATTTGAAAATTGTATTGTGAACTGTCTGTGTTTAGATATATATGTTTTTGTATCTGCCCGTGAGCTGGTCATCGTGCCAGGTTAGCATTTTCTTGTTTTAAAAAATTAAATCTCTTATTTATGATGACATGTTCTTGACCGTCGTAAATAAGCTTCCAAAGGGTGCCAGCTGACACGTCTCCATAAGTTACGACGGACATTCCAGGCCATCGTAAATAACTTATTGATGATGGTGGTTGTCGTAAATAATGATATTTATGACCAACCATTTGTGACGGCTTGATGTCGTCATAAATAAGAACTAACCGTTGTAACTAAGTTAATTACAACGGTTATAAGCTTAATTATGACAGTTTTGGCCATCGTAAATGTCCGTGTTCCTTGTAGTGATTGCACATAGGGACATGTTTTTCTTGTGCCAAGCAGACTTCAGGTACATCCCTCTACGGATATTATGTCTGCGAGAATCTTCGTGTCACCGGTGAATATAGAGTGAATCATGAGGATGTAAGTTATCCTTACTATCGATATTTTATTTTCTTACTTTTGGGTTACATTTTCAATGTCACTGGCGTATTGTAATACTTCTATTATATTTTTCATCGTCAACAACACATTTTAATATTAATATTATGTTTCATTGCAGTAGATGGATGTGATCAGAAATTGGCCGGTTGCTACGGCTATGGTGTACTAAGGAGTCAATAAGATTGTTAGTGAACTATATATGTTCATACTTCGCGAAGTTATTCACCAAACAGGGTTGTTCTTCGATGACACAGATCCACATGCCAATGTGCTTGAACTTTACAGTTATGAGCATGCAGCTAGTTTGTAGAGAAATTTGTAAAATATGTGTACTTATGAACTACGAATTGAGATATACATGTACTTGCATTGTATGCATATGATTGATTTATATTTAATGATTGGTGTCTGAATATGTAATTGAATTTGAGCAAGTGCAAATTGTGTTTGTGTTGTTTGTATTTGAATTTGAGCTAGAAGTTAGAAATAACAACATGTAGTTTTGTATAAGGTATATATCTTCACAGGTTGTTCTTAAATATGAACCGCATGTTGTAATTTCTTATCACAGACGGTCGTCAGTAAAGAATGGCTTGGTATATCAGATTATCACAAGCGGTCGTTTGGCAAGAACTACTTATGACAATATATTTTCACATGCGGTCATGAATAACAGAACTGCATGTGATAATAGATTTTCATAGGTGGCCACATATAGAGAGCCACCTGTGATAGCTCATTTTCACAAGCGAATTGTTATCACGAGCCGTCTGTGATATTCAATTTCACAAGCGATCTGTAACAAAGAGCCGCCTGTGTAGTCCATTTTCACAAGGGGTCTGTAGATAGAGCCACCTATGATAGTGTATTTTCACAAGTGGTCTATTATAAAGAGCCGCATGTGATAGTCCATTTTAACGAGTGGTCTGTTATAAAAAGCCGGCTGTGATAATCCCTTTTCACAGGCGGTCTGATGTTTAGAACCGTGTGTGAAAATGCTTTTTCACGGACGATTTTTGCTACTGCCTGTGATAATAGGCTATTTTCACGGACGCTTTGTCACAGACAGTTTTCAAAACTGCATGTAATAATATGTTTAGAGCCGTATATGAAAAGGTTTTTTAGCAGTGTCATGCATTTTACTCTGTGTTTAATGTTTTAGCTAGCTTTCATGCATGAGGAGGTATAAGCTGAAATAAACAACAACTTGCTTTTTCAACCTTTTTCTAGAAGGTAAAAGATTAATTTGTAATAGCTATAGAAAACAGAAAGTAGATACAAAAGAGCTTTATTTGTTTCCATGGGACATTGTTACAAAATGTACTACATTTAATTTAATTACATATATTAAAAACAGTTATACACCTGTTTTCAAATTGTTATTGACACGACCCCACTGGTCCTGTCGAGCCAGGATCACGCTGAGGGGTGCTGCGTTGCACAGCACCGTATAACACACGTCAAAGGTACAAAGCGGAAGCAGAAATTTTATTACGTAAACCAGTTTATGAACATGTTTACATCAAAATAAGTTCAGTCTACACTCGCGGGCGTAGACTAAGCATCAAGTGCACGTTCAACCCTCGAACGTGTCCTTGCTAGCACACACGCACACTAACTCTGCGGCGTGCACGACTCCCACTCGACGGGGTTCCCCTCCTGGGGTTCCGTCTCCTCCTCGGGAGTCCCTTCCTCATAGAACCCTGCAAAAGCTTCAAACACAAGCAGTGAGCACGAAGGCTCAGCAAGTCTGACCCGTCTCACCTAAACATGGAACTTCTATATGAGGGTAATGGGTTACATGAGGTAAAAATCAGTTGCAAGGACTCGCCTAATTAGTAGAACCTTACTTTCAAGTTTTAGCAGCAGGTTGTGGAGAACCTTACGCTAAGGCACATGAGAGAGCCGCAATCAAACAAGAAACGCATTTCTCTCATGTACTTTGCCCAAAGTTGAAAAGAACTTTAGTTAGCTCTAAACTACAGCATATCATTAACAATCAATGTCCAGCTTTCAATCAGCAACATTTTAACATGTGACTAGCCTGTTCTTTCTACGTCACGGTACAGTGAACAAGTGGTACTCACTGACCGCGAGGGACGGCGATTATAATCGATTTACACCTGCAGGGTTACCCGAACAACCCGTCACGTACGCCCGTACTCGATGTTGCCTACAACAACCATCACGGACGCCGTACGCGACTACCTTTCACTCGTTAGCCAAATGTTGAACCGGTCCAATCGTCCCGAGCAAGAGGTCTCTGCACACGCATCTCAGTGCCGCCAGCCGATTTACACCTCGAGCTCTCAACCTACCCTCTGAACGACCAGCTATGCCTCAACACCCAGCTACCCGAGTTACATCAGTTTCCCGGTTCCCATATAGCCGGTAGGTCTTCGGTACTGTTCTAGCTTGTTCAACAGGCCCGCACACGGCTCGGTCCTCAATCGACACAAGCGGAGCTACAGCACACAGGCCCCAAAGTCCTGCTGCCCTTACTCTCCGCTTGGTCTCATTTTCTTGCCATGTGTTTCATGTGCTAACACTACCCGAGTCGAGTGCCTCTAGCCTATGCTCGCGAGTAGTTCCAACTACTCGACTTGTACCGAATCCTACTCTATCTTAGCAATGCAGTGGCTAACGAGGTTTTCAATCCTAAACCCAACCCATGGTTTTCTTGGCTATGCAGTTGGGTTTCCAACCAAGACTCTAATGCAAAGAACAATATTCAAAGATGTGCTCAAAACAATAAACATTTGTAAAAAGGTTAATGCAAACCGGAGCTTGCCTTGCTGCTCTTGGTCGTAGGCTAGCTGTTCCTCCAGAGTAACGAAGTCTAGGACTTCGGGTTCCTCCTCGACCTTAGCGACTACATGATATAAGAAACATATGTATCAATTTAAATGCATTTATAACTTTGAAGTTGTGAATTCTATAACCCTTGCTAGACAGACCTAATGACTATGAAATTTTTACTGTGGCTTGGTTACAACCTAAACAGAGACTTGGTCAAGTTTTAGTTGCAGCAAAGCTCAATTGAGCCCTCCACAATTAATTATGTCCTTGACTTCAATTAAAGGCTTTTAGGGTGTTCTAAGGATTTTCATGAAACAAACTATGACTTTCTGAAAACTAGATTTTCATAGGGTTCTAATGGATTTGGTCTCACTTAATTTGGGGGTTCCTAACTAAAGATATGAGCCAAACAATTTCAGAGAAAATTCTGAAAATGTTTCTGAACATTCTCTATTTTCTCTGGAACAGTTTCACTAATCACACCATTAGGTGGATTAAATCTGCTCAAATGGATCTGAAATTTTTATGGTAGTTCAAGGATATTCTGGTGAACATCTCAGCAAAATTTCAGGATTTTCCTCCAAAGGATTCTCCAGTTAAAATTCCTAACAGTTTAAATTTTGAGGAATTAATTCTGGAGAAATAAGGAATTTCATGAAGTGAAACTTGATTTTCTGGAAAGTACTCAGAGAGCTGAATCCAGAAAAAATTGGTTCACTCAGTTTGGAGCTTTCTAGCCAAAGTTATGAGAATTTGAAGTTTGAAGGAAATCTGAAAATCGGGGAAAAGTTTAAACTCGCGCGTGGGCCCAGGGGACACGCGTCGCACGCCGAGGCGACAGCACACCGCGGCCCACAAAGATTTTACGCGCCAGCACACCCGATCCCGGCCGCAGCCGGATCTCGATTCAAAATATCTCCCGCTGACAGCTGGGGTCCACCCCCTTCTTCAACCTCGCGACACCCGCGCCCCGCCGCCGAGGGATCTCGCCGGAGAGGTCGCAGCCGGCCGCTGTACAGCTCCAAACTTCTCGATTCTGGCCGCCCCTGCCTACTTTTACTCGGGGAACAGGATTCTAGGGTCAGCTGCTCATGACAATGACCGGAGCATGGTCGGCGACGAGCCGCCACCTCAGAACGACTTCGGCCATGTCGGCTGACTATCCTAGCACCTCAGCTACTTGGGAAACCCGTCGGGGAGCATCAGTGGACCTTAGAGAAGGTCGACATGACCTCGAGGCAGCTCGGGGAAGGCCCTAAATAAGTCGTCACCGTGCGCCCGATGCCGCCCGTTCATTCCGCCATTGGTAGACCTCAAATTACGCCGGGTACAGAGGTTCTCCGGCCCAGAGTTGTGAAGGTAACTTGTGCGTTACCGTGTCTAGCTCGTCCGAGAGCGGCTTGAGGCCCTCTAATCCTTTCTAGAGCACGAATTAAACAGAATCATACCCGAAGGTCGTTCTGCACACAGAAAGGGGAAAAGTGGAAATTCGCCGCCGGTGAGCAACCACTCGAGCTGTGGCTCGGGGATGAGCAGCACCGGTCACCCGCGCGTCCAAGGGTGCCTTGGCTCAGGCGTGACAACGCCCTGGTTGGGCTGTCCACGAGAGCCCGAGGTGCGGCGGTTCCAAGTCCCGAATTTGATCTTTCTGCACAGCCGATATCAATCGGTTTCAACCGAATTCTAGCAACGGGGAGGGCGGAGGAAGGTCTCTAGTACCTTGCTGGGGCTCTGGAGTGGACGGAGGGAGCTGCGATCGGCGTTCTCCGATCAAGTCCGAGCTGCGGAAGTTTTCGGCCGGCGCTGAGTTCTTGCGGGGAAGAACGGCGGTGCCTCGGCCGAGGAGGGGGGCAGGCGCCTTATGAAGGCTCTGCACCGCCTCACGCTCGTGCGTGGGCAAGCAGCTGCTGGCGCGGCGGCTGCCCTCGGTGGCGATCACCGCTGCGGCTCGGCGACCCGAGTGAAAAAGTCTCAGTCGGTTTGATCTGAGCAGTGGCTGACATGTGGGTCCCACCTCCAGTTTTAACCTCTGAAATTTACTCCTAATCACTGTTGTAAACAGTGAACCCCATACTACCCTTGGCAATTCAAATTATTCACCCAAGAGCCATTTGAATTGATCAAAGTTAAAATGAGGTTTGGTTTGAATGAATTTCAGCACAAGTTCAGTTGGAAATTCAAATAAAGTTTGAATTTCTCCCCCTTAGCTCATGTCAAGATCAACTCCAAATGGAGTGAAAATTGGTGTGTGAGCTCACAAAAATGTGCTGAGTAAGAATATGCCTTCCACTTTTAAATTCATGGGATAAAAACAGTTTGAATTTGAATATGGTTTCAAACTGCCCTCGTCCTAACTATACCCAAACTGACCTCAAAAAGGTTTTGAATTTGGGTGAAACTTGGCATGTACATCCTTAGTAAAGTGTAGGAGTTTTCATATGTCCAGCCCATCTATATCACATGTGGGAAATACCACTTTTGCAATGTGTGAGTTTGTTCTCTAATGAGCATGTTGATAATTGTTACTTGCTCTTCATTTGTGTTCATCATTCTTCCTCAAATGAGGTGTGTGGTGTGGTGATGAACACTGCAAATGTGTGTCAAAAACTGAGGCCCTTACATTCCTCCCCCCTTAAAAGAATCTCGTCCCGAAATTATAAGGTGAAAATGAGAGAGAGGACGGTGAAAAATTACCGGATATGCGACGTGAAAAAGTGGGGGTAGTTAGTGCGAAGGAATTCTTCGCTCTCCCATGTCGCTTCGTCCATGGAGTGATTACTCCATAGAACCTTGTAGAACCACAACGTACGGTTGCGTGTGGTTCGGGCCCTTTCATCAATAATCTGCACCGGTTCCTCCCGATAGGTGAGATCCGGTTGCAGTTCTTCAATGTCTTCCAGCTGAACGGTAGTTGATAGCTTGAGACATTTCCTCAGCTGGGAAACGTGAAAGACGTCGTGCACACCGGAAAGTGCTTCTGGTAACTTCAGCCGGTATGCCACTGATCCACATCTCTCGGTAATCTGAAATGGACCGATGAATCGGGGTGCCAACTTTCCTCTCACCCCAAATCTGTTTACGCCCTTCATTGGAGACACCCGTAGATATACGTGATCTTCAACTTCGAATTGTAATGGGCGCCTTCTCCGGTCCGCATACTGTTTCTGACGGGATTGAGCGGCTTTTAGGTTCGCTTGAATTAGTCGAACCTTTTCTTCCGCGTTGTTGACAAGTTCAATCCCGAAGGTAACCCTTTCGCCAGACTCACACCACTTCAATGGCGTGAGGCATTTTCTTCCGTATAGCACCTCATAGGGCGCCATCTTGATGCTGGCTTGGTACCCATTGTTGTACGAGAACTCAGCTAACGGCAAGTGCTCATCCCAATTCTTGCCGTGGTTGATAGCGCAAGCTCGTAGCATGTCTTCTAGAATCTGATTTACCCGCTCGGTTTGTCCATCCGTCTGCGGGTGGTAGGCTGAACTACGGATCAGCTTCGTCCCCAAGGCAGCGTGCAGCTGCTCCCAAAAACGGGACACAAATAAAGTGCCCCGATCCAATATGATAGTACGGGGTACGCCGTACAAGCATAGGATCCGTGAGATGTACAGTTCAGCGTACTTCTTGGCGTTGTAGTTGGTGTTGACCGGGATGAAATGGGCAACTTTGGTGAGCCGATCGACGATCACCCACACTGAATCATGTTTCTGTAAGGTGGTGGGTAAACCGACGACGAAATCCATGCTCACGTCCTCCCACTTCCAGGCAGGAATGCCTAGTGGTTGCAGCAGTCCCGGTTTCCGCTATGATCTGCCTTCACCCTTCGACATGTATCACACTCGGACACGTATTTTGCAACCTCGCGCTTCATCCGTGTCCACCAAAACATTCTTCTGAGTTCTTGATACATTTTGTTGCTGCCGAGGTGAATAGAAAACTTTGATAAGTGAGCCTCATCAAAGATTTTCTTCCGTAATTCCGGTTTACGGGGTACGACGATCCGGTCCTTGAACCACAGAACGCCGTCTCCGTCCTTCCGGAAACATTTCAACTCCCCACTGTCTACACGTCTCCGCAAATGTGACATGCCCTTGTCATTCTTCTGGGCTGCCGCTATCTCTTCACGGATGGTGGGGATCAAAGCTAGGTTGTAGAGAGCTCCGTGTGGAATCACATGGAGTGGTGGTTCGCTCTCTTCCAACGGTGTGATGGTCAGATTATTGACGTGTGACTTGCGGCTCAGCGCATCTGCCACTACGTTTGCTTTGCCCGGATGATAGTGGATCTCTATTTCGTAATCCTTTATCAGTTCTAACCATCTTCGTTGCCTCATGTTCAGCTCCTTCTGAGTGAATATGTACTTGAGGCTTTTGTGGTCGGTATATAAATGTACGAGGTTACCGAGTAGGTAGTGCCTCCACATCTTCAGTGCAAGTACCATGGCAGCGAGCTCCAAGTCGTGAGTTGGATAATTTTGCTCATGGTTTCTATGCTGCCGTGATCCATACGCGACCATCCTTCGGTCTTGCATCAGCACACATCCGAGCCCAATGCCAGATGCATCGCAGTACACATCGAACGGTTTTGTTGTGTCTGGCTGCGCCAAAACCGGTGCTGATGTCAGGTGCTTGACTAAAGCCTTGAATTCTGCTTCACATGTTGGACTCCAAACATATTTGGTAGCCTTCTTCAGCAGCTCTGTCATTGGCTTGGCAATCTTCGAGAAGTTCGGGATAAACCTCCGATAATATCCCGCGAGTCCGAGGAAACTCCGTACCTCGTGAACAGTTCTTTGGGATTTCCAATTCAGCACTTGAGTGATCTTGCTCGGGTCCACAGCGATACCCTCCGCTGAGATGATATGCCCGAGGAAAGGCACTTGCGATATCCAAAACTCGCATTTGCTGAATTTTGCGTATAACTTGTGATCCTGCAGCCGTTGCAAGACTATACGCAGATGTTTCTTGTGATCTTCCTCCGACTTGGAATATACCAGGATGTCGTCGATGAAGAGCACGACAAACTTGTCCAGCTCCGGCATGAATACCGAGTTTATCAAGTACATGAAGTGAGCTGGAGCATTGGTGAGGCCAAAGGACATGACCAGGTACTCATAAAGTCCGTACCTCGTCGAGAAAGCCGTCTTTGGA
Source organism: Neostapfia colusana (assembly GCA_030760725.1). Taxonomy (NCBI): domain Eukaryota; kingdom Viridiplantae; phylum Streptophyta; class Magnoliopsida; order Poales; family Poaceae; genus Neostapfia; species Neostapfia colusana. The sequence goes on along the minus strand of JASWHV010000019.1, from coordinate 33,949,296 downwards.
ATGTCCTCCGCCCTTATCTTAATCTGGTGGTACCCGGATCTTAAGTCCATCTTGGAAAAGATCTTTGCTTCGACCAACTGATCAAACAACATGTCAATCCGTGGTAGCAGGTACTTGTTTTTGATGGTTACGGCATTTAATGGACGATAGTCCACGCAAAGCCGCAACGTCTCATCCTTCTTCTTGACAAATAATGCCGAACAGCCCCATGGCGAGGAGCTCGGCCTAATAAAACCCTTCTCCAGAAGGTCCGTGAGCTGAGTCTTCAGTTCAGCCAATTCCTTGGGCGCCATCTTGTACGGCCTTCGGGATATTGGCATGGTTCCCGGTGTAAGTTCAATCTTGAACTCCACCTCTCTATCGGGTGGCGTCCCCGGCAAATCATCCGGGAATACGTCAGGGAACTCTCGGACCACTGGAATATCTTCCAATCTGATGGTTGTGGCTTGATAGATAATTGGAAGTTTTATTTCTGGACTGTCCAGAAATAATGAGTGAGACTCGTGCACTTCGGAATTCAAGTGCACGACTCGGAGGACGGTGTCTAAAACAGCGCCGTGGCGGGTTAACCACAACATCCCTAAGATGACATCGACCATTTGTCCCTCTAAAATTATGAGAGACGTAGGGTAAACTCTACCTTCTAAGCACAATGGCGCTTTTGGGACCATCATGCTTGCTGAAATTTTCCCACCCGGTGAACAGATCACATAAGGACTATCGGTGGGTAGTATTTGCAAGCTATACTTATCAATGAAAGCTTGGATAATGAAACTATGCGTGGCGCCTGAATCAAATAGTACTATAGCGGGATGCTGGTGGAGTTGGAACATACCTGCAAGGATTGGCTCGCCCTCCGGCATGTCCTCAATGGCAAGCTGGTGGACGGTGCCGGGCCTAGGGTTTGCCCGCCGCGCGTTAGTAGGGTTCCGGGGTTGATTCCTCCCCGGAAACTGTGGTGCCACTCCGCCGCCTTGCCTTTCCGGGCAACTGCTCGCGAAGTGCCCTGGACGACCACACTTGTAACATGTGGCCGCTGCTGGTGGAGTGCTTGGTGGACGAAAGCCCGGCATGCGTTGCTGAGGTGCAAACGCACGCGGCATCGCCCGCTGCTGTTTTTGTTGTGGCGGTGGTGCTGGCAGTGCCGGACGGAATGCCGGTGAAGAGTACGGCCGACTGCGGAACGGCATCGACCGCTGTGGTGGCTGCCAGCGTGGACCTGATGGTGGGCGATTCACCATCCTAAACTTCTGAGAAGGACCGCCTCCTTCTCCGCTACTCTGCGGCGCGCTTCGCTTTCGCTCTGCCGCCGCCAACTCCTTGCCGGAGTCCTCCTGAACAATCGCAGCATCAATGATGTCGTTGAGGCTGCCGCGATTGAACATCTCCAACTTGTCGTTCAGGAGCGGGTTAAGCCCCTGGTAAAAATGGTCCCGCCGCTTCTCGTCGGTATCAGCATGATACGACGCATATAGCGCGAGATCGTTAAACGCCCTGGAGTATTCCAGCGCGTTCCGGCTCCCTTGTTGCAGGTGTAGGAACTCCTGTGTCTTCCCCTTCATCAGACCTGGCGGTATATGATAGGCCCTGAAGGCCGTCCGGAACTCCACCCAGGTCATCACTCGGTCGGTGGGCTGTGAAGCACAGAAGTTGGCCCACCACGCGCTCGCGGATCCTTGGAGCTGCTGGACCGCGAACTGAGTCTTGCGCTGCTCGCTGATTTGGAGCAGCCCGAACTTCATTTCTATGGCGTGGAGCCAGTTGTCTGCGTCAAGTGGTTCATCCGCCCTTGAGAATACCGGGGGATGAGTTGCCAGGAAGTCGGAGTAGGAGCTCTGTTGACGCTCCTCACGGTCCTGACGTCTCTCTGGGCGAGACGTATTCGCAATTAAAGTTTGCAGCAGCTCCGTGTGCTGCTGATGTGAACCCGCCATTGCCGCGACAATGTCGGCCAATGTAACCGTCGGCAGTGGCGGTGGCGGCGTTTGCTGTTGCTGTTGCTGTTGTTGTCCCGGGGAGTTCTCGGGAGGTGGTTGGGAGGTCTCTCCCCCTTGACTGGTACCCCCAACATCCGGGTTGGCACGAGTACGCGTCATTCTGAAATTCAAAACAGCAGCGATTAGCACATGTCTTACTTAAAATTCCATAAGCAACAGTAGGTATTGAAGTGACACATGATTAATTTGCACAACATTCACATATATTGATAAAGCATAAACTTTATACAAGATACATTATTCTCGGATCTCCGAGAAGTCGTGCTCATGTCGTCACTACCTATACATACGCTACTGTCTACACGACATGTCACCGATTACAAAAGTTGGGTTACGCTACCCTGGCTGCCCTACTTGGCAACCGTAACCCCCTACTCGGAGTAGAACTCGACCTCCTGGGGGTCGTCCTCCTCCGGTACCTCTGCTGGTGGCTCTGGGTCTACCACCTCTTCTCCCATCCCGGGTTCTCCCATTGCTGGAAGACCCAAGACTACCGGTACGCCTAACACCGGGGGCACGAGGTCCTGCAAAGCATGCACCTCGTCCATAGCTTGGTTGTAGTCCTCTTCCCAGCCTTGTCCTTCCTCAATAGCGTCGTCCCGCTCTTGAGCAAGGTCCTCATTCTGCTGGGTTAGGGTCTGCACCAGCTCTTGCAACGCCGCGATGTCCACACGGCTCTTCTTCCTTGCCTTCTTCAGACGACGCAACTGATTGTGTTGTTCATTCAGTCGCTTGATCGTCGGGAGGAGCACATTGCGGAGTGCGCTGTGAGCACTCTCGAAATGATCTCCACGGCTTGTGCTCTCCTTGAGCTTTGTGGCGAGATGCTCCGTATGAACAGCTTGGCTGTCCATCACGGCATTTCCCGCCCTCATCTGGAGGCTGAGATTTGCCTCCGCGGGGTTGTACCTTGGGCAACTAGGGTCCGTTGCCTCCAGGTACCTCTCTTCCCACACATGCTGAGCTCGTCCCTCCACCGGAACGAGTGCGTATGGAGTTCCCTCCATAGCCTGCACGTGCAGTTGGCAGAAACGTGACATAGTGTGGCGGGCTGCCACTTGCCACATCCCTTCCGGTTGTCTTCCTCTCACCGTGACGGTGAATGGCATCCAACCGGGTGGCGTAGGTCCTGCAGGAACCTCTACATGGATCGTCCACGTCTTGTTCCCCTCCTCGCCTTCTTCCTTGGCGAAGTATTGCGGCATCTGACTATACCCGAAATATTGGAGCATTTGCCACAATGCTTCCGGGTAGCCGCTACGGTCAGAACAGTGGGAAGCCACCCACCCGTTCTCCAACTGTTTATCTGCTGCCATCTGTAAAAATATATTTGAGAATTGTCAAATATTTATTTAAACAGTAAACCACTGAGTTATAAAATAAAACATGTCATTGAACCCATAAAACTTGGAAACATAGTTCAAATTTTTAAACAAATTTGACTGCTGATCTGCTGTTCCCATGACAGCCCTGACCAGTTTCCATTTCAACCTGATTTAGGCCAGTTTAAATGCAAAACCAATTCTGGAGCTCAACATCAAAGTTAAAGCTAACTCCAATAGATTTCCAGAAAGCATTTGCTTGGCCTAAAATCTGTCCTGGTTCAAAAGTTATGAGATGTCAAAGTTAACAGAATTTCTGGAATCAATTGGACAGCACCTCCCTGCCTTAGGTACTGATTTGATCCAAGAATCCCAGTTAATTCTATTCCTAATCTGACAAAACTTTCTGTTACAAAGTCGTAACCCATCTCATAAGCTTTCCAGAAGTACCTCATTTCCTATTTTTGGATTTTTAAGCAGGAAGTTATGCTTAATTTACAGAGAGTTTACAGAGAGTCTTTGCTTTGTCCTGTTTTCTGGACAGTTTCAACTCTACTGCATTTTTCGAGTGGTTAAGGGATGAAACACCTCTGGACCTCAACAGAAGAGTTGTAAAGCTCTTCCAACGCTTTCGAGAAATGTATCATACGACCCCAACCTCGAAAGAACTCAACATCTAACCTCTAATTAACTTCGGCCTTGATTCAGCTGAAAACAGAGTGCTCTGTCCTTAACAACCTATAAGTTGAAAACTTGTTAACTTTGAATATCCTGTTCAAGGGAAGGAGTTACATCCAGTTTTACTACTTTGGGTCAAAACCTTCAAGTTTTTAAATGAAGTTGTTCATTTAATGGGGTGTGACGTCGATGCGTCACCAGATTATGTTGGTACTACGTCCTCACAAAGGAAAAACATGTACCGGACTTAGCCGGCTTCGTTAATTTAGTGGCACTAAACGTCACTCGCACACGGATGCTACACGTCTACCGTTTCGTGGTCAGGCTACCTGCAGAAACTCAAACAATCATCAGACACGGCTGCACACCGAGCCCGGAATCCATACAGTTAGTACACCCGGCCGTCATCACTCGCCCGGATGTTCTCAAGACAAACACGCCTTGAGTTACGTGTTCACGTTTCAGACCATGTGACGGGGTCTCCCAAGTTGCACCACGCACGCCAGGGATAGACGTTGCTCGAATACCCCAAACGACATGAAGAGTCGTAGAGGATACTAAAGCGGGTCGGGTTACCTGCCACCCGTGGGGCTCCACCCTTCAGCTTGTGCGCACTGGTGGACAGCGCTTACGTGCACCCCCCAAGACATAAACGTCCCGAGATACACGATTTTCCGACATAACAAATAGGTTAATATGCCACTTTCTATATACTAATAACATCCTTATACGGGCTACTAACTCGTTCCTCACTGGATTTTTGAAAAAGAAGACCTTTGTACTGTGTTAAACCTCAAGCGAGCTCTGATACCAACGCTGACACGACCCCACTGGTCCTGTCGAGCCAGGATCACGCTTAGGGGTGCTGCGTTGCACAGCACCGTATAACACACGTCAAAGGTACAAAGCGGAAGCGGAAATTTTATTACGTAAACCAGTTTATGAACATGTTTACATCAAAATAAGTTCAGTCTACACTCGCGGGCGTAGACTAAGCATCAAGTGCACGTTCAGCCCTCGAACGTGTCCTTGCTAGCACACACGCACACTAACTCTGCGGCGTGCACGACTCCCACTCGACGGGGTTCCCCTCCTGGGGTTCCGTCTCCTCCTCGGGAGTCCCTTCCTCATAGAACCCTGCAAAAGCTTCAAACACAAGCAGTGAGCACGAAGGCTCAGCAAGTCTGACCCGTCTCACCTAAACATGGAACTTCTACATGAGGGTAATGGGTTACATGAGGTAAAATCAGTTGCAAGGACTCGCCTAATTAGTAGAACCTTACTTTCAAGTTTTAGCAGCAGGTTGTGGAGAACCTTACGCTAAGGCACATGAGAGAGCCGCAATCAAACAAGAAACGCATTTCTCTCATGTACTTTGCCCAAAGTTGAAAAGAACTTTAGTTAGCTCTAAACTACAGCATATCATTAACAATCAATGTCCAGCTTTCAATCAGCAACATTTTAACATGTGACTAGCCTGTTCTTTCTACGTCACGGTACAGTGAACAAGTGGTACTCACTGACCGCGAGGGACGGCGATTATAATCGATTTACACCTGCAGGGTTACCCGAACAACCCGTCACGTACGCCCGTACTCGATGTTGCCTACAACAACCATCACGGACGCCGTACGTGACTACCTTTCACCCGTTAGCCAAATGTTGAACCGGTCCAATCGTCCCGAGCAAGAGGTCTCTGTACGCGCATCTCAGTGCCACCAGCCAATTTACACCTCGAGCTCTCAACCTACCCTCTGAACGACCAGCTATGCCTCAACACCCAGCTACACAAGTTACATCAGTTTCCCGGTTCCCATATAACCGTTAGGTCTTCGGTACTGTTCTAGCTTATTTAACAGGCCCGCACACGGCTCGGTCCTCAATCGACACAAGCGGAGCTACAGCACACAGGCCCCAAAGTCCTGTTGCCCTTACTCTCCGCTTGGTCTCATTTTCTTGCCATGTGTTTCATGTGCTAACACTACCCGAGTCGAGTGCCTCTAGCCTATGCTCGCGAGTAGTTCCAACTACTCGACTTGTACCGAATCCTACTCTAGCTTAGCAATGCAGTGGCTAACGAGGTTTTCAATCCTAAACACAACCCATGGTTTTCTTGGCTATGCAGTTGGGTTTCCAACCAAGACTCTAATGCAAAGAACAATATTCAAAGATGTGCTCAAAACAATAAACATTTGTAAAAAGGTTAATGTAAACCGGAGCTTGCCTTGCTGCTCTTGGTCGTAGGCTAGCTGTTCCTCCGGAGTAACGAAGTCTAGGACTTCGGGTTCCTCCTCGACCTTAGCGACTACATGATATAAGAAACATATGTATCAATTTAAATGCATTTATATTAACTTTGAAGTTGTGAAGTCTATAACTCTTGCTAGACAGACCTAATGACTGTGAAACTTTTACTGTGGCTTGGTTACAACCTAAACAGAGACTTGGTCAAGTTTTAGTTGCAGCAAAGCTCAATTGAGCCCTCCACAATTAATTATGTCCTTGACCTTAATTAAAGGCTTTTAGGGTGTTCTAAGGATTTTCATGAAACAAACTATGACTTTCTGAAAACTAGATTTTCAGAGGGTTCTAATGGATTTGGTCTCACTTAATTTGGGGGTTCCTAACTAAAGATATGAGCCAAACAATTTCAGAGAAAATTCTGAAAATGTTTCTGAACATTCTCTATTTTCTCTGGAACAGTTTCACTAATCACACCATTAGGTGGATTAAATGAGCTCAAATGGATCTGAAATTTTTATGGTAGTTCAAGGATATTTTGGTGAACATCTCAGCAAAATTTCAGGATTTTCCTCCAAAGGATTCTCCAGTTAAAATTCCTAACATTTTAAACTTGAGGAATTAATTCAGGAGAAATAAGGAATTTCATGAAGTGAAACTTGATTTTCTGGAAAGTACTCAGAGAGCTGAATCCAGCAAAATTTGGTTCACTCAATTTGGAGCTTTCTAGCCAAAGTTATGAGGATTTGAAGTTTGAAGGAAATCTTAAAATCGGGGAAAAGTTTAAACTCGCGCGTGGGCCCAGGGGACACGCGTCGCACGCCGAGGCGACAGCACACCGCGGCCCACAAAGATTTTACGCGCCAGCACACCCGATCCCGGCCGCAGCCGGATCCCGATTCAAAATATCTCCCGCTGACAGCTGGGGTCCACCCCCTTCTTCAACCTCGCGACACCCGCGCCCCGCCGCCGAGGGATCTTGCCGGAGAGCTCGCCGCCTGCCGCTGTACAGCTCCAAACTTCTCGATTCTGGCCGCCCCTGCCTACTTTTACTCGGGGAACAGGATTCTAGGGTCAGCTGCTCATGACAATGACCAGAAGCATGGTTGGCGACGAGCCGCCACCTCAGAACGACTTCGGCCATGTCGGCTGACTATCCTAGCACCTCAGCTACTTGGGAAACCGGTCGGGGAGCATCAGTGGACCTTAGAGAAGGTCGACATGAGCTCGAGGCAGCTCGGGGAAGGCCCTAAATAGGTCCTCACCGTGCGCCCGATGCAGCCCGTTCATTCCGCCATTGGTAGACCTCAAATTACGCCGGGTACAGAGGTTCTCCGGCCCAGAGTTGTGAAGGTAACTTGTGCGTTACCGTGTCTAGCTCGTGTGAGAGCGGCTTGAGCCCCTCTAATCCTTTCTAGAGCACGAATTAAACAGAATCGTACCTGAAGGTCGTTCTGCACACAGAAAGGGGAAAAGTGGAAATTCGCCGCCGGTGAGCAACCACTCGAGCTGTGGCTCGGGGATGAGCAGCACCGGTCACCCGCGCGTCCAAGGGTGCCTTGGCTCGGGCGTGACAACGCCCTGGTTGGGCTGTCCACGAGAGCCCGAGGTGCGGCGGTTCCAAGTCCCGAATTTGATCTTTCGGCACAGCCGATATCAATCGGTTTCAACCGAATTCTAGCAACGGGGAGGGCGGAGGAAGGTCTCTAGTACCTTGCTGGGGCTCTGGAGTGGACGGAGGGAGCTGCGATCGGCATTCTCCGATCAAGTCCGAGCTGCGGAAGTTTTCGGCCGGCGCTGAGTTCTTGCGGGGAAGAACGGCGGTGCCTCGGCCGAGGAGGGGGGCAGGCGCCTTAAGAAGGCTCTGCACCGCCTCACGCTCGCGCGTGGGCAAGCAGCTGCTGGCGCGGCGGCTGCCCTCGGTGGCGATCACCGCTGCGGCTCGGCGACCCGAGTGAAAAAGTCTCAGTCGGTTTGATCTGAGCAGTGGCTGACATTGGGTCCCGCCTCCAGTTTTAACCTCTGAAATTTACTCCTAATCACTGTTGTAAACAGTGAACCCCATACTACCCTTGGCAATTCAAATTATTCACCCAAGAGCCATTTGAATTGATCAAAGTTTAAATGAGGTTTGGTTTGAATGAATTTCAGCACAAGTTCAGTTTGAAATTCAAATAAAGTTTGAATTTCTCCCCCTTAGCTCATGTCAAGATCAACTCCAAATGGAGTGAAAATTGGTGTGTGAGCTCACAAAAATGTGCTGAGTAAGAATATGCCTTCCACTTTTAAATTCATGGGATAAAAACAGTTTGAATTTGAATATGGTTTCAAACTGCCCTCGTCCTAACTATACCCAAACTGACCTCAAAAAGGTTTTAAATTTGGGTGAAACTTGGCATGGACATCCTTAGTAAAGTGTAGGAGTTTTTATATGTCCGGCCCATCTATATCACATGTGGGAAATACCACTTTTGCAATGTGTGAGTTTGTTCTCTAATGAGCATGTTGATAATTTGTAAAAGCCCAAGAAAAGGGACTTGCAAAAATTTTTATGCACCTCACAACACAACAGTTTTGTTGTGGGTAGATTGTGAAATATTGTGAAGAGCAAGTGGCCTCCATCAAAAGAATGATTAGAGGGGAAAGCCTTCACTTTCACAATGTAGGGTTTCTACACATGAGCATGAGAGGTTGAGCTCACCCCTAGAATTTAAAAAGTCTTGGGAAGGTTCAGTCCAAAGCTCATGCAAATTCAACAATTTTTGAGGCACTTTTGGGTTATTTCAAAAAGAGGCCAATTTGAATGTAAATTCAAATTGCAGCAACTTTCATCACCCAAATTCAAAAGTTGGCCCCATATCTACACTCAGCACATTTTTCTGAGTAAACCCACCAAGTTTCATCTCCATTGGAGCTCATCTTGTCAAGAGCTAAAATTGCAAGAATTCAAAACTGAATTTGAATTTCAGTTTGAATATGAAGCAAACTTGACCAAACAAAGTTTGAATTTGAGAACTCAAATTCAAACCAATACTTGGAGGCTAAGTCTCTCATTAAATGGAGAGTAGCTGAGATATTTGCAGCAGAATTTGGAAAAAGAGATTAGGGGGGAGAGGGGGCCCACAAATCAGTGGGAGGACTGTTTCACAAACCGAGCGTGGCTGTTTTCTCCCGACGTCGGTCGAACACCTCGCGCCAGCTGCGGACAGCACCGGCGTCCGACCGCCTCGCCTCGCCACCTCCTGCTCGGCGACCGAGCGCACGCGTGCCGACGCGGTTTAAGTCCCCAGCCCACGTGAGCCAGCCTCATCTCCTCCGCTTTGCCCGTTCCTACCCGAAACGAAAAACGACACCGCCGCTCCCCTCGGCTCCTCGTCACGCCGTTGATCCAGGCGACCTCGCGACCGGAGTTCAACAGCAAAGACACGCGCCGGGGACTGCTCGAGCTCAAGGTGAAGACCCTACCCTCTTCCATGCTTTGTAGGGGGAGTATTTCCCCGTCTAGTCCTCGGTGCTCGACAAAAACGAGTGATCAGAAATGCTGAAATTCGCAGCGATCGGTCCTGCACAGCGTAAACCTAGCTGAGCATAGGTTCTACACGCCCCCACGGCCACCTAGGATCCAAAACCATCGAAAACCATCGAGCCTTTGCGATGATATCCAAGTTTTTCGAGCAACAGTCGATATCGGGCCTAGGTCGACGGTGAGGTCCCAGTTCCGGCTAGTTCCATGGCCAACCGAGCTCATATTCGTGCGCACCATGCCACGGTGGAGCTGTAGGAGCAAACCGCTTGAGAAATAAGGCCCGGAGTAGCCCGGACGACGTCACCGGAGCAGAGGGAGGCTCTGTCGCCGTCGCGGGCATAGTTCCGGCCATTGCCGAGCTCCGGTGAGGGCACCAGCGTGTTCTCCGAGTCGAGTTAGGCACAGGCGGCAAGTTTTGTCAAAGGTCGGGCGGGGAAACACCCGGCGGCGAGCGCTCCGGCGAAGCGCCGCCGCGGGAACTGCGGGAGAGCGCGAGGTAGACGAAAGGGGGGCCTGGTCCACCGGTCAGCCTCTGATCTCGCGCGGGGATCGGGTTTGCGGCCGGGATTCAGTGCGGAAGCGCGGGTAAAACCCCGTGGGCCGCGGTGTGGCCGCTTTCTGAGTGGGCCGGCTCGAGGAGTGGGTCCCACCCGCAGGATTTAAACATTTTTGGAATTTCCAGTTTTAGTGCAAACTTTAGAGCTCCATAACTTTTGCTAGGAAGCTCCAAATTTAGTGATTCAAATTGGGTTGGATTCCTCTTTCCTAGCTATGTCCAGATGTACAACCCAATTTGTATGAAACCCAATAATTAATTCTGGAAAATTCTTTAAAGCTTTTCAGCAAAAGAATTTTAGAGGGAGTTTGGTTCATCCAAAAATCCCCAAATTTTGCCAGAATGTTCTTTAGGACATTAGTAAACCCCTGTAAAAGTTTCAAACCATTTGGAGTTTATTTGGCCAGAGCAATTCAAATTGGAAGGTACTGTGTTCATTTGAATACAGAAACATTTCCAGAGAATTTCCAAAACTTGGAAATTCAGTTCTGGGCAATTCTTAACCCCAAAAATGTTGGGAAAATTCAGGCAAACTCTATGATCTATAATTGAAATTGTAGTTCATTAAGTTGAGCATGAACAGGGGTATTACCTCAGAATAAATTCTTCCTTGCTGATTTGCTAAGAAAATTATTCTGAGCAAACCACTCCATGAAAAGTGCTAATGTTTGGTCCAGAGAGTTTTCTTGTGACAAGGAACTCACACAAAAATTCTCAGCTCTATTGGAGCTCTAGATTACCCCTGTCCTGTTTACCCACTTAAGGGAATTAATATGGAAAAGGGGGAAAACCACTTAGCATTTAACCATGTGATTAAGTCCAAGCCAAACCACCAACACCAGTTCATCTTTAAATTCTTAAACAAAGTTCCAGGTGTCAGAGGCTGGTTATTATAGCTAATAGTAGAAGTCTTACTCAAAAACTCACATTTGCATCTAAATTAACATATAGTATTTCATTAACGTGTAGCCGTTGAAGAAGAGACTCCGGAAGTGCTGGACTTCCTCCTTCCGGACGAAGAACTAACTCCTGACCAGCAGCAACAAGGCAAGCCCCGGTTTGCATTAACCCTTTTTAAAAGTTTTACTTTGTATACAGGTGTCATATGAAGTATGTATGTGCATTAGGTATAGGATGAATGAAACCCCACTTGCATAACCAAAGGTTCCTAAAAGAGTGAGGGTAGTGTCAAGGACCTCGAGTAGACAGGCTATGCTTAATGAGTCATAGGACTTCGGTACAAGACGAGTAGTTGGAATCTACTCACGAGATAGGCTTGGGACACACGGGTTCGGTTGAGTGATGTGAGATCACTTTAGTAATGAAAATGAGACTAGGCAGGGGCTAGGGCGCAGCAAGAGAGAGTCTTGTGTGCGCAGCCCTGTCCGTGTCGATTGAGGACCGATCCGTGTGCGGCCCTGCTGAACAAGTATTGAACGTACCGAAGGCATATCGGATATATGGGCCCCGATAAACCGATGTAGCCTAAACCTCCGGACGTCGAGGCATAGCACACCGATTTATAGGTGTAGGTTGAGGACAGCAAGGTGGAAATCTGCCAACGGGCATAGAGAGATGCTCCGTGTGGGGAACCTCCTGCTCGTTTCGGTGCGACCGGTTCGACGTTTGGGCTGTTGGGTGAAAGGTTGTCCCGTACGACATCGAGTGAGCGTGCTGTGCAGCTCCACGGGTGGGCGTACGTGACGTGCTCTTTGGGTTTTCCCTGCAGGTGTATATCGAGTCGATTCGCCGTCCCTCGCGGTGACGAGTACTGCTTGTTCACTGCATCGTAACATAGACTAATGGATGAAATATGTTGATGCAATGATGCTGATTGATATAATTGTATTGCTACATGTGTGCCACCAAATACTGCTTACTAAATTTCAGATTTCATGAACTGTTAACTTGTTGCTAAAAGATGAACTAAGGATGAACTTGTAGGCGTGTCGTTTTGCTGAAATGTTACTATCCTATGTCCATTGTACACCTCATGTAGAGTTTCGTGCTTAGGCGAGTCGGTTAAGCCTTGCTGAGCCTTTGTGCTCACGGTTGCTGCTTAAGTGTTTTTCAGGTGAAGAGCCACCCACGGACTCGGAGTACGAGTCCACCGGCGAGGGTTACCCTCCGTCGGGGACCACGGCTGAGTGGGAGCCGTACACGCCGCGCTGAGCTGAGACGTGCAGCTAGTGTGGGTTGCCCTAGGGCTGGGCAACCGACTTTTGCTAAATAGGCGGGCGTGAGTTGTATAGTGTAGTCTTCCGCTGTGTAATAGAACAATAATTGTAACTGAAGTTTGTACTTATTTGTACAGTTTCAGCTGTTTTTCCCATGTAATATATTGTGTTCTTATGACGTGTGCTGTCGGGTGTCGCATCGCGCGGCACCACCCTCTGCGATCCTGGATGAGCGGATCCCGGTCCGCCACAGCCTGGTATCAGAGCTGCAGTAGGGATAGCACAGTACTAAAGGACTGCATTATGGGAAAAACTTAGGTATACGGTGAGGATTCGGTAGTTGCCCAAGTAAGGACTATATTAGCATAGTTACTTAAAGTGGCAAAGACTAACTTATGTGTTATAATTCTGAATTTCAATTATGTAACGACGCACCTACGCTCTGGTAAGTATGGTAAGGAACGCCACCGAAAGCGGTTCAATTTCGGTTAGCTCTCCCTGACGAGGAACGTGGTGCAGGGATTGATCTCACAGCTTGGTGTGAGATGTCAATATGAATCTCTTGGACTCTTCATGTCCCTGAGTTCATATGAAACGCTGATCCCTAGCGTGCATTAGGCAAGTAAGCGGAGACCCCATCGCGTGGTCAGTAACGCGAGAGTGTGTTCGTCTGGAAATAGCCCAGGAGGACATACGCAGCGCTTGCCATCGGCGTGCCCTGCAGGGCAGTAGGTGGTATCTGTTGGGTTGATAACATTCCCAACCGTGACGACCCGTTCATGACATACTCGGGTTCCCCGTCGTGTGGTGTTGAAACACGATCACGTGCCTTGAGACGTGACTTAGCTCAAGGACGGCCGTATGGAAATGATACGGGCGTTTGTATTTACTTTCAAATATGGAACTGCCTGAAATGAATAACCATTGAGTGCACCATTATTGTGTGGTTTTCTGCAGGTACTAACCACGTATGTATCCGTGTAGAAAACGTGTGCGAGAGACCGTTCAGTGCCACACTTGAGACGTATATACCGGTATGATCCGGTTAGGATTTTCTTTTGTGAGGAACGTAGTACCGAGATATTGTAGGCATATGCATGAGTATAATGGTAACGAAGAATTAAAAATCTATAGGTTCAACAGTTAGGACCCTGGTTGGGTATAAGAATGAGATAGGGATGAGTGTAGTTCCAAAAAGACTGAAAAACAGAGTGCTCGGTTTTGGGACAGCAAGTTTGCTGATCTTCAACAGGGCATAACTCACAGGTCTTTTAGCCCAGGGAGGTGTGCTAAATAGTTCTGGGAAGGTATTCAAGTACTTTACAACTTTGTTGTAGACTTCCAGAGCTGAAACTCGCCTTAAGATGGCTAAAATACCAGAGGAATGTAAACTATCCAGAATCAGGGCAGAGTAAAACATCCTCTGAACTGATCTGTTTTTCAAATATAACTCCCAGTAGAAAAATCTAAAATTGTCATATAATCCATCCTTAGAAAGAGTAGAAGATGTTTGGCATCTTTGCAATTCAAAGTTTCTGAAGTTTCAGCACAGAATTTAGTGGAAATCAGGATTGGAAACAGCCACTTCCAAGGGAGGTGCTATTAAAATTCTTCCAGAAATTCTGCTAACTTTGAATTAGCATAACTTTTTAATCAAAGCTGATCTGGGGGCAAATGAGTACTCGTTGGAAAGATACTAAAGTTAACTTTAACTTTGGTATTCAACTTGAGTCATTAAAATGCCCATAACCGGATCAAAACTTGGAATAGGTAGAAACTGGTCATTCTGACGGAAGAATGACAGTTGAACTCATTGGAGAGGGTGTTGTACCCTAAGGGCGATAATAATGTCTCGTAGAGACCAAACCCAGTTATGGTGAGCTTCCAAAGAAGGGGTTCATCAAGTTGGATTAAACTAACTTGTGTTTGGTCTGGTAATGGTGTAGCTTGTGCAAAGTTATTACATTATCTGCTTACGAGATATTTCGCATGTTTTGTTGTCATAATGTTTTTCCGCCCAGTTCTATTGGACTGCATGCAAGTGTTGCGGGACTGATGTTATTGTCGTATGGTTGCAGATGGTTCGTACTAGGACCACGCACGAGGTTGGTGGCTCTAGCCAAGGTGGAGGCGATGACTCCCAGCCACCGGCCTACGACAGCACCCCGCAGCAGCAGCCACCACCGCCGCCTCCGCTTACTCTAGCGGATGTGATAGCGGCATTGGTGGGAGGTCGTGAGGAGCAGACCGACCTGCTCCGCACGATCGTGCAGAATACGTCCCAGGCGGGAGGACGTCAAGAGCGAGGGCCTCGTGAGCCCCGCGAAGTGTCGTACTCGGATTTCATGAGTACGCACCCTCCAGTGTTCACCGAAGCTGAAGAACCACTGGAGGCGGACAACTGGCTGCGGACTATCGAGTCCATGTTCGGGCTGCTCCAGTGTACGGAGCGGCAGAAGACGCTGTTTGCAGCACAGCAGCTCCACGGTGCCGCTGGTGCGTGGTGGGCGAATTATGTCGCCTCACGTCCGGCTGGCCATGCCGTGGAATGGCAAGAGTTCCGGGAGGCGTTCCGCGCCTATCACATTCCTCCCGGAATAATGAAGAGAAAGTTCCAAGAATTTTTGGAACTGAAGCAGGGCGGGAGGAGTGCCCACGACTACTCCCGTGCCTTCAACCATCTGGCGCAGTATGCGTCAGACTACATCTCCACGGAGGAGAAGAAGAGGGAGCACTTCTATCGGGGGTTACATCCCGAAATGAAGACCCACCTCGTACAATGGAACCGCGGCACATTCAACGACCTAGTCAATGCCGCCATCATGCAAGAGGACGCTCAGCGGGAGTTAGCAGCTGAGCAGAGGAAGCGCAGCGCTCCACCTAGCAGCGGTGGGAGTGGCGCTCCCCAGAAGTACCGTATGGTGTATCGGACACCATCCGGGCAGCAGTGGCAACCACCGGCGCGACCGCAACGGTTCGGGGGACGTCCCTTTCAGGCACCTCCGTTCCGTCCGCCGATGCCACCACCAAGACAGCAGCAGCAGCAGACGGTACCCCGGGCGTTTCCACCGCCACAACGTGCCCCAGGTTTCCGTCCACCGATCAGCGGGGGACCGCCCCGTTTCACCTGCTTCACGTGTGGCCAGGCGGGCCACTTTGCGAAGGACTGTCCCCAGGGGCAGCAGAGCAGCGGGCAAGCCCAGTTCCAGGGCGGTGCTCGAGGCCGACCTCCGGCGAAGAAGGTTGGTCAGCGGACTGGAGGCGTCCGCAACCTCGACAATGAGGACGCCCCAGAGGGAGACAACGTGCTGGCGGGTACGTTTACTCTCAACCATCAAGCCATCGTCATATTATTTGATTCTGGTGCAACCCAAAGCTTTATAAGTGCATCCTATGTGGCTAAACATCAATTGCAAGTCTTCCCAACCGACTGCACTTATATGATCTGCTCACCGGGAGGGAAGATTTCAGCTAATATGATGATTCCAAAGGCACCGCTGTGCTTAGGTGGGAAACTATATCCCACCACCTTGATAATCCTTATGGGACAAAAGATTGATGCAATCTTAGGGATGTCATGGCTGCAATACCATGGCGCTGTCCTAGAGACTCGGACACGGACGGTTCACTTAAATTCTCCATTTCACCGTCCGCATTCCATGGTGTTAGACACACCAGTCCGGGAAGTTTTAGCAATTAATAATGCTGAAGTTCTCCAGTTAGAGGACATCCCCGTAGTCCGGGAGTATCCTGATGTGTTCCCGGATGATCTTCCGGGCATGCCACCTGAGCGGGATGTCGAGTTCAAGATTGAGCTCGCAACCGGGACTACGCCCATATCACAGAGACCATACAAGATGGCTCCAAATGAGCTGGCAGAACTGAAAGAACAGCTCAATGATCTGTTGAGCAAGGGTTTCATTAGGCCGAGTTCCTCGCCTTGGGGATGCTCGGCGTTATTCGTGAAGAAAAAGGATGAGACCCTGAGGCTGTGTGTGGATTACCGGCCGCTCAACGCCGTCACCATCAATAATAAGTACCCACTGCCCCGTATTGACATCTTGTTTGATCAACTTGTGGGGGCAAGTGTGTTCTCCAAGATGGACCTTCGCTCTGGATATCACCAGATCATGATCCGGGCGGAGGATATCCCGAAGACGGCGTTCTCGACGAGATACGGCTTATACGAATATCTCGTCATGTCCTTTAGTCTCACAAATGCTCCAGCCCATTTCATGTATCTCATGAACTCGATGTTCATGCCGGAGCTGGACAAGTTCGTGGTAGTGTTCATCGACGATATCTTGGTTTACTCCAAGACAGAAGCCGAGCATGCAGAACACTTACGGATCGTTCTTCAACGATTGCGAGACCACAAGCTCTACGCCAAGTTCAGCAAATGCGAATTTTGGATCAGCCAAGTGCCATTCTTGGGACATATCATCTCAGCTGAAGGCATTGCGGTTGACCCAAGTAAAATTGAGCAAGTGTTGAAATGGAAAGCTCCCACTTCAGTTCATGAAGTCAGAAGCTTCCTCGGGTTAGCGGGATACTACCGGAGATTCATTCCAAGTTTCTCCAAGCTCGCTAAGCCGATGACAGAGTTGCTGAAGAAAGGGACAAAATATGTTTGGAACACGGCGTGTGAAGGAGCGTTCCGAACATTGGTGAAGCATCTCACCACAGCCCCGGTGTTAGCTCAGCCGGATACAACAAAGCCCTTCGACGTGTATTGTGATGCGTCCGGTATTGGGCTGGGCTGCGTGTTGATGCAGGAAGGACGTGTGGTCGCTTATGGCTCACGCCAACTTCGGAACCATGAGCAGCACTACCCGACTCACGATCTTGAACTTGCTGCCGTGGTGTTGGTGCTGAAAATGTGGAGGCACTATCTCCTGGGGAACTTGGTGCATCTCTACACCGACCACAAGAGCTTGAAATACATTTTCACCCAGAAGGAGCTGAACATGAGGCAGAGGAGGTGGTTAGAACTGATCAAAGATTATGAGATTGAGATCCATTACCACCCCGGCAAGGCGAATGTGGTTGCCGACGCGCTGAGTCGGAAATCGCATGTCCATCACCTCACCATTACACCGGTGGAGGAGGAAGAGCCAAGTTTATACTTGGTTCCTTATGGATCGCTGTACAACCTTGCCCTCATCCCTACTATTAGGGAGGACATCATTGCAGCTCAGACAACGGATAAAGGCATGGCACATCTCCGGAGACGGATAGACAATGGAGAAATCAAATGTTTCCGGAAAGATGGTGAGGGGACGTTGTGGTTCAATGACCGCATAGTCGTACCCCGAGATATGGAGTTGAGGAAAAAGATCCTCGATGAAGCTCACTTGTCTAAATACTCCATTCATCCGGGCAGCAACAAAATGTACCAAGATTTGAAAAAGAAATTTTGGTGGACACGGATGAAGCGGGAGGTAGCTAAGTACGTATCCGAGTGCGATACGTGTAGACGAGTGAAAGCTGATCACATGAAGAAATCAGGGCTGCTGCAACCCCTGAAGATCCCGGCATGGAAATGGGAAGATGTGAGCATGGATTTCATTGTGGGATTACCCCAAACAGCCAACAAGCATGATTCCATATGGGTAATCGTTGATCGGTTAACCAAGACGGCTCACTTCATTCCGGTGAATACACGTTACAATCCCGGCAAATATGCGGAGCTATACATAGCAAAGATTCTATGCCTATACGGGATACCCAAGACCATTGTCTCAGATCGAGGTGCATTATTTGTATCTCGCTTTTGGGAGCAGCTACACGCTGCATTGGGTACTAAGTTGATCAGGAGCTCCGCCTATCACCCTCAGACAGATGGTCAGACAGAAAGGGTGAATCAAGTCCTGGAAGACATGTTGAGAGCATGTGCCATCCACCATGGTAGGAACTGGGATGATCACCTACCATTGGCGGAATTCTCGTACAACAACGGTTATCAGGCGAGTATCAAGATGGCACCTTACGAAGCTCTCTACGGTCGTAAATGCCGCACCCCATTAAATTGGTGCGAGTCCGGTGAAAGGGTCACATTCGGAGTTGATGTGGTGAACGACGCCGAAGAGCGCGTTCGGACAATTCAAGCCAATTTGAAGGCCGCTCAATCCCGACAGAAGAGCTACGCTGATAAGAGGCGTAGGCCGTTGCACTTTGACGTTGGGGAACACGTGTACCTCCGCGTGTCTCCAATGAAGGGCGTGCACCGATTCGGTGTGAAGGGGAAGCTCGCTCCCCGTTTCATTGGACCCTACGCTATCACCGAGAAGTGTGGACCAGCAGCGTATCGATTGGAGCTACCGGCATCTCTGGCTGGTGTCCATGATATTTTCCATGTTTCGCAACTGCGAAAATGCTTGAAGCATACAACTGCTGTTCCTACAGAAGTCATCGGCGAGCTGAAACCGGATTTAACATATGAGGAATATCCGGTGGGAATTCTTGATGAGAAAGCCAGGACCACACGCAGCAGAACGTTGCGGTTCTACAAAGTACTCTGGAGCAACCACACCGCCGAAGAAGCGACGTGGGAGAGCGAGGAGTTCCTTCGCTCAAATTACCCGGAGTTCATGGCTTCTCAACACGGGTAAGTCCCTATTACATCGCTATCTCTTCTTTTATAATCTCGGGACGAGATTCTTTTAAGGGGGGAGGGATGTAAAAGCCCAAGAAAAGGGACTTGCAAAAATTTTTATGCACCTCACAACACAACAGTTTTGTTGTGGGTAGATTGTGAAATATTGTGAAGAGCAAGTGGCCTCCATCAAAAGAATGATTAGAGGGGAAAGCCTTCACTTTCACAATGTAGGGTTTCTACACATGAGCATGAGAGGTTGAGCTCACCCCTAGAATTTAAAAAGTCTTGGGAAGGTTCAGTCCAAAGCTCATGCAAATTCAACAATTTTTGAGGCACTTTTGGGTTATTTCAAAAAGAGGCCAATTTGAATGTAAATTCAAATTGCAGCAACTTTCATCACCCAAATTCAAAAGTTGGCCCCATATCTACACTCAGCACATTTTTCTGAGTAAACCCACCAAGTTTCATCTCCATTGGAGCTCATCTTGTCAAGAGCTAAAATTGCAAGAATTCAAAACTGAATTTGAATTTCAGTTTGAATATGAAGCAAACTTGACCAAACAAAGTTTGAATTTGAGAACTCAAATTCAAACCAATACTTGGAGGCTAAGTCTCTCATTAAATGGAGAGTAGCTGAGATATTTGCAGCAGAATTTGGAAAAAGAGATTAGGGGGGAGAGGGGGCCCACAAATCAGTGGGAGGACTGTTTCACAAACTGAGCGTGGCTGTTTTCTCCCGACGTCGGTCGAACACCTCGCGCCAGCTGCGGACAGCACCGGCGTCCGACCGCCTCGCCTCGCCACCTCCTGCTCGGCGACCGAGCGCACGCGTGCCGACGCGGTTTAAGTCCCCAGCCCACGTGAGCCAGCCTCATCTCCTCCGCTTTGCCCGTTCCTACCCGAAAAGAAAAACGACACCGCCGCTCCCCTCGGCTCCTCGTCGCGCCATTGATCCAGGCGACCTCGCGACCGGAGTTCAACAGCAAAGACACGCGCCGGGGACTGCTCGAGCTCAAGGTGAAGACCCTACCCTCTTCCATGCTTTGTAGGGGGAGTATTTCCCCGTCTAGTCCTCGGTGCTCGACAAAAACGAGTGATCAGAAATGCTGAAATTCGCAGCGATCGGTCCT
This sequence comes from Neostapfia colusana, assembly GCA_030760725.1. NCBI lineage: Eukaryota > Viridiplantae > Streptophyta > Magnoliopsida > Poales > Poaceae > Neostapfia > Neostapfia colusana. The sequence goes on along the minus strand of JASWHV010000019.1, from coordinate 33,929,071 downwards.
GCACAGCGTAAACCTAGCTGAGCATAGGTTCTACACGCCCCCACGGCCACCTAGGATCCAAAACCATCGAAAACCATCGAGCCTTTGCGCTGATATCCAAGTTTTTCGAGCAACAGTCGATATCGGGCCTAGGTCGACGGTGAGGTCCCAGTTCCGGCTAGTTCCATGGCCAACCGAGCTCATATTCGTGCGCACCATGCCACGGTGGAGCTGTAGGAGCAAACCGCTTGAGAAATAAGGCCCGGAGTAGCCCGGACGACGTCACCGGAGCAGAGGGAGGCTCTGTCGCCGTCGCGGGCATAGTTCCGGCCATTGCCGAGCTCCGGTGAGGGCACCAGCGTGTTCTCCGAGTCGAGTTAGGCACAGGCGGCAAGTTTTGTCAAAGGTCGGGCGGGGAAACGCCCGGCGGCGAGCGCTCCGGTGAAGCGCCGCCGCGGGAACTGCGGGAGAGCGCGAGGTAGACGAAAGGGGGGGCCGGGTCCACCGGTCAGCCTCTGATCTCGCGCGGGGATCGGGTTTGCGGCCGGGATTCGGTGCGGAAGCGCGGGTAAAACCCCGTGGGCCGCGGTGTGGCCGCTTTCTGAGTGGGCCGGCTCGAGGAGTGGGTCCCACCCGCAGGATTTAAACATTTTTGGAATTTCCAGTTTTAGTGCAAACTTTAGAGCTCCATAACTTTTGCTAGGAAGCTCCAAATTTAGTGATTCAAATTGGGTTGGATTCCTCTTGCCTAGCTCTGTCCAGATGTACAACCCAATTTGTATGAAACCCATTAATTAATTCTGGAAAATTCTTTAAAGCTTTTCAGCAAAAGAATTTTAGAGGGAGTTTGGTTCATCCAAAAATCCCCAAATTTTGCCAGAATGTTCTTTAGGACATTAGTAAACCCCTGTAAAAGTTTCAGACCATTTGGAGTTGATTTGGCCAGAGCAATTCAAATTGGAAGGTACTGTGTTCATTTGAATACAGAAACATTTCCAGAGAATTTCCAAAACTTGGAAATTCAGTTCTGGGCAATTCATAACCCCAAAAATGTTGGGAAAATTCAGGCAAACTCTATGAGCTATAATTGAAATTTTAGTTCATTAAGTTGAGCATGAACAGGGGTATTACCTCAGAATAAATTCTTCCTTGCTGATTTGCTAAGAAAATTATTCTGAGCAAACCACTCCATGAAAAGTGCTAATGTTTGGTCCAGAGAGTTTTCTTGTGACAAGGAACTCACACAAAAATTCTCAGCTCTATTGGAGCTCTAGATTACCCCTGTCCTGTTTACCCACTTAAGGGAATTAATATGGAAAAGGGGGAAAACCACTTAGCATTTAACCATGTGATTAAGTCCAAGCCAAACCACCAACACCAGTTCATCTTTAAATTCTTAAACAAAGTTCCAGGTGTTAGAGGCTGGTTATTATAGCTAATAGTAGAAGTCTTACTCAAAAACTCACATTTGCATCTAAATTAACATATAGTATTTCATTAACGTGTAGCCGTTGAAGAAGAGACTCCGGAAGTGCTGGACTTCCTCCTTCCGGACGAAGAACTAACTCCTGACCAGCAGCAACAAGGCAAGCCCCGGTTTGCATTAACCCTTTTTAAAAGTTTTACTTTGTATACAGGTGTCATATGAAGTATGTATGTGCATTAGGTATAGGATGAATGAAACCCCACTTGCATAACCAAAGGTTCCTAAAAGAGTGAGGGTAGTGTCAAGGACCTCGAGTAGACAGGCTATGCTTAATGAGTCATAGGACTTCGGTACAAGACGAGTAGTTGGAATCTACTCACGAGATAGGCTTGGGACACACGGGTTCGGTTGAGTGATGTGAGATCACTTTAGTAATGAAAATGAGACTAGGCAGGGGCTAGGGCGCAGCAAGAGAGAGTCTTGTGTGCGCAGCCCTGTCCGTGTCGATTGAGGACCGATCCGTGTGCGGCCCTGCTGAACAAGTATTGAACGTACCGAAGGCATATCGGATATATGGGCCCCGATAAACCGATGTAGCCTAAACCTCCGGACGTCGAGGCATAGCACACCGATTTATAGGTGTAGGTTGAGGACAGCAAGGTGGAAATCTGCCAACGGGCATAGAGAGATGCTCCGTGTGGGGAACCTCCTGCTCGTTTCGGTGCGACCGGTTCGACGTTTGGGCTGTTGGGTGAAAGGTTGTCCCGTACGACATCGAGTGAGCGTGCTGTGCAGCTCCACGGGTGGGCGTACGTGACGTGCTCTTTGGGTTTTCCCTGCAGGTGTATATCGAGTCGATTCGCCGTCCCTCGCGGTGACGCGTACTGCTTGTTCACTGCGTCGTAACGTAGACTAATGGATGAAATATGTTGATGCAATGATGCTGATTGATATAATTGTATTGCTACATGTGTGCCACCAAATACTGCTTACTAAATTTCAGATTTCATGAACTGTTAACTTGTTGCTAAAAGATGAACTAAGGATGAACTTGTAGGCGTGTCGTTTTGCTGAAATGTTACTATCCTATGTCCATTGTACACCTCATGTAGAGTTTCATGCTTAGGCGAGTCGGTTAAGCCTTGCTGAGCCTTTGTGCTCACGGTTGCTGCTTAAGTGTTTTTCAGGTGAAGAGCCACCCACGGACTCGGAGTACGAGTCCACCGGCGAGGGTTACCCTCCGTCGGGGACCACGGCTGAGTGGGAGCCGTACACGCCGCGCTGAGCTGAGACGTGCAGCTAGTGTGGGTTGCCCTAGGGCTGGGCAACCGACTTTTGCTAAATAGGCGGGCGTGAGTTGTATAGTGTAGTCTTCCGCTGTGTAATAGAACAATAATTGTAACTGAAGTTTGTACTTATTTGTACAGTTTCAGCTGTTTTTCCCATGTAATATATTGTGTTCTTATGACGTGTGCTGTCGGGTGTCGCATCGCGCGGCACCACCCTCTGCGATCCTGGATGAGCGGATCCCGGTCCGCCACATAATTGTTACTTGCTCTTCATTTGTGTTCATCATTCTTTCTCAAATGATGTGTGTGGTGTGGTGATGAACACTGCAAATGTGTGTCAAAAACTGAGACCCTTACAGTTATGATCATGATAATAATTTTAATTTAATTTTAAACTAGACTTATTATTCTAATAACATCAATTTAGAAATCCAGATAGTAAGGCCCAAAACTGATCCTGACTTTGTAACACTAACCCGAGCCCCTGCTAGGTAGAGAAGATCATCGTCCACCGGTAGATCAGGGTGTCTTCTGTTGGCATGGTCTATGCAGGGCTCCCTTCGTGCCTCCAGCGGTAACACCGGTGAACCTGCCACAACAGTACGTGGAAAGTTTTAATTTGCTATCGTTCGATCAATTAGAACCACTCCGACGTCCGGGGCAGGTTACTTGGCTGCTAAATACAGTACATTCATATGAAGCCTGCCTATAAACAGAAGCGTGCGTGCAATTCTCTGGACCCAAGCATGCAAGCGATAACAATGGCGTCAACAGCCACCTTCCTCTTCGTGATCTGCGCCGCTGTATTAACGACACTGGCCGATGCAGCCTCCACCTTGCTCCCGTCACCGATTCAGTGCGCTGCGCCACCACCGGCGGTGGCGTTCCTCCGCGCTCGCTGCGCCACAACGCTGTACCGGGCGACCTGCTACGACTCCCTCATCCCCTACGGCTGCGCGTTCCAGACCAGCTACGTGAAGCTCGCCCGCGCGGCAACCGACGTCAACCATGTCCGGCTCCGCGCCCTCTCCAAGCGCGTAAAGGAACTCGTCGCCCCTAGTGGCGGCGGCGGGGTTGCAGCGGCCGCACTGCGGGACTGCGCGAGCACGGTCTCTTCGGCTGCCGGCCTGGCCAGGCAGTCGGCGGCCGAGCTCGCAAAGCTCGACAAGGCTGGACCCACGGCGGGGAAAGGTGAGGTCAGCTGGGCCATCTCCAACGCGGCTACGTGGATTAGCGCGGCGATTACCAACGAAGCGACGTGCGCCGACGGGCTCACAGCCGCAGATGGCGCCGCGTCGCCGGCTGCGAGGGAGGTAGTGACGGGGGTTGCATCCGTGAGGGAGCACACGAGCATCGCGCTCGCCCTCGTGAACGGCATACTGTTGCCACCGTAATGAGTCAGTTGTTAGTTGTTCAACTCTTGACCTTGACGGCAAATTTTTTGTATTCTTTGTGCAGTGCAGTTATTCCCGAAATCTAATCCATGTAGTTGTCTTGTTTCATGACTAAGCCAAAGCAGCATGGTTTTCTTTTTTTTCTTAAATTTTCGTCTTCTCTGCAAAGGCTTTTTCCCGTACCAGTATCATGGCCGTTCATTAGCATTTAGAAAAGTTTGAGACAGCAAGTTGAATAATCGGTAGTCCAGCGAAAAGAACAGAATGAAACGATTTTGACATTTATGATAGCAGTTCTACTTCTAATGTAGATTATCTCTCTCCCGAGGTTTGTTGGATTCTCAACATGAGTGAAATGTGAGGTCTAAGGTCACCACAAGAATCCGTAATATTTTCATGTGCTAGAAACATACGAAAAGCCCACGAAAATAGTTATTTTCGTGGGCCCAGGACATATTTTTATAGGTTTCAGCCCACGAAAATAATCTGTCGAAAAGAAATTTATTTTCGTGGGTGACCTACTAAACTAAAGCTATTTTCGCCGGCCGCTTCTGGCTCATGAAAATAACTATTTTCGGGGGCCCGTTTGTGGCCCAAGAAAATATGTAGGCATTAATTTCGTGGGCCACAATTTGGCACACGAAAATACTGACTCAGTATTTTCATGGGCCAACTTGTGGCTCATGAAAATATTTAGGTGCGAGGGCCTCACGGCCCCGATGAGTCAGGATCACGCTGAGGGGTGCTGCATTGCACAGAACCGGATTATACACATAAAAGAAACAAAGCGGAAGCAAAATTTTATTACATAAAAGAGTTTATGAACATGTTTACAACAAAATATGTTCAGTCCACACTCACGGGCGTAGACTACGCACAGAGTTCATGTTAAGCCCGTGAACGTGTCCCCTCTAGCACACACGCACACTCACACACGCACACTAACACGACGGCGTGCACGACTCCCATTCGACGGGGTTGCCCTCTTGGGGGTCCGTCTCCTCCTCAGGAGTCTCCTCCTTATAACACCCTACAAAAGCTTCAATCACAAGCAGTGAGCATGATGGCTCAGCAAGACTCACCCTTCTTTTCTATACATAAAACATCTACATGTTGGATTATGTGTAAATAGGAATGTAAGTTGCAGAGGACTTGCCTAAATAGTTGAACCTTACTTTCAAGTTTTAGCAGCAAGTTGTGGAGAACCTCACGATAAGGCACATAAGAGAGCCGCAAATCCAACAAGAAACGTATTTCTCTCATGTGTTTTGCCCAAGGTTGAAAAGAACTTTAATTAGCTCTAAACTATAGCACTTCATTAGCAATCAAGGTACATCCTTCAAATCAGCAAACTTTTAACATGAATCTAGCCTGTTCTTTCTACGTCACGGTACAGCAAACAAGTGGTACTCACTGACTGTGAGGGACGGCGATTATAATCGATTTACACCTGCAGGGTTACCCGAATAACCTGTCACATACGCCCATACTCGATGTTTCCTATAGCAACCATCACGGACGTCATACACAACCACCTTTCATCAGTCAGCTAGATGTTGAACCGGTCCTATCGTCCTGAGCAAGTGGTCTCTGCGTGCGCATCCGCAGTGCCGCCAGCCGATTTACACCTCAAGCTCTCAACCTACCCTCTCGATGACAAGCAATGTCTCAACACCCAGCTACTCGAATTACATAGGTTTCCCGGTTCCCATATATCCGGTAGGTCTTCAGTACTATTCTAGCTTGTTCGACAGACCCGCACACGGCTCGGTCCTCAATCGACACAAGCGGAGCTATGGCACCCAGGCCCCAAAGTCCCGCTGCCCTTACTCTCCACTCGGTCTCAATTTTCTTGCTATGTGTTTCGTTTGCTATCTCTAACCGAGTGGTGTGCCTCTATCCTATTCTTGCAAGCAGTTCCAACTACTCAACTTGTACCGAATCCTACACTATCTTAGTATTGCAATAGCTAATCGAGGTTTAAAAACCTAAGCCCAAAATCACTGGTTTTCTTGGCTATGCAGTTGGGTTTTCAATCAAGACTCTAATGTAGATACTCAATGTAAGTTCTCAAAACAATAAAGTTTATAAAAGGTTAATGCAAACCGGAGCTTGCCTTGCTGCTGTTGGTCGTAGGCTAGCTGTTCCTCCGGAGTTATGAAGTCTAAGACTTCGGGCTCCTCCTTAGCCTAAGCGACTAAATGAAACAAATACATGTATGTATCAATTTAAATGCATGTGTTTTTGGAGTTAATCTTATTAAGACCATAGGTACTGCTAGACAGGCCCAATGACTCTTAAATTTGTACTATGGTTTGAATACAATCTAAACAGAGACTTGGCCAAATTTCATTTGCAGAAAAGCTGATTTGAGCCCTCCACATATAAATGTGTATTTGGCCTTAATTGGAGCTCTTAGGGTGTTCTAGTGATTTTCATGGAGTAAACCATGACTTTATGAAAACTAGATTTTCAGAGGGTTCTAATGGAGCTGGTTTCACTTAATTTGGAGATTTCTAGCCAAAGATATGAGCTAAACAATTTTAGAGAAAATCTGAAAATGTTTCTGGACACTTTCCATTTTCTCTGGAACAGTTTCATTAATCACACTATTAGATGGGATCAAATGAGTTAAATGGATCTGAAATTTTTATGGTGGCACAGGGATGTTTTCGTGAACATCCTAGCCAAATTTCAGAACTTTCCACTTAAGGTTTCTCTAGTTAAAATTCTAAACATTTTAACATTTGAAGAATTAATTCTAGAGAAATAAAGGTTTTCATGCAGTGAGACTTGATTTGTTGGAAAGTACTCATAGAGCTGAATCCAACAAAATTTGGTTCACTTGATTTGTAATTTCCTAGCCAAAGTTATATGGGTTTGAAGTTGAACTAAATCTAAAAATTTGGGAAATGTTTAAAACACTGCACGTGGGTCCCACGTACAATGCCTTCATCAAGCTCCTGCTGGCGCCCGAGCGCGTGACAAACAGAGGTCATTGTGCGGTCCGTTCTCTGGCTATAGTGGACCATTTCCAGTGATCTTCCGCGCTACATGCTCCTCAGACCAAGCCCTAGCGGTCGGACAAGGTTGTGCAGCATGCCATCACCGGAACACAAGTCGGCATCGACGGTGGCGATCGGTGGTGCGGCGCCGATGATGACCAACGCGTTCCATGCCTATCTTGATGCCTGAAGCGGCCATAAAACACCACTTGAGCTCAAGGAAGCTGTTGGTGCACTCAAACCGCGCGGAAAACGACCAGAGCTATGAGCTCAACGGCGACCCGAGCAATTTCGGCCGGTGGCGGCGAGTTTGCGTTGCTCAGCCCGTTGGATGGATGTTTCTTCGTGCTTTTTGGTCAGGGTGGTCGTGAGGGACCCTATATGCTCTAGCTCGACCAGATTTGGGCATGATCAACCATGCGAGATGAATTTTGAGTTCTTGTGGGCTTCGGTTATATTTGGATATCCTCCGAAAACCTAAAATTCTTGCTAGCCTGTGCTAAGAAAGAGCTAGGGAGTGCGGGGGAAGCTACTAGACCTCGATGATAACCTCAGATACCAGTTGGTTGCACCGGAGAAGCTTGCAGCTGCCCGGGCGACGGTGTCAAGTCGGAGGAGCGTCGGGGTGAACAGGGCAGTGGAAAATCAGCTCGGGAAAGCTCGAGGGGAGCTGATCACGAGCAGCTGAGGGCTGGAGCACGTCGAGCGAAGGTCGGGGGTGCCGTTTATGGCCTCAGCTCATGGTGGAAGGGACGGGTTTTGCCGGTCGACGGCGAGGTGGTGGTTTCGAATGTGCGGCGGCTCTCTTTAGGTTTTCAGCGCGAGGAGGCGTCGGGACAGTGGCGAAATGGCCTTGTGACGCCCACGACTTGATGATAACGCGCTGGGATTGTCAGTTGGCAGCTGGAATCACCGATCAGGAGGTGGCAGTGGTGAGCAGCGCCGTGGCGTCCACGTGAGCACGCGCAAGAACCGAGCCCTGAGTGTTTCAGTCAGTTTGCTCACTTGTGAGGCTGACAAGAGGGGCCCACCACTAGTTTTAACCTCTGAAATTCAATTTTCCTACTGCTCTAAACAGTAGTGCCCCTAATACCCTTTGCAATTTGAGTTATCCACCAAATTCCCATTTGAAATTGGTAGAATTCAAAATGTGAAGTGTTTGATTATTTCATAGCACATATGCAGTTTGAAATTCAAATTGGATTTGAATTTTCTTAAATTGGCTCATGTCAAGATCAACTCCAAATGGAGTGAAAATTGGTGTGTGAGCTCACAAAAATGTGCTGAGTGTGAATATGAATCCCACTTTTGAATTCATGGGATGCAAAGAGTTTGAATTTAAATTCAAACTAGCCTCTTTCTAATTATACCCAAAAATACCTCAAAAGGTTTTGGATTTGGGTGAAATTTTGCATGAGCATCCCTAGCAAGGTGTAGAAGTTTTTCATATGCTCGTCCCCTATATGATGCGTGTGGGAAGTATCACTTTTGCATTTTGTGAGTTTATCCTCCAATGACCATGTTGATTGTGTTTACTTGCTCTTCAAATATGTTCATAAGTTTTCCTCAAATGAGGTGTGTGTAGTGTGATGAACACTTTGAATGTGCGCAAAAACCTAGACCCTTACATTAGGCATTATTTTCATGGGCTACAAGCTGGCCCACGAAAATATATGAAATTGAAGTGTAAAAAACATAATTATTGTTTCGTTTCTTGCACATAAATAAACAAAATATTATTATTAGTCAACAACACAACACATTGATACTCTTTATAACAAATATCATATTTCAACTCACAATCAATTTCAATTCAAATTAAAACATCCATTACATAATTCATAACACATTGCAACTCACAACCAAGTTCAATCCAAATTAAAACACCCTTTACATGGTTCATAACACATTACAACTCACAACCAATTTGATAACACATTACAACTCATAAGGTATTCCCGCTCGCCTTTCTCCCCTGTATCAAGCCAAATCAAAGTATTTAGCATTGTTGATAAGAAGTATGAAAAGAGTTCTACGACAGAAGAAGTAAAGATAGTTTTACATATGAATCGACCTAGGCCAATCAAATGATTACTCAAGTGCAAAAATTGTTATCTCCTAGCAGTTGATCTCAGGTGACCAGTGTAATATCCTGGCTCTCGGCTTAATAGGATTGATAGAAGACTCATATCATCAAGGTATACCTTCTTTTCCGGAAGCCCACCTGCAAAGGACTCAGGTGTTAAACGTGCTTGGCACGGAGAAATTTGGGGATGGGTGACCGACCGGGAAGTTTTCCCGGGTGCGCACGAGTGAGGACAAAGTGCGTAGAAAAGACTAGAGTTGGTCTGTGGAGCTAGTTTATGATCCTAGAGAGCTGCCACACAAAAAAAACAGTCGAGCTCCGGTTTTCCCTAGCCCTAGAACACTTTATCCGTGGCGACATAAAGCAAACCGACGACCGGGCGAACGTGGGCAGCTACCCACAGAGGTTCTCATGCCTGAGAAAGCACGGCCACAGGAGTGCCCTACCTCGGTGCTGCTCTCCTCCAAAACTTGGAGCAAGCTGTTGATCATCACCAGCGAAATCGAAGTTTTTGCTCCGGCGGGTGCAAACCGAGTAACCGGTACGGGAACTCAAAATTCTCACTCGTTAATCCTCCTTAGCTCATCAAACATTGCACACGCGGGCTGCACTAGCCGGTGATCATCTATCCTTTAGCAACCCTAGTTTGAAACCGACTCGGAGCGGCGAATTTTGAGGTTTTCTGAGCGCGTCTATGGTGGTACTCCGCGGGTGCACGGTGACAACCAACTTGCGGCCATTACCGAGCCATGTTGAGGCCTTTCCGAGCTAGCCTATCACTCACTGGTGCTGTAGAGCGGTTTGGTCGAGCTTTTGGCAGGCTAGAACCCTCCGCTGACGGCGCCGAAGTCATTCCGTAGCCGCCACACGTCGCCGACCGGTTTCCGAGCCTTGGCAGCTCGATCTAGCCCCACCATCGTGTTCCCCGGCCTCACAAACACCCTGGCAGCGAGTTTCCGGTAAAGCGGCGGCCGTAAAGGCCGGTCCGGCGAGCTGGGCGGCGCGCGCGCGAAGGAGAAGGCGGGAGGTAGGAGAAGGAGGGGCCCCACATGTCAGCGACGTAGATTTTAAATCTTTGATCTACTGTGGCTCTGGGATCCCCTGTTGCTGCACGCTAAAACGGTGTAATCCGGTGTGGCTTGATTCCCAGTGGCTGGAGTTTAAAACGTGGGCCGAAGTCAATTTCCAGTAGCAAATTAATTTCAGAGATGGCCACACCTTTGGAAAATTATATCTTTGTGTAGGAACCTCCAAATTGAATGTTCAAATTGTATTAGATTCATTTTGCAAAGATATATCCAAATATGAACCCCAATTTTTATGAAAGTCAAATTAAAGTCTGGAAAATTCTTTGAATTTTTTTTGAAAAAAATTATTGAGGCGTTTGGTTCATCCAAAAATTCTCAAATTTTGCCCGAGTACTATTTAGGATATTTTTGACCTTCTAGCAAATGATCAGCTCATTTGAAGATTATTTGAGTAGGAATTTGCTAAATACAAACTGCTGTGTTCAAAGGGGTGCAGAAACATTTTGAGAAAATGGCTCCAACTTGTAAAATCCATTCTAGGAAATGCAAATAGCTCCAAATATCATGAGAAACTTCAGGCAAGCTCTATGATTTATACTTGAAATTGTAGTTCACTTGATTGGGCATGAAAATGCACATTACTCTAGAATTAATTCTTTTGAGTAAAAATGCTTATGGAATTGTTCTGGAGGAACTACTCAAGTAAAAGGTCTGAATTTTGCACCAAATTACTTTCATGTGACCAGGAACTCACATGCAAATTATCAGCTCATGTTGAGCCTTAGAACTCTCTGTTCTTGTTCACCATGCTTATGTATGTGGGAAAATACATAAGACTTTTGTGGGAATTATGGGAGACACAAATTCCATCCACATTAGATGCAATTTGGAAAGCTAAGTCTCTGTGTAGTGTATGACTTCCTGTAAAAATTTCGAAGTCAATGGAGATCAGGATCTTGAGTTATGTCCAAATCATTCTAGTTCATCTCTTGTGTTCATTAGGAAACTTAGTTAGTTGTAAACTAAAACACTAAGACAAATGTAGTTCATTAATGTTTCTTTGCACAACAGAGGCAACAAAGCCATTTTTGGTATTTTCACACAGCCTCTGTTCTTAAGAAATCACGTCTTTAATTCTTTCCATTGCATTATAGAAAACTTGTGCATATACAAGTCGATAGGGTTCAAACGAAAGGGATTCGAAGGAGCAATTCATTGAAGTTGATCAGACTCCGGAGGATCAAGGGAGCAAGGAACAGCAACACTAACTGCTTATATACATATTGCATCCTTGCAAAATAGGCAAGCTCCGGTTTGCATTTAACAACTTTTAAGTTTTTACTTTGTATTCACTCTTTCGGTTAAGATGAGAAATGTGCATTAGATCTATTGCTTTGATACTCCTCTTGATGTTTATTCATCGTGTAGAACTGCCTTTCTTAAGTAGGGTTTGGTAGAAGTCGAGTGGTGAGATGCTACTCGCATGATCAGGAAAACAGGGGCATACGGGATTGGTTCAGAAAATTATTAGCTAGTTAAAGTTGAGATCGGGCAGGTTGTAGGAGCGGCAGGACATAGGGGCCTAGGTGCGTTAGACCTGTCCTTGTCGGTCAAGGACCGATCCGTATGCGGCCCTATTGAGCAAGTTTGAGTTGTGTACCGGATTCTGCTGGCTATATGGGGACCCAGTAAACCGATGTACCTTGGGAAGCTTGCGTTGAGCCTTTTCGGGTCGCCTCAGGTGAGAGGGCCGGTGTGCAGTATGTGGGTAACGCTCTCATGACATCTCATGTCGGTAGGTGCACCATGAGGGTGGCTACTGTATGGGGCGATTTGATCAATTCAACATGGGTGAAACGGGGGAAAGGTTGCCACATACGACGTCAGTGATTATTGCTGTAGGCAACGTAGAGTACGGGCGTACGTGTCGTGTAGTCCGGGTGTTTTTTATTCGAATCACCGTTGCTCGCGGTAGTGAGCAAACTTGTTCTCACGGTCGTGATGTAGTAAGAACTTCCATTGAGATAAGAACTAATCATTGTGGTTTGAACTCGATACTAGATTTGTGATGGATCTTTTCTGTATAGTTAGAGCAAACTCGATTCATTTACACCGTGAGCAAATTACATCGGGGGAAAGCGTTTCTTGTTTGATTGTGGACTCCCGTTGTAGCGTGTCCGAGGTTACTTTTAATTTGCTACAAATAATACCTGAAAGTAAGGATTCACTATTAGATGAGTTCATTAAGCATTATGCTATCCCAATTTATGTTTAAACCCTCGTGTAGGGTTCATGTCTAGGTTTGATGGTTAAGTCTTGTTGAGCGTTATGCTTACGGATGCTATCCAAGTTGTTTTGCAGGTATTGACTTTATGCATATGAGAAGGGATGCCGATGAGACTCGAGAACCTTCGAGTGGTTTATCATGAGCATCCTCGCCGCTGCGGTTTGTTCTTCATGTTGCTAGTAAGAAACGTCCGCGGGCTGGATTGTTTCTTTGATGCTAAGCTAGAAATGAGTCGTGAGAGTTGTAGTCTTCCGCTGTAGCTTATTTTGAGATAAGTATTTGTACAATATTCTTGTATGCTTCCGCAATTGGTTTATGTAATATGGTGTTTCCTCGACCCGTGTGCTGTTGGATGCCGCATCGCACGGTACCACCTTACGAGGTCTGCCAGGCCCCGACAGCATGGTATCAGAGCTGCGTTGGGAATAGTGCACGGATTAAGTATCATATCATGATAAAAACTTAAGATACAGGAAGATAACGGTACTAGGCCCACATAAGGACTACTATATTAGCATATTATGAAGGTGGCAACCTAACTTATTTTTTTACGTTGGAAAATCATGCATCTCGGGACTTTCCATATCTTGGGGGTGCATGTAAGTGTTGTCCACCAGTGCGCACAAGCTGAAGGGTGGAGCCTCACGGGTGGCAGGTAACCCGGCCAGTTTGGGTATCCTCTACGACTCTTCATGTCGTTTGGGGTATTCGAGCAACACCCTTCCCTGGCATGCTACGGGCAAGTATGGGAGACCCCGTCACATGGTTAGTAACGTGAACACGTAGCTCAAGGCATATTTGGCTTGAGAACACCCGTGCGAGTGATGACGGACGGGTGTATGAAACTGTATTGGGACCGGGTTCGGTGTGAAGCAGAACCTGATGATTGAGTGTGATTTATGCAGATACTAACCACGAAAACCGTAGTCTGAGTAGAACATGTTTGCGAGTCACCACTCTTAGTGCCACCAACAGATACGTATATGTTGTAATCCGGTTAGGATTTTCTTTTGTGAGGCAACGTAGTATTGTCATATGTCTTAGGGTGCATCGCCACCGTACTACACTTGATAATTTCTTTCCTATGAAGAAATTATTCATGACTAACTTTCAAATAAAAATGGAAGTTTTAGAACAGATATTAGTTACTGAGCTCTTCATTTGTACTAAGTTTCAAAGAAGAGAATTGATAGGTTTCTAAGTTTCTCAAAAACAGAGTGCTCTGTTCTGGCAGAAATTGTTGCTGGACTTTGACAGAGCATAACTCTGTGTAGATTGACCAATTGGAGGTGTATGATACAGTTCTGTAAAGTTTTTCAATTTCTCTACAACTTTTCTGTACACCTCCAGAGCAAAATCAAAAGCCAAATTGGTTGTAATGCAAACTGTCCAGAAACAGGGCAGATGCAAACTTCTCTCGATGTTTCTGTAAATTAGTCATCACTTTCTGTAGAAAAATTCATAAGGGTCATATGATACACCATTGGAAAGGTTATGAAATTTACAACGATTTTGTAGTGCATAGTTTGTTCCGAATTATACTCTATTGTTATGTACAACTGTGATAGAAACAGCCACATTCAGAGCAGATGCTGGCAAATTTTATCTAGAAATTATGTCAACTTGAGCAATCATAACTTTTGATCCAGAGATGATTTAGAGGCATATGAGTACTCATTGAAAATATACTGAAGTTAACTTTAATTTTGGTATCCAACTTGAGTTAAGAAGAAGACTGTGTGATATTCTGGTTCCCGGCTTAATAGGATTGATAGAATACTCATATCATCAAGGTACACCTTTTCCGGAAGCTCACCTGCAAAGGACTCCGGGGTTAAACGTGCTTGGCCCATAGAAATTTGGGGATGGGTGACCGACCGGAAAGTTTTCCCGGGTGCGCACGAGTGAGGACAAAGTGCGCATAAAAGACTAGTGTTGGTCTGTGGGGCTAGTCTATGATCCTAGTGAGCTGCCACATAAATGGGGTCAGTGAGAAGGATATGGTAGCGTACGGGTCAGGGACGTGGGTACGTACGCATGATACGTGGGTCCTCGGTGTGGGAGACAGTATGGTACCCATGCTCCCAGCTGGACGTACGGTATGCGTATGCCAGTACTGAACATATGGACGTCCCAAAGAGGGGACGTTCCTGTCTTGGCGTTGACCGACGAGGACGTCGGTATTCTAAGGGGGTGTATTGTGTGATATCCTGGCTTCCGGCTTAATAGGATTGATAGAATACTCATATCATTAAAGTATACCTTCTTTTTCGGAAGCTCTCTTGCAAAGCACTCTGGAGTTAAACGTGCTTGGCCCGCAGAAATTTGGAGATGGGTGACCGACCAGGAAGTTTTCCCGGGTGCGCACGAGTGAGGACAAAGTGCGTAGAAAATACTAGTGTTGGTCTGTGAGACTAGTCTATGATCCTAGAGAGCTGCCACAACCAGCTGCTGTGGCACATATGTCCATAACCAACAAGTATAGGACTTGATGCTGAGCTTGTCATTGTATTTAATATGGGTAAATAGGAAATAGTCACCCTAATGAAACACTCATTGGTATGTGAGATCTAATCCAGAACATGAATATTTCTGTAACTGGATTCCCGATTGATAACTCAAGCTAACCTTCTGTATTTTTATGATTCCTTCAATGATAAAAGAAGGATAATAGTATTTGAATAGAACACCTTACTAAATCAAGATGTTTCAATTCCTAATTTCCCAAACCCTTGCAGAGCAATTGTTGGCTAATACTACCATTACCTAATGAGATTTGAGATTCAGGATGAATCTTTGTATTCAATCAATGAATATGGCAAAGGGAAAACAATGCATGCAACCTGGCTGTAAATGTTATGTACTTATGACATGCAGAAAAGAAAATACTCAAAGTAGCATGATACATTGTAAATAGAAACCAATTTCCTTTATGATAATAAGTGCCGCTCTGAGATGTGCAACCAATTCTTAGCAGCTTTGAGCATGATGAACATTAAGTACCACTTCTTAGAAGCTTTGAGCAACTGGTTCATAGCAGTTTGAGCAACCGATACTTACCAGCTTTGACAACCAAGCCGGCGGCACGATGACCAAAACAGGATCACGGGAGGTGGCGCGAACTCAGTTGGGGCAGGGGCGCCGCCGGCAACACGGCTGATGGGACCGGGAGGCGCGGCAGTCGGGCACGGTCCAAGCCGGGCGGCGCCACTGCTGTTGGGGGAGGCAGCGCGGCTCGGCGCACGGTCGAAGCCGGACGGCAGCGCTGTGGTTGGGGGCGGCAGCGCAACAGTCGGCGCATGGTCAAAGCCGGCGGCAGTGCTGCACGGTTGGGGGCGGCGGCACGGCTGTTGGGGGCAGCGACACAAGTAATAAGACCGGGCCAGGTAAGCACGGGTCATTTAGCACTTATTTCGTGATCATTTGAAGAACCCACGAAAATAAATTCATTGTCGTGAGCCCATCTCCAAGCCGACGAAATTGCTGCTTACTTTTCGTGAGCCGTCCTTTTGGCCCACGAAAATAACATGTATTTTTGTGAGCTAGACCCCGGCTCACGAAAATACACTTATTTTCATGAGGGCCCACGAAAATATGAGTTTCCTGTAGTGGGTTTAGAGATTAAAGGATGCTGTCGTGTGAGGCAGGCCGGAATGAATCAATTATCATTACAACAGAAACAATCATTCGTACCGCTCTATTAGAACTTTAACTAGAAGCAGTTCAGAAATATTATCATGTGGGGATCGGGGTCATAATAATCCAAGAATTGTATTTGTTGATGTCGTGCGATGTGAGACCTAACAACATACACGACAAGATAGCTCAGAAATACATAGACGCGTCTTTTATTTTCACAAGATGGTTCTCTTTTACAAATATTCTACAACACGTGTACAACACATCGGAATCCACATAGCTCGCACTCGAGCCTACTATGCAGAAGAGAAGTCGTCCAGCCCGCAGACCCTTTCCACTAGCAAACCGAAGACATATGAAAGCGGCAGGGTTTTTCGGTGAGGTATACCCCAACAATGTTGGGACGTTTCACCGATCAACCGTCATTATAAGCTTATTACTACTACCTTCACAACTATTAAATATACAACCGTGAGCACAAAGCTCAGCAAGACTGAACCGTCTCTGTAACACCCCAAAACCTGCTAAAGAGGGGAATCTAAAAATTTTTGGACGTATTGCATGTGGTGAAGCAATTTAAATTCAAACTGGAATTCAAATTTAAATCAAAACAGAAAAGGAAAAGGAAAAAGAAAAAGAGAAACGACCAGTGGGCCGAAACCCACCTCAGCCAGCTCAAAACCCGCGGCTGCCTTCCCCCTCCCCCGCTCTCCCTGACACGCGGGGCCCGCATGCATCTCCCTCCCCCCGCGCGCCCAACCGCCACGCGACTTCCGCGCCGATCGCCGCTGCCACGCCGATTTTCTTGCTCCGGAGCCGCGATCTCCAGCCCACGCACTGCGGCACATCTAAACCAATCCCCACCGCCCTCTCTCGCCCATTTAAACGCCGAAATCCGCCCCTTTTTCCTCCCCGATTGGCCATTTTTCTTCCTGGTGAGAACCGAAGCTTCCACCGCCGTTTTCCTTCGATCCTCGTTCGGATTTCCTGAACTGACGGGCTTGTCATGTTCCACCGCCGCCGGTGAGTCTTGCAGGTGAAGGAAACCCGGTGTTTTGCGCTCTAGATACAGCTCCGGTGAGCACCGCCGCGTTTTCCCCTCGGACCTCGTCGCCGACCGCCTTCCAGGGCCTCCGAGCTCAAGAAAAACCCCGAGGTGAGATCCCCCACCTCCCCTCTTCCGTTCTATGCCAAGAAATCCAAGTTTTAGGGAGTATAGACAAAAACCCGAAGTTCTCCGGTGAGGTCGCCGCCTCCCACTGCCGCGCGCCGCCGGGCAGCCCCGCCCGCACACGGCCAGGGGCGGCGTGGCCCCCTGAGGGCCGTCCATTTTAAATCGTGCGGTACCGAATAGATCTAACCCGTACCGCTTCACGTTATAATCTCAGCCGTCTCTTTTAAATCCAACAGCCCACGTCAGCCCCACATTATAAAGGCTAGGAATCTTACGCGCTACCCCCTGGGGATCTCAGAAAACACGAGCTAGCCCTGGAAACTTCTGATCTAGCCCCTGGACCTTCAGAAATTCATGTAAATTCATTTAAAAATCAGTTTTAGCCCCTAGATTCAATAAAAATTAGGAAAACCTCTCTGTTTTGTGTATGTAGGCCCCTGAAAATTTAGGAAATAGTAAATTAGACGATTGGTAAGTTTGCTGCAAATTTACACATTGCAACCCTATTGTTCGATTCGGGTGCTACCCACTCGTTCATTGCTCAAGGATTTGTTAAGAAGCATGATCTAGAAACAACACAAATGAACCATATGTTAGCAGTGAACTCTCCAGGGGGAGAAATAAGAACAAGATAAGTGTGTCCCCAGGTGAGCCTAGGCATTAATAGGGTAGTATTTACTGCAAACCTCATAGTGATAGACTCACAAGGGATAGATATTATTTTGGGTATGGATTGGTTGACCAAACATAAAGGTATCATCCATTGTTCGACAAGAACGGTGGAACTAACTCACACTAGTGGCACAAAAGTGAAGTTCATAGCCGTGCAAGAACCTAGGAGGGACATTAAACTCAATCAAGTTGAGGAGGAACTGGAAGAGATAAGGATTATCAGGGAATACCCAGACGTTTTTCCTGAGGAGTTGCCAGGTATGCCTCCCGATCGTGAAGTGGAATTCGCGATTGAACTGGTACCTGGAACAGCCCCAATATACAAGAGGCCTTATCGGATGGACTCCAAACAGCTGGAAGAGCTCAAGGAACATATAAGAGAATTGACAGAGAAGGGGTATATTCATCCTAGTTCCTCACCGTGGGGAGCTCTAGTGATATTTGTGCCCAAGAAGGGCGGAACCCAAAGGTTATGCGTAGACTACCGTGCGTTGAATGAAGTAACCATCAAGAACAAGTACCCATTACCCCGCATTGAAGACTTATTTGATCAGTTGAGGGGAGCTTGTGTATTCTCAAAAATTGATCTCAGGTCGGGATATCACCAACTGAAGATAAGGTAAATTGGCATTCCAAAGACAGCTTTCGTATCTCGGTACGGGCCGTATGAGTACACCGTCATGCCGTTCGGGATAACTAATGCCCCAGCGTATTTCATGTATCTCATGAACAAGGTGTTCATGGAATATCTAGACAAATTTATAGTAGTTTTCATTGATGAAATTCTCGTCTTCTCCAAAGATGAAGAAGAACATGAGGGACATTTAAGACTGGTGTTGCAAAAGTTGAGAGAACACCAACTATATGCCATGTTGAGCAAGTGTGAGTCTTGGCTGAAGAGAGTTCCTTTTTTAGGACACATAATCTCGGGGGGAGGAATCTCCGTTCATCCTGCCAAGATCGAGGATGTGCAGAAGTGGAAGACCCCTGAAAATGTCGGGGAAATTCGAAGCTTCATTGGATTGGCTGGGTATTATCGACGGTTCATTGAGGGTTTATCTAAGATCTCGAGACCCCTCACCAAATTGTTA
Organism: Neostapfia colusana; assembly: GCA_030760725.1. NCBI lineage: Eukaryota > Viridiplantae > Streptophyta > Magnoliopsida > Poales > Poaceae > Neostapfia > Neostapfia colusana. The sequence continues at coordinate 33,910,001 of JASWHV010000019.1, read as the reverse complement.
GAGAAGGGAATCACATTCACATGGACACCGGAGTGTGAGACGAGTTTTCAAGAACTGAAGAAAAGATTGACAACAGCCCCAGTGCTAGTTATGCCAGATATGCAGAAGAATTTTTCGGTGTACTGCGATGCATCTGGACACGGGTTGGGATGTGTTCTCATGCAAGAGGGGCATGTCGTTGCCTATGCGTCCAGGCAGCTCTGAAAACACGAGAAGAACTATCCTATGCATGACTTAGAACTAGCCGCAGTGGTCCACGCATTGAAGATTTGGCGGCATTACTTGATGGGAAAGAAGACAGAGATATATACGGATCATAAGAGCGTAAAGTACATTTTCACACAGCCAGATCTCAACCTGAGAACAAGGAGATGGTTAGAGCTAATCAACGACTTTGATGTGGGCATCAACTATCATCCTGGGAAAGCGAACGTCGTGGCTGATGCTTTAAGCCGGAAAGTGCAGGTCAACATGTTGAGTTTAAAGGACATGCCTACCGAATTGAAGGAAGAGATTGCAAAACTCAATTTATGTCTGGTGAATAATGGTGAGGCCATCGCCATGGAAGTGGACTCCACATTGGAGCAAGACATACGCAACGGTCAGAAGAATGATGAGAAGATACAAGAAATCAGAGAACTCATCAAAGAGAATAAAGCTCCTGGGTTCAGAGTGGATGAACAAGGTACGGTGTGGCATGGGAAAAGGGTCTGTGTGCCTGAGGTGAATGAGATCCGTGAACTGATTTTGAAGGAGCCTCATGATTCCCACTACTCCATTCATCCTGGAAGTACGAAGATGTATCATGACCTCAAGAGCAGATATTGGTGGTATGGCATGAAGTGAGATGTTGCGGAACATGTCGCCCTATGTGACACATGTCAGCTTGTAAAAGCAGAACATCAAAGACCCGCGGGACTGTTGCAACCACTCAAAGTGCCTGAATGGAAATGCGAAGAAATAGGTATTGACTTCATAGCGGGACTGCCTAGGAACCAATCGGATATGATTCGATATGGGTCATCATTGACAGACTGACTAAAGTAGCTCATTTCATCCCCGTGAAAGAAAGCTACAGCGGATCCAAGTTGGCAGAATTGTACATGTCAAGAATCGTGTGTTTTCATGGAGTGCCAAAGAAGATAGTGTCAGACCGAGGGACACAGTTCACCTCAGGGTTCTGGCAGAAGTTACATGAAACAATGGGAACTCATCTGAATTTTAGTTCTGCCTATCACCCCCAGACTGACGGGCAGACCGAAAGGACCAATCAGATCCTTGAGGATATGCTGAGAGCTTGTGCACTCAAGAACAATAGGAGTTGGGATAAGAACTTACCGTATGTAGAGTTCTCCTACAACAACAGTTATCAGGCTAGTATGAAGATGTCACCATTTGAGGCGTTGTACGGGAGGAAGTGCCGAACTCCACTATTTTGGAACCAAACTGGGGAAAGTAAATTTTTGGACCCGAGGTACTACAAGAAGCCGAGGCGAAAGTGAGGGAAATCCGCAACAACTTGAGGATAGCCCAGACCCGACAAAAGAGCTATGCCGATGTACGGAGAAGAGAGCTCGTTTTCAATGTGGGAGACTATGTTTATCTCAAGGTGTCCCCTATCCGAGGACTTCGTCGGTTCAAGGTGAAAGGGAGATTATCACCGCGATACATCGGACCCTTCCAGATTCTGGAGAGTAAATGTGAAGTGGCATATCAACTAGAACTACTGGCTCACCTATCAGATGTGCACGATGTATTCCATGTGTCACAACTCAAGAAATGTTTATGAACACCCGAAGAGATGTTACCCATGAATGAGGTGGACGTATGAGAGGATCTTTCTTATGCCGAGCAACCGGTCAAGATTTTAGAGACAATGGAATGCCTCACAAGAAATAAAAGAATCCGAATGTGCAAGGTGCAGTGGAAGCATCACCCGGAAGCAGAAGCCACATGGGAGCAAGAAGACGAGCTTAAGGCACAGTTTCCGGATTTGTTTTCCTAGAGTCACCAATCTCGAGGACGAGATTTGTTTTAAGGGGGGTAGAGTTGTAACACCCCAAAACCTGCTAAAGAGGGGAATTTAAATTTTTTTGGACGTATTGCATGTGGTGAAGCAATTCAAATTCAAACTGGAATTCAAATTTAAATCAAAACAGAAAAGGAAAAGGAAAAAGAAAAAGAGAAATGGCTAGTGGGCCAAAACCCACCTCAGCCAGCCCAAAACCCGCGGCTGCCTTCCCCCTCCCCCCGCTCTCCCTGACGCACGGGGCCCGCATGTCATCTCCCTCCCCGCGCGCGCGCCCAACCGCCACACGACTTCCGCGGCGATTGCCGCTGCCACGCCGATTTTCTTGCTCCGGAGCCGCGATATCCAGCCCACGCACTGCGGCACATCTAAACCAAACCCAGCCTCCCTCCCTCGCCCGTTTAAACGCCGAAATCTGCCCCTTTTTCCTCCCTGATCAGCCATTTTTCTTCCCGGTGAGAACGGAAGCTTCCACCGCCGTTTTCCTTCGATCCTCATTTGGATTTCCTGATCTAACGGGATTGTCATGTTCCACCGCCACCGTGGAGTCTTGCAGGTGAAGGAAACCCGGTGTTTTGTGCTCTAGATACAGCTCCGGTGAGCACCGCCACGTTTTCCCCTCGGACCTCGTCGCCGACCGCCTTCCAGGGCCTCTGATGTCACACCCGGTTTTTCCGAAGAAACAACCAAGTGAATATCACATGTATGCCAGGATCATTTTCTCATACATGTGATGACAAATAGTGAAGCATCATTTATTACGAGCCAGGTGTCGAATATAAATAAGTCTTACATCGCAAATGTCTCAATGGACACTAATGCTTCATCACAAGTAAATAAACTAGCAGCGGAATATTATTCTTTAGGGCTCCATCACAGGCGTTGCCCGGGGGTCTTCATGAACCTAAAATCCTTCCTCGGGTCCAAAATCTTGGTCATTATACACCACCTCATTATCTTGACCTGAGCAGCAATATAAACCAACAAATATGCAAGGTTGAGTACCAATGGTACTCAGCAAGTGTGGGAAAATTATATCATGCATGGCTAGAACAAGGAGAGGTTGAACTCATGGTTAAAGCACTACGCAATTAATACCTATCACCTTAGCTTATTAAGCACCTACATTACTACACAGGTGAAATGGTCCCAATCTCCCAACCCATTATCAAAATCCAATAACCATAACATCATTTCCAATGTTAAGCTCCCCGCTTAACATCCACAACTTCCAAAAACCTTCACTCCTCTAATCATGAATAAGTCCAGGCCGATCTTGACCGTGAGCACGGCTGTCAAGACAGTTTTGACTCTGCAGAGTTTGTACCACTGTACCCACAAGTAGTGATTTCATCCCCCGTTGCCGGGTGGACTAAAAGAACCTCCATTATGCCAGTGGCTACGATCCACATTCACACTTCCCAGGTGTGCAGCCGGGAGATCGCTACGAAGCCTTTACAAAGGGATTCCCGACGAGCGTGGGCCCACTGAGGTTTCACCCCTAACAGCATACAAGAGGCTCCAACCCCGCTGCAGTGGCCCCCTCTTGAGCCTTGCGGTTCATATGGTAGTCCAGCTGACACCTACTCCCCGCACCATCCAACACACCCATACTACGCCGGGGATACACCTAATTAATTGGCCATGCTGCCCCATCTCAGCATGTGGTTGGCACTGTAAAGCCGGGTTACATGCTCCATGAACCGGTCCTTAGGATCCAGGCAAGTACTAAACACAAACCCAAGTCTCGTGCACCCAGCACACAACCAAAACATCCAACTTGCCTTGATCCCTACCTCTACATAACTCACAATGTCTCATTCAAGAGTATGGTAATATAAACTGATGATCTCATGTCCCAAATATCCCATTCTAAGCATGGCTAAGCATATGCATGGAAATAAATGACATGGTAAAATAAATCCCAACCCAAGCTACAAGGAAACAAGGTAATGCAATTCTAGGGAAACTTCCCTAGCATGGGTTTCATATTTCATCTGACAATGCAAATAATTCTATCTACACATCCTAGCATAGGATCAAAGTGGTCAAGGACACTTGCCTCCTTCTTGCTGCTCTTGAAATGGGTAGTCCTGATCTTGAAAAGGAATAACTTGCTCTTGAACAGGTTCTACTTCATACCATCACACATAGCAAAAGAAAAACAACAATCATAAGACATAGTTCACACTTCTTACTTCATACAAACCACACATTCATATTTATGAAATTCATTCACCATTATACGTGTTGTGGTTACTTTGTGTGTTGACCTGTGGCTTGCACACACTTTTATTTATTTGTGTATGATTTCTACTTTGGTGTTCATATTTATACTTACATACTATATATATATATATATGTGTGTGTGTGTGTTTCAGTTTTAAATAAATTCCTTATATAAAATTACCAAGTATGTAAGAAAAGTATTTTTCTTCTCCATATTTGCCTTCATAATTTCTATCAACTCTAAACTGAACTCTTTGAATTTTAAAAACTCCATTTATCATTTACTAGTTGCTATATTTTCAGATTTATATTCCTATGCATAATTGTGTATTTTATTATGAAATTAGTAATACACATCATCTAAACAGTATAGGTTCTGGTCCTAAATAATTTAATATCATAATTTGACCTTGGCTTCTGATGTATACCATTTCATAATTATTTTCCCTATTTTTCTATAGCTATTCTTTACTTAAAAATGTGTCCTTATACTAAATAATGTGAATAATTAAATGAAACAGATTCATTTCAGTCCAAAAATATATTTTTATCTCACTCCAAAGTTTTCTAAGTACTGAGAAAGTTTTTAATTAATTTTGACAATTATGTTTGTCCCACTTTTTAATTTTTAAACACTAGTTACATATTCAATTTTCTACATTAAATACTAAACAGGGCTAAAATAATGAATTCACCCCATTACAGGGTCTATAATATTATTTTCTTAATTTCCAGGGGTCTAGCTACACTTATCAGAGGTGTTTTTCCTAATTTCTATTAAGTCCAGGGGCTAAAACTGATTTTTAAATGAATTTACATAATTTTCTGGAGTTCCAGGGGCTAGATTTGAAGTTTCCGGGGCTAGCTCTCAATTCCAGAGAACCCCAGGGGGTAGCACGTAAGAATTCCAGTCTTTATAACGCGGGGTTGACGTGGACCGTCCGATTTTAAACCGACGGCTGAGATTATAACATCGAACCGGTACGCGGGGTTTTAAAGTCTACCGTGCGATTTAAAATAAACGGCGCACAAGCGGCCACGTCGCTCTGATCGAGCGCGAGCGGCGCTGCCGGCGGCGCACGGCGGCGGGAAGCGGCGATCTCGCCGGAAAGTTTCGGATTCTCGAGAATTCTGCCTAGAACTGTGATCTTATGGCCTAGATCGGTAGAGGGGAGGTCAGGGATCTCACCTCGGGGGTTTTCTCGAGCTCGGGGTCCTGGAAAGTGCTCGGCGGCGAGGTCCGAGGCAAAACCACGGCGAAGCTCGTCGGCGCTGTGTTTACACCGTAAGTCTCCGAGTTTTCTGCACCTGCAAAGCTCCCCGGAGGCGGTGGATCAAGACCAGCGAGTTAGATCAGAGTTTCCGAGCTTAGATTGGCCAGAATTCACCGGCGAAGTCTCGGTGCTCACCGGAGTAAAAATCGGCGATCGCGTGGGAAAAACTGATCGGATCGGGGGTTTTTATAGCCGGGGAAGGGCGGTGGGTCTGTTGTGATCGAGTTGGAGTCCTCTGGGACCAGAATTCGGGCGGCGGGACGCGGTTTCCGGTCGGTTGCGATCGCGCGCGCTCGGGGGAAAAGTCCGGGGTCGCAGGGGCTCAGGGTTAGGGATGACATGTGGGTCCCACCCGTCGGTGAGAGGTAGCGCGGCGCGCGCGGGGGCGGGCTGGCGCGGGGAAAGCTGGGCCGACTGGCGGGTTTCGGCCCACTGGCTGGTTTTTTTCCCGTTTTTCTTTTTCTTTTTCCATTTCTTTTCTGTTTTGAGTCTAATTTGAATTCCAGTTTGAATTTGAATTTTTGCAAAACATGCAACAAGTCCAAAAATTTTTAAATTCCCCTCTGAGCATGGTTTAGAGTTTTGAATCAAAATTTGGGGTGTTACAGCTCTACCCCCCTTAAAAGAAATCTCGTCCTCGAGATTGGTGTTTCTAAGAAAACAATTCTGGAAATTGTGCCTTGAGCTCATCTTCCCGTTCCCAGGTGGCTTCCTCTTCTGAGTGATGCTTCCGCTGCACCTTGCACATCCGGATTCTTTTATTTCTGGTGAGGCGTTCCATTGTCTCCAAAATCTTGTATGGTTGCTCGGCATAAGACAAATCCTCAGCTACATCCACTTCATTCATGGGTAACACCTCTTCAGGCGTCCTCAGGCATTTCTTGAGTTGTGACACATGAAATACATCGTGCACGTCCGATAGATGAACCGGTAACTCTAGTTGGTACGCCACTTCGCCTTTTCTTTCCAAAACTTGAAAGGGTCCGATGTATCGAGGTGACAACTTCCCTTTCACCTTGAACCGACGAAGTCCTCTGATAGGGGACACCTTGAGATAAACATAGTGTCCCACGTTGAAAACGAGCTCTCTTCTTCGTACATCAGCATAACTCTTCTGGCGTGTTTGTGCTATCCTCAAGTTGTTGCGAATCTCCCTCACCTTCGCCTCGGCTTCTTGTAGCACTTCTGGACCAAACACTTTACTTTCTCCTGTTTGGTTCCAAAATAGGGGAGTTCTGCACTTCCTTCCATACAAAGCTTCAAACGGTGACATCTTCATACTAGCTTGATAGCTGTTGTTATAGGAAAACTCCGCATACGGTAAGTTCTTGTCCCAACTCCTATTGTTTTTGAGTGCACATGCCCTTAACATATCTTCAAGGATCTGATTGGTTCTCTCCGTCTGCCCGTCCGTTTGGGGATGATAGGCAGAACTGAAGTTCAGATGGGTTCCCATGGTTTCATGCAACTTTTGCCAAAACCTCGAGGTGAACTGTGTCCCTCGGTCCGACACTATCTTCTTTGGCACTCCATGGTAACACACAATCCTTGACATGTACAATTCTGCCAATTTGGATCCGCTGTAGCTTTCTTTCACAGGGATGAAATGAGCTACCTTGGTTAGCCTATCAATAATGACCCATATTGAATCATACCCGGATTGGGTCCTAGGCAATCCCACGACAAAATCCATGCTGATTTCTTCCCATTTCCATTCAGGCACTTTGAGTGGTTGCAGCAATCCCGCGGGTCGTTGATGTTCTGCTTTCACCAACTGACATGTGTCACATAGGGCAACATGTTCCGCGACATCTCGCTTCATGCCATACCACCAATACCTGCTTTTGAGGTCCTGGTACATCTTCGTACTCCCAGGATGAATGGAATAGTCGGAATCGTGAGCCTCCTTCAAAATTAATTCACGGATCTCTTTTACTTCTGGCACACAGATCCTTTTCCCGTGCCACACCGTTCCTTGTTCATCCTCTCTAAAACCAGGAGCTTTATTTTCCTTAATGAGCTGTCTGATCTCTTGTATCTTCTCATCATTCTTTTGGCCCTCGCGTATGTCTCGCTCGAGTGTGGAGTCCACTTCCATGGCGATGGCTTCACCACTATTTACTAGACATAGATTGAGTCTTATAACCTCGTCCTTCAATTCTGCAGGCATGTCCTTCAAGCTCAACTTATTGATCTGCACTTTCCGACTCAAAGCATCGGCCACGACGTTTGCTTTCCCGGGATGATAGTTGATGCCTATATCAAAGTCATTGATTAGCTCTAACCATCTCCTTTGTCTGAGGTTGAGATCTGGCTGTGTGAATATGTACTTCAAACTCTTATGATCCGTATATATCTCTGTCCTCTTCCCCATCAAATAGTGCCGCCAAATTTTCAACGCGTGTACCACTGCGGCTAGTTCTAGGTCATGTGTAGGATAGTTCTTCTCGTGCTTCCGAAGCTGCCGGGATGCATATGCCACGACATGTCCTTCTTGCATGAGAACACATCCCAACCCATTTCCAGAGGCATCGCAGTACACTGTGAAATTCTTCTGCATATCTGGCATAACCAACACTGGGGCTGTTGTCAATCTCTTCTTTAGCTCCTAAAAGCTCGTATCGCACTGTGGCGTCCAGGTGAATGTGATTCCCTTTTCCAACAGTTTGGTGAGAGGTCTCGAGATCTTGGAGAATCCCTCAATAAACTGTCGATAGTATCCAGCCAATCCCAAAAAGCTTCGAACTTCCCCGACATTTTCAGGGGTTTTCCACTTCTGGATATCTTCGATTTTGGCGGGATCTACGGAGATTCCTCCCTCCGAGATTATATGTCCTAAAAAGGGAACTCTCTTCAGCCAAAACTCACACTTGCTCAACTTGGCATATAGTTGGTGTTCTCTCAGCCTCTGTAACACCAACCTTAGATGTTTCTCATGTTCTTCTTCATTTTTGGAGAAGACGAGAATATCATCTATGAAAACCACCACAAATTTGTCCAGATATTCCATGAATACCTTGTTCATGAGGTACATGAAATATGCCGGGGCATTGGTTAGCCCAAAAGGCATGACAGTGTATTCATACAGTCCGTACCGAGATACGAAAGCTGTCTTGGGAATATCTGATTGCCTTATCTTGAGTTGGTGGTACCCCGACCTGAGATCAATTTTCGAGAACACACAAGCTCCCCTCAACTGATCAAACAAGTCTTCAATGCGGGGTAATGGGTACTTGTTCTTAATGGTTACCTCATTCAAGGCACGGTAATCCACGCATAACCTTTGGGTTCCGTCTTTCTTAGGCACAAATATCACCGGAGCTCCCCATGGTGAGGCACTAGGGCGAATATACCCCTTCTCCGTCAATTCTCTCAAATGGTCCTTGAGCTCTTCTAGCTGCTTGGAGTCCATTCGATAAGGTCTCTTGTATATCGGGGCTATTCCCGGTACTAGCTCAATTGCGAATTCCACGTCACGGTCGGGAGGCATACCTGGCAATTCCTCCGGAAAAACATCTGGATATTCCCTGATAGTCATGATTTCCTCAACTTTCACCTCCACTTGATTTAATTTAATGTCCCTCCTAGGCTCGTGTATCGTTATGAACTTTACTCTTGTGCCATTGGGGTGAGTTAGTTCCACCGTTCTGGTCGAACAATGGATGATTCCTTTATGTTTGGTCAACCAATCCATACCCAAAATAATATCTATCCCTTGTGAATCTATCACTATGAGGTTAGCAGTAAATACTACCCCATTAATGTCTAGGCTCACTTTGGGACACACTTGTCTTGTCCTTATTTCTCCACCTGGAGAGTTTACAGCTAGCATATGGTTCATTTGTGTGGTTGCTAGGTCATGCTTCTTAACAAACCCTTTAGCAATGAACGAGTGGGTAGCACCAGAATCAAACAGCAGGGTTGCAAGATGTAAATTGGCAGGAAACTTACCAACTACCACGTCGGGTGCCTCTTGTGCTTCCTCCATAGTGACATGGTTCACCCGTCCTCTCACTACATTCTGCTGTTGTGGCGGCGCAGGCTTCTTCTTTGGGCATTTGTGGGCGTAGTGCCCCACTTCGCCACAGCTGAAACATTGCACCCCAATCTTAGATGCCTGGCCTTTGTTGTCTTGGGGTTGGTTTGGGGGTCCTTGTACTGCGGGTCGAGGTGGATATGCGGGGCGAGGCTGCTGCACAAACTGACGTGGCGGCTGTGCTGGTGCTGCGGGAGGCCTGTAGTTTGGGTTGTACCCTCTTGGTGCTGAATAGGGTACCGCAGCACGGCTCGTCTGCCCCGTAGGTTGCTGCATCATACGTGGGCGGGTGTTGCTCCCTGAGGCTTGATGTGACCATCCCGCCTTCCTCTTATTCTCATTTTCCAGGGCCTTTAGCTTCCTTTCCACCACAAACGCTCTGTCCACCATCTTTTGAAAACTTTCATACTCATTGGAGGACATTGCACACTGCATCTCTGCGGTAAGTCCTTCCACGAAACAATCTTGTTTCTGCTCATCAGTCTCTATGTCTCGTGGAGCATAACGGGATAGTTGAGTAAATTTAGTGAGGTATTCCCTCACCGTCATGTTTCCCTGCTGCAGTCCCAAAAACTCCTTTCTCTTGTTTTTGAGTTCACCTCTTGGGATGTAGTGGTTGCGGAAGCTACGCTTGAACACTTCCCAAGTGATGTTCTCAGGGTCATGATGGGCGGCCACGTAGGCGGTCCACCAATCAGCAGCAGGTCCCTGCAATTGATGAGAGGCAAACAGCACCCTCTCATACCCTTGGCACTGTATTATCCTCATCTTACTTTCAATAGTCTTCAGCCAATCATCTGCCTCCAGAGGTTCAGCCGCACTTGCAAACTTTGGAGGTTGAGTTCCTAGAAACTCACTCAACCTTGGTTGGCGTGGTGCAGCTTGTGGAGGTGGAACTTGATGCAAGTTGGCCACCACTTGAGTCAAGTTCTGGATAAGCTGATTTTGATTCTCCAGCATTTGGTGGAGAGGATCAACTTCTTCAAGGCGACCACCCCTGTCCTGGCCTCCCGAAAGATGAGGGTTGCATGCCTCATCATTGTTGTTGGCGGGGTTGGCAGCACGTCCTTTTCCTCTTCTGGCCATCTGGCAGAATCAACAAATGTTAATTTGATACCATTTAGTATCATCTTACTACTTTCATTTGTTGATACTTTGAGGTGTTGAGGCTTTGTTAAAATTTTACGAGGGTTTATATCTCACACCAAATAAATGCACTATTATTTCCTATGGGTTCACACACCAAAGCAAAACAATCTGAAGACGAGGCTGTGGACAATTGCTCATGGCTTCCACAACTCACGTCACACACCAAGCATTATCACACCATTAATTACGTAACGACTCGACTACTCGACCTCTTGCTAGCTAGGGGAAAGACTCTACACTACTCGTCCTCTTGAGCTGGCTCCTCGGGATCTTCCTCCTCATTTCGGCTACCTTCTGACTCTGCTTTGGGTGGGGAGGCTGCTGGTGGAGAAGTGCGACGACGCCTGATTGCTTGGCGATCCGGGGAGTCAGGAGTCCATGGATTACTCACGGTGACACACAGTTCATTCCCATCTCCTCTTGCTCTCGCATTTAAGCAAGCTCGCAGCAACGCCTCCGTTTCCTTCAGGGTGTCTCGGACATCCTGAAGCTCTTGTTGACACTCCTGCAGTCGAGTGCTGAGCATAGCCGCATCCTCCAAGCACAAGTCCATGTGCTCATGGGAAGTCCCTTGCTGCACCGGTGGGTACTTGTACTCCGTGGTACCACTCTCACGTTGGAGGACATACATGTACTCAGTTTTGTCCAAGTGGCGACGATAGATGTGACTCTGGCAGGTGATGGCCTCCCAGGTGACATCTCTCTCTGCGTCAACTTGTGTTGCTCGACAAGCTGGAGAATGGTGGATCTTCAGTAGCTGATTATCGTGTATAATCCTCATCTCCGAACTCCATTCTTCCCTCTTCTCACGGATGGTCCTGGTGGAGTTATAGTGGATGATTAGCTTGCCCGTATTGCCGGCGGCTTCGAGCATACGTCGAAGACGGCGCAACAAATCTCCAACTGCCAATCCGTAGGAAAGGTACATCACGGGACGACTCTCCTCTCTTTCGGCAAGGGCCACTACGGGAACTCTCCCTCCTGTGGACTTACGAGCGGTGCGAATCATGCGAACCATCTAAAACAAAAGAATTTAAAATTAGGTTAGATAAATTCTCAAATAAAAATCCTATTTTGAATGAAAGTTGGGGTAAGATGAAGAAAATGACTCCTTTAATAACACTTTTCCACCCACACCTTGGAAAATAGTTTTTAAGAAAATAGGGCCCTTAAATACGTCCATTTCTACCTAGGTCCACGTTCCTACGGGCAACCTTGGCTCTGATACCACCTCTGTCACACCCGGTTTTTCCGAAGAAACAACCAAGTGAATATCACATGTATGCCAGGATCATTTTCTCATACATGTGATGACAAATAGTGAAGCATCATTTATTACAAGCCAGGTGTCGAATATAAATAAGTCTTACATCGCAAATGCCTCAATGGACACTAATGCTTCATCACAAGTAAATTAACTAGTAGAGGAATATTATTCTTTAGGGCTCCATCACAGGCGTTGCCCGGGGGTCTTCATGAACCTAAAATCCTTCCTCGGGTCCAAAATCTTGGTCATTATACACCACCTCATTATCTTGACCTGAGCAGCAATATAAACCAACAAATATGCAAGGTTGAGTACCAATGGTACTCAGCAAGTGTGGGAAAATTATATCATGCATGGCTAGAACAAGGAGAGGTTGAACTCATGGTTAAAGCACTACGCAATTAATACCTATCACCTTAGCTTATTAAGCACCTACATTACTACACAGGTGAAATGGTCCCAATCTCCCAACCCATTATCAAAATCCAATAACCATAACATCATTTCCAATGTTAAGCTCCCCGCTTAACATCCACAACTTCCAAAAACCTTCACTCCTCTAATCATGAATAAGTCCAGGCCGCTCTTGACCGTGAGCACGGCTGTCAAGACAATTTTGACTCTGCAGAGTTTGTACCACTGTACCCACAAGTAGTGATTTCATCCCCCGTTGCCGGGTGGACTAAAAGAACCTCCATTATGCCAGTGGCTACGATCCACATTCACACTTCCCAGGTGTGCAGCCAGGAGATCACTACGAAGCATTTACAAAGGGATTCCCGACGAGCGTGGACCCACTGAGGTTTCACCCCTAACAGCATACAAGAGGCTCCAACCCCGCTGCAGTGGCCCCCTCTTGAGCCTTGCGGTTCATATGGTAGTCCAGCTGACACCTACTCCCCGCACCATCCAACACACCCATACTACGCCGGGGATACACCTAATTAATTGGCCAAGCTGCCCCATCTCAGCATGTGGTTGGCACTGTAAAGCCGGGTTACATGCTCCATGAACCGGTCCTTAGGATCCAGGCAAGTACTAAACACAAACCCAAGTCTCGTGCACCCAGCACACAACCAAAACATCCAACTTGCCTTGATCCCTACCTCTACATAACTCACAATGTCTCATTCAAGAGTATGGTAATATAAACTGATGATCTCATGTCCCAAATATCCCATTCTAAGCATGGCTAAGCATATGCATGGAAATAAATGACATGGTAAAATAAATCCCAACCCAAGCTACAAGGAAACAAGGTAATGCAATTCTAGGGAAACTTTCCTAGCATGGGTTTCATATTTCATCTGACAATGCAAATAATTCTATCTACACATCCTAGCATAGGATCAAAGTGGTCAAGGACACTTGCCTCCTTCTTGCTGCTCTTGAAATGGGTAGTCCTGATCTTGAAAAGGAATAACTTGCTCTTGAACAGGTTCTACTTCATACCATCACACATAGCAAAAGAAAAACAACAATCATAAGACATAGTTCACACTTCTTACTTCATACAAACCACACATTCATATTTATGAAATTCATTCACCATTATACGTGTTGTGGTTACTTTGTGTGTTGACCTGTGGCTTGCACACACTTTTATTTATTTGTGTATGATTTCTACTTTGGTGTTCATATTTATACTTACATACTATATATATATATGTGTGTGTGTTTCAGTTTTAAATAAATTCCTTATATAAAACTACCAAGTATGTAAGAAAAGTATTTTTCTTCTCCATATGTGCCTTCATAATTTCTATCAACTCTAAACTGAACTCTTTGAATTTTAAAAACTCCATTTATCATTTACTAGTTGCTATATTTTCAGATTTATATTCCTATGCATAATTGTGTATTTTATTATGAAATTAGTAATACACATCATCTAAACAGTATAGGTTCTGGTCCTAAATAATTTAATATCATAATTTGACCTTGGCTTCTGATGTGTACCATTTCATAATTATTTTCCCTATTTTTCTATAGCTATTCTTTACTTAAAAATGTGTCCTTATACTAAATAATGTGAATAATTAAATGAAACAGATTCATTTCAGTCCAAAAATATATTTTTATCTCACTCCAAAGTTTTCTAAGTACTGAGAAAGTTTTTAATTAATTTTGACAATTATGTTTGTCCCACTTTTTAATTTTTAAACACTAGTTACATATTCAATTTTCTACATTAAATACTAAACATGGCTAAAATAATGAATTCACCCCATTACAGGGTCTATAATATTATTTTCTTAATTTCCAGGGGTCTAGCTACACTTATCAGAGGTGTTTTTCCTAATTTCTATTAAGTCCAGGGGCTAAAACTGATTTTTAAATGAATTTACATAATTTTCTGGAGTTCCAGGGGCTAGATCTGAAGTTCCCGGGGCTAGCTCTCAATTCCAGAGAACCCCAGGGGGTAGCACGTAAGAATTCCAGTCTTTATAACGCGGGGTCGACGTGGACCGTCCGATTTTAAACCGACGGCTGAGATTATAACATCGAACCGGTACGCGGGGTTTTAAAGTCTACCGTGCGATTTAAAATAAACGGCGCACAAGCGGCCACGTCGCTCTGATCGAGCGCGAGCGGCGCTGCCGGCGGCGCACGGCGGCGGGAAGCGGCGATCTCACCGGAAAGTTTCGGATTCTCGAGAATTCTGCCTAGAACTGTGATCTTATGGCCTAGATCGGTAGAGGGGAGGTCAGGGATCTCACCTCGGGGGTTTTCTCGAGCTCGGGGGTCCTGGAAAGTGCTCGGCGGCGAGGTCCGAGGCAAAACCACGGCGAAGCTCGTCGGCGCTGTGTTTACACCGTAAGTCTCCGAGTTTTCTGCACCTGCAAAGCTCCCCGGAGGCGGTGGATCAAGACCAGCGAGTTAGATCAGAGTTTCCGAGCTTAGATCGGCCAGAATTCACCGGCGAAGTCTCGGTGCTCACCGGAGTAAAAATCGGCGATCGCGTGGGAAAAACTGATCGGATCGGGGGTTTTTATAGCTGGGGAAGGGCGGTGGGTCTGTTGTGATCGAGTTGGAGTCCTCTGGGACCAGAATTCGGGCGGCGGGACGCGGTTTCCGGTCGGTTGCGATCGCGCGCGCTCGGGGGAAAAGTCCGGGGTCGCGGGGGCTCAGGGTTAGGGATGACATGTGGGTCCCACCCGTCGGTGAGAGGTAGCGCGGCGCGCGCGGGGGCGGGCTGGCACGGGGAAAGCTGGGCCGGCTGGCGGGTTTCGGCCCACTGGCCGGTTTTTTTCCCGTTTTTCTTTTTCTTTTTCTTTTTCCATTTCTTTTCTGTTTTGAGTCTAATTTGAATTCCAGTTTGAATTTGAATTTTTGCAAAACATGCAACACATACAAAAAATTTTAAATTCCCCTCTGATCATGGTTTAGAGTTTTGAATCAAAATTTGGGGTGTTACATCTGAGCTCAAGAAAAACCCCGAGGTGAGATCCCCCACCTCCCCTCTTCCGTTCTATGCCAAGAAATCCAAGTTTTAGGGAGTATAGACAAAAACCCGAAGTTCTCCGGCGAGATCGCCGCCTCCCACCGCCGTGCGCCGCCGGGCAGCGCCGCCCGCACACGGCCAGATCGCGAGATCATTGAACGTCCTGGAGTATTCCAGCGCGTTCCGGCTCCCTTGCTGCAGGTGCAGGAACTCCTGCGTCTTCCTCTTCATTAGACCTGGCGGTATGTGATAGGCCCTGAAGGCCGTCCGGAACTCCGTCCAGGTCATAACTCGGTCGGTGGGCTGTGAAGCACAGAAGTTGGCCCACCACGCGCTCGCGGATCCTTGGAGCTGCTGGACCGCGAACTGAGTCTTGCACTGCTCACTTATCTAGAGCAGCCCGAACTTCATCTCTATTGCGCGGAGCCAGTTTTCCGCGTCAAGAGGTTCATCCGCCCTTGAGAATACAGGGGGATGAGTCGCCAGGAAGTCGGAGTAGGAGCTCTGTTGACGCTCCTCACGGTCTTGACGTCTCACTGGGCGAGACGTATTAGCGATGAGACTTTGCAGCAACTCCGTGTGCTGCTGGTGTGAACCCGCCATTGCTGCGACGATGTCGGCCAATGTAACTGTTGGCAGTGGCGGTGAAGGTGTTTGCTGTTGCTGTTGCTGCTGTTGCTGCTGCTGTCCCGAGGAGTCCTCGAGAGGCTGCTGGGAGGTCTCTCCCACTTGTCTAGCACCCCCAACATCCGTGTTGGCACGAGTACGCGTCATTCTGAAATTCAAAACAGCAGCGATTAGCACATGTCATACTTAAAATTCCATATGCAACAGTAGGTATTGAAGTGACACATGAATAATTTGCACAACATTCACATATATTGATAAAGCATAAACTTTATACAAGATACATTGTTCTCGTTTCTCCAAGAAGTCGTGCTCATGTCGTCACAACCTATACATACGCTACTGCCTACACGACATGTCACCGATTACAAAAGTTGGGTTACATTACTCTAGCTGCCCTACTTGGCAACTGTAACCCCCTACTCGGAGTAGAACTCGACCTCCTGCAGATCGTCCTCCTCCGGTACCTCTGCTGGTGGCTCTGGATCTACCACCTCTTCGCCCATCTCGGGTTCTCCCATTGCTGGAAGGCCCAAGAGTACCGGTATGCCCAATACCGGAGGTACGAGGTCCTGCAATGCATGCACCTCGTCCATAGCCTGGTTGTAGTCCTCTTCCTAGCCTTGCCCTTCCTCAATAGCAACGTCTCGCTCTTGAGTAAGGTCCTCGTTCAGCTGGGTCAGATTCTGTACTAGTTCCTGCAACGGCGTGATGTCGACACGGCTCTTCTTCTTTGCCTTCTTCAGACGATGCAACTGATTGTGCTGTTCATTCAGTCGCTTGATCATCGGAAAGGAGCACATTACGGAGTGCGCTGTGAGCACTCTCGAAATGGTCTCCACGGCTCGTTCTCTCCTTGAGCTTCGTGGAGAGATGCTCCTTATGAACAGCTTGGCTGTCCATCACGGCATTTCCCGCCCTCACCTGGAGGCTGAGATTTGCCTCCGCGGGGTTGTACCTTGGGAAACTCGGGTCCGTTGCCTCCAGGTACCTCTCTTCCCACACATGGTGAGTCCGTCCCTCCACCGGAACAAGCGCGTATGGAGTGCCCTCCATAGCCTGCACGTGTAGTTGGCAGAAACGTGACATGGTGTCACGGGCTGCCACTTGCCACATACCTTCCGGCTGTCTACCTCTCACCGTGACGGTGAACGGCACCCAACCGGGTGGCGTAGGTCCTGCAAGGACTTCGACATGGATTGTCCATGTCTTGTTCCCCTCTTCGCCTTCTTCCTTGGCGAAGTACTGTGGCATCTGGTTGTATCCGAAATATTGAAGCATCTGCCTCAATGCCTCCGGATAACCGCTGTGGTGAGAACAGTGGGATATCACCCACCCGTTCTCCAACTGTTTGTCTGCTGTCATCTGTAAAAATATATTTGAGAAATGTCAAATATTTATTTAAACAGTAAACCATTGAGTTATAACATAAGACATGTTATTATACCCACAAAACTTCGAAATACAGTTCAAATTTAAACAAATTTGACTGCTGATCTGCTGTCTCAATGACAGCTCTGACCAGTTTCCATTTCAACCTGATTTAGGCCCTGTTAAAGGAAAACCAATTCTGGAGCTCAACATCAAAGTTAAAGCTAACTTTAATAGCTTTCAAGAAAGTATTTGCTTGGCCTAAGACCTGTCGTGGTTCAAAAGTTATGAGAGTTTAAAGTTAACAGAATTTCTGGAGAAAATTGGACAGCACCTCCCTGCTTTAGGTACTGGTTTGATCCAAGAATTCCAGTTAATTCTGCTCCCAATATGACAAAACTTTCTGTTACAAAGTTGTAACCCATCTCATATGCTTTCCAGAACTACCTCATTTTCTATTTTTGGATTTTTATACAGGAAGTTATACTCAATTTACATAGAGTTTACAGTGAGTCTTTGCTCTGTCCTGTTTTCTGGACAGTTTCAACTCTACTGCATTTTTCGATTGGTTAAGGGATGAAACACCTCTGGACCTCAACAGAAATGTTGTAAAGCTCTTCCAAAGATTTCCATAAATGTATCATATGACCCCAACCTCGAAAGAACTCAACCTCTAACCTCTGATTAACTTCAGCCTTGATTTAGCTGAAAACAGAGTGCTCTGTCCTTGACATCCTATAGGTTGAAAACTTATTAGCTTTGAATATCCTGTTCAAGGGAAGGAGTTACATCAAGTTTTACTACTTTGGATAAAAACCTTCAAGTTTTAAATGAAGTTGTTCATTTAATGGGGTGTGACGTCGATGCATCACCAGATTATGTCGGTACTACGTCCTCACAAAGAAAAACCTATACCGGACTTAGCCGGCTTCGTTACTTTAGTGGCACTAAATGTCACTCACACACGGATGCTACACGTCTACCGTTTCGTGGTTAGACTACCTGCAGAAACTCAAACAATCGTCAGACTTGGCTGCACACCGAGTCCGGTATCCATACAGTTCGTACACCTGGCCGTCATCACTCGCCCGGATGTTCTCAAGCCAAACACGCCTTGAGTTACGTGTTCATGTTTTAGACCACGTGACGGGGTCTCCCAGATTGCACCACGCACGCCATGGACAGACGTTGCTCGGATACCCCAAACGACATGAAGAGTCGTAGAGGATATCAAAGCGGGTCGGGTTACCTGCCACCCGTGGGGCTCCACCCTTCAGCTTGTGCGCACTGGTGGACAGTGCTTACGTGCACCCCCCAAGACATAAACGTCCCGAGATACACGCTTTTCCGGCATAGACAAATAGGTTAGTATGCCACTTTCTATACACTAATAACATCCTTATATGGGCTACTAACTCGTTCCTCACTGGATTTTTGAAAAAGATGACCTTTTTATTGCGTTAAACCTCAAACGAGCTCTGATACCAACGCTGACATGACCCCACGGTCTTGTCGAGCCAGGATCATGCTGAGGGGTACTGCGTTGCACAGCACCGGATAACACACATCAAAGGTACAAAGCGGAAGCAAAGTTTATATTACATAAAGTAGTTTATGAACATGTTTACAGCAAAATATGTCCAGTCTACACTCACGGGCGTAGACTACGCATCAAGTTTACGTTCAGCCCTTGAACGAGTCCTTGCTAGCACACACGCACACTAACTCTGCGGCGTGCACGGCTCCCACTCGACGGGGTTCCCCTCCTGGGGTTCCGTCTCCTCTTCGGGAGCCCCTTCCTCATAGAACCCTGCAAAAGCTTCAAACACAAGCAGTGAGCACGAAGGCTCAGCAAGTCTGACCCATCTCACCTAAACATGGAACTTCTACATGAGGGTTGATAGGTTACATGAGGTAAAAATCATTTGCAAGGACTCGCCTAATTAGTAGAACCTTGTTTTCAAGTTTTAGCAGCAGGTTGTGGAGAACCTTAGGCTAAGGCACATGAGAGAGCCGCAATCAAACAAGAAACGCATTTCTCTCATGTACTTTGCCCAAAGTTGAAAGGAACTTTAATAATCTCTAAACTACAACAAATCATTAACAAGCAAAGTCCATCTTTCAATCAGCAACATTTTAACATGTAACTAGCCTGTTCTTTCTACGTCACGGTACAGTGAACAAGTGGTACTCACTGACTACGAGGGACGGCGATTATAATCGATTTACACCTGCAGGGTTACCCGAATAACCCGTCACATACGCCCGTACTCGATGTTGCCTACAACAACCATCACTGACACTGTATGCAACCACCTTTCACCCGTCAGCCAAATATTGAACCGGTCCCATCGTCCCGAGCAAGAGGTCTCTGCACGCGCATCTCAGTGCCGCCAGCCGATTTACACCTCGAGCTCTCAACCTACCCTCTGCACGATAGGCAATGCCTCAATACCCAGCTACCCGAGTTACATCGGTTTCCCGGTTCCCATATATCCGGTAGGTCTTCGGTACTGTTCTAGCTTGTTCAACAGACCCGCACACGGCTCGCTCCTCAATCGACACAAGCGGAGCTATAGTACACAGGCCCCAAAGTCATGCTGCCCTTACTCTCTGCTCGGTCTCATTTTTCTTGCCATGTGTATCATGTGCTATCGCTACCCGAGTCGAGTGCCTCTAGCCTATGCTCGCGAGTAGTTCCAACTACTCGACTTGTACCGATTTCTACCCTATCTTAGCTTTGCAGTAGCTAACGGGGTTTGCAATCCTAAATCCATCCCATGGTTTTGTTGGCTATGCATTTGGGTTTCCAAACAAGACTAAAGCAAAGAATAATAGTATTCAAAGATGTGCTCAAAACAATAAACATTTGTAAAAGGTTAATGCAAACCGGAGCTTGCCTTGCTGCTCTTGGTCGTAGGCTAGCTGTTCCTCCGGAGTAACGATGTCTAGGACTTCGGGTTCCCCCTCGACCTTAGCGACTACAAGATAGCAGAAGTACATGTATCAATTTAAATGCATTTGTATTAAGTTTGAACTTGTGAAGCTTATAAGTCCCACTAGACAGACTCAATGACTATGAAACCTTTACTGTGGCTTGGTTACAACCTAAACAGAGACTTGGTCAAGATTTAGTTGCAGCAAAGCTCATTTGAGACCTCCACAATTAATTATGTAATTGACCTTAATTGAAGGCTTTTAGGGTGTTCTAAGGATTTTCAAGAAACAAACTATGACTTTCTGAAAACTAGATTTTCAGAGGGTTCTAATGGAGTTGGTCTCACTTAATTTGAAGGTTCCTAGCTAAAGATATGAGCTAAACAATTTCAGAGAAAATTCTGAAAATGTTTCTGAACATTTTCTATTTTCTTTGGAACAGTTCCACTAATCACACCATTAGGTGGATCAAATGAGCTCAAATGGATCTGAAATTTTTGTGGGAGTTCAGGGATATTTTGGTGAACATCCCAGCAAAATTTCAGAATTTTCCTCCAAAGGATTCTCCAGTTAAAATTCCAAACAGTTTAAATTTGAGTAATTAATTCTGGAGAAATAAGGATTTTCATGAAGTAAAACTTGATTTGCTGGAAAGAACTCAGAGATCTGAATCCAAAAAAATTTGGTTCACTCGATTTGGAGCTTTCTAGCCAAAGTTATGAGGATTTGAAGTTTGAATGAAATCTGAAAATCGGGGGAAAAGTTTAAATCTGCCGGGGGCCGCGGGGACACGTGTTAAGCGCGGAGCCGACAGCACACTGAGGCCCACAGGGTTTTTGCATGCCAGCACACCCGATCCCGGCCGCAGCCTGATCCCGATTTAAAATATCTCCCGCTGACGGCTGGGATCCACCCCCTTCGTCAACCTCTCGCCGCCCGCTCTGCCGCCGAGGGACCTCGCCGGAGAGCTCGCCGGCAGATTCTGTGGAGCTTCAAACTTCACGATCTTGGCTGCTCCTGCCTACTTTCACTCGGGGAACAGGATTCTGGGGTCAGCTCGTCATGACAATGGCCATGGTCGGCGACGAGTCGCCGCCTCGGAAAGGCCTCGGCCGTGTCGGCTGACTTCCCTAGCACCTCAACTACTCGAGCAACCGGTCGGGAAGCATCAGTGGACCTCAGGGAAGGTCGACATGAGCTTGAGTCAGCTCGGGGGAGGCCCGAAGTAGGTCCTCACCGTGCGCCCGATGCCTCCCGCTTGCTCCGCCGTTGGTAAACCTCGAAATGCGCCGGTTGCAGAGGTTCTCCGATAAAAAGTTGTGAAGGCAACTTGTGCGTTACCATGTCTAGTTTGTGTGAGAGCTGATTGAGGCCCTCTAATCCTTTCTATAGTATGAATTCGACGGAACCGCACCCGAAGGTCGTTCTGCACACAGAAAGGGGAAAACTAGAAATTCGCCGCCGGTGAGCAAGCACTCGGGCTGTGGCTCGGGGGTGAGCGGCACCGGTCACCAGCGTGTCCAAGAGTGCCTTGGCTCGTGTGTGACAACTCCCCGGTTGGGCTGGCCACGGAAGCCCGAAGTGCGGCGGTTTTCAGTCACCGAATTGATCTTTTGGTATAGCCGAGATCAATCGGTTTCAGCTGAGTTTTAGCAACGGGGAGGAAGGAGGAGAGTTCCTAGTACCTTGCCGTAGCTCTGGAGGGGAAGGGAAGGCTGTGATCGGCGCTCCCGATCAGTTCCAAGCGGCGGAAGGAGTTTGCCGGCGCTGTGATCTTGCGGGGGAAGAAACGGCGATAGCTTTGGCCGAGGAGGGGGGAAGACGCCTTAAGAAGGCTCTGAACCGCCTCACGCCCGCATGTGGCCAAGCAGCTGCTGGCGCGGCGGCTCCCTTCGGTGGCGATCGCAGCGGCGGCTCAGCGACCCGAGTGAAGAAAGTCTCAGTCGGTTGCTTTGAACCAGTGACTGACGTGTTGGTCCCACCCGGGGTTTTAACCTCTGAAATTCACTCCTAATCACTGTTGTAAACAGTGAACCCCAAAATACCCATGGTGATTCAAATTATTCAATTCACCCATGAGCCATTTGAATTGGTTAGAATTCAAATTGGGTCTGGTTTGAATGAATTTCAGCACATGTGCAGTTGGAAATTCAAATAAAGTTTGAATTTGCCCCACTTAGATCATGTCAAGATCAACTCCAAATGGAGTGAAAATTGGTGTGTGAGCTCACAATAATATGCTGAATAAGAATATGCCTCCCACTTTTGAATTAATGGGATAAAAACAGTTTGAATTTGAATATGGTTTCAAACTGTCCTTTTCTAGCTATACCCAAAATGACCTCAAAAAAGGTTTCGAATTTGGGTGAAACTTGGCATGGACATCCTTAGCAATGTGTAGGAGTTTTCCTATGCCCAGCCCCTCTATATCATATGTGGGAAATACCACTTTTGCAATATGTGAGTTTGTTCTCTAATGAGCATGTTGATGGTGGTTACTTGCTCTTCATTTGTGTTCATCAACTTACTTCAAATGAGGTGTGTGTGTATGGTGATGAACACCTCAAATATGTGTCAATAACTGAGGCCCTTACATTAAGTCCAATGGTACTAAATTTTTTAATGGAGATCTGTAGATTTATGAGGCACATTCTTCCTAAATTTGGGCAATTTCTATAATAGGGATCACCAAGAATTAAATTCCAAATATTTAATTTTGAAGAATTGTGGAAGAAATTACACGAATTTTCATACCAATTACTTTACACTACTGCAAATTTCAGGTCGAAAGGAATCCAACAAAATTTGTTTCACAATTTTTAGACAATCCTACAGAAAAATATGGCTCTTCAAAGTTTGGCCAAAATCTGGAAATTCAAACCGTAAATGAAAAAGTTTAAACTTCGGACAGTGTGATCTAGCGCCAAGTGTTGGCACTGCAGCAATACCGAACTCCAGGCCACACACTTTAATGCCTAGCCACATGGAATCCCCAAGACACAGAAAATCCCGCTTTGGTTTACTCTCTCACAGCCTGGGATCTTCCTCCCCATGCCACCTGCGCAGCCACGGTGGCGCTTCACCAGAGAGCTCGCCGCTGGTCGTTCTTATGTTTTTAAATCGGCCAAACTCGCCGTCTGTGCTCAACTCCACGTGGGGAATATGCTGGTGCACACCCCGGAGCTCGGCGATGGATGGAACAGGGAGCGCGATGGCGACAGCGGACAGCAGCTCATCGGCGATGTCGAACTCAGTGGATTCTACACCTTTTTCGACAAGGTTTTGCCCCAGAGCATAATGACGAGGCGCCGAGCATGAAACTGAACCCGAATGGTCATGAAGACGGCCGCAAGTATGACCTCGACAGCAAAGTGCTCTGTTTTTGCCGACGGCAAGAAAAACTTTAAGAACTCAGGCTCTAGTGGATGAAATCTGATTTGTATTGATCGAGGAGGTGCACTAGGTTGTCTAGAATGTGTTCGGTGCACAGCTCGAGCAATGGTTGCACGTGAAAGAAGAATTTCATCGAGGATCGAGCCCGGATCCTAATGTGCACCATGGAGAAAAACGGTAAATACTCGCTTGATAGGGTATGAAATGGGGCGAGGCTTCCAGTGAGTGGATCAGCATCCATGGGCGCACCTTTTCTTCTTCTGGAGTGGCACGTGAATATGGCCAAATCGGCCGGTCGTTG